>JALJVW010000143.1:0-1200000 GCA_024865655.1 Emberiza elegans | reverse complement strand
TCCATCAGTGACTGTCCCCAGCCCCATGTCCCAATGTCCCCAATGTCCCCTCACTGTCCTCAATGTCCCCAGTGTCCCCAGGAGTCCATCAGTGACTGCCCCAGCGCTGTGTCCCCAATGTCCCCAATGTCCCCAGGAGTCCATCAGTGACTGTCCCAGCCCCATGTCCCCAGTGTCCCCAGTGTCCCCAATGTCCCCAGGAGTCCATCAGTGACTGCCCCAGCCCCGTGTCCCCAATGTCCCCTCACTGTCCCCAATGTCCCCCACTGTCCCCAGGAGTCCATCAGTGACTGTCCCAGCCCCATGTCCCCAGTGTCCCCAGTGTCCCCACTGTCCCCAGGAGTCCATCAGTGACTGCCCCAGCCCCGTGTCCCCAGTGTCCCCAGTGTCCCCAGGAGTCCATCAGTGACTGCCCCAGCCCCGTGTCCCAATATCCCCTCACTGTCCCCAATGTCCCCAGGAGTCCATCAGTGACTGTCCCAGCCCTGTGTCCCCAGTGTCCCCTCACTGTCCCGAATGTCCCCAGTGTCCCTCACTGTCCCCAGGAGTCCATCAGTGACTGTCCCCAGCCCCGTGTCCCAATGTCCCTTCACTGTCCCCAATATCCCCTCACTGTCCCCAGTGTCCCCTCACTGTCCCCAATGTCCCCAATGTCCCCAGGAGTCCATCAGCGATTTCTACTGGTACTACTCGGGCAAGGACGTCATCGACGAGCAGGGCAAGAGGAACTTCTCCAAGGCCATGGCCGTGGCCAAGCAGGTGTTCAACAGCCTCACCGAGTACATCCAGGTGAGACCCCCTAAACACACCTGAGACCCCCAAACTCACCTGGGACCCCTCAAATCCCCCTGAGACCCCCAAACTAAACTGGAACCCCCAAATCCCCCTGAGACCCCCAAATCCCCCATGGCCGTGGCCAAGCAGGTGTTCAACAGCCTCACCGAGTACATCCAGGTGAGACCCCCGAACCCCAAACCCACCTGGGACCCCCCAAACCCACCTGGGACCCCCAAACTCACCTGGGACCCCCTAAACACACCTGAGACCCCCAAATCCCCCAAACCTCCCCATGGCCAAGCAGGTGTTCAACAGCCTCACCGAGTACATCCAGGTGAGACCCCCAAACCCCAAACCCACCTGGAACCCCCAAACTCACCTGGAACCCCCAAACCCACCTGGGACCCCCAAAACCTCCCAAATGCCCCATGGGGGCTCAAGCAGGTGTTCAACAGCCTCACCAGTGCATCCAGGTGAGACCCCAAACCCTCCCAAACCCCCCTGTCCCCCCCAAACCCACCTGGAACCCCCAGTGGCCACCTGGGACCCCCAAAACCTCCCCCAGTGTCCCTCCCAGTGTCCCCCTGTCCCCCCAGGGCTCCCTCCCAGTGCTCCCAGTGACTCTCAGGGGTCCCTCCCAGTGTCCCCCTGTCCCTCCCAGTGTCCCCCTGTCCCCCCAGTGGCTCCCAGTGCTCCCAGTGACTCTCAGGGGTCCCTCCCAGTGTCCCCTGTCCCCCCAGGGCTCCCTCCCAGTGCTCCCAGTGGCTCTCGGGGGTCCCTCCCAGTGTCCCCTGTCCCCCCAGGGGTCCCTCCCAGTGTCCCCTGTCCCCCCAGGGCCCCTCCCTGGGAACCCAGTGACCTGGGGTCCCTCCCTCTGGGACCCAGTGACTCTCAGGGTCCCCCCTGTCCCCTTGCCTCCCACATGATGAAGAAACTGGCCCAGGTGGGCACTGGGGAGCACTGGGATGTACTGGGATGTACTGGGAGGGCACTGGGAGGGCACTGGGATGTACTGGGAGTTACTGGGAGGGCACTGGGAGGTAACTGGGAGGTGACTGGGAGCACTGGGAGGGCACTGGGAGCACTGGTTGGGCACTGGGAGGGCACTGGGATGTACTGGGATATACTGGGAGGTGACTGGGATGTACTGGGAGGGCACTGGGAGTTACTGGGAGGTGACTGGGAGTTACTGGGAGTGCACTGGGGTGTACTGGGAGTTACTGGGAGGTGACTGGGATGTACTGGTAGTTACTGGGAGGTGACTGGGAGTTACTGGGATGTACTGGGAGGTGACTGGGAGTTACTGGGAGTGCACTGGGGTGTACTGAGAGTTACTGGGAGGTAACTGGGAGTTACTGGGATGTACTGGGAGTTACTGGGAGGTGACTGGGAGTTACTGGGAGTGCACTGGGGTGTACTGAGAGTTACTGGGAGGTAACTGGGAGTTACTGGGATGTACTGGGAGTTACTGGGAGGTGACTGGGAGTTACTGGGAGGTGACTGGGATGTACTGGGAGTTACTGGGAGGTGACTGGGAGGGCTCTGGGATGTACTGGGGTGTACTGGGAGTTACTGGGATGTACTGGGAGGTGACTGGGAGTTACTGGGAGTGCACTGGGATGTACTGGGAGTTACTGGGAGGTAACTGGGAGTTACTGGGATGTACTGGGAGTTACTGGGAGGTGACTGGGAGTTACTGGGAGGTGACTGGGATGTACTGGGAGTTACTGGGAGGTGACTGGGAGTTACTGGGAGGTGACTGGGATGTACTGGTAGTTACTGGGAGGTGACTGGGAGGGCTCTGGGATGTACTGGGGTGTACTGGGAGTTACTGGGATGTACTGGGAGGTGACTGGGAGTTACTGGGAGTGCACTGGGATGTACTGGGAGTTACTGGGAGGTAACTGGGAGTTACTGGGATGTACTGGGAGTTACTGGGAGGTGACTGGGAGTTACTGGGAGGTGACTGGGATGTACTGGTAGTTACTGGGAGGTGACTGGGAGGGCACTGGGAGGTGACTGGGATATACTGGGGTGTACTGGGAGGTAACTGGGAGGGCTCTGGGATGTACTGGGGTGTACTGGGAGTTACTGGGAGGTGACTGGGAGCTCTACTGGGAGCACTGGGATGTACTGGTGGTGATGTTACTGGGAGGTGACTGGGCAGGTCACCTGGGCATGTGCCCCCGTGGGTGTCCCCAGGTTCCTGGGGGCGTTACTTGACCACCAAGTGTCCCTGACCACCCAGGTGTCCCCTGACTGTCCAAGATGTCCCCTGACCACCCAAGCTGTCCCCTGACCTTCCAAGGTGTCCCCTGACCACCCAGGTGTCCCCTGGTCCATGTGTCCCTGGGGGTCCCCTGACCTGGGACCACCCAGGTGTCCCTGGGATGTCCCCTGGGACCCAAGTGTCCCCTGGGAGGTGTCCCCTGACCACCCAGGTGTCCCCCTGGGTCCAAGTCCCCTGGGGGTGTCCCCTGACCACCCAGGTGTCCCCCTGACTGGATGTCCCCCTGACCACCCAAGGACCTCTGACCATCCAAGCTGGGGGTTCTGAAGGAGCTGCTGGTCCCCTGACCAGAAGGACATCCAGGATGTTCCCTTGACCACCCAAGCTGTCCCCTGACCACCCCAGTGTCCCCTGACCATCCAAGGTGTCCCCAGGTTCCACAGGGCGTCCCTTGACCACCCAGGTGTCCCTTGACCACCCAAGGTGTCCCCAAGTTCCCCAGGGTGCCCATTGACCACCCAAGCTGTCCCCTGACCACCCTGGTGTCCCCTTGACCATCCAAGGTGTCCCCTGACCACCCTGGTGTCCCCTGACCATCCAAGGTGTCCCTTGACCACCCAAGGTGTCCCCAAGTTCCCCAGGATGTCCATTGACCATCCAAGATGTCCCCTGACCATCTAAGGTGTCCATTGACCACCCAAGGTGTCTCTTGACCATCCAAAGTGTCCCCTGACCACCCAAGGTGTCCCTTGACCACCCAAGGTGTCCCCAAATTCCCCAGGGTGTCCCCTGACCACCCAGATGTCCCCTGACCACCCAAGGTGTCCTTTGACCCCCCCAGTGTTCCATAACCATCCAAGGTGTCCCTTGATCCCAGGATGTTCCTTGACCATCTAAGGTGTCCCCTGACCTTCCAAGCTGTCCCTTGACCACCCAGGTGTCCCTTGACCACCCAAGATGTCCCCAAGTTCCCCAGGATGTCCATTGACCATCCAAAGTGTCCCCTGACCATCCAAGGTGTCCCCTGACCACCCAGGTGTCCCCACACCCTCCAGCCCGTCCCCACCTCTCCGGGTGCCACCCTCAGAGCGGTGACACCTGCGTGTCCCCCTCAGGGAACGTGGTGAACGGCACCATCGCCCGTCAGATGGTGGACATGCTGGTGGAGTCCTCCAGCAACGTCACCATGATCCTCAAGTTCTTCGACATGTTCCTGAAGCTGCGCGACATCGTCTCGTCCGACGCCTTCCGCCACTTCGTCACGGACCCGCGCGGGCTCATCTCCAAGAAGGACTTCCAGAAGGCCATGGACAGCCAGAAGCAGTACGAGCCCGACGAGATCCAGTTCCTGCTCTCCTGCTCCGAGGCCGACGAGAACGAGATGATCGACGTGGAGAGCTTCGCGCAGCGCTTCCAGGAGCCGGCGCGCGACATCGGCTTCAACGTGGCCGTGCTGCTGACCAACCTGTCGGAGCACGTGCCCCACGACCAGCGCCTCAAGACCTTCCTGGAGCAGGCCGAGAGCATCCTGGACTATTTCCGCCCCTTCCTGGGGCGCATCGAGATCATGGGGGCGGCGCGGCGCATCGAGCGCATCTACTTCGAGATCAGCGGCGCCAACAAGGCGCAGTGGGAGATGCCGCAGGTCAAGGAGTCCAAGCGCCAGTTCATCTTCGACGTGGTCAACGAGGGCGGCGAGGCCGAGAAGATGGAGCTCTTCGTCAACTTCTGCGAGGACACCATCTTCGAGATGCAGATCGCCTCGCGCATCTCCGAGGAGGAGGCGCCGCGCGACGAGGAGGAGGAGGAGGACGAGGACCGCGAGGAAGAGGAGCCGGCCGAGGCTCCGGCGGCGGCGCTGCCGGGTCTGGGGGCGCTCCGGCGGCTCCTGGGCTCGCCCCACGCCTGGCGCCGCAAGATCCGGCGGCTGCGCAAGAAGTCGGGGCGGGAGCTGGCGTGGGAGGCCGGCGTGGGCGTGGGGCGCGCGGCCATGGGGGGCGTCCTGGGCGGCCTGGGGGTGCTGGGGGCCGTGGGGCGCCTGGCCTGGAGCTCCCTCTTCGGGGGGCCTGGTGGAGGGCGCGCAGCGCCTGGGCGTCATCGAGGTGCTGGGCTCCATGCCCGACCCCACGCAGGACGCCGTGGGCGGCGGCGAGGGCGCGCTCGGCGAGGACGAGCGGGGACCCCCGGAGCCGGAGCAGCCGCACGGGGCGCAGCTGGGGACGGCCCCGGCCGGCGGCGGGGACGAGGAGGAGGAGGAGGAGGAGGAGGAGGATGAGGAGCGGCGGCGGCGGGAGGTGAAGGCGGCGCCCGCGGGGCCGCGCAAGGAGCCCCACTTCAGGCTGGCGGCCCCCGACGCGCCCGGGGGGCTCGGGGATATCGGGGAGCCCCCACCCTGAGGGACCCCCACCCGGAGGGGAAGATTGGGGTCCTGGGAAGGAAGATTGGGGGTCCTGAGGGGTTTGGGGGTCTCTAGGGGTTTGGGGGGGGGGTCCTGTGGTGGTTTGGGGATTCCAGGGGTGCTTTGGGGGTCTCTGGGGATTTTGGGGTGGTCTCTAGAGGGGATTTTGGGGGCTCCTGTGGTGCTTTGGGGGTTCCTGTGGTGCTTTGGGGGTTCCTGTGGTGGTTTGGGGGTTCCAGGGGTGCTCTGGGGGTCTCTGGGGGAATTTTGGGGGTCTCTAGAGGGGATTTTGGGGGTTCCAGGGGTGCTTTGGGGGTCTCTGGGGGATTGTGGGGGTTCCTGTGGTGCTTTGGGGATTCCTGTGGCACTTTGGGGGTTCCTAGGGAGGATTTTGGGGTTTCCAGGGGTGCTTTGGGGGTCCCTCTGGGGGTTTTGGGGGTCTCTAGAGGGGATTTTGGGGGTTCCTGTGGTGCTTTGGGGGTTCCTGTGGTGGCTTGGGGGTCCTGAGGGGGATTTTAGGGGTCCCTGGGGGGATTTTGGGGGTTCCTGTGGCACTTTGGGGGTCCCTAGGAGGGATTTTGGGGGTCCCAGGGGTGCTTTGGGGGTCTCTGGGGGAATTTTGGGGGTCCCTGGGGGATTTTGGGGGGGACCCAGGGGGGATTTTGGGGGTTCCTGTGGCACTTTGGGGGTTCCAAGGGTGCTTTGGGGGGTCTCTGGGGGATTTTGGGGTTCCTGTGGTGCTTTGGGGGTCCTTGGTGGTTTTGGGTTCCAGGGGTGCTCTGGGGACCCAGGGGATTTTGGGGTTCCTGTGGTGCTTTGGGGGTCCTTGAGGATTGTGGGGGTTCCGTGGTTTGATTTGGGCGGGGTTCCTAGGGGGGATTTTTGGGGGTTCCTGTGGGGGTTTTTGGGGTCCCTGTGGGGGGGGGTTCCTGGGGTCCCTGGGGGGATTTTGGGGGTCCCTGGTGGGGGGGTTTGGGGGTCTCTAGAGGGGATTTTGGGGGCTCCTGGAGCACTTTGGGGGTCCCTGGGGGGGACCCAGGGGGATTTGGGGTCCCTGTGTTGGGGGTTCCCTGCTGGGAGGGGTTTGGGGGTCTCTGGGGGGGATTTTGGGGGGTCCCGGGGGGGGGTGGGGATGTCCCCCCCCCCCCCCCCCTCTGACCCCCCCCCGTCCCCCCCAGGAGATGGCGGAGCAGGTGGGGGAGGGGCAGAAGGAAGAGGAGTCCCCAGCCGAGGGGACCGAGAAAGGTGCTTTGGGGTTCCTGGATGGGGGGGGGATTTGGGGGGGGGACTTTGGGGGGTTCCCGCCCATAAATTTGGGGAGAATTTGGGGAGGGGTCCCTGAGGCCCCCCACCCACAGCCGGGGGAGAATTTGGGGAGGGGTCCCCGAGCCCCCCACCCATAACCGGGGGGAGAATTTGGGGCTCCTGGGTCCTTGAGGCCCCCACCCACAGCCTCTGGGGAATTTGGGGAGGGGGGATCCCCGGGCCCCCACCCATAACCTCTGGGGAATTTGGGGAGGGGGTCCTTTGGGGATTCCTGTGGCACAACCGAGGGGAAAGGGGTGTTTGGGGAATTTGGGGTTTTGGGGGTCCCTGAGCCCCAAAACCGGGGGGGGTCCCTGGGAGGGGGTCCCTAGGGGGATTTGGGGGTGGGGTCCCTGAGCCCCTCTGGGGGGTTTTGGGGGAACTGGGGGAATTGGGGGGGGTGGTCCCCTGAGCCCCTCAAAACCGGGGAATTTGGGGAATTTGGGGAGTGGTCCCTGAGCCCCCAAAACCGGGGGGGAAAGGGGCGTTTGGGGAATTTGGGAAGGGGTCCCTGAGCCCCCAAAACCGGGGGGAAAAAGGGAATTTGGGGAGGGGTCCCTGAGCCCCCAAAACCGGTGGGGAATTTGGGGAATTTGGGGAGGGTCCCTGAGCCCCCAAAACCGGGGGGAAAGGGGAATTTGGGGAGGGGTCCCCGCGCCCCCACAACCGAGGGGGAAAGGGGCGTTTGGGGAATTTGGGGAGGGGTCCCTGAGCCCCCACAACCGGTGGGGAATTTGGGGAATTTGGGGAGGGTTCCCTGCACCCCCACAACCGGGGGGGAAAGGGGAATCTGGGGAATTTGGGGAGGGGTCTCACGCGCGGCCGCTGTCCCCCAGCACAGAGAACGGCGAGAAGGGCGCGGAGGGGCCCGAGGAGGGGCCCGAGCCCCGAGCCCCCCCCCCAAAGAGGCGCAAGTCGGTGCCCGGGGGGCGGCGGGAGCCCCCGAGCGAGGGCGGCTTCGACTTCTGGGGGGAGCTGGAGGTGCAGAGGGTGAAGTTCCTGGTAAGGGGGGTCCGGGGGTCCTGGGGAGGTTGGGTGGGTCAGGGGTCTCTGGGTGGGGGTTTGGGGGTCTCTGGGGGAGTTTGGGGGCATTTGGGGGTCTCTGGGTGGGTTTGGGGTCTCTGGGGGGGGGTCTTGGGGGTCTCTGGGTGGGGTTTGGGGTTCTGGGGGGAGTTTGGGGGGTCGGGGGTCTCTGGGTGGGGGTTTGGGGGGTCAGGGGTCTCTGGGGGGTTTGGGGGTCTCTGGGGTGGGGTTTGGAGGGCTTGGGGGGGTTTGGGGTCTCTGGGGTGGGGTTTGGAGGGGTTTGGGGTGCAGAGGGGGGGGGCTTGGGGTCTCTGGGGGGGAGTTTGGGGGTCTCTGGGTGGGGGTTTGGGGGTCTCGGGGGGGGTTTGGGGTCTCTGGGGGCTTTGAGGGATCAGGGGTCTCTGGGGGGGGCTCAGGGGTCTCTGGGGGGGGGTGCAGAGGGTTGGAGGGCTTGGGGGGAGTTTGGGGGTCTCTGGGTGGGAGTTTGGGGGGGTTTTACAGGGATCAGGGGTCTCTGGGGGGGGTCTGGGGGGGTTTGGGGTCTCTGGGGTGGGGTTTGGAGGGTGCAGAGGAGGGGTTTGGGGGTCTCGGGGGTCTCTGGGGGTGCCTGCGGGGGATTTGGGGAGGGGGATTGATCGTTTCCCCCCTCCCCCAGAATTACCTGTCGAGGAATTTCTACAACCTGCGCTTCCTGGCGCTGTTCCTGGCCTTCGCCATCAACTTCATCCTCCTCTTCTACAAGGTGGGCAGGGCCATTTGGGGAGGGGGCTGGGGGTCCTGGGGTCTGGGGGGATTTGGGGGGGGTTTAGGGGTCCTGGGGCTGGGGGGGGATTTGGGGGGGGTTTAGGGGTCCTGGGTCTGGGGGCGGGTTTGGGGAGGGGTTTAGGGGTCCTGGGGTCTGGGGGGGGGGGGAGGGGGCTCAGGGGGTCCTGGGTGTGTGTGGGGAATTAGGGGAGGGGGCTTTAGGGGGTCCTGGGGGCTGTGGGGGGGAATTGGGGGGGGTTTAGGGGGTCCTGGGGTTTGGGGGGGGGATTTGGGGAGGGGGCTCAGGGGGTCCTGAGGCTGGGGGGGGGGGGATTTGGGGGGATTTAGGGGGTCCCCAGACCGTTGTGTCCCCATAGAGGGGCTTTGGGGACACTTTGGGTGCCCCCAGACCCCGGTACCCCATTCTGGGGGGGGGTCCCCAGGCACCCATGTCCCCATAGAGGGGGGGTTGGACCCCCTGTGTCCCCATTGGGGGGTGTCCCTGCCCCTGTCCCTGTCCCCGACCCCGACCCTCCCCTGTCCCTGTCCCTCCCCTGTCCCTGCCCTGTCCCTCCCCTGTCCCTGTCCCTCCCCTGTCCCTGTCCCTCCCCTGTCCCCTGTCCCTCCCCTGTCCCTGTCCCTGCCCTGTCCCTGTCCCTGTCCCTGTCCCTGTCCCTGTCCCTGTCCCTCCCCTGTCCCTGTCCCTCCCCTGTCCCTGTCCCTGTCCCTGTCCCTCCCCTGTCCCTGCCCTGTCCCTGTCCCTCCCCTGTCTCTGCCCTGTCCCTCACCTGTGCCTGTCCCCTGTCCCCTGTCCCTGTCCCTGTCCCTGTCCCTGTCCCTGTCCCTGTCCCTGTCCCTGTCCCTGTCCCTGTCCCTCCCCTGTCCCTGTCCCTGTCCCTGTCCCTGTCCCTGTCCCTGCCCCTGTCCCTGTCCCTGCCCTGTCCCTGTCCCCTGGGTGTCCCTGCCCTGTCCCTGCCCTGTCCCATCCCTGTCCCTGTCCCTGCCCTGTCCCTGCCCTGTCCCTGACCCTCCCTGTCCCCCTGCAGGTGTCCCTGCACCCTGTCCCTGCCCCGGAGGAGCCCTGGGTCCCTGGGTGGCCCCTGAGGAGGACCCTGGGGTCCTGGGGTCCCTGAGCTGCCCTGGGGTCCCCGAGGAGCCCGAGGTTTATTATTTCCTGGAGGAGAGCACGGGCCCCTGGGCCCGGTCCCCTGTCCCTGGCGCCCTGTCCCGCTGGTGGCCTTCCCTGTGCATCATCCCTGTCCCTGTCCCTGGTGACCCCAAATCGGTGTCCCCAAACCCCTCTGTGTGTCATCGTGTGTCCCCAAACCCCTCTGTGTGTCCCCAACCCTGTCCCTCTCCTTCCCTGTCCATCCCTCGGCCTGCCCTGTCCCTGTCCCTGACCCCAAATCCCTGTCCCTGCCCCCTCTGTGTGTCCCCAAACCCCCCTGTGTCATCCCTGTCCCTGTCCCCCTCTGTGTGTCCCTGTCCCTCCTGTCCCTGGCCCTCCTGTGCATCATCGGCTGTCCCTGCCTGTCCCTGTGACCCCCGGGACCCCCCTGTGTCCCCAAATCCCTCTGTGTGTGTCCCCAAACCCCTGTGTGTGTGTCCCCAAATCCCTGGGGGTGTCCCCAAACCCCTGAGTGTGCCACCTAACCCTGTGTGTCCCCAAACCCCTGTGTGAGTCCCCAACCCTGCAGGGGCCTTCCTGTGCATCATCGGCTACAACTGCCTCAAGGTGACCCCAAATCGGTGTCCCCAAACCCCTCTGTGTGTCCCTAAATCTCTTTGTGTGTCCCTGTCCCCCCTCAAACCCCTGTGTGTCCCCCCCCTGTCCCTCCCTGTCCATCATCCCTGTCCTGCCCCAAGGTGACCCCAAATCTGTGTCCCCAAACCCCTGGGGGTGTCACCAAACCCTCTGTGTGTCATCGTGTGTCCCCAAACCCCTGTGTGTCCCCAACCCTGCAGGGGCCTTCCTGTGCATCATCGGCTACAACTGCCTCAAGGTGACCCCAAATCGGTGTCCCCAAACCCCTGGGGGTGTCACCAAACCCCTCTGTGTGTCATCGTGTGTCCCCAAACCCCTGGGTGTGTCCCCAACCCTGCGGGGGCTGGCGCTGGCGCACACGCTGCTGGCCTTCCTGTGCATCATCGGCTACAACTGCCTCAAGGTGACCCCAAATCTGTGTCCCCAAACCCCTGGGGGTGTCACCAAATCCCTGTGTGTGTCCCCAAACCCCTGTGTGTGTCCCCAAATCCCTGGGGGTGTCCCCAAATCCCTGGGGGTGTCCCCAAATCCCTGGGGGTGTCACCAAATACCTGGGGGTGTCACCAAATCTGTGTCCAAAATTCCCGTGTGTTCCCAAATCCTTGTGTGTGTCCCCAAATCCCTGGGTGTGTCACCAAACCCCTCTGTGCGTCCCCAAATATTTCTGTGTCCCCAAACCCCTGCGTGTGTCCCCAAATCTGTGTGCGTTTGTGCGTCCCCAAATCCTTGTGTGTGTCCCCAAATCTGTGTATGTCCCCAAACCCCTGTGTCCAAAATCCCTGTGTGTGTCCCCTGTCCCCTGTGACCCCCCTGGGTCCCCAATGTCCCCTCAATGTCCCCAGATCCCCCTGGTGATCTTCAAGCGGGAGAAGGAGGTGGCGCAGCGCCTCGAGTTCTCGGGGCTCTGCTGTGACACCCCCGTGTCCCTGCTGTCCCCAATGTCCCCTGCTGTCCCCTGCTGTCCCCTGTGACCTCCCCTGGTGTCCCCAATGTCCCCAATGTCCCCTGCTGTCCCTTGGTGTCCCTCAATGTCCCCAGATCCCACTGGTGATCTTCAAGCGGGAGAAGGAGGTGGCGCAGCACCTCGAATTCTCGGGGCTCTGCTGTGACACCCCCGTGTCCCTGCTGTCCCCAATGTCCCCTCAATGTCCCCAATGTCCCCAATGTCCCCCCAATGTCCCCTCAATGTCCCCAGATCCCGCTGGTGATCTTTAAGAGGGAGAAGGAGGTGGCGCGGCGCCTCGAGTTCTCGGGGCTCTACATCACCGAGCAGCCCGACGACGACGACGTCAAGGGACAGTGGGACCGCCTGGTGCTCAACGCCCAGTACGGCCCTGGGGGGGACTGGGGGATACTGGGAGCACTGGGAGGGCACTGGGAATCACTGGGAGGGCACTGGGGGGGATTGGGAGGGACTGGGGGGCACTGGGGAAGCACTGGGACAGACTGGGAGGGCACTGGGAGGGCACTGGGAGGGATTGGGAGGGACTGGGGGACATTGGGAACCACTGGGAGGGCACTGGGACAGACTGGGAGGACACTGGGAGGCACTGGGAGGGCACTGGGGGAGACTGAGAGGGCACTGGGAGGGACTGGGAGGGAGCTGGGATGGACTGGGAGGCACTGGGAGGGCACTGAGAGGGACAGGGAGGGCACTGGGAGGGAGCTGGGATGGACTGGGAGGCACTGGGAGGCACTGGGGGGCAGTGGGGGATACTGGGAGCCACTGGGACTCGCTGGGAAGGCACTGGGGGATACTGGGAGGGCACTGGGGGGCACTGGGATGGACTGGGAGGCACTGGAGGGCAGTGGGAGGCACTGGGATAGCACTGGGAGAGCATTGGGAGGGCACTGGGATAGCACTGGGAGGGCACTGGGGGGGCACTGGGATAGCACTGGGAGAGCATTGGGAGGGCACTGGGGGGCACTGGGAGGAACTGGGAGGGCACTGGGAGGAACTGGGAGGGCACTGAGGGAGTTCCAGGGGGTCCGGAGGGGCTGGAAGGGGGGTTTGGGGGTTTTGGGGGGTCTCACAGAGGTTTGGGGGGATTTTGGGGGTCTCTGGGTGTCCCGTGGGACCATTTGGGGTCTCCCCACTGTGTGTCACCCCCCCACTGACCCCCCCCCCCTTTTCTCCCCTGGACCCCCCCAGATCCTTCCCCAGCAATTACTGGGACAAGTTCATCAAGAGAAAGGTGAGGAGGGGTCCTGGGACCCCCTACCCACATTTACCCACATTTCAGAGGGGTCCCCCGACACTTGGAGGGATTTTAACTCAATTTTGGGGTCTCCTCTGTGAATTTTGGGGTCCCCTCTGTGAATTTTGGGGTCTCCCCAGTGAATTTTGGGGTTTCTCTGTGAATTTTGGGGGTTTCTCTGTGAATTTCGGGGTCTCCTCTGTGAATTTTGGGGTCTCCCAGTGAATTTTGGGGTCCCCCCAGGTGATGGAGAAGTACAGGGACATTTCAGAGCTGTCCCCTGACACTTTGAGGGGTTTTAACTCAATTTTGGGGTCCCCACCATGAGAATTTTGGGGTCTCCCTGTGAACTTTGGGGTCCCCCCAGGTGATGGAGAAGTACAGGGACATTTCAGAGCTGTCCCCCGACACTTTGAGGGATTTAAACTCAATTTTGGGGTCTCCCCAGTGAATTTTGGGGTTTCTCTGTGAACTTTGGGGTCCCCCCAGGTGATGGAGAAGTACGGGGACATTTCAGAGCTGTCCCCCGACACTTTGAGGGTTTTTAACTCAATTTTGGGGTTTCCCCCAATGAATTTTGGGGTCCCAGTGAATTTTGGGTTTCTCTGTGAATTTTGGGGTCTCCCAGTGAATTTTGGGGTCCCCCAGGTGATGGAGAAGTACGGGGACATTTCAGAGCTGTCCCCCGACACTTTGAGGGTTTTTACCTCGATTTTGGGGTCCCCACCATGATAATTTTGGGGTCTCCCAGTGAATTTTTGGGGTCCCCCCAGGTGATGGAGAAGTACAGGGACATTTCAGAGGTGTCCCCTTGACACTTTGAGGTTTTTAACCTCAATTTTGGGGTCCCCCCAATGAATTTTGGGGTTTCTCTGTGAATTTTGGGCCCCCCTCAGGTGATGGAGAAGTAGGGGGACATTTCAGAGGTGTCCCTTGACACTTGGAGGGATTTTAACTCAATTTTGGGGTCTCCTCTGTGAATTTTGGGGTCTCCCTGTGAATTTTGGGGTCTCCCTGTGAACTTTGGGGTCCCCACCATGGGAATTTTGGGGTTTCTCTGTGAATTTTGGGGTCCTGCAGTGAATTTTGGGGTCTCCCTGTGAACTTTGGGGTCTCCCTGTGAACTTTGGGGTCCCCACCATGGGAATTTTGGGGTCCCCTCTGTGAATTTTGGGCCCCCCTCAGGTGATGGAGAAGTACAGGGACATTTCAGAGGTGTCCCCCGACACTTTGAGGGTTTTTAACTCAATTTTGGGGTCCCCCCAATGAATTTTGGAGTCCCCCAGGTGATGGAGAAGTACGGGGACATTCCAGAGCTGTCCCCAACACTTTGAGGGTTTTTAACTCAATTTTGGGGTTTCTCTGTGAATTTTGGGGTCCCCCCCAGGTGATGGAGAAGTACGGGGACATCTACGGGCGCGAGAGGATCGCGGAGCTGCTGGGGCTGGACCTGGCCAGCCTGGAAGTGGGGGCGCAGGGCGAGCGCAGGGCGCCCCCCGACAGCTCCCTGCTCACCTGGTGCGCCGGGGGGCACCTCGGGGGTCCCATGGGGGGATTTGGGGGTTTAGATGGTCCTAGGGGGATTTGGGGCAGTTTTGGGGTCCTGTGGGGGTCTAAAGTTGAAGGTTTGGGGTCCTAGGGGGGGATTTGGGGCACTTTGGGGGTCCTGGGAGGGGGAACTGGGGGTCCTGGGTGGTCCTAGGGGGGATTTGGGGAGTTTTGGGGTCCTGTAGGGGTCTAAGGGGGGCCTTTAGGGGTCCTGGGGAGTTGTGGGGTCCTGTAGGGGTCTAAGGGTGAAGGTTTGGGGTTCTAGGGGGGGATTTGGGGCACTTTGGGGGTCCCACGGGGGGGATTTGGGGGTCCTGGGTTGTCCTAGGGGGGGTCTGGGGAAGTTTTGGGGTCCTGTGGGGGTCTAAGGTTGAAGGTTTGGGGTCCTAGGCGGGGATTTGGGGCACTTTGAGGGTCCCACGGGGGAGATTTGGGGGTCCTGTGTGGTCCTAGGGGGGATTTGGGGGAGTTTTGGGGTCCTGTAGGGGTCTAAGGGGGGGGCTTTAGGGGTCCTGGGGGAGTTGTGGGGTCCTGTAGGGGTCTAAGGGTGAAGGTTTGGGATCCTAGGGAGGGATTTGGGGCACTTTGGGGGTCCCACGGGGGAGATTTGGGGGTCCTGTGTGGTCCTAGGGGGGATTTGGGGGAGTTTTGGGGTCCTACAGGGGTCTAAGGGGGGGCCTTTAGGGGTCCTGGGTGAGTTTTGGGGTCCTGTAGGGGTCTAAGGGTGAAGGTTTGGGGTTCTAGGGGGGGATTTGGGGGTCCTGGGTGGTCCTAGGGGGGGATTTGGGGGAGTTGTGGGGTCCTAAAGGGGTCTAAGGGTGAAGATTTGGGGTCCTAGGCGAGGATTTGGGGCACTTTGAGGGTCCCACGGGGGAGATTTGGGGGTCCTGTGTGGTCCTAGGGAGGATTTGGGGCACTTTGGGGGTCCCACGGGGGGGATTTGGGGGTCCTGGGTTGTCCTAGGGGGGCTCTGGGGGAGTTTTGGGGTCCTGTGGGGGTCTAAGGTTGAAGGTTTGGGGTCCTAGGCGAGGATTTGGGGCACTTTGAGGGTCCCACGGGGGAGATTTGGGGGTCCTGTGTGGTCCTAGGGGGGATTTGGGGCAGTTTTGGGGTCCTAAGGGGGGGGTTTAGGGGTCCTTGGTGGTCTTAGGGAATAGTCAGACCCTTTATGGGTCTGGGGGCTCCTTGGGGGTACAAAGACACCTCATGGGGATAGAAAGGCCCTTTATGAGTCTGGGGTCTCCCCTGGGCTGCTCCCAACCCTTCCTGGGGGTGTCCCCACCTGCTGACCCCCGCCCTCCATGGTGTCCCCCCAGGATCACCTCCATCGACATCCGCTACCAGATCTGGAAATTCGGGGTGATCTTCACCGATAACGTGAGCGTGGGGACAATGGGGGGTCTGGGGTCTGCCCTGGCCTTTTGGGGTGACCCCCCCCCCGCCGTGTGTCCCCCCCGTTTGCAGTCCTTCCTGTACCTCACCTGGTACATGGCCATGTCCCTGCTGGGCCACTACAACAACTTCTTCTTCGCCTCCCACCTGCTGGACATCGCCATGGGCGTCAAGACGCTGCGCACCATCCTGTCCTCGGTCACGCACAACGGCAAGCAGGTCAGGGGGACCCCTCCCCAGAATCCCCCTCCCCAAAATCCCATTCCCAAAAATCCCCTTCCCAAAAATCCCCTTCTGAAAGCTCCTTCCCAAAAATCCCCTTCTGAAAGCTCCTTCCCAAAAATCCCCTTCTCAAAGCTCCTTGCCAAAAATCCCCTCCCCCAAAATCCCCTTCCTAAAGCCCCTCCCCAAAATCCCCTCCCCAAAATCCCCTTCCCCAAAATCCCCTTCCCCCAAAAATCCCATTCCCAAAAATCCCCTTGCCAAAAATCCCCTTCTCAAAGCTCCTTTCCAAAAATCCCCTTTCCAAAAATCCCCTTCCCCAAAATCCCCTTCCCCCAAAAATCCCATTCCCAAAAATCCCAATCCAAAAATCCCCTTCTCAAAGCTCCTTCCCAAAAATCCCATTCCCAAAAATCCCCTTCTCAAAGCTCTTTCCCAAAGGCCCTTCCAAAAAATCCCCCTCCTCAAAATCCCCTTCCCCCAAAATCCCATTCCCAAAAATCCCCTTCCCAAAAATCCCCTTCCCAAAAATCCCATTCCCAAAAATCCCCTTCCCAAAAATCCCATTCCCAAAATCCCATTCCCCAAAATCCCCTCCCCAAAAATCCCCTTCCCAAAAATCTCCTCCCCAAAATCCCATTCCCAAAAATCCCATTCCCAAAATCCCCTTCTCAAAGCTCCTTGCCAAAAATCCCATTGCCAAAAATCCCCTTCCCAAAAATCCCCTTCCCAAAAATCCCCTTCTCAAAGCTCCTTGCCAAAAAATCCTTCCCCAAAATCCCCCCCCAAAAATCCCCTTCCCAAAAATCCCCTTCCCAAAAATCCCATTCCCAAAATCCCATTCCCAAAATTCCCCTTCCCAAAATCCCCCCCAAATTCCTCCCCAAAAATCCCTTCCCCACAAATCCCTTCCCAAAATCCCATTCCCAAAATCCCATTCCCAAAATCCTATTCCCAAAACTCCCCTTCTCAAAGCTCCTTCCCAAAAATCCCATTCCCAAAAATCCCATTCCCAAAAATCCGCTTGCCCAAAATCCCCTTCCCAAAATCCCCTTCCCAAAAATCCCCTTCCCAAAATCCCCTCCCCAAAAATCCCCTTCCCAAAATCCCCTCCCCAAATTCCCCTCCCCAAAATCCCCTTCCCCCAAAAATCCCATTCCCAAAAATCCCCTTCCCAAAATCCCCTTCCCCAAAATTCCCCTTCAAGTGGCTTTGACCCCCCAACCTGGACCACCCAGGACCCCGTCCAGGGGAGCCCCCAGACCCAAACGCTGCTGAGTGTCACTGGCTCGTCACTGACCCCCCCCCCCCACAAAGACCCCAGACCCTTTTCAAGTGCCTTCCCCCCTCCCCAAATAAACGCTGCCAACTGTCGCTGCCCCCCCGGCTCGTTACTGACACCCTGGGACCCCCAAAACCCTCTGGGGACCCCCAAAAGGAACTGAGGGCCACCAAAATCCTCTGGGGACCCCCAAAACCAACTGGGGACCCCCAAAACCAACCCCAAAACCCTCTGGGGACCCCCAAAAGGAACTGAGGGCCACCAAAGCCAACTGGGGACCTCCAAACCCAACTGAGAATCTCCAAAACCAACTGGAGACCCTGAAAATCAACTGGGGACCCCCAAAATCCTCTGGGGTCCCCCAAAACCCTCTGGGGACCCCCAAAAGGAACTGAGAATCTCCAAAACCACCTGGAGACCCTGAAAATCAACTGGGGACCCCCAAAACCAACTGGGGACCCCCAAAACCAACTGGGGTCCCCCAAAAGGAACTGAGGGCCACCAAAACCAACTGGGGACCACCAAAACCCTCTGGGGACCCCCAAAACCAACTGGGGACCCCTGTTCTGTGCCCAGCTGGTGATGACCGTGGGGCTCCTGGCTGTGGTGGTCCCTGTGCCCACCCTGTGCCCACCCTGTGCCCACCCTGTGCCCGTTCTGTGCCCACCCTGTGCCCACCCTGTGCCCATTCTGTGCCCATTTTGTGCCCAGCTGGTGATGATGGTGGGGCTCCTGGCCGTGGTGGTCCCTGTGCCCACCCCTGTGCCCACCCTGTGCCCGTTCTGTGCCCAGCTGGTGATGACCGTGGGGCTCCTGGCCGTGGTGGTCCCTGTGCCCCGTGGTCCCCCCAACTTCCAGCCCAAGAGCGAGGATTTTGATGAGCCAGCTGGTGATGATGGTGGGGCTCCTGGCCGGGGGGCTCTGGGGGATCCCTGTGCCCCCCTGGGGGGTCCCCAGCCCATTTTGTCCCCAGCTGGGGATGGTGGTGGCTCCTGGGGGTCCCAGGGTGGTTTTTTAGTCCCTGCCCCTCTGTGCCCACCCCAGTGTTACATTTTGTGCCCAGGGGTGGTGATGACCGGGGGGCTCCAGGTGGATTTGGGTTTACCTGTACACCCCTGGTCGCCTTCAACTTCTGTACATGGGGGTCTGGGCTGGGGAGGGATCTGGGGGTCCTGGAAGGTTCTGGGGGGTTCCCAGGTGGATTTTTGGGGGTCCCTGACCTCTCTATCCCCCTCCCCAGTGTTACCTGTTCCACATGTGTACATGGGGGTCCGGGGGGGGGACCTGAGGTCCCAGGGGGATTTTTGGGGGTCCTGGAAGGGTCCCTCCCAGTGTTAATCCACATGGGGGGGTCTGGGGGGGCCTGGAAGGTCCTGGGGGATCTGGGGGTCCCCAGGTGGATTTTTGGGGGTCCCCAGGTGGATTTTTGGGGGTCCCTAACCCCTCTATCCCCCTCCCCAGTGTTACCTGTTCCACCTGTGTACATGGGGGTCCGGGCTGGGGGGGGATCTGGGGGTCCTGGAAGGTTCTGGGGGTCCCCAGATGGATTTTGGGGGGTCCCAGGGTGGATTTTTGGGGGTCCCTGACCCCTTGCCCCCTCCCCAGTGTTACCTGTTCCACATGTATGGGGGGGGCTGGGGATCTGGGGGGGTGGATTTTGGGGGTCCCAGGTGGAGGTTCCCTGGGGGTCCCCAGGTGGATTTTACCTGTCCCAGGGTGGATTTTTGGGGGTCCCTGGGGATCTGGGGTCCCCCCCAGTGTTGGGGGTTCCCCAGGTGGATTTTGGGGGTCCCTGGGCCCTTGGGATCCCAGGTCCTGTTCCACATGGGGGGGGGTCAGGTGGGGGGATTTTGGGGGTCCCAGGTGGATTTTGGGGTCCCTGACCCCTCTATCCCCCCCCCAGTGTTACCTGTTCCACATGTGTACATGGGGGTCCGGGCTGGGGGGGATCTGGGGGTCCCCAGGTGGATTTTTGGGGGTCCCTGACCCCCCTTTTCCCCCTCCCCAGTGTTACCTGTTCCACATGTACGTGGGGGTCCGGGCCGGGGGCGGCATCGGGGACGAGATCGAGGACCCCGCGGGGGATGACTACGAGCTCTACCGGGTGGTGTTCGACATCACCTTCTTCTTCTTCGTCATCGTCATCCTCCTCGCCATCATCCAGGGTGGGCATCTCGCGGGGCTGGGGGCTCCTCTGGGGTGGTCTCATGGGGGGGGAAAGGGGTGGGGGCAGGGGGGGTGGGGAGGGGGACGAGGGGTTTGGGGGTCCATCCTCCCTCATCATCATCCAGGGTGGGCATCTTATGGGGAGGGGGATTTGGGGGGTCTGGGGGTCCTGGAAGGGCCTGGGGGGGATCTGGGGGTCCTGGGGGGATCTGGGGGGGTCCTTGGGGATCCTGAGGGGATCTGGGGGCCTGGAAAGGCCTGGGGGGATCTGGGGGGGGATCCTGGGGCCTGGGGTGGGGGGGGACTCTGGGGTCCTGGAAAGGCCTGGGGGGGAGGATCCTGGGGGGTCCTGGGGGAGGCCTGGGGAGGATCTGGGGATCTGGGGGTCCTGGAAAGGCCTTGGGGGATCTGGGGGTCCTGGGGGAGGATCTGGGGGTCCTGGAAAGTCCCTGGGGGGATCTGGGGGTCCTGGGGAGGATCTGGGGAGGATCTGGGGGTCCTGGAAAGGCCTGGGGGATCTGGGGTCCTGGGGAGGATCTGGGGAGGATCTGGGGTCCTGGAAAGGCCTGGGGGATCTGGGGTCCTGAGGAGGATCTGGGGGGTCCTGGGGGACCTGGGGTCCCCTGGGGTGGATCTGGGGGGACTGGGGAGGATCTGGGGGTCCTGGAAAGGCCTGGGGGGATCTGGGGTCCTAGGGGGGTCCTGGGGGGATCTGGGGTCCTGGGGGAGGATCTGGGGGATCTGGGGGTCCTGGAAATGGGGGTCTGGGGTCCTGGGGAGGATCTGGGGAGAATCTGGTGGTCCTGGAAAGGCCTGGGGGATCTGGGGGTCCTGAGGAGGACCTGGGGGGTCCTGGGGGGACCTGGGGGTCCTGGAAAGGCCCCCCCCCAGGACGAAAGGATCTCATCCTGGAAAGGCCTGGGGATCTGGGGTCCTGGGGAGGATCTGGGGGAGACCTGGGGGGTCCTGGAAAGGCCTGGGGGAGCAGGGAACCTGGGGGACTGGGGTCATGTGAGGCCTGGGGGGGATCTGGGGGTCCTCAGGGGGGTTTGGGGGGTCCTGGGGAGGTCTGGGGGTCCCTGCTGGTGGATCTGGGTGGATCCCACCCCAGGTTCTTCCCCCTGTATTTGATCCCAGGTCTGACAAGGACGAGACGGAGCTGCACACCAGCAGGAGGGGACAAGGACAGGGGGTGAGTGGTTGGGGGGGTCCCAGGGGTTTGAGGGGTGATTAGGAGGGGGCTCAGGGGGTCTCTGGGGGTTTGGGAGGTTTTGGGGGCTCGGGAGGGATTTCTAGGGGGTCCCGGCTTCAGGAGGCTGGGGGCACTTAGGGGTCATGTGAGTCTGGGGGGGTCCCAGGGGTGGTCTGGGGGTTGGGGGGTCCTGGTGGGGTCTGGGGGAGCCCTGGGGGGCCCTGACACCCCCGGATCCCACCCCAGGTTCTTGAGGGGTTTGACTGGGGGACTGGGGGTCCCAGGGTGGGGGACAAGGGGGGGCTTTGGTCCGGGGGTCCCAGGGGGTTTTGAGGGGTCTGGGGGCTTGGGGTGTTCTGGGGGGGTCCCAGGGGTGGGGGGCTTGGGGGATTCTGGGGGGTCCCAGGGAGGTCTTGGGGGTCAATGGGGGGGGTCCCAGGGTGGTCTGGGGGTCTGGGGGTTGGGGGTCTGGGGGTCTTGGGGGGTCTGGGGTGGTCCCAGGGGGCTTGAGGGGGTCATTGGGTGGTCTTGGGGGTCCGGGGGTGTCCCAGGGTGGTCTGAGGGGCTTGGGGGGTTCTGGGGTCCCCCAGGGTGGTCTTGGGGGTTCTGGGGGGGTCCCAGGGTGGTCTTGGGGGGTTCTGGGGGGTCCCAGGGTGGTCTGGGGGCTTGGGGGGGTCTGGGGGTGGTCCCAGGGTGGTCTTGGAGGGAGAGGGGAGGGGAGTCCCATGAGGGGGGCTCTACAGGAGGGGTCTCTATGGGATTTGGGGGGGAGTCTGTAGGAATTGGGGGGGTCTCTGGGGGATTTGGGAGGGTTTCTATGGGATTTGGGGGGGGGTCTCTGTGGGATTAAGGGTGTCTCCAGGAGATTTGGAGGGTCTCTATGGGGTTTGGGGAATCTCTGTGGGATTTGGGGGCTTCTCGAGGGGATTTGGGGGGGGGGTCTCTAGGAATCGGGGTGTCTCTGGGGGATTTGCAGGGATCTTTAGGGGATTTGGGGGGTTTCTATGGGATTTCAGGGGTCTGCAAGGAATTTGGGGGGGGTCTCTGAAATTCCCAGAGCGGGTGAGGTTGCTGTGGGATCCCCCGTGCCCCGACACCCCCCTCCCCAAATTCCTCCCCCAGGAATCTTACGTGTGGAAGATGTACCAGGAGCGCTGCTGGGATTTCTTCCCGGCTGGGGATTGCTTCAGAAAGCAATACGAGGATCAGCTGGGATGATGGCCCCAAAATCCCCCTCCCCAAAATTCCCCTTCCTCAAAATCCCCCTCCCCGAATTCCCCTTCCCCAAATTCCCTTTCCCCCAAAATCCCCTTCAAGTGCCTTTGATGCCCCCTCCCCAATAAACGCTGCTGAGTGTCACTGGCTCATCACTGACCCCCTAAAACGCCCCACAAAGACCCCAGACCCTTTTCAAGTGCCTTCCCCCCTCCCCAAATAAACGCTGCCAAGTGTCGCTGTCCCCCTGGCTCGTTACTGACACCCTGGGACCCCCAAAACCAACTGGGGACCCCCAAAAGGAACTGAGGGCCACCAAAATCCTCTGGGGACCCCCAAAACCAATTGGAGACCCCCAAAACGAACTGAGGGCCACCAAAATCCAACTGGGGACCCCCAAAACCAATTGGGGACCCCCAAAACCCTGGTGAACTGAGGGAAAAAGGGCAGAAAATGTGGAGGGGAAAAGGGCAGGAAATGTGAGGGGAAAAGAGAGGGAATCATGAGGGAAAAGGGAGGGAAATGTGAGGGGGAAAAGGGGGGAAATGTGAGGGGAAAAGAGGGAAATGTGAGGGGAAAAGAGGGAAATGTGAGGGGAAAAGAGGGAAATGTGAGGAGGGGAAAAGGGACGGAAATGTGAGGAGGAAATGAGGGAAATGTGAGGGGGAAATGGGAGGGAAATGTGAAGGGGGAGAGAGGGAAATGTGAGGGGGAAAAGAGGGGGGGGGAAATGGGGGGGAAATGGACGGAAATGTGAGGGCAAAAAGAGAGGGAAAGGTGAGGGGGAAAGGGCAAGAAATGTGAGGGGAAAATTGGGGAAATAGGAGGGTGAAAAGGGGGGAAATGTGAGGGGAAAAGAGAGGGAAATGTGAGGGGGCAATGTGAGGGGGAAAGGGGCGGAAACCTGAGGGGGGAAATGTGAGGGGAAAAGGGAGGGAAATGTGAGGGGGAAATGGGGAAAAGAGGGAAAGAGGGAAATAGAGGGAAAAGGGAGGGAAATGTGAGGGGGAAAGGGCAGAAATGTGAGGGGAGAAAGGGAGGGAAATGTGAGGGGAAAATGGGGGGAAATGTGAAGGGAAAAGGGGGGGAAATGGGGAAATCAGGGTGAAAAGGGGAAATATGAGGGGGAAAAAGGACGGAAATGAGGGAAAAGGAGGAAATGTGAGGGGAAAAGGGGGAAATGTGGGGGAAAAGGGGAGAAATGTGGGGAGGAAAAGAGGGGAAATGTGAGGGGAAAAGGAATGGGGGGAATGAGGGAAAAAAAGAGGGAAATGTGGGGGGAAAAGAGGGGAAAAGGGAGAGAAATGAAAGGGAGAGAGGAAATGTGAGGGGGAAAGAGAGGGAAATATGAGGGTGAAAAGGGGGAAATGTGAGGGGAAAAGGAAGGGAAATGTGAGGGGAAAGTAGAGGAAATGTGAGGGTGAAAAGGGAGGAAAATGTGAGGGGGAAAATGGGGGGAAATGTGAGGTGAAAAGAGAGGGAAATATGAGGGGAAAATGGGGGGGAAATGGATGGAAATGTGAGGGCAAAAAGAGAGGGAAATGGGAGGGGAAAGGGCAAATGAGGGGAAATGGGGAGGGGGGGAAGAGGAAATGAGGGGAAATGGGGGGAAAGGGAAATGAGGGGGAAAAGAGAGAAATGGGAGAGGAGAAAAAAAGGACGAGAAATGTGAGGGGAAAATTGAAATGGGAAAAAGGGGGAAATGGAGGGAAAGAGAGGGAAATGTGAGGGGGAAAAGGGGAAAGGGGGAAACCTGAGGGGAGAAGAAAATGAGGGGAAAGAGAGGAAATATGAGGGGAAAAGGGGAAATGAGAAAAAAGGAGGAAATGAGGAGGAAATGAGGGAAATGAGGGGGAAAAGGAGGAAATGAGGGGAAAAGAGGGAAATGTGAGGGGAAAGGGGAGAAAATGAGGGGAAAAAGGGAAATGAGGGGAAATGGGGGAAAAAAGGGAAAGAGAGGGAAATGTGAGGAGGAAAAGGGGGAAATGAGAGGGGGAAAAGGGAGAGAAATGTGAGGGGGGAGAGAGGGAAATGTGAGGGGGAAGAGAGGAAAAGGTGAGGGGAAAAGGGGAAATGGGGGGGAAAAGGAGGAAATGTGAGGGGAAAAGAGAGGAAATGAGGGAGAAAAGGAGAAAAGAGGGGAAAATGGGGGAAATGGAGAAAAGAGAGGGAAATGTGAGGGGAAATGGGGGGAAATGGATGGAAATGGGGGAAAAAAGAGGGAAATGTGAGGGGGGGAGAGAGGTGAGGGGAAATGGGGGGAAATGGACGGAAATGTGAGGAAAGAGAAAATGGGGGAAAGAAGAGGGAAAGGGGGGAAAAGGGGAGAAATGAGGGAAAATAAATGAGGGAGAAAAGGGGGAAATGTGAGGGGGAAAGAGGGGAAATGAGGGGAAAAGGGGAAATGAGGAGGAAATGAGGGAAATGAGGGGGAAGGGGGAAACCTGAGGGGAAAAAGGGGGAAATGAGGGGGGAAAGGGGGGGAGAGGGGGGAAAAGTGGGAAATGGGGGAAAGAGGGAACTGTGAGGGGAAAAGGGAGAGAAATGTGAGGGGAGAAAAGGGCGGGAAATGTGAGGGGGAAAGAGAGGAAAATGGGAGGGGAAAAGGGGGAAACATGAGGGGAAAAGGGCAGGGAAATCAACCCAGTATGGACCAGTTAACCCAGTATGGATGACCCCTTATCCCACTACAAACCTTTCCAGTTATCCCAGTATCAACCTCCCAGTTACCCCAGTATCAGCTGTCCCCGTGGTGCCCCTTACCGGTCATGCCACAGCCCCTCCCAGTCCCTTCCAGTTCCCCCCATTCCCTCCTTACTGCTCATCCCAGTCCCCGTGAGGTCCCCCATGGTGTCCCCAGGAATGTCCCCGTGTCCCCAGCCCTCCCCAATGTCCGGTGTCCATCCGTGTCCGGTGTCCATCCGTGTCCATCCGTGTCCATCCGTGTCCGGTGTCCATCCGTGTCCATCCGTGTCCATCCGTGTCCAGTGTCCATCCATGTCCATCCGTGTCCATCCATGTCCATCCGTGTCCGGTGTCCATCCGTGTCCGGTGTCCATCTGTGTCCATCCGTGTCCATCCATGTCCATCCGTGTCCGGTGTCCATCCGTGTCTGCCTGTAGTCCGAGCCCTGGGCAGATGGCCCCTGGACGCCCTGGGAGGGATGGCCCAGTGCACCCAGGGAGGGACCACCAGTTAACCCAGTATGGACCAGTTAACCCAGTACTGACCAGTTCACCCAGTATGGGCCAGTGCACACATTATGGGCCAGTTAACCCAGTACAGACCAGTTAATACCAGTTAACCCACTATAGACCAGTTCACTCAGTTCACCCAGTACAGACCAGTTAACACCAGTTAACCCAGTATAGACCAGTTCACCAGTTCACCCAGTTCACCCAGTAGAGACCAGTTAACCCAGTTCAGACCAGTTAACCCAGTATAGACCAGTTAACCCAGCTCACCCAGTACAGACCAGTTAACACCAGTTCACCCAGTTCACCCAGTTAACCCGGTACAGACCAGTTCACTCATTCACCCAGTACGGACCAGTTAATCCAGTACAGACCAGTTAACACAAGTTAACCCAGAATGGAGCCCCCCAGTTATCCCAGTATGGATGGCCCCAGTTATCCCAGTATCAACCCTCCCAGTTACCCCAATATCAACTGTCCCAGTGGTGCCCCTTACTGGTCATCCCAGCACCCCCCAGTCCTTCCCAGTCCTTCCCAGTCCCCCCAGTCCCCTCCTTACTGCTCATCCCAGTTCCCTTCCAGTCCTTCCCAGTTCCCCCAGTTCCTTCCCAGTCCTTCCCAGTTCCCCCCAGTCCCGAGGTTGCGGCTGGGGGGAGGGGGAAAAGACCCCGGCCCCGCCCCCACCCTGCAGCCACCGCCACTGGGAGGGACTGGGAGGGAACTGGGAGGGACTGGGAGGGACTGGGATGAGCAGAGGCGGCGGCGGGCGGGGATCGGAGCGGGGCCGGCACCGGTGAGGGGCGGGCGGGGGTCCCGGGGGTCTTTTGGGGTCTCTGAGGGGATCTCGGGGGTCTTTGAGGGGTCCCGGAGGTCTTTGAGGGATCCCGGGGGTCTTGAGGAGATCCCGGAGGTCTTTGAGGGGATCTCGGGGGTCCTTGAGGGATCCCGGGGGTCTTTGAGGGGATCTCGGGGGTCTCTGAGGGATCCCGGGGGTCTTTGGGGGGTCCCGAGGGTCTTTGAGGGGTCCTGGGGTCATGAGGGGTCCTGGGGTCTTGAGGGGTCCTCGGGGGGTCCTTGAGGGGATCCCGGGGGTCTCTGAGGGGATCCCGGGGGTATTTGAGGGATCCCGGGGGTCTTGAGGGATCCCGGGGGTCTCTGAGGGGATCCGGGGGTCTTTGAGGGATCCCGGGGGTCTCTGAGGTGTCTCGGGGGTCTTTGAGGGATCCTGGGGTATTTGGGGATCCTTTGGGGTCTCTGAGGGTCCTTTTGGGGGATCCTCAGGGTCTTTGGGGGGATCCCCAGGGTTGATTTGGGGTTCACGGTGTGGGTGGGTGGGTGGGTGGGGGGGCCATGGGGCGGGGGGCGCTGGTTTTGGGGGTCGCCTACGCGGGGTTGGTTTTTTTGGGGGTCCTGGGGCTGTGAGACCCCCGAGGGGCCCCAGAACCCCGCCAAGATATGGAACTCCCAGGACCCCCAAGACCCCTCCAGCAACCCCATGACCCTCAAGACCCCCATAAACCCAAGACCCCTCCCAGGTTTCCAGGAGCCCCAAGATCCCCAAGACACCCCAAGACCCCTCAGGACTCCCCAAGACCCCCAGGACCCCCCCCAAAATCCCCCATGATCCTCAAGACCCCCCAGGACCTCCATAATCCCAAGGACCCCAGGATCTCCAAGACCCCCAGGACCCCCCAGGATACCCCAGAACCCTCCAGCCACCCCAAGTCACCCACGACCCTCAAGACCACCAAGTCCCCAGGACCCCCAAAGACCCCAAGATCCCCAAAACCCCCAAGACCCCCAAATCCAATCCAAGACCCCCCAAAACCCCCAAGACCCCCAAATCCACCCCAAGAACCCCCCAAACCCCCCAGAGCCCCAATTCACCCCAAGACCCCCCATCCACCCCAATACCCCCAAGACCCCCAAGACCCCCATCCACCTCAAGACCCTCAAGATCTCTGAGACCCCCCAAATCCACCCCAAGACCCTCAAGACCCCCAAAACCCCAAGACGCCCCACCCACCCCAAGACCCCAAGACCTCCAAGACCCCCAGCGCACCTCAAGACCCTCAAACCCCCCACCCCAAATCCACCCCAACACCCCCAAGACCCCCACCCACCCCAATACCCCAAACCCCCCCAAGACCCCATCCACCTCAAGACCCTCAAGTTCTCTGAGACCCCAAATCCACCCCAAGACCCTCAAGACCTCCAAGACCCCAAATCTATCCCAATACCCCCAAGACCCCCACCCACCCCAAGACCCCAAAACCACCCAAGACATCCACTCCAATCCACCCCAAGACCCTCAAGACCCCCAAAGCCCCAAGATGCCCCACCCACCCCAAGACCCTCAAAACCCCCAAGACCCCAATCCACCCCAATACCCCCAAGACCCCCATCCACCCCAATACCCCCAAGACCCCACCCACCCCAAAGACCCCAAAACCACCCAAGACATCCACCCCAATCCACCCCAAGGGACCCCCCAAATGGCCCTCAAGATCTCCAATCCCAATACCTAAGACCCCACACCCCAAAACCACCCCAAGACCCCAAAAGACCCAAGCCACCCCCATCCCCCCAAGGGTGACCCCCACCCCCAAACCACCCAAGACATCCTGGGGGTCCCCCCCAAGACCCTCCAGCGCCCCAGTCCTGCAGGCACCCCAATACAGCGGCCAAGACCCCACCCACCCTGGGGCTCCTGGGAAACCCCCAAGATGATCAAACCCCTTCCTGCCTGCTGGAGCCACCCCTGGGCGGTCTACTTCTGCGTCATCTCACTCTGCACCGTCGGCTTCGGTGACCTGGTGCCCATTGACTTGGGGATTTGGGAGTTTACCAGGTGGCGGTGGCGGTGGCTGTGGGGGAGGTGGGTTGGTCCGGGAGGGGTATGAGGACCCTTGGGAGATTGGGGTTTTTCACCTTGGGAAGGTTAGGTTGGGTTTGGGAAGGACAGGGGTTTTGTTAGGGAGGAAGGGTTTTGGGGGGGTTGGAGTTGGGTTCTTGGGTTGGGAGGATCCTTCTTGGGGTTTGGGGAGGAGGGATGTTGGGGGATTTTTAGTGAGGGTTGGAAGGGTTGGGTTGGATGATTTGGGTGGGGTTTAGGGGTTTGGGTGGGGTTTGGGTTCTTGGGGGTTTTGGTGGGGTTTGGGAAGGGTTGGGTTGGGTTTGGGAAGGGTTGGGTTGGGTTTTGTTGGGTTTGGGAAGGTTGGGTTGGGTTTGGGAAGGGTTGGGTTGGGTTCTGTTGGGTTTGGGAGGGGTTCGGTTGGGTTCTTGGGGTTTTGGGAAGGGTTTGGGATGGGTTGGGTTGGGGTTTTGGGGTTTTGATGGGGTTTGGGAAGGTTGGGTTGGGTTTTGGTGGGGTTTGGGAAGGTTGGGTTGGGTTTTGGTGGGCACTGGGACAGGTTGGGTTGGGTTTTGCTGGGTTTGGGATGGGTTGGGTTCTTGGGGTTTTGGTGGGGTTTGGGAAGGTTGGGTTTTGTTGAGTTTGAGATGGGTTGGGTTGGGTTTTGGGGGTTTTGGTGGGGTTTGGGAAGGTTGGGTTGGGTTTTGTTGGGTTTGGGAAGGTTGGGTTGGGTTTTGTTGGGTTTGGGAAGGTTGGGTTGGGTTTTTGGGGTTTTGGTGGGGTTTGGGAAGGTTGGGTTTGGTTTTTGGGGTTTTGGTGGGGTTTGAGAAGGTTGGGTTGGGTTTTTGGAGTTTTGGTGGGGTTTGGGAAGGTTGGGTTGGGTTTTGTTGAGTTTGAGATGGGTTGGGTTGGTTTTTTGGGGGTTTTGGTGGGGTTTGAGAAGGTTGGGTTGGCTTTTGATGAGTCTGGGATGGATTGGGTTGGGTTTTGTTGGGTTTGGGAAGGTTGGGTTGAGTTTTTGGGGTTTTGGTGGGGTTTGGGAAGGTTGGGTTTGGTTTTGGGGGTTTTGGTGGGGTTTGGGAAGGTTGGGTTGGGTTTTGTTGGGTTTGAGATGGGTTGGGTTGGGTTTTGGGGGTTTTGGTGGGGTTTGGGAAGGTTGGGTTGGGTTTTGGGGGTTTTGGTGGGGTTTGAGAAGGTTGGGTTGGCTTTTGATGAGTTTGGGATGGATTGGGTTGGGTTTTGTTGCATTTCAGTTGGGTTTGGGAAGGTTGGGTTGGGTTGTGGTGAGTTTGGGTTGGGTTGGGTTTGGGATGGGTTGGGTTTGGGATGGGTTGGGTTGGTTTTTTGGGGTTTGGATGGGTTGGGTTGGGCTTTTGATGGCTCATTGGGTTCCGTTGTCTTCCATTGAGTTCCATTGGGTTCTGTTGGGTTCCATTGGGTTCTGTTGGATCCCGTTGAGTTCTGTTGGGTTCCATTGGGTCCCGTGGGGTTCCGTTGGGTTCCTTTGGGTTCCATTGCATTCCAGTGGGTTCCGTTGGCTTCCATTGAGTTCCATTGGGTTCTGTCAGGTCCCGTTGTGTTCCTTTGGGTTTCATTGGGTTCTGTTGGGTCCCATTGGGTTCTGTTGGACCCCATTGGCTTCTGTTGGCTTCCATTGTGTCCCTTGGGGTTCCTTTACATTCCATTGGGTTCCGTTGGCTTCCATTGAGTTCCATTGGGTTCTGTCAGGCCCCGTTGGGTTCCGTTGGGTTCCAATGGGTTCTGTTGAGTCCCGTTGGGTTCTGTCAGGTCCTGTTGAGTTCTGTTGGCTTCCATTGGGTTCCAATGGGTCCCATTGGGTTCCATCAAGTTCTGTCATGTTCTGTTGAGTTCCTTTGGGCCCTGTTGGGTTCCGATGGGTCCTGTTGGGTTCCGTTGGGTTCCATTGGGTTCCGATGGGTTGCCTTGGGTTCTGTTGGGCCCCGTTGGGTCCTGTTGAGTTCCATTGGGTTCCATTGCGTTCCGTTGGCTTCCATTGAGTTCCATTGGGTTCTGTCAGGTCCTGTTGGGTTCCGTTCCCGTTGAGTTCTGTTGGGTTCCATTGGGTCCTGTTGGGTTCCATTGAGTTCCATTGGGTTCTGTCAGGTCCTGTTGGGTTCCGTTTGGGTTCTGTTGGGTTCCATTGGGTTCTGTTGGGTCCTGTTGGGTCCCGTTGGCTTCTGTTGGGTCCCATTGCTTCTGTTGGGTCCTGTTGGCTTCCATTGAGTTCCATTGGGTTCTGTCAGGCCCCGTTGGGTTCCTTTGGGTTCTGTTGGGTTCCATTGGGTTCCAATGGGTTCCGTTGGGTTCTGTTGGGTCCTGTTGCATTCCATTGAGTTCTGTCAGGTCCCGTTGGGTTCCTTTGGGTTCTGTTGTGTTCCGTTGAGTTCCATCGGGTCCCATCATGTCCCTGCATTCCTATGGGTTCCATCATGTCCCATCTGTTGTGTTCCGTTGAGTTCCATCGGGTCCCATCATGTCCCATTAGCCTCTCACCTCCGTCCCAGCCCCCCCACCTGCTGCTGGGGGTCACGGGCGTGCTGCTGCTGGCCCAGACCCTGCGCCACGTGGCCGAGCTCCACGGCGTCCCCGGCGTGGCGCCAGCACCGGGCGGCGACGCCGACGGCGAGGAAGGGGCCGGATTGCTGGAGGGAACAAGGGACGGGGCCAAAACAGCCCGGGGACGCGACAGCGGGTAGCACCGGTGGGGGGGCACTGGGGATACTGGGGGATACTGGGAGAGGACACTGGGGACACTGGGAGGGGACATCCCACAATAAAGGGGCCCCAAAGGGGGTTGGGGTCAATGGCTTCGTTCCGTGGGTTGGGGAGTTCCAATTTTCCAATTTTTTGGGGGGGGTCCCAATGCTGGGAAGGACCCAATTTTGGGGGGGAGCCCCGGTTCTGGGGGGGGTCCCAGTTTTGGGGGGTCCCCAGTTTTGAGGGGGGGGTCCCAGTGCCAGGAAGGTCCCAGGTTTGCAGGGGACTCCCAGTTCTGGAGGGGTCCCAATTTTTTGGGGGGGGGTTCCCAATTTTGGGAGGGTCCCAATTCCATGGGGGGGTTCCAATTTTTTGGTGGGGGGGGTCCCAGTTTTGGGGGGGGTCCCAGATCTGGAGGGGTCCCAATTTTTGGGGAGGGGGGTGTGTGTCCCAATTTTGGGGTCCAAATTTTGGGGTTCCCAGATCTGAGGGGGTCCCAATCTTTGGGAGGAGTGTTAAAACAAAAAAAACAACCCCAAACTCCTTTTTTTTATATAAAACCTTTATTCAGTAAAAATACGGGGAGGGGTCCCCAAATCCCCCTTCCCTTTTTGTTGGAGGGGGGGTCCCAACCACGTTCTGGGGGGGTCCCCCTTCCTTGGGGGGGGTGGAAATAAATTCCCCCCACCCCCACCCCCAAAAAAAAAAAAATTCCTTTATATTTATTTTGATATTTTTCTATACAAAACAAACCCACACAATAAATTCAGGGGCTTCCATACGGGGGGGGCGGGGGGCAGCAGGGGTCCCCAAATCCCAGGGGCACAGGCCCAGGGGGTGTTGAGAGGGGGGTCCCAACCCCGAACGGGGTCTGGGGGGGAAATTTGGGGTTAAAAGGGGAAAATTGGGGTTTTAGGGGGGGGGGGGGAGATTTGGGGTTTTGGGGAAATTTGGGGACCCCCAAAAAAAAAAAAAATTTTATATTTATTTTGATATTTTTCTTTAGGGGACAAACCCACAGGGAGATTTGGGAGTTTAGGGAGGGGAGTTTGGGGGATTTGGGGTTTTAGGGAGATTTGGGGTTTTAGGGGGGGATTTGGGAAGGGAGATTTGGGGGGGGGGATTTGGGGTTTTAGGGAGGGGGTTTGGGGAGATTTGGGAGTTTAGGGGCAGGGGAGATTTGGGGTTTTAGGGAGATTTGGGAGTTTAGGGGAGGCAGGGAGTTTTAGGGGGAAATTTGGAGGGGGAGGGAATTGGGGCTGGGGGCATCCCAAACACTCGTCCTAAAGGGAAATTTGGGGTTAAAAGGGGAAAATTGGGATTTTTAGGGGTTTTGGGGGGGAGATTTGGGAGTTTTAGGGGGAGATTTGGGGTTTTAGGGGGAGATTTGGGGGTTTTAGGGGGAGATTTGGGAGTTTTAGGGGGAAATTTGGGGTTTCGTCCTCGTCTGGGGGGGGCAGGGAGATTTGGGGTTTTTAAGGGGAAAATTTGGGGTTTTAGGGGAGATTTTGGATTTTTGGGGAAATTTGGGGATTTTTAGGGAATTTGGGGAAACACTAGGGACGTTTGGGGTTTGGGAAATTTGGGGTTAAAAGGGGAAAATTTGGGGTTTTAGGGGGAGATTTGGGATTTTAGGGGGAAATTTGGGGGGTTTAGGGGGAGATTTGGGGGGAAATTGGGAATTGGGGCTGGGGGGCATCCCCAAACACTCGTCCTCGTCTGGGGGGGCAGAAATTTGGGGTTAAAAGTGAAAAAATTGGGATTTTTAGGGGGAAATTTGGGGTTTTGGGGGGGGATTTGGGGTTTTTAGGGGGAAATTTGGGGTTTTAGGTGGAAATTTTGGGGAAATTTGGGGGGAAATTGGGAATTGGGACTGGGGGGCATCCCCAAACACTCATCCACATCTGGGGGGCAGAAATTTGGGGTTAAAAGGGGAAAAATTTGGGGTTTTTTCCCAATATTTGGTTTTTTCAGGGATTTTGGGGCTCTAAATTTCGGGTTTTCTCCCAGGGATTTGAGGGATTTTGGGGAGGGGTCTCAGGATTTTGGGGAGGGGTCTCACCGAGGCAGTCGAGGCGGGCGGGGTCCAGGTGGAAGCCGGGGTCGCAGGCGCAGGTGAAGGCGTCGCCCACGCGGACGCAGCGCCCGTGGGTGCAGCCGCTCAGGACCCCACACTCCTCCTCTCCTGAATTGGGGAGGGGGCTTCAGACCCAGCCCCCCCCCAGAAAAACCCCCAAAAAATCCCACCCCAAAAATCCCACCCCAAAAAATCCCACCCCAAAAAATCCCCCAAATCCTCCCCAAAACCCCAAAAAAAAAAATCCCTCGAAAATCCCCCCAAAATCCACCCAGAAACACAAAACTCCCCCAAAAACCGCAAAAAAAACCAAAATCCCCCAAATCCCCCCCCAAAATACAAACCCCCCCCCGAAATCCCCCAAAATGCTCCCCAAAAAATCCCCCAAATCCCCCCAAAATCCACCCAGAAACACAAAACTCCCCCAAAACCCCCAAAACCCCAAAACCCCAAACCCCAAAATACCCAAAAAAGCCCCCAAAATCCCAAATCCCCAAAATCCACCCAAAACACAAAAATCCCCCAAAATCCACCCCCCAAACACAAAAACCTCCCAAAAACCCCCCAAAACCCAGAAAACCCCTCCCCCAAAAAAAACCCCAAAACCCCAAAACCCCCCAAAATCACCCCAAACACAAATGCCCCCAAAAATCCCCAAACCCCAAAACACAAAAATCCCCCAAAAAAACCCCAAAAACCCTTAAAATCCCCCCCAAAAAAAATTCCCAAAATCCACCCAGAAACACAAAACTCCCCAAAACCCCAAAACCACAAGAATCCCAAATCCCCAAATACAAAAACTTAAAATCCCCCAAAATCCTCCCCACAAATCCCCAAAATCCACCCAGAAACACAAAACTCCCCCCAAAAACCCCAAACCCCAAAACCCCCAAATCCTCTAAAATCCCTCCCTGACCTTCCTCCTCCTCCTCCTCCTCCTCCTCGGGGGTCCCGTGCGCCTGCCGGCTCCACCGGGGGCTCCAAGGGGTCCCTCCGGGGTCCCTAAAATCCCCAGGGCCGGGGAGGGGCGGCCCCCTGCCTCGGGGAGGGGCGTACAGGGGCTCGTAGGCCACGCCCCCCGCCCCTCCCCCTCCGTAATAAGGGGCGGGGTCGTACTGGGGGCGGAACCCCCCGAAGAATTCCCCGTACGGGGGGGGGAGGGGCCCGAACTGGGGGGGAGGGGCGAGGGGGAAATGGGGAGGGGTCAGAGGGGGAGGGAACTGGGGGGGCGGAAGTTCGGGGGTCTCAGGACGTTGCAGAGGAGCTCAAGTCATCTGGGGGAGGGAGAAATGGGGTTGGGGGGGGGACCCCGAATTTGGGGGAGGGGTCCCGAAATTGGGGGATTGGGGGAGGGATTTTGGGGGGTTTTGGGGAAATTTGGGGTTTTTTGGGGAGATTTGGGGTTTTGGGGGTTTTGGGGAAATTTGGGGTTTTTGGGGGATTTGCGGGATTTTGGGGTTTGGGGGGATTTGGGGGTTTTAGGGGAAATTTGGGGTTTTGGAGGGGGAGATGGGGTTTTGGGGGGATTTTGGGGGATTTTGGGGTTTGGGAAATTTCAGGTTTTTTGGGGGACATTTGGGGTTTTGGGGGTTTTGGGGGAAATTTCGGGTTTTGGGGGGAAGATTTGGGGTTTTGGGGGTTTTAGAGGAATTTGGGGGTTTAGGGAAATTTGGGGATTTGGGGGTATTAGTGGTTTGGGGGATTTTGGGGAATTTTGGGAGTATTTTGAGGGTTTGGGGGCATTTTGGGTTTTGGGGGCATTTGGAGGGATTTGGGGGATTTTGGGGTTTTCAGGGAGGTTTTTTTGGAGGGGTTTTTGGGGCGAGATTTTTGGGGGGATTTTGGGAGGATTTGGGTTTTGGGTGGGGTCTGGGGGAATTTTTGGGGAGTTTTGGGGTGGATTTGGGAGGTTTTGGGGGGGGATTTTTGGGGGGATTTTGGGGGGGGAATTTTGGGGGGTTTGGGGGTTTTTGGGGGGGGTTTGGGGGGGATTTTGGGGTTTGAAGGGGGGGGTTTGATTATGGGGGAGGGTCCTGTGTCCCCCATCTCGGGGGTCCCAAACCCCCTCCCTCCTGTTTTGGACCCCTCCCCAGTGCTCCCAGTTCCCAAACTGGTCCCAGTCTCTAACCCCGGTTCTGGGGATGGGTTTGGGGGTGCCGGGGCTGAATTTGGGGAGGGGTCGCGGGGGTCTCACCGGAGTTGGGGCCCAGCTGTGCCCATCCCTGGGTCCCACATTCCCCCAGTGCTCCCAGTTCCCAAACTGGTCCCAGGCCCACGTTCATCCCAGCCTCCCCCGGTTTCGGGGGTGGGTTTGGGGGTGCCGGGGCTGAATTTGGGGAGGGGTCCCGGGGGTCTCACCGCTGTGGGGGGCGGGGCACAGGGGTCCCCATCCCGGGGGTCTCCCATCTCCTTTGAGCCCCCTCCCATCCTCCCAGTGCTCCCAGTTCCCAAACTGGTCCCAGTCTCTAACCCGGGTTCTGGGATGGGTTTGGGGGTGCCGGGGCTGAATTTGGGGAGGGGTCGCGGGGGGTCCCACCAGAGTGGGGGCGGGACACAGGGATCCCCATCCCTGGGTCCCACATCCTCCCAGTGCTCCCAGTTCCCAAACTGGTCCCAGGCCCACGTTCATCCCAACCTCCCCCGGTTTCGGGGATGGGTTTGGGGGTGCCGGGGCTGAATTTGGGGAGGGGTCCCGGGGGTCTCACCGGAGTTGGGGCCCAGCTGTGCCCATCCCTGGGTCCCACATCCCCCCAGTGCTCCCAGTTCCCAAACTGGTCCCACGTTCATCCCAACCTCCCCCGGTTTCGGGGTTGGGTTTGGGGGTGCCGGGGCTGAATTTGGGGAGGGGTCGCGGGGGTCTCACTGGAATGGGGGGCGGGGTCCAAGGGTCCCCATCCCGGGGGTCTCCCATCTCCTTTGAGCCCCCTCCCATCCTCCCAGTGCTCCCAGTTCCCAAACTGGTCCCAGTCTCTAACCCCGTTTTCGGGGATGGGTTTGGGGGTCCCGGGGCTGAATTTGGGGAGGGGTCGCGGGGGTCTCACCAGAGTGGGGGCGGGACACAGGGATCCCCATCTCGGGGTCCCACATCCCCCCAGTGCTCCCAGTTCCCAAACTGGTCCCAGTCTCTAACCCCGGTTCTGGGGATGGGTTTGGAGGTGCCGGGGCTGAATTTGGGGAGGGGTCCCGGGGGTCCCACCAGAGTGGGGGCGGGACACAGGGATCCCCATCCCTGGGTCCCACATCCCCCCAGTGCTCCCAGTTCCCAAACTGGTCCCAGTCTCTAACCCCGGTTCTGGGGATGGGTTTGGGGGTGCCGGGGCTGAATTTGGGGATCCTGAACCCCAAAATCTCACCCCGTTGGGGGTCGGAAACCCCAAAAATCGCCCCATCCCGGGGTCCCACAACCCCCCAGTGCTCCCAGTTCCCAAACTGGTCCCAGGCCCACGTTCATCCCAGCCTCCCCACGTTTCAGGGACCCTTTGGGGGTGCCAGGGCTGAATGGGGAGGGGTCTTAGTCTCACCGGAGCTGAACCCGGGGCAGAGCGCACCCCCATGCCCCCAACCCCTGGGTCCCACATCCCCCCAGTGCTCCCAGTTCCCAAAACCCCCCAGGCCCACGTTCATCCCAGCCTCCCCCTGCCAGCACACAGCCAGGTCCCCTCTGGGGGGGAAATGTGGGGGGTCTCAATTTGGGGGGGGCTGAACCCAAAAAATGCCCCAGGCCTGCCCGTACAGGCAAACCCCAAAAATCGCCGTTAATGGGACGGGGCGCGCTCCAGGGCCCCCCAAACACCAGGTCCGGCCCCACCTCCTGCCAGCACACGGCCAGGGACCCCTCTGGGGGCGGAAATGTGGGGAGGGGTCTCAATTTGGGGGTCCCGAACCCCAAAAATTGACCCCCGTTATGGGAAACCCCAAAAATCGCCGTTAATGGGAGCCCCAGGTAACCCAAAATTTCAGGTGAGCCCCCCGCTCCTGCCAGCACACGGCCAGGGACCCCTCTGGGGGGCGGAAATGTGGGGAGGGGTCTTAGCTGGGGGGTCCCGAACCCCAAAAATTGATCCCCGTTATGGGAAACCCCAAAAATCGCCGTTAACGGGAGCCCCAGGTAACCCCAAAAATTTCAGGTGAGCCCCTCCTCCTGCCAGCACACAGCCAGGGACCCCTCTGGGGGGCGGAAATGTGGGGAGGGGTCTTAATTTGGGGGTGCCGAACCCCGAAAATTGACCCCCGTTATGGGAAACCCCAAAAATCGCCGTTAATGGGAGCCCCAAAATAACCCCAAAAACTCAGGTGAACCCCAAAATCCTGGGATCCCCAGCCCTGCACCACCGACCCCCATCTGGGGGAAAATTTGGGAGGGGTCTTAATTTGGGGGTGCTGAACCCCAAAACCCTTCCTCGTTATGGGAAACCCAAAAATCTCCGTTAATGGGAGCCCAAAATCTCCCTAAAACCCCAAACCCCACTCAGGTGAGCCCCTGCCCCTGATATCCAGGGACCCCAAACCCGAAATGTGGGGGGGTCTTGCCCCACGTGCCGAACCCCAAAATTGATCCTAAAAACCCCCAAAATCCCCAAATGGGAGCCCCAGGTAACCCCAAAACTCAGGTGAACCCCCCTGCCAGCACACCAGACCGGGGTCCCCTCTTCCCCCGGTAATGGGGAGGGGTTCCCCCAAACCCATCCTAAATTGACCCCAGTTATGGGAAACCCCTAAATCGCCGTTAATGGGAACCCCAGGTAACCCCAAAACCCCCTAAACCCCCCTGCCAGCAAACGGCCAAACCCTCTGGGGAGAGAAAATGATATCGGGGACCCTCCTGGGGGGTCCAAACCCCCTAAAATTAAAACCCTTATAAACCCCAAAATCGCCTAAAACCCCAAAATCCCCCAAAACCCCAAAATTTCAGGGGTCCCCCACCCCTGATATCAGGGAACCCCAGGGACCCCTCTGGGGGCCCAGATTAAACCCTCATTAAAACCCCAAACCCCTTCCTAAACCCCTCCTTCAACCCCTACACCCTTCCCAACCCCAAAAATCCCCTAAACCCCCTGAAATCCCCCCAAACCCCAAAACTCAGGTCCCTCACCCTGCTGGGATCATCGGGACCACCCCCCTGGGGGGGCGGAAACCCATCCCAACCCCCCAGATCCCTCCCCCAAAAATTCACCCCCCCAAACCCCAAAATCGCCCAAACCCCCCAAAATCTCCAGGTAACCCCAAAAACCCCAAAATTTCAGGTGAGCCCCAGCCCTGCACGGCCACCGACCACTCTGGGGGGCAACAATTTGGGGAGGGGTCTTAAACCCCAAAACCTTTCCTAAACCCTTCCTAACCCCCCAAACGCCTCCCCCCAAAATCCCCCAAAATCTCCCTAAATCCCCCAAACCGGGGTCCCCTCAGCCCCCTGATATCGGGGACCCCCAAAACCCAAAACCCAAAAACCTCATGAAAACCCCCTAAACCCTTCCTAAACCCCTCCCAAATCGCCCCCTAAACCCCTCCCCCTCAATCCCCCCCCCCCAAACCCCCAAAATCCCCCTGATATCCCCCACCCCGGGGTCCCCTCAAACCCAGATTAAACCCCCTGAAAGCACCAAAACCCTAGATTAAACCGCATCCTAAAAGAGAGAAAAATCCTCCCCAAACCCCAAAATCCCCCAAACCCCCCAAACCGGGGTCCCCCACCCCCTGATATCGGGGACCCCCCGGGCCATCCCAAAACCCAGATTAAACCTCATGAAAAGCCCCAAACCCCCTCCTAAACCCCTCCCAAATCCCACACCCATCCTAACCCCCCCCTGGAAACGCCCCCTAAACCCCTCAAATCGGGGAAAAAGGAGGAAATTAAAACCCCAAACGCGGTGTCCCCACCCCTGATATCGGGGACCCCGAGGATGAGCCACCCCAAAGCCAGATTAAACCCACAAACCTCAACCCCCCAGGCACCCTCCCTCCCCCCCCAAAATCCCCGTTGTCTGGGGAAAACCCTCCCCAATTTGGGGGGTTTATCCCCAAACTTTGGGGGTTCAAAATCCCCCAAAACCCCTCCCTCAAAACCCAAACGGGGGGTGGGGGACCGGTATTTGGGGAAAACCCGGGTTTGGGACAGTTGAGGAAATGGGGGGGAAAGGGACAGTTTGGGGGGATTTGGGGCGGTTTGAGGGGGATCTGGGGAGATTTGGGGCGGTTTGGAAGTTTGGGCAGTTTGGGGGGGGAAATGGGGGATTTGGGGGATTTGAGGTGGTTTGGGGGATTTGGGGCGGTTTGAGGGGTTGGGGAGATTTGGGGGCGTTTTGGGAAAAGGGAAATGGGGCAAAAGGGGGATTGGGGGGAAAAGGGGGAATTGAGGTGGTTTGGGGGGATTTGGGGCGGTTTGGGGGATTTGGGGGTTGGGTGGTTTGGGGGTTTGGGGGGATTTGGGGGGAGAGGGGATTTAGGGGGATTTTGGGGGTTGGGGGGGAATTTGGGGGAGTTTGGGGAGGGGTTTGGGAGGGGTTTGGAGGGGATTTGGGGCAGTTTTGGGGGGGTTTAAGGGCCCTGGCTCTGGCAGGTCCTGGCAGGTACAGACAGACACGAACAGGTCCTGGCAGGGACAGACAGGTACAGAGAGACACTAACAGCTCCTGACAGGTCCTGGCAGGGACAGACAGACAGAGACAGGTCCTGGCAGGTAGAGCCAGGTCCAGACAGACACGGACAGGTCCTGGCAGGTGCAGAGAGACACGGACAGGTCCTGGCAGGTGCACAGAGACACGGACAGGTCCTGGCAGGTACAGACAGGCACAGAGAGACACTACCAGCTCCTGACAGGTCCTGGCAGGCACAGACAGACACAGACAGGTCCTGGCAGGTACAGAGAGACACGGACAGGTCCTGGCAGGTGCAGAGGGACACAGACAGGTCCTGGCAGGTACAGAGGGACACGGACAGGTCCTGGCAGGTACAGACAGGTCCTGGCAGGTAGAACCATGTACAGAGAGACACGGCCAGGTCCTGGCAGGTGCACAGAGACACGGACAGGTCCTGGCAGGTACAGACAGGCACAGAGAGACACTACCAGCTCCTGACAGGTCCTGGCAGGTAGAGCCAGGTACAGACAGACACAGACAGGCACAGCCAGGCCCCGGCAGGTCCTGGCAGGTGCAGACAGACACGGACAGGTCCTGGCAGGTACAGACAGGCACAGAGAGACACTAACAGGTCCTGACAGGTCCTGGCAGGCACAGACAGACACAGACAGGTCCTGGCAGGTAGAACCATATACAGAGAGACACGGACAGGTCCTGGCAGGTGCAGAGGGACACGGACAGGTCCTGGCAGGTGCAGAGAGACACAGACAGGTCCTGGCAGGTGCAGAGGGACACGGACAGGTCTTGGCAGGTGCACAGACAGACACAGACAGGTCCTGGCAGGTACAGAGGGACACAGACAGGTCCTGGCAGGTGCAGACAGGTACAGACATGTCCTGACAGGTGCACAGAGACACAGACAGGTCCTGGTAGGTACAGAGGGACACGGACAGGTCCTGGCAGGTACACACAGGTCCTGGCAGGTAGAACCATGTACAGAGAGACACGGACAGGTCCTGGCAGGTGCACAGAGACACGGACAGGTCCTGGCAGGTGCAGAGGGACACGGACAGGTCCTGGCAGGTGCACAGAGACACGGACAGGTCCTGGCAGGTACAGATGAATACAGAGACACACAGCCAGGTCCTGGCAAGTGCACAGAGACACAGCCAGGTCCTGGCAGGTCCTGGAAGGTACAGACAGACACAGACAGGTCCTGGCAGGTGCAGAGGGACACAGACAGGTCCTGGCAGGTGCACAGACACACAGACAGGTCCTGGCAGGTGCACAGAGACACAGACAGGTCCCAGCAGGTCCTGGCAGGTACAGATGAACACAGACAGACACAGCCAGGTCCTGGCAGGCGCACGGCGCTCACCCACGCACTGCAGGTGCTCCTGCTCGAAGTAGAAGCCGCTGGGGCAGAAGCAGCTGAAGGAGGGGGCGGCGTTGACACAGAGCCCCCCCCGGCAGAGCTCGGGCCCGAACAGGGAGCACTCATCCACATCTGGGGGGGGCAGGGACACCCCGAAATCATCATAGGGACACCCCCAAATCATCATAGGGACACCCCGAAGTCATCACAGGGACACCCCCAGAGTGACACAGAGCCCCCCCCGGCAGAGCTCGGGCCCGAACAGGGAGCACTCATCCACATCTGGGGGGGCAGGGACACCCCGAAATCATCATAGGGACACCCTCAGAGTGACAGGGACACCCCCAAATCACAGGGACACCCCGAAATCATCACAGGGACACCCCCAAATCACAGGGACACCCCGAAATCAGAGTGACCCCCCAGCAGAGCCCCCCGGCCAGACAGGAGCACTCATCCACATCTGGGGGGGGCAGGGACACCCCGAAATCATCATAGGGACACCCCGAAATTACAGGGACACCCCGAAATCACAGGGACATCCCCAGAGTGACACAGAGCCCCCCCCGGCAGAGCTCGGGCCCGAACAGGGAGCACTCATCCACATCTGGGGGGGGCAGGGACACCCCGAAATCAGAGTGACACCCCCAAATCAGAGTGACACCCCGAAATCATCACAGGGACACCCCCAAATCAGAGTGACACCCCCAAATCACAGGGATATCCCCAGAGTGACAGGGACACCCCGAAATCAGAGTGACACCCCGAAATAATCACAGGGACACCCCGAAATCACAGGGTCACCCCGAAATTACAGAGACATCCCCAGAGTGACAGGGACACCCCGAAATCATCACAGGGACACCCCCAAATCCCAGAGACACCCCGAAATCACATCCCAGAGTGACAGGGACACCCCGAAATCAGAGGACACCCCAAATCACAGGGACACCCCGAAATCATCATAGGGACACCCCGAAATCAGAGTGACACCCCCAAATCACAGGGACACCCCGAAATCATCATAGGGACACCCCGAAATCAGAGTGACACCCCCAAATCATCACAGGGACACCCCCAAATCATCAAAAGGACACCCCGAAATCAGTGACACCCCGAAATCACAGGGACACCCCGAAATCAGAGTGACACCCCCAAATCATCATAGGGACACCCCCAAATCATCAAAAGGACACCTCAAAATCACAGGGACGCCCCCAAAATCACACCCCAGAGTGACAGGGACACTCCCAAAGCCACAGGGACACCCCGAAATCATCACAGGGACACCCCCAGAGTGACAGGGGTACCCCAAAATCACAGGGACACCCCCAAATCATCACAGGGACACCCCAAATCACAGGGACACCCCGAAATCAGAGTGACACCCCGAAAGTGACAGGGACACCCCGAAATCATCACAGGGACACCCCCAGAGTGACAGGGACACTCCCAAAGTCAGGGGGACACCCCCAAAATCACGGGGACCCCCCCACAGTGACAAGGACACCCCCAAAGTCACAGGGACCCCCCCAAAGTCACAGAGACCCCCCCAGGACCCCCTCGTGGACCCCCCCCAAGGACAAAGCGGGGGAAAAAGGGTGGGGGTCTCACCTGGGGGGGGGGTCCCAGACTCACCTGTGGGGGGGCCCTGGGGGGTCTCGGGGAGGCGGCCGGGCCCGTGGGGACACAGGGACAGGTGAGCATCTGTGGGGGGGGGGCAAGGGGGTCAGGGACCCCAAAATTCTGTTCAGGACCCCCCAAATTCTGTTTGAGCCCCCCCTTTTCTCTTTTCCACATCTCAAATCTGTCCCATTTTGGGGGGAGTATCAGGGGGTCCCAAATCCACCCCAAAATCCCACCCTGATTTCCCCCCAAACCCACCCCAAATCCCGCCCCAAATTCCCCCCAAATCCCTCCAAATCCCACCCCAAATTTCCCCAAATCTGGCCCAATTCCCCACCCCAAATCCACCCCAAATCCTGCCCAAATTCCCCAAAACCCACCCCAAATCCCACCCCAAATTCTTCCAAAATTCCTCCAAATGCACCCCAAATCCACCCCAAATCCAACCCAAATCGCCATAAAATACACCCCAAATCCCCCCCAAGTTTCCCCATCCCAAATCGCCCCCAAATCCAAATCTCAAAATCCCAACCCCAAATCCAACCCAAATCGCCATAAAATACACCCCAAATCCCCCCCAAATTTCCCCCAAATCCATCCCAAGTCCACCCCAAATATGCCCTAAATCTCAACCCAAACCCCCCAAATCCACCCAAATCCACCCCAAATCCCGCCCAAATTCCCCCCAAACCCACCCCAAATCCTTCCCCAAATTCCCCAAAGTCCTCCAAATGCACCCCAAATCCCAAACCCAAATCCACCCCAAATCCCACCCCAAAATCAATCCCCCAATCCCCCAAATTTCCCCAAATTCATCCCAAGTCCACCCCAAATATGCCCAACCAACCCAAATCCCCCAAATCCAACCCAAATCCTCCCTAAAAATTCCCCAAATCCCTCCAAATTCCCCCCAAATCCCCTCCAAATGCACCCCAAATCCCACCCCAAATCCACCCTAAATCCAACCCAAATCGCCATAAAATTCACCCCAAATCCCCAACAAGTTTCCCCCAAATTTTCCCCAAATCCATCCCAAGCCCACCCCAAATCCCGCCCCAAATTCCCCCCAAATCCACCCCAAATCCCAGCCCAAATCCCATCCAAATCAACCCCAAATCCCACCCAAATTTCCCCCAAATCCCACCCGGAGTTTTTGGGGTGTCCCTCACCTGTGCCAGGTGTGGGGCAGGGCTGCCCAGGGCACTGTGCCCCCCATACCCACCCCAAATCCACCCCAAATCCCCCCGAAATCCACCCCAAATCACCTCCTTCCAGTTTTGGGGGGTCCCAAATCCCACCTGAGTTTTTTGGGGTGTCCCTCACCTGTGCCAGGCGCGGGGCAGGGCTGCCCAGGGCACTGTGCCCCCCATTCCCCTAAATCCACTCCTAAATCCCCCTCAAATCCACCCCAAATCCTCCCCATATCTCCAAAACCCACCCCTAAATCCCCCCAAATCCCACCCGGGGTTTTTGGGGTGTCCCGCACCTGTGCCAGGTGCGGGGCAGGGCTGGGCAGGGCACTGTGCCCCCCATGCCCACCCCAAATCCACCCCAAATCCACCCCGTATCTCCAAAACCCACCCCCAATCCACCCTAAATCCCCCCAAATCTCCCCCAAAGGGGGTCCTTGGGGAATTTGGGTGTCCCTCATCCTGTGGGAGGTGGGGGTTGGGCTGCCCGGGGCACTGTGCCCCCCATGCCCACCCCAGGGTGCAGCAGCACTGCGGGCGGGTCACGTTGGGGGCCAGGACCCCGCAGGCCCTACTGAAACACGAGGCCACCCCAAAATCCCCAGGAGGGCTTTGGGGTCGGATTTGGGGGGTTTGGGGTCGGATTTGGGGGGTTTGGGGTCGGATTTCGGGGTTTTGGGGTCGGATTTGGGGACGGGGAGTTTAGGACTCCTTTGGGGAGGGGGTTTCACAGGGAGTTTTAAGGGGGTTTGACGTTTTGGGGTCCCGATTTCCCCGCGCAGCCGTCTGGCACTCGTCCACGGTGGGTTTGGGGTCGGGGGATTTGGGGTTTGGGATTTGGGGGCTTTGGGGTTGGGATTTGGGGGATTGGGGTCGGCTTTGGGAATTTGGGGTTGGGGGGGTTGGGTTTCAAGTTTTGGATTTGGGATTTGGGGGTTTGGGGTTTGGGATTTGGGGGGTTGGGGTTGGGAGTTTGGGATCTGGGGGTTGGGGGTTTTGGGCTGTGGGGTTTGGGGTCGGCTTTGGGGGCTCTGAGGTCTGATTTCGGGGCTTTGGGGTTGGGGGATTTAGGATTTAGGCTCTGGGGTTTTTGATTTGGGTGCTTGGGGTTTTGGGGCCAGGGTTGGGGATTTGGGGGATGGATGGGGGATTTCTGGGTTTGGGGTTGGGAGGCCCCGCAGCGGTTGGGGACAGGGATTTCGGGTCCTGCCGGGGGGATTTGGGATTGGGCATGGGAATGAGGGCAGACGTTCTCGCAGCGCTCGGCCCCGCAAACCCCGCGCAGCGTCTGGCACTCGTCCACGTCTGTGGGGTTTGGGATTTGGGGTTGGGGGTTTGGGATTTGGGGGGTTTGGGGTTGGGAGTTTGGGGATTTGGGGTTGGGGGTTTGGGATTTGGGGGTTTGGGGATTTGGGATTTGGGGGGTTTGGGGTTGGGAGTTTGGGGATTTGGGGTTTGGAGGTTTGGGATTTGGGGTTTTGGGGTTGGGGATCTGGGATTTGGGGTTTGGGAGTTTGGGGATTTGGAGTTGGGGATTTGAGATTTGGGGGATTTGGGATTTGGGAGGTTTGGGGATTTGGGATTTGGGGGATTTGGGGTTGGGAGTTTGGGGATTTGGGGTTGGGGATTTGGGATTTGGGGGATTTGGGGGATTTGGGGTTGGGGATTTGGGGGATTTGGGGTTGGGAATTTGGGGGATTTGGTGGTGTCCGTGCTGGGCAGTCTCGGGGTCACAGAGATTGGGGCAGGAATGGGGACACAGGAATGGGGATTTGGGGCACAGGGACAGGGATTTGGGTGTCCCCAGGGCTGGTGGCCGTACCCACGCAGTGGTGGCTGTGCCGGGCGGTCTCGTAGCCCGGGTCACAGGGATTGGGATGGGGACACAGGAACAGGGATTTGGGGACACAGGGACAGGGATTTGGGACACAGGGACAGGGATTTGGGGCACAGGGACAGGGATTTGGGGCACAGGGACGGGGATTTGGGGCACAGGGACGGGGATTTGGGGCACAGGGACAGGGGTTTGGGTGTCCCCAGGGCTGTGGCCGTACCCACGCAGTGGTGGCCGTGCCGGGCGGTCTCGTAGCCGGGGTCGCAGGCGCACTGGAAGGAGCCGGGCAGGTTGTGGCAGGTGGCGTGGGCACCGCACAGGGTCCCGTTGGAGCACTCGTCCACGTCTGGCACGGGGAGGGACAAAGGGGTTGGGGACATCTCGAGGTCCTTGGCCACCCCTGGGGATGGCCTTTGTCCCCCTGTGTCCCCAGCCCAGCCCCTGTGTCCATCCCTGTCCCCATGTCCCCATTATCATCCCCATACCCATTCCCATTCCCAGCCCCCATATCCCCATCCCAATCCCATATTCCACATCCTAATCTCAAATTCCCAAATCCCCGTATCCCAAATCCCAAACCCCTCACCCCCATTCCCATTCCCAGCCCCCCATCCCCCCATCCGGAATCCTGGCTTCCACCTAATCTCACAATCCCATATCCCAAATCCCAATCCCAAATCCCAAATCCCCAATCCCCAATCCCCAATCCCCAATCCCCAATCCCCAATCCCCAATCCCCAATCCCCAATCCCCAATCCCCAAATCCCCCATCCCAAATCCCATATCCCATATCCCATATCCCATATCCCAATCCCATATCCCAACCCCATATCCCAATTCCCAAATCCCCAATCCCAACCCCTCACCGACGCAGTCCCCGCCGTCCCCGGGCCGGAATCCCGGCTGGCACTCGGGCACGCAGCGATAGGAGCCCGGAATGTTCTCGCAGCGCTGCGCCCCACAGAGCCCGGCCCCGTACTCCTGGCACTCGTCCACGTCTGGCGCGGGGACAATTGAGGACATTGGGGACAACCAGGGACACGGCGGGATGGGGACATGGGGACAATCAGGGGCATGGGGATGGGGACATCAGGATAGGGACATTGGGATGGGGACATTGGGGACAATCAGGGACATTGGGATGGGGACATTCGGAACCCCAGACCATCCCCATCCCTGTCCCAATTCCCGTGTCTCCATTCCCATGGCAGTCCCAATTCCCATGCCGGTCTCCCAATCCCAGTCCCCATATCCTCATTTCCATCCCAATCCCAATATCCCCATTCCCACTCCAGTCCCCATATCCCCATATCCCCATATCCCAATATCCCCATTGCCACTCCAGTCCCCGTATCCCCATATCCCAATATTCCCCATACCTCCATCCCAGTCCCTAAATCCCCACTCCAGTCCCCATATCCCAATATTCCCAACATCTCCATCCCAGTCTCCACATCCCCGGCCCAGTCCCCATATCCCCATCTTGATCCCATATCCCAATCCCATATCCCATATCCCAATCCCAAATCCCAATTCCCTCACTGATGCAGTCCCCGCCATCCCCGGGCTGGAATCCCGGCTGGCACTTGGGCACAATCCCATATCCCATATCCCATATCCCATATCCCATATCCCATATCCCATATCCCAATCCCATATCCCATATCCCATATCCCATATCCCAATCCCATATCCCATATCCCATATCCCAGTCCCATATCCCATATCCCATATCCCAATCCCATATCCCATATCCCATATCCCAGTCCCATATCCCATATCCCAATCCCATATCCCAAATCCCCAATCCTAAACCCCTCACTGATGCAGTCCCCTCTGTCTCCGGGCCGGAATCCCAGCTGGCACTTGGGCACAATCCCATATCCCATATCCCATATCCCATATCCCATATCCCGTATCCCATATCCCAGTCCCATATCCCATATCCCATATCCCATATCCCATATCCCAATTCCCAAATCCCCAATCCCCATTCCCTCACCGACGCAGTCCCCGCCGTCCCTGGACCGGAATCCCGGCTGGCACTCGGGCACGCAGCGATAGGAGCCCGGAATGTTCTCGCAGCGCTGCGCCCCGCAGAGCCCGGCCCCGTACTCCTGGCACTCGTCCACGTCTGGCGTGGGGACATGGGGACAGTCGAGGGCATTGGGGACAACCAGGGACATCGGGATGGGGACATGGGGATGGGGACATTGGGGACAATCAGGGACATCGGGATGGGGACACGGGATGGGGACATTAGGACCAGGGACATGGGAATGGGGTGGGAACGCGGGGATATGGGGAGTCCCAGCGTCCCCATGCCCATCCCATTCCCCAAATTCCCTTCCCATTCCCTAAACTCCCACCCCACTTCCCATTCTCCATTTCCCAAATTCCCACCCTTATCCCGGCCTCACACCCCATATCCTGGCCCCCCACCCCATATCCCGGATATCCCGTTCCCGTTCCCGCTCCCGTTCCCGCTCCCATTCCCATTCCCGTTCCCATTCCCGTTCCCATTCCCGTTCCCATTCCTGTTCCCGTTCCCGTTCCCATTCCCACTCCCATTCCCGTTCCAGTTCCCATTCCCGTTCCCATTCCATTCCCGTTCCCATTCCCTCTCCCGTTCCCATTCCCATTCCCATTCCCATTCCCATTCCCGTTCCCATTCCCATTCCTGTTCCCATTCCTGTTCCCATTCCCATTCCATTCCCATTCCTGTTCCCATTCCCATTCCATTCCCACTCCCATTCCCATTCCCGTTCCATTCCCATTCCTGTTCCCATTCCCACTCCCGTTCCCATTCCCATTCCCATTCCTGCTCCCGTTCCCATTCCCATTCCCGTTCCCGTTCCCGTTCCCGTTCCTGCTCCCCGCTCCCGCTCCCATTCCCATTCCCATTCCCGTTCCCGTTCCCATTCCCATTCCCATTCCCATTCCCGTTCCCATTCCCATTCCCATTCCCGTTCCCGTTCCTGTTCCCATTCCCGTTCCTGTTCCCATTCCCGTTCCCATTCCCATTCCATTCCCATTCCCGTTCCCATTCCCATTCCATTCCCATTCCCATTCCCATTCCCATTCCCATTCCCATTCCCATTCCCATTCCCATTCCCATTCCCATTCTCATTCCCATTCCCATTCCCATTCCCATTCCCATTCCCATTCCCGTTCCCATTCCCATTCCATTCCCGTTCCCGTTCCCACTCCCATTCCCATTCCCGTTCCCATTCCCATTCCCATTCCCATTCCCATTCCCATTCCCATTCCCATTCCATTCCATTCCCATTCCCATTCCCATTCTCATTCCCATTCCCATTCCCATTCCCATTCCCATTCCCATTCCTGTTCCCGTTCCCGTTCCCATTCCCATTCTCATTCCCATTCCCATTCCCATTCCCACTCCCATTCCCACTCCCATTCCCATTCCCATTCCCATTCCCGTTCCATTCCCATTCCCGTTCCCACTCCCGTTCCCATTCCCGTTCCCGTTCCCATTCCCATTCCTTTTCCCATTCCCGTTCCCATTCCCATTCCCGTTCCATTCCCGTTCCCATTCCCATTCTCATTCCCATTCCCATATCCCATTCCCGTTCCCATTCCCATTCCCGTTCCCATTCCCACTCCCATTCCCACTCCCGTTCCCATTCCTGTTCCCATTCCCACTCCCATTCCCATTCCCACTCCCATTCCCATTCCCATTCCCGTTCCCGTTCCCGTTCCCGTTCCCGTTCCCATTCCCATTCCCGTTCCCATTCCCATTCCCATTCCCGTTCCCGTTCCCGTTCCGGTCCCTCACCGCGGCACTCGGCCCTGGTGTCGTCGGTGCGGAACCCGGCCGGGCACTGGCACTGGAAGGAGCCCTCGGTGTTGAGGCAGCGCCCGCCCACGCACACGGCCCCGCGCTGGCACTCGTCCACGTCTGCAACGGGGTTTGGGATTTGGGATGTGGGATTTGGGATGTGGGATTAGGGATTTGGGGCTTGGGGTTTGGGATTTGGGATGTGGGATTTGGGGTTTGGGGTTTGAGATGTGGGGTTTGGGGTTTGGGACATTGGGATGTGGGGTTTGGGATTTGGGGTTTGGGATTTGGGGTTTGGGGTTTGGGGTTTGGGATTTGAGATGTGGGGTTTGGGGTTTGGGGTATGGGGTTTGGGATTTGGGGTTAGGGGTTTGGGGTTTGGGATTTGGGATGTGGGATTAGGGATTTGGGGTTTGGGATTTGGGATGTGGGATTGGGATTTGGGGTTAGGGGTTTGGGGTTTGGGATTTGGGGGTTGGGGTTTGAGGTTTGAGGTTTGGGGTTTGGGATTTGGGGTTTGGGATTTTGGGTTTGGGGTTTGGGATGTGGGGTTTGGGGTTTGGGACATTGAGATTTGGGGTGTGGGGTTTGGGGTTTGGGGTTTGGGATTTGGGATTTGGGATTTGGGGTTTGGGATTTGGGGTTTGGGGTTTGGGATTTGGGGTTTGGGACCTTGGGACATTGAGATTTGGTATTTGGGGTTTGGGACATCGGGATGTGCCATGTGGCAATGGGGTGGGTGTGGCAGCCGCTGGCACAGACGGCCCCGCGCTGGCGCTCGTCCACGTCTGGGCTTGGGGACATCGGGATTGGGATGACCATGGGGACACCAGGATGGGCATGGGGACACCAGGACTGGGACAACCATGGGGACACCAGAATTGGGATGGGGACACCAGGACTGGGACAATGCTGGGGACTGGGATAGGGATGAAGACACTGGGACTGGAATAACCCTGGGGATACCGAGATGACCATGGTGACACCAGGATTGGGATGGGGACACTGGGACTGGGACAACTTGGGGACACCAGGATTGGGATGGGGACACCAGAACTGGAATAACGCTGGTGACACCTGGACTGGCATGGTGACACCAGAACTAGGACAACCCTGGGGACACCAGGACTGGGACAACCCTGGTGGCACCAGGACTGCAATGGTGACACCAGGACTGGGACAACCCTGGTGACACCTGGACTGCGATGGTGACACCAGGACAGGAACAACCCCAGCCAAAGCCACGAGGACCAAAACACCACAACCCCAAACCCCAAACCCACCCCAAACCCACCACCACCACCCCTCAGGTGCCCCCCCGAGGTGCCACCCCACTGTCCCCAGGTGCCCCAGGTGCCACCCCGCTGTCCCCAGGTGCCACCCCGCTGTCCCCAGGTGTCCCCAGGTGCCACCCACCGGTGCAGGCGGTGCCGTCGGCGGTGGCGGCGAAGCCGTCGGCGCAGAGGCAGCGGAAGGAGCCGGCCGTGTTGACGCACTCGCCGTGTGGGAAGCAGTGGTCGCCCTCAAGCACTCGTTGACGTCTGCGGGGGCCACCACCAGGAGGTGTCACCGGGGGGTGGTGGCACCGCCGGGGTGTCCCCAAGGAGGTCCCCGCTCACCCTGGCAGGCGGTGGCGCCGGCGGTGGCGCGGTAGCCGCGGTGGCACTCGCAGCGGAAGGAGCCGGCCGTGTTGAGGCAGCGGCCGTGGGGGGCGCAGGGGGAGCCCCCCGAGCACTCGTCCACGTCTGGGGGGACATCGGGGTCACCAGGGGGACATCGGGGTCACCGGGGGGATGTGGGGACATCAGGGGGTGGTGGCCACAGGAGTTATGGGGTCTCCAAGTCCCATAAGCCATGGTGACCCCATAACGGAGTGACCACAAGTCATGGTCATCCCATGGTGTGGTGACCTCAAGATCTCATCCACGTCATAGAGGACACTGGGGTCACCAGAGGGATGTGGGGACATCAGGGGGTGGTGGCCACAGGAGTTATGGGGTCTCCAAGTCCCATAAGCCATGGTGACCCCATAACGGAGTGACCACAAGTCATGGTCATCTCATGGTGTGGTGACCTCAAGATCTCATCCATGTCATAGAGGACACTGGGGTCACCAGAGGGATGTGGGGACTTCAGGGGGACATGGGGACAGGAGTTATGGGGTCTCCAAGTCCCCTAAGTCATGGCGACCCCAAGCCATGGTGACCCCATAAAAGAGTGACCACAAATCATGGTGACCCCAAGTTCTCGTCCATGTCTAGGGGGACATTGGGGTCACCAGGGGGATGTGGGGACATCAGGGGACGTGGGGACAGGAGTTATGGGGTCTCCAAATCCCCTAAATCCATGGTGGCCCCAAGTCTTGAAGACCCCAAATCCTGGGGACCCTGTGAGGTGGTGGCCCCGTGCACTTCTCTGGGGGGGTTCCTGGTGACACAGGTGACACGCAGGTGACACTGAGGTGACACTGAGGTGACAGCGGTACCTGCGCAGCGGCCCTGGCGCAGGGTGAAGCCGTCGGGGCAGGGCTGGCACCGGAAGGACCCCGGGGTGTTGACGCACTCCTGGCCGGGACACGCCAGGTGGTTCTCACGCACTCGTCGATGTCTGAGGGGACATCGGGGACATCAGGGGGGACCCCAGAGTCATGGTGACCCCATAAGAGTGACCACAAGGACCATAGGTCGTGGTGACCCCAAGACAGTGACCACAGGTCATGGGAACCCCATAACAATGACCACAGGCCATGGTGACCCCATAGCAGTGACCACAGGCTGTGGTGACCCCATAAGAGTGACCAGAGGTCGTGGTGACCCCATAACAGTGACCACAGGTCATGGTGACCCCACAGCAGTGACCACAGGCCGTGATGACCCCATAGCAGTGACCACAGGTCCTGGTGACCCCAAAATGTGACCAGAGGCTGTGATGACCCCAAGACAGTGACCACAGGTCATGATGACCCCAAAACAGTGACCACAAGTCGTGGTGACCCCAAAACAGTGACCACAGGCCGTGGTGACCCCAAGACAGTGACCACAGGTCATGGTGACCCCAAGACAGTGACCACAGGTCGTGGTGACCCCAAGTTCTTGCACTCGTTGATGTCCGAGGGGACACTGGGGACATCAGGGGGGACCCCAAGTTGTGGTGACCCCAAACCAGTGACCAGAGGTTGTGGTGACCCCATAAGAGTGACCACAGGCCGTGGTGACCCCAAAACAGTGACCACAGGTCCTGGTGACCCCATAACAGTGACCACAGGTCATGGTGACCCTTCGGTGTGGTGACCCCATAACAGAGTGACCCCAAGGACCACTGACCCCCCGGGACCCCCCCGGTATCCCCCAGTCCCTCCCAGTTTATCCCAGTCCCTCCCAGTTTACCCAGTTTAGCTCACCCTGGCAGGGCTCAGCCACACTGCCCCGGTACCCCCCCGGGCAGAGGCACTCGAACGCCCCTGGGCACAGAGACCCCTCCCCAATATCCCCCAGTCCCTCCCAGTTTATCCCAGTCTATCCCAGTCCCTTCTCAGTCTATCCCAGTTTATCCCAGTTTATCCCAGTCCCTCCCAGTCCAGCCCAGTCCATCTCACCCTGGCAGGGCTCGGCCCCATTGCCCCGGTACCACCCCGGGCAGAGGCACTCGAACGCCCCCGGGCACAGAGACCCCTCCCCAGTGCCCCCTCCCAGTTTATCCCAGTCCCTCCCAGTTTATCCCAGTCCATCCCAGTTTATTCCAGTTCCCCAGATCTCCATTCCCAGTTTACCCAGTGCTCACCCTGGCAGGGACTACAGGCCCCCCATTGCCCCAGGTACCCCCCCCAGGACCAGAGGCACTGAACGCCCCTGGGACCACAGAGACCCCACCCAATATCCCCCAGTCCCTCCCAGTTTATCCCAGGTCATGGTCCCCCAATCCCAGTATATCCCAGTTTATCCCAGTCCATCCCAGTCCTGACCCCCAGTGACCCTTATGGTGCTTTACCCAGTTTAGCTCACCCTGGCAGGGCTCAGCCCCAGTGCCCCGGTACCCCCCCGGGCAGAGGCACTCCCTTCCATTGGTGCCCCATAACAGGTGACCCCAGGACCACACAGAGACCCCCGGTGACCCCAGTGCTCCATCCCAGTCCCTCCCAGTCCATCCCAGTTTATCCCAGTCCATCCCAGTTTATTCCAGTTCCCCAGATCTCCATTCCCAGTTTACCCAGTGCTCACCCTGGCAGGGCTCAGCCCCACTGCCCCGGTACCCCCCCGGGCAGAGGCACTCGAACCCCCCCGGGCACAGAGACCCCTCCCCAATATCCCCCAGTCCCTCCCAGTCTATCCCAGTTTATCCCAGTCCCTCCCAGTCCATCCCAGTTTATCCCAGTTTATCCCCCTTTACAGGGCTCTGAGGGCTCCCCCACCCCCCCAGGCACCCCCCCCAGAGGCACTCAACCCCCCGGTCGAGTTCTCCCAGTTTATCTGTTTATCCCAGGGGCCCAGGCCATCCTGGGAGCTACCCAGTTTAGCTCACCCTGGGCACAGGTGGGCCCCAGGTGAGGCACAGGCAGAGGCACAGGTGGGCCCAGGTAGACCCCTCCCAATATCCCCCAGGTAAGTCCATCCCAGGTTATCCCAGGTCCCCAATCCCAGTCCATCCCAGGTGGGTTTATCCCAGGTTAGCTCACCCTGGCACAGGTAATGGGGACAGGTGGGCAGGGTAAACGGGGACAGGTAATGGGCACAGGTAATGGGGACAGGTGGGCACAGGTAATGGGCACAGGTGGGCACAGGTAATGGGCACAGGTGGGCACAGGTAATGGGGACAGGTGGGCACAGGTAATGGGGACAGGTAATGGGCACAGGTGGGTACAGGTAATGGGGACAGGTAATGGGCACAGGTGAGGGCAGGTAATGGGGACAGATGGGCACAGGTGGGCACAGGTAATGGGGACAGGTAATGGGCACAGGTGAGGGCAAAGGTAGGCACAGGTAATGGGCACGGGGGGCACAGGTAGGGGTTGGGAGGGCACAGGTGAGGGCACAGGTGAGGGCACAGGTGGGCACAGGTGGGCATAGGTCAGGTTTGGGTGGGAGTGGGGGGGCACAGATGGGCACAGGTGGGGTTTGGGAGGGCACAGGTGAGGGCACAGGTGAGGGCACAGGGGGGCAAGGTAAGGGCACAGGTGAGGACACAGCTGGGCACAGGTGTGCCCAGGTGAGCACAGAAGTGGTTTAGGGGGCACAGATGGAGTTTGGGGTGCACCCAGGTGTGGTTTGGGGTATGCCCAGGTGTGCCCAGGTAGGCTTTTAGGTGCTCCCAGGTGTGCCCAGGTGTGCACAGATGGGGTTTAGGGTGTGCCCAGGTTCACCCAGGTGCTCCCCGGTGCCCCCAGGTGTGCCCAGGTGTGGTTTGGGGTGCACCCAGGCATGCCCAGGCGCCCCCAGGTGTGCCAAGGTGCAGTTTGAGGTGCCCCCAGGTGTGCCCAGGTGCGGTTTAGGGTGCCCCCAGGTGCGCCCAGGTGTGCTCAGGTGCCCCCAGGTGCCCCCAGGTGTGCCCAGGTGCAGTTTGGGGTGCCCCCAGGTGTGCCCAGGTGTGCCCAGGTGCGTCGCTGACCTCGGCACTCGGTGCCCGTGGGCTCGGAGGTGAAGCCGGGGCCGCAGAGGCACCTGAAGCTGCCCACGGAGTTCTCGCAGCGCCCCGGGGAGCACGGAGGGGGCACCTGGCGGCACTCGTCGATGTCTGCGGGCACAGGTGGGCTCAGGTGAGCTCAGGTGGGCACAGGTGAGCTCAGGTGGGCACAGGTGGGCACAGGTGGGCACAGGAGATAGGGAAAGATGGGCACAGGTGGGGCTCAGGTGAGCACAGGTGATGGGGAAAGATGGGCACAGGTGGGGCACAGGTGAGCTCAGGTGAGCACAGGTGGGCACAGGTGAGCTCAGGTGGGCACAGGTGGGCACAGGTGGGCACAGGAGATGGGGAAAGATGGGCACAGGTGGGGCACAGGTGAGCTCAGGTGAGCACAGGTGGGCACAGGTGATGGGCAGGTAGAGCATGAACCTCCCAGAATGCCCTGGGAGACCCCAAATCCCCCCAAATCGCCCCAAAACTGCCCCCAAATCCCCCCCAAAACCTTCAAAACCCCAAAATCCTCCCCAGAAGCCCCCTCCCCACACAGCCACGCAATGGGTGCCCCCAAATCCCCCCCCAAATCCCTTCCGGACCCCCAAAATCCCCCCCAAACTCCCCCCAAGACCCCCCAGATCTCCCCCAAAACCCCCCAAAACTTCCCCAAACCCTCCCCAAATCCCCCCCAAAACTCCCCCAAATCTCCCCATCCCCCCCTCCAAAACACCTTCAAAACCCCTCAAACCCCCTCAGGACCCCCCCCCAAATCCCCTCAGGACCCCCAAAAACTCCCCCAAATCCCCTTTAAACCCCCCAAATCACCCCAGGACCCCCCCGCGCCCCCTCCCCACTCACCCACGCAGTGCGTGCCCTGCGGGCTCAGCCAGAAGCCCCCAGAGACCCCCCCAAATCACCCCAAACCCCCTCTAAATCCCCCAAGCCCCCCAAATCCCCCAAAACTCCCCAAATCCCTCAGGACCCCCCGAGCCTCCCTCACCCACGCTATGGGTGCCCTGGGGCTCAGCCAGAAGCCCCCCAAGGACCCCCCCTCCTCCCAAAACCCCTCTAAATCCCCTCAAAGACCCCCCCAAATACCCCCAAACTCCCTCAGGACCCCCCCAAATCCCCTCAGGATCCCCCCAAACCCCCTCAGGACCCCCCCCGAGCCCCCCCCCCTCACCCACGCAGTGCGTGCCCTGCGGGCTCAGCCAGAAGCCCCCCCGGCACAGGCAGGTGTAGCCCCCTCCCCCCCGGGGCACGCAGCGCCCGGGGCCGCACACGGAGGGGTCGCGCTGGCACGGGGACACTGCGGGACCGGGGCGGGTTAGGGGATTTGGGGGGTTTTTGGGGGATTTTGGGGGTTTTTATGGGGATTTTGGGGGGATTTTTATGGGATTTTTATGGGATTTGGGGGGATTTGGGGATCAGGATCGGGGTCGCGCTGGCACGGGGACACTGCGGGATTGGGGAGGTTCAGGGGATTTGGGGGAGTTTTGGGGGATTTGGGGGATTTTTGGGGGATTTTGGGGGCTTTGGGGAATTTTAGGGGATTTTTTTGGGATTTTGGGGGTATTTTTTGTGGATTTTGGGGGGATTTTGGGGGTTTTTATGGGGATTTTGGGGGATTTTGGGGGATTTTATGGATTTTGGGGGGGTTAGGGATTTTGGGGGTTTTTAGGGCGATTTTTTATGGGATTTTGGGGGTTTAGGGGATTTTGGGGGATTTTGGGGGAATTTGACCAAATTTTAGGGGTTTGGGGATCAGGATCAAATCCGCGCTGGCACGGGGACACTGCGGGACCGGGGAGGTTTAGGGGATTTGGGGGATTTTAGCGGATTTAGGGAATTTTAACCCCCCCAAACCCCACAAAATCCCCCCCAAATCCCTGCAAAACCCCCCAAATTTCCCCAAATCCCTCCCAAATTCCCCAAATCCCAAATTTTCTCCAAATTTCCCCTAAATCTCCCCAGTTACCCCCAAACCCCCCCAATCCCCCCTAAATCCCCCAATTCCCCCCCAAACAACCCCAAATCCCCCCAAATGCCCTCAAACCCCCAAATCTCCCAAAATCCCCCAAAATCCTCCCCCCAACCCCCAAATGCCCTCAAAACCCCAAACCCCCAAAATCCCCAAAATCCTCCCCAAACCCCCCAAATGCCTTCAAACCCCCCAAATCTCCCCCAAAATCCCCCAAAATCCCCAAAATCCTCCCCAACCCCCAAATGCCCCCTCAAACCCCCAAATCTCCCCAAAATCCCCCAAAATCCTCCCCAAATCCCCCAAATGCCCCTCAAACCCCCCAAATCTCCCAAAATCCCCAAAATCCTCCCCAAATCTCCCCCAAATCCCCCCAAATGTCCTCAAACCCCCCCAAAATCTCCCCAATTCCCCTTAAAACCCCCAAATCTCCCCCCAAATTCTCCCCAAACCCCGCCCAAAATGCTCCCAAACCCCCCCAAAACCCCCGACATTTCCCCCAAATCCCCCCCCAAACCCCCCCACGCCCCCTCCCCAAACTCACCTGGCTCCGGGGGGGGCAGGGTGGGCAGGGCCCCCCCAAGGTGGGGGCTGGGCCGGGGCACCACAATCACCTCGGGCCCGGGGGGGGGGGGTCCCGGCCTGGGGGGGCCCCGGGGCTGGGGGGGGGGCGGAAAAAAACCGGGGTTAAATTTGGGGGGGGGTTTAGGGGGGATTTTGGGGGGATTTTGGGGGGGTTCAGGGGGATTTGAGGGGAGTTTGGGGGGTTAGGATGGGTTTAGGGGGCATTTGGGGGTTTAAGGGATTTAGGGGATTTTGGGGGGATTTGGGGGATTTGGGGGGGCTCCGGGGCTGGGGAGGGGGGAGGGTTAAAATGGGGGTCAGGGGTTAAATTTGGGGAGGGTTCTGGGGGGATTTGAGGGAGTTTGGGGGTTAGGATGGGTTTAGGGGGGCATTTGGGGGATTTGGGGAGGATTTTGGGGATTTTTGGGGGATTTGGGGGGTTAGGAGGGGGTTTTGGAGGGATTGAGGGGGATTTGGGGTGGTTTGGGGGTTTAGGGGGTTTGAGGGAGTTTGGGGGTTAGGGATGGGTTTGGGGGCATTTGGATGGGTTTAGGGGTTTGGGGGATTTTGGGGGGATTTGGGGGGCGGCAGGGGGTCTGCCTGGGGGGCTCCGGGGCTTGGGGGGGTTTGAGAACAAAATGGGGGGGTCAGGGGTTAAATTTGGGGGGTTCTGGGGGAATTTGGGGGAGTTTGGGGGATTTTGGGGGGGATTTTAGGGGGTTTAGGGGGGTCTGAGAGGGGATTTGGGGGAGTTTTGGGGATTTGGGGGGTTTAGGGGGATTTGGGGGGGATTTGGGGGGAGTTTGGGGGGTTAGGAGGGGTTTCAAGGGGTTAGGAGGGGATTTGGGGGTTTGGGAGCGGTTTTGGGGGGATTTTGGTCATTTTTGGGAGGTTTTTTCGTGGGGTTTTTGGGGTTTTTTTGCGGGTTTTTTGCAATTTTTTGGGGTTTTGGGGGGTTTTCGGGTTTTGGGGGGCTTTTTTGGGGGGCGCTTTGGGGTTTTAGGACGGGTTTCAGAGGAATCAGGGAATTTAGGAGCAGTTTTGGGGGATTTTGGTCATTTTAGGAGGTTTATTCATGTTTTGGGGTTTTGGGGTTTTGGGGGTTTTGGGGTTTTGGGGGTTTTGGGGGCTTTTGGGGGTTTGGGGATTTTGGGTTTTTGAGGTTTTTGGTTTTTGGGGTTTTGGGGGTTTTTGGTTTTAGGGGTTTTGGGGGTTTTGGGGTTTTGGGGTTTTGCAGGTTTTGGGTTTTGGGGTTTTGGGGTTTTTGAGGGTTTTGAGGGTTTTCAGGATTTTTGTGGGTTTTGGGGTTTTTTTTTAGGGTTTTTGGGGTTTTGGGGGGTTTGCGGGGGTTTTGGGTTTTGGGTTTTTGCAGGTTTTGGGGGTTTTTAGGGGGGTTTTGGGGTTTTGTTTTTTTTTTTTGGGGTTTTGGGGTTTTGGGTTTTGGGGTTTTGGGTTTTGGTTTTAGGGGTTTGGTGTTTTGCGGGTTTTAGGGGGTTTTGGGTTTTGCAGGTTTTGGGTTTTGCAGGTTTTTGGGGTTTTGCGGTTTTGGGGTTTTGGGTTTTTGCTGGTTTTGGGGTTTTGGGGTGTTTTTGCCGGGTTTTGGGGTTTTGCGGGGTTGGGGACACCCCAAAACAGGTGGGTTTTATCCACCTTCTGGGTTTTGCAATTTTTACCCTCGAAAGTTTTGAGGTTTTGGAGGTTTTGGACCCCTTTTGGGGTTTCCTGAAAAGAAGGGGACCCCTTTGAAATTCTCGGACCCTTTTCCTGTTCTCCCTCTCCAAAAATTTTCTGGGACCCTCCCAAAATTTTCAGGTTTTCCCCAAAATTTTTCTCCCCAAAAAAATTTTCTGGGACCCTCCCCCAAATTTTGGACCCCTTTCCAAAATTCCTGATTTTTCCCCCTCCAAAAATTTTTCTGGGACCCCTCACCAAATTCTCAGGGCCTCCCCAAAATTCCTGTTTTCCCCCTCCAAAATTTTCCCCAGGACCCCGTGTTGAATTCTCAGTCCCCTCCCCAAAATTCCTGTTCTCCCCCGGCCAAAAAATCTCCCGGGACCCCTCCCAAATTCTCGGACCCCTCCCCAAATTCCTGTTCTCCACACAAAAATTTTCAGGGACCCCCCCCCAAATTCTCAGTCCCCCTCCCAAATTCCTGTTCCCCCTTCAAAAATTGTCCACCCCTCCCCAAAATTCGGACCCTCCCAAAAATTCCCCTCAAAATTTTCTGGGACCCCTCCCCAAATTCTCGGACCCCTCCCCAAAATTCCTGTTCTCCCCCCTCCAAAAATTTTCTGGGACCCCTCCCCAAATTCTCAGACCCCTCCCCAAAATTCCTGTTCTCCACCTCCAAAAATTTTCTGGGACCCCTCCCAAATTTCAGACCCCTCCCCAAAATTCCTGTTCTCCCCCCTCCAAAAATTTTCTGGGACCCCTCCCCAAATTTCCGGACCCCTCCCCAAAATTCCTGTTCTCCCCCCCAAAAATTTTCTGGGACCCCTCCCCAAATTCTCAGTCCCCTCCCCAAAATTCCTGTTCTCCCCCTCCAAAAATTTTCTGGGACCCCTCCCCAAATTTCCGGACCCCTCCCCAAAATTCCTGTTCTCCCCCTCCAAAAATTTTCTGGGACCCCTCCCCAAATTCTCGGACCCCTCCCCAAAATTCCTGTTCTCCCCCCTCCAAAAATTTTCTGGGACCCCTCCCCAAATTCTCGGACCCCTCCCCAAAATTTCTGTTCCTTCCCAAAAGAATTCCAGGACCCCTCCCCAAATTCTAAGACCCTTCCCCAAATTGTTAGGACCCCTCCTCCAAAATTTCCTGGGACCCCTCCCCAAATTCTTGGACCCCTCCCCAAATTCTCAGACCCCTCCTCAAATTCCAAGACCCCTCCCCAAATTCTCAGACCCCCCTGAGTTTCTCAGACCCCTCCCCAAATTCTCAGACCCCTCCCCAAATTCCGGTTCCCCCCCCTCAAAAATTCTTGGGACTCCTCCCCAAATTCCTGGGACCCCTCCCCAAATTCCCAGAACCCTCCTGAAGATCTCAGATTTTTTCCCCTGCAATTTGAGGAGGGGTATCCCCGATTTTGGGGAGGGGTCTCAGCAATTTAGCCCCCCAAAAACTTTGGGAGGGGGGAAGAACTCAAAATCTGCCTCATTTTTGGGGCAAAATCCGCCTCATTTTGGGGCAATTTTTCAGTTTTTTCACCACCCCCAGAACCCGGATTTTTCTCCCCGATTTGAGGAGGGGTCTCCCCGGTTTTGGGGAGGGGTCTCAGCAATTTCAGGGCCCCCCCAAAAAATTTTGGGAGGGGGGAAAACTCAAAATCCGCCTCATTTTGGGGCAAAATCCACCTCATTTTGGGGCAAAATCCACCTCATTTTGGGGCAAAATCCGCCTGATTTTGTCGGAATTTTTGCTTTTTCCCCCCGGATTTTTTCCCCGCGATTTGAGGAGGGGTCTCCCCGATTTTGGGGAGGGGTCTCAGCAATTTCAGGGCCCCCCAAAAAATTTTGGGAGGGGGGAAAACTCAAAATCCGCCTCATTTTGGGGCAAAATCCGCCTCATTTCTGGGGCAAAATCCGCCTCATTTTGGGGCAAAATCCACCTCATTTTGGGGCAAAATCCGCCTCATTTTTGTCGGAATTTTTGCTTTTTTCACCCGGATTTTTTCCCCGCGATTTGAGGGGGGGTCTCCCCCCGATTTGGGGAGGGGTCTCACCGGATCCGAAGGGGGGGCAGAGCAGGCAGGAGCCCCCCCAGGCTTTGCCCACGCGGCTGCAGCAAAAACCTGGCTGATTTTGCGGGCAGGGTTCAGTTTTTCACCACCCCAGAACCGGAAACACGGCCCGCGGGCCTCGGACAGCACCTGCTGGGCTGGGGGGGCACGTGGTGAGCTCCCAGTTTGGCCCAGTCCATCCCAGTTCATCCCAGTCCATCCCAGTCCATCCCAGTCCCACCCTATCCCATCCCATTGCAGCCGCCCCTCACCTCATTTTGGGACAAAAAACACGCCCGCGGGGCCTCGGACAGCACCTGCTGGGTTGGGGGAGGGATGGGTCAGCTCCCAGTTCATCCCAGTTCAGCCCAGTCCATCCCAGTCCCACCCTATCCCATCCCATTGCAGCCGCCGCCCTCGCGCAGCAGGCACAAACACGGCCCGCGGGCCTCGGACAGCACCTGCTGGGCTGGGGGGGCACGTGGTCAGCTCCCAGTTTGGCCCAGTCCATCCCAGTCCATCCCAGTCCATCCCAGTCCCACCCTATCCCATCCCATTGCAGCCGCCGCCCTCGCGCAGGAGGCGGAAACACGGCCCGCGGGCCTCGGACAGCACCTGCTGGGCTGGGGGAGCACGTGGTGAGCTCCCAGTTCATCCCAGTCCATCCCAGTTTGTCCCAGTTCATCCCAGTCCATCCCAGTTCGGCCCAGTTCCACCCTATCCCGGTCCATCCCAGTCCATCCCCATTGGTTCCCATCCCAGACCTGGTGGGTTTGGGGTCCGCCCAGAGCCTTTGAGAGACGTTTTGGGGCTTGAGGTGCACCTGAAGCTCTCCCAGTTCATCCCAGTCCATCCCAGTTTGGCCCAGTCCCATCCCAGTCCATCCCAGTCCATCCCAGTTCATCCCAGTCCATCCCAGTTTGTCTCAGTCCATCCCAGTCCACCCTAACCCATCCCATTCCCTCCCAGACCAGGTGGGTTTGGGGTCCCCCCCAAGCCTTTGAGAGATGTTTTGGGGCTTGGGGCACGCCCGGAGCCATCCCAGTCCATCCCAGTCCCTCCCAATCCATCCCAGTCCATCCCAGTCCATCCCAGTTTGGCCCAGTCCCAGCCTATCCCATCCCATTGCAGCCGCCGCCCTCGCGCAGCTGGCACAAACACGGCCCGCGGGCCTCGGACAGCACCTGCTGGGCTGGGGGAGGGATGGGTCAGCTCCCAGTCCATCCCAGTTTGTCCCAGTTCATCCCAGTCCATCCCAGTCCATCCCAGTTTGGCCCAGTCCCTCCCTATCCCATCCCATTGCAGCCGCCGCCCTCGCGCAGCAGGCACAAACACGGCCCGCGGGCCTCGGACAGCACCTGCTGGGCTGGGGGGGCACGTGGTGAGCTCCCAGTCCATCCCAGTCCATCCCAGTCCATCCCAGTTCAGCCCAGTCCATCCCAGTCCATCCCAGTCCATCCCAGTCCGGCCCAGTCCCATTCCAGTCCATCCCAGTCCATCCCAGTTCATCCCATTCCATTCCATCCCCATTGGTTCCCTCGCAGACCTGGTGGGTTTGGGGTCCTCCCGGAGCCTTTAAGAGACATTTCGGGGCTGGGGGCACACCTGGAGCCCTCCCAGTCCATCCCAGTCCATCCCAGTCCATCCCAGTCCATCCCAGTCCATCCCAGTGCATCCCAGTCCATCGCAGTGCATCCCAGTTTGGCCCAGTCCCATCTTATCCCAGTCCATCCCATTCTATCCCAGTGCATCCCTCCCAGACCAGGTGGATTTAGGGTCCCCCGGAACCTTTGAGAGACGTTTTGGGGCTAAGGGCGCACCTGGAGAGCACCTGCAGCCCTCCCAGTACATCCCAGTCCATCCCAGTTCAGCCCAGCCCATTCCCAATCCCAAAAATCCCACAAATGACCCCAAATGTCCCTACAGATGCAGCGGAACGGGACGAGTCCAGCAGGAATCCCATCCCAAACCCCTCCCCAGCCTCCATAAATGACCCCATAAATTACCCCAAACCGCACAGATACCCCCACAAATGACCCCATAAACCCCACAAATTACTCCAAACCCCACAAATGACCCCATAAACCCCACAGATGACCCCAGACCCCCCAGGTGCCCCCATAACTGCCCCTACAGATGCAGCGGGAGCGGGACGAGTCCAGCAGGAATCCCATCCCCACCGTTCCCAACCCCACAGATAACCCCACAAATGACCCCATAAATGCCCCCAAACCCCATAAATGACCCCACAGATGCCCCCAGACCCCCCAGGTGCCCCCATAGCCGCCCCTACAGATGCAGCGGGAGCGGGACGAGTCCAGCAGGAATCCCATCCCCACCATTCCCAACCCCACTAACCCCACAGATAACCCCACAAACCCCACATATAACCCCATAAATGACCCCATAAATTACCCCAAACCCCCCAGATGCCCCCAAACCCCCCAGGTGCCCCCAGACCCCCCAGATGCCCCCATAGCCGCCCCTACAGATGCAGCGGGAGCGGGACGAGTCCAGCAGGAATCCCATCCCCACCGTTCCCAACCCCACAGATAACCCCACAAATGACCCCATAAATGACCCCATAAATGCCCCCAAACCCCACAAATGACCCCACAGATGCCCCCAAACCCCCCAGGTGCCCCCAAACCCCCCAGGTGCCCCCATAGCTCCCTACAGATGCAGCGGGAGCGGGACGAGTCCAGCAGGAATCCCATCCCCACCGTTCCCAACCCCACAAACCCCATAAATGACCCCATAAATGCCCCCAAACCCCATAAATGACCCCACAGATGCCCCCAAACCCCCCAGGTGCCCCCCCAGACCCCCCCAGGTGCCCCCATAGCTCCCTACAGATGCAGCGGGAGCGGGACGAGTCCAGCAGGAAGCCGGGCGGGCACAGGCACGCGAAGCTGCCGCGGGTGTTGGTGCAGAGCCCGAGCTGGCACAGCGCCCCCTCCTGGCACTCGTCCACGTCTGGGGGGCACAGGGGGGGCGCGGGGTCAGCGGGCACCCCCCGATCCCAAAATCCAGGTCCCAAAATGCCGAATATCTCACATCCCAAATCCCCAAAAAATCCCCAAAATCCCTGATTCCAAATCCCCCATCCCAAATTCCCCCATCCCAAATCCCCAATGCCAGAATCCCAAAAACTCTGAATACAAATAGATCCCTAATCCCAAAATCCCAAAAAATCCCCGATCCAAAATCCCCCATCCAAAATCCCAAATGCCCGAAATCCCAAATGCCCGATCTCAAATCCCCGATCCAAAATCCCCCATCCAAAATCCCAAATCCCCGAAATCCCAAATGCCCGATCTCAAATCCCCGATCCAAAATCACCCATCCCAAATCCCCAAATCCCAAAAAATCCCCGATCCCAAAATCCCCGATCCCAAATTCCCGATATCAAATCCCCAATCCCCCATCTCACATTCCAAATCCTCTATTCCAAATTCTTAATCCCAAATCCCCGATCCCAAATCCCCAAAATTCCAAACCTCCAATCCCCAATTCCCCATCCCAAATCCCCAATTCCCCAATCCCAAATCCCAAACCCCAAAATCCCCAAATCCCACATTCCAAATCCCCAAATCCCAAATCCCAAATCCCAAACCCCAAACCCCAAATCCCCGATCCCGCTCTCACCCACGCAGGTTCCGTTCTGCCGCTGAAATCCCGGCGGGCACGGCTCTGCAAAGGGGGGGGTGCCACCTTTGTCACCTTCGTGTCACCTTCGTGTCACCTTCGTGTCACCTTCGTGTCACCTTTGTGCCCCCCTGGGTGTCCCCGTGTCCCCCCCCCCCCGGTATTTGTCACCCCCTCAATGTCTCCGTGTCCTCCCCGTTGTCCCCGGTGTCTACCCCCGGTATTTGTCACCCCCCTGCGTCCCCATGTCCCCTCCTCCGCTATTTGTCACCCCACGGTGTGTCCCCGTGTCCCGCTCAATGTCCCCGTGTCCCCCACCCCCCCGGCATTTGTCACCCCCTGATGTCCTTGTCCGCCCTCCCCGCGATGTCCCCGTGTCCCCCCAATGTCCCCGTGTCCCCCTCAGTGTCCCCGTGTCCCCCTCAGTGTCCCCGTGTCCCCCCCGCTGTCCCCTCCCCGGTGTCCCCCCCGGTGTCCCCGTGTCCCCCTCAGTGTCCCCGTGCCCCCCCCCCCGTGTCCTCCCGGTGTCCCCCTCGATGTCTTCGTGTCCCCTCCCTATGTCCCCCCACCCCAGTGTCCCTGTGTCCCCCACCGTGTCCCCCCCATATTTGTCACCCCTCAATGTCCCCATGTCCCCCCCCGCCAGTGTCCCTATGTCCCCCACCCCGGTGTCCCCCTGGTGTCTCCCCCGATGTCCCCATGTCCCCCCCGCAATGTCCCCGTGTCCGCCCCCGTGTCCCCCTCCCAATGTCCCCGTGTCCCCAATATTTGTCACCCCCTCAATGTCCCCATGTCCCCCCCCCCCAGTGTCCTCGTGTCCCCGCCGGTGTCCCCATGTCCCACTCAATGTCCCCATGTCCCTCCCCTCAATGTCCCCATGTCCCACTCAATGTCCCCGTGTCCCCCCCCAGTATTTGTCACCCCCTCAATGTCCCCATGTCCCCAGCCCAGTGTCCCCGTGTCCCCCCCCAATGTCCCCGTGTCCCCCCCAGTATTTGTCACCCCTCAGTGTCTCAATGTCCCCAGTCCCTCCCCCTGTGTCCCTCCCAATGTCCCCGTGTCCCCCCAATATTTGTCACCCCTCAATGTCCCCCCTGTCCCCCCTCAATGTCCCCATGTCCCACCAATGTCCCCCAATATGTCCCCCCAGTGTTTGTCACCCCCTCAATGTCCCCATGTCCCACTCAATGTCCCCGTGTCCCCCAGTATTTGTCACCCCTCAATGTCCCCATGTCCCCAGCCCAGTGTCCCCGTGTCCCCCCCAGTATTTGTCACCCCTCAGTGTCTCAATGTCCCCGTGTCCCCTCCCCGTGTCCCCCCCCTCAATGTCCCTGTGTCCCTCCCCGTGTCCCCCCCAATGTCCCTGTGTCCCCCCCAGTATTTGTCACCCCCTCAATGTCCCCATGTCCCCCCCCAATGTCCCCGTGTCCCTCCCCGTGTCCCCCTCAATGTCCCCGTGTTCCCCCCCCCGATGTCCCCGTGTCCCCCCGTGTCCCTCACGGGCGTGGCCGTCGCACGGGTGACACTCGCGGACCCCCCAGGCGACGCCGGCGCCGCCGCGGCAGCAAATGGCGCGGGTGCGGAGCCCGGGCAGCGGGGAGCTGCACTGGGGGGGGACGGGAAAATGGGGCAAAAACCGGCGGAAACGGGAAAAATGGGGAAAAACGGGCGGAAACGGGAAATAATGGGGGGGAAATGGGAAATAATGGGGGGAAAATGGGGGAAATGGGAAATAATGGGGGGAAAATGGGGGAAATAATGGGGGGAAAACGGGCGGAAACGGGAAATAACGGGGGGAAAATGGGCGGAAACGGGAAATAATGGGGGGAAAACGGGCGGAAACGGGAAATAATGGGGGAAAACGGGCGGAAATGGGAAATAACGGGGGAAAAACGGGCGGAAATGGGAAATAACGGGGGAAAAACGGGCGGAAACGGGAAATAATGGGGGAAATTGGGAAATGGGAAATAATCGGGGAAAAACCGCGGGAAATGGGGAAAATTTGGGGGGGGATTGGGAAATAATGGGGGAAAACCGGGGGAAATGGGAAATAATGGGGGAAAACCGGGGAAATGGGGAAAATGGGGGAAATTGGGAAATGTTGGGGGAAAACAGCGGGGAACAGGAAATAACGGGGGGGAAATGGGGAAAATGGAGGGGAAATTGGGAAATAACGGGGGGAAAATGGGGGAAATGGGAAATAATGGGGGAAATTGGGAAATAATGGGGGAAAACCCGCGGAAATGGGAAATAATGGGGGGGGAATTGGGAAATAATGGGGGAAAAATCGGGGGAAATGGGAAATAATGGGGGAAAACCCAGAGAAACGGGAAATAATGGGGAAAATTGGGAAATAATGGGGGAAAACCCAGAGAAACGGGAAATAATGGGGAAAATTGGGAAATAATGGGAAAGAAAAGGAGAAAAAGGGGCAGAAAAGGAGGGGGAAAGGGGAAAATGTGAGGAGGAAAAAAAAGAGAAAAAAAGGAGGTTGGACCTCACGTAAAAAAACCAACGACAAAAACAAAAACAAAAACAACCCCAAAAAACCAAAAAAACCCAAACGCCCCTGTCCCCAAATTCCCCATTTTCTCCCATCCTATTCCCCAAATTCCCCCATCCCCATTTCCCTCTCCTTTTCCCCCGTTTCCCCCCCATTTTCCTCCATTTCCCCTCCTTTCCCCAATTTCCCCCCATTTTCCCCCATTTCCCCCTCATTTCCCCTCATTTCCCCCATTTTCCCCATTTTCCCCTCATTTCCCCATTTTCCCCATTTCCCCCTAATTCCCCCATTTCCCTTCCTTTTCCCCATTTTCCCCATTTCCCCATTCCCCCCATTTCCCCTCCTTTTCCCCCATTTCCCCTCCTCATTCCCCCATTTTCCCCATTTCCCCCATTTCCCCCTATTTTCCCCCATTTCCCCTAATTCCCCATTTCCTTCCTTTTCCCCATTTTCCTCCTTTTCCCCATTCCTTTTTTCCCCATTTCCCCATTTCCCCATTTTCCCCATTCCCCCATTTCCCCTCATTTCCCCATTTTACCCCATTTTCCCCCCTCATTTTGTTTCCCATTTTCCCCCATTTCCCCCATTTCCCCCATTTCCCCCAATTTCCCCCATTTCCCCATTTCCCCCATTTCCCCCCCATTTCCTCCTTTCCGCATTTCCCCATTTCCCCCATTTCCCCCCATTTCCCCCCCCTTCCCCTCACCTTTCCCCCCCGAACCCCATTCCCCCATTTCCCCCCCAAAACCTCCCCCCCCGATTCCCCCCTTCCTTTCCCCCCCTTTTCCCCCTCATTTTCCCCCAAATTTCCCCCATTCCCCCCATTTCTCACCTGCCCCCCCCGCAGCTGCCGGAAGCAATCACCTGAACTCTCCACGGCGGGGGGTCCCGGCCACCCCCCTCTGGGCCAACCGGGATTCCTCTGGGGAGGGTCCACCCCAAAACCCCCCAAACCCCCCCAATCGTCACCGTGGCCTGCGGCGGGTGCTGCACCAGCACGCTCACCATGGACTGCGCACCTGCCCCTTTTCCCCCTCATTTTGGGAAATGGGGAAAAATCCCTAAAAACCAATTTTGGGGGTGGTCCCCATAAAATTCAATTTGGGGGTCACCTGCCCCCAATTTTTTTTTTTTTTTTTTGGCTTGGGGAAAATGCCTAAAAACTAATTTTTTGGGGAAATCTCCACTAAAACCATTTTTGGGGGTCCCGAAAAATGCCTAAAAACCAATTTTGGGGGGGTAATCTAAAAACCAATTTTTTTTTTTTGGGGGTGGTCCAAAATTCAATTTGGGGTGGTCATTAGGGAAAATCCACTAAAAACCAATTGGGGGGGGGCTCAAAAAACCATTTTTGGGGGGGGTCGTGAGGAAAAATGCCTAAAACCAATTTTTGGGGGGGAAAAATCCACTAAAACCATTTTTTGGGGGCTGGTCATTAGGGAAAAGTCCCCTAAAAACCAATTGGATGGGGGGTCCCAAAAACCATTTTTGGATCGTCATTAAGGAAAAATGCCTAAAACCAATTTTTTTGGGGTGCTGCAAAAGCACGCCAATCCATGGACTGCGCACCAATTTTTGGGGAAATTGGGGGGGTTGGGGGGGTGGTTTAGGAAAAATCCACTAAAATTCAATTTTGGGGGGTGGTCATTAGGGAAAAATCCACTAAAAACCAATTTTTGGGGGTGGTCATTAGGGAAAAATGCCCTAAAACCATTTTTTGGGGGGTGGTCATTAGGGAAAAATCCCCTAAAAACCAATTTTGGGGGGGTAATTAGGAAAAAATCCCTAAAACCAAATTTTGGGGGTCGATAAGAAAAAATCCCTAAAACCAATTTTTTTGGGATTAGGGAAAAATGCCCTAAAAACCAATTTTTTGGGGGGAAATTGGGGAAAAATCCACTAAAACCATTTTTTGGGGGGTGGTCATTAGGGAAAAATGCCCTAAAATTCAATTTGGGGGGTGGTCATTAGGGAAAAATCCCTAAAACCAATTTTGGGGGGGTCATTAGGGAAAAAATCCCCTAAAACCAATTTTTTGGGGGGAAATTGGGGAAAAAATCCCCTAAAACCCAATTTTTTGGGGGTGGTCATTAGGAAAAAATGCCCTAAAATTCAATTTTGGGGTGGTAATTAGGAAAAATGCCCCAAACTTTGGGGGGTTGGTTAAAAAATCAAAAACCAATTTGGGGGGAATCAGGGAAAAATCCCCTAAAACCATTTTTTGGGGGGTGGTCATTAGGGAAAAATGCCCTAAAATTCAATTTTTGGGTGGTCATTAGGAAAAAAAATGCTAAAACCAATTGGATGGGGGTCATTAGGGAAAAATCCACTAAAAACCAATTTGGGGGGTGGTCATTCAGGAAAAAAATTTTGGGGAAATTGAGGAAAAATCCAAAAACCCAATTTTTGGGGGGTTGATAAGGAAAAAAATCCCTAAAACCAAATTTTGGGGTGGGTAATAGGGAAAAATCCCAAAAACAATTGGAGGGGGGGTAATTAGGGAAAAATCCCCTAAAATCCAATTTTGGGGGGGGTAATTAGGGAAAAATCCCCTAAAACCAATTTGAGGGGGGAAATTGAGGGGGAAAAATGCCCTAAAACCAAATTTTGGGGTGGGTAATTAGGGAAAAATCCCCTAAAACCAATTTTGGGGGGGGGTAATTATGGGAAAATGCCCTAAAAACCAATTTTTGGGGGGGGAATTGGGGAAAAAAATGCCCTAAAAACCAATTTGGGGGGGGGTAATTAGGGAAAAATCCCCTAAAATCCAATTTTCAGGGGGGAAATTGGGGAAAAATCCCCCCAAAACCCCAATTTTTTTTTTGGGGGGGGGTCTCACCATCCTCCTCGTGGCGGTGGTTGCTCAAAAACCAAATGGGGGGAGGTAATTAGGAAAAATCCCTAAAACCCAATTTTGGGGGGGTTTTGGGGTGCCGGGGTGCCTAAAATCCAATTTTGGGGTGGCATTGCCTGCCAATTTTCTGGGGGGTGGCAAAAAAATCCCGGTGAACTGGGGGGGGCACAGGCAGCGGGGGTGGGGAAAAAGCCCCTAAAATCCAATTTGAGCAGGGGGCATTAGGAAAAATGCCTAAAAACCCAAAATTGGGAGAGACCCCCCAAAAAAATCCCCTAAAAAACAACCCTAAAATAACCCCAAAAATCCAATTTTTTGGGACCCCAAAAAACCCCAAAAACCCCCAAAACCCCCAAAATCACCCAAAATCACCCAAAATAACCCCAAAATAACCAAAAATCATCAAAACAACCCCAAATGTCCCCTCCCCCGTTATGGCAAATAATGCCTAAAACAAATTTGCCCCTAAAATTATTTTTTTTGAGACCCCCCCAAAGAAAATCCCTAAAAACAACCCTAAAATCCCCCCAAAACTGCTCAAAATAACCCCAAAAATGACCCCAAAATAACCCCAAAATAACCCCAAAAATGACCCCAAAATCATCCAAAATAACCCTAAACGTCCCCTCCCCCAAATTTTGGGGGCATTGGGGGGGCACCCCAAAAACCAATTTGACCCCCCCCAAAAAAAAAAAAACCTAAAAATAAATTTTGAAAATCCCCAAAATAACCCCCATTTTGGGAAAATAAAATAATGCCAAAACCCAAAATTGTGTGCCCCCCCGTTAATCCATTTTAGCACTGCGGGGGCCAATTTTGGGGGGGTGGGGAAAATTAGCGAGACCCCCCCCACAAAAATCCCTAAAAAACAACCCTAAAATCCCCCCAAAACTGCTCAAATTAACCCGAAAATAATCCCTAATTAACCCCAAAGTGGGTGCCGTTTCCTCCCCGTTATGGCGCAGCACTGCGTGGGGGGGCACCCCAAAATTAGCGAGACCCCCCCACAAAAAAACCCTAAAATCCCCCCAAAACCACCCCAAATATCCCCAAAAATAATCCCAAAATAACCCCAAAACACCCAAAGTAATCCCAAATTAACCCCAGAAGTCGGTGCCCCCTCCCCGTTATGGCACAGCAATGCGGGGGGGGACACCCCAAAATTAGCGAGCCCCCCCCCAAAAAATCCCCAAAAAATCCCCTAAAAAGCAACCCTAAAAACCCCCAAATTAACCCCAAAATAACCCCAAAAGTGGGTGCCGTTTCCTCCCCGTTATGGCACAGCACTGCGGGGGGGGGAGCACCCCAAAATTAGCGAGCCCCCCCCAAAATTCCCCTAAAAAATAACCCTAAAGTCCCCCCCCAAAACACCCCAAATAACCCCAAAAATAACCCCCAAAATAACCCCAAAATCATCCAAAATACCCCCCCCAAAAAACCCAAAATTGGTTGTGTCCAGATATTTTGGGGGGGGTTCCCAGACATTTTTGGGGGGGGGGTTCCAGAACATTTAAGGGGGGGCCCAGACATTTTGGGGGGGTCCAGACATTTTGGGGGGGTCCCAGCCCTGTTTTGGGTCGGATCCAGAACATTTTGGGGAGGCTCCAGGATGAAATCCCGACATTTAGGGGAGATCCAGATTTTTGGGGGGGTCTGGGATATTTGGGGTGCTCCCAGACATTTTGGGGGTTCCAGAACACTTAGGGGGGTCCAGACATTTTGGGGGTCCCAGACATTTTGGGGGTCCTAGAACAATTGGGGGATCCCAGCCCTGTTTTTAGGGTCGGATCCAGAACATTTTGGGGAGGCTCCAGGATGAAATCCCGACATTTAGGGGGATGCAGATTTTTGGGGGTCTGGGATATTTGGGGTGCTCCCAGACATTTTGGGGGTCCCAGACATTTTGGGGGTCCCAGACATTTGGGGGTTCCCAGCCCTGTTTTTGGGTCGGATCCAGAACATTTTGGGAGGCTCCAGGATGAAACCCCCAACATTGAGGGGGGGATGAGATTTTTGGGGGGTCTGGGATATTTGGGGTGCTCCCAGACATTTTGGGGGTTCCAGAACACTTAGGGGGGGTCCAGACATTTTGGGGGGGTCCCAGACATTTTGGGGGTCCCAGACGTTTTGGGGGGTCCCAGCCCGGTTTTTGGTCGAATCCAGAACATTTTGGGAGGCTCCAGGATGAAATCCCGACATTGAGGGGGGGATGAGATTTTTGGGGGTCTGGGATATTTGGGGTGCTCCCAGACATTTTGGGGACAGGTTTCCAGAACATTTAGGGGTCCCAGACATTTTGGGGGTGTCCCAGAACAATTTGGGGGTCCCAGGCCTGATTTTGGGTGGAATCCAGAACATTTTGGGGAGGCTCCAGGATGAAATCCCGACATTGAGGGGGGATCCAGATTTTGGGGGTCTGGGATATTTGGGGTGCTCCCAGACATTTGGGGACGGGTTTCCAGAACATTTTGGGGGGGGTCCAGACATTTTGGGGGGGTCCCAGACATTTGGGGGGTTCCCAGCCCTGTTTTTGGGTCGGATCCAGAACATTTTGGGGAGGCTCCAGGATGAAACCCCGACATTTAGGGGGGGGATGAGATTTTTGGGGGGGTCTGGGATATTTGGGGTGCTCCCAGAGATTTTGGGGGGGTCCCAGAACATTTAAGGGGGGTCCAGACATTTTGGGGGTGTCCCAGAACAATTGGGGGGGGTCCCAGCCCTGGTTTTGGGTCGGATCCAGAACATTTTGGGGAGGCTCCAGGATGAAATCCCGACATTTAGGGGGGGGATGAGATTTTTGGGGGTCTGGGATATTTGGGGTGCTCCCAGACATTTTGGGGGGGGTTTCAGAACATTTAGGGGGTCCCAGACATTTTGGGGGTCCCAGAACAATTGGGGGGTCCCAGGCCGGATTTTGGGTGGAATCCAGAACATTTTGGGGAGGCTCTAGGATGAAATCCCGACATTTAGGGGGGGGATCCAGATTTTGGGGGGTCTGGACATATTTGGGGTGCTCCCAGACATTTGGGGGGGTTTCCAGAACATTTTGGGGGTCCAGACATTTTGGGGGTCCCAGACATTTGGGGGTTCCCAGCCCTGTTTTTGGGTCGGATCCAGAACATTTTGGGAGGCTCCAGGATGAAACCCCGACATTTAGGGGGGGATGCAGATTTTTGGGGGGTCTGGGATATTTGGGGTGCTCCCAGACATTTTGGGGGTCCCAGAACATTTAAGGGGGGGTCCAGACATTTTGGGGTGTCCCAGAACAATTGGGGGGTCCCAGCCCTGGTTTTGGGTCGGATCCAGAACATTTTGGGAGGCTCCAGGATGAAATCCCGACATTTAGGGGGGATCCAGATTTTTGGGGGGTCTGGGATATTTGGGGTGCTCCCAGACATTTGGGGACGGGTTTCCAGAACATTCAGGGGGTCCCAGACATTTTGGGGGGGTCCCAGAACAATTGGGTGGGGTCCCAGGCCGGATTTTGGGTCGAATACAGAACATTTTGGGGAGGCTCCAGGATGAAATCCTGACATTTAGGGAGGGATCCAGATTTTTGGGGGGGTCTGGGATATTTGGGGTGCTCCCAGACATTTTGGGGGGGGTCCCAGAACATTTAGGGGGGTCCAGACATTTTGGGGGTGGTCCCAGACATTTTGGAGGGGTCCCAGAACAATTGGGGGGGCTCCCAGCCCTGTTTTTGGGTCGGATCCAGAACATTTTGGGGAGGCTCCAGGATGAAACCCCGACATTTAGGGGAGATCCAGATTTTGGGGCGTCTGGGATATTTGGGGTGCTCCCAGACATTTTGGGGGTCCCAGAACATTTAGGGGTCCCCAGACATTTTGGGGGGGTCCCAGAACAATTGGGGGGTCCCACGTTTTGGGGGGTCCCCCTGTTTTTGGTCGGATCCAGAACATTTTGGGGAGGCTCCAGGATGAAATCCCGACATTTAGGGGGGGATGAGATTTTTGGGGGGGGTCTGGGATATTTTGGGCGCTCCTGACATTTTGGGGGGGGTCCCAGCCCGGTTTTTGGGCCGGGGGGGGCCCCGGGGCCGCCTGGTCCCGATCTCTGCCGGGGCCCCTCTGTTTATGTTGCGAATTCCCGGCGATTTCCAGCGGGACCCGATGAGCTCATGGAGCTGCGTGGGTGGGATGGGGCCCACCCTTCCCCCGAGCCCCCCCGGGAGGGGCCCTAAACCCCCCCCGACCCCAAAAACCCCTCCCCAAAAAATGGGGCTGGGTGCCCAAACCCCCACCCGAAAAATGGAAGGAAAAGGGGTTTTGATATTTGGGGGTTTTGGGGGGTTTTTGGGGTTTTTGGGGGAGCTGCGAGGGTGGGATGGGATCCGAACCCCCCTGGGAGGGGCCCTAAAATCCCCCCTCGACCCCAAAAACCCTCCCCAAAAAATGGGGCTGGGTGCCCAAATCCCCACCCGAAAAATGGAAGGAAAAGGGGTTTTGATATTTGGGGTTTTTGGGGTTTTTGGGGGAGCTGCGAGGGTGGGATGGGGCGCACCCTGATCAGAACCCCCCTGGGAGGGGCCCCCCCGGCCCTAAAAACCCCCCCACCCCAAAATCTCCATCCCCAAAAATGGGGCTGGGTGCCCAAATCCCCACCCAAAAATGGAAGGAAAAGGGGTTTCGATATTTGGGGTTTTTGGGAGATCCTGCCCCAAAACGCCCGTGGGGATTTGGGGGGGAATTGGGATTTGGGGGGGCTGGGGAGCCCAAAATGTTCTGGGAACCCCCCCAAAACCAGGAACCCCAAAATTTGTGGGGTTATCAAAGCTTCCCCCACAGCAAAAAGGGAATTTGGGGGTGTTGGAGACCCCCCCGCACCCCAAATCCTCCCTGGACCCCAAAATTCCCTTCGTAACCCAAAAGCTCCCGAACCCCAAAATGTCTCAGCTTCCCCCGTATCCCAAATCCTCCCTGAACCCCAAATCCTCCATCCCAAATCTTCCCATATCCCAAATCCTCCACCCCAAATCCTGAACCCCAAATCCTGAACCCCAAATCGCTCCTGAGCCCCAAATCCTGAACCCCAAATCCTCCCCCATATCCCAAATCCCTCCTGAACCCCAAATCCTCCACTCCAAATCCTCTCGAACCCCAAAATTCTTCACCCCAAATCCCTCCTGAACCCCAAATCGCTCCTGAACCCCAAATCCTCCATCCCAAATCTTCCCATATCCCAAATCCTCCACCCCAAATCCCTCCTGTACCCCAAATCCTCCACCCCAAATCCTCCCCCATATCCCAAATCCCTCCTGAACCCCAAATCCTCCCCTATCCCAAATCCCTCTCTCCACCCCAAACTCCCTCCTATCCCAAGAACTCCCCGGCACCCCAAAATCCCCCCAAATCCCAAGCTCCCCCCTCCCAAAACTTCCGGATCCCGACACCCCCTCCCCAAAATCCCAAAATCCCCCCAAACCCCAAAGCCCCCCCAAATCCCAAACTCCCCAAAATCCCAAACTCCGCCCTCCCAAAACTTCCGGATCCCGACTCCCCCCTCCCCAAAACCCCCAAAAACCCCAAAGCCCCCAAACCCCAAAGCCCCCCCAAACTCCAAACTCCGCCCTCCCAAAACTTCCGGATCCCGACCCCCCCTCCCCAAATCCCAAAACTTTCAGATCCCGATCTCCCCCTCCCCAAAACCCCAAATCCCAAAACTTTCGGATCCCAACCTCCCCCTCTCCAAAACCCCAAACCCCCAAAAATCCCAATCTCTCCCCCCCTCCCCAAACCTTCCGGATCGCGACTCCCCCTCCCCAAAACCCCCCCAAAAAACCCCAAACCCCCCCAAACCCCAAAGCCCCCCCAAACCCCAAACTCCGCCCTCCCAAACCTTCCGGATCCCGACTCCCCCTCCCCAAAACCCCCCAAAAAACCCCAAACCCCCAAAACCCCAAAGCCCCCCAAATCCCAAACTCCGCCCCTCCCAAACCTTCCGAACCCGCCCTCCCAAAACTTTCAGATCCTGACTCCCCTCCCCAAAACCCCCCCCCAAAACCCCCCAACCTCCCCTCTCCAAAACCCCCCCCCAAAAATCCCAATCCCCCCCACTCCCCAAACCTGAATCCGCTGCCCCCTCCCCAAAACCCCCCAAAATTCCCACCCCCAACCCCAAAGTTGTTGTCCCAAACCCCCCCCTCCCAAACCTTCCCCCCCGGACTCCCCCTCCCCAGCGACCCCAAAAACCCAAAGCCCCAAACCCCAAACCCCCTCGGCACTGACCGAGCCTGGGGCCACTGCCCGGGGGGCCCGCAGCACCGCCGCAGCACCACCACGGTGACGTTGTTGGGGGGGACACAGGGGACACTGAGGGGGGACGGGGGGGGACACAGGGGGGGCGGAACCGCCCCAGGTGGGCCGGGCCGGGGAGGGGCAGGGAAACGCCCGGGGTGGGGCCCGAGCATCAACCCGGGGGATGGGGACACGGGGGGGACATGGGGGGGACAGGGGGGGGCATGGGGGGCACGGGGGGACACGGGGGGCATGGGGGACAGGGGGGGGGACCCAGGGGGACACGGGGGACAGGGGGGGGGACACAGGGGACAGAGTGGGGGGGGACACGGGGGGGGGAATGGGACAATGGGGGGACACCAGGGGGACAAGGAGGGGACCCTCGGGACACGATTGGGAACGCGGGGGGACACCGGGACAAGGAGGGCGGACAAGGGGGACACAGGACTGACACGGGGGGGACACGAGGGACAAAGCGGGGGGACACCACCCCAAGGAGGGGACACTCAGGGACACGATTTGTAACACGGGGGACACTCAGGACAAGGGGGCGACAAGGGGGGACACAGGGGGGACACGGGGGGGGACAGAATAGGGGGACACAGGGGGGGGGACAGAATGGGGGGAGACACGGGGGAAACAGGACTTAATGGGGGGACACGGGGGACATGAGGGGGGGGACACAGGGGACAGAGTGGAGCGGACACGGGGGAATGGGACTTAATGGGGGGACAAGGGGGACAAGGGGACAAGGAGGGGACCCTCAGGGACACGATTGGGAACGCGGCAGGGACACTCCAGGACAAGGAGGGCGACAAGGGGGACACAGGACTGACACGGGGGGACACGAGTGGGGACCCGGGGGGACACAGGCGACACCGGCGAGCAGCAGAGCGGGGCCCAGCGCCATGGATGGGGGGGGACACAGGGGACACTGGGGGGGGGACACGGGGGACACGGCGGGAACCGCCCCGGGTGGGGCCGGGCCGGGGAGGGGCAGGGAAACGCCCGGGTGGGGCCCGAGCATCGCGGGACATGGGGGGCATGAGGGACAGAAGGGGGGGACACAGGGGGACACAGGGACAGAGTGGGGGGGACACAGGGGTACAGATCGAGGGGGACACAGGGGGGGACACGGGGACAGAGGGAGGGGGACACAGGGGGCGGTTAAACGGGACTTAATGGGGGGACACGGGGGACAAGGGGGGACACTCGGGACAAGGAGGGTGACACAGGGGGACACAGGGGGCGGGACAAGGGAGGGACATGAGGGACAGATCAGGGGGGGGGGGGACACAAGGACAAATGGGGGCACAGAGGGGGGGGGACATCGGGGGGACACCGGGGGAAACAGGACTTAATGGGGGGACAAGGGGGACCCCCAAGGAGGGTGACACAGGGGGGACACGGGGCGGGACAAGGGGGAGGGACAGACTGGGGGGACACAGGGGAAGGACAATGGACACGGAGGGGACAACTGGGTGGGACAAGGAGGACAAACCAGGGGGTCACATGGGGACAAAGGGGGGGACATACATCAGGGACACACTGGACAGACTGGGGGGACACGGGACCACCAGGGGGACACGAGGGTGACAATGGGGGGGGGACAATGGGGGGGGACACGGGGGTGACAAAGGGGGACACGCGGGGGTGTCACGGGACACTGGGGGAGGCTGGGAGTGGGGGGACAATGGGGACACGGGTGTCACCCCCCTCCCGGTGCCACACGTGCCACCGCGGGCGCTGCTCGGGTGGCGAGGAAATGCCAGCGGTGCCAGCCCGCCCCCGCAGGATCCGGTGACAACGGACTGGGGACAATGGGGACACCGGGGACACCGCGACTGGGGACACCGGGAGAGACCGGACTGGGGACAATGGGGACACTGGTGCCAGCCCATACTGGGGACACTGGGGACACTGGGGACCTACCCCAGCCCACACTGGGAACACTGGGGACACTGGGATCCTACCCCAGCCCATACTGGGGACACTGGGGACACTGGGACCCCAGCCCATACTGGGGACACTGGGGACACTGGGGACACTGGGGACACTGGGACCCCAGCCCATACTGGGGACACTGGGGACACTGGGGGACCTACCCCAGCCCCTACTGGGGACACTGGGGACCTACCCCAGCCCATACTGGGGACACTGGGGACACTGGTGCCCTACCCCAGCCCCTACTGGGGACACTGGTGCCAGCCCATACTGGGGACACTGGGGACACTGGGATCCTACCCCAGCCCACACTGGGGACACTGGGGACACTGGGGACACTGGGACCCCAGCCCATACTGGGGACACTGGGACCCCAGCCCATACTGGGGACACTGGGGACACTGGGATCCTACCCCAGCCCACACTGGGGACACTGGGGACACTGGGACCCCAGCCCATACTGGGGACACTGGGGACCTACCCCAGCCCACACTGGGGACACTGGGACCCCAGCCCATACTGGGGACACTGGTGCCCCGGCGCCACCCCCGCGGTGCCCCCAGCCCCGGTGCGGGTGACAGGTGACAGCTGGGGGCGGGGGTGGGGTGTGGCCGCGCCGTTGTCACCCCGGTGCCAGCCGTGCCCGGCGCAGCAGGTTCCTCTGGCAGCGGCCACCGGAAGCGGCGCTGCCGCCGCGATGCCGCAGCGATGCCACCGCGATGCCACAGCGATGTCACAGCGGGGCCACGCCGGTGCCACCGCGATGCCACAGCGATGTCGCCCCGGTGCCACCGCGGCGCCGGCCGTGCCACGGAGCGGAGCTGGCACCGTGCCCAGCGCGGGGGCGCGGCCCTGGCCCGGGTCCCGCTGTCCCCAGTGTCCCCTCTGTCCCCTTTGTCCCCGTTGTCGCCGCTGTCCCCTCCCGGGCCGGATCCGGGCGGGAATTGCTGGGCCCTGACTCAGGCCGGGCTCAGCCGGAATTTCTGCCCCGGCCGCCCCTCCCTGGCCGGGATCGCCGGGATCGCCGGTGCCGGTGCCATAAATCCGGGCCAGGCACGGGCCAGGCACGGGCCGGCACCGGGAGGGGACGGGACAGGGACCGGGACAGGGATGGAGCCGCTGGAGCTGCCCCGGGTAGGAACGGGTGGGACCGGGATGGGATCGGGACAGGGATGGGGACAGGGAGAGGGACCGGGACAGGGGACAGGGACAGGCACGGGACAGGGACAGGGATGGGGACAGGGACAGGGACAGGGACAGGGACCGGGACAGGGACCGCGACCGGGACCGGGACAGGGACAGGGATGGGGACAGGGACAGGGATGGGGACAGGGAGAGGGACAGGGATGGGGACAGGGAGAGGGATGGGGACAGGGAGAGGGAGAGGGACAGGCACGGGACAGGGACAGGGATGGGGACAGGGACAGGGACAGGGACCGGGACCGCGACCGGGACCGGGACAGGGACAGGGATGGGGACAGGGAGAGGGACAGGGATGGGGACAGGGAGAGGGACAGGGATGGGGACAGGGACAGGGATGGGGACAGGGAGAGGGAGAGGGACAGGCACGGGACAGGGACCGGGACAGGGACAGGCACGGGACAGGGACAGGGATGGGGACAGGGACAGGGGACAGGGATGGGACCGGGACAGGACAGAACCGGGATGGGGACAGGGACAGGGGACAGGGACGGGACAGAACCGGGATGGGGACCGGGACAGGGATGGGGACAGAGACAAGTGCAGGGACAGGGGACAGGGATGGGGACCGGGATGGGGACAGGGACAGGGACGGGGACTGGGATGGGGACAGGGACAGGGACAGGACAGGGAGTGGAACAGGGACAGGGATGGCAACAGGGATGGGGATAGGGACAGGGACAGGCACGGGACAGAACCGGGGACATGGACGGGGACAGGACCAGGAGGGGACAGGGATGGGGACAGGGACCGGGACAGGACCAGGAGGGGACAGGGATGGGGACAGGGACAGGCACGGGACAGAACCGGGACGGGGACAGACACGGGACGGGGTCAGGGATGGGGACAGGACCAGGAGGGGACAGGGACAGGCGTGGGAGTGGGACAGGGACAGGGATGGAGCTGCTGGAGCCGCCCCGGGCAGGACTGGGATGGGATCGCGGTGGGATCGGGATGTCCACAGTGTCCCCAAGGTGCCCCTGTCCCCGCAGGGTTCCCATTGTTTGTGATGTCCCCAGGGTGTCCCCAAGGTGTCTCTGTCCCCTCAGGGCTCCTGTTGTTCCTCAGGGCTGGCGCTGTCCCCGGGGATGTCCCCAGGGCTGTCCCCTCAGGGTTCCCATTGTTTGTGGTGTCCTCAAGGTGTCCCTGTCCCCTCAGGGTTCCCATTGTCTGTGATGTCCCCAGGGTGTCCCCACAGTGTCCCCAAGGCATCCCTGTCCCTGCAGGGTTCCCGTTGTTTGTGATGTCCCCAAGGTGTCCCCAGGGATGTCCCTGTCCCCTCAGGGTTCCCATTGTCTGTGATGTCCCCACAGTGTCCCCAAGGCATCCCTGTTCCCGCAGGGTTCCCATTGTCTGTGATGTCCCCAGGGTGTCCCCAAGGTGTCCCTGTCCCCGCAGGGTTCCCATTGTCTGTGATGTCCCCACGGTGTCCCCACAGTGTCCCCACGGTGTCCCCAAGGTGTCCCTGTCCCCGCAGGGTCCCTATGATGTCCCCAAGGTGTCCCTGTCCCCTCAGGGTTCCCATTGTCTGTGATGTCCCCAAGGTGTCCCCACAGTGTCCCCAAGGTGTCCCTGTCCCCGCAGGGTCCCTATGATGTCCCCAAGGTGTCCCTTGTCCCCACAGGGTTCCTGTTGTTTGTGATGTCCCCAGGGTGTCCCCAAGGTGTCCCTGTCCCCGCAGGGTTCCCATTGTCTGTGATGTCCCCAGGGTGTCCCCAAGGTGTCCCTGTCCCCGCAGGGTTCCCATTGTCTGTGATGTCCCCAGGGTGTCCCCAGGGTGTCCCCAAGGTGTCCCTGTCCCCACAGGGTTCCTGCTGCTCCTCGGGGCCGGTGCTGACCCTGGAGATGTCCCCAGGGCTGTCCCCAGGGCTGTCCCCGGGGCTGTCCCCAACCCTGGCTGGGAGAGCGGGGCCTGGCCCCGGCCCCAACCCCCACGGAGCCCCCCGGCCGTGCCCCGGAGCTGCACGGAGCCCCCCATCCCAATCCTGAGGGAGCGCCCCTGAACCCTGATCCCAAATCCCAAATCCTGAACCCTGATCCCAAATCCCGAATCCTGAATTCTGATCCCAAATCCCAAATCCTGAATCCTGATCCCAAATCCTGAATCCTGATCCCAAATCCCAAATCCTGATCCCAAATCCCAAATCCTGATCCCAAACCCCAAATCCCGTCCCAAATCCTGAATCCTGATCCCAAATCCCAAATTCCAAATCCTGAATCCCAAATCCTGTTCCCAAACCCCAAATCCTGATCCCAAATCTTGCTCCCAATTCCCAAATTCCAAATCCTGATCCCAAATTCCAAACCCCAAATCCTGATCCCAAATCCCAGAGCCCCCGACGGAGGATGACATCTACTGCCGCTGCCTGTCCCAATCCCAAACCCCAAACCCCAAACCCTAATACCCCAAATCCCAAACCCCAAAACCCCAAATCCCAAACCCCAAAACCCCAAAACCCCAAATCCCGATCCCAAACACAGAGCCCCCGACGGAGGATGACATCTACTGCCGCTGCCTGTCGCGCACCCCAAATCCCAAACCCCAAATCCCAAACCCCAAAACCCCAAACCCCCAAACCCCAAATCCCAAATCCCAAAACCCCAAACCCCAAACCATCCCAAATCCTGATCCCAAACCCCAAACCCCAATACCCCAATGCCCCAAATCCCAAACCCCAAACCCCAATACCCCAATGCCCCAAATCCCCAAACCCCAAATCCCAAACTCCGACCCCAAATCCCAATCGCAGAGCCCCCGACGGAGGATGACATCTACTGCCGCTGCCTGTCCCAAACCCCAAATCCCAAACCCCAAACCCCAAATCCCAAATCCCAAACCCCAAACCCCAAACCCCAAATCCCAATCGCAGAGCCCCCAACAGAGGATGACATCTACTGCCGCTGCCTGTCCCGATCCCAAACCCCAAACCCCAAACCCCAATACCCCAAATCCCAAACCCCAAACCCCAATACCCCAAACCCCAACACCCAAATACCCCAAATCCCAATACTCCAAACCCCAAACCCCAAATCCCAAAACCCCAAATCCCAAACACAGAGCCCCTGACGGAGGATGACATCTACTGCCGCTGCCTGTCCCAATCCCAAACCCCAAACCCCAAACCCCAAACCCCAATACCCCAAACCCCAAACCCCAAACTTTGACCCCAAACCCCAATACCCCAAACCCCAATACCCCAAACCCCAAACTCTGACCCCAAACCCCAAATCCCAATCGCAGAGCCCCCGACGGAGGATGACATCTACTGCCGCTGTCTGTCGCGCACCCCAAACTCCAAACCCCAAACTCCAAATCCCAAACCCCAAACCCCCATATCCCAATACCCCAAACCCCAAACCCCAAACCCCAAACCCCAAATCCCAAAACCCCAAATCCCCATCGCAGAGCCCCCGACGGAGGATGACATCTACTGCCGCTGTCTGTCCCGATCCCAAACCCCAAACCCCAAACCCCAATACCCCAAATCCCAAACCCCAAACCCCAATACCCCAAACCCCAAACCCCAAACCCCAATACCCCAAATCCCAAACCCCAAACCCCAAACCCCAATACCCCAAACCCCAAACCCCAAAACTCCAAATCCCCATCGCAGAGCCCCCGACGGAGGATAACATCTACTGCCGCTGACTGCCCCGATCCCAAACTCCAAATCCCAAACCCCAAATCCCAATACCCCAAACCCCAAAACCCCAAAACCCCAAACCCCAAACCCCAAACCCCAAAACCCCCATCGCAGAGCCCCCGATGGAGGATGACATCTACTGCCGCTGCCTGTCCCAAACCCCAAACCCCAAACCCAAAACCCCAACCCCCAAATCCCAAACCCCAAACCCCAAAACCCCAAACCCCAAACCCCAAAACCCCAAACCCCGATCCCAAACACAGAGCCCCCGACGGAGGATGACATCTACTGCCGCTGCCTGTCCCAAACCCCAAACCCCAAACCCCAATACCCCAAATCCCAAACCCCAAACCCCAATACCCCAAACCCCAATACCCCAAACCCCAAATCCCAAACCCCAAATCCCAAAACCCCAAATCCCAAACCCCAATACCCCAAACCTCAAACCCCAAACCCCAAACCCCAAATCCCAAACCCCAAACCCCAAACCCCAATACCCCAAACCCCAATACCCCAATACCCCAAAACCCAAACCCCAAACCCCAAACCCCAATACCCCAATACCCCAAACTCTGACCCCAATACCCCAAACCCCAATACCCCAAACCCCAAACCCCAATACCCCAAACCCCAAACCCCAAACCCCAAACCCTGACCCCAAACCCCAATCCCAATCTCAGAGCCCCCGACGGAGGATGACATCTACTGCCGCTGCCTGTCGCGCACGCTGTGCCACACGGCCACGCCCGTCACCGTCGGGTTCTACGCGCCCTGCGGGCACCGCCTCGAGTCCCTGCTGGCCAAGGTCACCGGTGCGTCCGCAAACATTCGGGAATTATTCGGGAATTTGGGATGTGGGAATTCGGGAATTTGGAGCAGTGGATTTTGGGGTTTGCTGTGCGTGGTGTTGTTTGCTCGGGGTTTGAGGTGTCATGGCGATTCCCAGTCCTAAATTCCATCCCAATCCTTAATTTGGTCACAAATCCCACCCCCAATCCCAAATCCCATCCCAGTTCCAAATCCCAAATCCCATCCCAGCCCCAAATCTCATCCCAGTCCCGAATTCCCATCCCAATTCCAAATCTCATCTCAATCCTAAAGCCCATCCCAGTCCCGAATTCCATCCCAATCCTTAATTTGGTCACAAATCCTACCACCAAACCCAGATTTCATCTCAATCCTAAATCCCATCCCAGTCCTAAATCTTATCTCAGTCCCAAATCTCATCCCAGTCCCGAATTCCCATCCCAATTCCAAATTCCACCCCAGTTCCAAATTCCCATCCCAATCCCAAATCCCATGTCAGTTCTAAATCCCGTCTCAGTCCCAAATTCCGTCCCAGTCCCATCCAACCCAACCCAACACCATCCCAATCCCAAATCCCACCCCAAATCCCATCTTGAATCCCAAATCCTACTCCAAACCCCAAATCCCGTCCCAAATCCCATCCCAAGCCCCAAATCCCAACCCGTCCCATGCATTCCATCCCAAAACCAACTCAACCCAACCCAACCCAACCCCATCCAATCCCACCAGCCCCAACCCCCAAATCCAACCCCAAAAACCATCCCAAATCCCAAACTGAACCCCAAATTCCGAATCCCAACCTGTCCCACGCATTCCATTCCAAAACCAGCCCATTGCAACCTGACCCCATCCAATCCCACCCACCCCAAACCCCAAATCCAACCCCAAAAACCACCCCAAACCCCCAAAACCACCCCAAATCCCAGATTCCAGCCTGTTCCATGCATTCCATCCCAAACCCAACCCAACCCAACCCAACTCAGCCCAACTCAACCCAACGCAGCCCAACCCCATCCCATCCAATCCCACCCACCCTAAACCACAAATCCAATCCCAAAAACCACCCCAAACCCCCAAAAGCACCCCAAATCCCAAATCCCAGCCTGTTCCATGCATTCCATCCCAAAACCAACCCAACCCAACGCAGCCCAACCCAACCCAACCCAACCCAACCCAACCCAACCCAACCCAACCCAACCCAACCCAACCCAACCCAACCCAACCCAACCCAACCCAACCCAACCCAATGTAGCGCAACCCAACCCAACCCAACCCAACGCAACTCAACCCAACCCAACCCAACGCAACTCAACCCAACCCAACCGAACTCAACGCAACTCAACCCAACCCAATGCAGCCCAACCCAACCCTACCCAACTCAACCCAACCCAACCCAACTCAACCCAACCCAACCCCATTCAATCCCACCCACCCTAAACCCCAAATCCAACCCCAAAAACCATCCCAAACCCCCAAAACCACCCCCAAATCCCAGCCTGTTCCATGCATTCCATCCCAAAACCAACCCAAGCTAAGCCAAACCAACCCAAGTCAACCCAACCCAACCCAACCCAACCCAACGCAGCCCAACCCAACCCAACGCAACACAACACAACCCAACTCAACGCAGCCCAACCCAACCGAACTCAATGCCCTCAACCCAACCCCATCCCATCCCATCTAAACCCCAACTCAACCCCAAAAACGACCCCAAAACCCAACCCTGACTCCCGCTGGCAGCCTTCATGCGTGAGGAGATGGCGCAGCGCGAGGCGGCCGAGCTGCGCCGGGGCCAGCGCAAGCCGCGCAGCCCCCACGGCTGGGGCCTGCTGGAGGCCCTGTGGCTCCTGGCCTTCTACGAGCCCGTGGTGACCGAGGGCCACCTGAGGAGGAAGAACCTGGAGTTCATCTTCATCCGCTTCAGCGCCTGGGAGTTCGCGGGCTGCGACAAGCTCTGGGCGGGGCTGGTGACCACGCTGTGCCACCACGTGCGGCAGCACTTCGGCGCGCTGCCGCTCAGCGTCTTCCACGTGCTGGGCTCGCGGCCGCGCTTCGCCTCCGGCTTCTCGCAGCGCGAGTGGATCCTGAAGAAAGGGACCTGCCTGCGGCTCTGGGGGCTGCTGCTGGTGCTGGCCATGGGCATCGCCATCCTGCTGGTGGCGCTGCTGGTGCCGGGCATCAAGGACCACCACGCCCTCAAGGTGGTGGGCAGCGCCGTGGCGTCGCTGTCGGGCTCCTCGCTGGTGTTGGGAGCTTTGTCCATCCTCAAGAACTTCCTGGTCAGCGAGAAGAAGAAGATCGAGCGCTTGACCAACAGCGACAGGTTCGCCGGGCAGCTGGGGTTCATGAGCAAGATCCGCGAGGAGGTGGAGGTTCTGGTGGATTATTTGGCCTTCATGGAGGTCTTCGAGCGCCGCCGGCTGCGCGTGGTGATGGAGATCACCAGCCTGGACCTCTGCTACCCGGAGAAAGTGGCCGGCGTGTTCAACGCCATGGCCACGCTGCTGTCGGACGCCAACGCGCCCTTCATCTTCCTGCTGGCCGTGGACCCCAGCGTCATCGTGCCGTGCCTGGAGCAGACGGGCTGCATGAAGGGGCTGGCGGACAACGGCTACCTGTACCTGAACCGCGCCGTCACGCTGCCCTTCTCCATCCCCGAGATGGGCGCCCGCTCCCGCCTGCGCAGCGTGGCCGCCGCCATCCAGACGCGCGAGGACCTCATGTACCGGATCATCGCCGACAACGTCGCCAAAACCCGCGGCGCCTGCGGTGGCGGCGGCGGCTGCGGCGCGGCGGCGGCGGCGCCCAGCTGGAAGGAGGCGGATTCCGAGGCGGTGGCGTGGATCCACGAGGCGTTCCGCTGTCTCCACGACGCTTCCGACGTTCTGAGCCGCTACCTGCCGGAGAACGGCGCCAACGTGCGGCGCATCGTCAACACCATCCCCATCACGCTGCGGCTGCTGCTGCACCGCGCCGCCGGCGCCGGCGGCACCGTCACCGAGCTGTCGCCGCGCGCCGCGGCCGCCTGGGTGGTGCTGGCCGACCGCTGGCCCTGCCGCCTCAGCTGGGCGCTGCAGTGTCTGGAGGACGCCGGGCAGGGCCACGCGGCGGCGGCGGAAGCTTCCGGAAAGTCGCTGTGGAGCGTGTTCCTGGAGCACGCCGGGGAGCTGAGCGCGCTGCGGCAGCCGCTGGGCAAGGTGCTGAGCCTGGACGGGGACCCCGAGCTCTTCCAGGCCTTCCTGGCGCGGGATTTCCCCTTCGGCGCCGGCGAGGCGCGGCAGCTGCTCGGCGTCACCGTCAACCTGGACCACTCCATCCGGCAGCAGATGGGGCTGCTGAGGGCCATGGCGCGGCTGGGCAGGGCAGCACCCGTGTCCCGGGGGGTGCAGTGCCATGGAGCCCGCTGATTCGGGAATGGGATTTGGGATTGGGATTGGGATTTGGGGATTTGGGATTTGGGATCAGGGACTGGGATCCATGGACAGGGGCTGTTCCATGGCAGCAGATGGGGCACCCGTCAGGGGGTGCAGTGCATGGAGCCCGTGATTTGGGATTGGGATTTGGGATGCCCCGTTTCCTGGGAACTGGGATCTGGGGGTCCCACACTGGGACGGTTCCATGGCAGCAGATGGGGCTTTGGGATTGGGATTTGGGACAGGGGATTCCAGAGGGGTGGGATTTGCGGGGTGATTTGGGATTCTGGGATTTGGGATGTGGGATTTGGGATCAGGGACTGGGATGGTTCCATGGCAGCAGATGGGGCTGCTCAGGGCCATGGCCCGGCTGGGCAGGGCAGCACCCGTGTCCCAAGGGGTGCAGTGCCATGGAGCCCGGTGATTTGGGATTGGGATTGGGATTTGGGATTGGGAACTGGGATTTGGGGATTTGGGATTGGGATTTGGGGTCAGGGACTGGGACTGGGATGGTTCCCAAGGGGTGCGGAGCCCGCAGATCCTGCTCAGGACTGGGACGGTTCCATGGCAGCAGATGGGGCTGCTCAGGGCCATGGCCCGGCTGGGCAGGGCCGCGCCCGTGTCCAGAGGGGTGCAGTGCGTCCCACACGGCGCCCGGTGATTTGGGATTCGGATTTGGGCATTTGGGGGACTGGGACTGGGATTCCATGGGCAGATGGGATCAGGGACCATGGGATGAGGAATGGGATCCAGGGGGTGGGACTGGGATCAATTCGATTTGGGGTTGGGATTTGGGGATTTGGGATCAGGGACTGGGATGAGGAATGGGATTTCAGGGACTTTAGGATTGGGATCGAGATCAGGATTTCAGATTTAGGGATCGAGGGATTTGGGGATGGCATCGGGATTTGGGATCGGGAATGGCATCAGGATTTGGGATTCAGGACTAGGATCAGATTTGTGATTTGGGATCACAAACAGCATCAGGATTTGGGATCTGGGATCTGGGATTGGGATTTGGGACCAAGAATGGGATCCAGACCCCACCAAGGGCAGGGAGAGCTCCTGGAGGATTTGGGGATCTTCCCAGGGGAATTTGGGAATTCTGGGGTTTTATCCCAGAATTGTGACCCTGGAGATGCTGGAGGGGTTCGGGATGATCCAGAGGGAATTCCGGGATTTTATTCCCAGTTTTTGTCGCTGGGAAATGCTTGGAGGGGACTGGGATGATCCAGGGATGTCCCAAAACTCCCGGAATCCAAGGGAATTTTGATCCCTCCTGGGAATCCCCCACCCTGAGACATTTTTGGGATCTCTTCCCAAAATTTGAGCTCTTTCGGGAGGGAAAATTGGGAAGGGAAATCAGGAAAATTCCCCCCAAAATCCCCAAATTTGGGCCATGCCCAAACCCCATCCCACCCAGAATTCCCGGGAAAATTCCCCGGGATCATCCCCCAATAAACCCAGTTCCACCCCCAGCTCTGTATTGTGGGATTTTTTTGGGATTTCCCCAAAATTCTGCGTTTTTTTTTTTTTTTTTGGGATCTTCACCCCCTCCCTACCCACCATCCCTCAAATCCATGAACTCCCAAAATCCTGGAATTCCGGGATGAGCCCCCAAAAAGAGGGCGGGTGACGAATGCAGAATTCCTTTAATTAGAAAACAGCCGTTAACAAAAATTCCACCACGGGGAAAAAACGAGGGGGGGAAAAAAAACCCAAAAACCGGGAAAAGACGGAAAAAAACCAAAAAAGAAACAACCCCAAAAACCAAAGCCAGAGGAAACACCAGCGAAAATTCCCAGCTGGAAAATCGGGAATATCCCCGAATTCCAATCCCCACCCCCGGCAGCTCCCTGAAAGATTTTATTGCACTTAAGAAAGAAAAGCGACCCCCGGGAATTCCCCCGGGAATTCCGGGAATTTTTGGGAATTCCGGGCTGGGAGATTCCCCCATGGGAATCGCTGGATTTCCCCTCCCCCCAACACCTCTGGAAATTTGGGATGACCGAGGAATTCCAGCCTTTCCCTCTCCCCTTTCCCACCTTTTCCCCGGGAATTCTGCGGCTGGTGATAAATAGAGACGGGAAAAATGGGGGAAAAAAAACCAGAAAAAAAGGAGGAAAAAATAGGGAAAAAATTCCCAAAGAAACCAAAGCCACCGGAAAGGAAGGGAAATTAAAAATAAATAAAGCCTGGGGGCTGCGGGAGCAGCCGATCCCGGGGTTTTTTCTTTGTTAGGGACGGAATTCCCAAATCGCCGCCGCTCCCGGTCCCTGCAGCGCCGGTCCCGATCCCGCCGAATGGCCCCGGAATTCCCGAATTCCCGGCACACCGGGAAGGCCGAGCCCCGCCTCCTTCCCCGCCCCTCGGGAGGCGGGAAAAAGTCAGGAAAAATCGGGAAAAGGAGTCGGGAAAAAAAAAAAAAAATCCGGTTTTGTTTTGTGTTTCGTGTTTTGTTTTTTGTTTTGTTTTTTTTTTTTCCTTTCCCAAGCGAAAGTCCCGAAATTCCCGAGGTTTGGTTGGAATCTTGTGCGGAGTTGGGGAGAGGGGAAAGCTCCGGAGCCTCCCCCTCCAGGACCTGTGGGGAGAGCAGGGCTGGAACTCCCAGAAATTCCCGGAAAATTCCCGGGAAATTCCCAGAAAATTCCCGGGAAATTCCCAGAAAATTCCGGAATATTCCGGGTTTTTTCCCCGGATTCCTCACCTGCGGTCACAGCGGCTCCGGAGCCGTGTCCTGGCTGGCCTCGAGGAGCAGCTCCTGCAGCTCCTGCTCGTTCCTGGAGCAGCTCAGCTCTGCGGGGAGGGAGCACGGAACGTTCTGGAACCCGGCCCGCCATGCCCAGCCCGGGAATTCGGCATTTTCCCGCTGCTTCTCCCAGTTTTTCCAGCTCTTTTCCCAGTTTTTCACCCCAATTCCTGCTCCTTTCATGTTTATAATCCCCAATTCCTGCTCCTTTCCCCACTTTTTCCTCTTCCCAACCCAAAGATTTGGGATTTTCCCGCTCTTTTCCCAGTTTTTCCAGCTCTTTCCCAGGTTTCCACCCCAATTCCTGCTGCATTCCCAGTTTTTCCTCTTCCCAGCCCAGGAATTTGGGCTTTTCCCACTCCTTTCCCACTTTTTCCAGCTCTTTTCCCAGTTTTTCACCCCAATTCCTCCCCGTTTCCTGTTTATTTTCCCCAATTCCTGCTCCTTTCCCAGTTTTTCCTCTTCCCAACCCAAAGATTTGGGATTTTCCCACTCCTTTCCCAGTTTTCCACCCCAATTCCTGCTGCATTTCCACTTTTTCCTGTTCCCACCCCACGGATTTTGGATTTTCCCACTCCTTTCCCACTTTTCCTGTTAACAGCCCAAGAGTTTGGGATTTTCCCACTCCTTTCCCCAGTTTTTCCTCTTCCCAACCCAAAGATTTGGGATTTTCCTGCTGCTTTTCCCAGTTTTTCCAGCTCTTTCCCAGGTTTCCACCCCAATTCCTGCTGCATTCCCAGTTTTTCCTCTTCCCAGCCCAGGAATTTGGGCTTTTCCCGCTCTTTCCCACTTTTTCCAGCTCTTTTCCCAGTTTCTCACCCCAATTCCTGCTCCTTTCATGTTTATTATCCCCAATTCCTGCTCCTTTCCCAGTTTTTCCTGTTCCCAACCCAGGAATTCGGGATTTTCCCGCTCCTTTCCCAGTTTTTCCAGCTCTTTCCCAGGTTTCCATCCCAATTCCTGCTGCATTCCCAGTTTTTCCTCCTCCCAGCCCAGGGATTTGGGCTTTTCCCGCTGCTTTTCCCAGTTTTCCCAGCTATTTTTCCCAGTTTTTCACCCCAACTCCTGCTCCTTTCCCAGTTTATAATCTCCCACCCCTGGATCTTTTTTCCCAGTTTTTCCTTTTCCCAACCCAAAGATTTTCCCATTTTCCCCCCTTTCCCAGTTTTCCACCCCAATTCCTGCTCCTTTCCCAGTTTTTCCTCTTCCCAACCCAAAAACTTGGGATTTTCCTGCTCCTTTCCCAGTTTTCCCAGCTCTTTTCCCATTTTCCCACTTTTTCAGCCCCAAGAGTTTGGGATTTTCCCCCAATTCCCTTTCCCCAGTTTTCCCTGGAGAGAATTTGGGATCTTAGAACTCCCGGGAATGCCCCCCCAGGAACTTTTCTGGAATTTGGGAATTTGGGAATCCGAGATCCCAGAACTCTCAGGATTCCAGCCCGTTTTCCCTGGAATTTTCTCACCCCAGATTCCCCAAACTCCTGGGAATGCCCCGACCCTGGGAACTCCCTCTGGAATTTGAGAATTTGGGATCTTAGAACTCCTGGGAATGCCCCAAGCCCAGGAACTCCTCTGGAATTTGGGAATTTGGGAATCCGAGATCCCAGAACTCTCAGGAATGCCCCGAGCCTGGGAACGCCCTCTGGAATTTGGGATCTCAGAATCCCCAGAATTCCAGGATCCCAGAACTCCTGGGAATGCCCTGATCCCAGAAACTCCCTCTGGAATTTGGGATTTCAGGAATTTGGGATCTCAGAACCCCAAAAATTTGGGATCCCAGAACTCCCGGGAATGCCCCAAGCCCAGGAACTCCCTCTGGAATTTGGGAATTTGGGATCTCAGAACCCCCAATTCCGGGATCCCAGAACTCCCAGGAATGCCCCGATCCCAGGAATTCCCTCTGGAATTTGGGAATCCGAGATCCCAGAACTCTCAGGAATGCCCTGAGCCCGGGAACGCCCTCTGGAATTTGGGATCTCAGAATCCCCAGAATTCCGGGATCCCAGAACTCCTGGGAATGGCTTGAGCCCGGGAACGCCCTCTGGAATTTGGGAATTCGGGGTCTCAGAACCCCCCCAAATTCCAGGATCCCAGAACTGCCGGGAATGCCCTGAGGCTGGGAACATCCTCTGGAATTCGAGAATTTGGGATCTTAGAACCTTCAGAAATTTGGGATCTTAGAACTCCCGGGAATGCCCCAAGCCCAGGAACTCCCTCTGGAATTTGGGAGGCGGGATCTCAGAACCCCCGGAATTCCGCCCCAGAGGTCGGGAACGGCCCCGGATCCCACGGGAACGGCTCCAAATCCATCGGGAACGGCTCCAAATCCATCAGGAACGGACCCAGATCCCACGGGAACGGCCCTGGATACATCGGGAACGGCCCTGGATCCGATGGAAACAGCCCTGGATCCGTCGGGAACGGCTCCAAATCCATCGGGAATGGCCCCGGATCCGATGGGAACAGTCCCAGATCTGATGGGAACGGCCCTGGATCCATCGGGAATGGCTCCAGATCCATCAGGAACAGCTCCAAATCCATCGGGAACGGCCCCAGATCCGACAGGAACAACCCCAGATCCATCGGGAACGGCGCTGGATCCAATGGGAGCAACCCTGGATCCATCGGGAACAGCTCCAGATCCATCAGAAATTGTCCCAGATCCATCAGGAACGGCGCTGGATCCATCAGGAATAACCCCGGATCTGTCAGGAACAGCCCCAGATCCATCGGGAACAGCCCCAGATCCATCGGGAACAGCTCCAGATCCATCAGAAATTGTCCCAGATCCATCAGGAACGGCGCTGGATCCATCAGGAATAACCCCGGATCTGTCAGGAACAGCCCCAGATCCATCGGGAACAGCTCCAGATCCATCAGAAATTGTCCCAGATCCTTCAGGAACAACCGAAAATCCATCGGGAACGATCCCGGATCCCTCAGGAACAGCCAAAGATCCATCAGGAACGATCCCGGATCCCTCAGGAACAACCGAAGATCCATCGGGAACGATCCCAGATCCCTCAGGAACAACCGAAGATCCATCGGGAACGATCCCGGATCCCTCAGGAACAACCGAAGATCCATCGGGAACGATCCCGGATCCCTCAGGAACAACCGAAGATCCATCGGGAACGATCCCGGATCCTTCTGGAACAGTCTCAAATCCATCGGGAAGGGCCCTGGATCCCTCAGGAACGGCTCCAGATCCCTTGGGAGCATCTCCAGATCCCTCAGGAACGGCCCCAGATCCCTTGGGAGCATCTCCAGATCCCTTGGGAACGACCCCGGATTCCTTGGGAACGGTCCCGGATTCCTTGGGAACGACCCCAGGTCCCTCAGGAACGGCCCCAGGTTCCTTGGGAACGAGCCCGGGTCCTTCTGGAACGTTCTCCACCCGCGTCACCACGAAGATCTTGCGGCCCCTGCCGGGGCTGGAGACGGAAATCCTGCGCTCGCCATTCCCGAGGGAATTCCCGGGAGATTCCACAACCTCCCTCGAGCCCTTCCCGCCCTCCTCCTCCTCCTCCTCCTCCTCCTCCTCCTCGGTGTCCGAGCTGGAATCTCCGGCCGGGGCCGCGTTGCCGTTCTCCTCCGGGCCGGGGGGAGCCCCCTCGGGAATTTCGGGATAATTTCGGGAATTTCGGGCTCGGCGCCGGAGATCTCGGCCATGGAGGCCGAGTGCTGGAGCTGCTGCTCCTTCTCCTCCTTCTCCTTGGCCAGGATGAAATTCCGCTTGCAGCCGTTCTGGATCTCGGCCAGCAGCGCCTTCTGCGTCTCCAGGAAGCTCTTGACCTGCCGGGGAAAATTCGGGAATGGCGGGAAAAATCCCCGGGAATGGCGGGAAAAACCCCCAGGAATGGTGGGAAAAACCCCTGGGAATGGTGTGAAAAAATCCCCCTGAATGGCGGGAAAAATCCCTGGGAATGGCGGGAAAAATCCCAGGAAATTCCTCAGGAATGGTGGGAAAAATCCCCGGGAATGGCAGCAAAATTCTCAGGAAATTCCCTCAGGAATGGCGGGAAAATCCTCAGGAATGGCGGGAAAATTCTCGGGAATTCCCTCGGGAATGGTGGGAGAGGCTGCGGGTCCGACCCCGGGGTGGGGGAATTGGGGCGCTGGCCCTTTAAGAGGGGATTTTGGGATTGGGATTGAGGAATTTAGGGATTGGAATTGAGATTGGATTTGGGGAATTCTGGAGTTGGGGAATTTTGGGGTTGGAATTGGGGAATTCTGGGGTTGGAATCTGGGAATTTTGGGACCGGAATTGTGGAACGCCCCCAGAACCGCGGGGATTTTTTGGGAATTCCTGGAATTTCCTGGGAATTCTGTGAATTTTTCTGGAATCCCAGGAGTTTTTCAGGAATCCCATGGGTTTTTGGGAATTCCAGGACTCACGGCCTCCTTCTTGGGCTCGAGGTCAAACCCCCAACCCCAACAGCTCAGGCGCCGTTTCCCGCCCGGGAATGCCCCAGAACCGCGGGGATTTTTTGGCAAATCCCGGAATTTCCTGGGAATTCCATGGATTTTTTGGGGATCCCGGACCTCACGGCCTCCTTCTTGGGCTCAAGGTCAAACCCCAAACCCTAAATCCCCAAACCCCCAAATCCCCAAACCCCCAAACCCCAATCCCCACACCCCAGGCGCCGTTTCCCGCTCCAGGAACGCCCCAGAACCGCGGGGATTTTTGGGAATTTCATTAATTTTCCGGGAATTCCGCGGATTTTTTGGGGATCCCGGGAGACTCACGGCCTCCTTCTTGGGCTCGAGATCAAACCCCAAACCCTAAATCCCCAAACCCCCAAATCCCCAAATCCCCAAACCCCGAAATCCCCAACCCCCAGCACCTCAGGCACCATTTCCCGACTCCGGGAACGCCCAAAAACCGCGGGGATTTTTTTGGCAATTCCCGGAATTTCCTGGGAATTCCACGGATTTTTTGGGGATCCCGGGACTCACGACCTCCTTCTTGGGCTCGGGGTCAAATCCCAAACCCTAAATCCCCAAACCCCCAAATCCCCAAACCCCCAAATCCCCAAATCCCCAAACCCCAAATCCCCAAACCCCAGCACCTCAGGCGCCGTTTCCTGCTCCGGGAATGCCCCAGAACCGCGGGGATTTTTGGGAATTTCATTAATTTTCCTGGGAATTCTGTGGATTTTTTGGGAATCCCGGGACTCACGGCCTCCTTCTTGGGCTCATGCTCAAACCCCCAAACCCCAAATCCCCAAACCCCAAACCCCAAACCCCCAACCCCAACACCTCAGGCGCCGTTTCCCGCTCCAGAAACGCCCCAGAACCGCGGGGATTTTTGGGAATTTCATTAATTTTCCTGGGAATGCCGTGGATTTTTGGGGATCCTGGGAGACTCACGGCCTCCTTCTTGGGCTTGATGTCAAACCCCAAACCCCCAAACCCCCAAATCCCCAAACCCCAACACCTCAGGCGCCGTTTCCCACTCTGGGAACGCCCAAAACCGCGGGGATTTTTTTGGGAATTTCATTAATTTTCCTGGGAATCCCGTGGATTTTTGGGAATCCTGGGACTCACGGCCTCCTTCTTGGGCTCGAGGTCAAACCCCAAACCCCAAACCCCCAAACCCCCAAACCCCAACACCCCAAACCCCCCAATTCCTGCTCCAGGAACGCCCAACCCCAACCGCAGGGATTTTTTTTGGAACCCCCCAGAACTCCTGGGAATTTTGGATTTTATTAATTTTCCGAGACTCACGGCCTCCTTCTTGGGCTCGCGGTCGAGGTCGAGGCGCAGCAGGGAGTGGTTGACGCGCAGGGCCAGCGAGAGCGCCATGAGCCCCCCGGTCTTGATGTCGTTCTCGCGCAGGTCCAGGCGCAGCAGCCGCGGGCTCTCGGCCACGAACTCGGCCACGGCCAATGCCCTGCGAGGGGGGAGGGGGAACATCCCGAATTGGGAAAATGGGAATTTCTGGGATTGGGGGATGGGGGGAATGATGGGGATTTGGGGGAAAAAATCCCGGGAAATTGGGGAAAATATGGGAAATTGGGGGAAAATATGGGAAATTGGGGAAAACCCGGAAATATCGAGAAACTGGGGAAACTTGGGAATTTGGGGAAAAATCCCGGAGATTGGGGGGAAAATACGGGAAATTGGGGGGGGAAAACCCCGGGAAATACCGAGAAACTGCGGGGAAATCCTGGGAATTTGGGGGAAAATATCCCGGGAATTTGGGGTGAAAAATCCTGGGAATTGGGGGAAAAACTCCTGGGAATTTGGGGGAAAAAATCCCAGGAAATTCCTGGGAATTTGGGGAAAAATATCCCAGGAATTGGGGGGAAATGGGAATTTGGGGATTTGGGGGAAAATGGGGACATTGGGGAAAAATCTGGGAAATTGGGGTGAAAATACGGGAAATTGGGGGGAAAAAAAACCCTGGGAAATACCGAGAAACTGCGGGGAAATCCTGGGAATTTGGGGGAAAAATCCCAGGAAATCCTGGGGGGAAAACACGGAAATTTGGGGAATTTGGGAAAAAAATCTGAGAAAAACCCTGGGAAATTTGAGAAAGGGGGGAATTCCAGGGAATTTGAGGGAAAAATCCAGGGAATTGGGGGGAAAATGGGAGTTGGGGGAAATGGGGATTTGGGGGGAAAGAATCCCAAATCTGAGGAAAAAAATCCCAGGAAATGGTGGGGAAAAACTCCTGGGAAATCATGGGAATCTGGGGAAAAAAAATTCCCAGGAATTTGAAGAGAAAAAATCCCAGGAAATTGGGGGAAAAATATGGGAATTGGGAGGAAAACCCGGAAATACCGAGAAATCGGGGGGGAAAACTTGGGAATTTGGGGAATTCTGGGAGTTGGGGGAAAATCCCCATTTGGGGGGTTATGGGGATGGGGGAATGATGGGGATTTGGGGGTTCAATCCCCAGAAATTGGGGTGAAAATACACGGGAAATTGGGGGGAAAAAACCCGAAAAAAATCCATGGGAAACTGAGGGGAAATCCTGGGAATTTGGGGGGAAAATATCCCGGGAATTTGGGGTGAAAAATCCTGGGAATTGGGGGAAAAACTCCTGGGAATTTGGGGGAAAAAATCCCAGGAAATCCTGGGAATTTGGGGGAAAAATATCCCAGGAATTGGGGGAAAATGGGAATTTGGGGGGATTATGGGGATGGGGGGGGAATGATGGGGATTTGGGGGAAAAAATCTGGGAAATTGGGGTGAAAATACGGGAAATTGGGGGAAAAATGGAAATACCTGGGGAAATTCAGGGGAAATCCTGGGAATTGGGGGGAAATCCCAGGAGATCCTGGGAATTGGGTGGGAATTTTGAGGAATTTGGGGAGAAAAATCCTGAGAAATTCCGGGAATTTGGTGTGGGGGGGAATTCAGGGAACTGGGGGGGGAAATCCAGGGGAAATTGGGGGAAAATGGGAATTTGGGGAAAAGGGGAAAAGAAAAAGCCAGGAATCTGGGGAAAAAATCCCAGGAACTGGTGGGGAAAAAAATCCCAGGAAAATCACGGGAGTTTGGGGGCGAAATCGGGGAAATTGGGGAATCCAGGGGGAAATTCATGGGTTGGGGAAATCCAGGGAAATTACCTGGGAAAATGAGGGAAAGCCAGGCCAGCCCCAGGGAAAGCCAGGGGGAAAGCCAGGGGGAAAGCCATGGGAAATTCAGGGGAAAATCCAGGGGGAAATTCATGGGAAAATCCATGGGGAAAGCCATGGGGAAAAGCCAGGGGAAAGCCATGGGGAAAAGCCAGGGGAAAATCCAGGAGGAAAGCCAGAGGAAAGCCAGGGGAAAATTCATGGGAAAATCCATGGGAAAGGCCATGGGAAATCCAGGGGAAAATCCAGGGGAAATCCATGGGGAAATTCACGGGGAAATCCATGGGGAATCCAGGGGAAAGCCATAGGGAAATTCATGGGGAAACCCATGGGGAAAGCCAAGGGGAAAAGCCAGGGGAAATTCATGGGAAAATCCATGGGGAAATCCAGGGGAAAATCCAGGGGAAACCAGGGGAAAAGCCAGGGAAAAAACCGATGGAAATCCATGGGAAAATCCAGGGGAAATCCACAGAAAACCCAAGGAAAACAAATGGAAATCCATGGAAAATCCTTGGAAAATCCTCAGAAAAGCCATGGAAAACCAATGAAAATTCAAGGAAAATCCATGAAAACCAATGGAAAGCCCATGGAAACCAACAGAAACCAATGAAAATCCATGGAAAACCCAAGGAAAACCCATGGAAAACCAATGGAAACCAATGAAAATCCATGGAAAACCCATGGGAAAACCAATGGGGAAAACCAAGGAAATCCAGGGGAAATCCTATGGAAAACCAATGGAAAAATTCATGGGGAAATTCATGGGGAATTCATGGAAAACCATGGAAAACGCCAGAAAACCGGGAAAAATAATGAAAATCCATGGGGAACCCATGGAAAACCAATGGAAAACCCATGGACACCAATGAAAATCCATGGAAAACCCATGGGAAACCAATGGAAACCAATAGAAAACCAGGGATAATCCATGGAAATCCATGGAAAACCAATGGAAAACCAATGGAAACCAATAGAAAACCAAGGATAATCCATAGAAATCCATGGAAAACCCATGGAAAACGCACAGAAAACCGATGGAAACCAATGAAAATCCATGGAAAACCCATGGAAAACCAATGGAAAACCCATGGACACCAATGAAAATCCATGGAAAACCCATGGGAAACCAATGGAAACCAATAGAAAACCAAGGATAATCCATGGAAATCCATGGAAAACCCATGGAAAACCCACAGAAAACCAATGGAAACCAATGAAAATCCATGGAAAACCCATGGAAAACCAATGGAAAACCCATGGACATCAATGAAAATCCATGGAAAACCCATGGGAAACCAATGGAAACCAATAGAAAACCAGGGATAATCCATGGAAATCCATGGAAAACCCATGGAAAACCCACAGAAAACCAATGGAAACCAATGAAAATCCATGGAAAACCCATGGGAAACCAATGGAAACCAATAGAAAACCAGGGATAATCCATGAAAATCCATGGAAAACCAATGGAAAGCCAATGGAAATCCATGGAAAACCCAATGGAAAACCCATGGAAAACCCATGGAAACCAATGAAAATCCATGGAAAACCCATGGGAAACCAATGGAAACCAATGAAAATCCATGGAAAACCCATGGAAAACCAATGGAAACCAATAGAAAACCAAGGATAATCCATGGAAATCCATGGAAAACCCATGGAAAACCCCGGAAAACTGATGGAAACCAATGAAAATCCATGGAAAACCCATGGAAATCCACAGAAAACTGATGGAAACCAATGAAAATCCATGGAAAACCCACGGGAAACCAATGGAAACCAATAGAAAACCAAGGATATTCCATGGAAATCCATGGAAATCCCATGGAAAACCAATGGAAACCAATAGAAAACCAGGGATAATCCATGGAAATCCATGGAAAACCCACAGAAAACCAATGGAAACCAATGAAAATCCATGGAAAACCAATGGAAACCAATAGAAAACCAGGGATAATCCATGGAAAACCCAATGAAAATCCATGGAAAACCCATGGAAAACCAATGGAAACCAATAGAAAACCAAGGATAATCCATGGAAATCCATGGAAAACCCATGGAAAACCAATGGAAACCAATGAAAATCCCTGGAAAACCAATGGAAACCAATAGAAAACCAGGGATAATCCATGGAAATCCATGGAAAACCCATGGAAAACCAATGGAAATCCATGGAAAACCCATGGAAAACCCACAGAAAACCAATGGAAACCAATGGAAATCCATGGAAAACCCATGGAAAACCCACAGAAAACCAATGGAAACCAATGAAAATCCATGGAAAACCCATGGAAAACCAATGGAAACCAATAGAAAACCAAGGATAATCCACGGAAATCCATGGAAAACCCATGGAAATCCAAGAAAATCCACAGAAAACCAACAAAAACCCCACAAAAACCCCACAGAAAACCCCAGAAATCCCCAAATTAAGACCAAGAAAACGAACGTTTTTCCCGGCCCGCGGCCCCGGAGCGCCGGGAACGCCGGGAATGCCGGGAACGCCGGGAACGCCGGGAATGCTCACCAGGGTCATGCCCAGGTAGGCCATGCCGGCGTGGCTCAGCTGGTTGTTCCACAGCACCAAGGTCACCAAACCCCGGCGCTGCTCCCGCAGCCCCTCGCAGATGTAGGCCAGGCCTGGAAAACCGGGAATAACCGGGAAATCCCGGGAAATCGGGGCTTAGACCGGGCCTGGGAAATCTGGGGATTAGGCCAGGCCTGGAAAACGGGGAATAACTGGGAATTCACGGGAAATGGGGGCTGGAAAATTCTGGGATTAGGCCAGGCCTAGGAAACCGGGAATAATCAGGAAATCGGGGCTTAGACCAGGCCTGGGAAATCCTGGGATTAGGCCAGGCCTGGAAAACTGGGAATAACCGGGAAATCCCAGGAACCCGGGTTTAGACTGGGCCTGGAAAATCCTGGGATTAGGTCAGGCCTGGGAAAGGAGAATTCCTGGGAAATCCTGGGAAAACGGGACTTAGGCCAGGCCTGGAAAAGGGGGAATATCCAGGAAATCCCAGGAAATCAGGACTTAGGTCAGGCCTGGAAATGTGGGAATAGCTGGGAAATGGGGACTTAGCCAGGCCTGGAAAAGGGGGAATTCCCAGGAATCCCAGGAAATCAGGATTTAGGTCAAGCCTGGATAATCCTGGGATTAGGCCAGGCCTGGAAAATCAGGAATTAGAGATTCCCAAACCCATTCCCAGATCCCATTCCCAGATCCCCAAACCCCATTCCCATAATATTCCCATAGAATTCCCATTATTCCCACCCAAGTCCATGAGGTGGTTGTTCCGCAGGTCCAGCGCCGTTCCCAAAATTCCCAGATTTCCCACCAGAATCCATGAGGTGGTTGTTGCCCATTCCCAAACACCATTCCCACATTCCCAAACCCCAGAATTCCCGTTATTCCCACCGGAGTCCATGAGGTGGTTGTTGCACAGTCCCAAACCCCATTCCCAGACCCCAGAATTCCCAAAATTCCCCAAAATTCCCCAGAATTCCCAGATTTCCCACCCGAGTCCATGAGGTGGTTGTTGCCCATTCCCAAACCCCATTCCCACATTCCCAGACCCCAGAATTCCCAGAATTCCCCAGAATTCCCAGATTTCCCACTGGAGTCCATGAGGTGGTTGTTGCCCATTCCCAGAGCCCAGAATTCCCAAAATTCCCCAGAATTCCCGCTATTCCCACCCGAGTCCATGAGGTGGTTGTTGCCCATTCCCAGAATTCCCAGAATTCCCAGAATTCCCGTTATTCCCGTTATTCCCACCCGAGTCCATGAGGTGGTTGTTGCCCATTCCCAGAGCCCAGAATTCCCAAATTTCCCCATTATTCCCAGATTTCCCACCGGAATCCATGAGGTGGTTGTTGCCCATTCCCACACCCCAGAATTCCCAGAATTCCCAGAATTCCCGTTATTCCCACCGGAATCCATGAGATGGTTGTTGCGCAGGTCCAGCCCCATTCCCACACCCCAGAATTCCCAAATTTCCCCAGAATTCCCGTTATTCCCACCGGAATCCATGAGGTGGTTGTTGCGCAGGTCCAGCCCCATTCCCAAACCCCATTCCCAAAGCCCAGAATTCCCGTTATTCCCATAATTCCCACTGGAGTCCATGAGATGGTTGTTGCGCAGGTCCAGCCCCATTCCCACACCCCAGAATTCCCAAAATTCCCCAGAATTCCCAGATTTCCCACCGGAATCCATGAGGTGGTTGTTGCCCATTCCCAAACTCCATTCCCAGACCCCAGAATTGCCAAATTTCCCCAGAATTCCCAGATTTCCCACCAGAATCCATGAGGTGGTTGTTGCGCAGGACCAGCCCCATTCCCAGACCCCAGAATTCCCAAATTTCCCCATTATTCCCAGATTTCCCACCCGAGTCCATGAGGTGGTTGTTGCGCAGGTCCAGGATCTGGATGCAGCCGTTGAACTTGAGCAGGTTCCCGAGCTGGGCCGAGTCCTGCAGCCCGTTCAGCTTATTGTCCGCCAGGTACAGCTCACGCAGCGTCACGTTCATCTTCAGGGCTGTGGCTAAAAACCGGGAAAACGGGGAAAAATGGGAAATAAATAATCAGGAATGATCTGGGAATGCAATGGGCAATGGGCAATGGGCAATGGGCAATGGGCAATGGCAATGGCAATGGGCAATGGGCAATGGGAATGGGCAATGGGCACTGAGGCTGTTGTCCGCCAGGTACAGCTCACGCAGCGTCACGTTCATCTTCAGGGCTGTGGCTGTGGGGAAAACGGGATAAAAATGGGATAAAAATGGGAAATAAATAATCGGGAATGATCTGGGAATGGGGCAGGGAAACGGGAATGGGCAATGGGCAATGGGCAATGGCAATGGGCAATGGGCAATGGGCACTGAGGCTGTTGTCAGCCAGGTACAGCTCACGCAGCGTCACGTTCATCTTCAGCGCTGTGGCTGTGGGAAAAATGGGGAAAAATGGGAAAAAATGGGAAATAAATAACTGGGAATGATCTGGGAATGGGGCAGGGAAATGGGCAATGGGCAATGGGAAATGGGCAATGGAAATGGGCAATGGGCAATGGGCAATGGGCACTGAGGCTGTTGTCCGCCAGGTACAGCTCCCGGAGCGTCACATTCATCTTCAGCGCCGTGGCTAAAAAATGGGATAAAAATGGGAAAAATGGGATAAAATGGGAAATTAATAACTGGGAATGATCTGGGATTGAACTGGGAATGGGCAATGGGCAATGGGCAATGGGCAATGGGCACTGAGGCTGTTGTCAGCCAGGTACAGCTCCCGCAGCGTCACGTTCATCTTCAGCGCCGTGGCTAAAAAACGGGATAAAAATGGGGAAAATGGGACATAAATAACTGGGAATGAACTGGGAATGCACTGGGAATTGGGAAATGGGAATGGGAAATGGGAATTGGGAAATGGGAGTGGGAAATGGGCACTGAGGCTGTTGTCAGCCAGGTACAGCTCACGGAGCGTCACGTTCATCTTCAGCGCTGTGACCAAAAACTGGGGAAAAAACGGGAAACGAGAATGGAAAATAACCAGGAAATAACTGGGAAATAACCGGGAAAGGGAAATGGGAATGGGGATGGGGACAGCAGGAAAATGGAGGGAAAATGGGAAAAATGGGTGGGAAAAACAGACGGAAAAATGGATGGAAAAAGGGGGAAAACAGATGGAAAAATGGATGGAAAAGGGGGAAAAACAGATGGAAAAATGGGAAAAATTGAAATGAACGAAAATGGGAAAACAGGAAAAATGGATGGAAAATCCCAGGCCCTCCCTCCCCCTCCAGAAATCCCTGGGGATCCCCCCCAGCCCCTCCCCACTGGAATTTTCCGGAATTTTGGGGGATTTGGGAGCTCTGACCGAGCAGCATGAGGGGCCGGCCGGACAGCGCGGTGTTCTCCAGGTGCAGAACCCAAAATGGGTGGGAAAATGGGAAATAAATGGATGGAAAATGGGTGGGGAAATGGATTAAAATGGGTGGGAAAATGGGAAATAAATGGGAGAAATGGGTGGGGAAATGGGGAAAAATGGGTGGGAAAATGGGGAAAAATGGGTGGGAAAATGGATGGAAATGAATGGGGAAATGGGAAAAAATGGGTGGAGAAATGGATGGAAAATGGGTGGGAAAATGGGAAAAAACAATGGAAAAATGGATGGAAAATGGATGGAAATGGATGGGAAATGGGAGAAATGGATGGGAAAATGGGTGGAGAAATGAATGGAAAATGGGAGAAATGGGTGGGAAAATGGGTGGAGAATGAATGGAAAAATGGGTGGAGAATGAATGGAAAATGGATGGAAAACGGGAAAAAATGGGTGGGAAAATGGGTGGAAAAATGGGAAAAATGGATGGAGAAATGGATGGAAAATGGGTGGGAAAATGGGTGGGAAATGGGAGAAATGGATGGGAAAATGGATGGGAAAATGGGTGGAGAAATGGATGGAAAATGGGTGGGAAAAGGGAAAAAATGGGTGGGAAAATGAGTGGAAAAATGGGAAAAATGGATGCAAAGAATGGGGCAAATCCCCCCCAGAGATTCCCAGTCCCTCCCTTCCCCCCCAGCAGGAATTTTGGGGAATTTTGGGGGATTTGGGAGCTCTGACCGAGCAGCATGAGGGGCCGGCCGGACAGCGCGGTGTTCTCCAGGTGCAGAATGAAAATGGGTGGGAAAATGGGAAATAAATGGATGGAAAATGGGTGGGAAAATGGGGAAAAATGGATTAAAATGGGTGGGAAAATGGGAAATAAATGGGAGAAATGGATGGAAAATAGGGAAAAATGGGTGGGAAAATGGATGGAAATGAATGGGGAAATGGGAAAAAATGGGTGGAGAAATGGATGGAAAATGGGTGGGAAAATGGATGGAAAATGGGAAAAATGGGTGGGAAAATGGATGGAAAATGGATGGAAAATGGGTGGAGAAATGGATGGAAAATGGATGGGAAATGGATGGAAAATGGGAAAAATGGATGCAAAAAATGGGGAAAATGGTTGGGAAAATGGGTGGAAAATGGATGAAAATGGGTGGGAAAATGGGAAAAAACAATGGAAAAAAGGATGGAAAATGGATGGAAATGGATGGGAAAATGGGTGGGAAAGTGGATGGGAAATGGAAGGGAAATGGGTGGGAAAAGGGAAAATGAAATGGGGAAAATGGGAGAAAAATGGGAAAATGGATGGAAAATGAATGGAAAAATGGGTGAGATTCCCAGTCCCTGGGTGGGGAAAATGGGAAAACAATGGGAAAATGGATGGAAAATGGATGAAATGATGGAATGGATGGGAAATGGGAGAAATGGATGGGTTCTCCAGGTGCAGAATGAAAATGGGTGGGAAAATGGGAAATAAATGGGAGAAATGGGTGGGGAAATGGGGAAAAATGGGGAGAAATGGATGGAAAATGGGAAAAATGGATGGAAAATGGATGGGAAATGGGAAAAAACAATGGAAAAATGAATGGGAAAAGGGGAAAAAATGGGTGGAGAAATGGATGGAAAATGGGTGGGAAAATGGGGAGAAATGGATGAAAGATGGATGGAAAATGGATGGGAAATGGGAAAAAACAATGGAAAAATGGATGGAAATTGGATGGAAATGGATGGGAAAATGGGAAAAAATGGGTGGGTGGAGAAATGGATGGAAAATGGGTGGGAAAATGGGAAAAAACAATGGAAAAATGGGTGGAAAATGGATGAAAATGGGTGGGAAAATGGGAAATAAATGGGAGAAATGGGTGGGGAAATGGGTGGGAAAATGGGAAAAAATCGATGGGAAATGGATGGAAAAATGGGAAAAATGGGTGGGGAAAATGGGAAAAATGGGTGCAAAAAATGGGGGAAATCCCCAGCAGGATCTCCCAGTCCCTCCCTTCCCCCCCAGCAGGAATTTTGGGGGATTTTGGGGGATTTGGGAGCTCTGACCGAGCAGCATGAGGGGCCGGCCGGACAGCGCGGTGTTCTCCAGGTGCAGAACCACGAGGCTGCTGCTGATGCGCAGAGCGCGCGCCACCAACGGCGCCGAGGGCTCCAGCAGGGGCGTGTTCCGGGCATCCAGGTACTGCAGGCAGCTCGTCTGGGGGGAAAAGGGATTTAGGAGCGTTGGAATGGGGTTTGGGAGCATTGAAATGGGGTTTGGGAGCATTGAAATGGGGTTTGGGAGCGTTGGAATGGGGTTTGGGAGCGTTGAATGGGATTTGGGATCAATGAAATGGGGTTTGGGAGCATTCAAACACATCCAGGTACTGCAGGCAGCTCGTCTGGGGGGGGAAAAGGGATTTAGGAGCGGTGGAATGGGGATTGGGAGCATTGAAATGGGGTTTGGGAGCATTGAAATGGGATTTAGGAGCGTTGGAATGGGGATTGGGAGCATTGAAATGGGGATTGGGAGCGTTGGAATGGGGTTTGGGGATTTAGATGGGATTTGGGATCAATGAAATGGGGTTTGGGAGGGGAAAACACATCCAGGTACTGCAGGGGGCTTGGGAACATTGAAAAAAGGTTTGGGAGCATTGAATGGGGATTGGGAACATTCAATGGGGCCAGGGACTGCAGGCAAATGGGTTTGGGAGCATTGAAATGGGATTTAGGAGCGTTGGAATGGGGATTGGGAGCATTCACACCCGGCCAGGTACTGCAGGCAGCTCGTCTGGGGGGGAAAAGGGATTTAGGAGCGTTGGAATGGGGATTGGGAGCATTCACACCCGGCCAGGTACTGCAGGCAGCTCGTCTGGGGGGAAATAGGGGATTTAGGAGCGTTGGAATGGGGATTGGGAGCATTGGAATGGGGTTTGGGATCAATGAAATGGGATTTAGGAGCATTCACACCCGGCCAGGTACTGCAGGCAGCTCGTCTCGGGGGGAATAGGGGATTTAGGAGTGTTGGAATGGGGTTTAGGGTTATTCTGACCCATCCAGGTACTGCAGGCAGCTCGTCTGGGGAAATATAGGGGATTTAGGAGCGTTGAAATGGGGTTTGGGAGCATTCACACCCGTCCAGGTACTGCAGGCAGCTCGTCTGGGGAACATAGGGGATTTAGGAGCATTGAATGGGGTTTGGGATTGGGATTTGGGATCCTGAGCCACCCCAGGTACTGCAGGCAGCTCATCTGGGGGAAAAGGGGATTTAGGAGCGTTGGAATTGGGTTTAGGAGCATTGTAATGGGGTTTGGGAGCATTGAAATGGGGTTTGGGAGCATTCAAACACATCCAGGTACTGCAGGCAGCTCGTCTGGGGGGAAATAGGGGATTTAGGAGCGTTGGAATGGGGATTGGGAGCATTGAAATGGGGTTTGGGAGCATTGAAATGGGATTTAGGAGCATTGAAATGGGGTTTGGGAGCATTCAGTGGGATTTGGGGTGAAAAATAGGGGATTTAGGATCATTCTGACCCGTCCAGGTACTGCAGGCAGCTCGTCTGGGGGAATAGGGGATTTGGGAGCATTGAAATGGGATTTAGGAGCATTGAAATAGGGTTTGGGAGCATTCAAACACATCCAGGTACTGCAGGCAGCTCGTCTGGGGGAAAAGGGGATTTAGGAGCATTGGAATGGGGTTTGGGAGCATTGAAATGGGGTTTGGGAGCATTGAAATGGGGTTTGGGAGCATTCAAATGGGGATTGGGATCATTGAAATGGGATTTAGGAGCATTGAATGGGGTTTGGGAGCATTCACACCCGGCCAGGTACTGCAGGCAGCTCCACTGGGGGAAAAGGGATTTAGGAGCGTTGGAATGGGGTTTGGGAGCATTGAAATGGGGTTTGGGAGCATATTCAAACACATCCAGGTACTGCAGGCAGCTCGTCTGGGGGGGAATAGGGGATTTAGGAGCATTGAAATGGGATTTGGGATGAGAAAATATGGGATTTGGGATTGGGATGAAAAATATGGAATTTGGAATTTAAAAATGGGATTTGGGAGCAAAAAGAAGGGATTTGGGAGCAAAAAGAAGGGATTTGGGATTGGGATTTGGGATTGGGACGCGGATCCAGAGGGATCCCGACTCCCCTGGGGAACTCTGAGCCAGGAAATTTGGGAGAACATCCCAGAATTCCCTGGGGAATTTGGGAATTTTGGGGACGGATCCAGGAGCAGAATTGCCAACCAAAAAATTCCCAAATATTCCTGCCAATCCCAAAGAAACAATTCCCAAAAAAATCCCCCCAAAAATCCCCAACATTCCCAAAAAAATCCCCAAAAAATCCCCCAAATTTCCCAAAAAAATCCCCCCAAAAATCCCCGACAATTCCCCAAAAAATCCCCAACAATTCCCAAAAAAATCCCCAAAAAATCCCCAAAGAATTCCCAAAATTCCCCAAAAAATCAAAAAAAAATCCCCCCAAAAATCCCCAACATTCCCAAAAAAATCCCCCCCAAAATCCCCAACATTCCCAAAAAAGTCCTCCCAAAAATCCCCAAAATTCCCAAAAAAATCCCCAAAAAATCCCCCCAAAAATCCCAAAAAATTCCCAAAAATCCCCAAAATCCCCCCAAAAATCCCCCAAAAATCCCCAAAATCAAAATCCCAAAAAATCCCCCAAAAAATCCCCCTTAAAATTCCCCAAAAAAAACCCTGACAATTCCCCAAACCCAAATCCCCAAAATCCCCAAAAATCCCCAAAATCCCCAAATTCAAAATTCCCCAAAATCCCCCCCTGAAATTTCAAAGAATTCCCAAAAATCCCCAAAAATCCCCAAAAATCCCCCCAAATTCCCCAATAATTAGCAACACCCCAAAAAATCCCCAAAATTCCCCAAAAAAAAAAATCCCAAAAATCCCCAACAATTCCCAAAAAATCCCCAAAATCCCCAAAATTTTTGGGAAAAGCCCCAAAATCCCCAACATTCCCAAAAATCCCCAAAAATTCCCCCCAATATCCCCAACAATTCCCAAAAAATCCCCCCAAAAATCCCCAAAATTCCCAAAAAAATCCCCAAAAAATCCCCAACATTCCCAAAAAAATCCCAAAAAAATCCCCCCAAAATCCCCAACAATTCCCAAAAAAATCCCCAAAAAATCCCCCAAAATCCCCCAAAAATCCCAAAAAAATCCCCAAAAAAATCCCCAAAAAATCCCCCCAATATCCCCAACAATTCCCAAAAATCCCCAAAATTCCCCAAAAAATTCCCCAAAAATCCCAAAAATTCCCCAAAAAATCCCCCAAAAATCCCCAAAAATTCCCAAAAATCCCCCAAAATCCCCAAAATTCCCAAAAAACTCCTCCCAAAAATTTTGGGGAGTACATTCCCAAAAAATTTTGGGAATTCCCAAAATTCCCCAAATCCCAAAAATTCCCAAAAATCCCCAAAATTCCCCAAAAATCCCAAAAATCCCCAAAAAAATCCCCAAAAAATCCCCCAAAATCCCAAAAATCCTCCCAAAAATCCCCAAAATTCCCAAAAAATCCCAAAAATCCCCCAAAATCCCCCAAATTCCCAAAAATCCCCAAAATCCCCTGAAAACAATTCCCAAAAAATCCCAAAAAATCCCCGACAATTTGGGAAAAATCCCAACAATTTTGGGAAAATCCCCAAAATCCCCCAAAAAATCCCCAGAAAAATCCCCCAAAATTATTGGGAATTCCCCAAAAAATCCCCAAAAAAATCCCAAAATTCCAAAAAAAATCCCCAAAAAATCAAAAAAAAATCCCCCCAAAAAATCCTAACATTCCCAAAAATCCCCCCAAATTTTGGGGAAAATCCCCAAAATTCCCAAAGAATTTAGAGAATTTTGGAGAATTCCCCCTTCCTCTGAATTGCTGGGAGTGCCCCAAGGGAAATGAGGGGGATGGGAAAGAACCGGAAAATCGGGATTCTTGTGGAGCTCATTTGCATAATTAGCATAATTAGCATAATTAGATAATTGGGATAATTGGGAGAACACCAATCCGCCCTTTGTTGGGATAATTAACCCTTTGTTGGCGCTAATTAGCCCAGGAAAGGCTTTGATTCCACCCCTTTTTTGGGAATTTTGGGAATTCCAGGAATTTTGGGAAAAGCACTCAGGAATTTTGGGAATTTCAGGGAATTCCAGGAATAATTCCCAGGAATTTTGGGAATTCTCACCTTCCTCATCACCTCTGTTGCCACCCACCCTCCCTGGGTATGAAAAACCCTCGGGAACTCCAAAAATTTTGGGAAAAACCTCACAAAATCTGGGAATTTTGGGGAAAAACTTGGGAATTTGGGGGATTTCAGGGGATTTCTGGGAATTCCAGGAATAATTCCCAGGAATTTTGGGAATTCTCAACTTCCTCAGTGAGTGGGAGCCATCCCTGCCCCTCCCAGGCATAAAAATCCTCAGGAATGGCAGAAATTCCTTGGAATTTTGGGAATTTTGGGAAAAAACCTCAGAAATTCTGGGAATTTGGGGGAAAAGCTCAGGGATTTTGGGAATTTCAGGGAATTATTCCTGGGAATGTTGGGGATTTCTGGGAATTCTCACCTTCCTCATTATCTCCATGGCTACCCACCACCCCAGGCCTCAAAAACCCCAAAAATTTGGGAAAAACCCTCGGGAATTCCAGGAATTTAGGGGAAAAACTTGCGAATTTTGGGGAAAAACTCGGGAATTTTGGGGAGTAATTCCTGGGAATTTTGGGAATTCTCACCTTCCTCATCATGTGAGTGGCTGTGCACAACCCCACGCCTCAAAAACTCCAAAATTTTGGGAAAAACTCAGGAATTCCGGGAATTTTGGGGAAAATCTCAGGAATTTTGGGATTTTGGGGGAAAAGCTCAGGGATTTTGGGAATTTTGGGGAATTATTCCTGGGAATGTTGGGAATTTTGGGAATTCTCCCCTTCCTCATCATGAGAGCAGCACCTGCTCCCACCCTGAGCCACCCCTGCCCCTCCCAGGCAAAAAAACAACAAAAATTTTGGGGAAAAACTCGGGAATTTTGGGAAAAGCTCGGGAATTTTGGGGTTTTGGGGGAATTATTCCCGGGAATGTTGGGAATTTTGGGAATTCCCACCTTCCTCATCATGTGAGCCGCTGTCCACAACCCCAGGGTACAAAAACCCCCAGGAACACCAAATTCCTGGGGAAAAACTCAGGGATTTGGGGAATTTTGGGGGGAAAACTCAGGGATTTTGGGGAAAACCTCAGGGATTTTGGGGAAAAGCTCAGGAATTTTGGGAATTTTGGGGAATTATTCCCGGGAATTTTGGGAATTTTGGGAATTCTCCCCTTCCTCATCATGTGAGTGGCTGCCCACAACCCCAGGGTACAAAAACCCCCAGGAACACCAAACTTCTGGGGAAAAACTCAGGGATTTGGGGAATTTTGGGGAAAACTCAGGGATTTTGGGGAAAACTCAGGGATTTTGGGGAAAAGCTTGGGAATTTTGGGGTTTTGGGGGAATTATTCCCGGGAATGTTGGGAATTTTGGGAATTCCCACCTTCCTCATCATGTGAGTGGCTGCCCACAACTCCAGGCCTCAAAAACTCCAAAAATTTGGGGGAAAGACTCGGGAATTCCGGGAATTTTGGGAAAAAGGAAAGGGAAAATGTCAGGAAAAGGGGAAAAACGGGAAAAAGGGAATAAATGGGGGAAAAAAGGGAAAAATGGGAAAAATTTGGGAATTTCTGGAAAATATTCCCGTCAGGAATGTTGGGAAACAACGTGGAACCTTCCTCATCATGGAAAGCCAGGGCCTGCCAGGGAAAAACAGGGGAAAAAAGGGAAAAAAATAGTTTGGGAAAAAAATTGGAAAATCAGGGAAAGGTGCGGGAAAAATCAGGGAAATGTCAGGGAAAAGTCAGGGAAACAACAGGGAAAAGTCAGGGAAATGTCGGGGAAAAATCAGGGAAAAACAGGGAAAAACGGGGAAACGGGAAAATGTCAGGGAAAAACAGGGAAACAAAAATCAGGAAAAGCCATGGAAACAACGGGGAAAATCGGGAAAATCAGGGAAAAACAGGGAAATGTCAGGGAAATGTCAGGGAAAAGTCAAGGAAAAGTCAGGGAAAATCAGGGAAAAAAAGTCAGGGAAATGTCAGGGAAACATCAGGGAAAAGTCAGGGAAAAATCAGGGGAAAAACGGGGAGAAAAAAGGGAAGAAACAGGGAAAAGTCAGGGAAACAACGGGAAAAGTCAGGGAAATGTCAGGGGAAAATCAGGGAAAAATCAGGGAAAAAAGGGGAAAAAAGCAGGGAAAAAGTCACTGGGAAAATGGAAAAAGTCATGGAAAATCAGGGAAATGTCAGGGAAAAGTCAGGGAAAAAACAGGGAAAAGTCAGGGAAAATCAGGGAAAGTCAGGAAAAGTCAGGGAAACAACAGGGAAATGTCAGGGAAAAATCAAACAGTCAGAAAAAAACAGGGAAAAACAGGGAAATGTCAGGGAAATGTCAGGGGAAAATCAGGGAAAAACAGGGAAAAAACAGGGAAAAGTCAGGGAAAAGTCAGGGAAATGTCAGGGAAACAACAGGGAAAAGTCAGGGAAAAGTCAGGGGAATGTCAGGGAAAAAACAGAAAATGTCAGGGAAAAATCAGGGGAAAGTCAGGGAAAAGTCAGGGAAAATGTCAGAAAAGTCAGGGAAAAGTCAGGAAATGTCAGGGAAAAGTCAGGGAAAATCAGGGAAAAATCAGGGGAAAGTCAGGGAAAATCAGGGAAATGTTGGGGAAATGTCAGGGAAATGTCAGGGAAAAAACAGGGAAATGTCGGGGGAAAATCAAAGAAATGTCAGGGAAACACCAGGGAAAAATCAGGGAAACAAGAGGGAAATGTCAGAGAGAATCAGGGAAAAGTCAGGGAAAAGTCAGGGAAAATCAGGGAAAAAACGGGGGAAAAAAAGGGAAAAGTCAGGGAAAAGTCAGGGTAACACCAGGGAAATGTCAGGAAAAATCAGGGAAAAGTCAGGGAAAAGTCAGGGAAAAGTCAGAGGAAAATCAGGGAACAGTCAGGGAAAAATCAGGGAAATGTCAGGGAAAAGTCAGAGGAAAATCAGGGAAAAGTCAGGGAAAAAACAGGGAAAAACAGGGAAATGTCAGGAAAATGTCAGAGAAAAAACAGGGAAAAGTCTGGGAAAAGTCAGGGAAATGCCAGAGGAAAATCAGGGACAAAACAGGGAAAAAACAGGGAAAATCAGGGAAAAAACAGGGAAATGTCAGGGAAAATCAGGGAAAAAACAGGAAAATGTCAGGGAAAAATCAGGGGAAAGTCAGGGAAAAGTCAGGGAAACATTGGAGAAATGTCAGGGAAAAGTCAGAGGAAAATCAGGGAAAATCAGGGAATAAATGGGGAAAAAAGGGAAAAAACAGGGAAAAGTCAGGGAAATGTCAGGGGAAAATCAGGGAAAATCAGGGAACAGTCAGGGAAAATCAGGGAAAAAACGGGGGAAAAAAAGGGAAAAGTCAGGGTAACACCAGGGAAATGTCAGGAAAAATCAGGGAAAAAACAGGGAAAAGTCAGGGAAAATCAGGGAAAAAACAGGGAAAAAAATGGGGAAAAAAGGGAAAAAACAGAGGGGGAAAAATCAAAAGAAATGTCAGGGAAAACAGGGAAAAAAAAGCTCAGGGAAACAAGAGGAAATGTCAGGGAAAAACTCAGGGAAAAACAGTCAAAGAAAAAAATCAGGGAAAATCAGGGAAATGTCAGAGAAAAACAGGGAAAAGTCAGGGAAAAGTCAGGGAAAAGTCAGAGAAATGTTAGAGAAAAGTCAGGGAAAAAACAGGGAAAAATCAGGGAAATGTCAGAGAAAAGTCAGGGAAAAGTAATGCAAAAAATCAGGAAAAACCATCCAAAAAAGTCCCCAAAAAAATGTCCCAAAATAAAAAAAAAGTCATTCCAAAAATTAAAAAAATCTCCCAAAAAAAATTAAAAAAAAAAAAAAAAATCTCCCAAAATTTCCCCCCAAAATTTCCCACCAAAATTTCCAAGATTTCAAAAAATTCCAAAAAAATATCCCAAAACATTCCCCCAAAATTCCCCAAAATTCCCAAAATTCCCCCAAAATTCCCCAAAATTCCCCCAAAATTCCCTCAAAATTAAAAAAAATCCCAAAAAATCCCCAAAGCATCCCCCAAAATTTCCAAAAATGATCCCAAAAAATTCCACAAAACTCCTCCCAAATTCCCCCCAAAATTAAAAAAATTCCCACCAAAAATCCCCAAAAATTCTCCCCAAAATTCCCTAAAAATTCCAAAAATAATCCCAAAACTTAAAAAAAAAATCCAAAAAAATCCTCAAAAAGTCCCCCAAATTAAAAAAAAAAATCCCCTAAATTTAAAAAAAAAATCCCCAATATTTTCCCCAAAATTTTCCCAAAAAATTCCCCAAAAATTCCCGAAAAATTCCCCGAATTCCCGGCATTGCTGTCGCTCACGTCCTCGTCCAGGCTGGTTTGCTCCAGGTCGAGCAGTTTGAACTGGAGCCGCTTGAAAATCTCCTCCATGGCCTCGCAGGAGCGGTAATCCAGCTTTTCTCCTGGAAAACATCGGGAATTTCATGGGAAAAATCTGGGAAATTTGTGGGAAAAATCCTGGGAAATTCATGGGAAAATCTGGGAAATTCATGGGGAAAATCATGGGAAAATTCATGGGAAAATTCCTGGGAAATTCCTGGGAAAATCCCCAGAAAATCCCCAGCAGTAATGCAGCTTTTCTCCTGGAAAACATGGGAAAATCCTGGGAAATCCATGGGAAAAATCTGGGAAATTCATGAGAAAAATCTGGGAAATTCATGGGAAAATTCCTGGGAAAATTAAATTTCTGGGAAAAATTCATATTCATGGGAAAATTCCTGAAATCTGGGGGAATTCATGGGAAAATCCTGGGAAAATTCCTGGGAAAAATTCAAAATTCCTGGAAAATCATGGAAAAATTCATGGAAAATTCATGGAAAATTCCTGGGAAATTCATGGAAATTCATGGGAAAATTCCCAGAAATTCCTGGAAAATTTTCCCTGAAAAATTCATGGGAAAATCATGGAGAAATTCATGGGAAAAATCTGGGGAATTCCTGGGAAAAAATCTGGGAAATTCATGGAAAATTCCTGGGAAATTCATGGGAAAATTTTTGTCCTGGAAAACATGGGAAAAATCCCATGGGGAAAATCTGAAATTCATGGGAAAATCATGGGAAAAATGGGGAAAATCTGGGAAAATTAATGGGAAAATTCTGGGAAATTCATGGGAAAATTCCTGGGAAATTAATGGGAAAAATTCATGGAAAAAATCATGGGAAAAATCCTGGGAATTCATGGGAAAAATCTGGGGAAATGGGAAAATCTGGGAAATTATGGGAAAAATCTGGGAAATTCATAGGAAAAATCTGGGAAATCCATGGAAAAAATCTGGGAAATTCATGGGAAAATTGGGAAATCCTGGGAAATTCCCCATGGAAATTTTCTCCTGAAAACATCGGAAATTCCATGGGAAAAATCTGGGAAATTCATGGGAAAAATCTGGGAAATTCATGGGAAAAATCTGGGAAATTCATGGGAAAATCTGGGGAATTCCTGGGAAATTCATGGGAAATTAATGGGAAAATTCATGGGAAAATTCCTGGGAAATTCATGGGAAAATTCCTGGGAAAAATCTGGGAAATTCCTGGGAAAATGCCCAGAAAGTCCTGAGCAGTAATCCAGCTTTTCTCCTGGAAAACATCAGAAAATTATGGGAAATTCATGGAGAAATTCCTCGGAAATCCATGGGAAATTCATGGGAAAATTCCGGGAAATTCCTGGGAAAATTCCTGGGAAATTCATGGGAAAATCCTGCGAAATTCTCTGGAAAATCCCCAGCAGTAATCCAGCTTTTGTCCTGGAAAACATGGGAAAAATCTGGGAAATCCATGGGGAAAATCTGGGAAATTCATGGGAAAAATCTGGGATATTCATGGGAAAATTCCTGGGAAATTAATGGGAAATTCCTGGGAAATTCATGGGAAAAATCTGGGAAAATTCCTGGGAAATTCATGGGAAAAATCTGGGAAATTCATGGGAAAAATCTGGGAAATTCATGGGAAAATCTGGGAAATTCATGGGAAAATCCCTGGGAAATTCATGGGAAAATCCCTGGGAAATTCCTGGGAAAATCCCTGGGAAATTCATGGGAAAATTCCTGGGGAATTCATGGGAAAATTCCTGGGAAATTCATGGGAAAAATCTGGGAAATTCATGGGAAAATTCCTGGGAAATTCATGGGAAAATTCCTGGGAAATTCATGGGAAAAATCTGGGAAATTCATGGGAAAATCCCTGGGAAATTAATGGGAAAATTCCTGGGGAATTCATGGGAAAATTCCTGGGAAATTCATGGGGAAAGTCTGGGAAATTCATGGGAAAATTCCTGGGAAATTCATGGGAAAAATCTGGGAAATTCATGGGAAAAATCTGGGAAATTCATGGGAAAATCTGGGAAATTCCCTGGAAAATCCCCATCAGTAATGCAGCTTTTCTCCTGGAAAACATGGGAAAATCTGGGAATTTCATGGGAAAAATCTGGGAAATCCATGGGAAAATTCCTGGGAAATTCCTGGGAAAAATTCTGGGAAATCCCTGGGAAAATCCCCAGCAGTAATCCAGCTTTTCTCCTGGAAAACCAAGGGAAAATTCCTGGATTTCATGGGAAAAATTCCCAAGAAAGTCCTGAGATATTCCCAGGAAATTCCTGAAAAATTCCCAAGAAAGTCCTGAGAAAATCCAGAGAAATTCCTGAGAAATTCCCAAGAAATTCCCCCAAATTATTGAGAAATTCCCAAGAAATTTCCAAGGAGCTCCTGAAAAAAATCCCAAAAGAATCCTGAGATATTCCTGGGAAATTCCAGAGAAATTCCCAAGAAAGTCCTGAGAAAACCCAGAGAAATTCCCAAAAATTCTTGAGAAATTCCCAAGAAATTTCTGAGGAACTCCTGAGAAAAACCCAAGAAATTCCTGAGATATTCCTGGGAAATTCCAGAGAAAGTCCTGAAAAATTCCTCAGGAATTCCCAATAAAATCCCAGGAAATTCCCAAGAAATTCCTGAGATACTCCCAGGAAATTCCTGGAAAATTCCCAAAAAAGTCCTGAGAAAATCCAGAGAAATTCCTGAGGAATTCCCAAAAAATTTCCAAGGAACTCCTGAGAAAATCCCAAGAAATTCCCGGGAAAATCTCAACTGGAAAAAAGCTGGAAAGGGATAAAAAAGCTGGAAAAAAGCTGGAAAAAAGCTGGAAAAGCTGGAAAAAACTGGGAATAAAAGGGACTCACCCTTGAGATCCAAGCAGTCGATCCTGGGAGCCAAATCCTTGAATTCCTGCAAACACAAACATCGGGAATTTCGGGAATTTTGGGGGGAAAAATGGGAATTTTGGGGCTGGAAATGGAGAAAAAATGGGAATTTTATGGGGGGAAGAACACTGGAAAAAAAAAGGGATTTTGGGGGGGAAATGGGGTTTTGGGCAAAAAATGAAAGTTTGATTTTTTGGGCTACAAGAAAAAATGAGATTTTTGGGAAATTTTAGTTTGGATTTTTTGGGCTACAAGCACAGAAAAAATGAGATTTTTTGGGGGGAAAATGCAGGAAAATTACAAATTTTTTTTGGCTGGAAAAGCACAAAAAGAGAAAAAGGAATTTTTTGGGGGGGAAAAAAGGGATTTTTGTGGGTAAAACATAGGAAAAAAGGATTTTTGGGGAAAAAGGGATTTTTTGGGGTAAAACAGAAAAAAGAGGAATTTTTGGGGGGTAAAAAAAGGGATTTTTGGGGTAAAACATAAAAAAAAAAAGGATTTTTGGGGAAAAAGGGATTTTTGTGGGTTTTTTGTGGGTAAAACATAGAAAAAGAAAAAAAAGGGATTTTTGGGGGTAAAAAGGGATTTTTGTGGGTAAAACATAGAAAAAAAGGGATTTTTTGGGGGTAAAAAAGGGATTTTGGGGAAAAGGGATTTTTGGGGTAAAAAGGGATAGAAAAAAAAGGGATTTTTGGGGTAAAAAGGAAAAAAGGGATTTTTTGGGGGGGTAAAACAGAAAAAAAGGAATTTTTGGGGTAAAAAGGGATTTTTTGTGGGTAAAACATAGGAAAAAAAAAAAGTTTTGGGGGTAAAAAAGGATTTTTGGGGATAAAAAAGGGATTTTTGGGGAAAAAAAGGGATTTTTTTGTTGGTAAAACATAGAAAAAAAGAGGGATTTTTTTGGGGTAAAAAAGGGATTTTTGGGGGGGAAAAAAAAGGGATTTTTTGTTGGTAAAACATAGAAAAAAAGGGATTTTTTGGGGTAAAAAAAGGGATTTTTTGGGGGGTAAAAAAGGGATTTTTGGGGGAAAAAAAGGGATTTTTGGGGGGAAAAAAAGGGATTTTTTGGGGGAAAAAAAGGGATTTTGGGGAAATGGGATTTTTGGGGTAAAAAAGGGATTTTGGGGGGTAAAAAGGGGTTTTGGGAAGGACCTGGATCTGCTTGAGCAGCTTGGGGCTCTGGCGGCAGTTGAGCTTGAGGCAGGCCTGGCGGTACGCGGCCACGATCTCCTCCACTGTCACGTTCTGGGCTGGAAACACCAAATAAACACAGGGTGAGCTGGGAAAATGGGGAAAATGGGAAAAGGGGGAAAATGGGGGGAAAAGATGGAAAAATGGGGAAAAATGGGGAAAAAATGGGGGGAAAATGGGGAAAAAATGGGGAAAATGGGGAAAAAATGGGGAAAAATGGGGGAAAAAAAAAATGGGGAAAATGGGGAAAAATGGGGAAAAATGGGGGAAAAATGGGGAAAAAATGGGGTAAAAAAAAATTAGGGGAAAAATGGGGAAAAAAATGGGGAAAATGGGTGGAAAATGAAAAAAGGTGGGAAAAGGTGGGGAAAATGGGAAAAATGGGGAAAAGGGGAAAATGGGAGAAAGGGATGGGGGGAAAAAGGGGGGGGGGGGGAAAATTGATGGGAAAAGGGAGGAAAATGAGGGGAAAGGGTGGAAAAAGGGGGAAATGAGGAAAAAAAAAAAGATGGGGAAAAAGGGGGAAAATATGGAAAAAGGGGAAGTGGGGAGAAAGGGGAGGAAAATGAGGGGAAAGGGAAAAAAGGGGGAAAATGAGGGGAAAAGGGGAAAAATGGATGGAAAAATGGGGAAAATGAGGGGAAAAGGGTGGGAAAGGGATGGGGAAAGGGGGAAAAAGGGGGGGGAAACGAGGGGAAAAGGGGAGAAAGGGATGGGGGAAAGGGGGAAAATGGATGGAAAAATGAGGGAAAAGGGTGGGAGGAAAGGGGGGAAAAGAGGGGGGGAAAAGGGGATGGGGGAAAAGGGGAAAAATTGATGGAAAAATGGGGAAAGGGGGGGAAAAGGGGGAAAAAGACGAGGGGGAAAAAGGGGGAAAATATGGAAAAAGGGGAAGTGGGGAGAAAGGGGAGGAAAATGAGGGGAAAAGGGTGGAAAAGGGATGGGGAAAGGAGGGGAAAAGGGTGGGAAAAAGGGGAAAAGGGGGAAAATAGATGGAAAAATAGGGAAAAATGAGAGAAAATGGGGAAAGGGGGGAAAGGATGGACAAAAAGGGTGGAAAATGAGGGGAAAAGAGGAAAAAAGGGATGGAAAAAGGGGGGAAAAGATGGACAAAAAGGGCAGAAAAATGAGAGAAAAGGGTGGGGAAAAGGGGGGAAATAGGAAGGAAAAGTCAGGGGAAAAGGGTGAGAAAAGAGATGGAAAAATGAGGGCAAAAAGATGGAAAAAGGGGGAAAAAAAGGATGGGAAAATGAGGGGAAAATGTGGGAAAAGGGGGGAAAAAGATGGACAAAAAGGGTGGAAAAAGGAGGGAAAAGGGTGAGGAAAAGAGGGAAAAATGGTGGGAAAAGAGTGGGAAAATGAGGGAAAAAGGGGGGGAAATAAAAGACAAAAAGGGGGAAAAAGATGGAAAAATGAGGGAAAAAGATGGAAAAGGGGGAAAATAGGATGGGAGGGGAAAATGGGAAGGAAAAAGATGGGGAAGGGTGGAAAAGAGATGGAAAAGGGAAAAATGGTGGGAAAAATGAGGGAAAGGGTGGGGAAAGGGAAAAAAGATAAAATAAGGAGAAAATATAGAAAAGGGGGGGAAGATGGGAAAAGGGGGAAAAGAGAAGAAAAAGGGGGAAATGGTGGGAAAAGGGATGGGAAGGGGGAAAATATGGGAAAAGAGATGGAAAAATGAGGGGAAAATGTGGGAAAAGGATGGACAAAAAGGGTGGGAAAATGAGGGAGAAAAAGGGGAAAAAGGGATGGAAAAAGGGGGGAAAAATATGGACAAAAAGGGTGGGAAAATGAGGGAGAAAATAGAATGGAAAAAGGGGGGAAATAAGAAGGAAAAGTGAGGGAAAAGAGATGGAAAAATGAGGGCAAAAAGATGGAAAAAGGGGGGAAAATAGGATGGGAAAATGGGGGGGAAAGGTGGGAAAATTGGGAAAAAAGTGTGGGGGAAATGATGGAAAAAGGGGAAAAAAAGGAGGGGAAAAGGAAAAAAATCAGGCGGGAAAAGTGGGGGAAAGGGGACGGAAAAGGGGTGGGGGAAAAAGATGGAAAAGGGAAAAACAGGAGGGGAAAAGGTGGGAAAATGGCAAATAAATGGATGAAAAAATGTGGGAAAAAGGTAAAAAATATGGGCAAAGAGGGGGGAAAGGGGAAAAATAGGGATAGAAAAGGGGGAAATGGGAAAAGGGGAAAAAAGGATGGAAAAAGGGGGAAAAAGGGCTGGAAAAGGGAATTTTGGGAGCTTTTGGAAGGGAAGAATAAAAGATTTTTTCCCTTATTTTGGGATTTTCCCCAGCCCCGCTGGAGTTGGGATTTTGGGATCCCACCCAGAAATCCAGGAGGGTTTGGGGAAAACGCTGGGAAAAGGCTGGAATTGGATCCTGAAACGGATCCCAAGGAAATCAGGAATAATTCATGGCTGGAGTCAGGAATAATTAATGAATTCAGGAATAATTAATGAATTCAGGAATAATTAATGAGGATCCACAGCAGGAAACTCGAGCTGGAGCTGGGGGCAGCGCCAGGAGGGGAAAAATTCCCAAAATTCCTGTCAGGATCCCAAAAATTCCTGTTTGGATCCCAAAATTTCCTGTCAGGATCCCAAAAATCCTATGAGGATCCTAAAAAAATCCTGATTTGGGGGCATTTTGGAGGTGGTTTTGGGGCATTTTTAGGGCACTTTGAGGGCATTTTGGGGGCATTTCAAAGACAATTTTAAGACAATTTTGGGGTATTTTCAGGGTGGTTTGGGAGCATTTTTGGGCTATTTTTGAGGCATTTTAGGGTTGTTTTCTGTCTATTTTCAGGCTGGTTTTGGGGATCTTTTGGAGCATTTTTCTGACTGTTTTAGGGCCATTTTCCAGCTGATTTTTGGGGTGATTTGGGGGGATTTTGGGGCTGTTTTCATGCTGGGTTTTGGGGTATTTTGGGGGCATTTTCAGGCCATTTTCATGACAGTTTTTGGGGCCTTTGAGGGGCATTTTTGGGGTGATTTGTGGGGTTTTGGGGCTGTTTTGGGGTGATTTCAGGGGTTTGGGGGCTGTTTTCAGGCTGGTTTTTGAGAGCATTTCCAGTTTGATTTCAGGCTGTTTTCACAGTTTTTGGGGTGCTTTGGGGTATCATTAGGGACCATTTTCAGGCTCTTCTCAGGCACTTTTTGGGGTGATTTCTGGGTATTATTTGAGTCATTTTGGGGCTGTTTTCAGGCTGGTTTGGGGGTACTGTTCGGGCTGGGTTTAGGGGTGGTTTGGGGTATTATTTGAACTGTTTTCAAGCCGGTTTTGAGGGTATTATCCAGGACTATTTTCGGGCTCTTTTCAGCCTTTTGGGGTCATTCTGGGGCTGTTCCCAGGCCGCTTCCAAGCTCTCCCCTCCCTCCCTCAGCTGCCGTTCCTCATCCCCTCACGGTTCCCTCACGGTTCCCGGCGTCCCCTCACGGTTCCAGGCGTCCCCTCACGGTTCCCGGTGTCCCCTCACGGCCTCCGCTGTCCCCTCACGGTTCCCTCACGGTTCCCGCTATCCCTTCACGGCCCCCTCACGGTCCCCGGTGTCCCCTCACGGTCCCCTCATGGTCCCCGGCGTCCCCTCACGGTCCCCTCACGGTCCCCGGTGTCCCCTCACGGTTCTCGCTGCCCCCTCACGGTCGCTGCTGTCCCCTCACGGTCCCCTCATGATCCCCTCTGTCCCCTCACGGTTCCCCATGTCCCCTCACGGTCCCCGCTGTCCCCTCACCGTCCTCGCTGTCCCCTCACGATCCCCTCATGGTTCCCTCACGGTCCCCGCTGTCCCCTCACGGTCCCCGCTGTCCCCTCACGGTCGCTGCTGTCCCCTCACGATCCCCTCACGGTTCCCGATGTCCCCTCACGGTCCCCGCTGTCCCCTCACGGTCCTCGCTGTCCCCTCACGATCCCCTCACGGTTCCCTCACGGTCCTCGCTGCCCCCTCACGGCCCCCTCACGATCCCCGACCCCTCACGGTTCCCGCTGTCCCTTCCCGGTCCTTCCCCGGTTCCTTCTGCCCCCTCACCGTGTCTCCAGGGGTCCTTGGGCTCCACAGCCCCGGACACGATGTCCTCGTCCGAGGGGAACGTGACCCGCTTGCCCCCGGGCCTCCCCCGCCCGTCCCCCGGTGAGGCCTCGGCGGCCGCCGGGGCCGCGTCCCCCGCCGCGGGCTCGGCCTCGTCCATGGCGGAGCTCTCGGTGCTTCAGGGCCGCCCGGGGACATCGCCCGCGGCCTCGGGGGCCGCCCCGCAGCGAGGGAGGCCCCGGCAGCGGCAGCGGCACCGGCAGCGGCACCGAGCGGAGCCGCCGCCGCCGCAACGGCCCCGCGCCACGGCCGCAACGGCCGCACTTTCGCCACGGCCGTGAGGGGAGATCCCGCCGAGATCGGGGCTCCGGGAAAAATCACCGAGGGGCGGTAAAGGGAGGGGAATGGGACGAGGGAGAGGATGGCGGGGAAAGAACGGGGATAGCGGGAGGAGGAGGCGGAGCGCCCGGGCCGGCGGTCGTGGCGAATCTGCGGCGGCGAATCTGCGGCGGGGTGAGGGGCGGCAGATTCGGCACGGAGCGGGAATTTGGGGATTTTGGGTAAATTTGAGGGAATTTGGGGAAATTGGGGAAATGCTGGGAGAGGGAGAGGGGGGGAAGAGAGCGGTGAGGGGGCTCCGGTGGCAGCGGGCGTGCGGAGGTCTCGGAGGTGCCGGTGGCGAATCGGCGGAGCGGCGGCAGCGCTGGGCCGGGGACCCGCGTGAGAGCGGACCGGGACCGGAACCCGGACCGGGGCTGGGAACGGGAGCGGGATTGGGAACGGGAACGGGAATCCCACACGGGTACGGGAGCGGGATTGGGAACGGGACCGGGACGGGGGCTGGGAATCCCACACGGGTACGGGACCGGGATTGGGAACGGGACCGGAACCGGGGCTGGGAACGGGAGCGGGAATCCCGCAGGGGTACGGGAGCGGGATGGGGATCGGGACCGGAATCGGGGATGGGGATGGGAACGGGACCCGGATTGGGAACGGGACCGGGAGCCCCACTCGGGTACGGGACCGGGATCGGGAGATCTGCGAGCACCGGGAACGGGAGCAGAAACGGGACCGGGAGCAGGAACCCCGCTGGGGACTGGGAAAAGGACCGGGAATCCCACCCGGGACCGGGAACCGGAGCCTCCTAACCAGGGTCGGTCCCCCCTGACCAGTATCGGGATCAGAACCGGGATCGGGGACCGGGAATCCCACCTGGGACCGGGATCGGGGACCGGGAATCCCACCTGGGACCGGGATCGGGACGGGGGATTCCACGCGGGAGACCCAAATGGGATCGGGACCGGGAATCGCACACGGGACCGGGAATGGGAACGGGACCGGGAATGGGAACGGGACCGGGAATCCCACTCGGGTTTGGGATCGGGACCGAGACCGGGAATCCCATACGGGACTGGGAATGAGAAAGGGACTGGGAATTCCACACAGGAACGGGATCGGGACTGGGAATTCCACCCGGGAGAGGGACCGGGACCGGGAACCCCACTCGGGATCTGTATCGGGACCGGGAATCCCACCCGGTAACGGGAAAGGGATTGGGAATCCCACCCGGGAACCGGACCGGGAATGCCACACGGGACCGGGAATGGGAAAGGGACCGGGAATCCCACTCGGGACCGGGAATGGGAAAGGGACCGGGAATCCCACTCGGGATCTGGATCGGGACCGGGAATCCCGCTCGGGACCGGGAATGGGAAAGGGACCGGGAATCCCACCCGGGAACGGGATCGGGAATGCCACACGGGACCGGGAATGGGAAAGGGACCGGGAATCCCACTCGGGATCTGGATCGGGACCGGGAATCCCGCTCGGGACCGGGAATGGGAAAGGGACCGGGAATCCCACTCGGGATCGGGAACGGGAATGCCACACGGGACCGGGAATGGGAAAGGGACCGGGAATCCCACTCGGGATCGGGAACGGGAATGCCACACGGGACCGGGAATGGGAAAGGGACCGGGAATCCCACTCGGGGTCTGCATCGGGACCGGGACCCCCGCTCGGGACCGGGACCCCCTTGGAATTCTCACCCACTTTTTCCCATTTTTCTCCCCCCGGTTTCCCCCCACTGCCCGTTCCCAGCCGCTCCATCCATGGCCGAGCCCATCCCGGTTCCCGTGGGGATCCTGCGCCTCCCGCGGGGCCCCGACAGCTCCGGCAGCCGCGGCTTCCACCGGGAGCGGCACCGGGAGCACCGGGAGCTCTCCGCTGTCCAGGCCGCCCGGGCCGCGCTCCGGGAGCGATTCCTGCGGCTCCTGGGCCGTGCCCGGGGCAAACGGACCCGGTTCCGCCTCTGCAACGGGCTCGGTGTGCTCGCCGACTTCGGGGCGGCCGATGTGCAGTCCGGGGCTCTGCAGGTCAGCGCCCCGGCTGCTCTTCCCCGCATTTTTCCCTTTTTCCTCCTCTTTTTTGGGGCTTTATTCCCATTTTGTCCTTTTTTTGTTTGGTTGGTTTGTTCCCGTTTCCCCACCTTTTTTCTGGCTTTATTCCTGGGGTTTTTCCCCTTTTTTCCTGGCTTTATTCTCGATTTCCCCCCTTTTTTTCTGACTTTATTCCTGGTTTTCCCGACTTTATTCCCTTTTCTCCCCCGTTTTTCTGGTTTTATCCCTGGGTTTTTTTCCCTGACTTTATTCCCTTTTATCCCCCTTTTTCCTGGCTTTATCCCTGGGGTTTTTTCCCCTTTTTCCCTGACTTTATTCCCATTTTCCCCCCTTTTTTTTGCCTTTATTCTCGATTTCCCCCCCTTTTTTTCTGACTTTATTCCTGTTTTTCCATGAATTTATTCCCTCTTCTCCCCCCATTTTTTCTGGTTTTATCCCTGGGTTTTTTTTCCCCTTTCCCCTGAATTTATTCCCATTTCCCCCCTTTTTTCTGACTTCCCAATTTCCTCCTTTTTTTCTGCCTTTATTCCTGTTTTTTTTCCCGACTTTATTCCCTTTTCTCCCCCCTTTTTCCTGGCTTTATCCCTGGGGTTTTTTTTCCCTTTCCCCGACTTTATTCCCATTTTCCACCTTTTTTTTCTGGCTTTATTCCCATTTCCCCCATTTTTCCTGGCTTTATCCCTGGGGTTTTTTTTTATTCCCTTCCCCCCTTGTCTGACTTTATTCCCATTTCCCCCCTTTTTTTTGGCCTTTATTCTTGATTTTCCCCCTTTTTTTTCTGCCTTTATTCCTGTTTTTTCCCCAACTTTATTCCCTTTTCTGCCTCCCTTTATTCTGGTTTTATCCCTTCCTGGTTTTTTCCCATTTTTCCCCTTTTTTTGCCTTTCCCATTTCCACCTTTTTTTTCCTGGCTTTATTCCCATTTCCCCCATTTTTCCTGGCTTTATCCCTGGGTTTTATTTCCCTTTTCCCCTGACTTTATTCCCATTTTTCTGATTTTCCCTTTATTCTCGATTTTCCTTTTTCCTGGCTTTTCTGCCTTCCTGTTTTTTTCCCTTTTTTCCTTTTTCCTTGGATTTTCCCCCCTTTTTCCTTTTCTTTTTCCTGGGTTTTTATTCCCCTTTTTCCTGGCTTTATTTTTCTTTGATTTTCCCCCTTTTTTTTGGCTTTTTTCCCATTTTCCCACTTTTCCTGATTTTCCCCTGGTTTTTTTTTTTTTCCCTGACTTTCCCATTTTTCCCTTTTTTTTTTTTCCCGCTTTTCCCTGATTTTCCCCATTTTCTTTGGATTTTTCCTGATTTTCCCCATTTTCTTTGGATTTTCCCAATTTTCCTATTTTCCCATTTTCCTGACTTTCCTCATTTTTCTTTATCCCTGGGATTTTTTTTCCCTTTTTCCCTGGCTTTTCTTCCCATTTTCCTCATTTTTCTGCCTTTTTCCTTTTTTCCCATTTTTTTTCTGATTTTATTCCTGGATTTTTTTCATTTTTCTCATTTTTCTGCCTTTTCCTTTTTCCCCACTTTTCCCTGATTTTCCCATTTTCTTTTTGGATTTTCCCTTTCCCATTTTTTTTTGGATTTTCCTGATTTTTCTGTTTTTCCTCTGGATTTTTCCCATTTTTCTTTTCCCCATTTTTCCTTTGGTTTTCCTTCCTTTCCTCATTTTCCTCTTTATTTTTCCATTTTTCCTCATTTTCCCCCTTTTTTTTTTTTTCTGACTTTCCCTCATTTTCTCTGGATTTTCCTCCCATTTTCCCCCATTTTTCTTTTATTTTCCCCATTTATTCCCTCATTTTTCCTGCCTTTTTTTCTGGATTTTCCCCCCCCTTTTCCCCTGATTTTTTCCTGACTTTTTCCCATTTTTTTTTTTCCTGCTTTTCCTCATTTTTTTTCCCATTTTTCCTGACTTTTATTCCCATTTTTCCCCTTTTTCCTGCCTTTCCCCCCTTATTTTTCTGGATTTTCCCCCTTTTCCTCATTTTTCCCTTTTCCCCCACTTTTCCCTGATTTTCCCATTTTCTTTTGGATTTTCCCCATTTTTCCCCTTTTTCTGCCTTTTTCTCTGGATTTTTCCCGATTTTTCCTGATTTTCCCCATTTTCTTTGGATTTTTCCTGACTTTCCCTCATTTTTCTGGATTTTTTTCCTTTTTTCCCCATTTTCTTTTGGATTTCCCTGACTTTCTGCCTTTTCTCTGGATTTTCCTGATTTTCCCCATTTTCTTTGGATTTTCCCTGACTTTCCCTCATTTTTCTGCCTTTTTCTCTGGATTTTCCCCAATTTTCCCTGATTTTCCCCATTTTTTCTTTGGATTTTCCCCCTTCCCCCCCTTTTTTCTGCCTTTTTCTCTGGATTTTCCCCACTTTTCCCTGACTTTTCCCCAATTTTCTTTGAATTTTCCCTGACTTTCCCTCATTTTTCTGCCTTTTTCTCTGGATTTTCCCCGTTTTTCCTGATTTTCCCCATTTTCTTTGGATTTTTCCTGATTTTCCCCATTTTCTTTGGATTTTCCCTGATTTTCCCCATTTTCTTTGGATTTTCCTGACTTTCCCTCATTTTTCTGCCTTTTCCTCTGGATTTTCCCCACTTTTCCCTGATTTTCCCCGTTTTTCTTTGGATTTTTCCCTCATTTTTCTGCCTTTTCCTCTGGATTTTCCCCATTTTTCCCTGATTTTCCCCATTTTCTTTGGATTTTTCTCTCATTTTTCTGCCTTTTTCTCTGGATTTTCCCCACTTTTCCCTGATTTTCCCCATTTTCTTTGGATTTTCCCTGATTTTCCCCATTTTCTTTGGATTTTCCCTGACTTTTCTGCCTTTTCCTCTGGATTTTTCCCATTTTTCCTCATTTCCCCCCATTTTTCTTTGGATTTTCCCCTGATTTTTCTTTTTTTTTCTGGATTTTTTTTCCCATTTTTTTCCCCCTTTTTCTTTGGATTTTTCCTGATTTTCCAGGTTTTCCCCTGATTTTCCCATTTTCTTGGGAGTCCTGAGGCCTCATTTTTCTGCTCTTTTTCCTGCTTTTCCCCCGTTCCCTGGAATTTTCCTTTTTCTGGAATTTTTCCCTCATTTTTCTGCCTTTTCCTCCTGGAATTTCCCCATTTTTCCCTGATTTTCCCACATTTTCCTTCTGCCTTTTGATGGATTTTCCCCTTTTTTTCCCATTTTGGATTTCCCCTTTTTCCCCCTTTTGGATTTTCCTGACTTTTTTCCTGGATTTTTCCTGATTTTTCTCCTGATTTTTTCTGGATTTTCCCACTTTTTTTTCTATTTTTTTCCTATTTTCCCCATTTTTTTCTGGCTTTCCTACCCCCCCCTTTTTCCTGTTTTTTTTTCCCTATTTCCCCCTTTTTTCATGGTTTTCTTTCTTTTTTTTTCCTGGCTTTTCCCTCCTTTTTCCTGTTTTTTTCTCCTTTTTTCCTGGTTTTTCCCTCCTTTTCCCACCTTTTTTCCCCACTGCTAAATCCATTTTTTCCCCTTTTTCCCCTTCTGTCTTTTTGGATTTTTTTATCTTTTTTTTTCCTTTTTTTTTCCCCTTCTTTCCCACCTTTTCCTTCCTTTCCCCCCCTTTTTTCCATAATTTTCCCATTTTTTTTTGCTTTCCCCCTTTCCATTGTTTTTCCCATTTTTTTCCTGCTTTTCCCCCATTTTCCATGGTTTTTTTTTCCTGCTATTTTTCCCAGCTTTTTTCTCTTTTTCCTGGCTTTCCCCCCTTTTTTCCCATCATTTTTCCCATTTTTTTCCAGCTTTTCTCCCTTTTTTCTGACATTCCCCCCCCAGCTTTTTTTTTTTTTCCCATTTTTCCTTTTTTTTCATTTTTCCATTCCCTTTTTTTCCAATTTTCCCAAATTTTCCCCCTTTTTTCCCTTTTTCCATCATTTTTCCCATTTTTTCCTGCTTTTCCCTCATTTTCCACCCATTTTTTCCAACTATTTTTTCCCAGCTTTCCCCCTTTTTTTTTCTTTTTTTTTTTTCCCAGCTTTTTTTTTTCCATAATTTTTTTGCCAATTTTTCCTGCTTTTCCCTCCATTTCTCCCCCCCTTTCTCCATCATTTTTCCCCCAATTTTCCCTGAATTTCTCTGATTTTTTCTGGGTTTTTTCCCATTTTTCCCCAATTTTCCCCAATTTTCCCCCATTTCCCGCGGGCCCTGAGGATTCCAGGGGAATTTTTGGGATTTTCCATGGATTTATTGGGGGGCTCCGTCCCTCAGTGCCGGTAGTGGGGGCCATGAGGAAAAGGATCATGCCTGGAAAGGGAAAAGGAAAAAAAATGGGGAAAAATGGAATTATGGGAAAAATGGGGGAAAAAATGGGAATTTTGGGAATTTTGGGAAATTTGGGATTGCTGGGAAAGTGGGAAAATGGGAATTTTGGGAAATTTGGGAAATTTGGGATTGCTGGGATCAGGGGAAAAGGAAATGGGAAATTTGGGAAAATGGGAAAGTTGGGATCTGGGAAAATGGGAAATGGGAAATTTGGGATTCCTGGGAAAATGGGAAATTTGGGGAAAATGGGGAATTTGGGATTCCTGGGAAGACAGGAAAACTGGAAAAATGGGAAATTTGGGATTTCTGGGATCAGGGAAAAAGGAAATGGGAAATTTGGGATCAGGAAAAATGGGAAATTTGGGATCTGGGAAAACGGTGAAATGGGAAAATTGGGATTCCAGGAAAACTGGGAAAATTTGGGATTGCTGGGATTTGGGAGAATGGGAAAGTTGGGATTCCCGGGATGTGGGAAAACAGAAAAATTGGGAAAAAACTGGGAAAATGGGGAATTTGGGATCTGGGAAAATGGGAAAGTTGGGATTCCTGGGATCAGGGCAAAAGGAAATGGGAAATTTGGGAAAATGGGAAAGTTGGGATCTGGGAAAAATGGGAAATTTGGGGAATTTGGGATTGCTGGGATTTGGGAGATTGGGAAAGTTGGGATTTTGGACAAAATGGCAAATTTGGGATCAGGGAAAGCGGGAAATTTGGGATTTATGGGATCTGGGAAAAAGGGAAAGTTGGGATTCCTGGGATTTGGGAAAATGGGAAATTTGGGATTTATGGGATCTGGGAAAACTGGAAAATTGGGAAAAATTGGAAATCTGGGATCAGGGAAAACTGGAAATGTGGGATCCCTGAGATCTGGGAAAATGGGAAATTTGGGATTCCCGGAATTTGGGAGAATGGGAAAGTTGGGACTTCTGGGAAAACAGGAATGTGAAATTTGGGATTCCTGGGAAAATGGGAATGTTGGGATCAGGGAAAATGGGAAATTTGGGATATCTGAGATCAGGGAAATGGGAAATTTGGGATTCCCAGGAAAACAGGAAAAATGGGAAATTTGGGATCTCTGGGAATGGAACTGGAGGAAGTTTGGGATCTCTGGGATCAAGGAACGGGGCTGGATCAACCCCAGGATCTCCAGAAATCCCGGAAATCCCGGAAATCCTGGAATTCCTGGAAATGCCGGGAATTGCGGCCGTACCTCCGGGAGGAGCTGTACTCCCGACCTGCCGGGAAAACGCCACAATGAATTCCCAAAATTCCCTTTTTTTCCCATTTTTTCCCATTTTTCCACCCCAAAATCCCAGAGCTTTCTTCCCCCAAAATCCCAATTTTCCTCTCCATTTTTCCCACCCCAAATCCCATTTTTTCCACCCCAAATCCCATTTTTTCCACCCCAAATCCCATTTTTTTTTCCCACCCCAAATCCCATTTTTTTCCCACCCCAAATCCCATTTTTTCCCCACCCCAAATCCCATTTTTTCCCACCCCAAATCCCATTTTTTTCCCACCCCAAATCCCATTTTTTCCCCATTTTTTTCCCATTTTCCCAGCCCCAAATCCCTCCCCCCTCTGCCTCCCGCACCCCCTGGAAAAACGGGAATGGCTCCTGGAATTTTGGGAATTGCCCAGAATTGTGGGAATGGAACCCTCAGACCCTTGGAAAAGTGGGAATGTTGGGAATTTCCTGGGAATTTCCTGGGAATTTTGGCAAGGGACCCCCCCAGAGCTCTGGGGAACGTTGGGAATTTGGGGAATTTTCCAGGAATCGCCCAGGATTTTGGGAACAGACCCCACAAATCCATGGAAAAGTGGGAACAGCTCCCGGAATTCTGGAAATTTCCCAGGAATTGCCCAGAATTTTGGGAAGGGACCCCACAAATCCATGGAGAAGAAGGAGCAGCTCCTGGAATTTTGGGAATTCCTTGGGGATGGATCCCACAAACCCCTGGAAAAGTGGGAGCAGCTCCCAAAATTTTGGGAATTTTTCAGGAATTGCCCAGAATTTTGGGAAGGGACCCCTGAGAGCCCTGGGGAACTTTGGGAATTTCCTGGGAATTTCCTGGGAATCACCAGAATTTTGGGAAAGGACCCCACAAATCCCTCGGAAAGTAGGAGCAGCTTCTGGAATTTTGAGAATTCCTCGGGAATTTTCCCGGAATTTCGGGAAGGGAATCCTGAGAGCCCCAGGGAAGGTGGGGGACGCTGGGAATTTCAGGGATTTGGGAATTTTGGGAATTTCCGGACCGTGGCGCGGGGAGGGGCTGCGGCTCTGGCGGCTGTACTGGCGCTCCCACTCCTCCCGCTCCTTCTCCCGGCGCTCCCGCTCCCTGAAACACAGCGGGAAAACGGGAAAAAATGGGGAAAAATGGGGAAAAATGGGATTGGGGATAGGGAAAAATGGGAAAAAATAGCGGGAAAATGGGAAAAATGGGGAAAAAATGGGAAAAATGGGATTGGGGATAGGGGAAAATGGGAAAAAATAGCGGGAAAATGGGAAAAATGGGGAAAAAATGGGAAAAAATGGGATTGGGGATAGGGAAAAATGGGATTGGGTATGGGGAAAATGGGAAAAACACAGCGGGAAAATGGGAAAAAATGGGAAAAAATGGGGAAAATGGGATTGGGGATAGGGAAAAATGGGAAAAAACAGCGGGAAAATGGGAAAAAATGGGAAAAAATGGGAAAAAATGGGGAAAATGGGATTGGGGGCATGGGAAAATGGGGAAAATGGGATTTGGTATGGGGAAAATGGGAAAAAACAGCGGGAAAATGGGAAAATGTGATTGGGGATGGGAAAAATGGGATTGGGGATGGGAAAAATGGGATTGGGGACAGGGAAAAAATGGGAAAAATGGGATTGGGGATGGGGAAAATGGGAAAAAACAGCGGGAAAATGGGATCAGGGACAGGGAAAAAAGGGGAAAATGGGAAAAATGGGGAAAATGGGGAAAATGGGAAAAATGGGATTGGGGACAGGGAAAAATGGGATTGGGGACAGGGAAAATGGGAAAAAACAGCGGAAAAATGGGATCTGGGATAGGGGAAAATGGGAAAAATGGGATTGGGGATGGGGAAAATGGGGGGAAAATGGGATTGGGGATGGGAAAAATGGGGAAAATGGGATTGGGGACACGGAAAAATGGGGAAAATGGGAAAAATTGGATTGGGGACAGGAAAAAAATGGGGAAAATGGGATCGGGGACACGGAAAAATGGGGAAAATGGGATTTGGGATGGGGAAAATGGGATTGGGGATGGGGAAAATGGGAAAAAACAGTGGGAAAATGCGATCAGGGACAGGGAAAAATGGGGAAAATGGGGAAAATGGGAAAAGTGGGATTGGGGACGGAAAAATGGGGAAATGGGATTGGGGATGGGAAAAATGGGATTGGGGACATGGAAAAAATGGGGAAAATGGGAAAAATGGGGACAGGGAAAAATGGGAAAAAACAGCGGAAAAATGGGATCTGGGATAGGGGAAAATGGGAAAAATGGGATTGGGGATGGGGAAAATGGGAAAAAACAGGGGGAAAATGGGATCAGGGACAGGGAAAAATGGGGAAAAAATGGGGAAAATGGAAAAGGGTTGGGAACTGAGGATTTGGGATTGGAAATGGGGATTTGGGACGGGAACTGGGATCAGGGACAGGAACTGGGAATCGGGAACAGGAACTGGGATCAGGGACAGGAACTGGGATCATGGACAGGAACTGGGATCAGGGACAGGAACTGGGATCAGGAACTGGGATCAGGGACAGGAACTGGGATCAGGGACTGGAACTGGGATCAGGGACAGGAACTGGGAATCGGGAACAGGAACTGGGATCATGGACAGGAACTGGGATCATGGACAGGAACTGGGATCAGGGACAGGAACTGGGATCAGGAACTGGGATCAGGGACAGGAACTGGGATCAGGGACTGGAACTGGGATCAGGGACAGGAACTGGGAATCGGGAACAGGAACTGGGATCATGGACAGGAACTGGGATCATGGACAGGAACTGGGATCAGGGACAGGAACTGGGATCATGGACAGGAACTGGGATCATGGACAGGAACTGGGATCAGGGACAGGAACTGGGATCAGGAACTGGGAATCATGAACAGGAACTGGGAATCATGGACAGGAACTGGGAATCATGGACAGGAACTGGGATCAGGGACTGGAACTGGGATCATGGACAGGAACTGGGAACAGGAACTGGGAATCGGGAACAGGAACTGGGATCAGGGACAGGAACTGGGATCATGGACAGGAACTGGGATCATGGACAGGAACTGGGATCAGGGACGGGAACTGGGATCAGGGACAGGAACTGGGATCAGGGACAGGAACTGGGATCAGGAACTGGGATCAGGGACAGGAACTGGGATCAGGGACAGGAACTGGGATCAGGGACAGGAACTGGGATCAGGAACTGGGATCAGGGACAGGAACTGGGATCAGGGACTGGAACTGGGATCATGGACAGGAACTGGGATCATGGACAGGAACTGGGATCAGGGACTGGAACTGGGATCAGGGACAGGAACTGGGATCAGGGACAGGAACTGGGATCAGGGACAGGAACTGGGATCATGGACAGGAACTGGGATCAGGGACAGGAACTGGGATCATGGACAGGAACTGGGATCAGGGACTGGAACTGGGATCAGGGACAGGAACTGGGATCAGGGACAGGAACTGGGATCAGGAACTGGGATCAGGGACAGGAACTGGGATCATGGACAGGAACTGGGATCAGGGACTGGAACTGGGATCAGGGACAGGAACTGGGATCAGGAACTGGGATCAGGGACAGGAACTGGGATCAGGGACAGGAACTGGGATCATGGACAGGAACTGGGATCATGGACAGGAACTGGGATCAGGGACAGGAACTGGGATCAGGGACAGGAACTGGGATCAGGAACAGGAACTGGGATCAGGGATGGGAACTGGGATCAGGGACAGGAACTGGGATCAGGGACAGGAACTGGGATCAGGGACAGGAACTGGGATCAGGGACAGGAACTGGGATCAGGGACAGGAACTGGGATCAGGGACAGGAACTGGGATCAGGAACTGGGATCATGGACAGGAACTGGGATCAGGGACAGGAACTGGGATCATGGACAGGAACTGGGATCATGGACAGGAACTGGGATCAGGGACTGGAACTGGGATCAGGGACAGGAACTGGGATCAGGGACAGGAACTGGGATCAGGGACAGGAACTGGGATCAGGGACAGGAACTGGGATCAGGGACAGGAACTGGGATCAGGGACTGGGAATCGGGGTCAGAACTGGGATCAGGAACTGGGAATCGGGGTCAGAACTGGGAACAGGAACTGGGATCATGGACAGGAACTGGGAATCAGGAACTGGGATCAGGGACAGGAACTGGGATCAGGGACAGGAACTGGGATCAGGAACTGGGATCAGGAACAGGAACTGGGAACAGGAACTGGGATCATGGACAGGAACTGGGATCAGGGACAGGAACTGGGATCATGGACAGGAACTGGGATCATGGACAGGAACTGGGATCAGGGACAGGAACTGGGATCAGGGACAGGAACTGGGATCAGGGACAGGAACTGGGATCAGGAACTGGGATCAGGGACAGGAACTGGGATCAGGGACAGGAACTGGGATCCCAATTTAGGAACTGGGATCATGGACAGGAACTGGGATCAGGGACAGGAACTGGGATCAGGGACAGGAACTGGGATCAGGGACAGGAACTGGGATCAGGGACAGGAACTGGGATCAGGGACAGGAACTGGGATCAGGAACTGGGATCATGGACAGGAACTGGGATCAGGGACAGGAACTGGGATCATGGACAGGAACTGGGATCATGGACAGGAACTGGGATCAGGGACTGAACTGGGATCAGGGACAGGAACTGGGATCAGGGACAGGAACTGGGATCAGGGACAGGAACTGGGATCAGGGACAGGAACTGGGATCAGGGACAGGAACTGGGATCAGGGACTTTTAATCCTGTTTCAGAACTGGGATCAGGAACTGGGAATCAGGGTCAGAACTTCAAACAGGAACTGGGATCCCAGACAGGAACTGGGAATCCCAACTGGGATCAGGGACAGGAACTTCCATCCCAGGAACTGGGATCCCAACTTCAGGAACCAACTTTTAACAGGAACTGGGATCATGGACAGGAACTGGGATCAGGGACAGGAACTGGGATCAGGGATTTTTACTGGGATCATGGACAGGAACTTTTATCATGGACAGGAACTGGGATCAATCCCAGGAACTGGGATCATGGACAGGAACTGGGATCATGGACAATCTCACTGGGATCCCACAGGAACTGGGATCAGGAACTTTTATCCCCTTTCCAACTGGGATTGGGGACAGGAACTGGGAACAGGAACTGGGATCGGGGACAGGAACTGGGATGTTTATCCCGTTATCCCATGTTTATCCTGCTTGCATCCCATGTTCAATCCCACTTTCATCCCAATTCCTGCCCAGGGACACAAACCCAAATCCAGCCCTGAGCCTGGGCCTGGCCACGATTGCAGCTTTCAGCCCAGTTCATCCCAGTTCAATCCCATTTCCATCCCAGTCCAATCCCGTTTTTATCCCATTTCCATCCCAGTTCAATCCGGTTTTTATCCCATTTCCATCCCAGTTCAATCCCGTTTTTATCCCAGTCCAATCCCGTTTTTATCCCATTTCCATCCCAGTTCAATCCCGTTTTTTCCCATTTCCATCCCAGTTCAATCCCAATTCAATCCCATTTTTATCCCATTTTCATCCCAATTAAATCCCAGTTCAATCCCATTTTTATCCCATTTCCATCCCAATTCAATCCTGTTTTTATCCCATTTAAATCCCAATTCAATCCCATTTTTATCCCAGTTCAATCCCATTTTTATCCCATTTCTATCCCAGTTCAATCCTGGTTTTATTCCATTGCATTCCCGTTTTTATCCCATTTCCATCCCAATCCAATCCCATTTCCATCCCAGTTCAATCCCATTTTTATCCCATTTCCATCCTAATTTAATCCCATTTCCATCCCAATTCAATCCCATTTCCATCCCAGTTCAATCCCATTTTTATCCCATTGTTATCCCAATTCAATCCCATTTTAACCCCATTTTTCTCTTGTTTCTCTCCCGTTTTTCTCCCATTTTTCTCTCATTTTTATCCCACTTTAAACCCATTTTTCTCCCATTTTTGCCCTGGTTTTCCCCCATTTTTCTCCCAATAAATCAAATTTTTCTTCAGTTTTCTCCCATTTTTATCCAGTTTTTCTCCCATTTTTCTCCCATTTTTTCCCATTTTTTAACCCATTTTTCTCCCATTTTTACCCCATTTTTCTCCCAATTAAATCCCATTTTTAACCCATTTTTTACCCATTTTTTACCCATTTTTAACCCATTTTTAACCCATTTTTAACCCATTTTTTACCCATTTTTAACCCATTTTTCACCCTTTTTTAACCCATTTTTACCCATTTTTAACCCATTTTTACCCATTTTTAACCCATTATTTCCCATTTTTTCTCACCCCACCTGTCTCTCATGCTCCTGCTGCAGCATCTTCTCCTGCGCCGCCTTCTTGTCGGCCTTGACTGCGGATGGAGCGGGAATTCAGCGGGAATTCGGGAATTTGGGGGAAATCCGGGAATTTGGGGGAAAATCTGGGATTTGGGGCAGTTCTGGGGGGTCCCAGGGGGATTTTGGGGAAATTTGGGGGGAAAATTGGGGAATTTGGGGGGAAATTTGGGGAATTTTGGGGGGAAATTTGGGGAAAAATTGGGGAATTTTGGGGGGAAATTTGGGGAATTTTGAGGCAAAATTTGGGGAATTTTGGGGGAAATTTGGGGAAAAATTGGGGAGTTTTGGGGGGAAATTTGGGGAATTTTGAGGCAAAATTTGGGGAATTTGGGGGGAAATTTGAGGAATTTTGGGGGGAAATTTGGGGAAAAATTGGGGAATTTTGGGGAAATTTGGGAATTTTTGAGGAAAAATTTTGGGGAATTTTGGGGAAATTTGGGGAAAATTGGGGAAATTTTGGGGGAAATTTGGGGGATTTTGGGGCAAAATTTGGGGAATTTGGGGGCGAAATTTGAGGAATTTTGGGGAAATTTGGGGAAAAATTGGGAGATTTTGGGGAAATTTGGGGAATTTTGGGGGTCTCAAGGATTTGGGAAATTTTCCAATTTGGGGGGTTTTGGGAATTCTTGAGGAATTTGGGAATTTTGGGGGTTCCCAAATGGATTTTGTGGGAATTTTGGGGAAAAATTGGGGGAATTCTGGGGGAAATTTGGGAGATTTTGGGGAATTTTTCCAAATTGGGGATTTTTGGGGGATCCTAAGAGATTTGGGGAAATTCTGGGAGATTTTGGAGGAAATTTTGGGGAATTCTGAAGAATTTGGGGGAATTTTGGGGTGTCCCAAGGGGACTTTAGGAGAATTCTGGGAGATTTGGGGAATTCTGGGGAATTTGGGGGAAAATCTGGGATTTTGGGGGAATTTTGGGGAAAATTGGGGGATTTTGGGGATCCCGGGGATTTTTGGGAATTTTTAGGAAATTTGGGGGAATTCCAAGGAATTTTGGGAAAAAATTGGGGAATTTTGGGGGAAATTTGGGGGAATTCTGGGGGATTTTTTGGGAAAAACTGGGAGATTTTGGGGGAAATTTGGAGAAATTCTGGGGAATTTGGGGGAAAATCCAGAATTTTGGGGAGTTCTGGGGGATCCCGAGGATTTTTGGGAAATTTGGGGAAAATTGGGAGATTTGGGGGGGAATTTGGGGGGAATTCTGGGAAATTTTGGGGGAATTCTGGGGGGAAATTTGGGGAAATTTTGGGGGAATTCCAGGGAATTTTGGGGGCAAAACTGGGAGATTTTGGGGGAATTCTGGAGGATTTTGGGGGATCCCAGAGGAATTTGGGGAGAATTTGGGGGGAATTTGGAGGAATTTTGGGAGGGTTTTAGAGGGATTTGGAGAATCCCAGAGGAATTTTGGGGGAATTTTAGGGGAATTCCAGAGGATTTTGGGGGATCTCAGGGAATTTTAGGGGATCCCAAAAGAATTTTGGACAATTCTGGGGGAATTTGGAGAATCCAAAGGGGATTTTGGGGAACTTTTAAGGGAATTTGGGGGGAATTTTGGGGGAATCCCAGGGAATTTGGGGGATCCCAGATGGATTTTGAAACAATTTTTGGGGATTTGGGAAATTTCAGCAGAATTTTGGGTGGATTTTGGGGATCCCAGAGGAATTTGGGGGAGATTTTTGGGGATTTGGGAACTCCCAGAGGAATTTTGGGTGGATTTGGGGGGGATTTTTGGGATCCCAGAGGAATTTTGGGTGGATTTGGGGGGGATTTTTGGGATCCCAGAGGAATTTGGGGTGGATTTGGGGGAGATTTTTGGGATCCCAGCTGGATTTTGGGGCGGATTCAGAGGAATTCTGGGCAGGATTTTGGGGAATTTTGGGGGAATCCGAGGGGATTTTGGGGATCCCAAATGGATTTTTGGGGCCATTTTTGGGGATTGGAGAAATCCCAGAGAAATTTGGGACGGATTTTTGGGGATCCCAAATGAATTTTGGGGAATTCTGGGAGATTCAGGTGGTCCTGGCTGGATTTTGGGGCGGATTCAGAGAAATTCCAGATGGGATTTTTGGGATTTATTTGGGAAATTTGAGGAATTTTATGGAATTTTGGGGAATTTTGGGGGATTTTTATGGGAATTTTGGGGGGATTTTTATGGGAATTTTGGGGAATTTTTGGGGGAATTTAATGGGAATTTTGGGGAATTTTTTGGGAAATTTTGGGGGGGTTTTTATGGGAATTTTGGGGAATTTTTGGGAATTTTGGGGGGGATTTTATGGAATTTTGGGGGAATTTTGGGGGTTTTTGGGGAATTTTTGGGATTTTTTTGGGAATTTTGGGGATTTTTGGGAAATTTTGGGGGATTTTTATGGGAATTTTGGGGAATTTTTGGGGATTTTATGGGAATTTTGGGGATTTTTATGGGAATTTTGGGGATTTTTTGGGAAATTTTAATTTTGATGGGAATTTTTTTATGGGAATTTTTTTTATAGGAATTTTGGGAATTTTAAATTTTGGGGAATTTTTTTGGGGATTTTAATGGGAATTTTTTTGGGATTTTTATGGGAATTTTGGGGATTTTTTGGGGATTTTAGGAATTTTGGGGATTTTATGGGAATTTTGGGGAATTTTGGGGAATTTCTGGGGAATTTTGGGGATTTAAAAAAATTTTGGGATTTTTGGGGAAATTTTGGGGGTTTTTAAAACTTTTTTTTTGGGGATTTTATGGGAATTTTGGGGATTTTATGGGAATTTTGGGGAATTTTTGATGGGAATTTTGGGGGGGTTAATGGGAATTTTGGGGATTTTTGGGAAATTTTGGGGGGATTTTATGAAATTTGGGAATTTTTGGGGATTTAATGGGAATTTTGGGGTTTTAAACCCCAAAAATTTTTTGGGAATTTTTTGGGGATTTTTATGGGAATTTTGGGGAATTTTTTGGGGAATTTAATGGGAATTTTGGGGGATTTTTATGGGAATTTTGGGGAATTTTGGGGGATTTTTATGGGAATTTTGGGGGATTTTTATGGGAATTTTGGGGATTTTTTGGGGAATTTTGGGGGAATCCCAGGGAATTTGGGGATTTAGGGATCCCAGGAGATTTTGTGGGAATTTTGGAGGAATTTTGGGGGGATTTGGGGGGGATTTTGGAGATCCCAGCTGGATTTTGGGGCGGATTCAGAGGAATTCTGGGCGGGATTTTGGGGGATTTTTATGGGAATTTTGGGGGATTTTGGGAATTTTTGGATTTTTATGAATTTTAGAAATTTTATGGAATTTTGGGGGATTTTTATGGGAATTTTGGGGGATTTTTATGGGAATTTTGGGGGGATTTTATGGGAATTTTGGGGGATTTTTATGGGAATTTTGGGGAATTTTTTGGGGATTTTTATGGGAATTTTGGGGATTTTTGGGAATTTTTGGGATTTTTTGGGAATTTGGGGAATCCCAGGAATTTGGGGGATTTAGGATCCCAGGAGATTTCGGGGAATTTTGGGGGATTCCTTTGGGATTTGGGGGGGATTTTGGAGATCCCAGCTGGATTTTGGGGGCGATTCAGAGGAATTCCCAAAACCCCAGGGATGTTTATAAATTTTGGGGATTTTATGGAATTTTGGGGAAATTTGGGGAATTTTGGGGATTTTATGGGAATTTTGGGGAAGGGAGATTTGGGGGAGACTGGGAATTTTGGGGAATTTTTGGGGAAAAAATGGGAAAAAGCAGAAAAATTTGGGAATTTTGGGGATTTTTATGAAAAGGGGAAAAATTAGTGGGAAAGAAAGTGGAAAAATTTCAAAAATTTGGGGAAAAATGGGAATTTTGGGGAAAAAGTTTTGGGAAATTAATGGGAAAATTTTTGGGAAATTATGGGAATTTTGGGAAAACCTTTTTGGGAAATTTTGGGGGAAGCAGAAAAATTTTGGGGAATTTTAAAAAAAGAGAGAGAAATTTGGGGGAAAGCAGGGGAATTTTGGGGAAAAGCACCAAAAATTTGGGGAATTTTGGGGAAATTTGGGAAAAAGAAGAAAAATTTGGGGGATTTTTTGGGAATTTTTGGGGAATTTTGGGAATGCTCACACTGCCTGTTGAGAGCCTTCTGCATCCTGAGCCGGAGCTTCTCCTGCGGGGTCAGTTTGGGCTGCAAAAATTTGGGAATTTGGGTCAGGAGAAGGGGCCGGGATCGGGGCGGGGACCCCCAAAAACCCCCAGAAATTTTTGAAAAATCCCAAACCCATCCCGGGAATCCAAAGAAAAAATAAAAATCCATTTGGGAAAAAATTCCAAAAATTTGGGGAAAAGGGGAAAAAAAAAAAAATGGGAAAAGAAGGGAAAAGCAGAAAAAATGGGAAAAAAGCAGAAAAAATTGGGGAAAAAAGTGGAAAAACCCCAAAAAATCTGGGGGAAAAAACCCCAAAAAATGGGGAAAAGCAGGAAAATTTGGGAAAATCGAAGAAAATGGGGAAAAGCAGGAAAATCTGGGAAAATCGAAGAAAAATGGGGGGGGAATCTGGGAAAAAAACCTCAAAAATTTGGGAAGAAGCAGAAAAATCTGGGGAAATCTAAGAAAAGAGAGAGAAATCTGGGGGAAAAGCACCAAAATTGGGAAAAAAAAGCAGAAAAATCTGGGAAAAATCAAAGAAAAATAGGGGGGGAATCCAGGGAAAATCTGGGAAAAAAACCCCAAAATTTGGGAAAAAGCAGAAAAATCTGGGGAAATCTAAGGAAAATTAAGGAAATCTGGGAAAATCCAAGGAAATCTGGGGGAAATCTTGGAAAAAAGGGAAAATTTGGGGAAAAACTGGGGAGAATCTGGGGAAAATCTTGGGAAATGCAGGAAAATGTGGGAAAATCTAAGGAAAATGAAGGAAATCTGGGAAAATCCAAGAAAAAATTGGGAAAATCTGGGGAAAAACCAGGAGAATGCAGGAAAATCTGGGGAAATCTGGAAAAATCTGTAAAAATTTGGGGAAATTCAAGAAAATAGAGGGAAAATCTGGGAAAATCCAAGAAAAAAAAAATTGGGAAAAATCTGGGAAAATCCAAGAAAAATTGGGAAAATCTGGGAAAATCCAAGAAAAATTGGGAAAATCTGGGAAAAACCCCAGGAGAATCCAGGAAAATCTGGGGAAATCTGGGAAAATCTGGGGAAATTCAAGAAAAAACAGGGAAAAATCTGGGGAAAATTGGGAAAATCTGGGAAAATCCAAGAAAAATTGGGGAAATCTGGGGAAAATTGGGAAAATCCTGGAAAATCCGGGGCACTGGGATGGGCAAATCCAGGGCACTGGGATCTTTGGGATCCCCAGATCCCCTTGGAATCCCCAGATCCCTTTAGGATCCCCAGATCCCCTTTGGCACCCCCAGCTCCCTGTGGGGTCCCCAATCCCTTTGGCACCCCCCAATCCCTGTGGGACCCCCTGATACCTTTAGGATCCCAAATCCCTTTAGGATCCCAAATCCCTTTAGGATCTCAAATCCCTTTGGCACCCCCTGATCCCTTTAGGCTCCCCAGTCCCTTTAGCATCCCCAATCCCTTTAGGCTCCCCAATCCCTTTAGGCTCCCCAATCCCTCTGGCACCCCCCAATCCCTTTGCCCCCCCCGATCCCCTTTAGGCTCCCCAATCCCCTTTAGGCTCCCCAATCCCTTTGCCGCCCCCAACGCCCTGAGGCTCCCCAATCTCTTTGCCCCCCCCAATCCCTTTGCCCTCCCCAATCCCTTTAGGCTCCCCAATCCCTTTAGGCCCCCAACCCTTGCCCTCCCAAAAACCAATCCCTTTAGGCTCCCCCAATCCCTTAGGCTCCCCCAATCCCTTCAGGCCCCCAGTCCCCTTTAGGATCCCCAATCCCTTTAGGCTCCCCAATCCCTTTGCCCCCCCCAATCCCCTGAGGCTCCCCAATCCCTTTAGGCTCCCCAACTTTTAGGCTCCCAATGCCCTTTAGGCCCCCAACCCTTGCCTCCCCAAACCCTTTAGGCTCCCCAACCTTTAGGCCCCCTGATCCCTTGAGGCTCCCCCAATCCCTTTAGGCCCCAACCCTTGCCCCCAACCCCTTTAGGGACCCCCAATCCCTTTGCCCCCCCAATCCCCTTTAGGCTCCCCAATCCCTTTACCCTCCCCAATCCCTTTAGGCTCCCCAGTCCCTGAGGCTCCTCAATCCCTTTAGCATACCTTTAGGATCCCAAATCCCTTTGCCTGCCCAATCCCTTTAGGCTCCCCAATCCCCTTTAGGCTCCCCAATCCCTTTGCCCTCCCCAATCCCTTTGGCACCCCCTGATCCCTTTAGGCTCCCCAATCCCTTTGCCCCCCAATCCCCTTTAGGCTCCCCAATCCCTTTAGGATCCCCAATCCCTTTAGGCCCCCAATCCCTTTAGGCTCCTCCAATCCCTTTAGGCTCCTCAATCCCTTTAGCATCCCCAATCCCTTTAGGACCCCAATCCCTTTGCCCTCCCCCCCCCAAATCCCTGAGGCTCCTCAATCCCTTTGCCCTCCCCAATCCCTTTAGGCTCCCCAATCCCTTTGCCCCCCCAATCCCTTTGCCCTCCCCAATCCCTTTGCCCACCCAGTCCCCCGAGGCTCCCCAATCCCCTGAGGCTCCTCAATCCCTTTAGGCTCCCCAATCCCTTTAGGCTCCCCAATCCCTTTAGCATCCCCAGTCCCCTGAGGCTCCCCAATCCCTTTGGCCCCGGCGGCGCTCGCGCAGAGCCGATTCCGTTCAGAACAGGGGAGGTTCCCATTCTTACTGACTTTGGCAGCTCCGAATCTTCAGCATTTTCTTATGGTTTTGAGGAAACGCAAAAAATGGGAGAGGGGATTGAAAATGGGGAAATTTAAAATGGGGGAATTGGGGAAAAATTAAGGGAAAATGGGGAAAATTGGGAAAATTGGGGAAAATGGGGGAAAATTTGGGGGAAATATTGGGAAAAATGAAGAGAAAATTGGGAAATTTGGGGAAATTGGGAGGAGTGAGGGGGTTTTGAGGATTTGGGGGATCCCACAGGGATTTGGGTGAGATTCCAGGGGATTTGGGGGGAATTTTTGGGATTTTTGAGGGGATTTGGGGGGATTTTAGGGGTTTTTGAGGGGATTTGGGAGGAATTTTAGGGTTTTTGAGGGATTTGGGGGAATTTTTCGGGATTTTGAGGGATTTGGGGGGGATTTTTGGATTTTTGAGGATTTGGGGAGAATTTTAGGATTTTTGAGGGATTTGGGGATTTTCGGGATTTTTGAGGGGGGATTTTCAGGATTTTTGAGGGGATTTGAGGGGGGATTTTAGGGATCCTTGAGGGGAAATTCGCTTTGGATTTTTGGGGAATTTAGGGATGGGGAAATGATTTGGGGCTCTTCAGAGGGTTTTTAGGGGAAATTCGCTGATTTGGGGGATTTAGGGAAGATTCCGGGGATTTGGGGGTTGTTTTTAAAATCCCGGATTTTGGGGACTCACTTTTTTCAGCTTTTGGAAACACCGGGAGTGACACAAGGAGGGGCCTGGGGGAAATTGGGGGGGATTTAGGATCCTTGAGGGGATTTGGGGGAATTTTAGGGATGTGGAGGTGATTTGGGGGCTCTCAGAGGGGTTTTTAGGGAAATTCCGGCTGATTTGGGGGGATTTAGGGAAGATTCCGGGGATTTTTGGGGTTGTTCTGGGGGAAGCCCTGGGGGCAAACTTTTTTCAGCTTCTCTCTGACACCGGGAGTGACACAAGGAGGGGCTCAGGGGGACTTGGGGGGGATTTTAGGGATTTTGAGGGGATTTGGGGGAATTTTAGGGATTTGGAGGTGATTTGGTGGAAATTCCGGCTGATTTGGGGGGATTTAGGGAAGATTCCGGGGATTTGGGGTTGTTCCCGAAGCCCCGCGTCCCGCACTCACTTTTTCAGCTTCTCTCCCACGGCGGGCTCGGCCGGGGGCCGGGCCGGGGCCTTGTCGCGGGCGCCGGGCGGGCTCGGGGAGCGGGAGCGGCTCCGGGAGCGGCTCCGGGAGCGGGAGCGGCTCCGGCTCGGGCTCCGGGAGTCGCTGCGGCTGCTCCGGCTGCGGCTGCCGCTGCTCCAGCGGCGCCACGAGCGCAGAGAGCGCCGGGAGCGGCTCCTGCCGGCCGGGAAAATGGCGGGGAAAGCCGTGAGAATGGGGAAATTGGGGAAAAAAAGGGGAAAAAGGGGGAAAATGGGAAAATCGGGGAAAATCCTGTGAGAATGGGGAAATCGGGGGGAAATGGGGAAAATAGGGGGGAAATGGGGGGAAATCGGGGAAAATGGGGAAATGGGGAAACCTGTGGAGAAATGGGGAAATTGGGGGAAATGGGGGGAAAATCGGGGGAAATGGGGAAAAATGGGGGAAAAGGGGAAAATCGGGGGGGAAATCCCGTGAGAATGGGGAATTGGGGAATCCCAGAAAATGGGGAAATTGGGGGGAAATGGGGAAACCCGGGGAGAATGGGGAAATGGGGAAATGGGGAAATTTTTGGGGAATCCCAGAGAATGGGGAAATTGGGGGGGAAATGGGAAAATCGGGGGAAAATGGGGAAAATCGGGGGAAATGGGAAAAATCCCGGGAGAATGGAGAAATCGGGGAGAATGGGGAAAACCCAAAATCCTGGAGAATGGGGAAATCGGGGGGAAATGGGGAAAAAGGGGGAAATGGGGAACCCTGGAGAATGGGGAAACTAGGGGAAATGGGGAAAATCGGGGAAAAAATGGGAAAATCGGGGAAAATGGGGGAAATCCTGAGAAGAATGGGGAATCAGGGGGGAAATGGGGAAAATCGGGGGAATGGGGAAAAAATGGGGGGAAAATGGGAAAATCGGGGGGAAAAAAAATGGAAAATGGGAAAATCTGGGGAAATCCTGGAAAAATCTGGGGGAATGGGGAAAATGGGAAAAATCGGGGGAAATGGAAAAGGAAATGGGAAAATGGGGAAATGGGGGGAAATGGGAAAATCAGGGGGAGAATAGGGGGGAAATTCGTGAAAAAGGGGAAAATCGGAGGGGGAAATGGGGAAATAGCGGTGAATTAGGGGAAATGGGGGGAAATCTTGTGAAAATTGGGAAAAATCGGGGGGAAATTGGGGAAAAATCTGGTCCTGAACCAGTGTGAACTGTCCCAAACTGGTTCCAAACTGGTGTGACCGGGTCCCAAACCAGCGTGAACTCTCCCAAACTGGTTCCAGACTGACCCAAACCAGTGTGAACTGGTCCCAAACTGTCCCGAAATGTCCCAAACCGGTGTGACCTGGTCCCAAACTGTCCCAAACTGGTGTGAACTGGCTCCAAACTGGTCCCAAACCAGTGTGAACTGGTCCCAAACTGGTGTGAACTGGCCCCAAACCGGTGTGACCCAGTCCCAAACTGACCCAAACCAGTGTGAACTGTCCCAAACTGGCTCCGAACTGGTGTGAACTGGTCCCAGTCTGTCCCAAACCAGTGTGACCCAATCCCAGTCTGTCCCAGTCTGTCCCAGCCCACACTGACCTGGAGCGGTGGCTGTGGCCCCGCTGCTGCTGCTCCGGGGAGCGGGAGCAGCGGCTCCCCCCAAACTGACCCACACTGACCCAAACCAGTCCCAAACTGGTGTGAACTGGTCCCAGACTGCCCCAAACCAGTCCCAAACTGGTGTGAACTGGTCCCAGACTGCCCCAAACCAGTCCCAAACTGGTGTGAACTGGTCCCAGACTGACCCACACTGACCCAAACCAGCCCCAAACTGACCCAAACGGGTCCCGCACTGACCTGGAGCGGCGGCGGTGGCCCCGGCTGTTGCTGCTCCAGGGAGCAGGAGCAGTGGCTCCCCCCAAACTGACCCACACTGACCCAAACCAGTCCCAAACCGGTCCCAAACTGGTGTGAACTGGTCCCAAACTGACCTGAAAAGGGCGGCGGGTGGTCTCCGCTGTTGTTGTTGTTCCCAACTGAGCGGAGCGGGTCTCAAACAGCGGCCCCAAACTGACCCAAACCAGCCCCAAACTGACCCAAACCAGCCCCAAACTGGTGTGAACTGGCCCCAAACTGACCCAAACCAGTCCCAAACTGGTGTGAACTGGTCCCAGACTGACCCACACTGACCCAAACCAGCCCCAAACTGACCCAAACTGGTCCCAAACTGACCCAAACTGACCCAAACCAGCCCCAAACTGGTGTGAACTGGCCCCAAATTGACCCAAACCAGTCCCAAACTGGTCCCAAACTGGTGTGAACTGGTCCCAAACTGACCTGAAGCGGCGGCGGTGGCCCCGCTGTTGCTGTTCTGGGGAGCGGGAGCAGCGGCTCCCCCCAAACTGACCCAAACCAGCCCCAAACTGACCCAAACTGGTCCCAAACTGACCCAAACTGACCCAAACCAGCCCCAAACTGACCCAAACTGGTGTGAATTGGTCCCAAACTGGTCCCAAACGGGTCCCGCACTGACCTGGAGCGGCGGCGGCGGCGGTGGCCCCGCTGTTGCTGCTCCGGGGAGCGGGAGCCGCGGCTCCCCCCAAACTGACCCAAACCAGCCCCAAACTGCCCCAAACCAGTCCCAAACTGACCCAAACTGGTGTGAACTGGTCCCAGACTGACCCAAACCAGCCCCACACTGACCCACACTGACCCAAACCAGTCCCAAACTGGTCCCAGTCTGTCCCAGCCCGCACTGACCTGGAGCGGCGGCGGCGGCGGTGGCCCCGCTGTTGCTGCTCCGGGGAGCGGGAGCCGCGGCGCTCCCCAAACTGACCCAAACCAGCCCCAAACTGACCCAAACTGGTGTGAATTGGTCCCAAACTGGTGTGAACTGGTCCCGCACTGACCTGGAGCGGCGGCGGCGGCGGTGGTTTTCCCGGAATTGTTGCTGGGGAGCGGGAGCCGCGGGCGCCCCCGGGAGCCCCCCAAAGTAGCGGCGGGAGCGGTCCCAAAAGGCCCGGGAGCGGCTGCGGCTCCGGGAGCGGCTCCGGGAGCGGCGGGAGCGGCCGCGGAAGAGGCCCCCTGGAGCGGCCCCCTTTTCTGGCCCAAACCAGTCGGGAGCCCCCGGAGGCCAGGGAGCCGGAGCTGAAAATCCTGGAGGAGGAGGAGCGCGAGGAGGAGGAGGAGGACGAGGAGGTGGAGGAAGAGCGGCGCCTGCAAAAGGGAGAAGGGGTGAGAAATTGGGGAGAAATGGGGGAAAATGGGGGAAAAGGGGAGGGGAAGATGTGGGGAAAGGGGGAGGGAAAAATGGGGGAAAAGGGAGGGGAAAAGGAGGGAAAGGGAAGAAAAAGGAGAGGAAAAGGGAAGGAAAAGGGAGGGGAAAAGGGAAGGAAAAGAGAAGGAAAAGGGAAGGAAAAGGGAAGGGGAAAGGGAAGGGAAAGGGAAGGAAAAGGGAAGGAAAAGGAGGGGAAAGGGAAGGGAAAGGGAGGGAAAAGGGAAGGAAAAGGGAGGAAAAAGGGAGGGAAAAGGAAGGGAAAAGGGAGAGAAAAGGGAAGGAAAAAGGAGGGAAAAAGGAGAGGAAAAGGGAAGAAAAAGGAGAGGAAAAGGGAAGGAAAAGGGAGGGAAAAGGGAAGGAAAAGGGAAGGAAAAGGGAAGAAAAAAGGAGAGGAAAAGGGAAGGAAAAGAGAAGGAAAAGGGAGGGAAAAGGGAGGAAAAGGAGGGGAAAGGGAAGGGAAAGGGAAGGTAAAGGGAGGGAAAAGGGAAGGAAAAGGGAAGGAAAAGGGAAGAAAAAAGGAGAGGAAAAGGGAAGGAAAAGAGAAGGAAAAGGGAGGAAAAGGGAAGGAAAAGGGAGGGAAAAGGGAGGGAAAAGGGAAGGAAAAGAAGGGGAAAGGAGGGGAAAATGCAGGGGAGAAAGGAAGAGAAAGAGGGGGGGAAGAGGGAGGGGAAAAGAGAGAAAGAAGGAAAAATCAGGAAAAAAAGAGGAAAATCAGGAAAAAAAGGGGAAATCAGGGAAGACGGAAAAGAGGAGAAAATCAAGGAAAAAAGGAGAGATCAGGGAAAAAGGGGGAAATTGGGCAAAAAGAGAGGAAAATCAGGGGGAAAAGGGGGGAAAAGGGAAAAATCAGGAATAAAAGGAGAAAATGAGGGGGGGAAGGGGAAAATCAGAGATAAAAAAGAGGGAAAAAGGGGGAATATCAGGTGGAAAACTGGGAAAAGGAGGGGAAAAAGAATAAAATCAGGAATAAAAGAGCAAAAAAAGAGAAAAAAACAGAAAAATCAGGAATAAAAGGGAGAAAAAGAGGCGAAAAACAGAGAAAAAAGGGAGAAAATTTGGGAAAAAGGAGAAAACAGGGGGGAAAAGGAAAGTCAATAAAAAGAAAACCAGAAAAGAAAGAAAAGAGGGAAAGGAGAGGAAAAAGGGCTGATTTGGGAATTGGGCCTGGAATCACCGAGGCGGTTTGTGCGCTGGCGCCGAGATTTTGGATTGGGGGATCAGGATGGCGCCGGTGCTCCCGTGCGGTTTTGGGATCGCGGCTCGCCGCTGGAATTTTGGTGATGAAGGTGATCTTCTCCTCGTGACCCGGGGACGGGGTTCGGGACCGGGAACGGGACTCGGAGCTGGATTCCGAGGGGGAGCTGCGGGGGGAGCACCGGGGGTTGGGAACCGGAGCGGTCCCGGGAGCAGCACCGGGGGTTGGGAACCGGAGCGGTCCCGGGAGGGAATGGGAGCACCGGGGGTTGGGGATCGGAGCGGCCCCGGGAGCACCGGGGGGAGCACCGGGTTGGGGGAACCACCCAGGAAAGGGACTGGAGCACCCAGAGTTTTGGGATCGGGGCGGCCTGAATCCCCAGGAGGGAATGGGAGCACCGGGGGCTGGGGATCGGAGCGGCCCCGGGAGCGGCGGGGGGAGCACCGGGGGTTGGGGATCGGAGCACCGGGAGGGAACGAGAGGCACCGGGGGTTGGGGATCGGAGCGGCCCCGGGAGCACCGGGGGTTGGGAATCAGAGCACCGGGAGTTGGGGATCGGAGCGCCCCGGGAGCAGCACCGGGGGTTGGGGATCGGAGCAGTCCCGGAAACCCCGGGGATGGGGATCGCGCCCGGGAGCAGCCCGGAGCAGGGAATCCCAGAGCACCGGGAGGCACCGGGGTTGGGAATCGGGAGCAGCCGAAGGCTTGGGATCGAGCAGTCCCCCTGGGAAACTGCCCCGGGAGGCAGCCCTGAGTTGGGGAATCGGGAGGCACCGGGGGTTGGGGATCGAAGCACCGGGGCTTGGGGATCGGAGAGGCCCCGGAAACTGCGGGAGGCACCGGGAGTTGGGAACCGGAATGGCCCCGGGAGCAGCACCGGGGGTTGGGGATCGGAGCGGCCCCGGGAGGGAATGGGAGCACCGGGAGTTGGGAACCGGAGCGGCCCCGGGAGCAGCACCGGGGGTTGGGGATCGGAGCACCGGGAGTTTGAGATCGGAGCGCCCCCGAAAAGCACCCGGGGTTGGGAACCGAGCAGCACCGGGGGGGACCGGAGCGCCCCGGAGCCTGAGTTGGGGAAACCCGGAATCTCACCCTGGGATCTCAGGAGCCCCGAGCAGTACCGGAGCAATCCCAATTTAAACCAGATCGAGCGCCCCGAGCAGCACCGGGAGTTGGGGACCGGAGCGGTCCCGGAGCGGGGGGATTTGGGAATGTCGGAGTCTCACCGAGTTGGGAACTGGAGCACCGGGAGTTGGGGACCGGAGCGGTCCCGGGAGCGGCACCGGGAGTTGGGAACCGGAGCACCGGGAGTTGGGGACCGGAGCGGTCCCGGGAGCGGCACCGGGAGTTGGGAAAAAAGCGGGCCTTGGGGCAAAACTGGGGAGGCACCCTGGCTCTGGCTGTTGGGCTTTGTAATGGTCGTAGGTGGGGCTGTCCCGGCGGGCGTAACTGTGGGAAAGAAAATAAAGTAAAATGAAATAAAATGAAATAAATTGAAGTAAAATAAAATAAAATAAAATAAAATAAAATAAAATAAAATAAAATAAAATAAAATAAAATAAAATAAAATAAAATAAAATAAAATAAAATAAAATCATGGAATAAAAAATAAAATAAAATAAAGTAAACTATAAAATAAGAATAAAATAAAAGCTTGGGGGTGAAAATGTTGGGATTTAGGGGGAAATGGGATTTTGGGGGGTGAAAAGGTGGGATTTGGGGGGAAATGAGGGGGTTTGGGGATGGAAAATTGGGATTTGGGGGGATTTGGGGGGTTGAGGATGAAAAGGTTGGGGTTTGGGGGGAATGGGGGGTTTGGGGATGGAAAGTTGGGATTTGGGAATTAAAGGTTGGGATTTGGGGGAAAATGGGATTTTGGGGGTGAGAAGGTGGGAGTTTGGGGGAGAAATGGTGGGATTGGGGGGAAAATGGGACATGAGAATTAAAAATTGGGATTTTGGAGGGGAATTGGGGGAATTTGGGGGAATTGGGGGGGGTTTGGGGATGAAAAATTGGGATTTGGGGGGCAAAACGGGACTTTTGGGGGTGAAATATGGGGTTAGAGGGGGATTCAGGGGATTTGGGGGGAATTGGGGATGAAAAATTGGGATTTGGGAATGAAAAGATGGGACTTGGGGAGAAAATGGAATTTTGGGGGTGAAAAGGTGGGATTTGGGGGGGGATTTGAGGGAAAAGAATGGGGTTTGGGGGCTGAAAATTTGGGGGGCACTGGGGGGATTTGGGAGATTTGGGAATGGAAATTTTTGGGGAATTGGGATTTGGGGTAGAAATGGGATTTGGGAACGAAAAACTGGGATTTGGGGGCAGAATATCGGGAATGGGGAGAAAATGGGATTCAGAATAGAAATGTTAACTTGGGAGGGAGAACTTTGGGGATTTGGGACAAAATTTGGGGATTTGGATGAGAATGTTGGGATTTGGGATTTGAGGGAAAACGTTGGAAAAAAGTTGGGATTGGGGGTGGGAAGGTTGGGAATCTCTCACCTGGGGGGGCTGATTTTCCGGCCTTTCAGCCGCTTCTCCCGGAATTCCCGGCGCTGCCGGCGGGAGCGGCGGCCCTGGGGAAGGGATTGGAGGTCAGGAAGGGATTTTGGGGATTTTCCAAGGAAAATTCCCATTTTTTCTGGGTTTTTTCCAGGTTTTTCCCTCACCGAGTACATGGCCTTCTCCTCCTCCAGGGCCTTGGCGTTTTTGATGGCTTCGGCCTCCTCCTTGTCCTTCCTCAGCATCCTTTTTCCAGGGAAAAACAAAATGGGATCAGGGGCGGGGTTTTGGGGAGATCCCGAATTCTGAGGGAAAGGGAGAGCCCTGAGCTGGAATTTCAGGGGAAAACGGGAATTTTGAGGCAGAATTTCAGGGGAAAATGGGAATTTTAAGGTGGAATGTCAGGGAAAAATGGGATTTCTAGGAGAGAACGTCAGGGGAAATTGCGATTTCCAGGTGACAATCCCAAGGAAAAATGGGATTCCTGAGCCAAAATCCAAAGGAAAAATAGGATTTCCAGGAGAAAATCCTAAGGGAAAACAGGATTCCCGAGCCAAAATCCCAAAGAAAAATGAGATTTCCAGAAGAAAATCCCAAGGAAAAATGGGATTCCTAAGCCAAAATCCCAAGGAAAAATGGGATTCCCGAGCCAAAATCCCAAGGAAAAACGGGATTCCCAAGGCAAAATTCTAAGCAAAAATGGGATTTCCAGGAGAAAATCCCAAGGAAAAATGAGATTCCTGAGCCAAAATCCCAAGGAAAAGCGGGAACCCTCTCCGGGATGGTTTTGGGGTAGGATCCCAACTTTTCCCGAGGTTTTTCCGGGCCGTACCTGACGAAATCCCCCTCGGCCATGCCGTAGGTGGTGGCCTGCTTGTTCAGGTCGGCCACTTGCTCCTGGTTGAGCTCGTCCACGTCCACCTCCACGTCTGGAAAAACGCCGGGAAAATCCTGGAATTCCGCCCGGGAAGGAGCCCCGAATCCCGGCCGGAGGCCTCGGATCCGTTACCAATGTCCGGGATCACTTCGTCCTCATCGGTGTTGGAGTCTTCCTCGGAGTCCTCCTCGTCCCCAGCTCGTTTTTCCAGGGAATTCTCCAGCTCCTCCACCGTGCTGTCCTCATAGGTGTAGCCTATGGAAGCCTTTTTTTCCGCCAGCCTGGGGAGGGGTGGGACACAAATCCCTCCGGGCCGCGGCTTCTCCCCTCAGGGAGCCCGGGAGGGAGGGAGGGAGATCCAGACAGGAAGGCCGAGGGACCGAGGGGGCCGGGCCGGGGAGCGCCGAACGAGTAAGAGGGGAATTAATTGTGAGGGGAAATTGTGAGGGGAAATGGGAATTGTGGGAAATGGGAATTGTGAGGGGGAATGGGAATTGTGAGGGGAAATTGTGAGGGGAATGGGAATTGTGAGGGGAAATGGGAATCGTGAGGGGAAATTGTGAGGGGAAATGGGAATTGTGAGGGGAGATTGTGAGGGGAAATGGGAATTGTGAGGGGAAATTGTGAGGGGAAATGGGAATCGTGAGGGGAAATGGGAATTGTGAGGAGGATTGTGAGGGAAAGTGGGAATTGTGAGGGGAAATAGGAGCCCTGAGGGGGAAAAATGGGAATTGTGAGGAGGAATTGTGAGGAGAAATGGGAATTTTGAGGGAAAATAGAAATTCTGAGGGAAAATGGGAATTGTGAGGGAAAATTCAGGGGGGAAATGGGAATTGTGAGGGAAAATGGGAATTGTGAGGGAAAATGGGAGCCCTGAGGGGGAAAAATGGAATTGTGAGAGGAAATTTTGAGGGAAATGGGAATCCTAAGGGGGATTGTGAGGGGAAATGGGAATTGTGAGGGAAAATGGAAGCCCTAAGGGGGGATTGTGAGGGAAAACAGGAATTCTGAGGGGGAATTTTGGGGAAAAAAGGGAATCTCAAGGAAAAATGGAGGCCTGAGGCACAATTCTGAGGGAAAATGGGAATTCTGAGGGAAAATGGGAAACCTGAGCAGGAATTCTGGGGGAAAATGGGAGGCCTGAAGTGGAATTCTGAAGGAAAAGAGGAACTGTGAGGAAAAATGAGATCTCCATGTTGGAATTCCAAGGAAAAATGGGAGCTCTGAGGCAGAATCCCAAAGGAAAAACGGGAATCCCAAGCCAGAACCCCCCAAGCAAAACCAGGAGCCCTTCCCAGGGTGGTTTTGGGGGAGATTCCAGCAAAGGAGTGAGGGAAAAACTGGGACTGGGGGCATTATCCCAGAATTAGGATCATTCCCAAGGGTATGGGGGTGCATTCCCAGTGATTTCCCAGCCGGAATTCCCAGAAATTCCGACTTTTTTCCCTCACTTTTTCTTCTCATCCTCGTTGGGTTTCTGGAGGCCCCCGTAGAGCTCGTCGATGTAGATCTGGTACAGGCACTGCTCCTCCGAAACTGGGATCGGGAATTTTGGGATCAAATCATTCCTTAAATCCCTCGGGAACCATTCCCAGGGGATCCAGAGGGGTCAGAATTCCCAAAAAAAACAGGAAAAAAGGGACTCACTGCCAGCGAAGTCGTTCTGCACCAGGCCCCGGTACCGCTCGTAGTTGCATTTGCGCTCATCCGACTCCTGCTCTGGTGAGCTGCAAAAACAGGAATTCTGAGGGGATTTTGGGATCAAAATGGGGATTTTGGGGTGTTCAAGTTGGATTTTGGGGTCGCAAGGTGGATTTGGGGGGGAAAAAAGGGGGATTTTGGGGAGCAAAAGGGGGATTTTGGGGCCTCCCCCCTCACAGCTGCATTTGTGCTTGTCTGACTCCTGCTCTGGTGAGCTGGAGAAATGGGAATTCTGAGGGGATTTTGCGATCAAAATGGGAATTTTAGGGATTGAAGGTGAATTTTAGGGACCAAAAAACATTTTGTGCTAAAAAAAGCTGGATTTGGGGGGAAAAAAGTGGATTATGAGGGCTTCCCCCCTCATAGTTGCATCTGTGCTCATCCAACTCCTGCTCCAGTGAGCTGGAAAAACAGGAATTCTGAGGGGATTTTGGGATCAAAATGGGAATTTCATGGGTTAAATGTAGATTTTAGGGATCAAAGAAAAATTTTGTGCTAAAAAAAGTTTGATTTGGGGGAAAAAAAGGTGGATTATGAAGGCCTCCTCTCATAGTTGTATTTGTGCTCATTTGATTCCTGCTCCAGTGAGCTGAAAAAATGGAAATTCTGAGGGGATTTTGGGATCAAAATGGGGATTATGGGGATTAAAGGTGAATTTTAGGGATCAAGGAAAGATTTTGTGATTAAAAAAAGCTGGATTTGGGGAAAAAAGGTGGATTTTTAGAGATATTCCCACTCATAGTTATATTTGTGTGCGTCTGATTCCTGCTCTGGTGAGCTGGAAAAACAGGAATTCTGAGGGGATTTTGGGATCAAAATGGGGATTTTGGGGTTCAAAGGGAGATTTTGGGGATCTAATGTGGATTTTATGAGTTCAAAGGGGGATTTTGAGGATCCAAAGGGGGATTTTTGCCAAAAAAAAGGAATTTTTATGGGTCCAAAGGGGTATTTTGGCAAACCCAATATGGATTTTTGGGATCAAAACAGGGACTGTTGGGATCAAAGATGGACTTTGGGGATCCAAAGGTGAATTTCATGGATCCAAAGCAGAATTACAGGGAATTTTCCGAGATCAAATGCAGATTTTGGGGTCAAAACACAGATTTAGTACCCTCCCATCCAATCCTGGTGGGATCCCAGCCCCGAAACCGTGGGGAATTCCTCGGGAATTTTGGGGGGAATTTTTTTGAGAATCTTATGGAACTTTTTTGGGAATCTTATGGGACTTTTTTGGGAGTCTTATGGGACTTTTTTGGGAATCTTTTTTTGGGGGGGATTTTATGGGAATTTTGGGAATCTTATGGGTACTCTTTTGGAAATCTTATGGGAATTTTTTGGGACTCACATGAATTTTTGGGGAATCTTGCAGGAATTTTTGGGGGGGAATTTTTGGGGGAATATTACAGGAAATTTTTGGGAATTCCATGGGAATTTTTGGGAATCTTATGGGAATTTTTTGGGACTCTTACGTGGGGCTGAGGAGGGCCGGGGTGTACATGGGGATGAAATCCAGGTGAGCGCGGACGTCGAACCTGTCGATCATGTTGTTGGTGTCCCCCTGCCAGGGCATCCTGCCGGAAAAACCAAACCTTGGGAACGGGAAAAATCCTGGAATTCTCGCCCAGAATGCTCAGAATTCCCCCCTTTCCTTCAGCAAAAAAAATTGGGAAAAGTGGTTCCCTCAAAAAAGCTGAATTTTCTTCAGGTTGATGGAGTAAAAAGAAAATTGGGATTTATCCAGCCCTGGGGGTGATTCCAGGGTGGGGAATTTCACCCTGGATTGAGCAGAATTTTTCCTTTCCATCAGCAAAAAAATGGGAATGATAATTCCAATAAAAATCTGAATTCTCCCTGGATTTGTCTAAAACCACCCAAATTCCAACCCTGGAAAATCCCAGATTTCTCCATCCGCAGGGGGACGATCCCAGGAACATTCCAGAAATAATTCCATGGAATTTATCCCCGGAATGAACAAAATTCCTTCAGCAAAACCAGGAATGGCGGCTCCAAATCTTCCAGATTTGTCCAAAACCGCCCAAATCCCAAACCCTGGGAAATCCCGGATTTCTCCATCCCTGGGGGACGATCCCAGGAACATTCCAGAAATAATTCCATGGAATTTATCCCCGGAATGAACAAAATTCCTTCAGCAAAACCAGGAATGGCGGCTCCAAATATTCCAGATTTGCCCCAAACCGCCCAAATTCCAACCCCTGGGAAATCCCGGATTTCTCCATCCGTGGGAGGTGATCCAGGGGATATTCCAGAAATAATCCCATGGAATTTATCCCTGGAATGAGCAAAATTCCTTCAGCAAAACCAGGAATGGCAGAGTCCAAATATTCAGATTTGTCCAAACCTGCAGGAAAACCCTGAAATCCGGTCCTCCATCCCTGGGAAAATCCCAGGAAATTCCAGAAATTAATTCCATGGAATTTATCCCCGGAATGAACAAAAAAAACTTCAGCAAAACCAGGAATGGGGACCAGGAAAAATATTCCAGATTTGCCCCAAAAATGGGAAAAAAACGGATTAGGGACCGAAATCCGGGGGAGAATTCAAGGAAAATTCTGGAAATAATTCCATGGAATTTATCCCCCGGAATGAGGGGAAAATTCCTCAGAAAATTCTGGAATTAGGGGGGGGGGAATTCCAGAATGGGGGGAGAATTCCCCAAAACCAACCCCTGGAAAAATCCGGGATTAGGGACTTTGGGAAAGGCAGGAGAGTTCCAGGAAAATTCCAGGAATTAGGGATGGGGGAAAGGTGGGAATGAGGGGGAGAATTCCCCAAAATGGGAAAAGTCAGGATTAGGGACCCGGGAAAGGGGGAAATTGAGCCGGAAAATTTCTGGGAAAAACGGGGAAAATCCGTTAGGGAATGAGGGGGAGAATTCCCGGGAAAATTCTGGGATTAGGGGTGGGGAAAAGAATTCCCCGGAAAATGGGAAAATTGGAATGGGGAGAATTCCTGGGAAAACGGGAAAAATCCGGGATTAGGGACCGGGAAAAGGGGGAGAATTCCCGGGAAAATCCTGGGATTAGGGGTGGGGGAAAGGTGGGAATGAGGGGGAGAATTCCTGGGAAAAACGGGAAAAATCCGGAATCAGGGACCGGGGAAAGGTGGGAATGAGGGGAGAATTCCCGGGAAAAATGGGAATATCGGCTCCCAAACTGGTTCTGGCACTCCCAAACTGGTTGAGGACCCCGTAAACTGGGACAAGGAACTCCCAAACTGGTTCAGGGTCCCCCCCAAACTGGTGTGAACTGTCCCAAACTGGTTCTGGCTCCCCTTAAACTGGGACAAGGACCTCCCAGACTGGTTCTGGGTGCCCCCAAATTGGATCTGGCACCCTCAAACTGGCCCAAACTGGTTCAGGGTCCCCCCCAAACTGGTTGAGGACCCCCCAAACTGGTTCTGGCATCCCCAAACTGGTTCTGGGTGCCCCCAGACTGGATCTGGCACCTTCAAACTGCCCCAAACTGGTTCAGGACCCCCCCCAAACTGGTTCTGGCACTCCCAAACTGGTTGAGGAACCCCCAAACTGGTTCTGGCATCTCCAAACTGGTTCTGGGTCCCCCAAACTGGTTCTGGCATCTCCAAACTGGTTCTGGGTGCCGCCAAACCGGTTCAGGACCCCCCCCAAACTGGTTGAGGATCCCCCAAACTGGTTCTGGCATCTCCAAACTGGTTCTGGGTGCCCCCAAACTGGTTCTGGCATCCCCAAACTGGTTCTGGGTGCCCCCAAACTGGTTCTGGGTCCTCCCCAATATAGTTCTGGGTGCCCCCAAACTGGTTCTGGCATCCCCAAACTGGTTCTGGGTGCCCCCAAACTGGTTCTGGCATCCCCAAACTGGTTCTGGGTCCCCCCAGACTGGTTCTGGCATCCCCAAACTGGTTCTGGGTCCCCCCAAACTGGATCTGGCACCCTCAAACTGGCCCAAACTGGTTGAGGACCCCCTGAACTGGTTCTGGCAGTCCCAAACTGGCCCGAACTGGTCCATACTGGTGGGGCACTCCCCATCCTCGCAATCCTCTCGGCGCCTTCTTGTAACCTTCATCCCCCGCAGCTTCCAAAAATGCCTTCCCCCCCCACATCCCGGCGCCTTCCGGAACCTTCCGGGACCTTCCGGGACCTTCCGGAACCTTCCGGGACCCGGCCTGGGGCTGTGGGGAAAGGGGGATGGAGGAGGAGGAGGAGGAGGAGGAGGAGGAGGAGGAAGGGCCTGGGGGAGAAAAATGGAGATTTAGGGATGGGACAGGGCTGGGGGGATTGGGGTAATTAAAGGGAAATGAGGGATTAATTAACGGGAGAATTGGGGATTAATTAAGGGGGAAAATAGGGGATTAATTAAGGGGGAATTGAGGATAAATGTTGGGAATGAAGGGGGATTGGGATAAAAATTGGGGATTGATTAAAGGGGAATTGGGGATTGATTAAGGGGGAAATTTGGGATTAATTAAAAATCAAATTAAAATTAATTAATGGGGAATGAAGGGATAAAAATTAATTGATTAAAGGAATTGGGGATTGATTAAGGGGAAATTTGGGATTAATTAAGGAATTAGGATTGATTAAGGGAACTGGGGATTGATTATGTGGGGACTTAAAACTGATTGACTGATTAATTAAACCTGGATTGATTAAATTCCCCAAATTAATTGGGGGGGATTAATTAAGGGGGATTTAATTAAGGGGAATTGGGATTAATTAAAGGGGAATGAATTCCCAAAAATTTGGGGATTAAGGGGGAATTGGGATTGAATTAAGGGGAATTGGGGATTGATTAAGGAATTGGGGATTAATTAAAAATCCCAATTTGATTAAAGGGGGAATTATTAATTAATTGGGGATTATTAAATTAAGGGGAATTAATTAAGGGGGATTAATTAGGGGGGGATTGATTAAGGGGGAATTGGGGATTGATTAAGGGGGAAATTGGGGATTAATTAAGGGGGAATTGGGGATTAATTAAAGGGGAATTGGGGATTAATTAAGGGGAATTGGGGATTGATTAAGGGGGAATTGGGGATAAATAAAGGGGAATTGGGGATTAATTAAGGGAAAATAAATAACAAAATTAAAAAAATTTTGGGAATTAAAAGGGGAAATTGGGGATTAATTAAGAGGAATTGGGGATTAATTAAAGGAGGATTTATGGATTAATTAAGGGGGAATTGGGGATTGATTAAGGGGGAAATGAGGGATTAATTAACGGGGGAATTGGGGTTTAATTAAGGGGGAATTGAGGGTTGATTAAGGGGGAAATTTGGAATTGGGAAATTGGGATTGGGATTAAAGGGGAAAATTATGGATTAATTAAGGGAGGGGGTTTAAATTAAGGATTAATTAAAAGGAATTGAGAATTAATTAAAAGGAGATTTATGGATTAATTAAGGGAGAATTGGGGAATTGGGGATTGATCAGGAGGGATTGGGGATTAATCAGGGGGATTGGGGTTGATTAAAGGGGATTAATTAACGGGGGAATTGGGGTTTAATTAAGGGGAATTGGGGATTGGGGATTGGGATTAAAATTTGGGAAATTGGGGATTAATTAAGAGGAATTGGGGATTAATTAAAGGAGGATTTATGGATTAATTAAGGGGGAATTGGGGATTGATTTAAATGAAATTAATTAAAGGGGAATTTTGGGGATAGAAATTTGGAATAAAAATTGGGATTTAATGGGGAATTCGGGATAAAAGGAGGAGAATTAAAAAATTGGGGGATTAATCAGGGGGGATTGGGGATTAATTAAGGGGAATTAGGGATTAATTAAGGGGAAATTTGGGGTTAATTAAGGGGGGGATAGAAGTTGGGGGAATTCGGGATAAAAATTGAGAATTAAAGGGTTAATTAAAATTAAGGGAAGAATTAGGAATTTGGGTTAAAAAACTGCCAAATTAAAGGAGAATTAAGGGGAAGAATAGGAAAAAAATGGGGGAAAGGGGAATGGGGGGGGCAGGGGAGGCCCGGGGACAGCCCTGAGGGGCAGGGGGGTCCTTAGGGCGGTAATTAGCGCGCTAATGAGGGGCAGTCCCGGGGGGGGTTAATTAGGGCGGTAATGAAGCGTTCACGGGGGAGCGGCCCCGCCGCCATCGCCGCTCACCGCGCTCGGCGCACCCGGAAGCGGAAGTGGCGGCCGGAAGCGGAAGTGCAGGGGAAAGAAGGGGCGGGGCTTGATGGCTTGTTGTTATGGGCGGGTTTAGTGTCAGAACGAGGCTGGGGCGGGGCCTAATTAGGAAATGATGGGGCGTGGTTGTGTCAGAACGAGGCTGAGGCGGGGCCTAATGAGGAAATGATGGGGCGTGGCTTGGTGTCAGAACGAGGCTGGGCGAGGCCTAATGAGGAAATGAATGGGGCGCGGCTTGTGTCAGAACGAGGCTGGGGCGGAGTTTTTTGTGGCAGCATCGGGGGCGTGGTTTCGTGTGTGGGCGGGGCTTAACCCGTTCCCCTTCCGGGTTTTATTCCCAGTTCGATACTGGGACGGACTGGTCCCGATTCCGGTCAGATACTGGTGCGAACTGGTCCCAGTCCCAGCCCCAAACTGGTGCCAGTTCCAGCCCCATACTGGTCCATACTGGTCCCAGTCCCAGCCCCAAACTGGGCCAAACTGGTGCCAGTCCAAGGCCTATACTGGTCCCAGGTTCTGCTCCCATTCCCAGTTTCATACTGGGCCAGACTGGTCCCAGTCCCTCCCAGTTTGTCCCAGTTCATCCCAGTTCCATCCCAGTCCATCCCAGTTCCATCCCAGTCCCTCCCAGTCCCTCCCAGTCCCTCCCAGTGCCCCCCAGTTCCCAAAACCAACTCCTGGGTGTCCATCCATGGCTTTATTCCACACAAAATCCCGGAATTTTTGCCCAAAATTCCAAAAAATTCCCCCCAAAATCCTGGAATTCCACCCAAAGTCCCAGAATCCCACCCAAAATCCCCCAAAATCCACCCAAAATCCCAGGAGTTTTCCCCAAATCCCAGAATTTCGACCAAAATTCCCAAAATTCCACACAATTAAAAAAAAAAAGGAATTCTGCCCAAAATCCCTAAATTCTGCCCAAAGTCCTGGAATTCTGCCTAAAATTCCACCCAAAATTCCAAAAATTCCCAAAATCCCAGAAATTCCCCAAAAATTCCAATATTCTGCACAAAATCAGAGATTTCTGCCTAAAATCCCAGAAATTTCCCCCCAAATCCAAGAATTCCACCCAAAATCCCAGGAATTCTATGCAAAATCTCGGAATTTCACCCCAAATCCCAAAAATCTGCTCAAATTTCATGGAATTTTGTCCCCAAAATTCCCAAATTTCCCCCAAAATCCCAGAATTCTGCCCAAAATCCCCCCCAAATCCCAGAATTCTGCCCCAAATTTCCAAAATTCCACCCAAAATCCCAGAATTTTGAGGGGATTTTTGGGAATTTTGGGAGAATTTTGTGGGGAATTTTTGAGGTTTTTGGGGAGGATTTGGGGAGAAATTTGAGGGGATTTTTGGGAATTTGGGGGAGGATTTCAAGGGGAATTTTGGGAGAATTTCCAGGGGGATTTTTGGGAATTTTTTGGAGAATTTTGAGGAGACTTTGGGGAGTTTTGACAGGATTTGGGGAGGATTTCGAGCAGATTTTCAGGAATTTTTGGGGAATTTTGGGGAGAATTTTGAAGGGGATTTTGGGAATTTTTGGGATCATTTTGATGGGGATTTTAGGGAATTTTGGGAGAATTCCCGGGAGAATTTTTGGGGATTTTTGAGGGAATTTTGAAGGGGTTTTTTGGGGAGATTTTTGGGATTTTTAGAGGGAATTTTTCAGGGATTTTTGGAATTTTGGAGGGAATTTGGAAGGGAATTTGGGCAGATTTTTGGGAATTTTTGGGATAATTTTGAAGGGATTTGGGGGATATTTTTGGGAATTTTGGAGGGAAATTTAAAGGGATTTTTGGGAGATTTTTGGGATAATTTTGAAGGGATTTTTGGGAGATTTTGGGGAATTTTGGGGAGAATTTTCAGGGGAATTTAGGGAATTTGGGGGATAATTTTGATGGGGATTTTTGGGGAATTTTGGGAGAATTCCCAGGAGAATTTTTGGGGATTTGGGAAGAATTTCCAAGGGATTTTTGGGGCGGATTTCCAGAGGGATTTGGGGGGATTTTGGGGAGATTTTCGAGGGGAATTTGGGGAATTTGGGGAGAATTCCCGGGAGAATTCCGGGGGATTTCTTGAGGGAATTTTGGAGGGATTTTTTGGGGAGATTTTTGGGAATTTTAGAGGGAATTTCGAAGGGATTTTGGGGAGATTTTTGGAAATTTTTCAGGGAATTTTTCAGGGATTTTTGGAAATTTTTCAGGGATTTTTGGGAGATTTTGGGGAATTTCGGAGGGAATTTTTCGGGGATTTTGGGGAGATTTTCGAGGGGAATTTTGGGAATTTTGGGAATTTATGAATTCGGAGGGAATTTCAAAGGGATTTTTGGGGCGGATTTCCAGAGGGATTTGGGGGAATTTTGGGGAGATTTTCGAGGGGAATTTGGGGAATTTTGGGGAATTTTGGGAGAATTCCCAGGAGAATTTTTATGAATTCGGAGGGAATTTCAAAGGGATTTTTAGGGCAGATTTCCAGAGGGATTTGGGGGGATTTTGGGGAGATTTTCAAGGGGGATTCGGGGAATTTTGGGGAGATTTTCGAGGGGAATTTTGGGAATTTTGGGGATTTGGGGGAATTTTGGGGAGATTTTCGAGGGGAATTTTGGGAATTTTTGGGAATTTTGGGGCCGTCTCTCTCATCCCTCCCCCGGGAACAGGTGGGAGCCCAGCAGGCTGGAGATGGCGCCGGGGTCGCCGCCGTTGGGCTCCGCCAGCAGCTCCGGGGGCGCGGCCGGGAGCCCCGGGAACCCCGGGAACCCCGGGAGCTCCGGGAGCTCCGCGAGCTCCGCGAACGGCGCCAGCCCCGGCGGCCCCAACGGAGGCAGCAGCGGCGGGAGCGGCTCCGGAGCCTCCGGGAGCGCGGGAAAGGCGGCGGCGGCTGCGGGGGCACGGGGAGTAACGGGGGTTTAATACGGGAATAACGGGGATTGAATACGGGAATAACGGGGATAATACAGGGGAATAACGGGGATTGTATAGGGGAATAACGGGGATTGAATACGGGAATAACGGGGATTGAATGGGGGAATAACGGGGATTGAATACGGGAATAACGGGGATTGAATACGGGGAATAACGGGAATTTAATTGGGAAATAACAGGGATTTTATAGGGGAATAACGGGGATTGTATAATGGGAAATAGGGAACGGGATTGAATACGGGGAATAACGGGATTGAATGGGGAATAACGGGATTGAATACGGGGAATAACGGGATTGAATACGGAATAACGGGATTGAATGCGGGAATAACGGGATTGAATGGGGAATAACGGGATTGAATGGGGAATAATGGGGAATTTATAGGGGATTAACGGGATTGTATAGGGGAATAATGGGGATTTATAGGGGAATAACGGGGATTGAATAGGGGAATAACAGGGAATTTATAGGGGAATAACGGGGATTGAATACGGGGGAATAACGGGGATTGAATGGGGAATAACGGGGATTGAATACGGGGAACAACGGGACTGAAATACGGGGAATAACGGGATTGAAATGGGGAACAACGGGATTGAAACAATGGGGAACGGGGAATAACGGGGATTGAATACGGGGGAATAACGGGGATTGAATACGGGGGAATAACGGGGATTTAATACGGGGGAATAACGGGGATTGTATAGGGGAATAACGGGAATTTATAGGGGAATAACGGGGATTGTATAGGGGAATAATGGGGATTTAATAGGGAGATAACAGGGATTTTATAGGGGAATAACAGGGAATTTATAGGGATTAATTGGGGGAATGTATAGGGAATAATGGGGAATTTAATTGGGGAATAACGGGGATTGAATGGGGAATAAATTGAATGTATAGGGGAATAATGGGGTTTAATAGGGGAATAACGGGGATTTTATAGGGGAATAAATGGGATTTTATAGGGAAATAATGGGAGTTTGGGACAAAAAATAGGAATTTTGGGGGCGTAAATGGGGATTTTGGGGTAAAAACAGAGTTTTAATGGGGAAAATGGGGATTTTATAGGGGAGTAAAATGGGGATTTTATGACGAAAAATGGGGATTTTGGGGAGAAAAACGGAGTTTGGGGAAAAATTTGGGGATTTTGGGGGGGGAAATGGGGGATTTGGGGGGTAAAATGGGGAATTTGGGGGGAAATGGGATTTTACAGGAAAAATGGGAATTTTGGACAAAAAATTGGGGATTTTATGGGGAAAAATGGGAATTTGGGGGGGTGGGGATTTGGGGGGATTTTGGGCATTTTGGGGACAAATGGGGATTTTAGGGAAAAATGGGGATTTGACAGGGAAATAATTGGGATTTTACTGGGAAAATGGGATTTTGTAGAGAAACAATGGGATTTTATAGGGAAAAATTGGGATTTTGGGGGGTGGAAATTGGTGATTTGGGGGTGGAAATTTGGGATTTGGGGTGGAAATTTGGGGATTTGGGGTGGAAATTTGGGATTTGGGGTGGAAATTTGGGGATTTGGGGTGGAAATTTGGGGATTTGGGGTGGAAATTTGGGATTTGGGGTGGAAATTTGGGATTTGGGGGCTCGGGGGTGGCACCTGTGGGGCCCAGGGGGATGAAGTGCTCCAGGTACCCCGGGGGCTTCTTCCTCCTCTTGGCCTCGATCCCGAACGGGTCTGGGGGGAACGGGCGGGGTCAATTCCCCAAAATCCCCCAAAATTCCCCCAAAAATTTATCACAAATTCCCCAAAATCCCCCAAATGCCCCAAATTCTCACCCAATCCCCCAAAATCCCCCCAAATTCCCTCCAAATTTATCACGAATTCCACCAAATTCTCCTTAAATCCCCCCAAATTCCCCCAAATTCCCCCCAAATTTATCACGAATTCCACCAAATTCATCCCAAATCCCCCCAAATTCTCCCAAATTCCCTCCAAATTTATCACAAATTCCACCAATTCTCCCTAAGTCCCCCCAATTTCCCCAAATTCTTCTCAAATTTATCCCAAATTTCCCCAAATTCATCCCAAATCCCCTCAAACCTCCCCAAATCCATCCCAAATTCCCCCAAATTCTCCCGAAATTTACCCAAATTCCCCCCAAATCCCCTTAAACCATCCCAAACTCCCCCAAATTTCCCCTCCATCCCCTCACATTTCCCCAGCATTTTCCCCAAATTCATCCCAAATTTGCTGCAAACACTCCCAGTTCCCCCCAGTCTATCCCAGTCCCTCCCAGTTCCCCCCAGTATCTCCCAATCCCTCCCAATATCTCCCAGGCCCTCCCAGTCCCTGCAGTCCCTCCCAGTTCCCTCCCAGTCCCTCCCAGTCCCTCCCAGTATAACCCAGTCTATCCCAGTATCTCCCAGTCCCTCCCAGTTCCCTCCCAGTCCCTCCCAGTCCCTCCCAGTTCCCTCCCAGTCCCACCAGTCCCCGAGAGCTCCTCCAGCAGGTCGGGCATTCCGCGCTTGCGCTTCACCTGCACCCGGTACGCGTCTGCGGGGGAACAACACCGGGAGTTACACCGGGAACAACACCGGGAATTACACTGGGAATTACACCGGGAATTTACCAGGAAATACCGGGAATTACACCCTGAAATACCGGGAGTTACACCGGGAATTACACCGGGAGTTACACAGGGAAATACCGGGAATTACACCAGGAATTTACCAGGAAATACCGGGAGTTACACCAGGAACAACACCGGGAATTTACAGGGAAATACCGGGAATTACACCCTGAAATACCAGGAGTTACACCGGGAATTGCATCGGGAATTTACCGGGAAATACTGGGAATGACACCGTGAGTTACACTGGGAATTTACTGGGAAATACTGGGAATTGCACCGGGAAATACTGGGAGTTATACTGGAAGTTACACTGGGAATTACACCGGGAATTACACCGGGAATAACACCAGGAATTTACCGGGAATTACACTGGGAACTACACTGGGAACTACACTGGAATTACACCGGGAAATACCGGGAGTTACACTGGGAAATACTGGGAGTTACACTGGGAAATACTGGGAGTTACACTGGGAATTACACCAGGAGTTTCACCCGAAAATACCGGGGAACACCGGGAAGCGTTACCGGGAACGTGGGGAACGCTGGGATCAACCACCACTCCCACCACTCCCGGTGTTCCCGGTGCTCATCCCCGTAATTCCGGGTTGTTCCCACTGCCCATTCCAGGTGTTCCTGTTATCCCCAGGTGTTCCTGTTATCCCCAGGTGTTCCTGTTATCCCCAGGTGTTCCTGTTATCCCCAGGTGTTCCTGTTATCCCCAGGTGTTCCTGTTATCCCCAGGTGTTCCTGTTATCCCAGGTGTTCCTGTTATCCCCAGGTGTTCCCGTTATCCCCAGGTGTTCCTGTTATCCCCAGGTGTTCCCGTTATCCCCAGGTGTTCCTGTTATCCCCAGGTGTTCCCTGTTATCCCCAGGTGTTCCTGTTATCCCCAGGTGTTCCTGTTATCCCCAGGTGTTCCTGTTATCCCCAGGTGTTCCTGTTATCCCCAGGTGTTCCCCCCAGGTGTTCCTGTTATCCCCAGGTGTTCCGCATCCCCAGGTGTTCCTGTTATCCCCAGGTGTCCCCATCCCCCAGGTGTTCTCATTATCCCCAGGTGTTCCTGTTATCCCCAGGTGTTCCTGTTATCCCCTGTACCCAGTGTGCACCTGCACCTGTACCTGGTGTTCCTGTTATCCCCAGGTGTTCCTGTTGTCCCCAGGTGTTCCTGTTATCCCCAGGTGTTCCTGTTATCCCAGGTGTTCCTGTTATCCCCAGGTGTTCCTGTTATCCCAGGTGTACCCCCAGGTGTTCCTGTTATCCCAGGTGTTCCTGTTATCCCCTGTTCCTGTTATCCCCAGGTGTTCCTGTCCCAGGTGTTCCTGTAGGTGTTCCTGTCCCCAGGTGTTCCTGTACCCCAGGTGTTCTGTATCCTGTTCCTGTATCCCCAGGTGTTCCTGTTATCCCCAGGTGTTCCTGTTATCCCCAGGTGTTCCTGTTCCCCTATCCCCAGGTGTACCTGTACCTGTACCTGGCTGTACCTGTACCTGTTATCCCCTGTTCCTGTATCCCCAGGTGTTCCTGTTATCCCCAGGTGTTCCTGTTACCTGTGCCTGTACCTGTTATCCCCAGGTGTTCCTGTTACCCCAGGTGTTCCTGTTATCCCCAGGTGTTCCTGTTATCCCCAGGTGTTCCTGTTATCCTGTACCTGTTATCCCAGGTGTTCCTGTACCTGTCCCCAGGTGTACCTGAACCTGCACCTGATCCTGTACCTGCACCTGTACCTGCACCTGTACCTGTACCTGTACCTGCACCTGTACCTGTACCTGCACCTGTACCTGTACCTGTACCTGCACCTGTACCTGTACCTGTACCTGCACCTGTACCTGTACCTGCACCTGCACCTGTACCTGCACCTGTTCCTGTACCTGTACCTGTCCCTGTACCTGTACCTGTGTTATGTACCTGTACCTGTACCTGCACCTGTACCTGCACCTGTACCTGTACCTGCCTGCACACCTGTACCTGTACCTGTACCTGCACCTGTACCTGTACCTGCACCTGTACCTGTACCTGTACCTGTACCTGTACCTGTACCTGTACCTGCACCTGTACCTGTACCTGTGTTCCTGTTACCTGTACCTGTACCTGTACCTGTACCTGTACCTGCACCTGTACCTGCACCTGCACCTGTACCTGTACCTGTACCTGCACCTGCACCTGTACCTGTACCTGTACCTGTACCTGCACCTGTACCTGCACCTGTACCTGTACCTGTACCTGTACCTGTACCTGTACCTGTACCTGCACCTGTACCTGCACCTGCACCTGTACCTGTACCTGTACCTGCACCTGCACCTGTACCTGTACCTGTACCTGTACCTGCACCTGTACCTGCACCTGTACCTGTACCTGCACCTGTACCTGCACCTGCACCTGCACCTGTACCTGCACCTGTACCTGTACCTGCACCTGTACCTGTACCCCTGTACCTGTACCTGTACCCCTGTACCTGTACCTGTACCCCTGCACCTGTACCTGTACCTGCACCTGTACCTGCACCTGCACCTGCACCTGTACCTGCACCTGCACCTGCACCTGCACCTGTACCTGCACCTGCACCTGCACCTGTACCTGCACCTGCACCTGTACCTGTACCTGTACCTGTACCTGCACCTGTACCTGTACCTGCACCTGTACCTGTACCTGCACCTGTACCTGCACCTGTACCTGTACCTGTACCTGTACCTGTACCTGTACCCCTGTACCTGTACCTGTACCTGTACCTGCACCTGTACCTGCCTGCACCTGCCTGTACCTGTACCTGTACCTGTACACCTGTACCTGTACACCTGTACCTGTACCTGCACCTGTACCTGTACCTGTACCTGTACCTGCACCTGTACCTGTACCTGTACCTGCCTGTACCTGCACCTGTACCTGTACCTGTACCTGTACCTGCACCTGTACCTGTACCTGCACCTGTACCTGCACCTGTACCTGTACCTGTACCTGTACCTGTACCTGTACCTGCACCTGCACCTGCACCTGTACCTGCACCTGTACCTGTACCTGTACCTGTACCTGCACCTGTACCTGTACCTGTACCTGCACCTGCACCTGCACCTGTACCTGTACCTGCACCTGTACCTGTACCTGTACCTGTACCTGTACCTGTACCTGTACCTGCACCTGTACCTGCACCTGTACCTGTACCTGTACCTGTACCTGTACCTGTACCTGCACCTGTACCTGTACCTGTACCTGCACCTGTACCTGTACCTGTACCTGTACCTGCACCTGTACCTGTACCTGTACCTGTACCTGTACCTGTACCTGTACCTGCACCTGTACCTGCACCTGCACCTGTACCTGTACCTGTACCTGTACCTGTACCCCATCCCCGTTATCCCCAGGGGTTCCCGGTGCCCATCCCTGCTATCCCCGGTCGGTACCGGTGTCCCGGGGCAGGTAGGTGAACCGGAAGCCCTCGCTGCGGACGCTGTCGGTGAGGCGCTGCAGGAACACCTCCACCTGTACCTGTACCTGTACCTGTACCTGCACCTGCACCTGTACCTGTACCTGCACCTGTACCTGTACCTGTACCTGTACCTGCACCTGTACACCTGTACCTGTACCTGTACCTGTACCTGTACCTGCACCTGTACCTGTACCTGTACCCCATCCCCGTTATCCCCAGGTGTTCCCGGTGCCCATCCCCGCTATCCCCGGTCGGTACCGGTGTCCCGGGGCAGGTAGGTGAACCGAAGCCCTCTGGAAAACTGTCGGTGAGGCGCTGCAGGAACACCTCCACCTGTACCTGTACCTGTACCTGTACCTGCACCTGTACCTGTACCTGTACCTGTACCTGTACCCCATCCCCATCCCGGGCTATCCCCGGTCGGTACCGGTGTCCCGGGGCAGGTAGGTGAACCGGAACCCTTCACTCCGGACGCTGTCGGTGAGGCGCTGCAGGAACACCTCCACCTGTACCTGTACCCCATCCCCGTTATCCCCAGGTGTTCCCGGTGCCCATCCCCGTTATCCCCGATCGGTACCGGTGTCCCGGGGCAGGTAGGTGAACCGGAACCCTTCACTCCGGACGCTGTCGGTGAGGCGCTGCAGGAACACCTCCACCTGCACGGGCTCGCGCAGCTCCAGGTGCGCGTAGGGCGGCGTGCGCAGCACGATCGCCACCTGCCGGTGAACGTCGGCCTGCGAGAAATCGGCCCGCGCCTCCCAGGGCTCCTTGCGGAAAATCACCGCGATGTCCTCTGCAAAACAGCGGGAATGCCCCGGGAATTCGGGAATTCGGGGTTTGGGAATTGGGGATTTGGGATTTGGGAATTCGGGATTGGGGTTTGGGATCAGGAATTTGGGGTATGGGATCGGGGCTCCTTTGGGATGTCCTCTGCAAAACAGCGGGAATGCCCCGGGAATTCGGGAATTCGGGGTTTGGGAATTTGGGATTTGGGCTATGGGGTATGGGAGAGATCGGCCCCCGCCTCCCAGGGCTCCTTGCGGAAAATCACCGCGATGTCCTCTGGAAAACAGCGGGAATGGCCCGGGAATTCGGGAATTCGGGGTTTGGGATCGGGAATTTGGGGGATTTGGGATATGGGAGATTCGGGATCCCAGGGCTCCTTATGTCCTCTGCAAAACAGCGGGAATGCCCCGGGAATTCGGGAATTCGGGGTTTGGGAATTCGGGATTTGGGGTATGGGATCGGGAATTTGGGGTATGGGAATGTGGGATCGGGGATTTGGGATTTGGGATTTGGGCTATGGGGTATGGGAGAGATCGGCCCGAGCCTCCCAGGGCTCCTTGCGGAAAATCACCGCGATGTCCTCTGGAAAACAGCGGGAATGCCCCGGGAATTCGGGATTTGGGAATTCGGGATTTGGGGTATGGGATCGGGAATTGGGGATCTGGGGTATGGGATTGGGAATTTGGGATTTGGGCTATGAGGTATGGGAGAGATCGACCCCCACCTCCCAGGGCTCCTTGCGGAAAATCACCGCGATGTCCTCTGGAAAAGAGCGGGAATTCCTTGGGAATTCGGGAATTCGGGATTTGGGAATTGGAAATTTGGGAATTTGGGGGTTCAAATTCAGGAATTTGGGATTTGGGATTTGGGGTATGGGAGAGATCGGCCCGCGCCTCCCAGGGCTCCTTGCGGAAAATCACCGCGATGTCCTCTGGAAAACAGCAGGAATGCCCCGGGAATTCGGGAATTCGGGGTTTGGGAATTTGGGATTTGGGATTTGGGATTTGGGATTTGGGAATGTGGGATTGGGATTTGGGATTTGGGCTATGGGGTATGGGAGAGATCGCCCGCGCCTCCCAGGGCTCCTTGCGGAAAATCACCGCGATGTCCTCCCAGCTGTGCCCAGATGTGATCCCAGGTGTGTGCCCAGGTGCCCCCAGGTGTGTGCCCAGGTGCATGCCCAGGTGTGTGCCCAGGTGTGCCCAGGTGTGCCCAGGTGTGCCCCCAGGTGTGCCAGGTACCTTTCTGCACCTTGTCGCAGAGCAGGTACAGCTCCTCCCCGCCCAGGTGTGTGCCCAGGTGTGCCCAGGTGTGCCCAGGTGTGCCCAGGTGTGCCTGCTGTACCTTTCTGCACCTTGTCGCCCCAGGTAGAGCCCAGGTCCCCAGCCCAGGTGTGTGCCCAGGTGTGTGCCCAGGTGTGCCCAGGTGTGCCCAGGTGCCCCCAGGTGTGTGCCCAGGTGTGCCCAGGTGTGCCCAGGTGTGCCCGCTGTACCTTTCTGCACCTTGTCGCAGAGCAGGTAGAGCTCCTCCCCCCAGGTGTGTGCCCAGGTGTGTGCCCAGGTGTGCCCAGGTGTGTGCCCAGGTGTGCCCAGGTGTGTGCCCAGGTGTGCCCAGGTGTTTCTGCACCTTGTCGCAGAGCAGGTACAGCTCCTGCCCAGGTGTGTGCCCAGGTGTGCCCAGGTGTACCCCCAGGTTTCCCAGGTGCACCTTGCCCGCCTTTCTGCACCTTGAGAGCAGGTACAGCTCCCCCAGCCCAGGTGCCCAGGTGTGCCCAGGTGTGTGCCCAGGTGTGCCCAGGTGTGCCCAGGTGTGCCCAGGTGTGCCCGCTGTACCTTTCTGCACCTTGTCGCAGAGCAGGTACAGCTCCTCCCCGCCCAGGTGTGTCGCCCAGGTGTGCCCAGGTGTGCCCAGGTGTGCCCAGCTGTGCCCAGGTGTTCCCTCTGCAACGTTCCGGAACCTTCCCTCAGGGACCCCCAGCTCGGCAATTGCGGGGAATTTGGGGCACAATTTGGGAATTTTGGGGGAATTTTGGGGGCACAATTTGGGAATTTTAGGGGAATTTTGGGTGAATTTTGGGGGCACAATTTGGGAATTTTGGGGGAATTTAGGGGGAATTTTGGGGGCACAATTTGGGAATTTTAGGGGACTTTTGGGGGCATAATTTGGGAATTTTGGGGGAATTTTGGGGGAATTTTGGGGGGATAATTTGGGAATTTGGGGGGAATTTTCGGGGAATTTTGGGGCACAATTTGGGAATTTTGGGGGAATTTTGGAGACATAATTTGGGAATTTTGGGGGAATTTTCGGGGAATTTTGGGGCACAATTTGGGAATTTTGGGGGAATTTTGGGGACATAATTTGGGAATTTTGGGGGAATTTTCGGGGAATTTTGGGGCACAATTTGGGAATTTTGGGGGAATTTTGGGGACATAATTTGGGAATTTTGGGAGAATTTTGGGGGAAATTTTTGGGGGAATAATTTGGGAATTTTGGGGGGAATTTTTTTTAATTTTATGGAATTTCGGGGGGAATTTTTTGGAATATTTTTTGAGTTTTGGGGGGAATTATTGGGGATTTTTTTTTTTTAATTTGGGGGGAATTTTTGTTTTTTTTTAAATTTTGGGGAATTTTTGGGAATTTTTCAGGGATTCTTTTGGTGGGGGGAAATTTATTGGGAATTTCAAATAATTGTTTAATTTTTTAAATTTATCGAAAATTTTTCAGCATTTTTGGGGCTGATTTTGGGGATAATTCCGAGATAATTTTGGGATATTTCCAGGATATTTTCAGGACATTTCCAGGACATTTTTGGGGATATTTTGGGGGATTTTGGGACTCACTCTTGTCGAAGATGGGCTGGGACAGCACCGGGCTGAGGCACCAGGGGAATTTTGGGGATATTTTGGGGATTTTTTGGGATAATTCTGAGATTATTTTGGGATATTTTCAGGATATTTCAGGACATTTCCAGGACATTTTTGGGGATATTTTGGGGGATTTAGGGACTCACTCTTGTCGAAGATGGGCTGGGACAGCACCAGGCTGAGGCTGCAGGGAATTTTGGGGATATTTTTGGGGATTTTTTGGGGATAATTCTGATATTTTGGGATTTTTTTTCAGGGGACATTTTGGGGATATTTTTGGGATTTTTTGGGGCAGTTTTTGAGAATAATTCTGAGATAATTTTGGGGTATTTCCATGATATTTTCAGGACATTTCCAAGACATTTTTGGGGATATTTTGGGGATTTTGGGACTCACTCTTGTCGAAGATGGGCTGGGACAGCTCCGGGCTGAGGCTGCGGGGAATTTTGGGGATATTTTGGGGATATTTTTGGGAATAATTCCGAGATAATTTTGGGGTATTTCCAGGATATTTTCAGGACATTTTTGGGGATATTTTGGGGGATTTTGGGACTCACTCTTGTCGAAGATGGGCTGGGACAGCACCGGGCTGAGGCTGCGGGGTAATTTTGGGGCCAATTTTGGGATTTTTTGGGGCAGTTTTTGGGGATATCTCTGGGATACTTTTTGGGGATATTTTTGGGACATTTCCAGGACATTTCCAGGACATTTTTGGGGATATTTTGGGGGATTTTGGGACTCACTCTTGTCGGAGATGGGCTGGGACAGCTCCGGGCTGAGGCTGCAGGGGATTTTGGGGATATTTTGGGGATATTTTGGGGATATTTTGGGGATAATTCTGAGATAATTTTGGGATATCTCTGGGACATTTTCAGGACATTTTTGGGGTGAATTTGGGATATTTTGGGACTCACTCTTGTCGAAGATGGGCTGGGACAGCACCGGGCTGAGGCTGTGGGGGATTTTGGGGATTTTTTGGGATTTTTGGGGGATAATTCTGAGATAATTTTGGGACATTTCCAGGATATTTTCAGGACATTTTCAGGACATTTTTGGGGTGAATTTTGGGGGATTTTGGGGATTTCTTGGGGCTGATTTTGGGGATATCTCTGAGATACTTTTGGGGTATTTTTGGGACATTTCCAGGACATTTTCAGGACATTTTTGGGGTGAATTTGGGATATTTTGGGACTCACTCTTGTCGAAGATGGGCTGGGACAGCTCCGGGCTGAGGCTGCGGGGAATTTTGGGGATATTTTGGGATTTTGGGGGATATATTTGGGATAATTCTGAGATATTTTTGGGATATTTCCAGGATATTTCAGGACATTTTCAGGACATTTTTGGGGTGAATTTGGGATATTTTGGGGCTCACTCTTGTCGAAGATGGGCTGGGACAGCACCGGGCTGAGGCTGTGCGGGATTTTGGAGGATATTTTTTGGGATATTTTTGGGATATTTTCAGGATATTTTCAGGATATTTCAGGGACATTTTTGGGGTGAATTTGGGGGATTTTGGGACTCACTCTTGTCGAAGATGGGCTGGGACAGCTCCGGGCTGAGGCTGCGGGGAATTTTGGGGATATTTTGGGGATATTTTTGGGATAATTCCGAGATTATTTTGGGGTATTTCCAGGACATTTTCAGGGACATTTTTGGGGATATTTTTGGGATTTTTTGGGGCAGTTTTTGGGAATAATTCTGAGATAATTTTGGGATATTTTCAGGATATTTTCAGGATATTTCAGGGACATTTTTGGGGATATTTTGGGGGGTTTTGGGGCTCACTCTTGTCGAAGATGGGCTGGGACAGCACTGGGCTGAGGCTGCAAGGGGAATTTTTGGGGATATTTTGGGGATTTTTGGGGCTGATTTTGGGGATATCTCTGCGATATTTTCAGGATATTTTAGGATATTTTTGAGGTGAATTTGGGATATTTGGGGACTCATTTTGGGGTTGGTTTTTTAGGACATTTTTTTTTAGGGGCTGATTTTGGGGATAATTCAGAATTTTTGGGATATTTTCAGGACTCATATTTTGGACATTTCAGGACATTTTTGGGATGGGACAGGACTCACTCTTGTCAAAAGGGCTGGGACAGCTCAGGCTGAGGCACCAGGGGAATTTTGGGGATTTTGGGGATTTTTTTTGGATAATTGATTTTTTGGGGATAATTTCAGGACATTTTCAATTTTGGGATTTTGGGATTTTTGGGGCAGGACATTTTCAGGATATTTTTGGGATATTTCAGGATATTTTCAGGACATTTTGGGGACATTTTAGGGGATATTTGGGGATTTTGGGACTCACTCTTGTCAAAGATGGGCTGGGACAGCTCGGGCTGAGGCTGGGGAACCAGGGGATATTTTGGGGTTTTTTGGGGATATTTTTGGGATAATTCCGAGATTATTTTGGGGTATTTCCAGGACATTTTCAGGACATTTTCAGGGACATTTTTGGGGATATTTTTGGGATTTTTTGGGGCAGTTTTTGGGGATAATTCCGAGATATTTTTGGGATTTTTGGGGCTGATTTTGGGATATCTCTGAGATATTTCCAGGATATTTTCATATTTTTGGGACATTTGGTTTCAGGACATTTTGGGGGATATTTGGGGATTTTGGGACTCACTCTTGTCGAAGATGGGCTGGGACAGCACCGGGCTGAGGCACCGGGGGGAATTTTTGGGGATATTTTGGGATTTTTTGGGGCAGTTTTTGGGAATAATTCTGAGATAATTTTGGGATATTTTCAGGATATTTTCAGGATATTTCAGGGACATTTCAGGGACATTTTTGGGGTGAATTTGGGATATTTTGGGACTCACTCTTGTCGAAGATGGGCTGGGACAGCTCCGGGCTGAGGCTGCAAGGGGAATTTTTCGGGATATTTTGGGGATTTTTGGGGCTGATTTTGGGGATATCTCTGAGATATTTCCAAGATAATTTTTTGGGGGATATTTGGGGACATTTTCAGGACATTTTTGGGGTGAATTTGGGGATTTTTGGGACTCACTCTTGTCAAAGATGGGATGGGACAGCACCGGGCTGAGGCACCGGGGGGGAATTTTCGGGGATATTTTGGGATTTTTTGGGGCAGTTTTTGGGATAATTCTGAGATAATTTTGGGATATTTCCAGGACATTTTCAGGACATTTTCAGGGACATTTTCGGGGATATTTTGGGATTTTCACTCTTGGGGCTGGGACAGCTTTTTGGGATAATTTGGGGATATTTTTGGGATAATTTCAGGATTATTTTCAGGACATTTCAGGACATTTCAGGGACATTTTTGGGGATATTTTGGGGTTTTTGGGGCAGTTTTGGGGATAATTCTTATTTTTTGGATATTTCTGGATATTTTCAGGACATTTCAGGACATTTTGGGGATATTTGGGGGTTTTGGGACTCACTCCTGTCGAAGATGGGCTGGGACAGCACGGGCTGAGGCACGACCTCCTGGTGGTTTTGGGGATATTTTTGGGATTTTTTGGGGCAGTTTTTGGGGATATCTCTGGGATACTTTTTGGGATATCTCTGGGATATTTTCAGGACATTTCCAGGACATTTTTGGGGATATTTGGGGGGATTTTGGGACTCACTCTTGTCGAAGATGGGCTGGGACAGCTCCGGGCTGAGGCACCGGGGGGAATTTTTGGGGATATTTTGGGATTTTTTGGGGCAGTTTTTGGGAATAATTCTGAGATAATTTTGGGATATTTTCAGGATATTTTCAGGATATTTCAGGGACATTTCAGGGACATTTTTGGGGTGAATTTGGGATATTTTGGGACTCACTCTTGTCGAAGATGGGCTGACAAATCCGGGCTGAAAATGGAAGGGGATTTTTCGATATTTTGGGGATTTTTGGGGCTGATTTTGGGGATATCTCTGAGATATTTCCAGGATATTTTAGGATATTTTTGGGGTGAATTTGGGGTTGGTTTCAGGACATTTTTGGAGTGAATTTGGGGATTTTTGGGACTCACTCTTGTCAAAGATGGGATGGGACAAATGGGCTGAGGCAAATGGGGAAAAATGGGATATTTTGGGAAAATTTTTTTGGGGCAAAATGGGATAATTCTGAGATAATTTTGGGATATTTCAGGACAATGGGGACAAATTCAGGGACATTTTAAAAATGGGATATTTTGGGAAATTTGGGGCAAAATTTTGGGATAAAAATGAGATAATTTTGGGATATTTTCAGGATAAATGGGACAAATGGGGGAAATATTTCAAATGGGACATTTTTGGGGATAAATTGGGGATTTTGGGACTCACTCTTGTCAAAATGGGCTGGGAAAAACCGGGCTGGGAAAATTGGGATCCCGCGGTCCCGGAATCAGGCCTGAAAAATCCGGAAAACGTTGAAATATGGGGGGAAAATGGTTCCGCATCAGGAAAATGGGGGGCAAAAATGGGAAAAATGAGGGAAAAAAACCAGGAAAAATTGGGGAACAAATTTGAGAAAAAGTGGGGGGAAACAGCAAAAATAAAAGGGAAAAACAGGGAAAAGACAGGAAAATGGGGAAAAAATATGGAAATGCCAGGAAAACGCCAGGAAAAGGGGAAATTCTGACCTTTGAAGGGGGAAAAACCCGGCTGCATTCTTCGATGGCGGCTTGAAATGGGGCACGCAAATGGGAAAAATGGGAAACACAGGGCAGAAATGGGAAAATGGGAAAAAAGGGCCCTTCCCAAAGTCCCTGCCCAGAAACTGGGGAAAATGGGAAAAATGGGGCAAAAAAAGGCAAAAAATCCACCAAAAATGCCAAAAAACGCCTCAAAAATGGGGAAAATCACAGAAGATTCCTGGAAAATTCCCGGAAAATTCCCATTTTTTTGGGAAAGCAGGGGGGAAACCTGGCAAAAATTGGGAAAACAGGGGGAAAAGGGGAAAATGGGAAAAATGGGGAAAATGGGCCCAATGAGGAAAAATGGGGAAAATGGGAAAAATCCTTCCACACCAGGCAAATGGGAAAAACAAAAATGGGGAAATGGGCCCCTGGCAAAAATGGGAAAAAGGGAAAATAAATGGGGAAAAATGGGAAAATGGGGAAAATTTGGGGAAAAAAACGGGGAAAAATGGGAAGAATTGGGGGGAAGGTGGGGAAAGTCCGGGGAAAATGGGAAAAGTCAGGGGAAAACTGGGGCAAAAATGGGAAATCAAAGGAAGAATTGGGGAAAATTGGGAAAAATCACAGGGAAATCAAAGGAAGAATTGGGGGAAATTGGGGAAAAAAATGGGGGAAAGGTGGGGAAAATGGGGGAAAGTTGGGGGAAAATCACGGGGAAATTGGGAAAATCAAAGGAAGAAAATGAGGAAAAAACTGGGAAAAGTCAAATGGGGAAAAAATATGAAAAGTCGGGGAAATTGGGGACAAGTCCGGGGAAAATTGGGAAAAGTCTTCTCGGGGAAATTGGGGAAAATCACCCTTCTTCTCAATGGAAGAATTGGGGGTTTGGGGAAAGTCCGGAAAAGGTGGGGAAAAATGGGGAAAAGTTTGGGCCCTTCCCAAATCACGGGAAAATCAAAATAAGAATTGGGCGAATGTTGGGGAAAAAATCCGGGGAAATTCTGGAAAAATCAAAATCAAGAATTGGGGAAAAGTTGGGGAAAAGTCCCATTTTTTGGGAAGGTGGGGAAAATGGGGAAAAAGTTGGGAAAAGTCAGGAGAAAATTGGGGAAAATCAAAAATGCCCAGAACTGGGGAAAAGTTGGGAAAAGTCAGGGGGGAAATTGGGGAAAATCAAAGAAAGAATTGGGGGAAAGTTGGGGAAAGTCCGGGGGGAAAATTGGGGAAAAATGGGGAAAAGTTGGGGAAAATCACGGGGAAAATCAAAGGAAGAATTGGGGGAAAGTTGGGAAAATCACGGGGGAAAGGTGGGGAAAAATGGGGGGAAAGTTGGGGAAAATCACGGGGGAATCACAGGAAGAATTGGGGGAAAGTTGGGGAAAGTCAGGGGGAAATTGGGGAAAATCAAAGAAAGAATTGGGGAAAAGTCAGGGGGAAAATCGAGGGGAATTAGGGGGAAAAGTTGGGAAAAGTCCGGGGGAAATTGGGGAAAAGTCCGGGGGAAATTGGGGAAAAGGTGGGGAAAGTCAGGAGGGAAAATGGGGAAATCACCGGGGAAATTGGGAAAAGTCAGGGGGAAAATTGGGGAAAATCGAAGGAAGAATTGGGGGAAAGTTGGGGAAAGTCAGGGGGAAATTGGGGAAAAGTCAGGGGAAAATTGGGGAAAATTAAAGAAAGAATTGGGGAAAAGTCAGGGGGAAAATCGAGGGGAATTAGGGGGAAAAGTTGGGAAAAGTCCGGGGGAAATTGGGAAAAGTCGAGGGAAAGTCAGGAGGGAAAATGGGGAAATCACCGGGGAAAGTGGGGAAAGTCAGGGGGAAAATTGGGGAAAATCAAAGAAAGAATTGGGGGAAAAGGTGGGGAAAGTCAGGAGTGAAAATAGGGAAATCACCGGGGAAATGGGGAAAAGTCAGGGCGAAAGTTGGGGAAAAATCCGGAAAAATAGGGAAATCACCTGAATTGGGGAAAGTTGGGAAAAGTCTGGAGAAAACTGGGGAAAAGTCAGGGGGAAATTGGGGAAAATCAAAGAAAGAATTGAGGGAAAGTTGGGAAAAGTCTGGGGAAAAAATTGGAAAAGTCAAAGAAAGAATTGGGGAAAAATTGGGAAAAGTCGAGGGAAAGTCAGGAGGGAAAATGGGGAAAAATCAGGGGAAAAGTTGGGAAAAGTCCGGGGGAAATTGGGGAAAAGTCAGGGGGGAAATTGGGAAAAGTCCGGGGGAAAATTGGGGAAAATCAAAGGAAGAATTGGGGGAAAGTTGGGAAAAGTCCAGGGGAAAGGTGGGGGAAAATGGGGATAAAGTTGGGGAAAAGTCCGGGGGAAATTGGGGGAAATTGGGGAAAATTGGGAAAAGTCGGGGGGGAAAATTGGGGGGACTGATGGGAAAATTGGGAAAAGTCGGGGGGGAAATTGGAGGGAATCGGGAGAAAGTTGGGAAAACCCAGGGGAAAGGGGAATCACAGGAAAATCTGGAGGAAAATTGGGGAAAATCAAAGGGAGAATTGGGAAAACTCGTGGGAAAAAATGGGGGGAATCACGGGAAAATTGGGGAAAATCACGGGGAAACCTGGAGGAAGTTCAGGGGGAAATTCAACCCCAAACCCCCAAATCCACCCCAAATCCACCCCAAAACCATTCCCGGTTTTTTCCCAAACCCCTGGTTTCCCATTTTCCCAAAACCATTCCGGTTTTTTTTCTCCCGATTTTCCCCGTTTTTCCCATTTTCCCAATTTCGATTTTGGGCAGGGTCCCCCGATTTTCACAATTTCTCCCCAATTTTTCCCGATTTTTCCCCGATTTTTTCACAATTTCCCTCAATTTTTTTCCCGATTTCCCCCCGATTTTTTCACAATTTCCCTCAATTTTTTTCCCGATTTTCCCCCGATTTTTCCCCGATTTCCCACCTCGATGCTGGGCAGGGTCCGGTTGCTCTCGGTGCTGTTTTCCCCGATTTTTCCCCGATTTTTTCCCCGATTTTTCCCCAATTCCCCAAATTTTTTTTCCCGATTTTTCCCCGCCCCTCGATTTTTCCCCAATTCCCCAAGTTTTCCCATTTTCCCCACCCACGATGCTGGGCAGGGTCCGGTTGCTCTCGGTGCTGTTTTCCCCGATTTTTCCCCGCTTTTTTCCCCGATTTTTCCCCAATTCTCCCCAAGTTTTTTCCCGATTTTCCCCCGATTTTTTCCCCGATTTTTCCCCGATTCCCCCCAAGTTTTTTCCCGATTTTTTCCCCATTTTCCCACCTCGATGCTGGGCAGGGTCCGGCTGCTCTTGGTGCTGTTTTCCCCGATTTTCCCCCGATTTTTCCCCGATTTTTCCCCAATTCTCCCCAAGTTTTTCCCCGATTTTTTCCCCGATTTTTCCCCGATTTTTCCCCAATTCCCCCCCAGTTTTTTCCCGATTTTTTCCCCATTTTTCCCCGGTTTCCCACCTCGATGCTGGGCAGGGTCCGGCTGCTCTCGGTGCTGTTCTCCCCGATTTTTCCCCGATTTTCCCCCGATTTTTCCCCAATTCCCCCCAAGTTTTTTCCCCGATTTTTCCCCGTTTTTTCCCCATTTTCGATGCTGGGCAGGTCCGGTTGTCCGATTTTTCTCCCGATTTTTTCCCGATTTTTCCCCGATTTTTCCCCAATTCCCCCCAAGTTTTTTCCCGATTTTTCCCCCGTTTTTTCCCCATTTTTCCCCGTTCCTCACCTCGATGCTGGGCAGGGTCCGGTTGCTCTCGGTGCTGTTCTCCCGATTTTTCCCCCATTTTTTCCCCCGATTTTTCCCCGATTTTTCCCCAATTTCCCCAGTTTTTTCCCCAAGTTTTCCTCGATTTTTCCCCGATTTTCCCCGCCCGATTTTTTTTCCCCCATTTTTCCCCGTTTCCCACCTCGATGCTGGGCAGGGTCCGGTTGCTCTCGGTGCTGTTCTCCCCGATTTTTCCTCGATTTTTCCCGATTTTTCCCCCAATTCCCCCCAAGTTTTTTCCCCGATTTTTCCCCGATTTTCCCGTTTTTCCCCAATTTTTCCCGATTTTTTTCCCCGATTTTCCCACCTCGATTCCTCCCAAGTTTTTTGCTCTCAGTGCTTTCTCCCCGTTTTTGCCCCCCGATTTTCCCCTTTCCCACCTCCCGATGCTGGGCTCCGTGATCTGTGCGGCTTCCCCTTTTCCAGCCTCTCAAAGTTCTCCATCTTCTCCACCTTTTCCACCTTTTCCAGCTTTTCCAGCTTTTCCAGCCTCTCGCGGGGCCCCAGCGAGCCCCGCATTTTTCCCCAGTCCCACCCGCGAGGACCAACCGGGGCAGGGCCCGGGGAGCCTCGGGAGCGGCGTCGGGCTGGAACCCGTCCTCCTTCATCACCTCCTCCAGGATCTCTGGGGAAAACCGGGAATTCAGGGAGTTTGTGGGGAGTTCTGGGGGGGAAATCGGGAATTTTGGGGAAAATCTCAAAATCCCGCGGGTTTTAGGGAGAGCCAGGGAGCCTCCGTGATCACGTCAAGCTGGAACCCGTCCTCCTTCATCACCTCCTCCAGGATCTCTGGAAAACCTTTTCCCCTTTTGGGAAGAGTTCTGGGGGAAAATCCAGGAATTTCCAGGGAAAAATCGGAATTCCTTGGGGGGGGGAAAAAGGGAATTTTGGGGTAAAATCCGGGCCAGGGGTTGGGAGGAGTTCTGGGGGAAAATCCCGGGGCAAAAATCAGGAATTTCAGGGGAAAATCAGGAATTTCGGGAAATCAGGGGGAAAAATCGGGAATTTCGGGGGATTTGGAAAGGGCTTTGGGAGCCTCGGGAGCGGGCTCGGGCTGGAACCCGTCCTCCTTCATCACCTCCTCCAGGATCTCTGGGAAAACCGGGAATTTCGGGGGGTTGGGAGGAGTTCTGGGGTGAAAATCGGGAATTTTGGGGAAAAATCCGGAATTTCGGGGGAAAATCGGGAATTTCGGGGAAAAATCGGGAATTTCGGGGCAAAAATCGGGAATTTCGGGGGGTTTGGGAAGGGCTTTGGGAGCCTCGGGAGCGGGCTCGGGCTGGAACCCGTCCTCCTTCATCACCTCCTCCAGGATCTCTGGGAAAACCAGGGATTTCAGGGGTTCAGGAGGAAAATCAGGAATTTCAGGGGTTTGGGAGAAAATCCGGGAATTTCAGGGGTTTGGGAGGAGTTCAAAATCAGGAATTTCAGGGGAAAATCAGGAATTTCAGGGCAAAAATCAGAATTTCAGGGGTTTGGGAAGGGCTTTGGGAGCCTCGGGAGCGGGCTCGGGCTGGAACCCGTCCTCCTTCATCACCTCCTCCAGGATCTCTGGGAAAACCGGGAATTTCGGGGGGTTGGGAGGAGTTCTGGGGTGAAAATCGGGAATTTTGGGGAAAAATCCGGAATTTCAAAATCAAAATTTCAGGGAAAAAAATTTCGGGGCAAAAATCAGGAGTTTGGGGTTTGGGAAAAAATTTGGGAATTTTCGGGGGCAAAATCAGGCTGGACCCGTCCTCCTTCATCACCTTGGGAGGATCTCTGGGAAAAACCAGGGAATTTCAGGGGTTTGGGGGAAATCAGAAAACCCAGGGGTTCGGGAAAAAACAGGATTTTCATGGGGAAAAATCAGGAATTTCAGGGGTTTTTAAAAGAAAATTGGGAATTTCAGGGGTTTGGGGCTGGAACCCGTCCTCCTTTCAGGGGTCCTCCAGGATCTCTGGGAAAAAGGGAATGTCGGGAGGTTTGGGGCAAAAATCAGGGAATTTCAGGGGTTTGGGGAGAAAACCGGGAATTTCAGGCAGTTTGGGAGGATTTCTGGGGAAAATCAGGACCAGGGAAAAATCGAGGGGTTGGGGGCAAAATCAGGAATTTTCGCTGGGTTTTTGGGAAAGCAAAATTTCGTCAGGAATCTGGGGAAAATCCTCCTTCATTTTGGGGGGATTGGGGAAAATCCAGAATTTCAGGGGTTTATGGGTTCTGGGGGAAAAATCAGGGGTTGAGGGAAAAATTTCTAGGGGGAAAATCAGGAATTTCCGGAGGGTTGGGGAAAAATCAGGAATTTTGGGGGGGGTTTGGGGAAATCCTCAGGGAATTTCGTCCTGAAAATCAGGAAAGGATCTCTGGGAAAAACCGGGAATTTCAGGGGTTCTGTAGGATGACTTTGGGAAAAATCAGGAATTTTGGGGGGAAATCAGAATTTCTGGGAATTTTGGGGGTTCGGAGAGGGAATTCCAGCCCAGATCCCAAAGCCTCTTCATCACCTTCCAGGATCTCCGGAAAAACCCAAATTTCAGGGAAATTCAGGAAATTCCGGGGTAAAATCCCTTTCCCCCATTTGGGAGAAAACCCGGAATTTCAAAAGTTTGGGTGGAAAAATGGGAATTTTCAAAAAATCCCCAATTTCAAATTCCCGAAAATCAAAAACCAAAGGATTTATGGGGAAAAATCGGGAATTTCGGAGGATTTTGAAAAGAAAATCCGAATTTCCTCTGAATTTCACACGGTTGAGGGGCGGGAAAAAGGGAATGTCCAAAAGGTTTTGGGGGGAAACCCGGAATTTCAGGGAGTTCTGGAAATTCCGGGGTTGGGGAATCATTTTTCAAAATCAAAATTTCCCCGAATTCCCGGGATTTTAGAAATTCTGGGGAAATCCAGGAATTTCCAAAAATCAGAATTCTGGGGTGAAAACGGGAATTTCAAACTATAATGACCAAAATTCCCAAATTTCCTTTGGGGAAAATTCCCAAATTTTGGGGGTTCGGGAGGGAATTCCAGCCCAGATCCCAAAATCCCAAAAATTCTGGGATTTCCCCAAATTTGGGATCGAATTCCCCCCCCATTCCCCGGAACCCTTCCCAATTTCCCAAAATCCCCAAAATCCCGAATTCCCCAAAATCCCGAATTTCTCAAATGCCAAAAATCCCCGAATTCCCAAAATTCCCCAAACCCCAAATTCCCAAATTTCCCAAAATCCCGATTTCCCAAATTTCCCAAAATCCCGATTTCCCGAATTTCCAAATTCCCCCAAAATCCAAAAATCCCGAATTCCCCAAATTCCCGAATTCCCCAAAATCCTGAATCCCCAAAATCCCGAATTCCCAAAAATCCTGAATTCCCAAAATCCCAAAAATCCCGAATTTCTCCAATGCCCAAAACCCCGAATTCCCAAAAATCCTGAATTCCCAAAAATCCCAAATCCCCCCCCAAATTCCCAATTTCCTCCCCAAAATCCCCGGCTCCAGGATCCCAAAAATTCCTCCGGAGGCTCCAGGATCCTGAAGATTCCAAATCCCTTCGGTTCCACTCACCCAAATCATCTGGAAAAAAGGGGAAAATCGGGAGAAACGGGAAAAAACCGGGGGAAAATCGGGAAAACCGGGAGGGAAAACAGGGAAATCAGGAGAAACGGGGGAAAAACCGGGAAAAAACGGGGGAAAAATGGAAAAACCGGGGGAAAAACCGGGAAAACCGGGGAAAAATGGGGAAAAAAGGGGAAAAACCGAGGGGGAAAAATCAGGAAAACCAGGAAAACCGGAAAACCGGGGAACAGGAAATCAGGGGAAAAACGGGAAAAACGGGGGAAATAAGGGGGAAAAACGGGGAAAAAACGAGGAAAACGGGAAAAACGGGGAAAAAACCGGGAGAAACGGGAAAACAACGGGAAAACCGGGGGAAAAAACCGAGAGGAACGGGGATAAAACGGAGAGGAACGGGGAAAAAAACGGAGTAAATGGGAAAAAAGGGGGAAACGGGAAAAAACGGGGAAAAACGGGGAAAAAACGGGGAAAAACGGGGGAAACGGGAAAGAAACCGGGAAAAACGGGGGAAATAAACGGGAAAACCGATCCCGTGAGGAGCCCCCGACCGGGAGGCGACAGCGGGAAAGGGGAGGGGACACCGGGACCGGACACAGGGGATGGGGAGGGGACACCGGGACCGAACACCGGGATGGAACACCGGGACCGGACACCGGGACCGGGAGGGGACACCGGGACCGGGAGCAAGGCTTTACCTGTGCCCGGTGCTCCGTGAGCCATCGCCAGGCCGGGATCCTGCACGGCGGCTCCTACCGGGACACGGTACCGGGATGGCGCCATCAGCACCGGGAGCGGCACCGGGACAGCCCGAAAGGAGCGATCCCGGTAAAACCGCGCTACCCCCGGCACCGGCAACGGAGCCCAACCGGGAGCGGAGCGTGACACCCCCCGCGACCCCCGCCACCGCCCCGTTATCCCCCCGTGACCCCCCCGGGACGGTCCCGGTTCTGCCACCGGGGGGGATCCCCGGTTCCGCCCAGTGCCGGTTCCGCCACCGGGGGGGATCCCCGGTTCCGCCTCCCCCGGGGCCGCGCTCACCGAGCGGCAGCGCCATGTCCCGCTCCCGGCGCGGGGCCCGGTGGTCCCGGCGCGGGTCCCGGTGGTCCCGGAGCTGCCGGTGCCGCTCCCGCCGCCGCCCCCCGAGGCCGCGCCGCCGCCGGACCTGGAAATCCCCGCGCGGGCCGCGCCGCCATTGGCTGAGCCCGCCGTGACGTCACCCCCGAGGGGCGCGGTCGGGGAAACCCCCACCGGGAGCGCACCGCGCCGCCATTGGCTGAACGCGTCAGTGACGTCACTGTAGGGAACACCCCCGGGGAGAGCGCTGGGGGCGGGGCGCACTCCCATTGGCTGAGCCCGGCTGAGGGGGCGGGGCGGGGAAACCCCCTCCTGCCGGGGGCGGGCCGCGCTGCTATTGGTGGAAATATTTGTGACGTCATAAGAGGGGCGTGATTTGCGGATATTCCTGCCTCTCATTGGGGTCACGTGGGCGCTGCCCCCGGAAGTCTCGCGAGAGGCGGCGCAGCAAAGATGGCGGCGCCGGGGACGGAGGCGGCGGCGGGGCCGGGCCCGGGCCCGGGGCAGGTCCGGGAGCGAGCGGGGCCCGCGGGGCCCGGGGGCGGCACCGGGAACGGGAACGGGCGGGAGCGGACAGCGGGAAACCGGCCCCGAGAGGGCACAGGGGGAACGGGGAGCGGGAGCGGCGCCGGGAACCGAGCAGGGACCGGGAACTGCAACCGGGGACAGGGACCGGGAGCGGGGACCGGGAACCGGGACCGAGAGTGGGAACAGGGAATGGGGACAGGGAACGGGAGCGTGAACTGGGAAAGGGACAGAGACAGGGACGGGGACCCGGGACCGGGCACCGGGAACCGGGAACGGGGACCGGGAATGGGAGCGGGGACAGGGACAAGGAGCGGGGACCGGGATGGGGGAGCGGGACCGGGACCGGGGACAGGGAAGGGGACACGGAAGGGGCCAGAGACAGGCACGGGCACCGGGAGCGGGGCAAGGTCCGGGGTCAAAGTCGGGGACCGGGACCGGGGGAGGGACCGAGAGCGGGGACCGGAACCGGCACAGAGACCCTGGCAGGATCAGAGAACGGGACCGAAACCGGGACCGGGACGGGGGAGAGGCTGAGAGCAAGGACGGGAACGGGGGAAGGATCGGGACCAAGACCGGGGCTGAAAACGGGACCGGGGTCAGAGAACGGGGTCGGGATGGGAGCTGGGAACAGCTCCGGTAACGGGACCAGGGCAGGGACCGGGGCCGGGATGGGGCCGGTACCAGCACAGTGACTGGGAGGGATCAGTACCGGGAAGGGATCAGTACCGGGCCAGTGTCAGTGACCAGGAAGGGGCTGGTACCGGGCCAGTGTCAGTGACTGGGAAGGGATCAGTACCGGGCCAGTATCAGTGACTGGGCCAGGATCAGTGACCGGGAAGGGATCGGTACCGGGCCGGTATCAGTTACCAGGAAGGAGCTGGTACCGGTATCGGGCCGGTATCAGTGGCCGGTGCCTGTCCCGGTGCTGCAGGTGCTGAGCAGTAACGGCACCGCTGGGGCCGGTACCGGGCCGGTGTCGGTGACCGGGAGAAACCGGTACCAGGCTGGTGTTGGTGACCAGGAACAGGCCGGTACCGGAAAGGGCCGGTACCGGGCCGGTGTCAGTGACTGTGCAGGGATCGGTACCGGGCCGGTATCAGTGACCGGGAAGGGATCGGTACCGGGCCGGTATCAGTGACCGGGAAGGGATCGCCTGGCCTGGTGACTGCAGGGATCGTACCGGGCGGTGTCAGTGACTGGGAATCGGTACGGGACTGTCAGTGACCGGGAGGGATGGGATCAGGGGTTCAGGACCAGGAAGGAATCGGTACCGGGTCGGTGTTGGTGACCAGGAAGGAATCGGTACCGGGTCGGTGTCGGTGACCAGGAAGGAATCGGTACCGGGTCGGTGTTGGTGACCAGGAAGGAATCGGTACCGGGTCGGTGTCGGTGACCAGGAAGGAATCGGTTCTGGTTCTGTTCCGGTGCCTGTCCTGGTTTCCAGCAGTAACGGCGCTGCCGGCACCGGTACCGGGATGGGGTTGGGATGGTGTCAGTACCGGTACCGGTGTCACTGACCGGTTCTGGTTCCGGTTCCGGTTCTGTTCCCGCAGGTTTCCAGCAGTAACGGCGCTGCTGGGACCGGTACCGGGGTGGGATAGGGCTGTTGTTGGGTTGGTACCGGTGTCAGTGACCGGTTCCGGTTCCGGTCCCACAGGTTTCCAGCAGTAACGGTGCTGCCGGCACCGGGATGGGGTTGGGATGGTGTCAGTACCGGTACCGGTGTCACTGACCGGTTCCGGTTCCGGTTCTGTTCCCAGGTTTCCAGCAGTAACGGCGCTGCCGGGACCGGTACCGGGATGGGGTTGGGATGGTGTCAGTACCGGTACCGGTGTCACTGACCGGTTCTGGTTCCGGTTCTGTTCCCGCAGGTTTCCAGCAGTAACGGTGCTGCCGGTACCGGGATGGGGTTGGGATGGTGTCAGTACCGGTACCGGTGTCAGTGACCGGTTCCGGTTCGGGTTCTGTTCCCAGGTTTCCAGCAGTAACGGCGCTGCGGGACCGGTACCGGGATGGGATGGGGCTGTTGCTAGGTTGGTACCGGTGTCACTGACCGGTTCCGGTTCCGGTTCTGTTCCCAGGTTTCCAGCAGTAACGGCGCTGCCGGGACCGGTACCGGCGCCGGCCCCGAGAGCCCGCAGGGGCAGCAGCAGCAGCAGCCGGCGCCGAACGCCTGGCAGGTGGTGAAGGGCGTCCTGTTCCGGTGAGTGCGGCACTGAAAGGGTTAATGGGGTTAATGGGGCCCTGTTCAGGTGAGCGCGGCACTGAAGGGGTTAATGGGGGGCCCTGTTCCGGTGAGCGCGGCACCGAAAGGGTTAATGGGGTCCTGTTTGGGTGAGGATTGGCACTGAAGGGGTTAATGGGGTTAATGGGGGCCTGTTCAGGTGAGGATTGGCACTGAAAGGGTCAATGGGGCCCTGTTCCGGTGAGGATTGTCACTGAAAGGGTTAAAGGGATGGGGATTGGGACTGAAAGGGTTAATGGGGTCCTGTTTGGGTGAGGATCGGCACTGAAGGGGTTAATGGGGTTAATGGGGCCCTGTTCAGGTGAGGATTGGCACTGAAGGGGTTAAAGGGATGGGGATTGGGACTGAAAGGGTTAAAGGGGCCCTGTCCAGGTGAGGTTTGGGGCTGAAGGGGTTCAAGGGGTTGGGGCTGGAAGGGTTAATGGGGTCCTGTTCGGGTGAGGATTGGCACGGAAGGGGTTAAAGGGCCCTGTTCAGGTGGGGTTTGGGGCTGAAGGGATTAAAGGGGTTGGGATTGGCACTGAAAGGGTTAAAGGGGTTGGCATTGGGATCAATCCAGGACCCCAAATCCCGGGATCGGGATCACCCCAGAACTGGGACCATCCTGGGACCCCAAATTCTGCGATTGGGATCAGCCTGGGGCTGGGATCAGCCTGGGATTGGGTTCAGTCCAGGACCCCAAATCCTGGGATCGGGATCACCCTGGGGCTGGGATCACCCCGGGACCCCAAATCCTGGGATCGGGATCAATCCAGGACCCCAAATCCTGGGATCAGGATCACCCTGGGACCCCAAATCCCAGGATCGGGATCAATCCAGGACCCCAAATCCTGGGATCGGGATCAATCCAGGACCCCAAATCCTGGGATCGGGATCAATCCAGGACCCCAAATCCCGGGATCAGGATCACCCTGGGACCCCAAATCCCAGGATCGGGACTGTCCTGGGACCCCAAATCCTGGGATCGGGACCGTCCTGGGACCCCAAATCCTGGGATCGGGACCGTCCTGGGACCCCAAATCCTGGGATTGGGATCAATCCAGGACACCCCAAATCCTGGGATCGGGATCAATCCAGGACCCCAAATCCCGGGATCGGGATCAATCCAGGACACCCCAAATCCCAGGATCGGGATCACCCTGGGACCCCAAATCCTGGGGTCGGGATCAATCCTGGGACCCCAAATCCCGGGATTGGGATCACCCTGGGGCTGGGATCACCCCAGGACCCCAAATCCTGGGATTGGGATCAATCCAGGACCCCAAATCCTGGGATCGGGATCAATCCAGGACACCCCAAATCCTGGGATCGGGATCAATCCAGGACCCCAAATCCCGGGATCGGGATCAATCCAGGACACCCCAAATCCCGGGATCGGGATCAATCCAGGACACCCCAAATCCCAGGGCCGGGATGATTTTTCCCGGTTTTTCCCGGTTTGTTTTCCCGCAGGATTTTCATCATCTGGGCCATCTCCAGCTGGTTCCGGAGAGCGCCGGCGGCGCAGGAGAGCAGCGGCAACGGGGGCAGCGCCCGCAGCCCCAGCAGGAACCTGTTCCCAAAGGACACCCTGATGGTGGGAATGGGAATTTGGGATTTGGGAATTTGGGATTTGGGATTGGGATTGGGAATTTGGGATTGGGAATTGGGATTTGGGAATTTGGGATTTGGGATCGGGGGGGAAATCTGGGATCAGATCCAGGATCAGACCCTGGGAACGGGGGCAGCGCCCGCAGCCCCAGCAGGAACCTGTTCCCCAAGGACACCCTGATGGTGGGAATGGGAATTTGGGATTGGGAATTTGGGATTGGGATTGGGATTGGGAATTGGGATTATGGGATTTGGGATTGGGGATTTGGGATTTGGGAATTTGGGATTTGGGAATGGGAATTTGGGATTGGGAATTTGGGATTGGGAATTTGGGGTTGTGGGATTGGGATTGGGATCAGGCCCTGGGAACGGGGGCAGCGCCCGCAGCCCCAGCAGGAACCTGTTCCCAAAGGACACCCTGATGGTGGGAATGGGAATTTGGGATTTGGGAATTTGGGATTTGGGATTGGGAATTTGGGATTGGGAATTTGGGATTGGGAATTTGGGATTGGGGGATTGGGATTGGGGTCGGACCCTGGGAATGGGGGCAGCGCCCGCAGCCCCAGCAGGAACCTGTTCCCAAAGGACACCCTGATGGTGGGATTGGGAATTTGGGATTTGGGATTGGGATTGGGAATTGGGATTATGGGATTGGGGATTATGGGATCACATTTGGGATTTGGGATTTGGGGATTTGGGATTCAGAATGGGGAATTTGGGGCAGATCCCAAATTGGGAATTTGGGGTTGAGCCCAGATCTGGGGGTAATCCGAGATCAGATCCCAAATCCAGGGGGAATCCAGGATCAGATCCCAAATCTGGGATCCTGTTCCTAAGGACCATTCCTGATTTTGGGAATTTTTATTTGGGATTTTTGGGAATGAATTTGGGATTGGGAATTTTGGGATTGAATTTGGGATTTTGGGGCTCATCCCCAGGGATTTTAGGTCTGACCCCCGGAATTTTGGGGCTGAATTCCAGCAGTTTAACCTGTTCCCAAAGGACACCCTGATTTTGGGATTGGGATTTTGGGATTTTGGGGGAATTGGGATTTTTGATTGGGAATTTGGGATTTTGGGATTATGGGATTGGGAATTTGGGATCATCCCAGGATTTTTTATTTGAATTTGGGATTTTTGGGGTCAGACCCTGGGATTTTAGGTCTGAATTCCTGGGGGAACCTGTTCCCAAGGACACCCTTGATGGTTGGGAATTCCCAGGAATTTTTGGGATTTGGGATTGGGATTTTGGGCTGGGATTCCTGGGATTTTGGGATTAATTCCCAGATTTTGGGGCTCATTTGGGATTTTTTGGATGAATTCCCAGGGATTTTTGATCCCAAATTTTGGAGAGGGGATTTTTGGGCAGATTTCCCAAATTTTGGGGCATTCCTGATTTTTGGGTCAGAGCCCAGATTTTTTGGGGCTCATCCCAGATTTTTCCCAAATTCCCAGGGGAATTTTGGATCAGATCCCAAATCTGGGATCCCAACGATCCTGGGGACCATTCCCGGGGATTTTTGGGCTGAATTTTTAGAATTTTTGAGCTGAATTCCGAGGGATTTTTTGGGCTGAATTCCCAGGGATTTTGGGGCTCATCCCCAGGGATTTTAGGTCTGAATTCCCGGGATTTTGGGGCTGAATTCCCAGGAATGTTTAGGCTGAAATCCCAGGGATTTTTGGGCTGAATTCCCTGAAGTTTTGGGATAAATTCCTAGGGATTTTTGGGCTGAATTCCCAGGGATTTTTGGGCTGAATTCCCAGGATTTTTGGGCTGAATTCGCAGGGATTTTGGGGCTCATCCCCAGGAATTTTTAGGCTGAATTCCCAGGAATTTTGGGGCTCATCCCCAGGGATTTTAGGTCTGAATTCCTGGGATTTTGGGGCTGAATTCCCAGGAATTTTTAGGTTGAATTCCCAGGAATTTTTGGGCTGAATTCCCAGGATTTTGGGCTGAATTCCCTGGGATTTTGGGCTGAATTCCCAGAGATTTTGGGGCTCATTCCCAGGGATTTTTGGGCTGAATTCCCAGGATTTTTGGGCTGAATTCCTGGGATTTTGGGGCTCATTCCCAGGGATTTTTGGGCTGAATTTCCACGGATTTTGAGCTGCATTCCTGGGATTTTTGGGCTGAATTTCAGGGATTTTGGGGCTCATCCCCGGAATTTTTGGGCTGAATTCCCAGGATTTTCTGAGGGACTGGACCATTCCGGGATTTTGGGGCTGAATTCCCACTACGGGAGGGTGGACATCTCAATTCTCAGGATTTTTAGGCTTCCGAATTTGGGAATTTGGGCTCTGGGAATGGGATTTTCTGGGCTGGAATTTGGGGTCAGGAATTTTTTTTTGGGATTGGGAAAGGGATTTTTGGGATTGGGACAAGGGATTTTTGGGCTGAATTCCCAGAGATTTTGGGGCTCATTCCCAGGAATTTTTGGGTTGAATTCCCAGGATTTTGGGCTGAATTCTGGGATTTTGGGGCTCATTTTGGGGAATTTTCTGGGGGATTGGGGTCTGGGGAATTTTGAGATGGTTCTAGGATTTTGGGGTCTTCCCATGGATTTTGGGGCTGAATTCCCAGGGATTTTTGGGCTGAATTTCCAGGGATTTTGGGCTGTGAATTGTGGGAGATTTTGGGGCTCATTCCCAGGAATTTTGGGGTCTGGGAAATTCCGGGGAATTTTGAGTTCTGGGGTCTGGGGATTTTTGGGCTCATCCCCAGGAATTTTGGGCTGGGGAATTCCCGGGAAAGGGAATTTTTGGCTGACTTCCCAGGTATTTTGGGTTGGACATTTCCCATGGTGGGAATTTTGAGGGATTTTGGATTCTGGGCTCTGGGAATTTTGGGCTGGGAATGGAGGGGGTTTGAGAATGGAGGCTTGGGGTTGGGAAAAGAATTTTGTTTGGGCAGAATTCCGATGGATTTTGGGGGCTCATCCCCAGAATTTTGGGGTGAATTCCCCGGATTTTGGGTTTAGCTTCTGGGGTCTGGGAATGGGGATTTGGGATGGTTCTGGGAAGATTTGGGGTCAGGAAAAGCACTTTGGGTTTCAACGTCAGGGATTGGGAAAAGAAATTCCGCCCTTTTCTGGGAAAAACGGGATCTGGTGGGAATTCCACGGGGACTGGACCTGGGGTCTGGGAATGGGGATTTGGGTTTGGGAATGGAGATTTGGGGTCTGGGAATGGGGATTTGGGATCTGGAATAGGGGATTTGGGATTGGGACAAGGGATTCCAAGGGGATTTTTGGGGCAATTCTGGGGCATCTGGGAATGGGATTTTGGGTCTGGGAATTCCCAAAGGGACTTTGGGATGCTTCTGGGGAGATTTGGGGTCTTGGAATGGGGATTTGGGATCTGGAATAGGGGATTTGGGGTTGGGAAAAGGGGGATTGGGAAAAGGGAATTCCGACGGCTGCTACGAGCACTACGGGGAGGTGGACATCTCCCAGGTGGGAATTCCCGGAATTCCGGGGGATTTGGGAATTCTGGGCTCTGGGAATGGGGATTTGGGGTGGTTCTGAGGGGATTTGGGGTCTGGGAATGGGATTTGGGGTCAGGAAAAGGGGGTTTGGGACCTTTGGGACCTAAGCGGATTCCAGGTGGCAACAGGAATTCTGTTATCTCCCCAAGGGATTTGGGCTTGGGATTTCAGGATTTCTGGGATTTTCCTGAGGGATTTGGGGTTGGAAAAAGGGAATTCTTCCAGGTGATTTTCCTGGGATTTTCCCAACCTTTTCCCTGGGATTTTCCCGACCTTTTTCCTGTTTTTCCCCGTGATTTTCCCGACCTTTTCCCTGTTTTTCCCTGGGATTTTCCCGACCTTTTCCCTCTTACTTCCCCGACCTTTTCCTTGTTTTTTCCCTGTTATTTTCCAAACTTTTCCCCTGTTTTTCTCTGGGATTTTCCTGACCTTTTCCCTGTTATTTTCCTGTAATTTTTCCCAACCCTTTCCCTGTTATTCCCCGTGATTTTCCCAACCTTTTCCCTGTTTTTCCCTGGGATTTTCCCGACCTTTTCCCTGTTTTTCCCTGGGATTTTCCTGACCTTTTCCCTGTTATTTCCCCAACCTTTTCCTGTTTTTTCCCTGTGATTTCCTCAACCTTTTCCCTGTTTTTCCCTGGGATTTTCCCGACCTTTTTCCTGTTTTTCCCCGTGATTTTCCCAACCTTTTCCCTGTTATTTCCCTGTTATTTCCCTGTTATTTCCCCAACCTTTTCCTTGTATTTTCCTGTGATTTTCCCAACCTTTTCCCTGTTTTTCCCCGGGATTTTCCCAACCTTTTCCCTGTGATTTTCCCAACCTTTTCCCTGTTTTTCCCTGGGATTTTCCTGACCTTTTCCCTGTTATTTCCCCAACCTTTTCCTGTTTTTTCCCTGTGATTTCCTCAACCTTTTCCCTGTTTTTCCCTGGGATTTTCCCGACCTTTTTCCTGTTTTTCCCCGTGATTTTCCCAACCTTTTCCTGTTTTTCCCCTGTTTAATTATTTTCCCCTTTTTTCCTTGTATTTTCCTGTGATTTTCCCAACCTTTTCCCTGTTTTTCCCCGGGATTTTCCCAACCTTTTCCCTGTGATTTTCCCAACCTTTTCCCTGGGATTTTCCCAACCTTTTCCCTGGGATTTTCCCAACCTTTTCTCTGGGATTTTCCCAACCTTTTCCCTACCTTTTCCCTGTTTTCCTGACCTTTTCCTCTTACAACCTTTTCCCTGTTTTTCCCTGTTATTTTCCCAACTTTTTCCCTGTTTTTTCCCTGTGATTTTCCCAACCTTTTCCCTGTTTTTCCCTGGGATTTTCCCAACCTTTTCCCTGTTTTTCCCTGTAATTTTTCCCAACCCTTTCCCTGTTATTTCCCTGTTATTTCCCTTTTTTTCCTGTGTTTTTCCTGTTTTTCCAACCTTTTCCCCCATGTTTCCCAACCTTTTCCCTGTAATTTTTCCCAACCCTTTCCCTGTTATTTCCTTGTTATTTCCCTGTTATTTCCCCGACCTTTTCCCTGTTTTTCCCCGTGATTTTCCCAACCTTTTCCCTGTGATTTTCCCAACCTTTTCCCTGTGATTTTCCCAACCTTTTCCCCGTGATTTTCCCAACCTTTTCCCTGTGATTTTCCCAACCTTTTCCCTGTTTTTCCCCGTGATTTCCCCAACCTTTTCCCCGTGATTTTCCCAACCTTTTCCCTGTGATTTTCCCAACCTTTTCCCCGTGATTTTCCCAACCTTTTCCCCGTGATTTTCCCAACCTTTTCCCTGTGATTTTCCCAACCTTTTCCCCGTGATTTTCCCAACCTTTTCCCCGTGATTTCCCCGACCTTTTCCCTGTTATTTTCCCAACCTTTTCCAGAAATGGCCCCCAATCCCTCAGGAATTTTCCCAAATCCCCCAATGGCCCCCAAATCCCCCAGGAATGGCCCCCAAACCCCAGGAATGGCCCCCAAATTCCCTCAGGAATTTTCCCAAATTTCTCAGGAATGGGGTTGAGGATCAGCCCTAAAATGGCCCCAAATCCTCCAGGAGTTTCCCATTCCCTCAGGAAATTCTGGGAATTTCTGGGATCATTCCACCGTTTTCCTCCAGACCTTTGGGATCCAAATCCCTCAGGAATGGCCCCAAATCCCTCAGGAACGGCCCCAAATCCCCCAGGAATGGCCCCAAATCCCTCAGGAATGGCCCCAAATCCCTCAGGAATGGCCCCAAATCCCTCAGGAATGGGGTTGGGATCAGCCCTGGGCACCGTGCACACCTCCAGGAGTACGGAATTCCGGGAATTCTGGGAATTTCTGGGAATTTCCGGTTTTTGGGATCCAAATCCCTTCAGGAATGGCCCCAAATCCCCCAGGAATGGCCCCAAATCCCTCAGGAATGGCCCCAAATCCCCAGGAATTTCCAGGGATCAGGTTCCAAATCCTTCAAAATCTGGGAATTCCTGGGAATTCCCAAATTCTCTGGTTTTCCTGGGGATCCAAATCTCCTGCGAATGGTTCCAAATCCCCAGGAATTCCCATTTTGGGGAACCAAATCCTTTGGGAATGGGAGGGATCCGATTGTCCCAAATCCCATTTCCCTATTTCCCCCATTTCCCCATTTTCCTATTTTTTCCCAATTTTCCCCATTTTCCCATTTCCCCATTTTCCCTTTTTTCCCTATTTTCCCTTTTTTCCCCATTTTTCCCATTTTCCCATTTTCCCCATTTTTCCCAATTTCCCCCATTTTCCCATTTTTTCCCATTTCCCTTTTTTCCCATTTCCCCATTTTTCCCATTTTTTCCCATTTTCCCCATTTTTTCCCATTTCCCCATTTTTCCCATTTCCCCCATTTTCCCATTTCCCCATTTTCTCATTTTTCTCTAATTTTTCCCCATTTTCCCCATTTTTTCCCATATTCACATTTTCCCCCATTTTCACATTTCCCCATTTTTCCCATTTTTCCAATTTTTTCTATTTCCCCATTTTCCCATTTTTTCCCATTTCCCCATTTTTTCCATTTTCCCCATTTTCCCCATTTTTCCATTTTTTTTTTTTTTTTTTCCCATTTTTCCCATTTTTCCCATTTTTTCCCCATTTTCCCATTTTTTCCCATTTTCCCATTTCCCCATTTTCTCATTTTTCTCTCATTTTCCCCCATTTTCCCCATTTTTCCCATTTTCCCATTTCATTTTCCCCATTTTCCCATTTCCCCCATTTCTCATTTTCCCCATTTTCCCATTTTTTCCCATTTTTTTCCCATTTTCCCATTTTTTCCCATTTCTCATTTCCCCCCATTTTCTCCCCCCCATTTTTCATTTTCCATTTTTCCCCATTTCCCCCATTTTTCCCATTTTCAATTTTCCCCCATTTCCCCCCATTTTTCCCATTTTTCCCATTTTCCATTTTTCCCCATTTTCCCCATTTTCCCTTTTTTTTCCCCATTTTTCCCCATTTCCCCATTTTCCCCAATTTTTCCCCCATTTTCCCATTTCCCCATTTTCCCCCCCATTTTCTCATTTTCCTCATTTTCCCATTTTTTCCCATTTTTCCCATTTCCCCATTTCCCCATTTTCCCCATTTTCCCCATTTTCTTTCCCCCCCATTTTCCCATTTTTTTTTCATTTTTTTTCCATTTTCCCCCCATTTTTTCCCATTTTCCCATTTCCCCCATTTTCCCATTTTCCCCCATTTTCCCCATTTTCTGATTCCCCCCATTTCCCCCCATTTTTCCCATTTCCCTCAATTTTTCCCTTTTTTCCCCATTTTCCCTTTTTTCCCATTTTCCCATTTTCCCAATTTCTCCCATTTTCCCATTTTTCCCATTTCCTCATTTTTTCCCATTTCCCCCATTTTTCCCATTTCCCTCAATTTTCCCCATTTTTTCCCCATTTTCCCCATTTCCCCCCATTTTTCCCATTTTTTTTCCCATTTCCCCACTTCCCCCATTTCCCCCCATTTTCCCCATTTTTCCATTTCCTCATTTTCCCAATTTTTCCCCATTTTCCCCATTTTCCCTTTTCCCCATTTTTTCCCATTTTTTCCATTTTTTCCAATTTTTTTTCCCCCATTTTCCCCCTTTTTCCCCATTTTTCCCCATTTTCCCCATTTTCCCCATTTCCCCATTTTTTTTTCCATTTTCCCCATTTTTCCCATTTCCCATTTTCCCCATTTTTCCAATTTTCCCATTTCCCCCCCCATTTTCCCAATTTTCCCCCCCCATTTTTTTTAATTTTCCCCATTTTTCCCATTTTCCCCATTTTCCCCATTTTCCCCCCCATTCCCCATTTTCCCCCATTTTCCATTTTTCCCATTTTCCATTTTTCCATTTTTTTTTTCCATTTTTCCCATTCCCATTTTCCCCCATTTCCCCATTTTTTCCATTTTTTCCATTTCCCCATTTTCCCATTTCCCCATTTTCCCATTTTTTCCCATTTTCCCCCATTTTTTTTTCCCATTTTCCCCATTTTTTTTTTCCCATTTTTTCCATTTTCCATTTTCCCATTTTCCCCATTTTCCCCAATTTCCCCATTTTTCTCAATTTTCCCCATTTTCCCATTTTTCCCCCCCCCCATTTTCCCCATTTTTCCCCCATTTTTTTTTCCATTTTCCCCATTTTTCCCAATTTTCCCCATTTTCCCCATTTCCCCCATTTTTTCCCATTTTCCTCCATTTTCCCCCCATTTTTTCCCCCATTTTTGGCCATTTTCCCCATTTTTTCCATTTTTTCTCCCATTTTTCCCATTTTCCCCCATTTTTCCCAATTTTCCCCATTTCCCCCATTTCTCCCCAGTGATTAACAAGTACAAGATGGCGATTCCCAAAATTGGGATCTCCTGTGGGAGACCGAGGATTTTTTGGATGATCAAGGTGGGAATTCCCAAAATTGGGAATTTTTTGGGAATTTTTGGGAATTTTTTTTTAATTTTGGGGGATTTTTTAGGGCATTTTTTGGGTTTTTTGGGATTTTTTTTTTAATTTTTGGGGATTTTTAATTTTAATTTTTGGAAATTTTTTTAATTTTTTAGGGGTTTTAAAATTTTTAGGGCTTTTGGGGTTGTTCATTTAGGGATTTTTAGGGGCATTTTTGGGTTTTCTGGGGGGGATTTTTCTTGGGATTTTGGGGTTTTTTGGAGGATTTTTTGGGGATTTTTTGGGTTTTTTTTTTACAATCTCGGCGTTTTGGGGGTTTTTTTGGGGTTATTTTTTAGGGATTTTTTGGGCGTTTTTGGGGGATTTTTTTAGGGCTTTTTTGGGTTATTATTTAGGGATTTTTTAGGGGCATTTTTGGTTTTTTGGGGGGATTTTTCTTGGGATTTTGGGGTTTTTTGGAGGATTTTTGGGGATTTTTTTTTTTTTAAATCTTGGGTTTTTTTGAGGGGTTTTGGGAGTTTTTTTGGGGGGATTTCTGGGGCATTTTTGGGGTTTTTTGAGGGATTTTTGGGACTTTTAAAGCGATTTTAGGTGTTTTTTTAGGGATTTTTTGGGGTTTTTTAGGGATTTTGGGGTTTTTTGGGAATATTTGGGGAATTTTGGGGGGGTTTTGGGAATATTTTTTTTAATTTTTGGGGGTTTTGGGGGTTTTAATGGATTTTTTTTTAGGGTTTTAGGGATTTTTATTTTTTGCCCATTTTGGGGATTTTTTTTCTTTTTTTAGGGATTTTTTGGCTTTTAGAGGGGATTTTTTGATTTTGGGGTTTTGGAGGATTTTTTTGGCATTGACAGATTTTTGGGGGTTTTTAAAATAATTTTGGGGTTTTTTTGGATTTTTTGGGGTTTTATTTTGATTTTTATTTTTTTTTGATTTTTGAGATTTTTTCTTTTAGGGGGATTTTTTTGATTTTTAGGATTTTTGTGGGATTTTTTTTGCATTGGGAAGAATTTTTGGGGCATTTTTTTTTTTTGAAGGGGGTTGTGATTTTTTAGGATTTTGGAGGATTTTTTTGTTTTTTAGTTTTTTGGGGATTTTTTTGGGGTTTTTTGGGGATTTTATTTAGCATTTTGGAGGATTTTTAAATTTATTTTTGGCTTTTTGGGGAAATTCTTCTTTTGGAGATTTTTTAAATTTTTTGGCTTTTTTTTCCCATTTTGGGGTTTTGGGGATTCTTTTCTATTTTTGGGGTCATTTTTTGGATGTTTGGGGTTTATTTTCCTCTTTTGGGGGATTATTTTTTATTTTTTAGGGATTTTTTTTTTTTTTTTTGGGTGGGATTTTTTTTTATTTTTTAAAATTTTTTTTATTTTTTTGGGGGCATTTTTTTTATTTTTTCCCCATTTTTTTTTTTTGGGGGGATTTTCTTTACTTTCGGTGGGAATTTTTTAGGATTTTTGGGGGTGTTTTGGGGGATTTTTTAGGATTTTTGGGGTGGTTTTTTTTTTGAGGGGATTTTTTGGGGTTTTTGTTTGTTTGTTTGTTTTGGTGTTTTAGGGGATTTTGAGGGGATTTTGTGATTTTCCCCCTGCAGAGAGCCGAGGATTTCGGGCCGGTCGAGGTCATTTCCCACTGGCACCCAAACCTGACCATCAACATGGTGGACGACCACACGCCCTGGGTCAAGGGCAGCGTGCCCCCGCCCCTGGACCAGTGTGAGCAGCCAGAATTCCAAATTTTCCTGGGAAAATTCCCAAAAAAATCAAAATTCCCAGAAAAAACCAAAAAAATTCCCATTAAAAACGGGGCTGGTTTGGGGTTTGAAGGGTCCCAGTTCATCCCAGTTCATCCCAGTGCCACCCCCAGGGTCAGGGGACCCCAGACCAGTGTGAGCAGCCAAAATTCCAAATTTCCCTGGGAAAATTCCCAAAAAAATCAAAATTCCCAGAAAAAACAAAAAAATTCCCGTTAAAAACGGGGCTGGTTTGGGATCACAGGGCCCCAGTAGCTCCCAGTTTATCCCAGTTTGTCCTCTGGATCTGGGGCACCATCCCCAATCCCAGACCAGTGTGAGCAGCCAAAATTCCAAATTTCCCTGGGAAAATCCCCAAAAAATTCAAAATTCCCGGAAAAAACAAAAATTCCCATTAAAAACGGGGCTGGTTTGGGGTTTGAAGGGTCCCAGTTCATCCCAGTTCATCCCAGTTCATCCCAGTTCATCCCAGTGCCACCCCCAGGGTCAGGGGACCCCAGACCAGTGTGAGCAGCCAAAATTCCAAATTTTCCTGGGAAAATCCCCCAAAAAATCAAAATTCCCAGAAAAAACAAAAAAATTCCCATTAAAAACGGGGCTGGTTTGGGATTTGTCCCAGTTCATCCCAGTTCATCCCAGTTCATCCCAGTTCATCCCCTGGGTCAAGGGCAGCGTGCCCCCGCCCCTGGACCAGTGTGAGCAGCCGGAATTCCAAATTTCCCTGGGAAAATTCCCAAAAAAATCAAAATTCGCCTGAAAAGATGAAAAATTCCCATTAAAAACGGGGCTGGTTTGTCCCAGTTCATCCCAGTTCATCCCAGTTAACCCCCAGTTCATCCTGACCATCCCCAGTTCCCAAATTCAAAACTTCCCAATCCCCCCAAAAATCAAAATTCCCAAAAAACCAAAAATTCCCATTAAAAAAGCAGGGCTTTTGGGATCACATTAATTCGAATTTCATCCCAGTTCATCCCAGTTCATCCCAGTTCCTCCCATTCCCAATCCCTAATGAATTTATCCCATTATTAATGAATTTATTCCTATTATTAATGAATTTATCTCATTATTAATGAATTTATTCCTTTACTTATGAATTTATCCCGTTATTAATGAATTTATTCCCATTATTAATGGATTTATTCCGTCATTAATGAATTTACCCCGTTATTAATGAATTTATTCCGCTCTTAATGAATTTATTTCCATTATTAATGAATTTATCCCGTTATTAATGAATTTATTCCATTATCAATGAATTTATTATGTTATTAATTTTTTTTTCCTATTCCCAACCCCATTTTTCCCGTTCCTAACTCCCATTTTTTCCCCATTTCCCCCCATTTTTTCTGATCCAAATCCCATTTTTCCCCATTTCCCCCCATTTCCCCATTCCAAATCCCATTTTCCCATTTTTCCCTCTATTTATTCCCCGTTTTTCCCCATTTCCCCATTCCAAATCCCATTTTCCCCCCATTTATTCCCATTTTTCCCATTCCAAATTTAATTTTTTCCCTACTTTTCCCCTATTTATTCCACATTTTTCCCCATTTTCCCCATTCTGAACTCCATTTTTCCCATTTATTCTCCATTTATCTTTATTTATTCTCCATTTTTCACATTTTTCCCCCATTCCCAACCCCATTTCCCTCCATTTATTCCCCCTTTATTCCCCTTTATTCCACCATTTATTCCCCATTTATTCCCCATTTTTCCCCCCTTTATTCCCCCTTTCTTCCCCATTTTTTCCCCCTTTATTCCCCATTTATTCCCCATTTATTCCCATTTATTCCCCCATTATTCCCCATTTATTCCCCATTTATTCCCATTTATTCCCCCATTATTCCCCATTTATTCCCGATTTCCCCCCATTTTCCCCCCATTTTCCCCCCATTATTCCCCATTTTTCCCCATTCCCCCCCATTTCCCCCCCATTTATTCCCCGTTATTCCCCATTCTCCCCATTTTTCCCCCATTTTTCCCCCATTTATTCCCCCATTTCTCCCCATTTTTCCCCATTTTCTCCCCATTTATTCCCCTTTTTTTATTTTTTCCATTTTCCCCCATTTATTCCCCATTTTTCCCCATTTATTCCCCATTTTCCCCCCTTTCCCCATTTTTATTCCCCTTTTTATTCCCCTTTATTCCCCATTTATTCCCATTTTTTCCCCCATTTTTCCCCATTTATTTCCCCCATTATTCCCCCATTTTTCCCCTTTATTCCCCATTTTCCCCATTTTCCCCCCATTTCCCCGCATTTTTTCCCCCATTTATCCCCATTTATTCCCCATTTCCCCCCATTTTTCCCCATTTTTCCCATTTATTCCCCATTTTCCCCCCCATTTATCCCCATTTTTTCCCATTTTTCCCCATTTTTTCCCCATTTCCCCCCTTTTTTTTTTTTTCCCATTTTTTTAGGGTTTTTCCCCCATTTATTCCCCATTTTTCCCATTTATTCCCCATTTTTCCCCATTTTCCCCCATTTCCTCCATTTTTTCCCCCATTTATTCCCCATTTTTCTCCCATTTCCCCCCATTCTTCCCCATTTTTCCCCATTTCCCCCATTTATTCCCATTTCCCCATTTATTCCCCATTTTCCCCCCCATTTCCCCCCATTTTTCCCCATTTATTCCCCATTTTTCCCCATTTATTCCCCATTTTCCCCCATTTATTTCCCATTTCCCCCCCCCCTATTCCCCATTTCCCCATTTATCCCCCATTTTCCCCCTGGGGGGGATTTATTCCCATTTATTCCCCATTTCCCCCATTTATCCCCATTTTTTCCCATTCCCTTCCGTTTCCCCTTTTTCCCCCATTTTCCCCCATTTATTCCCCTTTTTTTCCCATTTATTTCCATTTTTCCCCTTCTCCCCCTCAGGCGTGGGATTTCCCTGAGGAGGGGACTACTTCCCCATCCTGTTTTCCACATTCCCATTTTTCCTGCAGCCTGATTTTTTCCCATCAATTTTTCCAATTTTTCCCTTCCGTTGGGGTTTTGTCCGGGAATTTTCTGGGATTTTGGGTTTTTTCCATGGGCCCAGGCTCCAGGTCCCCCTGGCACTTCCTGGGCGAGGATCTCTACGAGCAGAGCGACGAGGAGCAGGACTCCGTCAAGGTGCCATGCCCAAACATTTCCAACTTCCCAATTTTCCCTGATTTTCCCTGATTTTTCCCCGATTTTTGTGATTTTTCCAAATTTTTCCCCAATTTTTCCTGGTTTTTTAGGGGTTTCATGTGGATTTTCCTTGCTTTTTGGCCAATTTCTCTACAATTATTCTATGGTTTTTCCTGATTTTTCTACCATTTCCTCTCATTATTCTACAATTTTCCCTGATTTTTCCCTGATTTTTCTCCAATTTTTCCCGAGTTTTCCCCAATATTTCTCCCAATTTTTGCCTGATTTTCCCCTAATTTTTCCCTGTTTTTCTGTGATTTTCCCCCCAATTTTTGTTGGGATTTTTTAGGAGTTTAGTGCAGATTTTTCCAGATTTTTTGGGCTTTTGGGGAATTTTTCTGGGATTTTTTGGGGTTTTTCCATGGCCCAGAGCTCCAGGTCCCCCTGGAACTTCCTGGGCGAGGATCTCTACGAGCAGAGCGACGAGGAGCAGGACTCCGTCAAGGTGCCATGCCCAAATTTTCATTTTTCCCAATTTTCCCTGAATTTTCCCTGATTTTCCCTGATTTTTTGTGATTTTTCCAAATTTTTCCCCAATTTTTCCTGATTTTTCTGAGGTTTCTTAGGGCTTTACTGTGAATTTTTCCTGATTTTTCCCCAATTTTCCTACAATTTTTCCTCATTTTTTAACAAATTTCCCAATTTTCTCTACATTTTCCCTGATTTTCCCCATTTTTGCCCCATTTTTTTTACAATTTTTATACAATTTTTATACAATTTTTTCCCAATTTTTCCTGATTTTTAAAATCATTTTTCCCTGTTTTTCTATCATTTTCCCCCAATTTTCCCAATTTTTAGGAGTTTTCCCAATTTTTCCCAATTTTTCACCCAATTTTTTTCTAGGATTTTTCCCAGGTTTTTAGGGCTTTAGTGTGAATTTTTCCCAATTTTTCCCAATTTTCTCTATTATTTTTCCCTGGATTTTTCAGGTTTTTTGTCCAAACATTTTTTTCCCCCAATTTTCCCTGATTTTCCCTGATTTTTCCCAATTTTTCCTGGTTTTTCTGTGATTTTCCCCGATTTTTCCTGTTTTTTTAGGGGTTTCATGTGGATTTTCCTTGCTTTTTGGCCAATTTCTCTACAATTATTCTATGGTTTTTCCTGATTTTTCTACCATTTCCTCTCATTATTCTACAATTTTCCCTGATTTTTCCCTGATTTTTCTCCAGTTTTTCCCGAGTTTTCCCCAATATTTCTCCCAATTTTTGCCTGATTTTCCCCTGATTTTTCCCTGTTTTTCTGTGATTTTCCCCCCAATTTTTGTTGGGATTTTTTAGGAGTTTAGTCCAGATTTTTCCAGATTTTTTGGGGTTTTGGGGAATTTTTCTGGGATTTTCGGGGTTTTCCATGGCCCAGAGCTCCAGGTCCCCCTGGAACTTCCTGGGCGAGGATCTGAGCGAGCAGAGCAGGAGCAGGACTCCCACATTTTTTTTTTTCAATTTTCCCTGATTTTCCCAGCCATCCTCCATTTTTGGGGATTTTCCCATTTTTTTCTCAATTTTTCCCCAATTTTTTAACCATTGTTCCCAGTTTGTCCCGATTTTCCTCAGATTTTTTCTCCCATTTTTTCTCTATTTTTCCCAATTTTCCCTGATTTTTCTAGGGTTTCTTTTTCTCAGGCTTTTTAGGGTTTAGTGCAGAATTTTCCTAATTTTTGGATTTTCATTTTTTCCCAATTTTCCTGCAACTTTTCCTGATTTTTTGGGTTTTAGTGCAAAAAATTTTTGGGGATTTTTCAGATGTTAAAGCCAAATTTCCCAATTTTTCTACTATTTTTCACCATTTACCCCCATTTTTATACAATTTTTATACAATTTTTATACAATTTTTATACAATTTTTATACAAGTTTTCTCTTATTTTTCCTGATTTTTTAAAATCATTCTTCTACAATTTTTCTATCGTTTTTCCCCTAATTTTTCCCAATTTTCCCAATTTTTCCCAAGTTTTTCCCAATATTTCACCCAATTTTGCCTGATTTTTCCCAACTTTTCCCAATTTTTCTCCCATTTTTCCCTGATTTTCCCCTGTTTTTCTGTGATTTTTCCCCTTTTTCCCCTTTTCTCCCATTTTTTTTTCCAATTTTTTCTGGGATTTTTCCCCTTTTCCACGATTTTTCCCATTTTTTCCCCGATTTTTTTTGAAATTTTTCCAAAATTTTCCCCAATTTTTCCTGATTTTTCTGAGGTTTTTTAGGGCTTTAGTGTGAATTTTTCCCAATTTTTTCCCAATTTTTCTATTATTTTTCTATTATTTTTTCCTGATTTTTCTACATTTTTCCCGAGTTTTCCCCAATATTTCTCCCAATTTTTCCCTGATTTTCCCAGATTTTTCCCAATTTTTCCTGATTTTTCTGTGATTTTTCCCGATTTTTCTCAGGTTTTTGGGGCTTTAGTGTGGATTTTCCTTGATTTTTCCCCAAATTTTCTACAATTTTTCTATGATTTTTCCACAATTCCCTTCATTATTCTACAATTTTCCTGATTTTTTAACAAATTTCTCGATTTTTCTACAATTTCCCCCCATTTTTCATCATTTTTCTACGATTTTTCTGCAATTTTTCCTGATTTTTAAAATAATTTTCTGCCATTTTTCTCTAATTTCCCCCAATTTTCCCCTGATTTTTCCCCAATTTCTCCTGAGTTTTCCCCCAGTATTTCTCCCATTTTTGCCTGATTTTTCCCAATTTTTCCCCAATTTTTCTGGGAATTTTCCTGGCTTTTTAGGGCCTTGGTGCAGATTTTCCCAATTTTTTCTGGGATTTTTTAGGAGTTTAGCGCAGATTTTCTTCCGGAATTTTTGAGGTTCTGTGCAGGTTTTTTCCCATTTTTTCTCCATTTCCCCCCCTGTTTATTCCCAGGTGTTTCAGGGCTTTAGAGCAGATTTTTCCCAGATTTTTCCCAGATTTTTCTGGGGTTTTTCCTGATTTTTCTACAAATTTCCTCAATATTTTCCCAGTTTTTCCCTGATTTTTCCTGTTTTTCCCCAATTTTTTCTGGGTTTTTTTAGCAGTTTAGCACCGACTTTTTCAGGGGTTTTTTTGAGGTTTGGTGCAGATTTTCCCCCAATTTTCCCCAATTTTCTTGAATTTCCCCCAATTTTTCCTGGATTTCCCCCAATATTCCCCAATTTTTTTCCAGACTTTGCTGCAGATTTTCCCCAATTTTCCCCATTTTTTCCCTCACTTTTTCCCAATTTTTGGAGGTTTTTCCTGCAGATTTCTCCAGATTTTTCCCCCATTCCCTCTCCCTCCGGGCCGGTTGCAGAATTCCATCCCCAAATTCCCATTTTTTCCCATTTTTCCCATTTTTCCCGTTTTTTTCCCCGTTTTCCAGGTGGCTCTGCTGGAGACCAACCCGTACCTGCTGGCGCTGACCATCGTGGTGTCCATCGTGCACAGCGTCTTCGAGTTCCTGGCCTTCAAAAACGGTGACAATTCCCAAAATTCCCCAAATTCCCAACAAATTCCCAACTTTTCCCAAAATTCCCAACTTTTCCTGAAATTTCATCCTAAAAATCCTGGAATTCAGCCCAAAAATCCCAGGAATCAATCCCAAAAATCCCTGAGAATTCAAGTTCCTGGCCTTCAAAACCAGTGACAATTCCCAAAATTCCAAAAGCTTCCCAAAATTCCCAACAAATTCCCCAAATTCCCAACATTTCCTGGGAATTTATCCTAAAAATCCCTGGGAATTCAGCCCAAAAATCCCAGAAATTCGAGTTCCTGGCCTTCAAAAACGGTGACAATTCCCAAAATTCCCAAAATTCCCCTGGGAAAATTCCAACAAATTCCCCCAAAATCCTCCCAGCCCAAATATCCAGAATTCATCCCTAAAATCTTGGGAACTCAGCCCAAAAATTTGGGGAATTCAATCCCAAAAATCCCTGGGAATTCGAGTTCCTGGCCTTCAAAAACGGTGACAATTCCCAAAATTCCCCAAATTCCCCAAATTCCCAACAAATTCCCAACATTTCCCACTTTTCCCAACTTTTCCTGGGAATTTATCCTAAAAATCCCTGGGAATTCAGCCCAAAAATCCCAGAAATTCGAGTTCCTGGCCTTCAAAAACGGTGACAATTCCCAAAATTCCCAAAAAATTCCCAACTTTTCCCACTTTTCCCAACTTTTCCTGGGAATTTATCCTAAAAATCCCTGGGAATTCAGCCCAAAAATCCCAGAAATTCGAGTTCCTGGCCTTCAAAATGGTGTGACAATTCCCAAAATTCCCAACTTCTCCTGGGAATTTATCCTAAAATATTCTGGGAAATTCATCCCCAAAATCCTGGGAATTCAGCCCAAATATCCCAGGGAATTCATCCCTAAAATCTTGGGAACTCAGCCCAAAAATTTGGGGAATTCAGCCCAAAAATCCCTGGGAATTCGAGTTCCTGGCCTTCAAAAACGGTGACAATTCCCAAAATTCCCCAAATTCCCAACAAATTCCCAACATTTCCCACTTTTCCCAACATTTCCTGAGAATTTCTTCTAAAAATCCCTGGGAATTCAGCCCAAAAATCCCAGAAATTCGAGTTCCTGGCCTTCAAAAACGGTGACAATTCCCAAAATTCCCAACTTCTCCTAGGAATTTATCCTAAAAATTCTGGGAATTCAGCCCAAAATTCCCTAGGAATCCATCCTAAAAAATCCCAGAAATTCAGCCCCAAAATCCCAGGAATTCAGCCCAAAAATCCCTGGGAATTCAAGTTCCTGGCCTTCAATACCGGTGACAATTCCCAAAATTCCCACAAAATTCCCAACTTTTCCCACTTCTCCCAACTTTTTCAGGGAATTCATCCTAAAAATCCCAGGAAAATTGTCCTTAAAATCCTGGAATTCATCCCAAAAATCCTTGGGAACTCATCCCAAGAATCCTGAGAATTCGGCCTAAAAATCCTTGGGAATTCATCCTAAAAATTCCAGGAAATGCTTCCTAAAAATCCCTGGGAATTCAGCCCCAAAATCCCTGGGAATTCGAATTCCTGGCCTTCAAAAACCACCCAGAATTCCCAGAAATTCCCATTTTCCCTGCAGACATCCAGTTCTGGAACAGCCGCCAGTCCCTGCAATCCTCCCAAATCCCCATTTCCCTCCATTCCCAATAGGAATTTCCCCCAAAAATCCCCATTTCTGACCCTTTCCCATTGGGATTTTTCCCCAAAAATCCCCATTTTGGACCCTTTTTCTCCATTCCCACTGGGATTTTTCCCCAAAATCCCTCCATTCCCACCCAGAATTCCCAGAAATTCCCATTTTCCCTGCAGACATCCAGTTCTGGAACAGCCGGCAGTCGCTGGAATCACCAAATCCCCATTTCCCTCCATTCCCAATAGGAATTTCCCTCCAAAAATCCCCATTTCTGACCCTTTCTCTCCATTCCCACTGGGATTTTTCCCCCAAATTCCCATTTCCCTGCATTCCCACTGGGATTTTCCCTCCATTCCCGCCCAGAATTCCCAGAAATTCCCATTTTTTTGCAGACATCCAGTTCTGGAACAGCCGGCAGTCGCTGGAGGGGCTCTCTGGGATCCCCAAATCCCCATTTCCCTCCATTCCCAATAGGAATTTTCCCCCAAATCCCCATTTCTGACCCTTTTTCTCCATTCTCACTGGGATTTTTTCCCCAAATCCCTGAATTCCCCCCAGAATTCCCAGAAATTCCCGTTTTTTTGCAGACATCCAGTTCTGGAACAGCCGGCAGTCCCTGCAATTCCCAAATCCCCATTTCCCTCCATTCCCAATAGGAATTTTCCCCCAAATCCCCATTTTGACCCTTTTTCTCCATTCCCACTGGGATTTTTTCCCCAAATCCTTGAATTCCCGCCCAGAATTCCCAGAAATTCCCATTTTTTTGCAGACATCCAGTTCTGGAACAGCCGGCAGTCACTGCAATTCCCAAATCCCCATTTCCCTCCATTCCCAATAGGATTTTTCCCCCAAATCCCCATTTCTGACCCTTTTTCTCCATTCCCACTGGGATTTTTTCCCAAAATCCCTGAATTCCCGCCCGGAATTCCCAGAAATTCCCATTTTCCCTGCAGACATCCAGTTCTGGAACAGCCGGCAGTCGCTGGAATCCCCAAATCCCCATTTCTGACCCTTTCCCTCCATTCCCAATGGGATTTTTCCCCCAAATTCCAATTTTTGACACCTTGTCTCCATTCCCACTGGGATTTTTCCCCCAAATCCCTGAATTCCCGCCCAGAATTCCCAGAAATTCCCATTTTCCCTGCAGACATCCAGTTCTGGAACAGCCGCCAGTCCCTGGAATCCCAAATCCCCATTTCCCTCCATTCCCAATAGGAATTTCCCCCAAAAATCCCCATTTTGGACCCTTTCTCTCCATTCCCACTGGGATTTTTCCCCAAAATCCCTGAATTCCCGCCCAGAATTCCCAGAAATTCCCATTTTTCCCTGCAGACATCCAGTTCTGGAACAGCCGGCAGTCCCTGGAATCCCCAAATCCCCATTTCTGACCCTTTCCCAATGGGATTTTCCCCCCAAAATCCCCATTTCTGACCCTTTTTCTCCATTCCCACTGGGATTTTTCCCCCAAATCCCTGAATTCCTGCCCAGAATTCCCAGAAATTCCCATTTTTTGCAGACATCCAGTTCTGGAACAGCCGGCAGTCGCTGGAATTCCCAAATCCCCATTTCTGACCCTTTCCCAATGGGATTTTTCCCCAAAAATCCCCATTTCGGACCCTTTTTCTCCATTCCCACTGGGATTTTTTCCCCAAATCCCTGAATTCCCGCCTGGAATTCCCAGAAATTCCCGTTTTTCCCTGCAGACATCCAGTTCTGGAACAGCCGGCAGTCCCTGCAATTCCCAAATCCCCATTTCCCTCCATTCCCAATTGGATTTTTTCCCCAAAAATCCCCATTTCTGACACTTTTTCTCCATTCCCACTGGGATTTTTTCCCCAAATTCCCATTTCCCTCCATTCCCACTGGGATTTTTTCCCAAATTCTCTCCATTCCTGCCCAGAATTCCCAGAAATTCCCATTTTCCGCAGACATCCAGTTCTGGAACAGCCGCCAGTCGCTGGAATCCCCAAATCCCCATTTCTGACCCTTTTTCTCCATTCCCAAGGGGATTTTCCCCGAATTCCCGCCCAGAATTCCCAGAAATTCCCATTTTTTGCAGACATCCAGTTCTGGAACAGCCGGCAGTCACTGGAATCCCCAAATCCCCATTTTTGACCCTTTCCCTCCATTCCCAAGGGGATTTTTCCCCCAAAATCCCCATTTTGGACCCTTTCCCTCCATTCCCACTGGGATTTTTTCCCCAAATCCCTGAATTCCTGCCCAGAATTCCCAGAAATTCCCATTTTCCGCAGACATCCAGTTCTGGAACAGCCGGCAGTCGCTGGAGGGCTCAAATCCGCCCGTGTTCTTTCCCTGTTCCCAGTTTTTCACCCCCCTCCCATTTCCTGGACAACGAGACCAAATCGTGGTGGTGCAGCTCATTCCCCTCCATCCCCGTGGGATTTTCATCGACCCATCTGGAAGATCACCAAGGTCATGGACGTCAGGGTCAGTCTGGGGAAAAACGGGAAATCCCCAAAACCTCAAAAACGGGGTTTTCCCCCCAAAAGGGGCCATTTCTGATGGTTCTCTCCATTCCCACTGAAAAATTTCCCCCAAAATCCCCAAAAATTGGGGGGAAAGGAGCTCAGCGTCTTCGTGGGGCTGCTCATCGACCTCTGGAAATCACCAAGGTCATGGACGTCAGGGTCAGTCTGGGGAAAAAAACAGGGAAATCGGGAAAAACGGGAAAAAACGGGAAAAAATGGCGAAAAAGGGCGAAAAAATGGTGAAAAACGGTGAAAAAATGGGGAAAAAGGAGCTCAATGTCCTCGTGGGGCTGCTCATCGACCTCTGGAAGATCACCAAGGTCATGGACGTCAGGGTCAGTCTGGGGAAAACACGGGGAAATTGGGAAAAACGGGAAAAAACGGTAAAAAACGGTGAAAAAACGGCAAAAAAGGGCAAAAAAATGGTGAAAAATGGTGAAAAAATGGGGAAAAGGGGGGGAAAATACATGGAAAATCAGGGAAAAATAGAGGGGAAAATGGGAAATTAATGGCAAAAACCATAGAAAAAATGGGGGGAAAACCAAGGAAAAAATTGGGGGAAAAATGGCCGAAAAATGGGGAAAAAGGGCAAAAAAATGGTGAAAAATGGGGGAAAATACATGGAAAACCAGGAAAAAATAGAGGGAAAAATGGGAAATAAATGGCAAAAACCATACAAAAAATGGGGGGAAAACCAAGGAAAAAATTGGGGAAAAAAGGGCAAAAAAATGGGGAAAAACGGTGAAAAAATGGGGAAAAACGGTGAAAAAATGGTGAAAAATGGGGGAAAATACATGGAAAACCAGGAAAAATTAGAGGGAAAAATGGGAAATTAATGGCAAAAAACATGGAAAAAAATGGGGGGAAAACCAAGGAAAAAATTGGGGAAAAAATGGCCAAAAAATGGGGAAGAAATGGGGAAAAAATGGTGAAAAACGGAGGAAAATACGTGGAAAACCAGGAAAAATTAGAGGGAAAAATGGGAAATTAATGGCAAAACACATGGAAAAAAATGGGGGGAAAACCAAGGAAAAAATTGGGGAAAAAATGGCCAAAAAATGGGGAAGAAATGGGGAAAAATGGTGAAAAAATGGGGGAAAATACATGGAAAACCAGGAAAAAAATAGAGGGGAAAATGGGAAATTAATGGCAAAAAAAAAAGGAAAAATGGGGGGAAAACCAAGGAAAAAATTGGGGGGGAAATGGCAAAAAAATGGGGAAGAAATGGGGAAAAATGGTGAAAAATGGGGGGGAAATACATGGAAAACCGGGAAAAAATAGAGGGGAAAATGGGAAATAAATGGCAAAAAACATGGAAAAAAAATGGAAAACCAAGGAAAAATGAGAAAATGGCAAAAATTTAGGAAAAAAGGATTAAAAAATTAATTTAAAAATGGGATTTTCCAAGGAAAATTTTGGAAAAATTTGGGATTTTCAAGGAAATGGAATTTAATGGTTTATTTGGGGAAAATTGGGAATTTTCAAGAAATAATTTGGGATATTTTGGGATTAATTTGGGATTTTCCAAGGATTAATTTGGGGTTAATTTGGGATTTATTTGGGATTTTCCAAGGATTAATTTGGGATATTTTGGGATTTATTTGGGATTTTCCAAGGATTGATTTGGGGTTGATTTGGGGTTAATTGGGGATTTTCCGAGCATTAATTTGGGGTTGATTTGGGGTTAATTAATTTGGGATTTTCCAAGGATTAATTTGGGGTTAATTTGGGATTTAATTTGGGATTTTCCAAGGATTAATTTGGGGTTAATTTGGGATTTATTTGGGATTTTCCGAGGATTAATTTGGGGTTAATATTTTGGGATTTTCCGGGGTTAATTTGGGGTTTTCGAGGGATTAATTTGGGATTAATTTGGGGATTTCTTTTGGGTTTTCCAATTTGATTAATTTGGGGTTAATTTGGGATTTTCCAAGCACTAATTTGGGATTTATTTGGGGTTGATTTGGGGTTGATTTGGGGTTAATTTGGGGTTGATTTGGGGTTAATTTGGGATTTTCCGAGCACTAATTTGGGGTTAATTTAGGGTTTTCTTAATTTCCGGTTAATTTGGGATTTTTAGGCATTAATTTGGGGTTAATTTGGGATTTTCCGAATTTGGGATTTTTTTCCGAGGACTAATTTGGGGTTGATTAATTTGGGATTTTTTGGGATTTTCTTTGGATTAATTTGGGGTTAATTTGGGAATTTGGGATTTTCAAAGGGGTTAATTTGGGGTTAATTTGGGGTTAATTTGGGATTAATTTGGGATTTTTCGAGAATTAATTTGGGGTTAATTTGGGGTTAATTTGGGATTTTCCGAGCACTAATTTGGGGTTAATTTGGGGTTGATTTGGGATTTTCCGAGCACTAATTTGGGGTTAATTTGGGGTTAATTTGGGGTTAATTTGGGATTTTCCGAGCACTAATTTGGGGTTAATTTGGGATTTTCCGAGCACTAATTTGGGGTTGATTTGGGGTTAATTTGGGATTTTCCGAGCACTAATTTGGGGTTAATTTGGGGTTGATTTGGGGTTAATTTGGGGTTGATTTGGGGTTAATTTGGGGTTTTTGGGAATTTGGGATTTTGGGAATCCTTTTGGGAATTTGGGGGTTTATTTGGGGTTTCTGGGACTAATTTGGGAATTAATTTGGGAATAATTTGGGAATTTCCTGGGTTAATTTGGGAATGGCTGGGAATTTTCGGCACTAATTTGGGGTTGGGAATTTTTCGAAAACTAATTTGGGGAATGCCTGGGAATTTGGGGTTAATGTCTGCCCAATTTGGAATGTCTGGGAATACTTGGGAATGCCTGGGAATCCTTGGGAATGCCTGGGAATCCTTGGGAATGTGGGAATCCTTGGGAATGCCTGGGAATCCTTGGGAATCTGGGAATCCTTGGGAATGCCTGGGAATCCTTGGGAATGCCCGGGAATGCCTGGGAATGCCTGGGAATCCTTGGGAATGCCCGGGAATGCCTGGGAATGCCCGGGAATGCTCGGGAATCCTTGGGAATGCCTGGGAATCCTTGGGAATGCCTGGGAATCCTTGGGAATCTGGGAATCCTTGGGAATGCCTGGGAATGCCTGGGAATGCCTGGGAATGCCTGGGAATGCCTGGGAATGCCTGGGAATCCTTGGGAATGCCTGGGAATGCCTGGGAATGCCTGGGAATGCCCGGGAATGCCTGGGAATCCTTGGGAATCTGGGAATGCCTGGGAATGCCTGGGAATGGGGAATGGCTGGGAATGCCCGGGAATCCTTGGGAATGCCTGGGAATGCCTGGGAATCCTTGGGAATCTGGGAATGCCTGGGAATGCCTGGGAATGGCTGGGAATCCTTGGGAATCTGGGAATGCCTGGGAATGCCCGGGAATGCCTGGGAATGCCCGGAATGCCTGGGAATGCCTGGGAATGCCTGGGAATCCTTGGGAATCCTTGGGAATGCCCGGGAATGCCTGGGAATCCTTGGGAATCTGGGAATGCCTGGGAATGCCCGGGAATGCCTGGGAATGGCTGGGAATGCCCGGGAATGCCTGGGAATCCTTGGGAATCCTTGGGAATGCCCGGGAATGCCTGGGAATCCTTGGGAATCTGGGAATGCCTGGGAATGCCCGGGAATGCCTGGGAATGGCTGGGAATGCCCGGGAATGCCTGGGAATCCTTGGGAATCCTTGGGAATGCCCGGGAATGCCTGGGAATCCTTGGGAATGCCTGGGAATCTGGGAATTTGGGATGGAACCCTTGGATGGGAATTTGGGGATTTGGGATGGGAACCCTGGGATGGGAATTAGGGATGGAACCCTTGGGATGGGAATTTGGGATGGGAATTTGGGATGGGATCCCTGGGATGGAAACCCTGGGATGGGAATTTGGGATGGGAACCCTGGGATGGGAATTTGGGATGGGAACCCTGGGATGGGATCGATGGGATGGGAATTTAGGATGGGGCCCCTGGGATGGGAATTTGGGAATTCCCAGGATGGGAATTGGGGATGGGAACCCTGGGATGGGAATTTGAGGATGGGAACCCCAGGATGGGAACCCTGGGATGGGAATTTGGGAATTCCCAGGATGGGAATTTGGGAGGGAACCCTGGGATGGGAATTTGGGATGAGAACCCTGGGATGGGAATTTGGGATGGGAACCTGGAATGGGAACCCTGGCATGGGAATTTGGGGATTTGGGATGGGAACCCTGGGATGGGAATTTGGGATGGGAATTTGGGATGGGATCCTTGGGATGGGAACCATGGGATGGGAATTTGGGATGGAACCCTGGGATGGGGTTTTCCAGATGGCGTTCCGGTACCACAGTGACCCCAAACCAGCCCCAAATCCCCCAAACCAACCCCAAACCAACCCAAATCCCCTCAAACCCCCAAAAGGTCCCAAATCCCCTTGTCCTGAGGGATTTTGGGGTTTTCCAGATGGCGTTCCGGTACCGCAGTGACCCCAAACCAACCCTAAACAAACCCAAATCCCCCAAAACCAGCCCCAAACAAACCCAAACCCCCTCAAACAAACCCCAAATCCCCTCAAACCCCCCAAAGTCCCTAAATCCCCTTGTCCTGAGGTGATTTTGGGGTTTTCCAGATGGCGTTCCGGTACTGCAGTGACCCCAAACCAGCCCCAAATCCCCCCCAAACCAACCCCAAACAAACCCAAATCCCCCAAACCAGGGAAACCAACCCAAACCCCCCCAAAGTTCCTAAATCCCCTTGTCCTGAGGTGATTTTGGTGTTTTCCAGATGGATCCGGGACCCAGTGACCCCAAACCAGCCCCAAATCCCCCCAAACCAACCCCAAACAAACCCAAACTGGGGTCAAACAAACCCCAAACCCCCAAAGTCCCCCCTTGTCCTGGGAATTTTGGGATTTCCAATGGGATGGGAACCCTGTGATGGGAACCAACCCCAAATCCCCCCAAACCAACCCCAAACAAACCCAAATTGGGATGGGAAACCAGGATGGGAAAACCCCCCAAACCCCCTCAAACCCCCAAATGTCCCCTGGGATGGGAATCCTGAGGGGGATTTTGGGATGGGATCCTTGGGCCCGGAACCCAATGACCCCAAATTTGGGATGGGATCCCCCCAATGGGAACCCCAAACAAACCCAACCCCCCAAACCAACCCCAAACCCCCCAAACCCCCAAAGTCCCAAAGTGACCCCAAACCTGAGGGATTTTGGTGTTTTGCAGATGGCGCCCGGTACCACAGCCCCAAACAAACAAAACCCCTCCCCCAAACAAACCCCAAACCCCCCAAACCCCCCAAAGTCCCTAAATCCCCTTGTCCTGAGGGATTTTGGTGTTTTCCAGATGGCGTTCCGGTACCGCAGTGACCCCAAACCAGCCCCAAATCCCCCAAACCAACCCCAAACAAACCCAAATCCCCCCAAACCAACCCCAAACCCCCCCAAACCCCCAAAGTCCCTAAATCCCCTTGTCCTGAGGGGTTTTGGTGTTTTGCAGATGGCGTTCCGGTACCACAATGACCCCAAACCAACCCCAAACCAGCCCCAAATCCCCCCAAACCAGCCCCAAACCAACCCCAAACCCCCTCAAAGCCCCAAAAGTCCCCAAATCCCCTTGTCCTGAGGGATTTTGGTGTTTTCCAGATGGCGTTCCGGTACTGCAGTGACCCCAAACCAGCCCCAAATCCCCCCAAACCAGCCCCAAACAAAACCCAAACCCCCTCAAACAAACCCCAAACCCCCAAACCCCCAAAGTCCCCAAATCCCCTTGTCCTGAGGTGATTTTGGTGTTTTCCAGATGGCGTTCCGGTACTGCAGTGACCCCAAACAAACCCAAATCCCCTCAAACCCCCCAAAGTTCCCAAATCCCCTTGTCCTGAGGGGTTTTGGTGTTTTCCAGATGGCGTTCCGGTACCGCAGTGACCCCAAACCAACCCCAAATCCCCCCAAAACAGCCCCAAACCAACCCCAAACCCCCTCAAACCCCCAAAAGTCCCCAAATCCCCTTGTCCTGAGGTGATTTTGGTGTTTTGCAGATGGCGTTCCGGTACCACAATGACCCCAAACCAGCCCCAAATCCCCCCAAACCAACCCCAAACCAACCCCAAACCCCCTCAAACCCCCAAAAGGTCCTAAATCCCCTTGTCCTGAAACCAGATGGCGTTCAACCGCAGTGACCCCAAACCAGCCCCAAATCCCCCCAAACCAACCCCAAACACACCCCAAACCAACCCAAACCCCCAAAAGTCCCTAAATCCCCTTGTCCTGAGGTGATTTTGGTGTTTTGCAGATGGCGTTCCGGTACCTGTCGTGGATCCTGTTCCCGCTGCTGGGCTGCTACGCCGTGTACAGCCTGCTGTACCTGGAGCACAAGGGCTGGTACTCCTGGGTGCTCAGCATGCTCTACGGCTTCCTGCTCACCTTCGGTGAGTGCTGGCAGCTCCCCCGACAGCCCTCAAACGGCCCAAAATGTTCCCGAAATATCCCGGAAATATCCCTGAAATATCCCTGAAAAATTACCAAAATATCCCTGAAAAATTCCCAAAATATCCCCCCAAAATGTCCCTGAAATATTCCTGAAATATCCCGGAAATATCACCAAAATATTACCAAAATATCCCTGAAAAATTCCCAAAATATCCCTGAAAATTCCCAAAATATCCCTGAAAAATTCCCAAAATATCCCTGGAAATGTCCCTGAAATATCCCTGAAATATCCCGGAAAAATTCCCAAAATATCCCTGAAAAATTCCCAAAATATCCCTGGAAATGTCCCTGAAATATTCCTGAAATATCCCGGAAATATCACCAAAATATTACCAAAATATCCCTGAAAAATTCCCAAAATATCCCTGAAAAATTCCCAAAATATCCCTGAAAAATTCCCAAAATATTGCCCTGAAATATCCCGGAAATATCACCAAAATATTACCAAAATATCCCTGAAAAATTCCCAAAATATCCCTGAAAAATTCCCAAAATATCCCTGGAAATGTCCCTGAAATATTCCTGAAATATCCCGGAAATATTCCCAAAATATCCCTGAAAAATTCCCAAAATATCCCTGGAAATGTCCCTGAAATATTCCTGAAATAGTCCCAAAATATCCTCTAAATATTCCTGAAATACTCCCAAAATATCCTCTAAATAGTCCTGAAATAGCCCTGGAAATATCCCTGAAAAATTCCCAAAATGCTCCTGAAATGTTCTTGAAATATCCCCGAAATATTCCCAAAATATCCCTGAAAAATTCCCAAAATATCCCTGGAAATGTCCCTGAAATATTCCTGAAATATCCCGGAAATATCCCTGAAAAATTCCCAAAATATCCCTGAAAAATTCCCAAAATATCCCTGAAAAATTCCCAAAATATCCCTGAAAATTTCCCAAAATATCCCCAGAAATGTCCCTGAAATATTCGTGAAATATCCCGGAAATATTACCAAAATATCCCTGAAAAATTCCCAAAATATCCCTGGAAATGTCTGTGAAATATCCCTGAAATATCCCGGAAATATCCCGGAAATATTACCAAAATATCCCTGAAAAATTCCCAAAATATCCCTGGAAATGTCCCTGAAATATTCCTGAAATATCCTGGAAATATGACCAAAATATCCCTGAAAAATTCCCAAAATATCCCCGGAAATGTCCTTGAAATATTCCTGAAATATCCCGGAAATATCCCCAAAATATCCCCAAAATATCCCTGAAAAATTCCCAAAATATCCCTGGAAATGTCTGTGAAATATCCCTGAAATATCCCGGAAATATCCCGGAAATATCACCAAAATATCCCTGAAAAATTCCCAAAATATCCTCGGAAATGTCCCTGAAATATTCCTGAAATATCCCGGAAATATCACCAAAATATTACCAAAATATCCCTGAAAAATTCCCAAAATATCCCTGAAAAATTCCCAAAATATCCCCGGAAATGTCCCTGAAATATTCCTGAAATAGTCCCAAAATATCCCTGGAAATGTCCCTGAAATATTCCTGAAATATCCCGGAAATATCCCTGAAAAATTCCCAAAATATCCCTGAAAAATTCCCAAAATATCCCTGGAAATGTCCCTGAAATATTCCCGAAATATTACCAAAATATCCCTGAAAAATTCCCAAAATATCCCTGAAAAATTCCCAAAATATCCCTGGAAAATTCCCAAAATATCCCTGAAAAATTCCCAAAATATCCCTGAAAAATTCCCAAAATATCTCTGAAAAATTCCCAAAATATCCCTGGAAAATTCCCAAAATATCCCTGGAAATGTCCCTGAAATATTCCTGAAATAGTCCCAAAATATCCACAAAATAGTCCCGAAATAGCCCTGAAATGTCCCTGAAAAATTCCCAAAATGTTCCCAGAATATCCCTGAAAAATTCCCAAAATGTTCCCAAAAATATCCCTGGAAATGTTTCCAAAATATCCTTGAAATATTCCTGAAATATTCCTGAAATATCCCTGGAAATATTCCTGAAAAATTCCCAAAATATCCCTGGAAATGTCCCTGAAATATTCCTGAAATATCCTTGGAAATGTTCCTAAGACATCCCTGAAAAATTCCTAAAATGTTCCTGAAATATTCCCAAAATATCCTAAAAATATCCCTGAAAAATTCCCAAAAAGTTCCCAAAAACATCCCCAAATCCCATATCCCTGGGTTGTCCCCAAATAACCATGGATCCCTGAAATGTCCCCAAAATTTTACCAAAATATCCCTGGAAATGTCCCTGAAGTATTCCCAAAATATTCCCAAAATACCCCTGGAAATGTCCCTGAAATATCACCAAAATATTCCCCAAAAATGTTCCTAAATCCCCCAAAATCATTCCCAAATCCCAGTTTTTCCCCAGGGTTCATCATCACTACAAGCTCCCCATCCATGGTTCCTCAGCACCTTCAACGCCAAAATTCCCCAAATCGCTCCCAAACCCCAAAATGTTCCTAAATCCCCCAGAATGTTCCTAAATCCCTAAAAAACGTTCCTAAATCCCCCAAAAATGTTCCTAAATCCCCCAAAATCATCCCCAAATCCCAGTTTTACCCCAGGGTTCATCATCACTACAAGCTCCCATCCATGGTTCCTCAGCACCTTCAACACCAAAATTCCCCAAATCGCTCCTAAACCCCCAGAACTGCTCCTAAATCCCCCAAAATGTTCCTAAATCCCTAAAAAACGTTCCTAAATCTCCTAAAACCATTCCTAAATCGCCCCAAATTATCCCCAAATCCCAGTTTTACCCCAGGATTCAGCACCACGATGAGCCCCATCCATGGTCCCTCAACACCTTCAACTCAAAATTCCCCAAATCGCTCCCAAACTCCCAGAACTGCTCCTAAATCCCCCAGAATGTTCCTAAATCCCTAAAAAACGTTCCTAAATCCCCCAAAAACGTTCCTAAATCCCCCAAAACCACTCCCAAATCCCAGTTTTTTTCCAGGGTTCATCATCACTACAAGCTCCCATCCATGGTCCCTCAACACCTTCAACTCCAAAATTCCCAAAACTGTTCCCAAACACCCAAACCACCTCTGAAACCCCCAAAATGTTCCTAAATCCCCCCCAAAATGTTCCTAAATCCTCTAAAAGTGTTCCTAAATCCCCTAAAGCCATCCCCAAATCCCAGTTTTATTCCAGGATTCATCACCACGATGAGCCCCATCCATGGTCCCTCAACACCTTCACCTCAAATTTCACCGAAATCGCTCCCAAACCCCCAAAATCGTTCCCAAATCCCCCAAAAACGTTCCTAAATCCCCTTTCCCGGGCAGGGTTCATCACGATGACGCCTCAGCTGTTCATCAACTACAAGCTGCAGTCGGTGGCGCACCTGCCCTGGCGCATGCTCACCTACAAGGCCCTCAACACCTGCATCTCCAAACCCCCAAAAACGCTCCCAAATCCCCCAAAAACGTTTCTAAATCCCCTAAAAACGTTCCTAAGTCCCCTAAAAACATCCCTAAATCACCAAAAAAATGTTCCTAAATCCCCTAAAACCATCCCCAAATGCCAGTTTTGCCCCAGGATCCAGCACCATTCCAAAGTCCAGTCCATGGCCAATGGTCACCAGCGAACCCTTGAAACCTGCACCTCCAAACCACCCAAAATCGTTCCCAAATCCCCGAGAATGTTCCTAAATCCCTAAAAAACGTTCCTAAATCCCCCCAAAATGTTCCTAAATCCCCCCAAAACATCCCCAAATCCCAGTTTTACTCCAGGATTCAGCACCACGATGAGCCCCATCCATGGTTCCTCAGCGCCTTCAACTCAAAATTCCCGAAACTGTTCCCAAACCCCTAAATCATCTCTGAAACCCCCAAAATGTTCCTAAATCCCCCCCAAAATGTTCCTAAATCCCCCCAAAATGTTCCTAAATCCCCTAAAACCATCCCCAAATCCCAGTTTTACCCCAGGGTTCATCATCACTACAAGCTCCCATCCATGGTCCCTCAACACCTTCACCTCGAATTTCACCGAAATTGCTCCCAAACCCCCAAAATCGTTCCCAAATCGCCCCCAGACGTTCCTAAATCCCCTTTCCCGGGCAGGGTTCATCACGATGACGCCTCAGCTGTTCATCAACTGGAATTTTGCAGTTTATGGCAGAAGGGAATTTTGGGGATTTGAGAGGCCCTCAACATTTGGGATTCCCTGGAGATGCCCAAGATGCCCATGAGGACAGGTTGCCTGAGGGATGGTGAGCGGGGAATCCTGGAATTTCGGGAAATTTTAGATGGAATTTTGGGGTCTCCAGGTGGAATTTTGGGGTTTCCAGGTGGAATTTTGGGGTCTCCAGGTGGAATTTTGGGGTTCTAGAAGGGAATTTTGGGGATTTGAGAGGCAAATTTGGGGTTCCAGAGGAGATGCCCAGGATGTACAGGACAGGCTGCCTGAGGGATGGTGAGCGGGGAATCCTGGAATTCCGGGAATTTTGGGAATTTTAGATGGAATTTTGGGGTCTCCAGGTGGAATTTTGGGGTTTCCAGGTGGAATTTTGGGGTCTCCAGGTGGAATTTTGGGGTTCTAGAAGGGAATTTTGGGGATTTGAGAGGCAGATTTGGGGTTCCAGAGATGCCCATGATGTACAGGATAGGCTGCCTGAGGGATGGTGAGCAGGGAATTCCGGGAATTTTGGGAATTCCAGAGGGAATTTTGGGGTCTCCAGGTGGAATTTTGGGAATTTTAGATGGAATTTTGGGGTCTCCAGGTGGAATTTTGGGGTTCTAGAAGAGAATTTTGGGGATTTGAGTCGGAATTTTGGGGATTCTAGAGAGGACTTTTGGGATTCCAGAAAGTGAATTTTGGGACTTGAGAGAGAATTCTGGGATTCTAGAAGGGAATTTTGGGGTTCCAGAAGGGAATTCGGTGGATTTGAGAGGGAATTTTGGGGTCTCCAGGTGGAATTTTGGGGTCTCCAGGTGGAATTTTGGGGTTCCAGAAGGGAATTTTGGGGATTTGAGAGGCAAATTTGGGATTCCAGAGGAGATGCCCAGGATGTACAGGACAGGTTGCCTGAGGGATGGTGAGCGGGGAATCCTGGAATTTCGGGAATTTTGGGAATTTTAGATGGAATTTTGGGGTCTCCAGGCGGAATTTTGGGGTCTCCAGGTGGAATTTTGGGGTCTCCAGGTGGAATTTTGGGGTTCCAGAAGGGAATTTTGGGGATTTGAGAGGCAGATTTGGGGTTCCAGAGGAGATGCCCATGATGTACAGGATAGGCTGCCTGAGGTATGGTGAGCTTGGGAATTTCGGGAATTTTGGGAATTTTGGGAGTTTTGGGAATTTTAGATGGAATTTTGGGGTTTCCAGGTGGAATTTTGGGGTTCTAGAAGGAAATTTGGGGGATTTGAGTCGGAATTTTGGGGATTCTAGAGAGGACTTATGGAATTCCAGAAAGTGAATTTTGGGACTTGAGAGAGAATTCTGGGATTCTAGAAGGGAAATTTGGGGTTCCAGAAGGGAATTCGGTGGATTTTAGATGGAATTTTGGGGTTTCCAGGTGGAATTTTGGGGTTTCCAGGTGGAATTTTGGGGTTCCAGAAGAGAATTTTGGGGATTTGAGAGGCAGATTTGGGGTTCCAGAGGAGATGCCCATGGTGTACAGGACAGGCTGCCTGAGGGATGGTGAGCAGGCAATCCAGGAATTTTGGGAATTTTGGGAATTTTAGATGGAATTTTGGGGTTTCCAGGTGGAATTTTGGGGTTTCCAGGTGGAATTTTGGGGTTCCAGAAGGGAATTTTGGGGATTTGAGAGGCAGATTTGGGGTTCCAGAGGAGATGCCCATGATGTACAGGATAGGCTGCCTGAGGGATGGTGAGCAGGGAATTCTGGGAATTTTGGGGAATTTTAGATGGAATTTTGGAGTCTCCAGGTGGAATTTTGGGGTTTCCAGGTGGAATTTTGGGGTTCTAGAAGGGAATTTTGGGGATTTGAGAGGCAGATTTGGGGTTCCAGAGGAGATGCCCATGATGTACAGGATAGGCTGCCTGAGGGATGGTGAGCAGGGAATCCCGGAATTTTGGGAATTTTGGGAATTTTGGGAATTTAGATGGAATTTTGGGGTCTCCAGGCGGAATTTTGGGGTCTCCAGGTGGAATTTTGGGGTCTCCAGGTGGAATTTTGGGGTTCTAGAAGGGAATTTTGGGGATTTGAGAGGCAGATTTGGGGTTCCAGAGGAGATGCCCATGATGTACAGGACAGGCTGCCTGAGGGATGGTGAGCAGGAATTTGGGGAATTTTTGGGAATTTGGGGGATTTTTGGGAATTCCAGAGGGAGTTTTGGGGTTTCCAGGTGGAATTTTGGGGTTTCTAGGAGGGAATTTTGGGGATTTGAGTCGGAATTTTGGGGTTCCAGAAGGGAATTTTGGGGATTCCGAATGCCCATGGTGTACAGGACAAGCTGCCTGAGGGATGGTATGGAGGAATTTTGGGAGTTTTGGGGGATTTTTGGGGAATTTTGGGGGTTCTAGAAAAAAATTTGGGGGATTTGAGAGGGAATGTTGGGGTTTCCAGGTGGAATTTTGGGGTTCTATAGAAGGGGAATTTTGGGGGGATTTGAGAGGGAATTTTGGGGTTTCCAGGCGGAATTTTGGGGTTCGATAGAAGGGGAATTTTGGGGGGGATTTGAGACTGAATTTTTCTGAATTTTCCCCGAATTTCCACCGAATCTCCCCAAATTCCCCCCCAAACCCCCGAATCTCCCCGAATTTCCCCCCAAAACCCCCAAATCTCCCCGAATTTCCCCCAAAACCCCCAAATCTCCCCTTTGGGGGGAATTTCCCCCAAAAATGCCCCAAACGTGGTGTTCTTCCCCCACCTGTACCAGCGCTGGATTTACCAAAGGACCCCACGCCCTGAATCAACCAAGAATTTTGGGCAAAACCCCCAAATCCCCCGAGGTGGTTCCCCCCCCGATCCAAATCCCCCAAACCCCCCGAGGCCAAAAAGTCCGACTGAGAAGCCCCTCCCCCAGCCAGAACCTTCCAGAACATTCCCCCGAGGATGGGGGGGCGGGGGGAGATGGGGAGGGGAGGGGGCGCCGGGCCCAGGTTCCCATTGGCCAGTCGGGATTTTGGAGGATTTTGGGGATTTGGGGTTTTTGGGGGATGTCACCTCCTGTCCCCTCCCCGTCCCCGGGTTCCCATTGGCCAATCGGGATTTTGGGGGGATTTTGGGGGGGATTTGTCACCTCCCGTCCCCTCCCCGGGTTCCCATTGGCCAGTCGGGATTTTGGGATTTTTAGGGGGGTGTAACCCTCTCCCTCCCCTCCTTGGTTCCCATTGGCCAATCGGGATTTTAGGGGGATTTGGGGGTTTTGGGGGTTTTGTCACCTCCCCTTCCCTCTTTGGTCAGTCGGGATTTTGGGGCGATTTTGGGGGGGTTTGGGGGTTTTGTCACCTCCTGTCCCCTCCCCGTCCCCGGGTTCCCATTGGCCAGTCGGGATTTTGGGAGGATTTTGGGGGGATTTGGGGTCTGTCAACCCCTCCTGCCATTCCCGGGTCCCCATTGGCCAGTCGGGATTTTGGGGGGATTTTGGGGGGATTTGTCACCTCCTGTCCCCTCCCGGGTTCCCATTGGCCAGTCGGGATTTTGGGGGGATTTTGGGGGGATTTGGGGTCTGTCACCCCCTCCTGCCATTCCCCAGTTCCCATTGGCCAATCGGGATTTTGGGGGTGGGATTTTGGGGGCGTTTGGGGGTATCACCCCCTCCCTCCCCCTCCCGGGTTCCCATTGGCCAGTCGGGATTTTGAGGGGGTTTTGGGGTTTTTAGGGGGGTGTCACCTCCTGTCCCCTCCTCCTGCCAGGTTCCCATTGGCCAGTCGGGATTTTGGGGGGATTTTGGGGGGGTTTGGGGTTTTGTCACCTCCTGTCCCCTCCCTTCTCGGTTCCCATTGGCCAATCGGGATTTTGGGGATTTTGGGGGGTTGGGTCTGTCACCCCCTGTCCTCCCATTCCCGGGTTCCCATTGGCCAATCGGGATTTTGGGGTGGGATTTTGGGGGGGTTTGGGGGTTTTGTCACCTCCTGTCCCCTCCCTTCTCGGGTTCCCATTGGCCAATCGGGATTTTGGGGGGATTTTGGGGGGATTTGGGGTCTGTCACCCCCTCCCTCCTCCTGCCAGGTTCCCATTGGCCAATCGGGATTTGGGGGATTTTGGGGTTTTTAGGGGGGTGTCACCTCCTGTCCCCTCCTCCTGCCAGGTTCCCATTGGCCAGTCGGGATTTTGGGGGGATTTTGGGGGGGTCTGGGGGGGATTTGTCACCTCCTGTCCCCTCCCCGGGTTCCCATTGGCCAGTCGGGATTTTGGGGGGGATTTGGGGTTTTTAGGGGGGTGTCACCCCCTCCCTCCCCCTCCCGGGTTCCCATTGGCCAGTCGGGATTTTGGGATTTTTAGGGGGGTGTAACCCTCTCCCTCCCCTCCTTGGTTCCCATTGGCCAATCGGGATTTTGGGGGGATTTGGGGTCTGTCACCCCCTCCTGCCATTCCCGGGTTCCCATTGGCCAATCGGGATTTTGGGGTGGGATTTTGGGGGGGTTTGGGGGGGATTTGTCACCTCCCGTCCCCTCCCCGCCCCTGCCGGTGTCCGGTGTCGCCTCCCGGTGTTGTCGCGTCCCTGTCGTGCTCCATCCATCCCATTGTCCGGTGTGGTAGGAAAAGTGTCCACGGAGCCATAAAGAGCTGATTTCACCCCAAAACAAACCCGGATTTTCATTTCCTTGCGGGAATTCCCTCCCGCTTTGGGGAATTTCCCATTTCGGGGGGGATTTTTCCCGATTTTTCCCAATTTTTAGGGGGATTTTCCCACTTTTGGAGGGATTTTCCCATTTTCTGGGGGACTTTCCCATTTTCTGGGGGACGATTTTCCCTTTTTTTGGGGAGATTTCCCCATTTTGGAAGCGATTTTCCCATTTTGGGGGCGATTTTCCCACTTTTTGGGAAATTTTCCTGCTTTTGGGGCAATTTTCCCAGTTTTTGGAGGGTTTCCTGCTGTTTGGGGGGGGCGTTCAATTTTGGGGGATTTTCTCATTTTTCGAGGGGAGGGTCCTGCTTTTTGGGGGGGATTTTCCCATTTTTTGGGAATTTTCCCAATTTTGGGGAATTTTCCTGCTTTTTGGGGGGCGTTTTCACACATTATGGGGGGATTTTCCCGCTTTTTTGGGGGGGGGTTTCCCATTTTGGGGGAGATTTTTTCATTTTGGGGGCTTTCCTGCTTTTTTGGGGGGTTTTCCCATTTTGGGTGGAGATTTTTTCATTTTGGGGGGTTCCTGCTTTTTTGGGGAGGAGTTTCCCCATTTTGGGGGGGATATTCCCACTTTTTAGGGGATTTCCCCAATTTTTGGCGTTTTCCCACCTTTTTGTGGTTGGCAAAGTCGCCTGGGCCGGAGCAGCAGCTCCAGGGACGAGGGAGCCCCAATTTGGGGAGGGGTCCCGGGGGTCCCGGTAATTCGGGGAGGAGTCCCGGGGGAGGGGTCCCGGTGGGTCCCGGTAATTCGGGGAGGGGTCCCGTTAATTTGGGGAAGGGTCCCCGTTAATTTTGGGGGGGTCCCGGGGATCCCGCTATTTTGGGGAGGGGTCTCAGGGATCCCGGTAATTCGGGGAGGGGTCCCGGGGGGGTCCCGGTTTTTTTAGGGGGGTCCCAGTATTTTGGGGAGGGGTCCCCGTTAATTTTGGGGGGGTCCCGGTGGTCCCGGTAATTCGGGGAGGGGTCCCGGTAATTTGGGGAGGGGTCCCGGGAGGGTCCCGGGTTTTTTTGGGGGGGTCCCGGTATTTTGGGGAGGGGTCCCCGTTAATTTTGGGGGGGTCCCGGGGGTCCCGGTGATTCGGGGAAGGGTCCCAGGGGGTTCCCGTTAATTTTGGGGGGGTCCCGGGGGTCCCGGTGATTCGGGGAAGGGTCCCAGGGGGTTCCCGTTAATTTTGGGGGGGTCCCGGGGGTCCCGGTGATTCGGGGAAGGGTCCCAGGGGGTTCCCGTTAATTCTGGGGGGTCCCGGGGGTCTCTCCGTGTCCCCCTCCCCCTCCTCCCGCCAGTCACGTGTCCCGAACAGCGGCCCCGCCCCCTGGCACGTGCCCCGCGCAGGCCCCGCCCCCTCACGTGTCCCAGCACCGGCCCCGCGGCCGCACGTGGCCGGCCGAGAACACGTGACCCTAAGCAGGCGCTCCCATTGGTCGATGGAGCTGTCGGTCCAAATCGGGGAGGCGGGACGTGGACGGGGTTTGGGGAGGCCGGGATTTGCCCCCGCCCCCAGAACCGGGACCGGACCGGGATCACCGGACCGAGATCCCCTGACCGGGACCGGCACCGGCACCGGAGATCCACGGATCGGAGCCGCTCACCGGGACCGGGACCGGGACCAGGACCGGGATCCCCTGACCGGGACCGGACCGGGATCCTCACTAGTACCGGCACCGGGACTGGGACCGGCACCGGAGATCCACGGATCGGAGTCCCCGGGAACGGGACCGGGACCGGAGCCCCGAACGGGACTGGACCGGACCGGATCGGACCGGGATCCACTGACTGGTACCGGTACCAGCGCCGAGCACCAAGACCGGCACCGGAGATCCACGGATCGGAGTCCCTGAACGGGACCGGGACTCCCGAACGGGACTGGACCGGGAACCCCTGACCAGTACCGGCACCGGCACCGGGACCGGCACCGGAGATCTACGGATCAGAGTTCCTGACCAGGACCCCCGAACGGGAGCGGCACCGGGATCCCCTTACCGGGACTGGACCGGGATCCCCTGACTGGTACCGGCACCGGCACCGGGACCAGCACCGGAGATCCACGGATCGAAGCCCCAGACCGGGACCGGGACCCCCGAACGGGAGCGGAGCCCCGGGGCGGGACCCCCCGGCCGGTACCGGTACCGGAGCCAGGCAGGTACGGGGTGGGACACGGGGACAGGAGGGGACAGTGAGGGGGATTTGGGGACAGGTGACACTGGGGGGACAGCAAAAGGGATTTGGGGACAGGTGACACCAGGGGAGACAGGGGGGATTTGGGGGCAGGTGACACTGGGGGACAGGAGGAGGGACAGCGAGGGGGATTTGGGGACAGGTGACACTGGGGGACAGGGGACACCAGGTGACACCGGGGGACAGGGGGACACGGGGACAGGAGGGGACAGCGAGGGGGATTTGGGGACAGGTGACACCAGGGGAGACAGGGGAGATTTGGGGGCAAGGGACATTTGGGGGGACACAGGGGACACAGGGACAGGGAGGGGGGGACAGGGGACACTGGGGGACAGGAGGGGACAGCAAAGGGATTTGGGGACAGGTGACACCAGGGGACAGGGGATTTGGGGGCAGGTGACACTGGGGACAGGGGACAGGTCACTGGGGGACAGGGGGACATTTGGGGGACAGGGGACACCGGGGGACAGGGGGACAGGGACAGGAGGGGGACAGGGGGGGGATTTGGGGACAGGTGACACCAGGGGAGAGGGGAGATTTGGGGACATTTGACACAGGGGGACACAGGGACAGGGAGGATTTGGGGACAGGTGACACCAGGGGGACAGGGGGACACGGGGACAGGAGGGGACAGCGAGGGGGATTTGGGGACAGGTGACACTGAGGCTGTGGGGGAAATTGGGGGACACGGGGACGTTGGGGGACATTGGGGGACAAGTGACACTGGGGGGCTCTGGGGGACACTGGGGGGACGTGGACAGGGGGAATTTTGGGGGACAAGCGACACTGAGGGGGCACAGAGGGACACGGGGACAGGAGGGATTTGGGGACAAGGGGACACAGGGACAGGGGGGATTTAGGGACTGGTGACACCGGGGGGGACACGGGGGACAGGAGGGGACAGCGAGGATTTGGGGACAAAGGGACACAGACAGGGATTTGGGGACATTGACACTGAGGGGCACAGGGGGACAGGGGGACAGGAGGGATTTGGGGACTAGGGGACACAGAGACAAGGATTTGGGGACAAGCGACACTGAGGGACACAGGGGACATTGGGGGACACTGGGGGACAAGTGACACTGGGGGGCTCTGGGGGACACTGGGGGGACGCCAACAGGGGGAATTTTGGGGACAAGGGGGGCACGAGGGGGACAGGAGGGGATTTGGGGACACGGGGACAGGAGGGGATTTAGGGACAAGGGACAGGAGGGGACACAGGTTTAGGGACAAGGGACACTGGAGGGTCACAGGGGACATTGTGTCACCGGGCCACCCCCGCAGGGTCGCCGTGTCCCCGATGCCGGACGAGCCGGGGGTGGCCCCGGAGGTGGCCCCGGGGTCCCCCCTGTCCCCGCCGCCCCCGGGGACCCCCCGGAAAGGGGCGCGGCCTCCCCCGGGCAGCGACTCCGAGCACGACTCGGGATTCTCAGGTGGGCGGCGGCGGCCCGGGGGTCCCGGTACCGGTGCTGCCGGTCCCGGCGGTTCCATCCCTGTCCCGGTCCCGGCGGTTCCATCCCTGTCCCGGTCCCGGGGTCCCGGTCCTGGGGGTCGCTGTCCCTTGTCCCGGTCCTGGGGTCCAGTCCCGAGGGTTCTGTCCCTGGTCCCGGTGGTCCCGGTCCCGGGGGTCTCATCCCTTGTCCCGGTCCCTGGATCACGTCCCTCATCCCAGGGGTCCCGGTCTCGGTGGTGCCGGTCCCGGGGGTCCTGTTCCGTGTCCCGGTCCCTTGTTCCGGTCCCAGAGGTCCCGTCCCTTGTCCCGTTATCCCGGTCCCGGGGATTCCATCCATTGTCCTGTCCCTTGTTCCGATCCCGGGGGTACCGGTCCCGGTGGTCCTGATCCTGGGGGTCTCATCCCTTCTCCCGGTCCTTTGTTCCGGTCCCGGGGGTTCCATCCCTTGTCCCGGTCCGGCTCCCGGGGTCTCGTCCCTCGTCTCGGGGGGTCCCGTCCCTTGTCCCGGTCCCGAGGTCCCAGTCCTGGGAGTCCTGACCATTGTCCCGGGGTCCCGGTCCCGGTGTCCCGTCCCTCTTCCTGGGGTCCTGTCCTTTGTCCCGGTCCCGGGGGTTCCCTGCCTTGTTCCGGTCCCGGGGTCCGGTCCTTTGTCCCGGTCCCTTCTCCCGGTCCCGGAGTTTCCATCCCTTGTCCCGGTCCCGGGGTCCCGGTGTCCCGTCCGTCATCGCAAGGGTCCCGGTCCCGGTCCCGGGGTCCCGTTCCTCATCCCAGAGGTCCCGGTCCCTCTTCCCGGGGGTTCCGTCCTTTGTCCCGGTCCCGGGGGTTCCCTCCATTGTTCCGGTCCCGGGGTCCGGTCCTTTGTCCCGGTCCCTTCTCCCGGTCCCGGAGTTTCCATCCCTTGTCCCGGTCCCTCATCCCGGGGGTCCCGTCCCTTGTCCCGGTCCTGGGGGTTCCATCCGTTGTCCCGGTCCCTTGTCCCGGTGTCCCGTTCCCCGTCCGGGGCTCATTCCCACCCCGGCAGATTCCGGTTCGGAGCGCCTGGGCCGGTGCGAGGGGACGGAGCCGGAGGAGCCGCCCGGGTCCGGCCACGCCCACCGGGGACCCGGCCACGCCCCCCCGGGCCCGCAGGTAACCGGGATCGGCACCGGGATGGTCCAAATCCCGATGGTGCCGGTACCGGGATGATCCAAATACCGATGGCTCCGGTACCGGGATGATCCAAATCCCGATGGTGCCGGTACCTGGATCATCTGGATCCCGTGATTTCAGTACCGGGATGATCCAAATCCTGATGGTACTGGTACCGGGATGGTCCAAATCCCGATTCCGGTACCAGGATGATCCAAACCCTGTGGTTCCGGTACCGGGATGATCCAAATCGCCTGATTCTGGTACCAGGCTGTTCTGGATCCGTGAGGATCTGGTACCGGGATGTTCCAAACCCCAAGGATCCGGTACGGGGATGGTCAGAATCCAGTACCGGCCTGTCCCAAACCCCGTGATTCCGGTACCGGCCTGTCCCAAAGCCCGCGGTTCCGGTACCGGGATGATCCAAATCCCTTGGTTCCGGTACCGGACTGTCCCAAACCCTGTGATTCCAGTACCGGGCTGTGCCAAATCCCAATGATTCCGGTACCGGGCTGTCCCAAACCCCATGGTTCTGGTACCGGGCTGTCCCAAGCCCCGCGGTTCCGGTACCGGGCAGCTCCGTGCCTCTGTCCCCGGTCACTTTTGTCCCCTCCTGACCCTCCCGTGTCCCTCCCGCAGCCCCCGGGAGCCGCTCGGGACCCGCGGCCGCTCCTGCTCCTGCTGCGCTCTCCGCCCGCCGCCGGTCCCGGTCCGGACGGGACTCCGCTGTCCCCGGTCCTGCTGCCCCGCTCTCCGCCCCGCCTGTCGCGGTCCCGGTCCGGACGGGACCCCCGGTGTCCCCCGGTGCCACCGGAGCTGTCACCGTGTCCCCGCGGGTCCCCGCTGCTCCGCTCTCCGCCTGTCGCCATCCCCATCCCGGAGGGGACTCCGCGGTGTCCCCCGGTGCCACCGGAGCTGTGGCCGTGTCCCCGCGGGTCCCCGCTGCTCCGGTCTCCGCCTGTCACCGTCCCCATCCCGGACGGGACTCCCCGGTGTCCCCCGGTGCCACCGGAGCTGTCACCGTGTCCCCGCGGGTCCCCGCTGCTCCGCTCTCCGCCTGTCACCGTCCCCATCCCGGAGGGGACTCCCCGGTGTCCCCCGGTGCCACCGGAGCTGTCACCGTGTCCCCGCGGGTCCCCGCGGCTCCGGTCTCCGCCTGTCGCCATCCCCATCCCGGACGGGACCCCGCGGTGTCCCCCGGTGCCACCGGAGCTGTGGCCGTGTCCCCGCGTGGCGCTGCTGGCGGCGCTGGCGCTGCGCACCGGGGCCCTGCTCCGCCACAACCGGCGCACCCAGGGCGACATCGCGACACTGCGGCGACACGCGCGGCTGCTGGCCCGGGCCAGCCGCGACCCCCGCGTGTGGCCCCGCCTGCGCCACCTGCTGGGCCGCCCCGCGGGGGCCACCGGGAGGCACCGGGAGCCGCCCGGGGCCGGCGGGGAATAAAAGCGGCGGCACCGAGGTGGCTCTGAGTGTGTTTGGTGGCATTTGGGGACATCCCTGGCTCCGTGTCCCTCTCACGGTGGTGGCACTTGGGGTCCCTCCGTGTCCCCTCCATGTCCCCCCCGTGTCCCCCCGGTGTCCCCTCAGTGTCCCCTCCGTGTCCCCCCGTGTCCCCCCGGTGTCCCCTCAGTGTCCCTCCGGTGCCCCCCGGTGTCCCCCCGGTTGTCATTGTCACACAGGGGGGAGTGGTCTTCGTTCCATGGCCACGCCCACCAGCGCGCGGCGGTTCCGCCCATTCCTATGGACGGGAAAGGGGGCGTGGTTATGGGGTTTGATTGACAATCGTGAGGGAGGAGAGCGACCACGCCCCTTCCGCGGTGCGGGAGCGCGCGCGGCGGCTCCGGATCCCCAAAACCGAACCCGGGACCCCGGAACCGGCCTCGGGATCCCCCGAACCGACCCCGGGAACCCCAAACCGACACCGAGACCCCAAACCGACCCCGAACGCCGCCATGGACCCGGACCCGGACCCGAATCCCGGAGCCGCCACCGACCCGGCACCGGCAGCGGGGGGGAAGCGGCGGCGGTTCACGGTTCGGCAGGAGAGTCCCGAAGAACCCCCGGTACCGGCGGTGGCGGGAGCGGAACCGGGGACGGGGAACCGGGGAGGAGGGGACGGAACCAGGACCGATGACCGGGAACGGGACCGGTGACCGAACAGGGGACCGGGGAGGGCGCGGAACCGAACGGGGAACCGGAAAGAGGCCAGGGGACACCGGGGACCAAACGGGGCACCGGGAGGAGGGGGCGGAACCGGAATGAGGCGACGGGGGACGGAACGGGGACCGAACGGGGAAGGTGGGGACACCGGGGGTCCCGGGAGTGACCGGGGAAGGGAACGGGGACCCCAGGGATTACCGGGAATGGGACCGGGGACATCCCGGGGGACCGGGAAAGGTCAGGGGGTGGCCCCGGTGTCCCCGCCGGTGACCGGCGCTGTCCCGGTGTCGCTGGCGTGTCCCGGTGTCGCTGTCCCCGGTTTCCGGTGTCCCCGCCAGGTCCCGTCGCTGTTCAGAGCCTCCTCCGCGGCCCCCCCGGGCCCGGTGCCGGTGCCGGGTCCGAATCCGGTTCCGATCCCGCCCGGTCCCGGTTCTTACGCTGAGTTCGTGGTGAGGGGCTCGGCGGGCACCGGGAAGGACCGGGACCAAAACCGGGATCAGAACCGGGACCGGGAGCGGGAGCAGAACCGGGATCAGAACCGGGACCGGGAGCGGGAGCAGAACCGGGATCAGAACCGGGATCCCGGACCCACCGGAGCCGCCCCCTCGGGACCCCTCCCGGCACCTCCGGGACCCCTCGCGACCCCCGGCGACCCGAACCGGAACCGGGACCCGGACCGGGACCGGGACCAGAACCGGGAGCCGCCGCGGGAGGTTCCGGCCCTGCCCGCGATCAAACCGGGCACCAAGAGCAGCAGCATCATCGTCAGCCCGCGACAGGTGGGCGGGATCATATCGCGACATGGGCGGGGTCTGTCCCTGATAGGTGGGGCTGGGCTCATGTCGTGACGTGGGGGTGTCCTGTCCCCAGTATCGCGGGTTTTGGGTTCATGTCGTGACATGGGGGGGTGTGTCCCAGGGCTCATGTCGCGACAACGGGGGGTGGGTCCCCGATATCGTGAGTTTGGGCTCATGTCGCGACATGGGGGGTGTGTCCTGGGGCTCATGTCATGACACGTGGAGTCTCTCCCTGATGCTCATGTCATGACATAGGGGATGTGTCCCCGGTGCTCATGTCGTGACATTGAGGGGGTCTGTCCTCAGCTTTGGGGCTCCTGTCACGACATGGGGAGGTCTATCCCCGATACCGTGAGTTTGGGCTTATATCGCGACACAGTGGGTATGACCCTGGGCTGATGTCACGACATGTGGGGTCTGTCCTTGGGTTTGGGGCTCATGTCACGACATGGGGAGTCTGCCCTGAGGCTCATATTGTGACACAGGGGCCCATATCACGATATGGGGGGCTCATGTCACGACACGGGGCTCATATCATGACACAGGGGGCTCATATCACGATATGGGGGCTCATATCACGACACAGGGGGCTCATATCGCGACACAGGGGGCTCATATCGCGATACGTGGGGTCTGATATCGCGACATGCCCCGGGCAGCTCAATCCCGATGCTGGTTCATCCGTATCGCCCCTGGGAGTTCATATCGCGACCCCCCTGGCCGTCCTGATACCTCCAGCTGACATGCCCTTCCTCAGGTGAGGCCAGCAGCGTCCCCAGGTGTCCCCTCAGGGTCCCCAGGTGTCCCCAAGTGTCCCCTCAGGGTCCCCAGGTGTCCCCAGGTGTCCCCAAGTGTCCCCTCAGGGTCCCCAGGTGTCCCCAGGTGTCCCCAAGTGTCCCCTCAGGGTCCCCAGGTGTCCCCAGGTGTCCCCTCAGGGTCCCCAGGTGTCCCCAGGTGTCCCCAGGTGTCCCCTCAGGGTCCCCAGGTGTCCCCAGGTGTCCCCAAGTGTCCCCTCAGGGTCCCCAGGTGTCCCCAGGTGTCCCCTCAGGGTTCCCAGGTGTCCCCAGGTGTCCCCAGGTGTCCCCTCAGGGTCCCCAGGTGTCCCCAGGTGTCCCCAGGTGTCCCCTCAGGGTCCCCAGGTGTCCCCAAGTGTCCCCTCAGGGTCCCCAGCTGTCCCCAGCTGCGCCCTCTTCCTCAGGTGAGGCCAGCAGGGTCCCCAGGTGTCCCCAGGTGTCCCCAGGTGTCCCCAGGTGTCCCCTCAGGGTCCCCAGGTGTCCCCAGGTGTCCCCAGGTGTCCCCCAGGGTCCCCAGGTGTCCCCAAGTGTCCCCTCAGGGTCCCCAGCTGTCCCCAGCTGCGCCCTCTTCCTCAGGTGAGGCCAGCAGGGTCCCCAGGTGTCCCCAAGTGTCCCCAAGTGTCCCCAGGTGTTCCCTCAGGGTTCCCAGGTGTCCCCAGGTGTCCCCAGGTGTCCCCTCAGGGTCCCCAGGTGTCCCCAGGTGTCCCCAGGTGTCCCCTCAGGGTCCCCAGGTGTCCCCTCAGTGTCCCCTCAGTGTCCCCAGGTGTCCCCGGGATGTCCCCTCAGTGTCCCCCGTGTCCCCAGCCTCAGGTGTCCTCAGGTGTCCCCTCAGTGTCCCCTCAGTGTCCCCTCAGGTGTCCCTTCAGTGTCCCCAGGTGTCCCCACCTGTCCCCAGCCTCAGGTATCCCCAGGTGTGTCCCCTCAGTGTCCCTTCAGTGTCCCTGTCCCCAGCCCGAGGTACCTGAGGGATACCTTGAGGTGTCTCTGGGATGTCCCCTCAGTGTCCCCTCAGTGTCCCCAGCCTCAGGTGTCCCCAGGTGTGTCCCCAGGTGTCCTCAGGTGTCCCCCCAGTGTCCCTGTCCCCAGCCCGAGGTACCTGAGGGATACCTTGAGGTGTCTCTGGGATGTCCCCTCAGTGTCCCCTCAGTGTCCCCCCGGTGTCCCCTCAGTGTCCCCAGGATGTCCCCAGGGTGTCCCCTCAGGTGTCCCCAGGGTGTCCCCTCAGTGTCCCCTCAGGTGTCCCCAGGTGTCCCCAGAGTGTCCCTGTCATTGCCTCAGGTCCACCACCTGTCACCCCTGTCATCCTGTCACTGTGTCCATCCACCCCTCCAGGTGCTGCTGCTGCAGGTGGACGTGGTGAGCTGGCACTGCCATTGTCACTGTCACTGTCACCTGTCACTGTCATCGCTCATCTGTCCCTGTCCCCTGTCCCTGTGCCCATCCCACCTGTCCCTGTCCCCTCTGTCGCTGTCCCTGACTGTCCCGTGTCCCTGACTGTCACATTGTCACATTGTCATTGTCATCATCATTGTCACTGTCACATTGTCATTGTCACATTGTCATTGTCACATTGTCATTGTCACCTTGTCACTGTCATCCCTCATCTGTCCCTGTCCCGTCCCTGTCCCCTCTGTCGCTGTCCCCTGACTATCCCCTGTGTCCCCTCACTGTCCCCTGACTGTCCCCACTGTCCCCTGTGTCCCCAGTGTCCCCTGTGTTCCCTGATTGTCCTGTGTCCCCTGTGTCCCCTCACTGTTCCCTGGCTGTCCCCTGTGTCCCCTGTGTCCCCAGTGTCCCCTGACTGTCCCCTGTGTCCCCAGTGTCCCCTGACTGTCCCCTGACTGTCCCCAGTGTCCCCAGTGTCCCCAGTGTCCCCTGACTGTCCCCACTGTCCCCCAGTGTCCCCAGTGTCCCCTGTGTCCCCAGTGTCCCCTGACTGTCCCCTGACTGTCCCCAGTGTCCCCTGTGTCCCCTCTGTCCCCTGTGTCCCCTGACTGTCCCCTCACTGTCCCCTGGCTGTCCCCAGTGTCCCCAGTGTCCCCTGACTGTCCCCAGTGTCCCCTGTGTCCCTGACTGTCCCCTGACTGTCCCCTGACTGTCCCCTGTGTCCCCAGTGTCCCCTCTGTCCCCAGTGTCCCCAGTGTCCCCTGACTGTCCCCAGTGTCCCTGACTGTCCCCAGTGTCCCCAGTGTCCCCTGACTGTCCCCTGTGTCCCCAGTGTCCCCAGTGTCCCCATGTCCCCTGACTGTCCCCAGTGTCCCCAGTGTCCCCTGACTGTCCCCTGATGTCCCCAGTGTCCCCAGTGTCCCCAGTGTCCCCAGTGTCCCCAGTGTCCCCAGTGTCCCCTGACTGTCCCCTGTGTCCCCAGCGTGACCCCCAGCAGTCCCTCAAGGACCTGGCCAAGGTTTGTCTGCTCACGGACTGCACCCTGCTGCTGGCATGGAGGTACCGTGTCACCCGTGTCCCCAAATGTCACCAAATGTCCCCAAATGCCACCAAATGTCACCAAATGTCACCAAAAATGTCCCCAAATGCCACCAAATGTCACCAAATGTCACCAAAATGTCCCCAAATGTCCCCTGGGTGTGTCACCAATGTCCCCAACGTCCCCAAAATGCCCCCACAGTCCCCAATGTCCCCACAATGTCCCCAACATCCTCAGTGTCCCCAATGTCCCAAATGTCCCCAATGTCCCCAATGTCCCAAACATCCCAAATGTCCCGAATCTCCCAAATCCCCCCAATGTCCCCACTGTCCCCAATGTCCCTAAATGTCCCCAATCCCCCAATGTCCCCAATCCCCCCAAATGTCCCCAATGTCCCAAATGTCCCCAATGCCCCCAAATGTCCCCAATGTCCCAAATCCCCCAATGTCCCCACTGTCCCCAATGTCCCCAATGTCCCCAATGTCCCTAAATGTCCTAAATCCCCCAATGTCCCCAATCCCCCCAAATGTCCCCAATGTCCTAAATGTCCCCAATGCCCCAAATGTCCCCAATCCTCTCAATGTCCCCAAACATCCCCAATGTCCCCAATGCCCCACTGTCCCCACTGTCCCCGCTGTCCCCGATGTCCCCAATGCCCCAAATGTCCCCCCCCCAATGTCCCTAATGCCCCCCACTGTCCCCAATGCCCCCAATGTCCCCACTGTCCCCACTGTCCCCGCTGTCCCCGCCGGTGTCCCCAGCCCCGAGGAGGCCGGCCGGTACCTGGAGACGTTCAAGGCCTACGAGCAGAAGCCGCCGGACCTGCTGAAGGAGCGCGTGGAGCAGGACTTCCTGTCCCGGGTGCGTGTCCCCAGTGTCCCCAAGTGTCCCCAAGTGTCCCCAAGTGTCCCCAGGTGTCCCCAGGTGTGCCCAGGTTTGCCCTCAGTGTCCCCAGGTGTCCCCAGGTGTGCCCAGGTGTGCCCCCAGGTGTCCCCAGGATGTCCCTCAGTGTCCCCAGGTGTCCCCAGTGTGTCCCCAGGTGTGCCAGGTGTACTCAAGTGTCCCCAAGTGTCCCCTCAGTGTCCCCAGGATATCTCCAGGTGTCCCCAGGTGTGCCCTCAGTGTCCCCAAGTGTCCCCTTATGGTCCCCTCAGTGTCCCTAGGATGTCCTCAGGTGTCCCCAGGTGTCCCCAAGTGTCCCCTCAGGGTCCCCAGGTGTGATAGGCGTGCCCCCAGTGTGTCCTCAGGTGTGCCCCGGATGTCCCCAGGATATCTCCAGGTGTCCCCAAGTGTCCCCAGGTGTCCCCAGGTGTACTCAAGTGTCCCCAAGTGTCCCCTCAGTGTCCCCAGGATATCTCCAGGTGTCCCCAGGTGTCCCCAAATGTCCCCAGGTGTGCCCTCAGTGTCTCCAGGATGTCCCTCAGTGTCCCCAGGTGTCCCCGCAGTGTCCCCAACTGTCCCCAAAAGTGTCCCCAACTGTCCCCAGAGGTGTCCCCTGACGGTGCCACCCCCCCCAGGTGACCGACTGCCTGACCAGCGTCAGATCCGTCAACAGGACGGACGCGCTGAGCCTGCTGGGGACCTTCGGGGTGAGCGCTGGCACTTGGGGACATCGGGGACATCGGGGGGGGGTGGGACATCGCTGGGGTTTGTCACCTCCACGGTGTCCCCTCGGGTTTGTCACCTCCACGGTGTCATCTCGGTGGTGTCCCCATGGGTTTGTCACCTCTGTGCTGTCCCCTTGGTGGTGTCCCCATGGGTTTGTCCCCTCGGTGTCCCCTCAGTGGTGTCCCCATGGGTTTGTCACCTCATTGTCCCCTCGGTGGTGTCCCCATGGGTTTGTCCCCTCGGGTTTGTCCCCTCGGTGGTGTCCCCTCGGGTTTGTCACCTCGGTGTCCCCTCGGTGGTGTCCCTATGGGTTTGTCCCCTCGGGTTTGTCCCCTCGGGTTTGTCACCTCTGTGGTGTCCCCTCGGTGGTGCCCCCATGGGTTTGTCACCTCTGTGGTGTCCCCTCGGTGGTGCCCCCATGGGTTTGTCACCTCGGTGTCCCCTCTGTGGTGTCCCCTCCCCGCAGTCGCTGGCGGCCGTGGCGGGGGCGTCGCGGGAGGATCTGTCCCTGTGTCCCGGCGTGGGGCCACAGAAGGTGAGGGACAGAACTGGGGACACTGGGGACACTGGGGACACTGGGGACACTGGGGACACTGGGGACATTGGGGACATTTGGGGGGTGTTGAGGATGTTTGGGGACATCGGGGACACTGGGGATATTGGGGACATTGGGGATGTTTGGGGACATTGGGGACACTGGGGGGGATTTGGGGACATTGGGGGTGTTGGGGACATTGGGGACACTGGGGACATTTGGGGGTGTTTGGGGATATTGGGGACACTGGGGACATTCAGGATTTTGGGGGCCTTGAAGACATTTGGGACATTGGAGACACTGGGGACATTTTGGGACATTGGAGGGATTGGGGACACTGGGGACATTTGGGGACATTTGGGGACAATGGGGGTGTTGGGGACATTTGGGGACACCGGGTGTGCTCCTGTCCCTCTGTCCCCAACCAGGCCAAGCGTCTCTTCGATGTCCTGCACGAGCCGTTCGTCAAGACGCCGCGATGAGACCCAAAATCCTCAAAAATCACCCCAAAAACTCAGAAAAGATCTCCCAAAAGAACCCCAAAATTCCCTCCAAAAATTGCCCCAAAATCCCCCCCAAATCCCCAAAAATTTGCCCAAAAAATCCCCAAAAATTGCCCCAAAATCCCCCCCAAATCCCCAAAAATTTGCCCAAAAATCCCCAAAAAATTGCCAAAAAACCCCCCAAAATTCCCTTTTTTTTTTGCAATAAAGGACATTTATTTATTTAACGGTGACACGAGTGACAAAGTGACACCGCAGGTGACACCCGCGGGGGGGTCAGGGTCACTCCTGCCCCTCCCTCTTCTCCTTCTTCCTCTTCTTCCTCCTCTTGGTGACCTCGGGGGGTCCCGGCCCCTCTGTGCCCCCCGGGGGAGGTGGCGCTGTCCCCCCCGGGGGTGGTGGCGCTGTCCCCCCCGGGGGTGGTGGCGCTGTCCCCGTGTCCCCCGGTGCCACCGCGAAGCTGCGGGCGATGCTCAGGGAGCCGCTCAGGGCGGGGGCGCAGCGCAGGGACCCCCCCGGGGACAGCGGGGACAGCAGCAGGGGACAGTCCCCGGCCCCGGCCGGGCCACCCCGCAGCACGTACGTGGCGGCCTCGGTGTCGCCGCTGTCATTGTCGCCGGTGTCGTTGTCACCGCTCCGGGCCGGGCGGAGCCGCTCGAGGCCGTTCAGGGGCACCGGGCAGCCCTCGAGGCTGGGGGGGGGAGGGACAGGGGGACATTGGTGACAGGGACAAAGGGACACCCCCGGTGGCATTGTCACCACCCCCACATTGGCATTGTCACCCCCCCATTGGTATTGTCACCGGTGACAGGGACAAAGGGACACCCCCGCATTGTCACCACCCCACATTGGCACCGGTGACAGGGACAAAGGGACACCCCCGGTGGCATTGTCACCACCCCACATTGGCACCGGTGACAGGGACAAAGGGACACCCCCGGTGTCACTGCCACCCCCACATTGTCACCGGTGACAGGGACAAAGGGACACCCCCACATTGGTACTGCCACCCCCCCATTGGCATTGTCACCCTCACATTGTCACTGTCACCCCCACACTGTCGTTGGGACAACCCCAGTCAGCCCCATTGTTGGCACACAAAGGACACCCCCATGGCATTGTCACCCCCCACCCCCAGGGACAAAGGGACACCTCCATTGTCACTGTCACCCCCACATTGGCATTGTCATCCCCCATTGTCACTGTCACCCCCACATTGGCACCGGGGACAGTGACAAAGGGACACCCCCATTGTCATTGTCACCCCCCATTGTCACCACTACCCCTCCGGTGTCACTGCCACCCCCCCAGTGTCACCTTTGGGGACAGAAGTCCCTCGGGGCCCGGATCAGCCACAGCTCCGTTTGGGGACCCCCAGTGTCACTGTCACCCCCAGTGTCACTGCCACCCCCATCCCAGTGTCACTGTCACCCCCCGGTGTCACTGCCACTCCCATCCCAGTGTCACTGCCACCCCCATGTCCCCCATCCCGGTGTCACTGTGTCATTGTCACCTTTGGGGACAGAAGTCCCTCGGGGCGCGGATCAGTCACAGCTCCCTTTGGGGACCCCCAGTGTCACTGTCACCCCCATCCCGGTGTCACTGTCAACCCCCATTGTCACTGTCACCCCCATCCCAGTGTCACTGTCACCCCCATGTCCCCCCCATGTCCCTGTGTCACCCCCATCCCAGTGTCACTGTCACCCCCATGTCCCCCCCATGTCCCTGTGTCACCCCCATCCCAGTGTCACCTCTGGGGACAGAAGTCCCTTGGGTCCCGGATCAGCCACAGCTCCGTTTGGGGACCCCCCATTGTCACTGCCACCCCCATCCCGGTGTCACTGTCACCCCCGGTGTCACCTTTGGGGACAGAAGTCCCTCGGGGCGCAGATCAGCCACAGCTCCGTTTGGGGACCCCCATTGTCACTGTCACCCCCAGTGTCACTGCCACCCCCATCCCAGTGTCACTGTCACCCCCCGGTGTCACTGCCACTCCCACCCCGGTGTCACTGCCACCCCCATGTCCCCCATCCCAGTGTCACTTTGTCATTGTCACCTTTGGGGACAGAAGTCCCTCAGCGCCCGGATCAGTCACAGCTCCGTTTGGGGACCCCCAGTGTCACTGTCACCCCCATCCCAGTGTCACTGTCACCCCCCGGTGTCACTGCCACCCCCATCCCAGTGTCACTGTCACCCCCAGTGTTACTGTCATCCCCCCAGTGTCATTGTCACCTTTGGGGACAGAAGTCCCTCGGGGCCCGGATCAGCCACAGCTCCGTTTGGGGACCCCCATTGTCACTGTCACCCCAGTGTCACTGCCACCCCCATCCCAGTGTCACTGTCACCCCCCGGTGTCACTGCCACTCCCACCCCGGTGTCACTGCCACCCCCATGTCCCCCATCCCAGTGTCACTTTGTCATTGTCACCTTTGGGGACAGAAGTCCCTCGGCGCCCAGATCAGTCACAGCTCCGTTTGGGGACCCTCAGTGTCACTGTCACCCCCACCCCAGTGTCACTGCCACCCCCATGTCCCCCATCCCAGTGTCACTTTGTCATTGTCACCTTTGGGGACAGAAGTCCCTCAGCGCCCGGATCAGTCACAGCTCCGTTTGGGGACCCCCAGTGTCACTGTCACCCCCATCCCAGTGTCACTGTCACCCCCAGTGTTACTGTCATCCCCCCCCAGTGTCACTGTCACCCCCATCCCAGTGTCACTGTCACCCCCCGGTGTCACTGCCACCCCCATCCCAGTGTCACTGTCACCCCCAGTGTTACTGTCATCCCCCCCCAGTGTCACTGTCACCCCCATCCCAGTGTCACTGTCACCCCCCGGTGTCACTGCCACCCCCATCCCAGTGTCACTGTCACCCCCAGTGTTACTGTCATCCCCCCCCAGTGTCATTGTCACCTTTGGGGACAGAAGTCCCTCGGGGCCCGGATCAGCCACAGCTCCGTTTGGGGACCCCCCATGGGGATCCCCCCGGGCGCGGCCTCGAACTCGGGGGGACACCGGAACCGGGGGGGTGGCCCTGGGGACACAGACGGGGTGGCACCATGGAGGGTGTCACCTCAGGGGGTGACCCTGGGGACACCGGAACCGGGGGGGTGGCCCTGGGGACACAGAGGGGGTGGCACCATGGAGGGTGTCACCTCAGGGGGTGGCCCTGGGGACATGCCGGGTGTCACCTCAGGGGTGGACACCCAGGGTCCCCTCTGGGTCCCCTCAATGTCCCCCTGGCCCCTCCAGTGTCCCCCCACTGTCCCAAATGTCCCCACTGTCCCCAATGTCCCCCCAGTGTCCATAGTGTCCCCTAGACCCCCCAATGTCCCCCCCCTTCCTCTGTCCCCTCCTCTGTGTCCCCCAATGTCCCCCAGACCCCCCATATCCCCAAAGCCCCCTCAATGTCCCCAAAGCCCCCTCAGTGTCCCCAAAGCCCCCCAATGTCCCCAATCTCCCGCCACATCCCCGCGCCCCCATCACCCCCAGACCCCCCAAAGCCCCCCCAATGTCCCCAAAGCGCCCCCCAGTGTCCCCACGGTGTCCCCTCCATGTCCCCAACGTCCCGCCACATCCCCACCTCCCCCAAAGCCCCCCCAATGTCTCCTCCATGTCCCCGAGGTGTCCCCAAAGTGTCCCCAAAGCCCCCAATGTCCCCACGTGTCCCCCCGTGCTCTCCATGTCCCCAATCTCCGGCCACATCCCCGCTTCCCCCATCACCCCAACGTCCCCAAAGCCCCCCCAATGTCCCCTCCATGTCCCCAGTGTCCCCAAAGCCCCCCCAGTGTCCCCAATGTCTCCACGGTCCCCCCCTCACCCTCCATGCCGCCGCCTCGTGCCCGCCTGGCTCCGACCCCCCGTCCCGCCGCGCACTTGGTACAGTCCTGGGCGGGGCTAGAGAGGCGCGGTTACACACAAACCACGCCCTTTTAACCATAAATGGGCATGGGCGTGGCCTTCGGCGGGCAGCTCCGGCGGCATTTAAAGGTACAGCGACCCCCGGAACGACCCCGGCCCGGGGGGCGCGGGGGGGGCCCCGGGACCGTCCGGGGAGGGGCGGGGGGCACCGGAGGGGGCGGGGCGGAGCTGGGGGGGAGGTCCGGGTTGGGGCGGGCTCCCGGCGTGCACCGGGACGGGACGGGCGGGGGCGTGGCCGGGGAGGAGCGGCGCTACAGGTACCGGGGCTTGGGGGGCGGGGGGGGGGCGATTGAGGTGCGGGGACCCCCCCGTGGGAACGGAGACCCCTCGGTGGGAACGGAGACCCCCCCCCCCCCGTGGGAACCCAATCGTTCCCGCGGGATCCCCCCCCCGTGGGAACCGAGATTTCCCCGTGGGACCCGCCCACCCCCCCCCGTGGGAAAACCTCTGGTTTTGGGATCCCTCCCCCCCTCCAGCTTTGGGGTCCCCCCCCCTTCCTCCGTTTTTGGGATCCGTTCCCCGTTTTTGGGGTCCCTCCCAGTTTTAGGATCCGTTCCCCCAGTTTTGGGACCCCCCGGTTTTGGGATCCGTTCCCCGTTTTGGGACCCCCCGTTTTTGGGATCCGTTCCCCCAGTTTTGGGACCCCTCCCCAGTTTTAGGATCCGTTCCCCGTTTTTGGGACCCCCTCCCCAGTTTTAGGATCCGTTCCCCGTTTTTGGGACCCCTCCCCGGTTGTGAGATCCGTTCCCCCCCCCGCCGTGGGATCCCCCCCGGTTTTTAGGATCCCCTCCGGTTTTTGGGATTCGTTTCCCCCGGTTTTGGGGTCCTCCCCCGTTTTTGGGATCCGTTTTCCCGGACCCGTTTCACCCCCGTGGGAAACCCCCCCGTTTTAGGGGTCCCCTCCCCGTTTTGGGGATTCCCCCCCACCCCCCCTCCGGTTTTGGGTTCCCCTCCCCGTTTTTGGGATCCCCCCTCAGTTTTGGGACCCCTCCCCGGTTTTGGGATCCGTTCCCCTCCGTTTTCGGGACCCCCTTCCTCGTTTTTGGGACCCTCCCCGGTTTTGGGATCCCCCTTTTTTTGGGACCCCTCCCCGTTTTTGGGATCCGTTCCCCGGTCCCGCCCCCACCCCGTGGGAACCTCTCTGGTTTTGGGTTCCCCCCCTTCCCCCCCCGGTTTTCGGGCTCCGTTCCCCCCCGTTTTTGGGATCCGTTCCCGGTTTTCGGGACCCTCTCCCCCGGTTTTGCGATCCTCTCCGGTTTTGGGACCCCCTCCCCATTTTTGAGATTCCCCCTCCGCTTTCGGGGACTCCCCCCGTTTTTGGGGTCCCCCTCCCCGTTTTCGGGATCCGTTCCCCGGTCCCGCCCCCACCCCGTGGGAACCCCCGTTTTGGGTTCCCCCTCTCCCGTTTTGGTTCCCCCCCCCCCCCCCCCCGCCGTTCCCGTTCCCGGTCCCGCCCCCGACCCCCCCCGGGGCGCGGGCGCGGCCCCCCCCGCGCCTCCCCCGCGTGACCCAGCGCTCTGGAATTGGGCGGAGCGGCCGCGGGGACGCGCCAGCCGCACCGGGACCCTCCGGTAACGCCCAGGTACCCAACGGGACCCTCCGGTACCCACCGGGACCCTACGGTACCGACCGGGACCCCTCCGGTACTCACCGGGACCCCTCCCGTAACTCTCAGGTACCCAACGGGACCCTCCGGTAACGCCCAGGTACCCAACGGGACCCTCCGATACCGACCGGGACCCCGCCGGTACTCACCGGGACCCTCCGGTACCGACCGGGACCCCTGCGGTAACGCCCAGGTACCCAACGTGATCCACCGGGACCCTACGGTACCCACCGGGACCCCTCCGGTACTCACCGGGACCCTCCGGTAACGCCCAGGTACCGACCGGGACCCTCCGGTAACGCCCAGGTACCGACCGGGACCCTGCGGTACCCAACGGGACTCTCCGAGACCCCTCCCGTTCCCACCGGAACCCCTCCGGTAACTCCCAGGTACCCAACGGGACCTTCCCGTTCCCACCAGGACCCCTCCCGTACTCGCCGGGACCCCTCCAGTAACTCCCAGGTACCCACCGGCGCCCTCCGGTAGTCGCTGCTACTCACCGGGACCCCTCCGGTACCCACCGGGACCTCTCCGGTACCTCCCAGGTACACACCAGGACCCCTCCCGTACTCACCGGAACCCACCGGGACCCCTCCGGTATCGCCGGGACCTCTCAGGTACCCACTGGGCCCCGCCCCCGCACCCCCCGGTACCCCCGGGAGCCCCGGGTGGGATTTCGGGGGTCCGGGGGGAGTTTGGAGGGAACATTTGGGACCCGCGGCTCAGATTTGGGGTGCGGGGGGTGGGTCCGGACACCCCCCGGGTGGGATTTGGGGTGATCCGGACCCCCCCCGGGTGGGAATTTGGGATGGTCCGGACCCCCCCCGGGTGGGAATTTGGGATGGTCCGGACCCCCCCCCGGTGGGATTTGGGGTGGTCCGGACCCCCCCCGGGTGGGAATTTGGGGTGGTCCGGAACCCAGCCCCCCCCCGGGTGGGAATTTGGGGTGTTGGGGAAGGGTCGGGACCCCCGGGTGGGATTTGGGGACCGGGACCCCCCGACTCCAATTCGGGGTGTGGGGTGTGGGTCCAGACCCCCCCGGGTGGGATTTTGGGGGTCCGGGGGTAGGGGTGACACCTTTGGGTGGCATTTTGGGGTCCCGACCCCCCCCCAGCTCAAATTTGGGGTGCGGGGAGTGGGTCCCGAACCCCCCGGGTGGGATTTTGGGGTCCCGGGTGGGATTTTGGGGTCCCGAACCCCCCCGGGTGGGATTTTGGGGTCCCGGGTGGGATTTTGGGGTCCCGAACACCCCGTGTGGGATTTTGGGGTCCCGGGTGAGATTTTGGGGTCCCGAACCCCCCTGGGTGGGATTTTGGGGTCCCGGGTGGGATTTTGGGGTCCCGAACCCCCCTGGGTGGGATTTTGGGGTCCCCAATTCAGGGCTGGGGTCCCTCAACCCCCCCAGAGCCCCAAATCCAACCCTCGAACCCCCCAAATTTCCCCCCCTTAAAAAAAGCCCGCTCGTTCCTCTAGGGAAATCCCAAAAAAAACCAACCCCCCCCAAAAAGTCCTTTAAAAAGCCCCAAAAATCCCCCCAAAATCCTCAAAAAAATCCTCAAAACATCCTCAAAAAATCCCGAAAACATCCCAAAAAAATCACAAAAAATCCCCCCCAAAATCCCAAAAAATCCTCCAAAAATCCCAAAAAATCCCCAAAATCCCAAAAAGCCTCCAAAAATCCCCAAAAATCCCAAAAATCCCCCAAAAATCCTCAAAAAATCCCCCCAAAATCCTCAAAAAATCCCCCCAAAATCCTCCAAAAAGCCTCAAAAATCCCCCCCAAAAATCACAAAAACCCCAAAAATCCTCAAAAAATCCCCCCAAAATCCTCCAACAAATCACCAAAAAATCCCCCCAAAAATAAAAAAAATCCTCCAAAAATCCTCCAAAAAATCCCCCCAAAATTCCAAAATCCCGTCCAAAATAACAAATCAAAGAATCCCCCAAAAAATCAAAGAAATACCCCAAAAAATCCCCCCAAAAAACTCCCCAAAGCCCCAAAAATTAAAGAAAAAATCCCCCCAAAATCCTCCAAAAATTACAAAAAATCCCCTAATTCCCCCAAAAAATAAAATACAAAAAATCCTCAAAAAACCTTGAAAAAAATCTCAAAAAATCCCCCCCCAAAATCCTAAAAATCCCCCCAAAAATTAAATAAAAACCCCCAAAATCCTCAAAAAAAATCTCAAAAAATCCTCCCAAAATCCCCCAAATAATTTTTAAAAAGTCCCTCAAATTTAAATATCCCCCAACCCCCCAAAATAGAATAAAATTTTAAAAATCAAACATGAAATACCCCAAAAAACCTCAAAATCCCCTGAAAAATCCTTAAAAAACCCCAAAAAATCCCATAAAATAAAATTTTAAAAGCCCCAAAAAATCCCCAAAACCCCCAAAATTCGGGGTTCCCCCCGTTTCTGGGGGTGCCCCCGGTTGGGCCCCGCCCCGGGGGGGGGGTGTGGGCGTGGCCGCCTCCCCGCGGTTAATTAGCGCTAATTACGGTAATTACGGTAATTACTGTTGTGCTCGGCGAGCCCCGGCGGGTCCGGGCACGCCCCGCCCGCGGCGTTCCCAGGGATCCCCGAAATGTCCCCAAAGGATCCCCAAAGGGTCCCCAAAATGTCCCCAAAGGGTCCCCAAAGGGTCCCAAAAATGTCCCCAAAATGTCCCCAAAGGGTCCCCAAAATGTCCCCAAAATGTCTCCAAAAGAGTCTCCAAAGAGTCCCCAAAGGGTCCCCAAAATGTCCCCAAAATGTCCCCAAATGGGTCCCCAAAATGTCCCCAAAGTGTCCCCAAAATGTCCCGAAAATGTCCCCAAAGGGTCCCCAAAGGGTCCCCAAAGAGTCCCCAAAATGTCCCCAAAGGGTCCCCAAAATGTCCCCAAAGGGTCCCCAAAGAGTCTCCAAAGGGTCCCCAAAATGTCCCCAAAGAGTCCCCAAAATGTCCCCAAAGGGTCCCCAAAATGTCCCCAAAAGAGTCTCCAAAATGTCCCCAAAAGAGTCTCCAAAGGGTCCCCAAAATGTCCCCAAAGAGTCCCCAAAATGTCCCCAAAATATCCCCAAAGGGTCCCCAAAATGTCCCCAAAATGTCCCCAAAGGGTCCCCAAAATGTCCCCAAAGGGTCCCCAAAGAGTCCCCAAAGAGTCCCCAAAATGTCCCCAAAATATCTCCGAAGGGTCCCCAAAATGTCCCCAAAATGTCCCCAAAAGGTCCCCAAAGAGTCCCCAAAATGTCCCCAAAATGTCTCCAAAGGGTGCCCAAAGGGTCCCCAAAATGTCCCCAAAAGGTCCCCAAAATGTCCCCAAAAGGTCCCCAAAGAGTCTCCAAAATGTCCCCAAAATATCCCCAAATGGTCCCCAAAATGTCCCCAAAAGGTTCCCAAAATGTCCCCAAAATGTCCCCAAAATGTCTCCAAACGGTGCCCAAAATATCTCCAAAATGTGCCCAAAGGGTCCCCAAAGAGTCCCCAAAATGTCCCAAACCCCCCAGACCCTCCAAATCCCCTTCACCACTCCCAAGACCCCCAAAAAACCCTAAACTCGCCCCAAAAAAACCCAAAATTTCCCCAAAAACCCCAACAAACCCCATCAGGTGCCACCCCTGATGTCTCCCCGATGTCCCCAGTGTCCCCAAACCCCCCAGACCCCCCAAAAGCCCCAAACGCCCCCCGTGTCCCCCCAGGATGGCGAGCGAGCGGCTGCGCAGCGCCCAGGACCTGCTGGACCTGACCTTCCAGTGTGAGTGAGGGGGGACCCCAAAACCGGGGGGACCCCGACCCTAAATCCGTGTGTGACCCCCACCCCAAAATCTGTGTGTGACCCCCACCCCAAAATCTGGGGAGACCCCAAAATCTGGGGGGACCCCTACCCTAAATCCGTGTGTGACCCCCACCCCAAAATCTGGGGAGACCCCAAAATCTGGGGGGACCCCGACCCTAAATCCATGTGTGACCCCCACCCCAAAATCCGGGGAGACCCCAAAATCTGGGGGGACCCCGACCCGAAATCCGTGTGTGACCCCCACCCCTAAATCCATGTGTGACCCCCACCCCAAAATCCAGGGAGACCCCAAAATGTGGGGGGACCCCGACCCGAAATCCGTGTGTGACCCCCACCCCAAAATCGGGGGAGACCCCAAAATCTGGGGGGACCCCGACCCTAAATCCATGTGTGACCCCCACCCCAAAATCGGGGGAGACCCCAAAATCTGGGGGGACCCCGACCCTAAATCTGTGTGTGACCCCCTGACCCTAAATCTGGGGGGACCCCGACCCCAAAATCCAGGGGAACCCCAAATCCGGGAGAACCCCAAAATCTGGGGGGATCCCCGACCCCAAATCTGTGTGTGACCCCCACCCCAAAATCCGGGAGAACCCCAAAATCCGGGAGAACCCCAAAATCTGGGGGGACCCCGACTCTAAATCCGTGTGTGACTCCCACCCCAAAATGCGGGGGGACCCCAAAATGTGGGGGGACCCCGACCCGAAATCCGTGTGTGAACCCCACCCCAAAATGCGGGGGGACCCCAAAATCTGGGGGGACCCCGACTCTAAATCCGTGTGTGACCCCCACCCCAAAATCCGGGAGAACCCCAAAATCTGGGGGGAACCCCAAATTCCAGGGGGACCCCGACCCTAAATCCATGTGTGACCCCCACCCCAAAATCTGTGTCCCCCACCCCAAATCTCTGTGCCCGTCTCAAATCTGTGTGTGCCCCCCTCCCCAAATCCTTTATCCCTCACCCCAAATCCTTTATCCCATCCCAAATCCATGACCCCAAATCCCCAAATCCCCATTCCCATCCCATCCCTGAAGCAGGTGGAGCTGGACACGGCCGTGCATGAATCCTTTATCCCCCACCCCCAATTCCTTTATTGGCACCCCAAATCCTTTATCCCATCCCAAATCCATGACCCCAAATCCTTACCCATGCTCCTAAATCCCCTTTTCCCACCCCATTCCCAGCGCTGGCCATGCAGCACATGGACCTGAAGCAGGTGGAGCTGGACACGGCCGTGGCCAAAGTGGATGAATCCTTTATCCTCACCCCAAATCCATGTTCCTAAATCCCCTTTTCTCACCCCAAATCCTTACCCATGCTCCTAAATCCCCTTTTCCCAGCGCTGGCCATGCAGCACATGGACCTGAAGCAGGTGGAGCTGGACACAGCCATGGACGAATCCTTTATCCCATCCGAAATCCATGACCCCAAATCCTTTATCCTCGCCCCAAATCCTTTATCCTTACCCCAAATCCATGACCCCAAATCCTTATCCATGCTCCTAAATCCCCTTTTTCCAGCGCTGGCCATGCAGCACATGGACCTGAAGCAGGTGGAGCTGGACACGGCCATGGACAAATCCTTTATCCCTCACCCCAAATCCATAATCCCAAATCCATGACCCCAAATCCTTTATTCTCACCCCAAACCCATGCTCCTAAATCCCCTTTTCTCACCCCAAATCCTTACCCATGCTCCTAAATCCCCTTTTCCCAGCGCTGGCCATGCAGCACATGGACCTGAAGCAGGTGGAGCTGGACACGGCCATGGATGAATCCTTTATCCTCACCCCAAATCCATGTTCCTAAATCCCCTTTTCTCACCCCAAATCCTTATCCATGCTCCTAAATCCCCTTTTCTCACCCCAAATCCTTACCCATGCTCCTAAATCCCCTTTCCCCAGCGCTGGCCATGCAGCACATGGACCTGAAGCAGGTGGAGCTGGACACGGCCGTGGCCAAGGTGGACGAGCTCTCCCGCCAGCTCGAGTCCCTCTGGACGGACGGGCCCGGACCCCCCCCCAAAGTGAGCCCCGGGGTTTTGGGAATTTGGGATTTTTTTGGGGGGGATTTTGGGGAGGGGTCTCTCCCCCCCCAATCCCCAAATCCCCAACTCGGTTTAACCCCTTGCTGCCCAGGAGCAGAGCAGCCCCGGCCGGAGCCGCTCGAGCCGCCGCAGCCTCCTGGGGGACGCTCTGGAACTGGGGGGGGGTCTCAGGGAGCCTCTGGGGCGCCCCCAGCCCCATTTCCTGGGCGGGGGCGGGGCGGCGGAGCTGGACCGCGCCCCCTCCCCCCGGCCCAAGGTGCTGGCGGTGCCCGGCCCCGGCGGCCGAGCCCCCTCCCCACGGCCCGGCCCCGCCCTGCTCCGGCCCCTGGAGCTCCTGGGGGGGCTCGGGGGGGGCCCGGGGGGGGCGTTCGGCACCGAGAGACCCCCGGCCCCCCCCCCGTACGAGGTGCAGGCGCTGTACCCGTCCCTGAGCGGCCCCCCCGGAACGTTCCGGACACAGGGTGAGGGGGCTGGGGGGACATGGAGGGGACATGGGGGGACATAGGGGGACATGGGGGACATGAAGGGATATGGGGGGACATGGGGGACGTGGGGGGACATGGGACAACAGAGGGGGACAGGGGGACATGGGGGGGGGGGACATGGGGGGGACAAGGGGGGGACATGGGGGGACACAGGGGGACAGATTGGGGACATACATGGGGGGACAGGGGGGGACATGGGGGGACATGAGGGGGGGGGGGGGGGACATGGGGGGGACAGAATGGGGATATGGGGGGGACATGGGGGGACAAGGGGGGACATGGGACAAAAGGGGGACATGGGGGGACATGGGGGGGGATAAGGGGGGACATGGGGGGATAAGGGGGGACATGGGGGGACAGAATGGGGATATGGGGGGGGACAGTGGGGACAGAGGGGGACACAGGGACAAGGGGGGAAAAGGGGGACATGTGGGGGACATGGGGGGACATGGGGGACAGAATGGGGACATGGGGGGACATGGGGGGATAAGGGGGGACATGGGGGGGGATAAGGAGGGGGGACATAGGGGGACAGAATGGGGATATGGGGGGATAAGGGGGACATGAGGGGGACATGGGGGACAGAATGGGGATATGGGGGGACAGGGGGGACAGAGGGGGACACAGGACAAGAGGGGACATGGGGGACATGGGGGGGATGAGGGGATAAGGGGGACATGGGGATAAGATGGGGCATGGGGGGGGGGGGATAAGGGGGATAAGGGGGGGGACAAGGGGGGATAAGGGGAGGACATGGGGGACAAGGGGGGCATGGGGGACAATGGGGGACATGGGGGGACAAAGGGGGACAGAGGGGACATGGGACAAAGAAAAGGGGGGGACGATGGGGACGGGGGACATGGCAGGGGACGAAGGGGGATAAGGGGGCATGGGGGGACAATGGGGACATGGGAGGGACATGGGGGGATAGAGGGGGGACATAGGAGGGACAGAGGGGAGAAAGGGGCAGGACATGGGGGGATGTCCCCAGGATAAGGGGGGCATGGGGGACATGGGGAAGCGGGGGACATGGGGGGATAAAGGGGGACAGAGAGTGAGATGGGGACATGGGGGACAGAGAGGGATAAGGGGGGACAGAGGGGGACATGGGAGGAGAAGGGGGATACAGGGGGGACAGAGGGGGGACAAGGTGGGACATGAAGGGGGACATGGGGGGACAGAGAGTGGAAGATGGGGGGAGGACATGGGGGGACATGGGGGGGACATGGGGAGGACTGAGGGGGGACAAGGGGGAGATAAGAGGGGCGAGGGGTGGGACAAAGGGAGGGACAAGGGGGTGACAAAGAGGGGATAAGGGGGGGGACACCGCTGTCCCTGGGGTGTCCCCAACCCTTCTGCAGCTGTCCCCACCCCTGTCCCCGTGTCCCCATCCCCGTCCCCACTGGTGTCCCCGTGTCCTCAACCCCTCTGGCTCTGTCCCCATCACTGGCCCCGCGTCCCCAGCCCATCCCGGGCTGTCCCTGAGCCCTGTCCCCGTGTCCCCATCACTGTCCCCGTGTCCCTAACCCTGTCCCCATCACTGTCCCCATGTCCCCATCACTGTCCTCGTGTCCCAAACCCTGTCCCCAATGCTGTCCCCATGTCCCCATCGCTGTCCCCGTGTCCCCAACTCTTTCCCCGTGTCCCCAGCCCTGTCCCCATCACTGTCCCCATGTCCCCAGCCCTGTCCCCAGCCCTGTCCCTGTGTCCCCATCGCTGTCCCCGTGTCCCCAACCCTGTCCCCCTGTCCCCAGTGCTGTCCCCGTGTCCCCAACCCTGTCCCCATCACTGTCCCCACGTCCCAAACCCTGTCCCCAATGCTGTCCCCATGTCCCCATCGCTGTCCCAGTGTCCCCAGCCCTGTCCCCATCACTGTCCCCGTGTCCCCAACCCTGTCCCCATGTCCCCAACCCTGTCCCCGTGTCCCCACCCCTGTTCCCATCACTGTCCCCATCGCTGTCCCCCTGTCCCCAGTGCTGTCCCCGTGTCCCCAGCCCTGTTCCCATCACTGTCACCCTGTCCCCATCACTGTCCCCATGTCCCCACTGCTGTCCCTGTGTCCCCATCACTGTCCCTGTGTCCCCATCACTGTCCCCGTATCCCCATCACTGTTCCCGTGTCCCCAACCCTGTCCCCGTGTCCCCATCACTGTCCCCGTGTCCCCACCCCTGTCCCTGTGTCCCCATCGCTGTCCCCAACCGTGTCCCCCCCCAGATGACCTCGGCCTCAAGCGGCGGCCGCAGAAGAGTTGGAACGAGTCCGACCTGGACGTGGCCTACGAGAAAAAACCGGGGGGCTACGACCGTGAGAGGGGGCTGGGGACACCGGGGACACCGGGGACACCGGGGGACATCGGGGGGGTGGCACCTGGTGGGGTTTATGGGGGTTTGGAGGGACTTTTGGGGTGGTTTGGGGCTTTTTTGGGGGTCTCAGGAGTGGGATTTGGGGGGCTGGGGGGTTGGGGACACATCGGGGACATTGGGACCCTGTTGGGGTTTACCGGGGTTTTTTGGTTTTAGGGCTTTTTATTCAGGGGTTTGAATCAGGGGGTTTGGGGGATTTTCTTGGGGGGTTGGGGACATTGGGGACTTGTCAGTGGCAGCTGGTGGGGTTTATGGGGGGTTTGGAGGGACTTTTGGGGTGGTTTGGGACTTTTTTTGGGGGTCTCAGGAGTGGGATTTGGGGGGCTGGGGGGGTTTGGGGACACCGGGGGACATCGGGGGACATTGGGGGGGTGGCACCTGGTGGGGTTTATGGGGGTTTTGAGTGGTTTTAGGGCTTTTATTTGGGGGGTTTGGGGCTTTTTTGTGGGGGTCTCGGGGTGGGAAAGGGGATTTGGGGGCACTGAGGGGGTTTGGGGACACCAGGGGACATCGGGGGACATCAGGGGGGTGGCACCTGGTGGGGTTTATGGGGTTTGGAGGGACTTTTGGGGTGGTTTGGGGCTTTTTTGGGGGGGTCTCAGGGGGTTTGGGGACACCAGGGACACCAGGGGGAATTCCTCCGATGAGGACTTTTGGACAATGGGTTTGGGGCTAAAATAATACAAAAAAATTCCTCCGAGGTGCTAAAATCCTCAAAATCAAAAAATCAAGCGCTGAAATTCCTCCAAAAAGCTCTAAAATCCTCAAAATCAAGAGCTGAAATCCTCAAAAAAAGCACTAAAATTCCTGAAAAAGCGCCAAAATCCTCAAAAAAAGCACTAAAATCCCTCCGAAAAATGCCAAAATAATATCAAAAAGCGTTAAAATCCTCAAAACCAAGAGCTGAAATCCTCAAAATCAAGCACTAAAATTCCTGAAAAAGGCGCTAAAATCCTCAAAATCAAAATCCTCAAAATCAAGGTAAAATTCCTGAAAAAAGCTAAATCCTAAAAAAGCGCCTAAAAAAGCCAAAAAATATCAAAAAGCGTTAAAATCCTCAAAATCAAGCGCTAAAATTCCTGAAAAAGGCGCTAAAATCCTCAAAAAAGTGCTAAAACCCCTCCAAAAAAAGCCAAAAAATATCAAAAAGCGTTAAAATCCTCAAAATCAAGAGCTGAAATCCTCAAGGTCAAGCACTAAATCCCCAAAACAAGAAAAGCCCCAATCCCCAAAACTGAGCTAAAATCCCCAAAAGCGCCAAAATCCCCCCAGCTAAAGCCCCGGCCCTCGCTGGGGCTCTGGAGGGAATCCAGCCTGGACCCCGGCAAGGTCAGCCCCGCCACGGGGATTTGGGAGCCTCCGAACCCTAAATCCACCCCAAAAACCCTTTTTAACCCTTTAAAACCCATTTTAACCCTTTCGAAACCTAATTTTAACCCTTTGAAACCCTTTTTAAAACCTTTTAAAACCCATTTAAACCCCATTTTAACCCCTTTTCAACCCCATTTTAGCCCCATTTTTAACCCCTTTTAAACCCCATTTTAACCCCTTTTCAACCCCATTTTAGCCCCTTTTTAGCCCCATTTTTAACCTCTTTTAAACCCCATTTTAACCCCTTTTAACACCCATTTAACCCCACTTTTAACCCATTTTAAACCCCATTTTAGCCCCATTTTAACCCTTTTAGCACCCATTTAAACCCCATTTTTAACCCCTTTTAAACCCCATTTTAACACCCATTTAAACCCCATTTTAACCCCTTTTAACACCCATTTAAATCCCTTTTAACACCCATTTAAACCCCATTTTTAACCCCTTTGTAGCCCCATTTCTAACCCCTTTTAACACCTATTTTAATCCCTTTTAACCCCCATTTTTACCCCCTTTTAACACCCTTTTAGCCCCATTTTAACCCCTTTTAACACCCATTTTTAACCCCTTTTAAACCCCATTTTAACCCCTTTTAATACCCATTTAAACCCCATTTTCACCCCTTTTAACACCCATTTAAACCCCATTTTCACCCCTTTTAACACCCATTTAAACCCCATTTTCACCCCTTTTAACACCCATTTAAACCCCATTTTTAACCCCTTTTAACACCCATTTTTAACCCCTTTTAAACCCCATTTTAACCCCCATTTTACCCCCATTTTAAACCCCTTTTCAACCCCATTTTTAACCCCTTTTAAACCCCATTTTAACCCCTTTTAACACCCATTTAAACCCCATTTTTAACCCCTTTTAAACCCCATTTTAACACCCATTTAAACCCCATTTTTAACTCCTTTTAACACCCATTTAAATCCCTTTTAACACCCATTTAAACCCCATTTTTAACCCCTTTTTAGCCCCATTTCTAACCCCTTTTAACACCCATTTTAATCCCTTTTAACCCCCATTTTTACCCCCTTTTAACACCCTTTTTAGCCCCATTTCTAACCCCTTTTAACACCCATTTCAACCCCATTTTAGCCCCTTTTAACACCCATTTTAACCCCTTTTAACACCCATTTAACCCCCATTTTTAACCCCTTTTTAGCCCAATTTATAACCCCTTTCAACACCCATTTAAACCCCATTTTAACCCCTTTTAACCCCTTTTAAACCCCATTTTTAACCCCTTTTAAACCCCATTTAAACCCCTTTTAATACCCATTTAAACCCCATTTTCACCCCTTTTAACACCCATTTAAACCCCTTTTTTAACCCCTTTTAACACCCATTTAAACCCCTTTTTAACCCCTTTTAACACCCATTTTTAACCCCTTTTAAACCCCATTTTAACCCCTTTTAACACCCATTTAAACCCCTTTTTTAACCCCCTTTAACACCCATTTTTAACCCCATTTTAACCCCTTTTAAACCCCATTTTAACCCCTTTTCAACCCCATTTTAACCCCTTTTAACACTCATTTAAATCCCTTTTAACACCCATTTAAACCCCATTTTTAACCCCTTTTTAGCCCCATTTTAACCCTTTTAACACCCATTTAAACCCCATTTTAACTCCTTTTAAACCCCATTTTAACCCCTTTTAACACCCTTTTTAAACCCCAATTTTAACCCCATTTTAACCCCTTTTAACACCCATTTAAATCCCTTTTAACACCCATTTAAACCCCCTTTTAACCCCTTTTAACACCCATTTAACCCCCCTTTTCAACCCCATTTTTAACCCCTTTTTAACCCCATTTAACCCCTATTTTTAACCCCTTTAAACCCCCATTTTTAACCCCTTTTAAGCCCCATTTCTAACCCCTTTCAACCCCCATTTAAACCCCATTTTTAACCCCTTTTAACCCTTTCCAGGACGGCGCTTTCGGCTCGCACAGCGCCACGCTGCCGCGCAATTACAAGATGTCCCCTCTGGAGCGGCGACAGGAGCCCGGCGGCGGCGGCGGCGGCGGCGGGGGGGACGCCGCCCGGGTCGCTGTCCCCGTTGTTCCGGTGCCCCGGCGGTGCCCGGACGCTGCCGCGGGGGTGGCACCCGGGCCCGGTGCCGGTGCAGCAGCCGGTGTCGCGCATCCCGGTGCCCCCCCCGGCGGCGGCGGCGGCGGCCGGGAGGCCCCCCCGGCACAAGCCGCTGCCGCTGTCCATGATCTTCCGGCTGCAGAACGCCTTCTGGGAGCAGGGGGGGCCCCGGGGGGGCGGCATTGCCCCCCAGGCCGGGGGCGGGACACGGGGGGCGCCCCCAAAGCCGCCCCCGGCGCTGCCCCCGGCACCGGCACCGGCACCGGCACCGGCCGGAATGGCTGGGGGGGAAGGTGAGAGGGTCTGGGGGTTTGGGGGTAAAATGGGGATTGGGGGGGGTAAAATGGGTTTGGGGGTTTGGGGGCCATTTGGTAAAAGGGGATTTGGGGGGGTAAAAGTGGATTTGGGGGGATAAAATGGGGATTTGGGGGGGGCAAAATGGGGTTTGGGGGGTTTGGGGGTGTAAAATGGGGATTGGGGGGGAGTAAAATGGGGATTTTTGGGGTAAAATGGGGACTTTGGGGGTTTGAGGGGTAAAATGGGGGATTTTGGGGTGTTTGGGGCCCAGGGATTCCCTGATTGGGGCCAGTGCCCCCAGGCCGGGGGACACGGGGCGCCCCAAAGCCGCCCCCGGCGCTGCCCCCGGCGCCGGCACCGGCACCGGCACCGGCCGGAATGGCTGGGGGGGAAGGTGAGAGGGGTCTGGGGGGGTTTGGGGGGGTAAAATGGGGATTGGGGGGGTAAAATGGGGATTTGGGGGGGATTGGGGGGGATAAAATGGGGATTTGGGGGGGTAAAATGGGGATTTGGGGGTTTGGGGGTAAATGGGATTTGGAGTGGGGTAAGGGTTTGGAGACTCTTTCTCCTTCCCCAATTCCGGAGTCTCTCCCCCTTTCCCCCTCCCCAATTCCGGGGTCTCTCCCCATTTCCCCCTCCCCAATTCCGGGGTCTCTCCCCATTTCCCCCTCCCCAATTCTGGGGTCTCACCCCTATTTCCCCCCTCCCCAATTCCGGGCTCTCACTCCCCATTTCCCCCTCCCCAATTCCGTGCCCCTCTCTCCCCATTTCCCCCTCCCCAATTCCGTGCCCCTCACCCCCATTTCCCCCTTCCCAATTCCGTGCCCCTCTCCCCCATTTCCCCTCCCCCCTTCCCCCCCTCTTTCCCCTCCCCAATTCCCCTCTCCTCACTTCCCCCCCCCAATTCCGGGGTCCCCATTCCCCTCCCCATTTCGGGCTCCCCCCCCCCATTTCCCCCTCCCAATTCCGGGCCCCTTTTTCCCCCTCCCCAATTCCATGCCCCCCCATTTCCCCCTCCCCAATTCCGTGCCCTCTCCCCACCCCTCTGATTCCACCCCCATTTCCCCCCCTCCCCAATTCCGGGTCTCTCCCCCTATTTCCCCTCCCCAATTCCGGCCCCTCTCCCCCATTTCCCCTCTCTTTGGGGCCCTCCCCCATTTCCCCCTCCCCAAGGGGTTTCCCCCTCCCCAATTTCTTTCCCCCCAATCCCCAATTCCTCTCCTCCCATTTCCCCCCCAATTCCATGCCCCTCTCACCCCATTTCCCCTCCCCAATTCCATGCCCTCTCACCCCATTTCCCCCCCCACCTCCCCCTCATTCCCTCCCCCCCAATTCCATGCCCTCTCACCCCATTTCCCCTCCCCAATTCCCCTCCCCAATTCCCCTCACCCCCATCTCCCCTCCCCAATTCCGGGGTCTCTCCCCATTTCCCCTCCCCAATTCCGTGCCCTCTCACCCCATTCCCCTCCCCAATTCCATGCCCTCTCACCCCATTTCCCCTCCCCAATTCCGTGCCCTCTCACCCCCCCTCCCCCAATTCCGTGCCCCTCTCACCCCCATTTCCCCCTCCCCAATTCCGTGCCTCTCACCCCCATTTCCCCTCCCAGCTCCCGCCCGCCCCGCGCCCCCCTCCCCGCTGCCGGAGCCCGAGGCGGAGCTGGAGCGGCTCCTGCGCTGCTCGGACGCGGAGGGCGGCGCGGACGGAGCCCCCGAGGGTCCCCCCGAGGGTCCCCCCGAGGCGGCCCCGGCGCGGCCGCTGAGCCCCACGCGGCTGCAGCCGCTGCTGCCGCCCGAGGCGCGCCGCGTGCCCGAGTTCCAGGAGGTGGCGCGGGTGCTGGCCGAGATGCCGCGGCCGCTCAAGCGCCGCGGCTCCATGGAGCAGAGCCCCGGGCCCGCCGCCGCCCCGGCGCGCACCCGCCACTACCGGCAGCTGATCCCGCGCCTGCTGCACCGGCCCGGCCCCCGCCGCCGCCGCCGCCGCTCCGGGGGACGCGGGCGGGGAGGCGGCGCTGCCGCTGTCGCCGCCGCCTCCTGCTCCGGCTCTGGAGGGTTCGGCACCGGCGGCACCGGCGGGAGCGGGAGCGGGAGCGGGGCAGGTGCCGGTGAGTGCGGGCGGGCGGGGGCGGTGTCGCTGTGGGAGCCCCTCAAATGTCATTGTCACTGTGGGACCCCCGCAAATGTCATTGTCACTGTGGGACCCCCCCAAGGTGTCATTGTCACTGTGGGACCCCCCCAAGTGTCATTGTCACTGTGGGACCCCCCCAGTGTCCCTGTCACTGTGGGACCCCCCCAAGTGTCATTGTCACTGTGGGACCCCCCCCAAGTGTCATTGTCACTGTGGGACCCCCCCAAGTGTCATTGTCACTGTGGGACCCCCCCAAATGTCATTGTCACTGTGGGACCCCCCCAAGGTGTCATTGTCACTCTGGGGCCCCTCCAAGTGTCCCTGTCACTGTGGGACCCCCGCAAGTGTCATTGTCACTGTGGGACCCCCCCAAGGTGTCATTGTCACTCTGGGGCCCCTCCAAGTGTCCCTGTCGCTGTGGGAGCCCCCCCAAGTGTCCCTGTCACTGTGGGAGCCCCGCAAGTCACTGTGGGACCCTGCCCCACTGCCCCTGTCACTGTGGGACCCCCCTAAGTGTCATTGTCACTGTGGGACCCCCCCAAGTGTCATTGTCACTGTGGGACCCCACCAAATGTCCCTGTGGGACCCCCAAGGTGTGGGACCCAATGTCATTGTCACTCTGGGACCCCCCCAAGTGTCATTGTCACTGTGGGACCCTGCCCCAGTGTCCCTGTCACTGTGGGACCCCCCAAAGTGTCATTGTCACTGTGGGACCCCCCCCCCCGCAAGTGTCATTGTCACTGTGGGACCTCCCAAGTGTCCCTGTCACTGTGGGACCCTCCCCAGTGTCATTGTCCCTTAACCCCCCCCCCCAGTGTCATTGTCACTCTGGGATCCCCCCCCCCAAGTGTCATTGTCACTCTGGGACCCTCCCAGTGTCACTGTCCCTTACAGACCCTCCCCAGTGTCCCCGTCACTCTGAGACCCCCGAGGTGTCATTGGTGTCCCTGTCACCCTGGAACCCCCCCAGTCCTTGTCCCTGTGGGACCCCCCCAGTGTCACTGTCCCCCCACTGAATGCCCTTGGTGGTGTCCTCCCCAGTGTCAAGGTCACTCTGGGACCCTCCCCAGTGTCCCAGTGTCCCCGATGTCCCCTGACCCCCCCCGTGTCATGGTGACTCTGGGACCCTCCGCCACTGTCCCCGCAGACCCTCCCAGTGTCCCCGCCTGGGACCCCCGAGGTGTCATTGGTGATGTCCCCCTGGAACCCCCATGATGTCCCTTGGGGTCCCCAGGTGTCACTGTCCCCTGGCTGATGGGTGTCCCAATGTCCCAAGGGGCTGGTGTCCCCAGTGTCCCCTGACCCCCAGTCCCAGTTGTGTCGCAGGAGCTGCGCTCGGCCCTCTTGCGACCCCCTCCTCGCCCCGGCACTGTCCCGGGCTGATGTCCCCAATGTCCGGGGTGATGTCCCCGATGTCCCCTGGCCCTGTCCCCAGCTGTCCAGGAGCTGCGCTGATGCCCCCGACCCCTCCTCCCCTGTCCCCTGGGCTGATGTCCCCAATGTCGGGCTGATGTCCCCAATGTCCCCTGACCCTGTCCCCTCCTCGCCTGGGGCTGTCCCGGGCTGATGTCCCCAATGTCCCGGATGATGTCCCCAAGGTCTGGGGCTGTCCCGGGCTGATGTCCCCAATGTCCGGGCTGATGTCCCCGATGTCCCCTGACCCTGTCCCCGGTGTCGCAGGAGCTGCGCTCGGCCCTGCGCGACCCCTCCTCGCCGGGGCTGTCCCGGGCTGATGTCCCCAATGTCCGGGGTGATGTCCCCAATGTCCGGGGCTGTCCCGGGCTGATGTCCCCAATGTCCCGGGGCTGTCCCGGGCTGATGTCCCCAATGTCCGGGGCTGTCCCGGGGTGGTGTCCCCGATGTCCCCTGACCCCTGTCGCTGTCGCAGGAGCTGCGCTCGGCCCTGCGCGACCCCTCCTCGCCCCGGGGCTGTCCCGGGCTGATGTCCCCAATGTCCCGGGCTGATGTCCCCAATGTCCGGGCTGTCCCGGGCTGATGTCCCCAATGTCCGGGCTGATGTCCCCAGTGTCCGGGGCTGTCCCGGGGTGATGTCCCCGATGTCCCGGGGTGATGTCCCCAATGTCCGGGCTGATGTCCCCAATGTCCCCTGGGGGACACTGGGGACAGTGGGGAGGGGCAGTGGGAGCTGGACGTGGTGCAGCAGGCGGTGGCCGAGGTGACACTGGGGACATTGGGGACACTGGGGACACTGGGGACAGTGGGGACATTGGGGACAGTGGGGACAGGGGGGGAGGGACAGTGGGTGCTGGACGTGGTGCAGCAGGCGGTGGCAGAGGTGACACTGGGGACATTGGGGACACTGGGGACAGTGGGGACATTGGGGACAGTGGGGACACTGGGGAGGGCAGTGGGAGCTGGACGTGGTGCAGCAGGCGGTGGCCGAGGTGACAACGGGGACACTGGGGACATTGGGGACAGTGGGGAGGGACAGTGGGAGCTGGACGTGGTGCAGCAGGCGGTGGCTGAGGTGACAATGGGGACATTGGGGACAGTGGGGACACTGGGGACACTGGGGGACATTGGGGAGGGGCAGTGGGAGCTGGACGTGGTGCAGCAGGTGGTGGCAGAGGTGACAACGGGGACAGTGGGGACACTGGGGACACTGGGGGACACTGGGGAGGGACAGTGGGTGCTGGACGTGGTGCAGCAGGCGGTGGCCGAGGTGACAACGGGGACATTGGGGGACATTGGGGACAGTGGGGACACAGTGGGGACACTGGGAGGGACAGTGGGAGCTGGACATGGTGCAGCAGGCGGTGGCCGAGGTGACAATGGGGACATTGGGGACACTGGGAGGGACAGTGGGTGCTGGACGTGGTGCAGCAGGCAGTGGCCGAGGTGACAACGGGGACATTGGGGACATTGGGGAGGGCAGTGGGAGCTGGATGTGGTGCAGTAGGTGGTGGCCGAGGTGACAATGGGGACAGTGGGGACATTGGGGACATTGGGGAGGGCAGTGGGAGCTGGATGTGGTGCAGTAGGTGGTGGCCGAGGTGACAATGGGGACATTGGGGACACTGGGGGACATTGGGGACAGGGGGTAGGGACAGTGGGTGCTGGACGTGGTGCAGCAGGCGGTGGCCGAGGTGACAGTGGGGACACTGGGGACAGTGGGGACAGGGGGTTGGGGACAGTGGGGACAGCAGGGACAGGGGTTGGGGACAGCGGGGCTGGATGACAGTGGGGACATTGGGGCTGTCCCTGGGGGTGTCCCCGGGTGGCACTGAGGTGACAGTGGGTGGCACTGGGTGACAACACTGGGACAGTGGGTGACACTGGTGGCACTGGGGATGGTGGCAGTGGGTGGACACGGTGGCACTGGGGTGGTGGCACTGGGGTGACAGCGGGTGACAGTGGTGGCACTGAGGTGACAGTGGGTGGCACTGAGGTGACAGCGGTGGCACTGAGGTGACAGTGGGTGGCACTGAGGTGACAGTGGTGGCACTGGGGTGACAGCGGGTGACAGTGGTGGCACTGAGGTGACAGCGGTGGCACTGGGGTGACAGTGGGTGGCACTGAGGTGACAGTGGGTGGCACTGAGGTGACAGCGGTGGCACTGAGGTGACAGTGGTGGCACTGGGGTGACAATGGTGGCACTGGGTGACAGCAGTGTGACCCAGAGGGTGGCACTTGACAGGGGCACTGTCCCAGGGGTGGCACTGAGGTGACAGGGGGTGACAGCAGTGGCACTGAGGTGACAGCGGTGGCACTGGGGTGACAGGGGGTGACAGGGGGTGGCACTGAGGTGACAGCGGTGGCACTGGTGACAGTGGGTTGGCACTGATGGGGGCACTGAGGTGACAGTGGGTGACAGTGGGTGGCACAGGGGGCACTGGGGGTGGCAGTGGGTGGCACTGAGGTGACAATGGTGGCACTGGGGATGACGGTGGTGGCACTGCCCCCAGTGGGTGAACTGGGGTGAGCCAGCCCAACTGACGTGGCAGTGGGTGGCATCCCGTGACAGTGGGTGGCACTGAGGTGACGCCATCTGACAGGCGGTGACAGGGTGGCACTGAGGGTCGGGGACAGTTCCTGATCGACAGTGGTGGCAACGGTCAACTCCCTGACAGTGGGTGCTGGTGAGGGACACAGGGCACTGGGGTGACAGTGGGTGGCACTGGGTGGCAGTGAGGTATTGGCACTGGGACACATGGCACTGGGGTGGGGCGTCCCACAATGGGGACATCACGGCGGGGGCCATCCTGGGACATCGTGGGTTCATCGCCCACCAGCTGGTCAACTCTCCCGACAGCCACGGCTGGTGAGGGACACAGGGGACATGGGGGACAGTGGGGGACATGGGGGACATTGGGGATATGGGGACAATGGGGACAATGGGGACAGTGGGGGGACAATGGGGAGGGACATGGGGGAGAGTGGGGGGACAATGGGAACATGGGGGACATTGGGGGACAATGGGGGGACATGGGGACAATGGGGACAATGGGGACATTGGGGGGGACAGGACCCCGACAGCCACGGCTGGTGAGGGACAGTGAGGGGACACTGGGGACAGTGGGGACAATGGGGGACATGGGGACACTGGGGACATGGGGACAATGGGGGGGCAATGGGGACAATGGGGACAGTGGGGACAATGGGGACATGGGGACATTGGGGACATGGGGGACACTGGGGACAATGGGGGGAACAGAACCCCGACAGCCATGGCTGGTGAGGGACAATGGGGACATTGGGGACAATGGGGGACAATGGAGACAATGGGGACAGGACCCCGACAGCCACGGCTGGTGAGGGACAGGGAGGGGACAATGGGGGACAATGGGGACATTGGGGACATTGGGGACAATGGGGACAATGGGGACATGGGGACAATGGGGACAATGGGGGACATGGGGGACAATGGGGACAATGGAGGGAACAGAACCCCGACAGCCACGGCTGGTGAGGGACACAGGGGACATGGGGACAGTGGGGACAATGGGGACAGTGGGGACATGGGGACAATGGGGACAATGGGGACATGGGGACATGGGGAGATTGGGGACAATGGGGACAGTGGGGACAATGGGGACATGGGGGGACATAGGGACAATGGGGACAGTGGGGGGACATGGGTGACAATGGGGACATGGGGACAATGGGGACAATGGGGACAATCGAGGACATGGGGACATGGGGAACATGGGGGACAATGGGGACAGTGGGGACACTGGGGACATGGGGGACAGTGGGGAGATGGGGGCATGGGGACATGGGGACAGTGGGGACAATGGGGACATGGGGACAATGGGGACATTGGTGACACTGGGGGACAATCGGGGACATGGAGACACTGGGGACACTGGTGACATTGGTGACACTGGGGACACTGGTGACATTGGTGACAATGGGGGACATGGGGGGACACTGGTGACATTGGTGACACTGGGGACACTGGGGACACTGGTGACAATGGGGGACATGGGGGGACACTGGTGACATTGGTGACACTGGGGGACATGGAGACACTGGGGACACTGGTGACATTGGGGACACTGGGGACATGGGGACATGGTGACATTGGTGACACTGGGGACACGGGGCCCCCCCCGATGCCCGGGGTTCGCCAGGACCCCCCGTGCACTCCCTGGTGACCTCGACCCATGCCTCCAGCCTGGCGTGTCGTGGCCCTGGTGCCTCCATCGCCCAGCCATCTCACTGGTGCACCCGGCCCGGTTTGCTGGCTGGCCTGGGGGTGGAGAAATCGACCCGCACTGGGGATGTGGGGTTTATGGGGGTACTGGGGGGACTGGGGGTTTATAATTGCTACCTCACTGGTGCGTACTGGTTTGTACTGGTTTGTACTGGTTTGTGCTGGGAGCGACTGGGAGCAACTGGGAGCACTGGGGATGTGGGGTTTATGGGGGTACTGGGATTGGGAACTGGGGATACTGGGGGTTTATGGTGCGACCCGTACCGCGAGGGCTACGCCGACTGCTCCAGCTACCTCACTGGTGCGTACTGGGAGCACTGGGAGGACTGGGAGGGACTGGGAGGGACTGGGTTATAGAGTTTGGGGTTATGGGGGCGACTGGGAGGACTGGGGGTTTAGCACTGGGGATATGGGGTTTACCTCACTGGGTTTGGTTTGTGCTGGGAGGGGGCGACTAGGACCCTATGGGGTTTATGGGGTTTATAGTGCTGGGAGCTCCAGCTACCTCACTGGTGCGTACTGGGAGGGACTGGGAGCGACTGGGAGCGACTGGGAGCGACTGGGAGGGACTGGGGATATGGGGGATTTGGGGTTTATGGGGTTTATGGTGCGACCCATTTGGGTCTACATGACTGCTCCAGCTACCTCACTGGTCTGTACTGGTTTGTACTGGTTTGAACCACTGGGAGGGACTGGGGTTTACTGGTGTTATAGGGGATTTAGGTTTATGGGGTTTATGGGGACCCGTTTGGGGGCTCGCCCGACTGCTCCAGCTACCTCACTGGTGCGTACTGGGAGCGACTGGTTTGTGCTGGGAGCCACTGGGAGGGACTGGGAGCGACTGGGGATATGGGGGATGTGGGGTTATGGGGGTACTGGGATTGGGAACTGGGGATACTGGGGGTTTATGGTGCGACCCGTACCGCGAGGGCTACGCCGACTGCTCCAGCTACCTCACTGGTGCGTACTGGTTTGTACTGGGAGCGACTGGGAGTGACTGGGAGGGACTGGGAGGGACCGGGGTTATAGGGGATTTGGGGGATGTGGGGTTTATGGGGTTTATGGTGCGACCCATACCGCGAGGGCTACGCCGACTGCTCCAGCTGCCTCACTGGTGCGTACTGAGAGGGACTGGTAGCCACTGGGAGCAACTGGGAGCGACTGGGAGGGACTGGGAGCGACTGGGAGCGACTGGGAGGGACCGGGGTTATAGGGGATTTGGGGTTTGTAGGGTTTTATGGTGCGTGCCATACCCAGGGGGGCTCCAGCTGCCTCACTGGTGTGTACTGGTTTGTGCTGGTTTGTACTGGTTTGTGCTGGGAGCGACTGGGAGGGACTGGGGATGTAGGGTTTATGGGTTTTATGGGGTTTATGGTGGTTTGACCCCGTACATGAGGCTGCCAACTTCCATCACTGGTGCGTACTGGTTTGTACTGGTTTGTACTGGGAGCGACTGGGAGCGACTGGGAGGGACTGGGAGCACTGGTGATATGGGGTTTATGGGTTTTATGGGGTTTATGGTGCGACCCGTACCGCGAGGGCTACGCCGACTGCTCCAGCTACCTCACTGGTCTGTACTGGTTTGTACTGGTTTGTACTGGGAGCGACTGGGAGGGACTGGGAGGGACTGGGGATATGGGGGATGTGGGGTTATGGGGGTACTGGGATTGGGAACTGGGGATACTGGGGGTTTATGGTGCGACCCGTACCGCGAGGGCTACGCCGACTGCTCCATCTACCTCACTGGTGCGTACTGGGAGGGACTGGGAGCAACTGGGAGCGACTGGGAGGGACTGGGGATGTGGGGTTTATGGGTTTTATGGGGTTTATGGTGTGACCCGTACCGCGAGGGCTACGCCGACTGCTCCAGCTACCTCACTGGTGCGTACTGGTTTGTACTGGGAGCGACTGGGAGGGACTGAGAGTGACTGGGAGGGACTGGGAGCGACTGGGAGCACTGGGGATATGGGGGATGTGGGGTTATGGGGTACTGGGACCGGGGATTTGTGGGGTTTGTGGTGACCCCTGACTGCTCCAGTTACCTCACTGGTCTGTACTGGTCTGTACTGGGAGCACTGGGAGGGACTGGGGGTTATGGGGAGATTTGGGGATTTTTGGGGTCTCTATGGATGTTTTTGGGTACGGGGGCGGTCTGGGGGTCTCGGGGCAGTTTTGGGGTGTTAATCTGGATTTTGGGGTGTCCCCGCAGAGGTGGAGCAGGGCATGGGCGTGGTGTGGGGATATTTGGGGATATTTGGGATTTTTGGGGTCTCTATGGATGTTTTTGGGTACGGGGGTGGTCTGGGGGTCTCGGGGATGTTTTGGGGTGTCAATCTGGATTTTGGGGTGCCTCTCGTGTCCCCGCAGAGGTGGAGCAGGGCATGGGCGTGGTGTGGGGATATTTGGGATTTTTGGGGTTTCTATGGATGTTTTTGGGTACAGGGGTGGTCTGGGGGTCTCGGCGACATTTTGGGGTAACAATCTGGGTTTCGGGGTGTCCCCGCAGAGGTGGAGCAGGGCATGGGCGTGCTGAGCAGCGGGGCGGTGTCGGGTGCAGATTTTTGGGGATTTTTGGGGTTTCTATGGATGTTTTTGGGTACGGGGGTGGTCTGGGGGTCTCGGGGATGTTTTGGGGTAACATTTTGGGTTTTGGGGTGTCTCTCGTGTCCCCACAGAGGTGGAGCAGGGCATGGGCGTGCTGAACAGTGGGGCGGTGTCGGGTGGGGATATTGAGAATATTTGGGGATATTTGGGGTCTCTATGGATGTTTTTGGGTACAGGGGTGGTCTGGGGGTCTCGGGGCAGTTTTGGGGTCACATTTTGGGTTTCGGGGTGTCCCCGCAGAGGTGGAGCAGGGCATGGGCGTGCTGAACAGCGGGGATTTGGGGATATTTGGGGTCTCTCTGGATGTTTTTGGGTACCAGGTGGGTTTTGGGATATCGGGGCAGTTTTGGGGTAACATTTTGGGTTTTGGGGTGTCTCTCGTGTCCCCGCAGAGGTGGAGCAGGGCATGGGCGTGCTGAACAGCGGCGTGGTGTTGGATGGGGATATTTGGGGATATTTGGGGATATTTGGGATTTTTGGGGTCTCTATGGATGTTTTTTGGGGACGAGCTCTGCTGTCTGAGGGGGGTTTGTGAATCTGGTGCTGGGCGCCCAAAAGCCCCCGAGGAGCTCGACTGGTGGTGGGGGTCCCTCTACGGCCACGAGGGATACGTGCCCCGCAACTACTTCGGGGTGAGGGGGGCCCGGGGGGCCGTCTGAGGGGCGGGGGTAATTGGGGAGGGGTCTCAGAGGGGTTAAATCCATTGGGGAGGGGTCTTGGAGGTTAAATCCATTGGGGAGGGGTCTAACAGGGGTTAAATCCATTGGGGAGGGGTCTTAGGGGGTTAAGTCCATTGGGGAGGGGCCTTAGAGGGTTTGGGGAGGGGTCCTATAGGGGATAAATCCATTGGGGGGGTCTTGGGGGGTAAATCCATTGGGGAGGGGTCTCAGAGGGTTTGGGGAGGGTCTCAGGGGTTAAATCCATTGGGGAGGGGTCTCAGGGGGGGTAAATCCATTGGGGAGGGGTCTTAGGAGGTTTGGGAGGGGTCTCAGAGGGATAAATCCATTGGGGAGGGTCTTGGGGGGTTAAATCCATTGGGGAGGGGTTTCAGAGGGTTTGGGGAGGGGTCTCAGGGGGATAAATCCATTGGGGAGGGGTCTCAGAGGGGTTAAATCCATTGGGGAGGGGTCTCAGAGGGTTTGGGGAGGGGTCTTAGAGGGTTTGGGGAGGGGTCTCAGGGGGATAAATCCATTAGGGAGGGGTCTCAGAGGGTTTGGGGAGGGGTCTTAGGGGGTTAAATCCATTGGGGAGGGGTCTCAGAGGGGTTAAATCCATTGGGGAGGGGTCTCAGAGGGGTTAAATCCATTGGGGAGGGGTCCTAGGGGTTAAATCCATTGGGGAGGGGTCTCAGGGGTTAAATCCATTGGGGAGGGGTCTCAGAAGGGTTAAATCCATTGGGGAGGGGTCTCATAGGGGTTAAATCCATTGGGGAGGGGTCTCAGAGGGGTTAAATCCATTGGGGAGGGGTCTCAGAGGGTTTGGGGAGGGGTCTCAGGGGGGATAAATCCATTGGGGAGGGATCTTAGAAGGGTTAAATCCATTGGGGAGGGGTCTCAGGGGTTAAATCCATTGGGGAGGGGTCTCAGAGGGGATAAATCCATTGGGGAGGGGTCCCATAGGGGATAAAGGATTTGGGGAGGGGGTCCCACACGTCATCTGAGGGGTTGGGGTATTTGGGGAGGGGTCTCATAGGGGTTAAATCCATTTGGGGAGGGGTCTCAGGGGGTTAAATCCATTGGGGAGGGGTCTCATAGGGGTTAAATCCATTTGGGGAGGGGTCCTATAGGGGTTAAATCCATTGGGGAGGGGTCTCAGGGGTTAAATCCATTGGGGAGGGGTCTCAGGGGGATAAATCCATTGGGGAGGGGTCCTATAGGGGATAAATTTTTTGGGATTGGGCTTTTTTGGTGATTAGGATTTTTTGGGGTTGGGGTTTGGTTGTATTTTTTGGGGTTGGGATTAATTTTTTGGGGTTGGGTTTTTGGGGTTTTTGGGGTTAAACTTGGTTTTTGGGATTGGGTTTTTTTGGGGTTGGGTTTTATTTTTTTGGGGTTGAAATTCATTTTTTGGGGTTGGGGTTTTTTTGGGATTAGGATTTTTTGAGGTTGGGTTTCTTTTTGGGGCGGGGGTTTATTTTTGGGGTTGGGTTTTTTGGGGGGTTAAACTGGGTTTTTGGGATTGGGTTTTTTTGGGGTTGGGGTTTATATTTTGGGGTTGGGTTTTATTTTTTGGGGTTGGGATTTTTTTGAGATTAGGATTTTTTGGGGTTGGGGTTTTTTGGGGGGTTTGGTGGTTTTTTTGGGGGTTGGGGTTTATTTTTTGGTGTTGGGATTTTTTTGAGATTAGGATTTTTTGGGGTTGGGTTTCTTTTTGGGGTTGGGGTTTTATTTTTGGGGGTTTGCTTTTATTTTTTGGGGTTGGGTTTTTTTATTTTTTGGGGGTTTTATTTTTTGGGGCTGGGTTTTTTTTTGGGGTTGGGTTTTATTTTAGGGGGTTGGGGTTTTGCTGGTGTTGGGATTTTTTGGGGGTTGGGTTTTTTTGGGCTTGGTTTTTTGGGTTTTTTTGGGCTTGGTTTTTTGGGTTTTTTTGGAGGAGCTTGGGTTTTATTTTTTTGGGGGTTGGGATTTTTTTTGGGATTGGGTTTTATATTTTGGGATTGGATTTTATTTTTTGGGGTGGGGGTCTCACCTCTGTTTCCCCCCCAGCTCTTCCCCCGGGTCCGGCCACAGAAGAAGAAAATCTGAGGGGGGGTCCCGGCCCCTCCTCCCCTCCCCCTCCCCAAATTGGGACACGCCCCCTTTGCTGTCCCCTCCCCCATGGTGTCCCCCCCTTTTTTCCTTTTTTGGGGATTTTTTGGGAATAAAAACCTTTGGATGCTCCTGGGGGGGATTTTTTGTCTTTTTTGGGGGTGGAGGTGACAAATTTGGGGACACCTGAGGGGGGTGAAGGGGACACACGAGGTGACACCGGTACCAAAGCAGAATTTATTGATGGGGACACCCCAAAATCCCCCCAAAATCCATTCTGAAAATCCCCCCAGAATCCTTCCTCAAAATCCCCCAAAACCCCAAAATCCTTCCTCAAAATCCCCAAAATCCTTCCCCAAAATCCTTCCTCAAAATCCCCCAAAAATCCCAAAATCCTTCCTCAAAATCCTCCAAAATCCTTCCCCAAAATCCTCCAAAATCCTCCCTCAAAATCCCCCTAAAACCCCCAAAATCCCCCAAAATCCTTCCTCAAAATCCCCCCAAAAAACCCAAAATCCTTCCCCAAAATCCCCCTAAAAACCCCCAAATCCTCCATAAATCCTTCCTCAAAATCCCCCCAAAAAACCCTAAAATCCTTCTCCTAAATCCCCCAAATCCTTCCCCAAAATTCCTCCAAAAAACCCAAAATCCTTCCCAAAACCTCCAAAATCCTTCCCCAAAATCCTTCTCCCAAATCCCCCTGCAAAAACCCCAAATCCCCCAAAATCCTTCCCCAAAAACCCCAAAATCTGGCCGGGAATGGGATGGGGAGGGGTCCTGGGGGCTCTGGGATGGTTCTGGAAGGTTCTGGAAGGTTCCAGAAGGATCCAGCAGGATCTGGGAATGTTCTGGAAGGATCCAGGGGGATCTGGGAAGGTTCTGGAAGGTTCCAGAAGGATCCAGGGGATCTGGGATGGTTCTGGAAGGATCCAGGGGGATCTGGGAATGGTTCTGGAAGGTTCCAGAAGGATCCAGATGTTCCCATCAGGATTTCCCTACTTGCCAGCAATCAGGGGGTCGCTCTGGGATGGTTCTAGAAGGTTCCAGGGGGATCTGGGAAGGTTCTGGAGGATTTGGGAAGGTTCTGGAAGGTTCCAGGTGGTTCTGGAAGGTTCCAGAGACACCAATCCCCATTTCCCAGCGATGAGGGGGTTGGGCAAGGATGGATCTGGGATGGTTCTGGAAGGATCCAGAAGGTTCCGGAAGGTTCCATGGGGATCTGGAGGATCTGGGAAGGTTCTGGATGGTTCCAGGGGAATTTGGAAGGTTCCAGAAGATGTTCCCATCAGGAGTTCCCTACTTCCCAGCGATGAGGGGGTTGCGGAGCACGACGATGATGGAGTCGCTCTGGAGGACCCATGATGGTTCTGAGGGATCTGGGAATGTTCTGGAAGGTTCCGGAAGGTTCCAAAGACCAATCCCTATTTCCCAGCGATGAGGAGATTGCACAGAGATGGATCTGGGAAGGTTCTGGAAGGTTCCAGGGGGATCTGGGAGGGTTCTGGAGGATCTGGGAAGGTTCTGGGAGGGTTCTGGAAGGTTCCCGAGATGATTCCCAGGACCATCCTCTATTTCCCAGCAATGAGGGGGGTTGCGCAAAGATGGATCTGGGATGGTTCTGGAATGGTTCTGAGGGATCTGGGAGGGGTTCCGGAAGGTTCAGGAAGGTTCTGGAGATGTCCAATCCCTATTTCCCAGCGATGAGGGGGTTGCGGAGCACAACGATAATGGAATCACTCTGGAGGATCTATGACGGTTCTGAGGGATCTGGGATGGTTCTGGAAGGTTCCGGAAGGTTCCAGGGATGTCCATCTCTATTTCCCAGCAATGAGGGGGTTGTGGAGCACGACAATGATGGAATCACTCTGGAAAGGTTCTGGAGGATCTGGGATGGTTCTGAGGGATCTAAGAAGGTTCTGGAAGGTTCTGGAGATGTCCATTCTCTATTTCCCAGCGATGAGGGGCTGGAGTGGAGGATCTGGGATGGTTCTGAAGGTTCCGACAAATGTCGCTCTGGAAGGGGGTTGTGGAGCACGACAATGTTCTGGAAAGGATCTGGGATGGTTCTGAGGGATCTAAGAAGGTTCTGGAAGGTTCCAGGGATGTCCATTCTCTACTTCCCAGCAATGAGGGCGTTGCGGAGCACGACGATAATGGAGTCACTCTGGAGGATCTGGGATGGTTCTGGAAGGTTCTGGAAGGTTCCAGGGATGTCCATTCTCTATTTCCCAGCGATGAGGGGGTTGTGGAGCACAACGATGACGGAATCACTCTGGAAAGGTTCTGGAGGATCTAGGATGGTTCTGAGGGATCTAAGAAGGTTCCAGAAGGTTCCAGGGATGTCCATTCTCTATTTCCCAGCAATGAGGCGGTTGTGAAGCATGACAATGACGGAATCACTCTGGAAAGGTTCTGGAGGATCTGGGATGGTTCTGAGGATCTAAGAAGGTTCTGGAAGGTTCCAGGGATGTCCATTCTCTATTTCCCTATGATGGTTCTGAAGGATCTGGGATGGTTCTGGAAGGTTCTGGAGATGTCCATTCTTTATTTCCCAGCGATAAGGGGGCTGCGGAGGACCACGATGACAAAGTCGCTCTGGAAGGGTTCTGAGGGATCTGGGATGGTTCTGAGGGATCTAAGAAGGTTCTGGAAGGTTCTGGAGATGTCCAATCTCTATTTCCCAGCGATGAGGGGGTTGCGGAGCACCACGATGATGGAGTCGCTCTGGAAGGGTTCTGAGGGATCTAAGAAGGTTCTGGAAGGTTCTGGAAATGTCCAATCCCTATTTCCCAGCGATGAGGGGGCTTGGATTTCTTCTTGCCCCCAGGGAACATCTTGGAGATGTAGCGGTCCTTGTTGACGGGCTTGGATTTCTTCTTGCCTTTGCCGCTCTTGGGCACCTCCGTCCACATCTCCTTGACGTTCTCCAGCACCATGTTACAGTGCCTGGGGGGGGAAAAATGGGGGTTTTGGGGGAAAATGTTTGGGGGAAAATCAGGTTTTGGGAAAAATGGGGATTTTGGGGTCAGGAAATGGAGTTTTGGGGGAAAAAATGGGGATTTTGGGGATTTGGGAAAAAATGGGGATTTTGGGGTCAGGAAATGAGTTTGGGGGAAAAATCAGGGATTTTGGGGAAAAAAATGGGGGTTTGGGGGAAAATGGGATTTGGGGTCAGGAAATGGAGTTTCGGGGGAAAAAATGGGGTTTTTGGGGGGAAAATGGGGATTTTGGGGAAAAAATGGCGTTTTGGGGAAAAAATGAGATTTTGGGATCAGGAAATGAAGTTTGGGGGAAAAACTCAGGTGACATTTTGGTGACACCTTGGGGACATGGAAAACCCTGGAGATGAATCTGTTAAATGCCCAGGGGAAGCCATGAGAACTGAGGCCACCATGAGGACACCATGGGGACATCACAGGGACCCATGTGACACCTCAGTGACCCAGGTGACACCTTGGGGACACTGAGCCCCACCTGGAAGGCCTTGGCGTGACCCAGAGGAGCCCTTGAGGCCACTGAGCTGAACTTGGGAGAACTGAGACCACCATGGGGACACCACGGGGACACTGCGGTGACACTGAGGACACCATGGGGACACCACGGGGACTCTGCGGTGACACTGAGGCCACCATGGGGACATCACCGGGATCCATGTGACACCTCGGTGACCCAGGTGACACCTTGGGGACACTGAGCCCCACCTGTCGAAGGCCTTGGCGTGACCCAGAGGAGCCCTTGAGGCCACTGAGCTGAACTTGGGAGAACTGGGAGACACCATGGGGATGAGCACCTGGTGTTGTTCTGATCTGACCCTGGGGACACCATAAGGACCTTGGGGACAGCTTGGGGACACTGTTGAACTCCTCCTCCTCCACTGAGCTGAACTTGGGAGAACTGCTCCACCATGGGGACATCACGGGACTTGGGCTTCACACTGAGGACTCCATGGGGACAGGGGGGACATCATTGGGACATCAGGGACATCACTGGAACATCAGGGACCCACCTGGGGACACCCAGAGGAACTCAGGGGCCACTGAGCTGAACTTGGGGAACACAGAGGAACATGGGGACACTCTGGGGTCATCTCGGTGACTCTTGGGGACATCATTCAGGACACAGGGGACTCTGGGGACACTGGGACATCATTGGGACATCAGGGGGACATTTGGGACATCAGGGACATCACTGGAACATCAGGGACATTGTGGGGGCCATCACGGACTCAGAGGAGCCCTTGAGGCCACAGAGCTGAACATGGGAGAACGTTCCACCATGGGTCACCACTCGACTCTTGACACTGGGACACCTTGGGGACACCTGGGGACACCGGGGGGACAGTGGGGACATCGTGGGGACATCTGGATACCATGGGGACATCAAGGGAACACAGGGATATGGGGACATGGAGATCGGTCTCTGGGGTCATCTCGCTCTTGGGCTCCTTCAGCAGCTCCTGGGGACAGGGGGGACATCATTGGGACATCAGGGACATCACTGGGACATCCATGGGGACTCAGGGGGGACTCTGGGTGACATGGAGGAACATGGGGATGGGACTCTGGGGTCATCATAGGGACTTGGGCTCCTTCAGCAGCTCCTGGGGAAACCAGTCTAAGGCCCAGGGCAGGGGGCATTGGGCCACTGGGATGAACATGGGGACAGACCACCATGGGGACATCAGGGAATCAGGGTGACACATGGAAGGACATGGAGGGTTCTTTGGGGACATCTGACACCTTGGGACCCAGGTGACTCCTGGGGACATTGGGGGACGTTGGGGACATCAGGAACAGCATGGGGACACCTGGATCCTGCAGACAGGGACATGACAGGACAGGGCAGGACAGATCTGGGGACACCGGGACAGGTTTGGGGACACCGGGACAGGTTTGGGGACATGGGACAGGGCTCAGACAGGTTTGGGGACACCGGGACCGGTCTGGGGACACCGGGACAGGTTTGGGGACAGCTTCGGTGACACCAGGACAGGTTTGGGGACACCGGGACCGGTCTGGGAACACCGGGACAGGTTTGGGGACAGCTTCGGTGACACCAGAACAGGTTTGGGGACACCGGGACCGGTCTGGGGACACCGGGACAGGTTTGGGACATCAGGGACACCAGGGACAGGTTTGGGGACACCACGGACATCACTGGGACACCGGACAGGTTTGGGGACAACATGGAGGAACACCAGAACAGGTTTGGGGACACCGGGACCGGTCTGGGGACACCGGGACAGGTTTGGGGACAGCTTCGGTGACACCAGAACAGGTTTGGGGACACCGGGACCGGTCTGGGGACACCGGGACACCATTGGGGACATCAAGGGAACACAGGGATGACACCAGGACAGGTTTGGGGACCTTCACCCTGGGGACAGGACAGGGTTCAGGGGGACACCAGGACTCAGGGAACATGAGTTTGGGGAACATGGGCAGGTCCAGGGGTCACTCGGCTTGGGCTCAAAACCAGGGGGACCCCGGGGGACATCAGGGTGACACTGGGATACCATGGGGACATTCAGGTCCCCCAGGAACCCATTCCCATTCCGCCTGGAGATCCCTCTGGGGTCCCTGGCTCTTGGGCCTCTTCTCCAGCCCTGGGGACCATTGGGGGACGTTGGGGACCCCCCCAGCATTTTCTTTTTCCAGGGACATGACAGGACAGGTTTGGGGACACCGAGACAGATCTGGGGAGACCGGGACAGGTTTGGGGACACCGGGACCGGTCTGGGAACACCGGGACGCGTTTGGGGACAGCCGTTTTCCCAGGTTTTCAGGCCCGGTTTTCCCCCGCTCCCCTCTCCCCGGTTCCCCCCGCTCCCCGCTCCCTCCCGCTTCTCCCGCCCCTCCCCATTCCGCTTTTCCCCCCGTTTTTTTTCTTTTTTCCCCCGTTTTTCCCCTTTTTCCCGTTTTTTCCCCGTTTTTCCCGGTTTTCCTCCCGTTTTTTCCCCGCCGCTCTCACATGGCTGCCGCTCTGCCGCTCCCGCCGCTCCAGCTGCGCTTCCGGGGCACCGCCTGGGCGGAGCCACTTCCGGGTCGCCGCGAGGGCGGCATCCAATGGGAGCGCGAGGTGGGCGTGGCTATAGTGGAATGGGCGTGGTCTTGGCAAAGGGGCGGGACCTCAGGGGAGCTGGGGGGTCCAGGGGGGGAATTTTGGGGGGGTCCGAGGGCAATTTTGGGGGTCTCAGAGGGGATTTGGGGAATTCAGGGGGGTTTTGGGGGTTCCAGAGGGGTTTTGTGGGGTCTCAGAGTGAATTTGGGGATATTTGAAGGGATTTTGGGGGTCCCAGAGGGGAATTTGAGGGTCCCAGAGGGAATTTTGGGGGTCTTCGAGGGGAATTTAGGGGTTCCAAAGGGGAATTTGGGGTTCCTGAGGGGAATTTGGGGAATCCAGGGGGAAATTTTGGGGGTCCCAGAGGGAAATTTGGGGAATTCAGGGGGAAATTTGGGGGATTTCAGTGGGGTTTTGGGGTCCCAGAGGGGATTTTGGAGGTCTATGAGGGAAATTTGGGGGAATTCTGGGAGGTTTGGGGGTCTCAGAGGCGATTTGGCGATATTTGGAGGGAGTTTGGGGGTCCCGGGGGGAATTTGGGGGTGACCGAGGGGATTTTGGGGGTCGTAGGTGGAATTTAGGGGGTGGGAGAGGGGACTTGTGGGTCAAAGAGGGGATTTGGGGATATTTTGGGGATTTTGGGGATCCCAGGGGAATTTGGGGGGGGTCTCAAGGATTTTTGGGGGGTTGGGGGTCCCAGAGGCATTTTGGGGGGGTCCTAGAGTGGATTTTGGGGGTCTCAGAGTGAATTTGGGGATATTTGGAGGGATTTTGGGGGTCCCAAGGGATTTTGTGGTGTCCCAGGGGAATTTTGGGGGGTCTTGGAGGGGATTTGGGGATATCTGGAGGGATTTTGGGGGTCCCAGGGCAATTTTGGGGGTCTCAGAGAGGATCTGGGGGCAAATTTGAGGATATTTGGGGGAATTTGGGGGGTCCCAGAGGGATTTTGGGGGTCCCAGAGGGAATCTGTGGGGATTTGGGGGAATTTTGGGGGTCCCAGAGTGGATTTGGGGAGGAGTCACAGGCTCGGGGTAAATTTGGGGGGGGGCTCAAAGGGAATTTTTGGGGCTCCTCGTGGGCGTGGCCTGCGTTTTGTGGGCGTGGCCTCAGGGGCCTTGAGTGACACGTGCAAAAGGGGGCGTGGCCACAGAAATGAGCGGGACCTTTTCTTATGGCGTGGGCGTGGTCTGTGCGGGGGCGTGACCGTGTCCAGGTGAGGGGGTGCGGTCGTTAGTAGGACCACGCCCACAAAAGAGGGTGTGACATCGATGGGCGTGGCCAGGAGGTGGGCGTGACCTATGAAACGAGCGCTTCATTGGGGCGTGTCTAAAATGGGCGTGAATAGGGCGTGTCCCAATGTGGGCGCGTATTGGCTATTCACAGAGGGGGCGTGGTCACAAAGGGGCGTGGCTTAGTTGAATGGGCGTGACATTCCCTAAAGGGGCGTGTGCACAAGGGGGCGTGTCCCGCTGTGGTATTTCGGGGAGGGGGCGTGTCCCGCAGGGGGTGTGTGAGCGAGGGGCGTGTCCCCACGGGGCGTGGCCTGCGGGAGGGGGCGTGTCCGAGGAGGGGGCTCGGCGCGGTGGGTGCGGAGGGCGCGGCAGCGGCGGCCATGGACGGGCGGCCCGGGCCGAGGTACGGGGGGGGCGCGGCGCTTTTGGGGAGGGGTCCCGGGGCTCGGACCCCCGGGGTCCCGGAGGGGTCACCGGGCACGGGGGGTCCCGGGAACGCGACCCCCGAGGGGGCGGGGCCGGGAATGCGACCCCCGGGAGGGGCGGGGTCGGTCCCGGGGCGGGGGTCCCGCGGTTGGGACCCTCGGGGGGGCGGGGCTCGGTTTGGGGAGGGGTCCCGGGGCTGGAATTGCCGGGGGTCCTGGACCGGCCACCGGGGGGCGGGGTCCGGTCTGGGACCCTCGGGGGGCAGGGCCTGGTTTGGGGGGGTCCTGGGGCTGGAATTACTGAGGGGGGGGGGTCCCGGACCGATCACCGGAGGGGTGGGGTCCGGTCTGGGACCCCCGGGGGGGGGCGGGATCGGTTTGGGGGGGGTCTCGGGAATGGGATCCTCGGGGGGGGCGGGGTCCGGGTGATTTTGGGGGGGTCCCGGAGCAGGAATTGAGGGGAGGGGGAGGCGGATCCGCCCCCTTTGGGCGTCCCAGCACCGGGGGGTCCAGGGCCGGAATTGTTTGGGGGTCCCAGGGGGGCCGGTTTGGGGTCGGTTTGGGGATCCCGGGGTCGGTTTGGGGGTCCCGGGGCCGGTTTGGGGGTCCCGGGGGGGGGGAGTCAAGACCCTCCCCTCAATCAGGGGCTGCTCCTGGGTGGGGCACAGGAGGAATTTGGGACTTTTTGGGGACTTTTGGGGAGGGTCCCAGATCGGGATCGGGGCGGGACCCCCGAATTGGGGGGGGTGGGGGGGTGGTCGGTCCCACGTGGCAGCCGGGGGGGGCTCAGGGACACCCCAAAAGTGCCGGGGGGGGGGTCCCAGGGTGGGACAGGGGCGGCCTCGAGTGGGACACGTGGGGGACACGGGCACAGCTTCATACTGGTCCCAGTTAGTGCCTTGTGCTGGTCCCAGTTAGTGCCTGGTACTGGTCCCAGTTAGTGCCTTGTGCTGGTCCCAGTTAGTGCCTTGTACTGGTCCCAGTTAGTGCCTTGTACTGGTCCCAGTTAGTGCCTGGTGCTGGTCCCAGTTAGTGACTGGTACTGGTTCCAGTTAGTGACTGGTACTGGTCCCAGTTAGTGCCTGGTGCTGGTCCCAGTTTGCCTTGTGTTCTGGTCCCAGTTAGTGCCTTGTACTGGTCCCAGTTAGTGCCTGGTGCTGGTCCCAGTTAGTGCCTGGTGCTGGTCCCAGTTTGCATTGTGTTCTGGTCCCAGTTAGTGCCTTATACTGGTGCCAGCTGGTGACCAGTACTGGTCCCAGTTTGCACCTTGTACTGGTCCCAGTTCTGGTCCCAGTCAGAGCCTGGTGTTGGTCCCAGTTTGTGCCCTGTACTGGTCCCTGTTAGCGCCTGGTACTGGTCCCAGTCCCATTCTGGTACTGGTTCCACTTAGTGACCAGCACTGGTTCCAGTTAGCACCTTATACTGGTCCCAGTTGGTGCTTGGTACTGGTCCCAATTTGTGCCTTTTACTGGTCCCAGTCAGAGCTCAGTGCTAGTCTCACTTAGAGCCTGGTACCGGTCCCAGTAAGGACCCTGTACTGGTCCCAGTTTGCACACTGTACTGGTCCCAGTTAGTGCCTGGTACTGGTCCCAGTTAGCGACCGGTGCTGGTCCCAGTTAGTGCATTATACTGGTGCCAGTCAAAGTCTGGTGCTGGTCCCAGTTTGTGCCTTTTACTGTCCCAGTTTGCATTGTGTGCTGGTCCCAGTTTGCACACTATATTGGTCCCAGTTAGTGCCTGGTACTAGTCCCAGTTAGTGACCGGTGCTGGTCCCAGTTAGTGCATTATACTGGTCCCAGTTTGTGCCTTTTACTGGTCCCAGTTTGCATTGTGTGCTGGTCCCAGTTAGCGCCTTATATTGGTCCCAGTTTGTGCCTTTTACTGGTCCCAGTTTGCATTGTGTACTGGTCCCAGTTAGTGCCTGGTATTGGTCCCAGTTTGTGCCTTTTACTGGTCCCAGTTTGTAGCGTGTACCAGTCCCAGTTTGCGTTGTGTATTGGTCCCAGTTTGTGCCTTTTACTGGTCCCAGTTTGTAGCATGTCCCAGTCCCAGTTTGCATTGTGTACTGGTCCCAGTTTGCATTGTGCACTGGTCCCAGTTAGTTCCCGGTACTGGTCCCAGTTAGTTCCCGGTACTGGTCCCAGTTTTCACCCTTTACTGGTCCCAGTCCCGTTCCGCTGCCGATCCCAGTCCCCAATCCGCCCATTCCCGCGCACCCCCGCCCCCTCATTTGCATAAATCACCATGCACCCTGCATGGTCCCAGTTTGCGCTCCCCGGCCGTACTGGTCCCAGTTTGGAACAGGAACGGGTCCCAGTTAGGGACCGGTACAGCCCAGTCCTGGGATCGGCACGTACCGGTCCCAGCACGGAAACGGCTTAAAACGGGAAATCCTGGGAAAACCGACAAATGGGAGAAAACGCCCAAAAATGGGAAAACCGAAAAACCTCATTTGAAAATGGGGAAATGCATTTGGGGTGGGGACAGGAACCCCGTCCTGGGATCCTCGGAAAAACATGGAATTCATGGGAAAATGGGCTCCTGGGAAAATGGGGAAAACGGAAAATGGAAAACGGAAAAAAATGGAAAAAAAAAAAAGAAAAAAACCCGTCCTGGGGGAAAATGGGGATTTGGGGTGGGGGAATGGGAACAGCCCGTCCTGGGATCGGCACGGAAAAAACATGGGAATTCATGGGAAAATGGGAAATCCTGGGAAAACAGCGAAAAAATGGGGAAAACGTGAAAAAATGGGAAAAAACCGAAAAAAACCCGAGAAAAAACCGAGAAAAATGGGAGGAAAATGGGGATTTGGGGTGGGGGAATTGGGACAGCCCATCCTGGGATCGGCACGGAAAAAACATGGGAATTCATGGGAAAATGGGAAATCCTGGGAAAATGGGGAAAATGGTGAAAAATGGGAGAAAACGTGAAAAAATGGGAAAAACAAAAAAAACCGAGAAAAAAAGGGGATTTGGGCCCAAAAATGGGGATTTGGTGGGGGGAATGGGAACAGCCCGTCCTGGGATCGGCACGGAAAAAACATGGGAATTCATGGGAAAATGGGAAATCCTGGGAAAACGGGGAAAAAATGGGGAGAAAAAAAAAAAAAAAAACCGAAAAAAAAAATGGGAAGAAAAGCATGAAAAAATGGGTGGAAATGGGGAAAATGGGGGGGAAAATGGGGGAGGAATGGGGAAAATTGGGATTTGGGATGGTGGAAACACGAACGGGAGTGAGAACAGATGGGAAATCATGGGAAAATGAGAATTCCTGTAAAAATGGGGGAAAACGGGGGTAAAATGGGGAAATGGGGGGAAAAAATGGGGAAAAACGGCCGGAAAATGGGGAAATGGGGGGAAAATTGGGAAAAAAAGGGGGGGAAATGGGGGGAAATGGGAAAAATGGGGGAAAACAGGAGGAAAAAAGGGGAAAAACTGGGGAAAATGGGAACGTGGGATGATGGGAACATGGGATTTTGGGTATACGGGGGAGTTTTGGGGTTCAGTTTGGGGATTTTAGGTTCAGAAAAACAAAAAACCCGGGGTTTTTGGGGTCTTGGGATTTGGGGGTCCCCAGGCCGACCCATCCTGGGTCTCTGGGGAAACATGGGAATTCATGGGAAAATGGGGTTCCTGGGAAATCCTGGTCATAAAAAATGGGGTGAAGTTTGGGGTTCAAATTGGGGAAAAACAAAAAAAAAAAAGAAAAAAATTTTTGGGATTTTTGGGGTTTGGGGTTTGGGGTTTGGGGGAATGGGAACAGACCCATCCTGGGATCTCCAGGAAAAACATGGGAATTCCAGGACAACCTGGGTGGGGATCATCGGGGAAAATTTGGGGTGTCCAAAAATGGGAAAAAAGTGAAAAAGGTGGGGATTTGGGGGTTCAAAAATGGGGGAATTTGGGGAATTGGGGTTTGGGATGGTGGGGTCCCCCCAGGCCGACCCCCGAGGGTCTCATGGGAAAATGAGAATTCCTGGGAAAATGGGGTGGGGAAAATCGGGGGGGAAAAAGGGGGAAATGGGGAAATGGGGAAAATTGGGAAAAAAGGGGAAATGGGAAAATGGGGAAAACAGGGGAAAAAGTTTTGGGGTTTGGATTGGGGATTTTAGGGTTTTGGGTATTGGGGGATTTTTTCAGGTTGGGATTTTAGGGTTCAGATTGGGGATTTTTGGGATTTTTGGGGTTTTGGGGTCTGAATTTTGGGGTCCCCCCAGGCCGACCCCCGAGGGTCTCCGGGAGCGCTCCCGGGATGGGGTGGGGATCACTGGGGGACGTTTTGGTTATAAAGGGGCAGTTTTTGGGGTTCAGATTGGGGGTTTTGGGGATTGGGGATTTTTGGGGTTTTTGGGGTCTGAATTTTGGGTTCCCCAGGGGTCCCCCAGGCCGGCCCCCCCGACAGGGGGATCACTGGGGAGCGCTCCCGGGACAGGTTTGGGGGATCACCGGGGTTCATTCTGGTTTTAAAGGGGGGTTTTTGGGGGTTCAGGGATTGGGGATTTTGGGGGGATTTTCACTGGGGCTATTTAGGGGTGTTTTAGGGTCTGAATTTTCAGGGTTGGGGGTTCAGGCCGGGGATTTTGAGGCCTGGGTCTGAATTTTGGGGTTCTCCCCCAGGCCGACCCGAGGGTGGGGATCACTGGGGAACGTTTTGGGGGGGTTAGGGCAATTTTGGTTATAAAGAGAGGTTTTTTGGGGTTTAGTTTGGGGATTTTTGGGGTTTTGGGGTTATCTAGGGGGGATTTTGGGGTCTGAATTTTGGGGTCCCCCCCAGGCCGACCCCCGAGGGCCGCCGGGAGCGCTCCCGGGACGCCGCCCGGTGCCGGCGCAGCCGCGAGGCCGAGGTGTTCGGGCAGCTGGCGCTGGCGCTGCCCTTCGCCCGCGGCGTCAGCGCCCACCTGGACAAGGCGTCCATCATGCGCCTGACCATCAGCTACCTGCGCGTGCAGCGCCTGCTGGCCGCCGGTCAGGGACCCCCCGGAACCCCCAAATCCACCGGGAACCCCCCCGAATTCAGAGGGACCCCAAATTCCCACCGGGACCCCCAAACCCACCTGGACAAGGCGTCCATCGTGCGCCTGACCATCAGCTCCCTGCGCGTGCAGCGCCTGCTGGCCGCCGGTCAGGGACCCCCAAAACCCACCGGGAACCCCAAACCCACCGGGAACCCCCCCGAATTCATAGGGACCCCAAATCCCCACCGGGACCCCCAAACCCACCTGGACAAGGCGTCCATCGTGCGCCTGACCATCAGCTACCCGGCGGCAGCGCCCTGCCGGTCAGGGACCCCTGAACCCACCCCCGACCCCAAACCCACCGGGAACCCCACCGAATTCATAGGGACCCCAAATCCCCATCGGGACCCCCAAACCCACCTGGACAAGGCGTCCATCATGCGCCTGACCATCAGCTCCCTGTCCCGCAGCCCTGCTGGCCCGGGTCAGGACCCCCAGACACCCCCCGAACCCCAAAAACCACCGGGCACCCCAAACCCACCGGGAACAACCCCAAATCCCCGCTGGGAGCCCCCCAAATCCCCTTTGGGACCCCCAAACCCACCTGGACAAGGCGTCCATCATGCGCCTGACCATCAGCTACCTGCGCGTGCAGCGCCTGCTGGCCGCCGGTCAGGGACCCCCAAAACCCACCGGGAACCCCAAACCCACCGGGAACCCCACCGAATTCATAGGGACCCCAAACCCCCTGGAAATCCCCCAAATCCCATCGGGACCCCCAACCCACCTGGACAAGGCGTCCATCCATCCACCCCACCAATGACCATCAGCTCCCACCTGGACAAGTGCAGACCATCAGCTACCTGCTGGCCGCCGGTCAGGGACCCCCGGAACCCCAAACCCCAAAACCACCAGGCACCCCAAAAACCACCGGGAACCCCAAAACCCACCGGGAACAACCCCAAATCCCCGCTGGGAGCATCCCCAAATCCATCGGGAACCTCCCCAGATCCACCGGGATCCCGCCCCCAAATCCTCATCAGGAACAGCCCCAAATCCTCATAGGGACCCCAAATTCAGAGGGACCCCAAAACTCCCCGGGAACAACCCCAAATCCCCGCTGGGAGCCCCCCAAATCCCCATCGGGAACCCCAAACCCACCTGGACAAGGCGTCCATCATGCGCCTGACCATCAGCTCCCTGCGTGTGCAGCGCCTGCTGGCCGCCGGTCAGGGACCCCCCGGAACAGCCCCGGGAACCCCCAAATTCATAGGGACCCCAAAACCCCCCGGGAACAACCCCAAAACCCACAGGGAAATCCCCCAAATTCATCAGGAACCTCCCCAGATCCACCGGGATCCCACCCCCAAATCCTTATTGGGACCCCCCCCCCATCCATAACCTCTGACCCCTCCCCATCCCCAAATTCATTCAGGACCCCCCCAGCCCCCACGCCCCAGACCCCTCCTCAAACCCCTCTGACCCCTCCCCAAGTGCCTGAATGGTCCCAACCAAGGGGTGGGGTCGGGTTCACCCTTAACCCCAGGGACCCCCGACCCTTTTGGGGACCCCCCCCATTTTTTAGGGACCCCCTGACGCCCCCAGACCCCTCCTCAACTTCCCCAGACCCTTTTAAACCCCCCCAGACCCCTCCCCAAGTGCCTGAATGGTCCCAATCGAGGGGTGGGGCCGGGTTCACCCTTAACCCCCCCCTCCCCAATGGTCCTGACCCCTCCCCAGAATGGTCCCATCCAGGGTGGGGTCAAATCCACCCCCAACCCCAGGGATCCCCCGACCCCCGACCCCCGCAGGATTTCGGGGACCCCCTGACGCCCCCAGACCCCTCCTCAAACCCCTCTGACCCCTCCCCAAGTGCCTGAATGGTTCCAACCAAGGGGTGGGGTTGGCTTTACCCTTAACCCCCCGAGACCCCCGACCCTTTTGGGGACCCCCCGACCCCCGCACGATTTCGGGGACCCCCTGACGCCCCCAGACCCCTCCTCAAACCCCCCCAGACCCTTTTAAACCCCCCCAAACCCCTCCCCAAATGCCTGAATGGTCCCATCCAAGGGGTGGGGTCGGCTTTACCCTTAACCCCCCGAGACCCCCGACCCTTTTGGGGAACCCCCGACCCCCGCAGGATTTCGGGGACCCCCTGACGCCCCCAGACCCCTCCTCAAACCCCCCTGAGACCCTCCCCAAGTGCCTGAATGGTCCCAACCAAGGGGTGGGGTCGGGTTCACCCTCAGCCCCCCAAGACCCCCGACCCTTTTTTGGGATCCCCCCCAACCCCCTGAATTCCTCAGGGACCCCGACCCCCCCGGCCCCAGGCCCCAACCAAGTGGGGTCGGCGGACCCCCGAGGCTGTGGGACCCCCGACCCTGGGGACCCCCTGCTACCCCAGGCTGCAGGCCCTGAGACTGCTACCGTGATGGTGCTGAGCGAGGGGGGGGACATGATTTACCTGTCCGAGAACGTCAGCCGCCTGCTGGGGCTCAGCCAGGTACGGGGGGGGGCCCAAAATACCCCGGGGGGGGCCCAAAAATCCGTCTGGGGGGACCCCAAAATCTGGTGGGGGTGACCCAAAAATCGCTTTGGAGCGGCCCCAAAATCGCTCAAAAAGGGGACAAAAATCGGCCGGGAGGGACCCAAAAATCTGCCTTGGGGGGGGTCCCAAAATCCGCCTGGGGGGTCCCAAAATCTGTCAGGGGTGGGGCAAAAAAAAAAACTTTGGGGGACCCCAAAATGTTCAAAAGGGACAGGGTGGGACCCAAAAATCTGCTTTGGGGGGGCCCAAAATTCGTCTCAAAAGGGGACAAAAATCTGGAGGGGGGGCTCAAAAATCGGCGGGAAGAGACCCAAAAAATCTGGCTGGGGGTCCAAAATTTGTCCGGGGGGCCCAAAATCCGCCTGGGGGTCCCCAAAATCTGGAGGGGTGACCCAAAAAAATCGCTTTGGAGCGGCCCCAAAATCGCTCAAAAAGGGGACAAAAATCGGGTGGGGGGGACCCAAAAATCCGCCTGGGGGGAGCCCAAATATTTGTCCTGGGGGGCCCCAAAATACCCCGGGGGGGTCCCAAAAATCCGTCAGGGGGGACCCCAAAATCTGGAGGGGGTGACCCAAAAAAATCGCTCTGGAGCGGCCCCAAAATCTCCCAAAAGGGGCCAAAAATCTGCGGAGAAGAACCCCAAAAATCTGCCTGGGGGCCCCAAAAATCTGGTGGGGGCAAAAAAAAAAAAATCGTCAGGGGACCCCAAAATCTGGCAGAGGTGACCCAAAAAAATCGCATTGGGGTGGCCCCAAAATCTCCCAAAAAGGGGCCAAAAATCGGCCTGGGGGGGGGGCCCAAAATCTTCTGGGGGGGGGGTCCCAAAATTTGTCGGGAGGGTCCCAAAATCTGCCGGAGGGGGGGCCAAAAATCTGTCGGGGGGTCCCAAATTCTGCTTGAGGGGGTCCCCAAAATCTGCCTGGGGGGGGGCCCAAAATTGGCCTGGGGGGATCCCAAAATTTGTTGGGGGGCCCCCAAAATTTGTCTGGGGAGCCTCAAATTTTGCCTGGGCGGGACCCCAAAATTTTCGGGGGGGGGGGCCAAAATCTGACGGGGGGATGGTACCCAAAATGGGGGGTCCCAAAATGGGGGGTCCCCAAAATGGGGGGGGGGTCCTCAGTGGGTGGGGGGGTTCAAAACTCTTTAGGGAGCCCCAAAAATCTTCCTGGGGGGGTCCCCAAATTCTTCAGGGGGGGTCCCCAAATTCTTCAGGGGGGGTCCCCTAAATGGGGGGGGGTCCCCAAAATGGGGGGGGGTCCCCAAAATTTGGGTGTGAATCCCCCCCAGCTGGAGCTGATCGGGCACAGCGTGTTCGACTTCGTGCACCCCTGCGACCACGAGGAGCTGCAGGACGTGCTGGGCCCGCGGCAGGGTGCGTGAGACCCCTCCCCAAATTGCCCAAAGACCCCCAAATCCGCCCCAAAATCATCCCTGAGAGCCCTCCCCAAATTCACCCCAAAACCGTCCCTGAGACCCCTCCCCAAATTACCCAAAAATGCCTGAGACCCCTCCCCAAATTGCCCAAAGACCCCCCAGATTCACCCCAAAATCATCCCGGAGACCCCTCCCCAAATTACCCAAATCCGCCCCAAAATCGTCCCGGAGACCCCTCCCCAAATATCCCTGAGACCCCTCCCCAAATTACCCAAAATACCTGAGACCCCTCCCCAAATTACCCCAAATTCACCCCAAAACCCCTGCGACCACGAGGAGCTGCAGGACGTGCTGGGCCCGTGGCAGGGTGCGTGAGACCCCTCCCCAAATTACCCAAAACCCCCCAGATTCACCCCAAAACCGTCCCTGAGACCCCTCCCCAAATTCACCCCAAAACCGTCCCTGAGACCCCTCCCCAAATTACCCAAATATCCCTGAGACCCCTCCCCAAATTACCCCAAATGAACCCCAAAATCATCCCTGAGACCCCTCCCCAAATTTCCCAAAAATACCTGAGACCCCTCCCCAAATTACCCCAAAAACCCCAGATTCACCCCAAAATCATCCCTGAGACCCCTCCCCAAATATCCCTAAGACCCCTCCCCAAATTACCCAAAAACCCCAAATTCACCCCAAAATCATCCCGGAGACCCCTCCCCAAATTACCCTGAGACCCCTCCCCAAATTACCCAAAAAACCCCAAATCCGCCCCAAATATCATCCCTGAGACCCCTCCCCAAATTACCCAAAGACCCCCAAATTCACCCCAAAATCATCCCTGAGACCCCTCCCCAAATATTCCGGAGACCCCTCCCCAAATTCCCGGGACCCCCCCCCAATAATGGGGTGGGCTTGGCTTCCCCTGCCCATGAGGAGCCCCCAGACCCCCAAAACCCCCCAGGACCCCCCAAAACCCCCCAGGACCCCCCCAAATCCCGGCACCCCCGGCACCCCCGGACCCCCCCCGACCCCCGGGACCCCTCCCCAAATTCCCGGGACCCCCGAAACCCCCCGGGACCCCCCCCAATAGCGGGATGGGCGTGGCTTTCCCTGCCCATGAGGAGCCCCCAGACCCCCAAAACCCCCCCGGGACCCCCCAAAACTCCCCGGGACCCCCCAAATCCCGGCACCCCCGGCACCCCCGGACCCCCCCCGACCCCCGGGACCCCTCCCCAATTTCAGGGGGTCCCCGGCGGCGGGGGGAGCGCTCGGGCCGCAGTTTCTCGCTGCGCATGAAGAGCACCCTGAGCGGCCGCGGGCGCTGCCTCAACCTCAAAGCGGCGTCCTGGAAGGTGGGGAGGGGGCTTGGGGACATTGGGGGGGTTTGGGGACATTGGGGACACTGGGGGGATTGGGGACATTGGGACACTGGGGACACTGGGGGTTGGGGACATTAGGGGATTGGGGACGTTGAGGGGACACTGGGGATTGGGACATTAGGGGTTTTGAGACACTGGGGACACTAGGATTGGGGACATTGGGGGATTGGGGGGTTTGGGGAGTTTGGGGACATTGAGGGATTGGGGACATTTGGGGACGTTTGGGGAACATTTCAGGGACATTGAGGACATTTGGGGATGTTTGGACATGGGGACATTGGGGGATTGGGGACATTGAAGTTGGGGGGGGACATTGGGGGACATTGGGGGTTTGGGATATTGGGGACATTGGGGGGTTGGGGACATTGGGATTGGGGACATTGGAGGATTGGGGACATTGGGGGTTTGGGGACATTGGGGACACTGGGGGGTTTGGGGGATTTCTGGGGCATTGGGGACACTGGGGACATTGGGGTCATTTGGGGACATTGGGGGACATTGGGGGATTGGGGGCATTGGGGACATTTTGGGACATTTTGGGACATGTTCTGGGGGACACTGGGGGGTTTTTGGACATTTTGGGGATTTTTTTGGACCCCCGGGGGGTTGTTCTGGGCAAATTGGGGACACTTTGGGGATTTTTGGGCAACCCCAAACTCTGGGGACACTCCCAGGGTTTTTTTTGGGGGTTATTTTTAGGGATAAATCCTGGGGTTTTTTGGGGATTTCATTTTGGTCAACTTGGGAACTTGGGGATATTTTTTGGGACCCCAAAATTGGGGGATTTTCCCCGGGTTTTGGGAACCCCAAACTCCAGGGGATTTTGGTCTACATTTGGTGGTTTTTGGACATTTGGGGATTTTGAGCTAACCCCAAACAGTTGGGATATTTTTGGGCATAAAACTCCAGGGTTCCTTGGAGATTTTGGGGATTTTTGGGATAAATCTCGAGGGGTTTTTTTTTTTTTGAGCATTTTGGGGATTTTTGGGCTAAACCCCAAACTCCACGGTATTTTCCCGGCGTTTTTGGGCTAACCCCCGAACTCCAGGGTTATTTTGGGATAAATCCTGAAGGGTTTTTTGTGCATTTCCGAGGTTTTTGGGCTAAACCCCGAACTCGAGGGATATTTTTGGGCTAAATCCCAAACTCCAGGGATATTTTTGGGCTGACCCCCGAACCCCGCGGTATTTTCCCGGCGTTTTTGGGCTGACCCCCAAACTCCAGGGTTGTTTTGGGCTAAATCCCAAAGTGGTTTTTGAGCATTTCGGGGGTTTTTGGGCTGACCCTCGAACTCCAGGGACATTTTTGTTCTAACCCCTGAACCCCGGGGTATTTTCCCGAGGTTTTTGGGCTGACCCCCGAACTTCAGGGCCATTTTTTGGGCTGACCCCCGAACTCCAGGGTTATTTTGGGATAAATCCTGAAGGTTTTTTTGTGCATTTCTGGGGTTTTTGGTCTAACCCCCAAACTCCGGGGTATTTTTGTTCTAACCCCTGAACCCCGGGGTATTTTCCCGAGGTTTTTGGGCTGACCCCCGAACTTCAGGGCCATTTTTTGGGCTGACCCCCGAACTCCAGGGTTATTTTGGGATAAATCCTGAAGGGTTTTTTGTGCATTTCTGGGGTTTTTGGTCTAACCCCCGAACTCTGGGGTATTTTCCCGGGATTTTTGGGCTGACCCCGAACCCGGGTATTTTGGGCTGACCCCTCGCACTTTTTGGGCCATTTTGATATCCCCCGCCCCCAGGTGCTGCACTGCGCGCCACATGTGACGCCCAAACGGGGGCGGGACCCCTTCCCGGTGCCTGGTGCTCATCTGCGAGGCCATCGCGCACCCCGGCGCCATCGAGGCCCCGCTGGGCTCGGGCACCGTCCTCACGCGCCACTCCATGGACATGAAGTTCACCTACTGCGACGACAGGTGCGGGAGGGGGGGACACCCCCGGGACCCCCGGGTTTGGGGCCCGTTACACCCCGGAAATGGGGCACCCCAAAATTCCCCAAAAATCGGCACTCACGGATCTCAAAAATCCAAAAATCCCCGAAATTCGGCACTCCCGGACCCCAAAAATCCCACAAAATTCGGCAGCCCCAGACCCCCAGGACCCCTCCGGGACACCCCCGGGACCCCCGGGTTTGGGGCCCGTTACACCCCCGAAATGGAGCACCCCAAAAATCCCCAAAATTCGGCACTCCCGGATCTCAAAAATCCAAAAATCCCCGAAATTCGGCACTCACGGATCTCAAAAATCCAAAAATCCCCAAAATTCGGCACTCCCGGACCCCAAAAATCCAAAAATCCCCAAAATTCGGCACTCCCGGACCCCAAAAATCCAAAAATCCCCAAAATTCGGCACTCCCGGACCCCAAAAATCCCAAAATCCCCCAAAACCCGGCAGCCCCAGACCCCCAAGACCCCCGGGTTTTGAGCTCGTTACACCCCGGAAATGGAGCACCCCAAAAATCCCCAAAATTCGGCACTCCCGGACCCCAAAATCCCAAAATCCCACAAAATTCGGCAGCCCCAGACCCCCAGGACCCCTCTGGGACCCCTCTGGGACCCCCGGGTTTGGAGCTCGTTACACCCGGAAATGGAGCACCCCAAAAATCCCCAAAATTCGGCACTCCCGGATCTCAAAAATCCAAAAATCCCCGAAATTCGGCACTCACGGATCTCAAAATCCAAAAATCCCAAAATTCGGCACTCCCGGACCCCAAAATCCAAAAATCCCCAAAATTGCACTCCCGGACCCCAAAATCCAAAATCCCAAAATTCGGCACTCCCGGACCCCAAAATCCCAAAAATCCCCCAAAACCCGGCAGCCCCAGACCCCCAAGACCCCCGGGTTTTGAGCTCGTTACACCCCGGAAATGGAGCACCCCAAAAATCCCCAAAATTCGGCACTCCCGGACCCCAAAAATCCCAAAATCCCACAAAATTCGGCAGCCCCAGACCCCCAGGACCCCTCTGGGACCCCTCTGGGACCCCCGGGTTTGGAGCTCGTTACACCCGGAAATGGAGCACCCCAAAATTCCCTAAAATTTGACACTCCCGGACCCCAAAAATCCAAAAATCCCCCAAAACCGGCAGTCCCAGACCCCCGAGACCCCCGGGTTCTGAGCCCGTTACAGCCCGGAAATGGAGCACCCCAAAATTCCCCAAAATTCGGCACTCCTGGACCCCAAAAATCCCAAAAATGCCCCAAAATTCGGCAGCCCCAGAGCCCCGAGACCCCCGGGTTCTGAGCCCGTTACACCCCGGAAATGGAGCACCCCAAAATTCCCCAAAATCCCACAAAATTTGGCATTCCCGGACCCCAAAAATCCACAAATCCCCCCAGAGTTTTGGGGTGCAGGATCGGGGAGGTGGCCGGGTCCCTTACAGGATTTTGGGGTGCGGGGTCAAAGCGATGTTGGGGTGTCCCCCCGATAATTTTGGGGTGTTTCCCGATAATTTTGGGGTGCCCCCGGTGTTTTTGGGGTGCAGGATCGAAATGGCCAAAATCCCTTACAGGATTTGGGGTCCGGGGTCCCAGTGATGACCCCAAAATCCCGATAATTTTGGGGTGTCCCCACGTTAATTTTGGGATATCCCCGATAATTTTGGGGTGCCCCCAATAATTTTGGGGTCCCCCCGGATAAAATTGGGTGTGCAGGATCCCCAGGAGGTGGCTCCCCGACACCTTACAGGATTTTGACACCCGGGTTTGGGGTCAGGGATCTTGGGAAATCCCCAATAATTTTGGGGGATCCCGAAAATTTTCCCAAAAATTGGGGGATATCCCCAATAATTTTGGGGTGTTCCTCGATGTTTTTGCGGTGCCCCCGATAATTTTGGGGTCCCCCGATAATTTTGGGGTGCCCCCGGTGTTTTTGGGGTGCAGGATCAGGGAGGCGGTCGGGTCCCTTACAGGATTTGGGGTGCGGGGTCACAGCGATGTTGGAGTGTCCCCACGTTAATTTTGGGATACCCCCGATAATTTTGGGGTGTCCCCGGTAATTTTGGGGTGTCCCCACGTTAATTTTGGGGTGCCCCCGGTGTTTTTGGGGCAGGATCGGGGAGGTGGCCGGGTACCACCCCGAGGAGCTCCTGGGCTGTTCCCTGTACGAGTTCGTGCACGCGCTCGACTCCAGCACCCTGAGCCGCAGCGTCCACACCCGTGAGTGGCCCCCAAAAAACCCCAAAACCCCCCCAAAAACCCCAAAACCCCCCCCAAAAACCCCAAAAACCCGCTTGGGAACCCCAAAACCCCCCCAAAAAACCCCAAAACCCCCCCAAAAACCCAAAAACCCCCTTGGGAACCCCAAAATCCCCGGAACACCAAAACCCCCCCCAGGAACCCCAAAATCTGCTCAGGAATCCCAAAATCTCCATGGGAACCCCCTGATCTTCGTGGAAATCCCAAAATCCTCCAGGGAAACCTAAAATCTCCATGGGAAACCCAAAATCTGTCCGGGAATCCCAAATTCCTCCTGGGAATCCCAAAATCTCCAAGGGAAACCCCAAATCTCCATGGGAATCCCAAATCCCTCCTGGTGTCCCCCCAATGTCCCCGATCTCCCAAATCCCCCCAACGTCCCCAATGTCCCCCAATGCCCCCCAACGTCCCCAATGCCCCCAATGCCCCCAATGTCCCCAATGTCCCCAATGCCCCCCAACGTCCCCAATGTCCCCAATGTCCCCAATGTCCCCAATGTCCCAAATCCCCCCCCCAACCCCCCTCCCCAATGCCCCAATGCCCCCAATGTCCCCAATGTCCCCCAATGCCCCCCAACGTCCCCAATGTCCCCAATGTCCCCAATGTCCCCAATGTCCCAAATCCCCCAACGTCCCCAATGTCCCCAATGTCCCCAATGTCCCCGATCTCCCAAATCCCCCCAATGCCCCCAATGTCCCCCAATGCCCCCCAACGTCCCCAATGTCCCCAATGTCCTCAATGTCCCCAGTGTCCCCACTGTCCCCAATGTCCCCAATGTCCCAAAACCCCAATGCCTCCGGGTGGCCCCAATGCCCCAATGTCCCCTGGGTCCTGATGTTGCCCCCAATGTCCCCAATGTCCCATTCCCTAATTTTGTCCCCAATGTTTGGGGTGCAGGATCCCCCAGTGGCCCCCTACAGGATTTGGGGTGCGGGGTCACAGCGATGTTGGGGTGTCCCCCCGATAATTTTGGGATGCCCCAAATAATTTTGGGGTATCCCCCAATAATTTTGGGGTGCCCCGATAATTTTGGGGTATTCCCCGATAATTTTGGGATATCCCCCAATAATTTTGGGGTGTTCCTCGATGTTTTTGCGGTGCCCCCGATAATTTTGGGGTCCCCCGATAATTTTTAATGCCCCGTGTTTTTGGGTGCCGGATCCCCGGTCGGATCCCTTACAGGATTTGGGGTGCGGGATCAAAGCGATGTTGGGATATTCCCCGATAATTTTGGGGTGTCCCAAATAATTTTGGGGTATCCCCTGATCCCCGATTTTTGGGGTGCAGGATCTGATGTCAGGTCCTTACAGGGTGCGGGGTCTGAGTGATGTTGGGATATCCCCGATAATTTTGGGGTATCCCCGATAATTTTGGGGTATCCCAAATAATTTTGGGGTATTCCTGATAAATTTTGGGGTGGGACTTGGAGGGGTCTGAGGATTTGGGGTGCAGAATCAAGCCAGGGGTATTGGGGGGAATTTTGGGGTATCCCAAATAATTTTGGGGTATTCCTGGGGACATCGAGGTAGGCCTGATTGCATCAAAAGTGGGGACACCGGGGCATTGGGGGACATTGGGTGTCAAATATTGGGACATTGGGGGATTGGGGGTCCTCACAGGATTTGGGGGTGCAGAATCAGACTGTTGGGGTGTCTTGGTGCCCGGGAATTGGGGGCATTGGACATTGGGGGCAATTGGGGACATTGGGGTGCAGGATGGGGGAGGTGGGGACAATTGGGGAGCATTGGGGCATTGGGGACATTGGGACAGTGGGACATTTAAACCCCATTGGGACATTGGGGGACATTGGGACACTGGGGCATTGGGACACCCCTTGGGAACATTGGGACATTGGGGACATTGGGAACCCCAAATCCTCCAGGAAACCCATTGGGGACATTGGGGATTACTGGGGACATTTGGGGGATACCCATTTGGGGACATTGGGGACATTGGGAGCATTGGGGGGACACTGGGGAGACATTGGGGATGTTGGAGGGGTCACACAGAATATTGGGGAGGGGTCGCAGGGGGCCCCAAAATCCCACCTGGGACCCCCAAAACCCCTCGTGGGTGGATGGAGACCCCCAAAATCCCACCGGGGACCCCCCAAACTCCTCTTTGGGGGGGATTTGGGCTCCCAAACTCCCACCGGGGACCCCCCAAACCCCTCTTTGGAGGGATTGGAGGCCCCCAAAATCCCACCCAGGACCCCCCAAACCCCTCTTGGGTGGATGGAGACCCCCAAAATCCCACCTGGGACTCCCCAAAACCCCTCGTGGGTGGATGGAGACCTCAAAATCCCACCGGGGACCCCCCAAACCCCTCTGGGGGGGATTGAGGACCCCCAAACTCCCACCGGGTACCCCCCAAACCCCTCTGGGGGGGGGATTGCAGACCCCAAACTCCCACCGGGGACCCCCAAACCCCTCTGGGGGGGATTTAGGAGCCCCAAACTCCCACCCGGGGACCCCCAAACCCCTTTTTGGGGAGACTGGGGACCCCCAAACTCCCACCGGGGACCCCCAAACCCCTCGTGGGTGGATGGAGACCCCCAAAATCCCACCTGGGACCCCCCAAACCCCTCTTGGGTGGGGTGGGGACCCCCAGACTCCCACCGGGGACCCCAAAACCCCTCGTGGGAGGATGGAGACCCCCAAACTCCCACCGGGGACCCCAAAACCCCTCGTGGGAGGATGGAGACCCCCAAAATCCCACCCAGGGACCCCAAACCCCTTTTTGGGGGGATTGAGGACCCCCAAAATCCCAGCCGGGGACCCCCAAACCCCTCTTGGGTGGTTGGAGACCCCCAAAATCCCACCGGGGACCCCCAAACCCCTTTTTTGGGGAGGGGTCTCCGCCTGACGCCCCCCGCGCGCCCCGCAGCCGCGTGGAGCAGCGCGGGCTCGTTCTGTCCCTGGAGCAAACGCAGCGCCGCGAGCTGGGGAGGGGGCGGCGACCCCCGGCCCCCGCCCCCAACCCCCCGGACACCGTGCTGGACCTGAGCCTGGGTGCGGACTGGGACGGACTGGGAGCGACTGGGAGCGACTGGGAGGGGATTGGGAGGGACTGGGAGGGGATTGTGAGGGACTGGGAGAGACTGGGGGGGAACTGGGAGGGGACTGGGAGGAACTGGGGGGGACTGGGAGGGGCTGGGAGGGATTGGGAGGGATTGGGGGGGACTGGGGGGACTGGGAGGGATTGGGAGGGATTGGGGGGACTGGGATGGACTGGGAGCGACTGGGGGAACTGGGATGGACTGGGGAGCGACTGGGAGCGACTGGGAGGGGACTGGGAGGGGACTGGGAGCGACTGGGGGGGAACTGGGAGGGGACTGGGAGGGACTGGGAGGGATTGGGGGGGACTGGGATGGACTGGGAGGGGATTGGGGGGGACTGGGAGCGACTGGGAGGGGAATGGGAGCGACTGGGGGGGATTGGGATGGACTGGGAGCGACTGGGAGGGACTGGGAGCGACTGGGAGGGACTGGGAGGGGCTGGGAGGGGATTGGGAGGGACTGGGAGGGGATTGGGGGGGACTGGGGGGGACTGGGAGGAGACTGGGATGGACTGGGGGGGACTGGAATGGACTGGGAGGGACTGGGAGGGGATTGGGGGGAACTGGGAGGGACTGGGAGCGACTGGGGGGGAACTGGGAGGGATTGGGGGGACTGGGAGGGACTGGGATGGACAGGGGGGGGACTGGGAGGGACTGGGAGCGACTGGGAGGGAATTGGGGGGGACTGGGATGGACTGGGAGCGGCTGGGAGGGGATTGGGGGGCACTGGGAGGAGACTGGGAGGGACTGGGATGGACTGGGAGCGACTGGGAGCGACTGGGAGGGGACTGGGATGGACTGGGAAGGGGTGGGGGGGATTTTTGGGGGGAATTTTGGGGGGTCCATGGAGGGCTCGGAGGGTCCTGGAGGGATTTTGTGGGATCTGGGGGTGTCCCGAGGGTCCTGGGGGGGATTTGGGGGGGTCCCGAGGGTCCTGGGGGGACCCCAAGGTGTTTTTAGGGATTTTTTGGGGGGTCCCGGGAGGATTTGGGTGATTTTTTGGGGGGGTTTTAGGATAATTTGGGGGATTTTCCGGGGGTCTCACCGTCATTTCCCCCCCAGGCCTGGGGGTCCCGGGGGTCCCGGGGGTCCCGGGGTGCATTTGGGGTTTTTAGGATAATTTGGGGTAATTTTGGGGGGTCTCACGCTCTCTTTGCCCCCCAGGCCTGGGGGTCCCGGGGGTCCCGGGGGTCCTGGGGTGCATTTGGGATTTTAGGATAATTTGGGGTAATTTTGGGGGTCTCACCTCTTTTTTTCCCAGGCCTGGGGGTCCCGGGGGTCCCGGGGGTCCTGGGGTGCATTTGGGGTTTTTGGGGGGGGTCTCACCCTGTGTTCCCCCCCAGGCCTGGGGGTCCCGGGGGTCCCGGGGGTCCTGGGGTGCATTTGGGGTTTTTGGGGGTCTCACCTCCCAGTGTTCCCCCCAGGCCTGGGGGTCCCGGGGGTCCCGGGGGTCCTGGGGTGCATTTGGGATTTTTAGGATAATTTGGGGTAATTTTGGGGGGTCTCACCCTCATTTCCCCCCCAGGCCTGGGGGTCCGGGGTCCTGGGGTCCTGGGGTGGATTTGGGATTTTAGGATAATTTGGGGGTAATTTTGGGGGTCTCACCCTCATTTTGCCCCCAGGCCTGGGGGGTCCCGGGTCCCGGGGTCCTGGGGTTTGGGATTTTTGGGGTTTTAGGATAATTTGGGGGGGGTTTTGGGGGTCTCACGTCCTTTTGCCCCCAGGCCTGGGGTCCCTCATTTCCCCCAGGGGGGTCCCGGGGGTCCTGGGGTGCATTTGGGATTTTTGGGGGGTTCCAGGTTGATTTCAGGGTATTTTTAGGGATCCTGGGATGGTTTTGGGGGGTTTTTAGGATAATTTTGGGGTGTTTTCTGGGGTCTCACCCTCATTTCCCCCCCAGGCCTGGGGGTCCCGGGGGTCCCGGGGGTCCTGGGGTGCATTTGGGATTTTTGGGGGGGGTCTCACCTGTATTTCCCCCCCAGGCCTGGGGGTCCCGGGGGTCCCGGGGGTCCTGGGGTGCATTTGGGGTTTTTGGGGGGGGTCTCACCCTCATTTCCCCCCCAGGCCTGGGGGTCCCGGGGGTCCCGGGGGTCCTGGCCTTCGTGCGCCCGTCCCACGTGCCCGAGGCCGCCCTGCAGAGGGACCCCCGGCGTTTCTGCTCCCCCGAGCTCGTCCGGCTCCTCGCCCCCATCTTCGACCCCCCCCCGGCGACCCCCGCCTCCCCCCGCCGCCCCCGCAGCCCCTCCCCGGTCAGTGGGACCCAAATTTTGGGGGTTTTTTTGGGTTTTTTTGGGCTTTTTTGGGGTTATTTTGGAGTGGTTTTATGGGGTTTTGGTGTGGTTGGGGGCTGGTATTTGGGGTCTGGGGGGGTTTTTGGGGGGGGGTCTTGGGATTTTTGGGGGGTTTGGGAGGTTTTATGGGGTTTTGGAGTTATGGGGGGGGGTCTTGGGGTCTGGGGGTTTTGGGGATTTTTTTGGGGGGGGTTCTATGGGGTTTTGGGATTTTTTGAGGGGGGTCTTTGAGGTCTGAGGGGTTTTGGGGGGTTCTTGGGGAGTCTTTGGGGTCTGGGGGATTTTTGGGGGAGGTTCTGGGGGGTCTTGAGTTGTTTTGGGAGGGGTCTATGGGGTCCGAGGGGTTTTTGGGGTTTTATGGGGTTTGGAGTTGTTTGGGTGGGGGTTTTGGGGTCTGGGGGGTTTGGGGGATTTTTTTTGGGGGGGTTCTATGGAATTTTGGGATTTTTTGAGGGGGTTTTTGGGTCTGGGGGTTTTGGGGTCTGGGGGGCTCTGGGGTCCATGGGGTTTTGGGGGTTTTTGCCCCAGGGTTTTGGGGGTTCTGCAGGGGTCAGAAGATTTTTTGGGAGGTTCTTGGGGGGGTTTTGAACCACCCTATGGGGGTTTTGGGGGGGGGGGACACTCCTGGGACCCCCAAATCCCAACCCAAAAATGGGAGAGGACCCCAAATCCCGACCCCAAATCCCGACCCCAAATCCTGACCCCAAATCCCGACCCCAAATCCCACCCCATAAATGGGACCCCAAATCCCGACCCCAAATCTCATCCCAAAAATGGGAGAGGACCCCAAATTGACCCCAAATCCGACCCCATAAATGGGAGAGGACCCCAAATCCCAACCCCAAATCCGGGGGTTTTTAAATGGGACCCCAAATCCCGGCCCCAAATCTCATCCCAAAAATGGGAGAGGACCCCAAATCCCCACCCCAAATCCGACCCCATAAATGGGAGAGGATCCCAAATCCCGACCCCAAATCCAACCCCATAAATGGGAGAGGACCCAAATCCTGACCCCAAATCCTGACCCCAAATCCCGACCCCAAACCCACCCCCTAAATGGGACCCCAAATCTCGACCCCAGATCTCATCCCAAATCCCACCCCATAAATGGGAGAAGACCCCAAATCCGACCCCAAACCCCATCCCATAAATGGGACCCCAAATCCTGACCCCAAACGCGACCCCTAATCCCGACCCAATAAATGGAAGGAGACCCCAAATCCCAACCCCAAACCCCAATCCCAAATCCCACCCCATAAACGGAAGAAGAACCCAAATCCCACCCCAAATCCCACCCCATAAATGGGAGAGGACCCCAAATCCCACCCCAAATCCCACCCCAAACCCCACCCTATAAATGGGACCCCAAATCCCGGCCCCAAATCTCATCCCAAAAATGGGAGAGGACCCCAAATCCCGACCCCAAATCCCGACCCCAAATCCCATCCCAAAAATGGGAGAGGACCCCAAATCCTGACCCCAAATCCCACCCCATAAATGGGACCCCAAATCCTGACCCCAAACCCCATCCCATAAATGGGAGAGGACCCCAAATCCTGACCCCAAATCCCATCCCAAAAATGGGACCCCAAATCCCAACCCCAAATCCCATCCCAAAAATGGGACCCCAAAATGTGAATCCCCAAATGGAGAGGACCCCAAATCCCACCCCCAAAATGTGACCCCAAAAATGGGACCCCAAATGTGACCCCAAACCCGATAAATGAGACCCCAGACCCCCAAACGTGACCCCAAATCCCATCCCATAAATGGGGCCCCAATGGGACCCCAAACCCCAAACCCAAAATGGAAGACCCCAAACCCAAAAATGACCCCACCCCCAAAAATGGGGACCCAAACATGACCCCAGACCCCAAATCGAACCCAAAATCCCCAACCCCCCCAAACCCCATAAATGAGACCCCAAACCCCAAATCCGCCCCAACCCCAAACCCCATAAATGAGACCCCAGACCCCAAATCCGACCCCCCACCCAAACCCCAACCCCAACCCAAACCCCACCCCAGACCCCAAATGTGACCCCAGACCCCAAATCCCAAATGTGACCCCAGAACCCAAATGTGACCGCAGACCCCAAATGTGACCCCAAACCCCAAATATGACCCCAAATCCCAAATGTGACCCCTACCCCCATACGTGACCCCAAATGTGACCCCAAATGCGACCCCAGACCCCAAATGTGACCCCAAACCCCATAAATGAGACCCCAGACCCCAAACGTGACCCCAGACCCCAAATGTGACCCCAAATCCCAAATCTGACCCCAAACCCCAAACCCAAATGTGACCCCAAACCCCATAAATGAGACCCCAGACCCCAAACGTGACCCCAGACCCCATAAATGAGACCCCAGACCCCAAACGTGACCCCTACCCCCAAACGTGACCCCAAACCCCATAAATGAGACCCCAGACCCCAAATCCGGCCCCCAAACCCCATAAATGAGACCCCAGACCCCAAATCCGGCCCCAAACCCCATAAATGAGACCCCAGACCCCAAACGTGACCCCAAACCCCATAAATGAGACCCCAGACCCCAAATCCGGCCCCAAACCCCATAAATGAGACCCCAGACCCCAAATCCGGCCCCGAACCCCATAAATGAGACCCCAGGGGCCAAACGTGACCCCAAACCCCATTTGAGACCCCAGACCCCAAATCCGGGGCCAAAACCCCATTAATGAGACCCCAGACCCCAAACGTGACCCCAAACCCCATGGCATGACCCCAGGGCGTGGCAAACCCCATTCGGGAGACCTGACCCCATGGGGGAACCCCATTGTGAGACCCCAGACCCCAAATGGGTTAGACCCCATAAATGAGACCCAGACCCCAAATGGGCGTGGTTATATGAGACCCCAGACCCCAAAGGATATGGGTGTAAATGAGACCCCAGACCCCAAACGTGACCCCAGACCCCATAAATGAGACCCCAGACCCCAAATCCGGCCCCAAACCCCATAAATGAGACCCCAGACCCCAAAGCCGGCCCCGAACCCCATAAATGAGACCCCAGACCCCAAATGTGACCCCAGACCCCATAAATGAGACCCCAGACCCCAAACCCGTGTAAAATGAGACCCCAGACCCCAAATGACCCCAGACCCCATAAAATGGACCCCAGACCCCAAATCCGGTGTTTCAATGGCGGACCCCAGGGTAAATCCGGCCCCAACCCCATAAATGGCCCCAGACCCCAAACCCGGCCCTTGTGCCCAAAATGAGACCCCAGACCCCAACCGGGGGCGTGGCTGGTGTGCCAGACCCCAGGGCCCCAAATGTGACCCCAGACCCCATGGGACCCCAGCCTGTGTGACCCCAAACCCCATAAATGTGCCCCCAGACCCCAAAATCGCCCCAACCCCATAATGGGACCCCCAGACCCCAAACCCGGCCCCAACCCCATGTGAGACCCCAGACCCCCAAATCGCCCCAACCCCATAAATGAGACCCCAGACCCCAAATGTGGGCCCAGCCCCATAAATGAGACCCCAGGTGGGCGTGGCCCCAAAACCCCATGGAAATGGCCTGGCGGGGGGCCTGACATGAGCCCAGGCCGGGGAGCCGAGCCCGAGAGAGGATCCTGTGGGCCCCCTGTCAGTGGGCTGGGTGCCCAACTGCTGGTACCGAAATGTGGGGAGGGGGACACAGGGGACACTGGGGGACATGGGGGGATTGGGGACATTGGGGACATTGGGGGGACACTGGGGACATTGGGTGGACACTGGGGGGATTGGGGACATTGGGGACATTGGGGATATTGGGGACATTGAGGGGCACTGGGGGTTGGGGGCATTGGGGACATTGGGGGCACTGGGGGGTTGGGGGCATTGGGGACATTGGGGACATTGGGGGGGACACTGGGGGACATTGGGTGGACACTGGGGGATTGGGGACATTGGGGGGGGACATTGGGGACATTGGGGGGACACTGGGGGATTGGGGACATTGGGGACATTGGGGATATTGGGGACATTGGGGACATTGGGGGCACTGGGGGATTGGGGGCACTGGGGGATTGGGGGCATTGGGGACATTGAGGACATTGGGGGCAAAGGGGGCAAAGGGGGCATTGGGGACATTGGGGACATTGGGGACATTGGGGGCACTGGGGGGATTGGGGGCATTGGGGACATTGGGGACATTGGGGACACTGGGGACATTGGGTGGACACTGGGGGGATTGGGGACATTGGGGGGACATTGGGGACATTGGGGGGACACTGGGGGGATTGGGGACATTGGGGACATTGGGGATATTGGGGACATTGGGGACATTGGGGGCACTGGGGGGATTGGGGGCACTGGGGGGATTGGGGGCATTGGGGACATTGAGGACATTGGGGGCAAAGGGGCAAGGGGGCATTGGGGACATTGGGGACATTGGGGACATTGGGGGCATTGGGGACATTGGGGACAGTGGGGGACATTGGGGGCAAAGGGGCATTGGGGACACTGGGGACATTGGGGACAGTGGGGACAGTGGGGACGTTGGGAACAGGGGGAACATTGGGGACATTGGGGACATTGGGGGGACATTGGGGGGATTTGGGACATTGGGGAGATTGGGGACATTGGGGGACATTGGGGACAGGGGGGAAATTGGGGACACTGGGGACAGTGGGGATATTGGGGACAGGGGGGACACTGGGGACATTGGAGGGACATTGGGGGACATTGGGGGACATTTGGGGGGGGGCAGGGACATTGGGGGGATTTTTGGGGGACAGGACTGGGGAACTGAGGGGACATTGGTGGGACACTGGAGGGTACTGGGGGACACTGGGAAGGGTCAGGGGGACATTGGGGGACACTGGGGGACGGTGGGGGGGACTCTGGGGACAATGGGGGCTGGGAAGGGTTGGGGGGACACCGGGGACACTGGGGGGGACTGGGGGACACTGGGGGGACCAGGGGGACATTGTGGGATATTGGGGGCACTGGGGGGACACTGGGGACACTGGGAAGGGAGGGAGGTGACACGGGAGGTGACACGTCGGGGGGGGGCAGCGTGTCCTGTCCCCATTTGTCACCTCCCCCCCCAGGGGCTGCTGCTGAGCGGGGACCCCCCAGGACTGAGCCTGGGCCAGGAGCAGCCCCTGGGTGAGGGGGGACCCCGAAATTGGGGGGGGCACCCCAAAATGGGGGGGACCCTAAAATGGGGGCACTAAAAAATGGGGGACCCCGAAACTGGGGGACACCCCATAAATAGGGGGAGTACCCTAAAAATGGGGGCAACAAAAATGGGGACACCAAAAATGGGGGACAAAAAAAATGGGGGAGGAGACCCTAAAAATGGTGGGGGAGATCCCAAAAAGGTGTGGGGAAAAAAGACCCCCAAAATGGGGAGGACACAAAAAATGGGGGGGACCTGAAATTGGGGAGGCACCAAAAATGGGGACACAAAAAAAATGGGAAGGAAACACCAAAAATGGAGGGGGGGACGAAAAAATGGGAGGAGACCCTAAAATTGGGGAAACCCCAAAAATAGGGGGACACCCTAAAAATGGGGGGGCCAAAATGGGGGTGACCAAAAATGGGAGGGGAGAAAGACCCCAAAAATGGGGGACACAAAAATGGGGGGACCTGAAATTGGGGGAGGCACCAAAAATGGGGGGGGGGGGGAACCACAAATGGGGAGGGGAGACCCTAAAAATTGGGGGGACCCTAAAAACGGGGGGGGGGGACACTAAAAATGGGGGGGGGGGATAAAAAATGGGGGGGAAAGACCCCAAAAATGGGCGGGGCACTAAAAATGGGGAGGGGGAGACCAAAATTGGGGAGACCCCAAAAATGGGGGAGGAACCCAAAAATGGAGGGGAGACCCCAAAAATGGGGGGAGACCCCAAAACTGGGGGAGACCCCAAAAATGGGAAACCTCCCAAAATCTGTTTGGGGGTGGGGACCCCAAAAATGAGGGGTCCCAAAATTTTTTTTTTTTTGGAGGGGGAATGGGGGAGTCCAAAATTTTTTTGGGGGGGGGACATGTGGAGAGTCCAAAATTGGGGGAGGGGGATTTGGGGACACCCCAAAATTGGGGTGGGGGGCAAAAATAGGAATCCCCCAATAATGGAGGGTGGGGGGCACAAAAGGGCGGAGCCCCAAATTTAAGGGGACCCCCCCCCAAATTGGGTATTTGGGGAGGGGGGGACACCCCAATAATTCCCGTGTTCCCCCCCAGTGCTGCTGGCCGATGGTCTGACCCTGCCCGGGACCCCCCAAAACCCCCAGGGAGGGGGTCCCTGAAGGGGGGGGGGGGACACCCCCAAAAAACCAGCAAGGACCCCCCCCCCACACCCCCTCCTCGCTTTGGGACCCCAAAATTGGGGTGACCCCCCCCCCCCTCCCCAAAATTCACATTTTTGGGGGGGCTGCACCAAAAGCCATCACCTGACACCCCCCCCACCCCAAACCCCCCCCCCAAATTTCCCCGTCCCCCCCAAATCCTCCCCTCAGGGACCCCCCCCCCCCCCAATTTATGACCCCCCCCCCAAATTCCCAATTTTTGGGGACTCCCCACCCAAAATTTGGTGCTTTAGGGGATTTCTATTTGGGGGGGGTCCCCCCCAATTTGAGGGGTCCCACCCCCAGTTTGGTGCTGGGGGGTCCCAACCCCCAATTTGGTGCTGGAACTCCCCCCCCCAATTTGGTGCTTTAGGGGGTCCCACCCCCCCAATTTAGGGGTCCCAGGGGTCTCAACCCCCCCAATTTGGTGCTTTTGGGGGCCCCACCCCCCCCAATTTAGGGGTCCCAATTCCCCCCAAATTTGGTGCTGGGCTGAAATCGCCCCTTTTTGGGGGGGGGGCTTTGTGACCCCTCCCCAAATCCGGGACCACCCCTCCCCAAATCCCCCAACCCCCCAAATTACCCCAAGACCCCCCAAGTGCCCCCAGGACCCCAAAATCTCCTCCAAGACCCCTCGGACCCCCAAGACCCCCCCCTTAATTCCCTCCAAGACCCCCGAGAGCCCCTCAGGACCCCTGGGACCCCAAATTCCCCCTCAAAGCCCCTCACGACCCCTGGGACCCCAAAAATCCCCCAAATTCCCCCAAAAGACCCCAAAATCTCCCCCCTCAACCCCCCAAACACCCCTGGGACCCTCAAAACTCCCCAAATTTCCCCAAGACCCCCCCAAACCCCCAGGACCCCCCAAACCCCCAAAACCCCCCAAACCACCCCAAAACCCCAAGACCCCCAAAACCCCCAAACCCCCAAACCACCCCCAAAACCCTCAGGACCCCCCTGGGACCCCAAATCCCCCAAATTCCCCAAGACCCCTCAAATTCCCCAAATCCCCCCAAAATCCCCCAAGACCCCTCTGGGACCCCCAAAACCCTCTCAGGACCCCCAGGACCCCCCCAGACCCCTCCCCAAATCCCCCCCCCCCCGGAGCCGCTGGTCCCACACGCACCTCCCCCCCCCACCCCGGGCTTTGGGGGGTCTCTGTTCTGACCCCTCCCCAGCTGTGCCCCCTCCCACATAAAGCGCTCTGAAAGCACCGAGGGTGCGGCTGTGATTGGGGACATTGGGGACATTTGGGGACATTGGGGACATTGGGGGCATTGGGGACATTGGGGGGATTGGGGACAATGGGGACATTTGGGACATTGGGGACATTGGGGACATTTGGGGGCATTGGGGACATTGGGGGCATTGGGGACATTGGGGACATTGGGGACATTGGGGGCATTGGGGACATTGGGGACATTTGGGGACAATGGGGACATTTTGGGGGGGGTTGGGGACATTAGGGGACATTGGGGACATTGGGGACATTGGGACATTGGGGGGACATTGGGGACATTTGGGGATTGGGGACATTATTTGGGGACATTGGGGGATTGGGGGTCATTGGGGACATTGGGGGGGACATTGGGGACACATTGGGGACATTGGGGGGATTGGGGACATTGGGGGGTTGGGGACATTAGGGACATTTGGGGACATTGGGGGACATTGGGGACATTGGGGGACATTGGGGACATTGGGGACATTGGGGGACATTGGGGACATTGGGGACATTTTTTGGGATGTTTGGACACTGGGGCATTGGGGACATTGGGGACATTGGGGGGGGGGGGTTTGGGGACTTTGGGACATTTGGGACATTTTGGGGGGGATTTGGGGACATTTTGGGAGATCGGGGACATTGGGACATTGGGGGGATTTGGGACGTTTGGGACATTTGGGGACATTGGGGACATTGGGGACACTGGGGGACATTTGGAGGGATTGGGGACATTGGGGGGATTGGGGACATTGGGGACATTTGGAGGGATTGGGGACATTGGGGACATTTTGAGATGTTTGGGGGCATTTGGGACATTGGGGGATTGGGGACACTGGGGGGGTTTGGGGACATTGGGGATGTTGGGGACATTGGGGGCTTGGGGGTGTTGGGGACACTGGGGACATTGGGGGTTTGGGGACATTGGGGGGCATTTGGGGACATTGGGGCATTGGAGACATTGTGGGGACATTGGGGACACTGGGGACATTTTGGGATGTTTGGGGGCATTGGGGACATTGGGGGGACACTGGGGGGGTTTGGGGACATTGGGAGGATTGGGGACTTTGGGAGGATTGTGCCCGGCGGCATTAAGCGGGGACATTGGGGGCCGGGCATGGGCCTGGGGACAGGGACACCTGGGGACACTTGGGGACACTCGGGGACACGGGGAGTGATGGGGACAGGAGGGGACATGGAGGGTGATGGGGACATGGGGACACAGGGCTGGGCCCTGGGGATACCCGGGGACTCTTGGGGACACTCGGGGACCCCAAGGGACACTTGGGGACTTCAAAGGTACCGGGGGGCACGGGGGTGATGGGGACAAGGAGGGACATGAGGGGGACAGGGGGGTGCCAGGGACACAAGGGACATTGGGGACACCTGGGGACTGGGGACACTAGGGGCCACTGAGGACATTTGCAGACATTTGGGGACACGGGGCTGCCAGATAGGGAGCCATGGATGGTAATAGGAGGGTGCCAGATTGGGAGCCGAGGCGGTTAACGGGGATTAACGGGGGATAACGGGTCTGCCAGATAGGGAGCCACGACGGTTAACGGGGGCCCCCTGGGGGCTGCCAGATGGGGGGTAACGGGGATGCCAACCAGGAGAGGGCCATGGGGGTAACGGGGGGACTGCCAGATAGGGGCCAGATAGCCATCATTGGGGGAAGGGGCTGCCAATGGGGAGCTGCCAGATCAGGATCTATAACGGGGATCTATAGGGAGGTGGGGGCTGCCAGATTGGGATCTATAGGGGGAGTGGGGGCTGCCAGATTGGGATCTATAGGGAGGGGGGGGCTGCCAGATTGGGATCTATGGGGAGAGTGGGGGCTGCAGATTGGGATCTATAGGGATGCCAAATGGGGGCTGCCAGATTGGGATCTATAGGGGGCAATGGGGGCTGCCAGATTGGGATCTATAGGGGAGAGTGGGGGCTGCCAGATTGGGATCTATAGGGGAGAGTGGGGGCTGCCAGATTGGGATCTATAGGGGAGAGTGGGGGCTGCCAGATTGGGATCTATAGGGGATCTATAGAGGAGAGTGGTGGCTGCCAGATTGGGATCTATAGGGGATCTATAGGGGAGAGTGGGGGCTGCCAGATTGTGATCTATAGGGGATCTATAGGGGAGAGTGGGGGCTGCCAGATTGGGATCTATAGGGGAGAGTGGGGGCTGCCAGATTGGGATCTATAGGGAAGAGTGTGGGCTGCCAGATTGGGATCTGTAGGGGGCAATGGGGGCTGCCAGATTGGGATCTATCGGGAAGAGTGGGGGCTGCCAGATTGGGATCTATAGGGGAGAGTGGGGGCTGCCAGATTGGGATCTTTGGGGGGCAATGGGGGCTGCCAGATTGGGATCTATAGGGGATCTACAGGGGAGAGTGGGGGCTGCCAGATTGGGATCTGTAGGGGAGAGTGGGCGCTGCCAGATTGGGATCTATAGGGGGCAATGGGGGCTGCCAGATTGGGATCTATGGGGGAGAGTGGGGGCTGCCAGATTGGGATCCATAGGGGGCAATGGGGGCTGCCAGATTGGGATCTATACGGGAGAGTGGGGGCTGCCAGATTGGGATCTATAGGGGCCAGTGGGCGCTGCCAGATTGGGATCTATGGGGGAGAGTGGGGGCTGCCAGATTGGGATCTATAGGGGATCTATAGGGGAGAGTGGGGGCTGCCAGATTGGGATCTATAGGGGAGAGTGGGGGCTGCCAGATTGGGATCTATGGGGGAGAGTGGTGGCTGCCAGATTGGGATCTATAGGGGGCAATGGGGTCTGCCAGATTGGGATCTATGGGGGAGAGTGGGGGCTGCCAGATTGGGATCTATGGGGGATCTATGGGGGCAATGGGGGCTGCCAGATTGGGATCTATAGGGGACAGTGGGGTCACTCCTGACCTTTGGGACCTGGTCACTCCTGACCTTTGGGTTCTGGTCACACCTGACCTTTGGGTTCTGGTCACTCCTTACCTTTGGGACCTGGTCATTCTTGGCCTTTGGGTTCTGGTCCCTTGTCCCTTTTCCCCCCTGCCCTCCCTCGCCCGCCGTGCCGACGGTGTCCGTGTGCGGGCAGGCAAGGACTACGAGAACGCGGTGAGGCTGTACAGCAGCGCCATCGAGCTGAACCCCTCCAACGCCATCTACTATGGCAACCGCAGCCTGGCCTACCTGCGCACCGAGTGCTACGGCTACGCCCTGGCCGACGCCACGCGCGCGCTGCAGCTCGACAGCAAGTACGTCAAGGGCTACTACAGGCGGGCCGCCAGCAACATGGCCCTGGGCAAGTTCAAGGCCGCCCTGAGGGACTACGAGATGGTGAGAGATGGGGCCAGGGTGTCACTCCTGGGGTCAGGGTGTCCATCCTGGGGTCAGGGTGTCCGTGCTGGGGTCAGGGTGTCCGTGCTGGGGTCAGGGTGTCCGTGCTGGGGTCAGTGTGTCACTCCTGGGGTCAGGGTGTCCCATCCTGGGGTCAGTGTGTCCATCCTGGGGTCAGGGTGTCCGTCCTGGGGTCAGGGTGTCCCTCCTGGGGTCAGGGTGTCCATCCTGGGGTCAGTGTGTCCATCCTGGGGTCAGGGTGTTCATCCTGGGGTCAGGGTGTCCCTCCTGGGGTCAATGTGTGTCCTGTGGGTACTGGGGTCAACATGGGTGTCCATCCTGGGGTCAGGTTCAAGGGAGTCCTCTGTCCCTCCTGGGGTCAGATGTCCGAGATGGGGCCAGAGTGTCCGTGCTGGGGTCAGGGTGTCCGTGCTGGGGTCAGGGTGTCACTCCTGGGGTCAGGGTGTCCATCCTGGGGTCAGGGTGTCCATCCTGGGGTCAGGGTGTCCATCCTGGGGTCAGGGTGTCCATCCTGGGGTCAGGGTGTCCATCCTGGGGTCAGGGTGTCCATCCTGGGGTCAGGGTGTCTGTGCTGGGGTCAGGGTGTCCCTCCTGGGGTCAGGGTGTCCACTCCTGGGGTCAGGGTGTCCTCCTGGGGTCAGGGTGTCCATCCTGGGGTCAGGGTGTCCGTGCTGGGGTCAGGGTGTCCATCCTGGGGTCAGGGTGTCCATCCTGGGGTCAGGGTGTCCGTGCTGGGGTCAGGGTGTCCGTGCTGGGGCCAGTGTGTCCATCCTGGGGTCAGGGTGTCCATGCTGGGGTCAGGGTGTCCATCCTGGGGTCAGGGTGTCCATCCTGGGGTCAGGGTGTCCATCCTGGGGTCACTCTGTCCATGCTGGGGTCAGGGTGTCCATCCTGGGGTCAGGGTGTCCATCCTGGGGTCAGGGTGTCCCTCCTGGGGTCAGGGTGTCCATCCTGGGGTCAGGGGAGGGTTGGGAACATCACTGGGGTCAGGGTGTCCCCACTGTCCCCACACCCTCAGGAGCTGTCCCCACACCCCGAGGGACTGTCCCCACACCCTGAGGCCATGTCCCCAACTGTCCCCATGCCCTGAGGGGCTGTCCCCAGCTGTCCCCACGCCCCTTGGGCCATGTCCCCAACTGTCCCCATGCCCCTGAGGCCATGTCCCCAGCTGTCCCCACACCCTCAGGCCCTGTCCCCAGCTGTCCCCACACCCTGAGGCCCTGTCCCCAGGCTGCCCCGCTGTCCCCACACCCTCAGTCCCTGTCCCCAGGTGTCCGCACACCCTCAGGCCTTGTCCCCAGGTTGTCCCCACACCCTCAGGCCATGTCCCCACCCTGTCCCCAGCTGTCCCCATGTCCCTCAGGCCCTGTCCCCAGCTGTCCCCACACCCTCAGGCCGTGTCCCCAGGCTGTCCCCACCCTCAGGCCCTGTCCCCAGGCTGTCCCCAGCTGTCCCCACACCCTCAGGCCCTGTCCCCAGGTTGTCCCCACACCCTCAGGCCGTGTCCCCAGCTGTCCCCACACCCTCAGGCCCTGTCCCCAGGCCGTGTCCCCACCTGTCCCCCTGTCCCCACCCCTGTCCCCAGGCTGTCCCCACACCCCCCCGCAGGTGGTGAAGGTGAGGCCTGTCCCCACACCCTCAGGCCCAAGTACCAGGAGTGTCACCGCATTGTCCCCACCTGTCCCCACCCCCTCGGGCCCTGTCCCCACGCTGTCCCAAGCTCTGTCCCCCAGGTGGTGAACACAGGCCCAACGTGAGACCCCAGAACAAGCTCAAGGGGTCCTGGGGGTCAGAGTCATTTTCAAGCAGAAGGCCCTGGGGGGGCCAGGGGGTCCTGGGGCTGAGGGGCAAGCTGGAGGAGCTCAGGAGTCATTCTGGGGCTCAGGACATTTGGGGGCTCATGGGGAGAGACCCCAGGGGTCCTGGGCTGGGAAGGGGTTTGGGGGCTCAGGGGTCATTTGGGGGGACTCAGGGGTCCTTTGGGGACTCAGGAGGGGCTCAGGGGTCATTTGGGGGGCTCAGGGTCACTTTGGGGGCTCAGGGGGCCTGGAGGGGGGACTTAGGGGTCATTTGGGGGCTCAAGAGGGGCTCATTTTGGGGGGCATTTGGGGCTCAGGGGGGGGGATCAGGGGGGTCCTGGGGCTCAAGGGTCATTTGGGGGCATTTGGGGCTCCTTTGAGGGGACCAGGGAAGGATTTGGGGGCCCAGGGGTCATTTGGGGGCCTCAGGGGGTCCCTTTGGGGGGACTCAGGGGTCCATTGGGGGCTCCAGGGGTCACTTTGGGGAGGATCAGGGATCATTTGGGGCTCCTTGGAGAGCCCCCAGTGAAGGATCAAGGTCCCTGGGAGGGGCTGGGGTCTCCAGGAAGGTCCCTGGGAGGGTCTGGGGGGGTCCATGGGTGTCCCTGTGAGGATCTTGGTGTCTCCACGAGGGTCTCTAGGAGGGTTTTGGGGTCCCCACGAACATCTGGGGGTCCCCTGAGGGTCTCTAGGAGGGTTTTGGGGTCCCCTGAGGTTCCCCTGAGGGTCCCCCGAGGGTCTCTGGGAAGGCTTTGATGTCCCCTGAGGGTTTTTGGGACGATTTTGGTGTTCCCTGAGGATCCCTGGGATGATTTTGGTGTCCCCTGAGGGTCTCTAGGATGATTTTGGTGTCCCCTGAAGGGTTTTGGGATGATTTTGGTGTCTCCTGAGGATCCCTGGGATGGTTTTGGGGTCCCCTGAAGGTTTTTGAGATTATTTGGTGTCCCCTGAAGGGTTTTGGGATGGTTTTGGTGTCCCCTGAGGATCCCTGGGATGATTTTGGTGTCCCCTGAGGGTTTTGGGATGATTTTGGTGTCCCCTGAGGGTCCCTGGGATGGTTTTGGGGTCCCCTGAGGATCTCTGGGATGATTTTGGTGTCCCCTGAGGGGTTTTGGGATGGTTTTGGTGTCCCCTGAAGGGTTTTGGGATGGTTTTGGTGTCCCCTGAAGGTTTTTGGGATGATTTTGGTGTCCCCACCAGTGTCCCCTGAGGCTCTCAAGGTGCCCAGCTGAGCTTTGGTCCCCTCTGAAGTTCTTGGTGTCCCCACCACGAGGGTCCCCAGCACCCCCTGTCCCCCGGGGCACCACGGGGGACCCTGTCCCCACGCTGTCACCCCATTGTCACCCCGCTGTCACCCCACAGCCATCGAGGACGAGTACAGCGGCCCCAAGCTGGAGGACGGCAAGGTCACCTTGGCCTTCATGAAGGACCTGATGCAATGGTACAAGGACCAGAAGAAACTCCACAGGAAATGTGCCTACCAGGTACCCCAAAACCCCGCCCAAAAACCCAAAACCCCCCAAAATGTCCCCCCTGGTGTCCCCCTGGTGTCCCCACACGTCCCCACCCCGCAGATCCTGGTGCAGGTGAAGGAGGTGCTGGCCAAGCTGCCCACCCTGGTGGAGACCACGTTGAAGGAGGTGGGTTCTCCTGCCCCGTGGTGGGTGTCCTCGGGGCTGTCCCCACGTGCCAGCACGGTGACACCGGTGTCCCCTGGCAGACGGAGAAGGTGACAGTGTGCGGGGACACCCACGGGCAGTTCTACGACCTGCTGAACATCTTCGAGCTCAACGGGCTCCCCTCGGAGGCCAACCCTTACGTATCCACGCCTCGATGGTCCTCTGGGGTGGGACGGGCCTGGGGGGACGCTGGGGACACTGCTGGGAGGTGGCATTGTCCTCAGCCGGTGACAGATTTTCAACGGGGACTTCGTGGACCGCGGCTCCTTCTCGGTCGAGGTCATCCTGACGCTCTTTGGCTTCAAGCTGCTCTACCCCGACCACTTCCACCTGCTCCGAGGTACTGCCGGGGCCTGGGGGGCGAGGCCTGGGCCTCCCCCGGCTGGTTCTGGGGGGGTCGTGTCCCCTCTGATGTCACCTGTTGTCCCCAATTGTCCCTGATGGATCACTATTTGGCAGTGCTCAGTTGTGCACGATGGATCACTTTCTGGCAGATCCTGTAAATTGGGAGTTTTTGTCGCTGTCCTGTCCCTGTCCCCTTGGGGTTGGGGCCATTCTTGTCCCTTGGGGAGGTCCCTGTCCCTTGGGGTTATTGCCATCCCTGTCCCTTTGGGGTTGGGGACATCCGTGTCCCTTTGGGGTTGGGGACATCCCTGTCTCATTGGGGTTGGTGCCATCCCTGTCCCCCGAGGTACTGCTGATGTGGCTCTGGGGGTTGTCCCCACTGATGTCACCTGTTGTCCCCAATTGTCCCTGATGGATCACTATTTGGCAGCGCCTGTTGTTAGCTATAGATCACTTTCTGGCAGATCCTGTAAATTGGGAGTTTTTGTCACTGTCCTGTCCCTGTCCCCTTGGGGTTGGGGACATTCCTGTCCCTTGGGGATGTCCCTGTCCCTTGGGGTTGGTGCCATCCCTGTCCCGTGTCCCTTTGGGGTTGGGGACATCCCTGTCTCATTGGGGTTGGTGCCATCGCTGTCATTTTGCTGCTGCTCCGAGGTACTGCCAGGGCCTGGGGGGCGAGGCCTGGGCCCCCCAGCTGGCTCTGGGGGGGTTGTGTCCCCACTGATGTCACCTGTTGTCCCCAATTGTCCCTGATGGATCACTATTTGGCAGCGCTCAGTTGTACGCTATAGATCACTTTCTGGCAGATCCTGTAAATTGGGAGTTTTTGTCACTGTCCTGTCGCTGTCCCCTTGGGGTTGGTGGCATCCTTGTCCCTTTGGGGTTGGTGCCATTCCTGTCTCATTGGGATTGGTGCCATCCCTGTCCCTTGGGGTTGGTGCCATCCCTGTCCCATTGGGATTGGGGACATCCCTGTCCCATTGGGATTGGTGCCATCTCTGTCCCATTGGGATTGGGGACATCCCTGTCCCTTGGGGTTGGTGCCATCCCTGTCCCATTGGGATTGGTGCCATCCCTGTCCCATTGGGATTGGGGACATCCCTGTCCCATTGGGATTGGGGACATCCCTGTCCCATTGGGATTGGGGACATCCCTGTCCCTTGGGGTTGGTGCCATCCCTGTCCCTTGGGGTTGGTGCCATCCCTGTCCCATTGGGATTGGTGCCATCCCTGTCCCTTGGGGTTGGTGCCATCCCTGTCCCATTGGGATTGGTGCCATCCCTGTCCCATTGGGATTGGTGCCATCCCTGTCCCATTGGGGATGGTGTCATCCCTGTCCCATTGGGGTTGGTGCCATCCCTGTCCCATTGGGATTGGGGACATCCCTGTCCCATTGGGATTGGTGCCATCTCTGTCCCATTGGGATTGGGGACATCCCTGTCCCTTGGGGTTGGTGCCATCCCTGTCCCATTGGGATTGGTGCCATCCCTGTCCCATTGGGATTGGGGACATTCCTGTCCCATTGGGATTGGGGACATCCCTGTCCCATTGGGATTGGGGACATTCCTGTCCCATTGGGATTGGGGACATCCCTGTCCCATTGGGATTGGGGACATTCCTGTCCCATTGGGATTGGGGACATCCCTGTCCCATTGGGATTGGGGACATCCCTGTCCCATTGGGGTTGGTGCCATCCCTGTCCCTTGGGGTTGGTGGCATCCCTGTCCCATTTGGATTGGTGCCATCCCTGTCCCTTGGGGTTGGTGCCATTCCTGTCCCCTTGGGGTTGGTGGCATCCCTGTCCCATTGGGGATGGTGTCATCCCTGTCCCTTGGGATGGGTGCCATCCCTGTCCCTTTGGGGTTGGTGCCATCCCTGTCCCTTTGGGGTTGGTGCCATCCCTGTCCCTTGGGGTTGGTGCCATCCCTGTCCCCTTGGGATTGGTGCCATCCCTGTCCCATTGGGGATGGTGTCATCCCTGTCCCATTGGGATTGGTGCCATCCCTGTCCCATTGGGGATGGTGTCATCCCTGTCCCATTGGGATTGGTGGCATCCCTGTCCCTTTGGGGTTGGTGGCATCCCTGTCCCCTTGGGGTTGGTGCCATCCCTGTCCCATTGGGGTTGGTGCCATCTCTGTCCTTTTGGGGACGTCCCCATCCCCAGGACCAGCTGTCCCCAGCCCTTGTCCCCTGTCCCTCCTGGGGCCATTCTCTGTCCCATGTCCCCCATCCCATGTCCCAGGGCCACCTCCCCTGTCCCCAGCCCCTGTCCCACCCTGGGCTCTCTCTGTCCCATGTCCCCCATCCCAATCCCTATGTCCCCCTGGCCAGAGGGGTGTGTCCCCAATCCCGAGCAGTGTCCCCAGGAGGGCCCCAGTTGTCCCGTGTCCCCAGGGAGTGGAACCCCGTGTCCCCTCAGGGAACCACGAGACGGACAACATGAACCAGATCTACGGCTTCGAGGGCGAGGTGAAGGCCAAGTACACGGCGCAGATGTTCGCCCTCTTCAGCGAGGTCTTCGAGTGGCTGCCCCTGGCCCAGTGCATCAACGGCAAAGTGCTGGTGAGGGGACACCGAGGGGACATTGCCACCTGGGGTCACTATCTGGCAGTGCCCATTGGCTGAATAGCTCTATATTTGGCAGCCCATGTGGCTCACAATCTCGCAGCTGTCAGACCCAGTTGATTTTAATGGATCCCAATTTGGCAGCCCGAGTGGCTCACTATCTGGCAGCCCCGTTGCTTTAATGGATCCCAATTTGGCAGCCCTTGTGGCTCACTATCTCGCAGCTGTGATGCCCCGTTGATTTTGATGGATCCCAATTTGGCAGTCGAACTCACTGTCGGGCAGCCCCGTTGATTGGAATGGATCCCTTTTTGGCACTTTAGCTCACTATCTGGCAGCCCCATTGATTCTAATGGATCCCTTTTTGGCACAGGAGCTCACTATCTGGCAGCCCTGTTGATTTAATGGATCCCTTTTTGGCATAGGAGCTCACTATCTGGCAGCCCCGTTGCTTTAATGGATCCCTTTTTGGCAGCCCTATTGGCTCACTATCTGGCAGCTGTCATTCGCACTAATGGATCCCAATTTGGCAGCCCCGTTGGCTCACTATCTCGCAGCTGTCATGCCCTGTTGATTCTAATGGATCCCTTTTTGGCAGCCCCCAAAAACGGGGGGACTTTGACCCCTGCCCGACCCCATCCCTGTCCCCTTGGGGTCGGGGTGGCCCTGCTGTCCCCAGTGTCCCCAATGTCCCCACCGCGTGTCCCCCCCCCCAGATCATGCACGGGGGGCTCTTCAGCGAGGACGGGGTGACCCTCGATGACATCCGCAAGATCGAGCGCAACCGGCAGCCCCCGGACTCAGGTGGGACAGGGACCCCCCCCCCGGGATGTCCCCAAGGTGTCCCCAAGGTGTCCCCAAGGCTGAGCTGTGACGCCCCCACCCTGTGTCCCCCCCCCAGGGCCGATGTGTGACCTGCTCTGGTCTGACCCCCAGCCCCAGGTGAGCTGTGACCCCCCCCCGGGAATGTCCCCTGATGTGTCCCCACATCCTGGGGGTGTCCCCTGCCCTGTCCCCAAGGTCCTGCTGCTGTCCCTTTCCATGTCCCCATGTCCCAAGGGTGTCACCTGCTGCATGGGATGCCACCCTCTGACATGTCCTGGTGTGCCAGTGCCACTCTCTTCTCTTGTCCCCAAGTTCCCGGTGCCACCAGCCCCGCCACCACCTCTCCCATGGCCAGCTAATCCCACTGTCCCCTCCATGTGTCCCCAATGCCCCCAATGTCCCCAATGTCCCCAATGTCCCCAAAGCCCCCAATGTCCCCAATGTCCCCAATGACCCCAATGTCCCCATTATCCCCAATGTCCCTAATGCCCCCAATGTCCCCAATCCCCCAATGTCCCCAATGCCCCAATGTCCCCAATGTCCCCAATGCCCCTAAAGCCCCCAATGTCCCCAATCCCCCCCAATGTCCCCGATGTCCCCAATGTCCCCAATGCCCCCAATGTCCCCGATGTCCCCAATCCCCCCAAAGTCCCCAATGTCCCAAATCACCCCAATCCCCCAATGTCCCCAATGTCCCCACTGCCCCCAATCCCCCCAATGTCCCCGATGTCCCTGATGTCCCCCCTGTCCCCAGAACGGCCGGTCGGTCAGCAAGCGGGGGGTCAGCTGCCAGTTTGGCCCCGATGTCACCAAGCGCTTCCTGGAGCGGAACCGCCTGGAGCTCATCATCCGCAGCCACGAGGTCAAGCCCGAGGGCTACGAGGTGGCCCACGATGGCCGCTGTGTCACCGTCTTCTCCGCCCCCAACTACTGGTGAGGGACACCTGGGGACACGGCTGGGGACAGGGGGTGGCGCTGTGGCCTTGGCTTTGGCCCCCGGTGTCGCCTCGGTTCAGCCCCTTGAGCCACAATGGTCACTTGGTGTGGTGTCCCCAAGCCCAATGTCCCCAAGTCCAGTGTCCCCTGAGCCACCTTGTCCCCTTGGTTTTGTCCCCAGTGTCCCCTGAGACATCTTGTCCCCAAGCCCAGTGTCCCCTGAGCCCCAATGTCCCCAAGTCCAGTGGGTCCCCTGAGCCACCTTGTCCCCTTGGTTTTGTCCCCAGTGTCCCCAAGCCCAGTGTCCCCTGAGGCACCTTGTCCCCTTGGTTTTGTCCCCAGGGTCCCCTCAGCCACGTTGGTCACTTGGTCCAGTGTCCCCAAGCCCAGTGTCCCTGAGCCACCTTGTCCCCTTGGTTTTGTCCCCAGTGTCCCCAAGCCTGGTGTCCCCTGACCTGAAGTGTCCCCAAGCCCGGTGTCCCCATGAGCCACATTGTCCCCTTAGTTTGGTCCCCCCAGTGTCCCCGAGACCTTGTCCCCTTGGTTTTGTCCCCAGTGTCCCCTGAGCCACGTTGGTGGTCCCCAGTGTCCCCAAGCCCAATGTCCCCTGAGCCACGTGGGACCCTTGCTGGTTTTGTCCCCAAGCCCGTGTCCCCTGACCTGCAGTGTCCCCAAGCCCGGTGTCCCATGAGCCACATTGTCCCCTTAGTTTTGTCCCCAGTGTCCCCAAGCCCGGTGTCCCCTGAGCCCCTTTTCCCCTCAGTCTTGTCCCCAGGTGTCCCCTGCATCTCGTTGTCCCCAAGTGTCCCCATCCCCATCCTTGGTGGCCCACAGGGGTTGTGCTCTGATGTCCCCAAATGTCCCCGAATGTCCCCGAATGTCCCATCCCTTGTGGTTCCCCAGCCTCAGTGGCCCATAGGGGTTGTACTGATGTCCCCAAATGTCCCCAAATGTCCCCATCCCTGATGGTCCCCAGCCTCAGTGACCCATAGGGGTTGTGCTGATGTCCCCAAATGTCCCCAGATGTCCCCAAGTGTCCCCAAATGTCCCATCCCTCGTGGTTCCCCAGCCTCAATGGTCCATAGGGGTTGTACTGATGTCCCCAAGTGTCCCCAAATGTCCCATCCCTTGTGGTCCCCAGCCTCGGTGGCCCATTGGGGCCGTGCTGTGATGTCCCCAATGTCCCCAAATGTCCCCAAATGTCCCCATCCCTGATGGTCCCCAGCCTCAGTGACCCATGGAGGTTGTGCTGATGTCCCCAAATGTCCCCAAATGGACCCCCTGTGGTTCCCCAGCCTCCAAACCCATGGGACCCCAAAATCTCCCCAAATGGACCCCCAAAATGGTCCCCCACCCTCAGTGACCCAAAATCTGACTTGGGACCCCCAAAATCCAACCCGGGACCCCCAAAATCCGACCTGGGACCCCAAAATCTAAACTGGGACCCCAAAATCTGCCTTGGGACTCCCAAAATCCAACCCGGGACCCCCAAAATCCGACCTGGGACCCCAAAATCCAACCCGGGACCCCCAAAATCCAACCTGGGACCCCCAAAATCTGCCCTGGGAACCCCAAAATCTGATCCGGGACTCCCAAAATCTGACCTGGGACCCCAAAATCCAAACTGGGAACCCCAAAATCTGCCTTGGGACCCCAAAAATCCAACCCGGGACCCCCAAATCTGCCCTGGGACCCCCAAATCTGCCTTGGGACTCCCAAAATCCGAACCGGGACCCCAAAATCTGCCTTGGGACCCCTAGAATCCAAACTGGAACCCTCAAAATCCAACCCGGGACCCCCAAAATCCGACCTGGAACCCCAAATCTGCCCTGGGACCTCCAAATTTGCCTTGGGACTCCCAAAATCCGAACTGGGACCCCCAAATCCAACCTGGGACCCCAAAATGTCTCACCTTTAGGGGGTCCCAAAATCTTATTTGGGACCCTCATCCATTTGGGGGGGTCCTGAGGGGGGGTCCCAAATTTGCCCTGGGACCCCCAAAATTAACCTGGGACCCCCAAAATTTTGGGAGCTTTGGGGGTTCTGGGGGGGTCCCCAGGGGGGGTCCCAGGTGACTTTTAGGGGGTCTCATCCTTTTGGGGGGGTTCTTGGGGGGGGTCTCACCTTTATAGGGGGGTCCCAGGGGTTATTTGGGGGGAGGTCTCATCCATTTGGGGGTCTCAACTTTATGGGGGTCCCCAGGGGTTATTTGGGGGGGTTCTTGGGGGTCTCACCTTTATAGAGGGGTCCTTGGGGGGTCTCATCCTTTTGGGGGGGTTCTTGGGGGGTCTCAGCTTTATGGGGGGGTCCCAGGGGTTATTTGGGGGGAGGTCTCATCCATTTGGGGGGGGTCTCAACTTTATGGGGGAGGTCCCCTGTGGTTATTTGGGGGGAGTTCTTGGGGGTCCCACCTTTATTTGGGGGGGGGTCCCCAGTTTGATTTGGGGTGACTTTATGGGGGGGGTCTCATCCCTTTGGGGGGGCTCTTTTCTGTCTCACCTTTACGGGGGGGTGACCTCAGGATTTTTGGGGTATCCGGGCTGACAATTTGGGGTGGGGGACACCCCCAAACCCCCTCCCCAGCCCTGAAACCCCCCCCCCCTTTTTACCCCCCCCAGCCTCACCCCAACGTCAAGCCCATGATGTACGCGAACACCCTCCTGCAGCTGGGCATGATGTGACCCCCCCGAGGGGGTCCCCACCCCCAAAAAAAACCGACCCCGACCCCCCCCCCCTCCACCCCCCAGCACCCCCCAGGGGGGTTTTAATATATTGGAAGATTGTATTTATTCCCCTCCCCCCCCCTCCCCAGTGCTCCCAGTTTGGGGCAGGAGGGGTGGGGGATTTGGGGGGGGAGGGGGGGGGGTCCTGGAAATTGGGGGGGGGGGGCTGGGGAGGGGTCCCCTCCCCCTCTCCTCCCCCCTCCCCAAAATAAAGGAGCAATAGGTGCGAGGAGGAGGAGGAGGAGGAGGAGGAAGGGAGGGAGGGGAAAGAGGGGGGAGGGGTCCCGTGCCGCCCCCCCCCCTCCTTCCCCCCCCCCCCGCCGTGCGGTTTTACCATCTCTGTAATTAATTAATCACGTTCAATAAAGTTAATTAAAAGTCGCTGCGTTAACGATTCCCGACCGCTGGGGGCGCCGCGGGGCGGGGGCGCGGCCGCCAGGGGGCGCTGTCCGCGTTGCGTTGCCATGGAAACCCCGCCCCGCCCCCTTGTTGCCATGGAGACGGGGATGGAGGGCGCGGACCCCAAACGACCCCCGGGACCCCCCAGATTTGTCCTGAAACCCCCAAAACCCCCCAGGACCCCTGAATCTCACCCAGGGACCCCCAGATCTCAGCCAGGGACCCCCAAATCCTCCCCGGGGACCCCCAAACCTCACCCAGGGACCCCCAAATCTCACCCACAGATCCCCAAAATTTTCCTGGGGACCCCCAAATCTCATCCGGGGGCCCCCAGACCTCACCCAGGGGTCCCCAGATCCTCCTTGGGACCCCCAAACCCCAGCCAGAGACCCCCAGATCTCACCAGGGATCCCCAAATCTCACCCAGGAACCCCCAAATCTCACCCATGACCCCCAAAATTTGTCCTGGGGACCCCCAAATCTCACCCAGGAACCCCCAAATCTCACCCATGACCCCCAAATTTGTCCTGGGGACCCCCAAATCTCACCCAGGGACCCCCAAATCCTCCCTGGGGAGCTCTGGGGTTTATGGGGGGACCCAGAGGGGTCTTGGGGGGCCTGGACCAGTCTGGGCCCCTCCCAGTTTGGCGCTGGGACCTGTTCCAGTGTCCTGTCAATCACCGCCGCTCAGCCAATAGGAGAGCGGAGCGCCTCCGTCAGTCGCGCCTCTCAGCCAATAGAATCGCGGAGCGCCTCCGCTGGTCCCGCCCCTGATCGAGAGCTATAGACCCATAGCCCCCCCATATTCCCCATAGCCCCCAGACCCCCATAGCCCCCCATATCCCCATAGCCCCCCAGATTCCCCATAGCCCCCCATATTCCCCATAGACCCCAGACCCCCATAGCCCCCATAGCCCCTGACCCCATAGACCCCATAGCCCCCCATAGTCCCAATACCCCCACAGCCCCCAGACCCCCATAGCCCCCCCCATATCCCCATAGCCCCCATAGCCCCCTTAGAGCCCCCATAGACCCCATAACCTATAACCCCCAGACCCCCATAACCCCCATAGCCCCCACACACCCAATACCCCCACAGCCCCATAGCCCCCATAGACCCCACGCCCCCATTGCCCCCTATAACCCCCATAGCCCCCCACACCCCCCCCAAGCCCCAACCCCCATACCCCCCATATTCCCATACCCCCCATAACCCCCATAGCCCCCATATCCCCCATACCCCCATATCCCCCTATAGCCCCCATAGACCCCATAGCCCCCCATATCCCCTATAGCCCCCATTGCCCCCCATAACCCCCATAGCCCCCCCATAGCCCCCAAGCCCCCCCCCATAGTCCCCCCTATAGCCCCCATATCCCCTATAGCCCCCCATATCCCCCTATAGCCCCCCATATCCCCCTATAGCCCCCCATATCCCCCTATAGCCCCCATATCCCCCCTATAGCCCCCCATATCCCCCTATAGCCCCCCATATCCCCTTATATCCCCATATCCCCTATAGCCCCCCATATCCCCCTATAGCCCCCCATATCCCCCCCCCCCTATAGCCCCCCATATCCCCCCCATAGGCCCCCATATCCCCCCTGCCCCCTGGCCCCGCATGCGCAGCCCCCCCATCCCGCCCCCATATCCCCCGGGGGGAGGGGGGGGAACGGATAGCCCCCGGTCCCAGCCCGGGGGTCCCCCCCGGTGCCCCCCGGTCCTTCAGCCCCGGCCCCCCCCCCCCCCCGGCCCATATCCCCCTATGCCCCCTGCATCCCCGGGCCCGGCCCGGCCCCGCTCCCGGCGCATCCCGGAGCCCCCTCCCCAATTTCGGGGACTCATCCGCATTGCCGGGGACCCCCGGACAGGCCCCCCGTTCATCCCGGTGCTCCCCATCCCCATCCCGGTCCCTCCCTGCATCCCGGAGCCTCCTCCCCATCGCGGTCCCCTTCGCATCCCGGAGCCCCCTCCCCAATTTCGGGGACTCATCCGCATTGCCGGGGACCCCTCCCCATTTTCGGGGACCCCTCCCCATCCCGGGGACCCCCGGTCAGGCCCCCCGTTCATCCCGGTGCTCCCCATCCCCATCCCGATCCTCCCCTGCATCCCGGAGCCTCCTCCCCATCGCGGTCCCCTTCGCATCCCGGAGCCCCCTCCCCAATTTCGGGGACCCTTCCCCATCCCGGGGACCCCTCCCCATTTTCGGGGACCCCTCCCCATCCCGGGGACCCCCGGCCAGGCCCCCCGTTCATCCCGGTGCTCCCCATCCCCATCCCGGTCCCTCCCAGTATCCCCATCCTCCCCCGGTATCCCGGAGCCCCCCCCATCCCCGGGACCCCCGGCCAGGCCCCTCCCCAATCCCGGTGCCCCCATCCCGGTCCCTCCCAGTATCCCAATTTCCCTCGGTCCCCCGAAGCCCCCTCCCCATTCCCGGAGCCCCCTCCCCAATCCCGCTACCCCGTCCCCATTCCCGGTCCCCCATTCCAGTCCCGGAGCCCCCTCCCCATCACCGGAGCCCCCTCCCCAATTCCGGAGACCCCTCCCCAATCCCGGTGCCCCCTCCCCATCCCAATTTCCCCCTCCCCAATTCCACTGCCCCCTCCCCATTCCTGGTCTCACATTCCGGTCCCGGGACCCCCTCCCCACTCCCGGAGCCCCCTCCCCATTCCTGGAGCCCCCTCCTCATTCCCGGAGCCCCCTCCTCATTCCCGGGCCCCCCCCATTCTGGTCCCGGAGCCCCTCCCCAATCCCTCCTGCCCCCATCCCCATTCCCGGTCCCCATTCCAGTCCCCGGCCCCCCCCATCACTGGAGCCCCTCCCCATTCCGGAGGCCCTCCCCCACCCAATGCCCCCTCCCCATCCCAATTTCCCCCCTCCCCATTCCAGTGCCCCTCCCCCATTCCTGGTCCCATTCCGTCCCGGGACCCCCCCCCCACCCCCGGAGGCCCCTCCCATTCCTGGAGCCCCTCCCCGTTCCCGGAGCCCCTCCCCCCCATCCCACTGCCCCCCCCCATTCCTGGCCCCCCCATTCCAGTCCCATTCCCCCCATCCCGGAGCCCCCCCAATCCCATTGCCCCTCCCCATTCCGGTCCTGGGACCCCTCCCCACTCCCGGGACCCCCCCCATTCCGGTCCTGGGCCCCTCCCCAATCCCATTGCCCCTCCCCATTCCTGGTCCCCCATTCTGGTCCCGGGACCCCTCCCCATTCCCGGAGCCCCCTCCCATTCCTGGAGCCCCCTCCTCGTTCCCGGAGCCCCTCCCCAATCCCATTGCCCCTCCCCATTCCTGGCCCCCATTCCAGTCCCCCTCCCCATTCCCATGCCCCCTCCTCATTCCCGGTGCCCTCCCCATTCCCCCCTCCCCATTCCAGTCCCGGATCCCCCCCCCATTCCCGTTGCCCCCTCCCCATTCCCGGTGCCCCCCCACTCCCTGCCCCCCCATTCCAGTCCCGCCCCCTCCCATTCCCATCCCCCTCCCTCACCCCCCATCACCCCAAGGTGGGGGGGCAGGCAGTCCCAGCCCCCAAACCCCCCATCCCTCCCCCAGGCCTCGCCATGACCAAGGAGCGCGGGGGGGACCCCCCAGCAGGGGGCGCCGCCCCCTGACCCCCAGCCCCCAGCCCGGTGGTGGAGCGGCGCAAGAAGCCGATGGTGCATCCCGCGGCCCCCGCCCCCCTGCCCAAGGACTACGGTGAGACCCCTCCCCAAATAAAGGGGATCCCCCCACGGGCACGGGGGAACCCCAAAAGGGGATGGGGAACCCCAAAAAGGGGATGGGAACCCCAAAAAGGGGATGGGGAACCCCAAAAAGGGGATGGAGAACCCCCAAAATGGGACCCCCCCCCAAAATGGGACCCCCAAAGGGATGGGGAGACCCCCAAAAAGGGGATGGGGAACCCCAAAAAGGGGATGGGGAGACCCCCAGAAAAGGGGATGGGGAACCCCCAAAAAGGGGATGGAGACCCCCCAAAAATGGGACCCCCATGGCAATGGGACCCCCCTGAGGATGGGGACCCCCCAAAAAGAGACCCCCAAAGGGGATGGGGAGACCCCCAAAAAGGGGATGGGGAACCCCCAAAAAGGGACCCCCCACGGCAATGGGACCCCCCTGAGGATGGGGACCCCCCAAAAAGGGACCCCCAAAAGGGGATGGGGAACCCCCCAGGGAATGGGGAGACCCCCAAAAAGGGGATGGGGACCCCAAAAAGGGGATGGGGACCCCAAAAAGGGGATGGGGACCCCCCAAAAATGGGACCCCCATGGCAATGGGACCCCCCTGAGGATGGGGACCCCCCAAAAAGGGGATGGGGAACCCCAAAAAGGGGATGGGGAACCCCACATGGGATGGGGACCCCCCAAAAATGGGACCCCCACGGCAATGGGACCCCCCTGAGGATGGGGACCCCCCAAAAAGGGACCCCCAAAAGGGGATGGGGAACCCCCCAAAATGGGACCCCCCCCAAAATGGGACCCCCACGGCGATGGGACCACCCTTGAGGGGACAGAGACCCCCCCCAAAAAGGGACCCCCAAAGGGATGGGGGGACCCCCAGAAAAGGGGATGGGGAACCCCCCAGGGGATGGGGGACCCCCAAAAAGGGGATGGGGACCCCCCAAATTGGGACCCCCCCCAAAATGGGACCCCCACGGCGATGGGACCCCCCTGAGGATGGGGACCCCCCAAAAAGGGACCCCCAAAAAGGGGATGGGGAACATCCCCAGGGAATGGGGAGACCCCCAAAAAGGGGATGGGGAACCCCACATGGGATGGGGACCCCCAAAAAAGGGACCCCCAAAAGGGATGGGGAAACCCCCCAGGGGATGAGGAGACCCCCAAAAAGGGGATGGGGACCCCCCAAAAAGGGACCCCCCCAAAATGGGACCCCCACAGCGATGGGACCACCCTTGAGGGGACAGAGACCCCCCCCAAAAAGGGACCCCCAAAGGGATGGGGAGACCCCCAAAAAGGGGATGGGGAACCCCCCAGGGGATGGGGACCCCAAGGGGGGACATCCCAAACCCCAAAATGGGACCCCCACGGGATGAGGATGGGGACCCCCAAAAGGGATTGGACCCCCAGGAATGGGGAGACCCCCAAAAAGGGGATGGGGACACCCCAAAATGGGACCCCCCCCAAAATGGGACCCCCACGAGAATGGGGAACCCCAAAAGGGACCCCCAAAGGGATGGGGGGACCCCCAGAAAAGGGGATGGGGAACCCCCCAGGGGATGGGGGGGACACCCAAAATGGGACCCCCTGGGGATGGGGAACCTCAAAAAAGAGAACCCTGAGGGACAGGGACCCCCAAAAAGGGAACCCCCAAAAAGGGAACCCCATAGGGACAAAGACCCCCCCCACAAGTGACAACGACCCCCTCAGGGCACAGAGAACCCCATGGGGACCCCCCAAAAATGCCCAAAATGTCTCTGGGATGGGTTCTTTGCCCATTATTTCGGCAAAGTGTGACCCCCCCCAAGGGACAGGGACCCCTTAGGTGACAGGGACCCCCCAAAAAGGGACCCCCACATGTGACAACGACCCCCCAGTGACAACGACCCCCCAGGGCACAGATAACCCCATGACCCCCCAAAATGCCCAAAATGATAACCCCCATTATTTCCGGCTCTGACAATTTCAATTATGTGACCCCCAGACCCCGACCCCCAAAACTGCCCAAAAGGTGACAACGGGGTGACAACGGTTCACAGATAACCCCATGGGGACCCCAAAACTATTTTGGGGTGGGTTCTTTGACAATTTTTTCGGGGTGTGACCCCCCCAAGGGACAGGGACCCCTCAGGTGACAGGGACCCCCCCAAAAAAGGACCCCCACAAGTGACAACGACCCCCCCAGGGCACAGAGACCCCCATGGGGACCCCCCAAAAATGCCCAAAATGGCTCTGGGTGGGTTCCTTGCCCGTTACTCTGGGTCTGATGATTTTGGGGTGTGACCCCCAGAAGGGACAGGTGACAACGACCCCCCCAAAAAGGGACAGAAAGGGACCCCCCCAGGTGACAACGACCCCCACAAGTGACAACGACCCCCTCAGGGCACAGATAACCCCATGGGGACCCCCCAAAACTGCCCCAAACGTCTCTGGGATGGGTTTTTTGCCCATTATTTCGGCTCTGACGATTTCGGGGTGTGACCCCCCAAAGGGACAGGGACCCCTCAGGTGACAGGGACCGCCCAAAAAGGGACCCCCCAGGGCACAAAGACCCCCCCAGGTCACGGATAACCCCATGGGGACCCCCCAAAACTGCCCAAAACGTCTCTGGGATGGATTTTTTTCCCATTATTTTGGCTCTGACAATTTCGGGGTGCCCCCCACAACGACCCCCCCCAGGGCACAGAGACCCCCTCAGGGCACAGAGACCCCCATAGGGACCCCCCAAAACTGCCCAAAATGTCTCTGGGATGCGTTCTTTGCCCATTACTCTGGGTCTGATGATTTCAAACAGGGACCCCTCAGGTGACAACGACCCCCCCACATGTGACAACGACCCCCCCCAGGGCACAAAGACCCCCTGAGGTCACGGATAACCCCATGGGGACCCCCCAAAACTGCCCAAAATGGCTCTGGGTGGGTTCCTTGCCCATTATTTCGGCTCTGACGATTTCGGGGTGTGACCCCCAGAAGGGACAGGTGACAACGACCCCCCCAAAAAGGGACAAAAAGGGACCCCCCAGGTGACAACGACCCCCACAAGTGACAACGACCCCCTCAGGTCACAGATAACCCCACGGGGACCCCCTAAAACTGCCCAAAATGTCTCTGGGGTGGGTTCCTTGCCCATTATTTTGGCTCTGACAATTTTGGGGTGTGACCCCCCCAAAGGGACAGGGACCCCTCAGGTGACAGGGACCCCCCAAAAAGGGACCCCCACGAGTGACAACGACCCCCTGAGGGCACGGATAACCCCATGGGGACCCCCCAAAACTGCCCCAAACGTCTCTGGGATGGATTTTTTCCCGTTATTTCGGCTCTGACGAATTCGGGGTGTCCCCCCCAAGGGACAGGGACCCCTCAGGTGACAGGGACCCCCCAAAAAGGGACCCCACAAGTGGCAACGACCCCCCCAGGGCACAGAGACCCCCCAGGTCACGGATAACCCCATGGGGACCCCCCAAAACTGCCCAAAACGTCTCAGGGATGGATTTTTTCCCATTATTTCGGCTCTGACGATTTCGGGGTGTCCCCCCCCGGTGTCCCCCGTGTCCCCCCCCGTGTCCCCCCCCCAGCCTTCACCTTTTTCGACCCCAACGACGCGGCGTGCCGCGAGATCCTGCTGGACCCGCGCACGTCGGTGCCGCAGCTCTTCGCCATCCTGCGCCAGTGGGTGCCGCAGGTGCAGCACAGCGTGGACGTCATCGGCAACGAGGCGAGGAGCGGGGGCAAAGTGGGGAGGGGGCGGCTGGGGGGGGGTCCTGGAGTGATTTTGGGGGGTCCTGGGGGGGTTTGGGGGGTCCTGGGGGGGTTTCGGGCGGTCCTGGAGTTATTTTGGGGGGTCCTGGAGTGATTTTGGGGGTCCTGGAGTTATTTTGGGGGTCCTGGGGGGTTTGGGGTCCTGAGGGGGGTTTGGGGTTTCAGGCCTGGAGTTATTTTGGGGGGTCCTGGGGTCCTATTTTTTTGGGGGTCCTGGGGGTTTCCTGGGGGTCCTGGGGTTTCAGGCTGTCCTGGAGTTATTTTGGGGGTCCTGGATTTTGGGGGTCCTGGGTTATTTTGGGGGTCCTGGGGGGGTTTGGGGGTCCTGGGGATTTTGGGGGTCCTGGGGGGTTGGGGGTCCTGGAGTTATTTTGGAGGGTCCGGGGGTTTCCTGGGGGTTTTGGGGTCCTGGAGTTATTTTGGGGGTCCTGGAGTTATTTTTGGGGGTTTGGGGGTCCTGAGGGGGTTTTGGGGGTCCTGTGGGGGCTCCGGGGGTCCTGGTTATTTTGGGGGTCCTTTGGGCAGTCCTGGGTTTTTTGGGCAGTCCTGGGGGTTTCAGGGGGGTCCTTTGGGGGGCTGGGGGGTCCTGGGGGTTTGGGGTTATCCTGGAGTTTTTTGGGGTCCTGGGGATTTTGGGGGTCCTGGGGGGGGATCCTTCTGAGGGGTTTGGGGGTCCTTTTCAGGGGTCCTGGGGGGTTTGGGGGTCCTTTTGGGGGTCCTGGAGTATTTTGGGGGTCCTGGGGGGTTTGGGGGGGTCCCTGGAGTTATTTTGGGGGGGGGTCCTGGGGGGTTTGGGGGGGTCCTGTTTATCCTGGAGGGGGGTCCTGGGGGTGGGGGTCCCAGTCCTGGAGTTATTTTGGGGGGTCCTGGGGGTTTCGGGGGTCCTGGGGGGAGTTTGGGGGGTCCTGGAGTTATTTTGGGGGATCCGGGGGTTCTGAGGGGGTTTGGGGGTCCCTGGGGGTCCTGTGGGGGCTGTCCTGGAGTTATTTTGGGGGTCCTGGAGTTATTTTGAGCCGTCCTGGGTCCTGGGGGTTTTGGGGGTCCTGGAGTTATTTTGGGGGTCCTGGAGTTATTTTGGGGGGTCCTGGGGGTTTGGGGGTCCTGGATTTATTTTGGGGGTCCTGGGGGTGACACTGTGGGGGTCCTGGGGGTGTCCCCAGTGTCCCTGGGATGTCCCTGGTGTCCCTGGGGTGTCCCTGGTGTCCCTGGGGTGGGGGGGTCCTGGGGGGCTTGGGGGGTCCAGGGGCACCTGGAGTTATTTTGAGGTCCCCTGGGGTTTGCGGGGTCCCTGGGTTTCGGGTGGTCCCTGGTGTCCCTTTGGGGTGGGGGTGGGGCTGTCCCTGTGGATGTCCCCCTGGTGTCCCTGAGGTGTCTCTGGTGTCCCTGTGACATCCCCGGTGTCCCCAGGGTTTCCCAGGGGTGTCCCTGAGGTGTCCCTGGGGTGTCCCTGAGGTGTCCCTGGGGTGTCCCTGTGATGTCCCCGGTGTCCCTGTGATGTCCCCGGTGTCCCTGGGGTGTCCCTGTGATGTCCCTGGTGTCCCTGGTGTCCCCGGTGTCCCCGGTGTCCCCGTGATGTCCCCGGTGTCCCCGTGACGTCCCCGCTGTCCCTGGGGTGTCCCTGGGGTGTCCCTGGGGTGTCCCTGTGATGTCCCCGGTGTCCCCGGGGTGTCCCCGCTGTCCCCGTGACGTCCCCGCTGTCCCCGCAGATCCTGCGCCGCGGGTGCCACGTGGACGACAGGGACGGACTGACGGACATGACGCTGCTGCACTACGCCTGCAAGGCCGGGGCGCACGGCGTGGGTGCGTGACAGGGACAGGGCCACCACCGTGTCCCCGAGGTGTCCCCGAGGTGTCCCCGAGGTGTCCCCAGTGTCCCCAATGTCCCCAAGGTGTCCCCGATGTCCCCAAGGTGTCCCCAAGGTGACCCCAGTGTCCCCAAGGTGTCCCCAATGTCCCCAAGGTGTCCCCAGTGTCCCCAGTGTCCCCAGTGTCCCCAGTGTCCGTCTGTCCTGCCTCTCTGTAACCCCACGGCGTGGGTGCGTGACAGGGACAGGGCCACCACCGTGTCCCTGAGGTGTCCCCGATGTCCCCAAGGTGTCCCTCCAGGTGACCCTGTGGCTGCCGTCTGTCTGTCCCAGCGGGTTGTCCCCAATGTCCCCAATGTCCCCAATGTCCCCAGGTGTCCCCAATGTCCTCAGTGTCCCCAATGTCCCCATCACCCCCGATCCCCCCGATGTCTCCACTGTCCCCAATGATGTCCCACTGTCTGTCTGTCCGGGCAGGGTGTCCCTGTCCGTCCATGCCACCAATGTCCCCAATGTCCCCAATGTCCCCAATGTCCCCAATGCCCCCCAGTGTCCCCAATGCCCCCACTGTCCCCAATGCCGCCAATGCCCCCAGTGTCCACAATGCCCCCAATGTCCCCAATGTCCCCAGTCCCCCCAATGCCCCCAGTTCCCCCAGTGTCCCCAGTGTGCCCAAAATGTCCCCAATGTCCCCTCAATGTCCCCAATGTCCCCAGTGTCCCCAATGTCCCCAATCCCCCCAAAGTCCCCAATTCCCCCAATGCCCCCAGTGTCCCCAATGCCCCCAGTCCCCCCAGTGTCCCCAATGTCCCCAGTGTCCCCAATCCCCCCAATGTCCCCAGTCCCCCCAGTGTCCCCAGTGTCCCCGACGCCGTCCGTCTGTCCCCAGGTGACCCCGCGGCCGCCGTCCGTCTGTCCCAGCGGCTGCTGGCGCTGGGGGGGGACGCGGGGCTGCGCAGCCGCTGGACGCACATGAACGCGCTGCACTACGCGGCCTACTTCGACGTGCCCGAGCTCATCCGCACCCTGCTCAGGGCGGCGGCACCCCGAGGTGAGCGGGGCACCCCGAAATCCAAACTGAACCCCCAAACCCGGACTGGCACCCCCAGATTGGCAATGAGCCCCCCAAACCCACCCTGAGCTGATCCGCACCCTGCTCAGGACGGCGGCGCCCCGAGGTGAGCGGAGCACCCCCAAATCCAAACTGAACCCCCAGATTGGGATTGGCACCCCCAGATCGGGAATGGCACCCCCAGATTGGGATTGGCACCCCCAGATTGGGACTGGCACCCCCAGATTGGCAATGAGCCCCCCAAACCCACCCTGAGCTGATCCGCACCCTGCTCAGGGCGGCCGCGCCCCGAGGTGAGCGGGGCACCCCGAAATTGGGACTGAACCCCCAAACCCGGACTGGCACCCCCAGATTGGCAATGAGCCCCCCAAACCCCAACTGACACCCCAAAATCCACCCTGGGCCCATTTCCCAACTCATCCGCTCCCTGCTCAGGCGGCCGCACCCTGAGGTGAGCGGGGCACCCGAAAATGAAACGGGCACCCCAAACATCCAAACTGAACCCCCAGACCGGGATTGGCACCCCAGATCAATGGGACTGGCACCCCCCAGATCATCCGCATTGGCCCCCCAGATTGGCAATGAGCCCCCAAACTGACCCCCGACATCTGGCACCCCAAACCACCCCCAGAGCTGATCCCCCAAACCCCGACTGACACCCCAAAATCCACCCTGAGCTCATCCGCACCCTGCTCAGGTGAGCGGGCACCCCGAAAATGGGACTGAACCCCCAAACCCCGAATGGCACCCCCAGATTGGCAATGACACCCCCAAACCCCGAATGACACCCCGAAATCGGGACCACCCCTTTGATTGCCCGAGCTCATCCCCAAACCCCTCATGACACCCCAAATGGGACTGGCACCCCAAATTGGGACTGAACCCCCCAGATCGGGATTGGCACCCCCAGATTGGCAATGAGCCCCCCAAACCCACCCTGAGCTCATCCGCACCCTGCTCAGGGCTGTGGCTCCCCGAGGTGAGGGAGGCACCCCGAAATCCAAACTGAACCCCCAAACCCGGACTGACACCCCCAGATTGGCAATGAGCCCCCCAAACCCCGACTGACACCCCAAAACCCACCCTGAGCTCATCCGCACCCTGCTCAGGGCGGCGGCACCCCGAGGTGAGGGGGCACCCCAAAATCCCCCAAACCCGGACTGGCACCCCCAATTGGAATGAACCCCCAAACCCAGACTGACACCCCCAGATTGGGACTGACACCCCCAGATTGGCAATGAGCCCCCCAAACCCCGACTGACACCCCAAAACCCACCCTGAGCTCATCCGCACCCTGCTCAGGGCTGTGGCTCCCCGAGGTGAGGGGGGCACCCCAAAATCGGGATTGACACCCCAAAATCGGAATTGAACCCCCCAAACCCAGACTGGCACCCCCAGATAGGCAATGACACCCCCAGACTGGCAATGAGCCCCCCAAACCCCGACTGACACCCCAAAACCCACCCTGAGCTCATCCGCACCCTGCTCAGGGCTGTGGCTCCCCGAGGTGAAGGGGACACCCCAAAATCGGGACTGGCACCCCCAAATCAGGACTGAGCCCCCCAAACCCGGACTGACACCCCAAAATCCCAGTGAAGGGCTGGGGACTCCCCAGGCTCATCCCGACCCTGCTCCAGGTCTGTCGTTTTTGGGGTCCCGCCGTGCCTCAGTTTCCCCCTCTAATTTTGGTGGTTTTGGGGTCCCCCCCGTGCTCTGTGCCTCAGCTTCCCCCCCCCCGGCGATTTTTGGGGTCCCCGTTGCTTTTTAAGACCCTCCCTGCACCCACAACCCCTTGTCCTGATTTTTGGGGTTCCCCGTGCCTCAGTTTCCCCCTGCATTTGGTGGTTTTGGGGCGCCCGCCGTGCCTCAGTTTCCCCTTCTGCTTTCACTGTTTTTGCCGTGCCTCAGTTTCCCCCTGGATTATTGGGAGCCCCTTTTCTTTTTAGGACCCCCCTCCACCCAAACCCCTCCCGTGATTTTGGGGTTCCCCCTCAGTTTCCCCTCTGCCCGAATTTCCCTTCCCCTTTACCTGTGCCTCGACCTGCCCAGGATTTTGGGACCCCTGCATTTTAGGATTCCCCTGTGCCCACAACCCCCTCTCCCGATTTCTGGGGTTCCCCGTGCCTCAGTTTCCCCCTGCATTTGGTGGTTTTGGGGCGCCCCCCGTGCCTCAGTTTCCCCTCTGCTATCACTGTCTTTGCCGTGCCTCGATTTCCCCCGCGATTTTTCGGGTCCCCGTTGCTTTTTAGGATCCCCCCCTCCACCCACAACCCCCTCCCGTGATTTTGGGGTTCCCCGTGCCTCAGTTTCCCCCCCCAATGCCCGAATTTCCCCGCAGTGCTTCACTCGACCTGCAGCGATTTCAGCCACGGCACCGCGCTGCACATCGCGGCCTCCAACCTGTGCCTGGGGGCGGTGCGCTGCCTGCTGGAGCACGGCGCCGACCCCGCCCTCAGGGTACGGGGGGTCTGGGGGCTTCATTTGGGTCGGGGGGCTCCGGGGGGCCTCGGGGATTTGGGGGGAAAATTGGGGATTTGGGGATGGATCGGGGGTTTGGGGTTGGGGGCGCTGCGCTGCCTGCTGGAGCACGGCGCTGACCCCGCCCTCAGGGTACAGGGGTCTGGGGGCTTCATTTGGGTTGGGGGAGCCTCGGGGGCTCTCCGGGGAGTTGGGGGATTTGGGGGATTTGGGGGCAGATTTTGGGGCGATTTGGGGGGATTTAGGGAGATTTGGGGATTTTGGGGATTTTGGGGCTGGGGGCGCTGCGCTGCCTGCTGGAGCACGGCGCCGACCCCGCCCTCAGGGTACGGGGGGTCTGGGGGCTTCATTTGGGTCGGGGGGCTTCGGGGGCACTCGGGGATTTGGGGGAAAATTGGGGGGATTTGGGGGGATTTGGGGATTTTGGGGATTTTGGGGTCTGGGGGCTGCGCTGCCTGCTGGAGCACGGGGCTGACCCCGCCCTCAGGGTACATTCTGGGGGCTTCATTTGGGTCAGGGGGCTTTGGGGGCCTCGGGATTTGGGGAAAATTGGGGGCATTTGGGGGAATTTGGGAGTTTGGGGATTTGGGCATTTTGGGGTTTGGGGCTGGGGGTTTGGGGCTGCCTGCTGGGCACGGCGCCGCCGACCCCGCCCTCAGGGTACAGGGGGATTTGGGGCTTCATTTTGGGTCAGGGGCTTGAGGGGCTCCAAGGGATTTGGGGATTTGGGAATTTTGGGGATTGGGGGAAAAATTGGGGATTTGGGGGATTTGGGCTTTTGGGGGTTTGGGGTTGGGGGCGGTGCGCTGCCTGCTGGAGGGCCACCCCGCCCTCAGGGTACAGGGGTCTGGGGGCTCATTTGGGTCAGGGGCTCCCCGGGGCCTCAGGGATTTGGGGGGCAGATTGGGGGTTTGGGGGGATTTTGGGGATTTTGGGGTTTGGGGGTTTTGGGGCTGGGGGGTTCCTGCCTTGGAGCACCAAACCTCTGGAGACCCAGAACCCTTGCCTCAGGGCAGCCACGGGGGGTCTGAGGGAGGAGGGGTCCTGAATTTTGGGGTCCTGGGGGCTCCTGGGGGCCTCCGGGGATCCTTGGGGTTGGGGGGTCCTGAACAAGGGCCACCCAGCCACCTTTTGTGGGGTTTTTGGGAACACTGTTTGGGGTCCTGAGTGATTTCTGGATTTTGGGGAGACCCAAAACATCCTTGGGTTCCTCTGAGGAGCCACGGGGCCACCTGAGGCCACCTGTAGCCACCAAGGGCCACCCAATGGGGGGGTCCTGAGGGATCTGGGGGTCCTGAGCAGTTTGGGGGGTCCTGGGGACACAGTGAGGGTTCCAGAGCGATTTTGGTGCCACCAAAACCTCCAGGAGACCCAGAACATCCTTGGGTTCCTCTGGGCAGCCACGGGGCCACCTGAGGCCACCTGAGGCCACCTGAGGCCACCAAGGGCCACCAGACAGGGGGGTCCTGAAAGGTTTGGGGGTCCTGGGGACACAGTGAGGGTTCCTGAGTGATTTTGGTGCCACCAAAACCTCCGGAGACCCAGAACATCCTTGGGTTCCTCTGGGCAGCCACGGGGCCACCTGAGGCCACCTGAGGCCACCCGAGGCCACCAAGGGCCACCAGATAGGGGGGTCCTGAATGGTTTGGGGGTCCTGGGGACACAGTGAGGGTTCCTGAGTGATTTTGGTGCCACCAAAAGCTCTGGAGACCCAGAACATCCTTGGGTTCCTCTGGGCAGTCACGGGGCCACCTGAGGCCACCAAGGGCCACCCGAGGCCACCAAGGGCCACCAGACAGTGGGGTCCTGAATGGTTTGGGGGTCCTGGGGACACAGTGAGGGTTCCTGAGCAGTTTTGGTGCCACCAAAACCTCCGGAGACCCAGAACATCCTTGGGGATTTGGGGGCCACCCACCTGGGGCCACCTGAGGCCACCAAGGGGATTTGGGATTTCCCCCAGAACAGCAAGGGGGGTGGCGGGGGTGGTGGAGACGGATTTTGGAGGAATGGCCGGGGGAGGCGACAGCTGCGGGTTTGGGGGACGCATTCCGCTGAGGGCAGCCTGCCCCGGGTCCCAACTACGACAACCTGGGGGTGGTGCTGGGGGGGCTGCAGCTGGGGGGGGTCCCTGGATAACGGCAAGGGGACACACCTGTGGGTTCTCAGTGTCACCTTGGTGCCCTACCCATCCCATGTCCTCCTGGTCACCCTGCCCAACAACGAACATCCTTGGGTTCCTCTGGGGACAGGGGTGCCACAACGGCAAGGTGGGCCACCTGAGGCCACCAAGGGCCACCCGAGGCCACCAAGGGCCACCAGACAGTGGGGTCCTGAATGGTTTGGGGGTCCTGGGGACACAGTGAGGGTTCCTGAGTGATTTTGGTGCCACCAAAACCTCCAGGAACCCGGAACATCCCATCCCATTCCTCTGGGCAGTCACCCCTGCCACCTGAGGCCACCAAGGGCCACCCGAGGCCACCAAGGGCCACCAGACAGTGGGGTCCTGAATGGTTTGGGGGTCCTGGGGACACCTGTGTCACCTGGGTTCCTGGTGATTTTGGTGCCACACCCTGCCCAACCTCCAGGAACCCGGAACATCCTTGGGTTCCTCTGGGCAGTCACGGGGCCACCTGAGGCCACCTGTAGCCACCTGAGGCCACCTGTAGCCACCTGAGGCCACCTGAGGCCACCAAGGGCCACCAGACAGGGGGGTCCTGAAAGGTTTGGGGGTCCTGGGGACACAGTGCTGGTTCCCACACCTGTGATTTTGGTGCCACCAAAACCTCCAGGAACCCGGAACATCCCTGTGTCACCTGTGTGACCCTAATTCACCTGGGCCTGTCACGGGCCACCTGAGGCCCCTGCCCACCCCATGTCCCGGCCCCCGTCACCCTGGCCACCCGAGGCCACCAAGGGCCACCAGACAGTGGGGTCCTGAATGGTTTGGGGGTCCTGGGGACACAGAGGGGGTTCCTGAGTGATTTTGGTGCCACCAAAAGCTCTGGAGACCCAGAACATCCTTGGGTTCCTCTGGGCAGCCACGGGGCCACCAAGGGCCACCAAGGGCCACCAAGGGCCACCCGAGGCCACCAAGGGCCACCAGACAGTGGGGTCCTGAATGGTCTGGGGGTCCTGGGGACACAGAGGGGGTTCCTGAGTGATTTTGGTGCCACCAAAACCTCCGGAGACCCAGAACATCCTTGGGTTCCTCTGGGCAGCCACGGGGCCACCTGAGGCCACCAAGGCTGCACCCGTGGCCACCCCTGGATAACGGCCCGGTGTCCCCCAGAACAGTCACCTGTGTCACCCCAATGTCACCTGTGTCACCCCACAGGTGGCCTGCCCCAAGGTGCCCAACTACGACAACCTGCCCGGGACCCTGATGCTGCTGTGCCTGGGGCTGCAGCTGGGGGACAGGGTGCGCCTGGACAACGGCAAGGTGGGACACTGTGTCACCTGTGTCACCTGTGTCACCCCAATGTCACCTGTGTCACCCCACACCTGCCCCGCGTCACCCTGCCCAACTACGACAACCTGCCGGGGACCCTGATGCTGCTGTGCCTGGGGCTGCAGCTGGGGGACAGGGTGCGCCTGGACAACGGCAAGGTGTGTCACTGTGTCACCTGTGTCACCTGTGTCACCTGTGTCACCCTAAACCCATCCCATGTCACCCCCTGTGTCACCCTGCCCAACTATGACAACCTGCCGGGGACCCTGATGCTGCTGTGCCTGGGGCTGCAGCTGGGGGACAGGGTGCGCCTGGACAGCGGCAAGGTGGGACACTGTGTCACTGTGTCACCTGTGTCACCTGTGTCACCTGTGTCACCTGTGTGACCCTAAACCCATCCTGTGTCACCCCACACCTGCCCCGCGTCACCCTGCCCAACTACGACAACCTGCCCGGGACCCTGATGCTGCTGTGCCTGGGGCTGCAGCTGGGGGACAGGGTGCGCCTGGACAGCGGCAAGGTGTGTCACTGTGTCACCCCAATGTCACCTGTGTCACCCTAATGTCACCTGTGTCACCCCCTGTGTCACCCTGCCCAACTACGACAACCTGCCCGGGACCCTGATGCTGCTCTGCCTGGGGCTGCAGCTGGGGGACAGGGTGCGCCTGGATAACGGCAAGGTGTGTCACTGTGTCACCTGTGTCACCTGTGTCACCCCAATGTCACCTGTGTCACCTGTGTCACCCCTGTGTCACCCCAATGTCACCCCTGTGTCACCCCAAACCCGCCCCGTGTCACCTCAGATCTACCCAGGCCATCCTCAAACACCCCCTGTGTCACCCCCTGCGTCACTTGTGTCACCCCAATGTCACCTGTGTCACCTGTGTCACCCTAAATCCACCCCATGTCACCCCCTGTGTCACCCCAATGTCATCTGTGCCACCCTGTGTCACTGTGTCACCCCGTGTGTCACCTGTGCCACCCCCCAATGTCACCTGTGCCACACCTGTGTCACCCCCAGTGTCACCTGTCCCACCCCCAGTGTCACCTGTGCCACACCTGTGTCACCCCCTTGTGTTACCCCGTGCCACCCCCCTGTGTCACCTGTGCCACACCTGTGTCACCCCCAGTGTCACCTGTGCCACCCCCGATGTCACCTGTGCCACACCTGTGTCACCCCCAGTGTCACCTGTGTCACCCCCAATGTCACCTGTGCCACACCTGTGTCACCCCAAACCCATGTCCCCCAGGTGGGCACGCTCAGGTTCTGCGGCACCACGGCCCATGTTTGGATTTAGGATTTGGGGTTTTTTGTACAATTTGGGGTTTTTTGTAGGATCGGTGTTTTTTGGGGGGTTCTGGGGTATTTTTGGGTGGATATTTTTGGTGTCCAGGTGTGACCCAGGTGTGTCCCTGTCCCCAGGTGGGCACGCTCAGGTTCTGCGGCACCACGGCCCGTGTTGGGATTCCCAGGAGGATTTCAGATTTGGGATTTTTTGTGGGATCGGTGTTTTTTGGGGGGTTCTGGGGTATTTTTGGGTGGATATTTTTGGTGTCCAGGTGTCACCCAGGTGTGTCCCTGTCCCCAGGTGGGCACGCTCAGGTTCTGCGGCACCACGGCTTGTGTTTGGATTTAGGATTTGGGATTTTTTGTACGATTTGGGGTTTTTTTGTAGGATCGGTGTTTTTTGGGGGGTTCTGGGGTATTTTTGGGTGGATATTTTTGGTGTCCAGGTGTGACCCAGGTGTGTCTGTGCCCCCAGGTGGGCACGCTCAGGTTCTGCGGCACCACGGCCTGTGTTGGGATTTAGGATTTGGGATTTTTTGGGGGGTTCTGGGGTATTTCTGGGGGTCTGTTCCTGGTGTCCAGGTGTGACCCAGGTGTGTCCTGCCCCCAGGTGGGCACGCTCAGGTTCTGCGGCACCACGGCCTGTGTTGGGATTCCCAGGAAGATTTCGGATTCAGGATGTTTTATAGGATCGGGTTTTTTTGTGGGATCGGTGTTTTTTGGGGGGTTCTGGGGTATTTTTGGGTGGATATTTTTGGTGTCCAGGTGTGACCCAGGTGTGTCCGTGTCCCCAGGTGGGCACGCTCAGGTTCTGTGGCACCACGGCCCGTGTTGGGATTTAGGATTTGGGGTTTTTTGTGGGATCGGGGTTTTTTGGGGGGTTCTGGGGTATTTTTGGGGGTCTGTTCCTGGTGTCCAGGTGCCACCCAGGTGTGTCCGTGTCCCCAGGTGGGCACGCTCAGGTTCTGTGGCACCACGGCCTGTGTTTGGATTTAGGATTTGGGATTTTTTGGGGGGTTCTGGGCTATTTTTGGGTGGATATTTTTGGTGTCCAGGTGCCACCCAGGTGTGTCCCTGTCCCCAGGTGGGCACACTCAGGTTCTGCGGCACCACGGCCCGTGTTGGGATTTCGGATTTGGGTTTTTTTGTACAATTTGGGATTTTTTGTGGGATCGGTGTTTTTGGGGGTTATGGGGTATTTTTGGGTGGATATTTTTGGTGTCCAGGTGTGACCCAGGTGTGTCCTGTCCCCAGGTGGGCACGCTCAGGTTCTGCGGCACCACAGCCCGTGTTGGGATTTAGGATTTGGGATTTTTTGTAGGATCGGTGTTTTTTGGGGGGCTATGGGGTATTTTTGGGGCGTTATGGGGTATTTTTGGGGGTCTGTTCCTGGTGTCCAGGTGTCACCCAGGTGTGTCCGTGTGTCCCCCAGGTGGGCACGCTCAGGTTCTGCGGCACCACGGCCTGTGTTGGGATTTATGTAGGATTTGGGGTTTTTTGTACGATTTGGGATTTTTTGGAGGGTTATGGGGTATTTTTGGGTGGATATTTTTGGTGTCCAGGTGTGACCCAGGTGTGTCCCCGTGTCCCCAGGTGGGCACGCTCAGGTTCTGCGGCACCACGGCCCATGTTGGGATTCCCAGGAGGATTTCAGATTTGGGATTTTTTGTGGGATCGGGGTTTTTTGGGGCGTTATGGGGTATTTTTGGGTGGATATTTTTGGTGTCCAGGTGTCACCCAGGTGTGTCCTGTCCCCAGGTGGGCACGCTCAGGTTCTGCGGCACCACGGCCCGTGTTGGGATTTAGGATTTGGGGTTTTTTGTACGATTTGGGATTTTTTGTGGGATCGGTGTTTTTTGGGGGGTTCTGGGGTATTTTTGGGGGTCTGTTCCTGGTGTCCAGGTGTCACCCAGGTGTGTCCCTGTCCCCAGGTGGGCACGCTCAGGTTCTGCGGCACCACAGCCCATGTTGGGATTCCCAGGAGGATTTCAGATTTGGGATTTTTTGTAGGATCGGTGTTTTTTGGGGGGCTATGGGGTATTTTTGGGGGTCTGTTCCTGGTGTCCAGGTGTGACCCAGGTGTGTCCCCGTCCCCAGGTGGGCACGCTCAGGTTCTGCGGCACCACGGCCTTTGCCAGCGGGCAGTGGGCCGGGGTCGAGCTGGACGAGCCCGAGGGGAAGAACGACGGCAGCGTGGGGGGGGTGCGCTACTTCATCTGCCCCCCCAAAACCGGTACGGGACCCCCCCCCCACCTGAGACCCCCCCCGAGACCCCCGGGACCCCCTCGGGACCCCCGGGACCCCCTTGGGACCCCCCCCATCTGAGACCCCCCCCCGAGACCCCCGGGACCCCCGGGACCCCCTTGGGACCCCCCGGGACCTTCCCAGGACCCCCTGGACCCCCCCGAGACCCCCCGAGACCTTCCCAGGACCCCCTGGGACCCCTCTGAGACCCCCCTGGGACCCCCCTGGGACCCTCCTGGGACCCCCGAGACCCCTCTGGGACCCCCGGGACCCCTGGGACCCCCCCGGGACCCCCAGGAACCCATGGGACCCCCGGGACCCCCTGGGACCCCCTGAGACCCCCGGGACCCCCTGGGACCCTTGGGACCCCCGGGACCCCCTGCTACCCTCCTGAGACCCTTGGGACCCCTCTGGGACCCTTGGGACCCCCGGGACCCTCTCGGGACCCCCGGGACCCCTTGGGACCCCCCGGGACCATCCCAGGACCCTTGGAACCCCCCTGGGACCCCCTGGACCCCCTCCGGACCCTGGGGACCCCCCGGGACCCCCCTGGGACCCCCCTGAGACCCCTCTGGGACCCCCCGGGACCCCCTGGGACCCTCCTGGGACCCCTCTGGACCCCTCTGGGACCCCTGGGACCCCTGGGACCCCCCCGGGACCCCCTGGGACCCTCCCGAGACCCCTCTGGGACCCTTGGACCCCTCTGGGACCCCTGGGACCCCCCTGAGACCCCTCTGGGACCCTTGGGACCCCCCTGAGACCCCCGGGACTCCCTCGGGACCCCCGAGACCGCTCTGGGACCCCCGGGACCCCCGGGACCCCCCCCCGGACCCTGGGGACCTTCGGGACTTCCCCGGGACCCCCTGGGACCCTCCCGAGACCCCTCTGGGACCCCTGGGACCCCCCTGGACCCTTCAAGACCCCCCCAGGAACCCATGGGACCCCCTGGACCCCCTGGGACCCCTCTGGGACCCCCCGGGACCATCCCAGGACCCTTGGAACCCCCCTGGGATTCCCTGGACCCCCCCGAGACACCCGAGACCCCTCTGGGACCCCCCCGGGACCCCCCCTGAGACCCCTCTGGGACCTCTCTGGGACCCCCCTGGACCCTTCAAGACCCCCGGGACCCCCAGGAACCCATGGGACCCCCGGGACCCCCCCAAGACACCCCTGGGACCCCCATGGGATCCTCCCAACCCCCCTGGGACCCTCAGGACCCCTTGAGAGCCCCTCAGGACCCTCCCAGGAACCCCTGGACCCCCCTGGGACCCCCGTGAGACCCCTCTGGGACCCTTGGGACCCCCCAGGAACCCATGGGACCCCCGGGACCCCCCCCAAGACATCCCTGGGACCCCCATGGGACCCTCAGGACCCCTCTGGGACCCCCAGAACCCTCCCAGGACACCCTGGACTGGTTTATACTGGTCCGAACTGGTTTAAACTGGTCCATACTGGTCCATACTGGTCCATACTGGTTTGTACTGGTTTGTACTGGTGCAGGCGTCTTCGCCTCGGTGTCCAAGATCTCCAAGGCCGAGGAGCAGCCCCCGGCGCCGTCGCCCCCCCCGAGCCCCCCGGGACCCCCGGCCCGAGCCCCCCACAAACCCCGCAAGGACAAGAGAGGTACGGGGACCCCCAAAATCCCCCCCAAAATACTGGGGGACCCCCAAAATCCACCGGGAACCCCCAAAATATCCCCCAAAATACAGGGGGACCCCCAAAATCCCCCCCAAAATACAGGGGGACCCCAAAATATCCCCCAAAATACAGGGGGACCCCCAAAATATCCCCCAAAATACAGGGGATTCCCAAAATCCACCGGGGACCCCCAAAATCCACCGGGAACCCCCCAAAATACAGGGAGACCCCCCAAATCCACCAGGAACCCCCCGAAATATCCCCCAAAATACAGGGGATCCCCAAAATACACTGGGAACCCCCCAAAATATCCCCCAAAATACAGGGAACCCCCAAAATACACCGGGAACCCCCAAAATATCCCACCAAAATACAGGGGAACCCCAAAATAGCCCCCAAAATACAGGGGATCCCCAAAATCCACTGGGGACCCCCAAAATACACCCCCAAAATACAGGGGACCCCTAGAATACACCGGGAACCCCCAAAATACACCGGGAACCCCCCAAAATATCCCCCAAAATACAGGGGGGACCCCAAAATACACCCCCAAAATCCACCAGGGACCCCCAAAATACACCGGGAACCCCCAAAATCCATTGGGACCCCCCCCTCAAAATCGAGGGGCCCCCATAAAATACAGGGACCCCCCTCAAAATACTGGGGAACCCCCGAAATCCGGGGACCCCCACAAAATACTGGGGAGACCCCCAAAATCAAGGGACCCCCCCCAAAAACAGGGGAATCCCCCTAAAATGCTGGGGAGACCTCCAAAATCGGGGGGACCCCCCAAAATTCACAGGACCTCCCCCCAAAATACAGGGGAATGCCCAAAATTCACGGAACCGCCAAAAATTGAGGGGACCTCCCCCAAAATGCTGGGGAGAGCCCCAAAATACATGGGACCCCCCCCCAAAATCGAGGGGATCCCTCCAAAATTCTCCCTGAACCCCCCTAAAAGACTGCAAGGGGTGGGCGTGGCCAGGGTGGGTGTGGCCATGCTGGCCCCGCCCCCAGGGTCCCGGAAGTGCACAGGGGCATGGCTGGGGTGGGTGTGGCAGGGTGGGCGTGGCCAGGGTGGGTGTGGTCACTGAGCCCCCACCCCCAGGGTTCCGGAAGCGCGCGGGGGCGTGGCTGGGGGGAGGGTGGTTATGATGGGTATGGCAGTGATTGGTGGGTCTGGGATGGGTGTGGCTGGGGTGGGCGTGGCCGGGGTGGGTGTGGTGGCACTGGCTCCGCCCCCAGGGTCCCGGAAACGCGCGGGGGCGTGGCTGGGAGGATGGTTATGATGGGTATGGCAGTGATTGGTGGGTCTGGGATGGGTGTGGCTGGAGTGGGCGTGGCCGGGGTGGGTGTGGTCACTGAGGCCCCGCCCCCAGGGTCCCGGAAGCGCGCGGGGGCGTGGCTGGACCGCGAGGGGCGGCGCGTGGCCCCGGGGGACGCGGTGCTCGTGGCCGGGCAGCGCCAGGGCCGGGCCCGGTTCTACGGCCGGACCGACTTCGCCCCCGGTGAGACAGGAGACCCCTCCCCTAAATGAGACCCCTCCCCTAAACGGGACCCTCCCCTAATCGGGACCCCCACCCAAAACGGGACCCCCCCCCAGGGACCCCCCCCCCCCCAAACGGGACCCCCCATCCCCCCACCCAAAACGGGACCCCCCTCTGGGACCCCCCCAAACGGGACCCCCCACCCAAAATGGGACCCCCCCAAATGGGACCCCCCACCCTAAATGGGACCCCCACCCAAAATGGGACCCCTCCCCTAAACGGGACCCCCACCCTAAATGGGACCCCCACCCAAAATGGGACCCCTCCCCTAAACGGGACCCCTACCCTAAATGGGACCCTACCCAAAATGGGACCCCACCCAAAATGGGACCCTACCCAAAATGGGACCCCACCCAAAATGGGACCCCTCCCCTAAATGGGACCCCCACCCAAAATGGGACCCCTCCCCTAAATGGGACCCCCACCCAAAACGGGACCCCCCCCTCTATGGGACCCCTCCCCTAAACGGGACCCCTACCCAAAATGGGACTCTACCCAAAATGGGACCACTCCCCTTAATGGGACCCCTACCCTAAATGGGACCCCCACCCTAAATGGGACCCCCAAAATGGGACCCCTACCCTAAATGGGACCCCCACCCTAAATGGGACCCCCACCCAAAACGGGACCCCTCCCCTAAACGGGACCCCTCCCCTAAACGGGACCCCTACCCAAAATGGGACTCTACCCAAAATGGGACCACTCCCCTTAATGGGACCCCTACCCTAAATGGGACCCCCACCCTAAATGGGACCCCCCCCCAAAATGGGACCCCTCCCCACAATGGGACCCTACCCAAAATGGGATCCCTACCCTTAATGGGACCCCTCCCCTAAACGGGACCCCTCCCCTAAATGGGACCCCTCCCCTAAATGGGACCCCCACCCAAAATGGGACCCCTCCCCTAAATGGGACCCCTCCCCTAAACGGGACCCCCACCCAAAATGGGACCCTACCCAAAATGGGACCCCCACCCAAAATGGGACCCCTCCCCTAAATAGGACCCTACCCAGACAGGGACCCCTCCCATAAATGGGACCCCTCCCCTAAATGAGACCCCTCCCCTAAATGAGACCCCTCCCCTAAATGGGATCCCTACCCTAAATGAGACCCCTCCCCTAAATGGGATCCCTACCCTTAATGGGACTCTACCCAAAATGGGACCACTCCCCTTAATGGGACCCCTACCCTAAATGGGACCCCCAGCCAAAATGGGACCCCTCCCCTAAACGGGACCCCTCCCCTAAATGGGACCCCTACCCGAAATGGGACCCTACCCAGACAGAGACCCCTCCCTACTATGGGACCCCTCCCCACTATGGGAATCCTCCCCAGACAGAGACCCCTCCCCACTATGGGACCCCTACCAAGGACCCCTCCCTACTATGGGACCCCTCCCCAGGGATGGGACCCTCTGAGATCCCCCCTGGAGACACCCCCAGGATGGGACCCCCACCCCCTCCCCCGGATGTAACACTCCAAGAGCCCCCCCAGGACCCCCATGGGTTGGGATCCCCCCAATGTCCTCAACCCCCCGATGTCCCCATTGATGTCCCCAATGTCCCCAATCCCCTGATGTCCGCATTGGTGTCCCCAATGTCCCCCATGTCCCAATGTCCCCAATCCTCCCAATGTCCCCAATGTCCCCAGTCCCCCAATGTCCCCATTGGTGTCCCCAATGTCCCAAATGTCCCCCATGTCCCAATGTCCCCAATCCCTCCAATGTCCTCAATGTCCCCAATGTCCCCCCAATGTCCCCATTGTCCCCAATCCCCCACTGTCCCCAATGTCCCCAATCCCCCCAATGTCCTCAATGTCCCCAGTGTCCCCACAATGTTCCCAAGGTCCCCAATGCCCCGATGTCCCCATTGGTGTCCCCAATGTCCCCAATCCCCCGATGTCCCCAATCCCCAATGTCCCCAATGTCCCCAATGTCCCCAATCTCCGCCATGTCCCCAATCCCCCCAATGTCCCCAATGTCCCCAATATCCCCAATGTCCCCAATGTCCCCAATCCCCCAGTGTCCCCAATGTCCCCAATGTCTCCAATGTCCCCAATGTCCCCGCTGTCCCCAATGTCCCCAATCCCCCAGTGTCCCCAATGTCCCTGCTGTCCCCGCTGTCCCCAATGTCCCCAATCCCCCAGTGTCCCCAATGTCCCCAATGTCCCCAATCTCCCGATGTCCCCAATGTCCCCATGATGTCCCCATGATGTCCCCAGGGTACTGGTTCGGGGTGGAGCTGGACTCGGCCGGGGGCAAACACGACGGCCCGGTTGGGGTGATGACCCCCAAACACGGGACTTGGGGGACACCCCCATCAGAGGTACCGGGGGGACACGGGGGGGACACGGGGACACGGGGACAGGGAGGGGACACGGGGGGGACAGGGAGGGGACATGGGGGGAGATGGGAGTACGGAGGGGACACAGGGAGGTGAGGACTTGGGGGGACATGGGGGGACACAGGAGGGACACTGGTGTGGGAGGGGCAGTGGGGTCATGGGAGGTCACAGAGGGGTCACAGGGGTCACGGGAAGGTCACAGAGGGGTCACAGGTGACACCGAGGGGACACTGTGGTGACGCCCTGTCCCCGTGTCCCCCCCCCCACCAGGGTCGGGGGTCCCAAGGAGGAGCCCGGGGATGGCACCAACGAAAAGAAGGCACAGCCTGTCACAGGTGAGGGGCGGGGCTTGGCGCTGATTGATGGGGGGCAGGGCAGTGATTGACAGGTGGGTGGGACAGTGCAGTGATTGACAGGGGGCGGGACAGTGGCTGACAGGTGGGTGGGACAGGGCAGTGATTGACAGGCAGGGCAGGGTGGAGAGTGATTGACAGGTGTGTGTGGTGTGGCAGTGATTGACAGGTGGGCGGGGCAGGGTGGGACAGTGATTGACAGGTGGGTGGGATAGGTTGGGACAGTGATTGACAAGTGGGAGGGTGTGGTGTGGCAGTGATTGACAGTGGGTGTGACAATGACAGCTGGGTGAGGCTGGGTGGGGCAGTGACTGACAGGTGGGCGGGGCAGGGTGGGGAGTGATTGACAGGTCGGCGGGGCAGGGTGGGGAGTGACTGACAGGTGGGCGGGGTATGGTGGGGAGTGATTGACAGGTGGGTGGGGCAGGGTGGGGAGTGATTGACAGGTGGGCAGGGTATGGTGGGGAGTGATTGACAGGTGGGTGTGACAATGACAGCTGGGCGGGGCAGTGACTGACAGGTGGGCGGGGCAGGGTGGGACAGTGATTGACAGGTGGGTGGGGCAGGGTTGGTGCTGGTGATTGGCTGTTGACAGTGATGCGACCGTGTCCCTCTCATGTCCCTCTGTGTCCCCATGTCCCTCCATGTCCCTGTGTCCCCTCCATGTCCCCATGTCCCCGTGTCCCTCTGTGTCCCCATGTCCTTCCATGTCCCTGTGTCCCCTCCATGTCCCCATGTCCCCGTGTCCCTCTGTGTCCCCATGTCCTTCCATGTCCCTGTGTCCATCCATGTGTCCCCATGTCCTTTTGTGTCCCCCCATCTCCCCCTGTGCCCCCCCATGTCCCTGTGTCCGTCCACGTGTCCCCATGTCCATCCTGGTGTCCCCATGTCCCTCCATGTCCCCATGTCCTCCATGTCCCCATATCCCCCCATGTCCCTGTGTCCCTCCATGTCCCCATGTCCCCGTGTCCCCTCTATGTCCCCGTGTCCCCCATGTCCCCTGTGTCCCCGTGTCCCCCCCCGTCCCCCATGTCCCCCCCTGTCCCCGCGGTGTCCCCGCAGTGTCACAGCCCAAGCGCTTCCCGGCCGTGCGGACCCCCAAGGACATCACATCCGAGAGCTCCTTCTCCAGGTGGGGACAGCGCGGGGGACAGCGCGGGGTGGCCCTGTCCCCAAGGGATGTCCCCGGGGATGTCCCTGTCCCCATGGGATGGCCCTGACCTGGCTGGGGTGGCCCTGTCCCCATGGGATGTCCCTGACCTGGCTGGGGTGGCCCTGTCCCCATGGGATGTCCCTGGGGGGTGGCCCTGTCCCCATGGGATGGCCCTGACCTGGCTGGGGTGGCCCTGTCCCCAAGGGATGTCCCCAAGGGATGTCCCTGTCCCCGTCCCTGTCCCCTGGGGGTGTCCCCATGTCCCCAGGATCTGTCCCCATGTCCCCAAGGGCTGTCCCCAATGATGTCCCCATGTCCCCAAGGGCTGTCCCTGTCCCCACGATATCCCCATGTCCCCGGGGGCTGTCCCCACGTCCCTGGGGCTGTCCCCATGTCCCCGGGGGCTGTCCCCACGCTGTCCCCATGTCCCCAGTGATGTCCCCATGTCCCCAAGGGCTGTCCCCATGTCCCCAGTGATGTCCCCACGATGTCCCCATGTCCCCAAGGGCTGTCCCCATGTCCCCGGGGGCTGTCCCCGTGCTGTCCCCATGTCCCCGGGGGCTGTCCCCATGTCCCCAGTGATGTCCCCATGTCCCCAAGGGCTGTCCGCAATGATGTCCCCATGTCCCCAATGATCTCCCCATGTCCCCAGTGATGTCCCCAAGGGCTGTCCCCATGTCCCTGGGGGCTGTCCCCAATGTTGTCCCCAAGGGCTGTCCCTGTCCCCGGGGTGTGTCCCCATGTCCCCAGGGGCTGTCCCCACGCTGTCCCCAGTGATGTCCCCATGTCCCCAAGGGCTGTCCCCATGTCCCCGGGGGCTGTCCCCATGTCCCTGGGGTGTCCCCATGTCCCCAAGGGCTGTCCCCATGTCCCCAAGGGCTGTCCCCATGTCCCCGGGGGCTGTCCCCACGATGTCCCCGTGCTGTCCCCAAGTCCCCAGTGATGTCCCCATGTCCCCGGGGGCTGTCCCCACGCTGTCCCCATGTCCCCGGGGGATGTCCCCATGTCCCTGGGGTGTGTCCCCATGTCCCCAAGGGCTGTCCCCACGATGTCCCCATGGTCTGTCCCCATGTCCCCAAGGGCTGTCCCTGTCCCCTGGGGCTGTCCCCATGTCCCCAGGGGCTGTCCCCACGCTGTCCCCATGTCCCCAAGGGCTGTCCCCACGATATCCCCATGTCCCTGGGGCTGTCCCCATGTCCCCGGGGGCTGTCCCCATGTCCCCGGGGGCTGTCCCCACGCTGTCCCCATGTCCCCGGGGGCTGTCCCCATGTCCCCGGGGGCTGTCCCCACGCTGTCCCCATGTCCCCGGGGGCTGTCCCCACGCTGTCCCCATGTCCCCGGGGGATGTCCCCATGTCCCTGGGGTGTGTCCCCATGTCCCCAAGGGCTGTCCCCACGATGTCCCCATGGTCTGTCCCCATGTCCCCAAGGGGCTGTCCCTGTCCCCTGGGGCTGTCCCCATGTCCCCAGGGGCTGTCCCCACGCTGTCCCCATGTCCCCAAGGGCTGTCCCCACGATATCCCCATGTCCCTGGGGCTGTCCCCATGTCCCCCCCATGTCCCCGGGGCTGTCCCCCCATGTCCCCATGTCCCTGGGCTGTCCCCATGTCCCCAAGGGGATGTCCCATGTCCCCAGTGATGTCCCCACGATGTCCCCATGTCCCCCAGGGGGTGTCCCCATGTCCCCATCCCCACTGGATGGGGACTGTCCCCACGCTGTCCCCATGTCCCCAAGGGGCTGTCCCCATGTCCCCAGTGATGTCCCTGTCCCCATGTCCCCTGGGGGGTGTCCCCATGTCCCCAAGGGTCCCCATGTCCCCTGGGGCTGTCCCCATGTCCCCAAGGGCTGTCCCCACGCTGTCCCCATGTCCCCGGGGGCTGTCCCCATGTCCCTGGGGTGTGTCCCCATGTCCCCAAGGGCTGTCCCCACGCTGTCCCCATGTCCCCACGATGTCCCCATGTCCCCTGGGGCTGTCCCCATGTCCCCAAGGGCTGTCCCCACGCTGTCCCCATGTCCCCAAGGGCTGTCCCTGTCCCCTGGGGCTGTCCCCACAATGTCCCCAAGGGCTGTCCCCATGTCCCCACGATGTCCCCATGGTCTGTCCCCATGTCCCCAAGGGCTGTCCCTGTCCCCTGGGGCTGTCCCCATGTCCCCAGTGATGTCCCCACGATGTCCCCATGTCCCCGGGGGCTGTCCCCACGATGTCCCCGCGCTGTCCCCATGTCCCCGGGGGCTGTCCCCGCGCTGTCCCCATGTCCCCACGCTGTCCCCGCGCTGTCCCCAGGTTACTGTTCTGCTGCTGGTTCCCGTGGATGCTCCGGGCCGAGATGCAATCCTAACCCCGCCCCCCCCACCCTCCCCTCCCCCACCCCGCCGCCCCTCCCCCACCCAGTGCCTTGGTGCCCCTCCCCCACAAAGGGGAGACGTCGTGTGACCCCCCCCATCCCCCACCCCCCCCCCCAATGTCCCCTTTGTCCCCTCCTGTCCCCTCCCCCCCCTCCCGAGGCTGTTCCTTCTGGAACTTTCCACACTGGGTGGGGGGGGCGGGGCTTGGGGCGTGGCCCCTCCCCCGATTTTGGGGCCAAATCTGCCGATAACAGCGATGGGGGAGGGGCCAGGCACCCCAAAACCCCAAATTTGGGCCCAAATTTGCCGATAACATCGATGGGGGAGGGGCCAGACCCCCAAAATTCCGATTTTTTGGCCCAAATTTGCTGATAACATCGATGGGGGAGGGGCCAGACCCCCAAAATTCCGATTTTTTGGCCCAAATTTGCTGATAACAGCGATGGGGGAGGGGCCAGACCCCCCAAAATTCCGATTTTTTTGGCCCAAATTTGCTGATAACAGCGATGGGGGAGGGGGTGAGACCCCAAATTTGGGGGTGTTCACTGATAACAGCGATGGGGGAGGGGCCAGACCCCCCCAAAACCCCCAAAATTCCAAAATTTTGGCCCAAATCTGCCGATAACAGCAATGGGGATAAGCGACCACACCCCCATCCCATCCCCCCTCAAATTTTGGGGTGTTCACTCTGGAATTGATTAATTAATTAATTAATTAACTTGAGGCCACGCCCCTTCCCGGAACATTTTAGGGGTTCCCAAATTCCAATTTTGGGGGCTTTTATAGATTTTTTGGGGGTGGGGTGGGGATAGAATCGATGCCACGCCCACTCCCCCCCAAAAAATATTTTTGGGAAATCCCCCCCCCAATTTTTGGGGCTGTTCCCACCAGAACCAATTAATCAATTAATTAATTAATTTAATTAATCTCGGGAATGGATGCCACGCCCCCTTTCCGGAATTTTGTCCCAAAATCTCGGATTTTTTTTTTTTTGTATTTTTGGTGGTTTTTTTTCCTTTCCCGAGCCCCCCCCCCAATAAAAAAGGCCCCGAAGTGGGGGAGGGGTCCCTCCTGGCCGCCCCTCCCCCACCCCCCGCAGTAGCAATAACGCCCCTCCCCCACCCCGCGCTCGTGTCAGTGGCTTTAATGTCCCCAAATGTCCCCAAAATGTCCCCAAATGTCCCCAAATGTCCCCAAATGTCCCCAAATGTCCCCAAATGTGCCCCCCCCGCTGCCGCATGGGCCCCCCCGGAGCCGCTTCTGCCACCAATAAAATCCTTTGTACCGGAAAAATGGGGGAAAAACGGGGGGAAATGGGAAAAATGGGGGGAAAAATGGGGAATAAATGGGGAAATAAATGGGAAAAATGGGAAAAATGGGGAAAAATGGGGGAAAAATGGGAATAAATGGGGGGGAAACGGGGGGAATGGGGAAAAATGGGGAATAAAATGGGGGGAAATGGGGGGAAATGGGAAAAACGGGGAAAAAATGGGGGAAAATGGGGGAAATGGGAGAAATGGGAAAAATGGGGAAAAATGGGGGAAAAAAATGGGGAAATGGGGAAAAAATGGGAAATGGGAAAATGGGGAAAAATGGGGAAATGGGGAAAAGGGGGAAATGGGAAAATGGGGAAAAATGGGGGAAATGGGAAAAAAATGGGGGAAATGAGGGAAAAATGGGGGGAAATGGGGAAAAATGGGGAAAATGGGAAAAATGGGGAATAAATGGGGGAAAAACAGGGGAAATGGGAAAAATGGGGAAAATGGGGAAAATAAATGGGAAAATGGGGAAAATGGGGAAATATGGGGGAAATGGGAAAATAATGGGGAAAATAGGAAAAATGGGGGAAATGGGAAAAATGGGGAAATGGGGGAAAAAATGGGGAAAAAGGGAAAAAGGAGAATAAATGGGGAAAAATGGGGAAATAGGAAAAATGGGAAAATGGGGAGAAAACGGGGGGAAATGGGAAAAATGGGGAATAATGGGGAATAAATGGGGGAAAAACGGGGGATATGGGAAAAATGGGGGAAAATGGGGGAAATGGGAAAAATGGGGAATAAATGGGGAAATGGGGAAATGGGAAAAATGGGGAAAATGGGGAATAAATGGGGAAATGGGAAAAATGGGGAATAATGGGGAATAAATGGGGGAAAAACGGGGGATATGGGAAAAATGGGGAAAAATGGGTAATAAATGGGGGGAAAACGGGGAAATGGGAAAAATGGGGAAAATGGGGAAATGGGTAAAAATGGGGCAAAATGGGGAAAAAATGGGGCATAAATGGGGGGAAATGGGGAATAAAATGGGGAAAAAATGGGGAACGGGGAAAATGGGGAAAAAAATGGGGAATAAATGGAGGAAAATGGGGAATAAAATGGAGAATAAATGGGGGGAAAAGGGGAAAATGGGGAAAAATGGGGAAAAAATGGGGAATCAATGGGGAAAATGGGGAAAAATGGGGGAAATGGGAAAATGGGGAAAAATAATGGGGAATAAATGGGGAAAACGGGGAAAAAATGGGGGAAATGGGAAAAATGGAGGAAAAATGGGGAAAATGGGGGGAAATGGGAAAAATGAGGGGGAAGGGGGAAAATATGGGGAAAATGGGGAATAAATGGGGAAAATTGGTGGGAAATGGGGAATAAATGGGGGAATGGGGAAAATTGAGGAAAATTTGGGGAATAAATTACGGGAATAAATGGGGGGACAGTGGGGGAAATGAGGAAAATTTGGAAAAAATGATTAATAAATGGGAAAAATTGGGGGGAAATGGAGAATAAATGGGGGAAAATGGGAATGAATGGGGAAAAATTGGGGGAAGTGGGGGAAAAATGGGGAAAATCATGGGGGAAAATGGGGGAAAAAAGGGATTTTGGGGAATAAAATGGGATTGGGGGAGGGGGGAACATGGAATTTTGGGAGGGACGTGGAAGGAACCTAAAAATGGGGAGGGGGACCCCAAAATTGGAGAGGGGGGATGGAAGGAGGAGGAGGAGGAAATGGGGGAGGGGACCCCAAATTCGGGGATTTGGGGAGGGGAGGCCAAAATTGGGGAGAAAACCCAAAATGGGGGTGGGGGGTGGGGAGGGACAGCGAGGGTGGGGGAGGGGCTGGCAGGAGGGAGGGAACCCCAAAAATTCCCCCCCCCGCCTCGAGTGCCGCCATCTTGTCCCGGCGCGCGGTTATGACGTCACACAGCACGCATTCGGTAGCTATCCCTAATCTGCATAGCCACGCCCACATGAGCAGATTCCCCTGTCACTCACGCGGTTGGCCACGCCCACTCATTTGGAAGCGACGGGCGCGTGTTGCTGTCACTCAATGCAGTAGCCACGCCCCCGTGTTTGACCACGCAAATTATATCGCGTATAACTGTTTTAAGCCACGCCCCCAACGTTGACCACGCCCATCGCGAGTCACACTAACGGTTCTAAGCCACGCCCCCAAAGTAAGCCGCACCCATTGTGGGTTCTACTAACTGTTCTAAGCCACGCCCACTATGGGTTAGAATAACGGCTCTAAGCCACGCCCCCGACGTTGACCACGCCCATTGTGAGGTCTAATAACGGCTCTAACCCACGCCCCTCATCTCGGCCACGCCCAGGGCGTGTCCCCCACCCAGGCCACGCCCCCGGGCGGTTCCCGTTCCCCCGCCGTGGCCCCGCCCCTTTCCCCGTTCCGGTTCCGAACTCGCTCCGGGCCGGCGCCGCTCCCGCAGGTACCGAACCCCCCCCAGACCCCCGGGACCCCCCCGGGACCCCCCGGGACCCCCCCCGGGACCCTCCCGGGGCTCCCCTCCCCCCACCCCGGACCGTGACTCAGCGCGGCCCCCCCAGTCCCGGAAACCGGGACCGGACCGAACCGGGACCGAACCGGGACCGAGCGGGACCGAACCGGGGGCGGAGCCCGGGGGGGGGTCCCGGGGGGGTTTGGGGGTCCCCGGTGCCCCCGGTGTCGCCTAACGGGGCTGTCTCCTTCTCTTGCAGCCGCTCCCAGTGCTCCCAGTGCCGCCCAGTAACCCCCGGAGCCCTCCCAGTGCTCCCAGTGCCGCTCCCGGTGCCCTCCCAGTGCTCCCAGTTCCCCCAGTAACTCCCAGGGCCCTCCCAGTTCACCCAGTGCCGCCCCCGGTGCCCCCCTAGCTCCCAGTTCCCCCAGTTCCGTCCAGCGCTCTCCCAGTAGCTCCCAGTTCACCCCAGTGCCTCCCAGTAGCTCCCCGCTCTCTCCCAGTAACTCCCACTTTCCCCCCCAGTAACTTCCAGTAGCTCCGAGTCCCCCCCCCAGCTCTTTCCCAGTAGCTCCCAGTAACTCCCAGTTCCCTCCAGCTCTCTCCCAGTGCCCCCCAGTGCCTCCCAGTAACTCCAAGTTATCTCCCAATAACTCCCAGTACCCCCCCAGTAGCTCCCAGATCGCTCCCAGTGCCCCCCAGTAGCTCCCAAGTCGCTCCCAGTGCCCTCCCAGTAGCTCCCAGCCCTCCCAGTGCCTCCCAGTAGCTCCCAGGTCTCTCCCAGTGCCCTCCCAGTAGCTCCCAGTCGCTCCCAGTTGCTCCCAGTAGCTCCCAGTCGCTCCCAGTGCCCTCCCAGTTGCTCCCAGTAGCTCCCAGTGCCCTCCCAGTAGCTCCCAGGTCGCTCCCAGTTCCCTCCCAGTTGCTCCCAGTGCTCCCAGTTCGGGGCCATGTTCCTGGTGAAGGGGCTGCTGGGGGCGGGGGCGGTGGGGAGGGGCGGGGGGGTGCCTCCCGGGGCATCGGCTCCGTCCTGGGGGCTCCTGAGCGGGGGGGCGGCGGCGCCAGGGGGCCATGGGGTCCTGGGGGCGTCATCAGCGCCATCAGGTGAGGAGGGACAGGGGGGACACTGGGGGGGGGACATTGGGGGATTGGGGGGTTGGGGGATTGGGGACATTGGGGACAGGGGGGACACTGGGGGTTGGGGGACATTGGGGGTTGGGGATTGGGGACATTGGGGGTTGGGGACATTGGGGACATTGGGGACGGGGGACACTGGGGGTTGGGGACATTGGGGACATTGGGGGTTGACATTGGGTGGATTGGGGACATTGGGGGTTGGGGACATTGGGGGACAGGGGGCATTGGGGACAGGGGACACTGGGGGTGTTGGGGACATTGGGGGTTGGGGATATTGGGGACATTGGGGGATTTGGGGACACTGGGGACATTGGGGGACTGGGGACACTGGGGGTTGGGGACATTCAGGACATTGGGGATGTTGGGGGGATTGGGGATGTTGGGGGTTGGGGACATTGGGGGTTAGGGACATTGGGGTTTTGGGACATTGGGGTTGGGGACATTGGGGGCATAGGGGTTAGGGGACATTGGGGGAGGGGGACAGGGGGGGACATTGGGGGATTTGGGGACATTGGGGGTTGGGGACATTGGGGGACATTTGGGGACATTGGGGGGTTTTTGGGGACATTGGGGGTTTGGGGGACATTGGGGACATTGGGGACATTGGGGACATTGGGGACATTGGGGGATTTGGGACATTGGGGTGTTGGGGACATTGGGGTCCTGGGGGACATTGGGAATTTGGGGATTTGAGGGACATTGGGGGGTTGAGGACATTTGGGGACAGTGGGGGGTTGAATTGGGACACTGGGGTGACACCGGGGACATTGGGCTGGGAGGTGACACTTTGGGGATGGAGGTGACATTTTGGGGATTGGGGGGGGATGGCACTTTGGGGATGGGAGGTGACACTTTGGGGATGGGGGTGACATTTTGGAATTGGAGGTGACACTTTGGGGGTGGGAGGTGACATTTTGGGGGTGGAGGTGACACTTTGGGGATGGGGTGACACTTTGGGGTGGGAGGTGACACTTTGGGGGTGGGAGGTGACATTTGGGGTGACCCCTCTGTCCCCTCCCACAGTGAGGCCGCCGCCCACTACAACCCTGAGCCCCCCGTAAGTGACCCCTGACCCCTGACCCCTCCTCAGGGACCCTCGGGGGTGGCCCCTGACCCCACCCCCCCCCCATGTCCCCTCCCCACATTTGGGGTCCCCCTCCCCACCTTTGGGTGTTGTCCCCACCCCGGATTTGGGATTTGGGGTCCCCCCCACATTTGGGGTCCCACATTTGGGGTCCCCTGTCACCCCTGCCATGTCCCCTCTGGATTTTGGGTTCCCTGACCCCACAGATTTGGGATCCCGGATTTGGGGTCCCGGATTTGGGGACCCCTGACCCCCGGGGATTTTGGTTTCCCCCCCCACCCCCTCTTGGATTTGGGGTCCCCTTTTCCCGCCAGATTTGGGGTCCCTGACGCCCCTGGATTTGGGGTTCCCTGTCATTGTCCCCTCCAGATTTGGGGTCCCCCGCCATGTCCCCCCTGGATTTGGGGTCCCATGTCATCATCCCCCCCCAGATTTGGGGTCCCTGACCCCTCCTGGATTTGGGGCCCTGGATTTGGGGTCCCCTGACCCCTGGGGATTTGGGGTTCCTTGTCCCTCCTCCCCCAGGATTTGGGCTCCCCTGACCCCCAGATTTGGGGTCCTGGATTTGGGGTCCTGGATTTGGGGTCCCCTGAGCCCCCCATTTTGGGGTCCCTGACCCCTCCCTGGATTTGGGGTCCCCAATTTGTTGTCCCTGACCCCTCTCTGGATTTGGGGTCCGTTTTTGGGGTCCCTGACCCCTCCCCGGATTTGGGGTCCCCAATTTGGGGTCCCTGACCCCTCCCCGGATTTGGGGTGCCGTTTTTCGGGTCCCTGACCCCTCCCCGGATTTGGGGTCCGTTTTTGGTGTCCCTGACCCCTCCCCGGATTTGGGGTCCGTTTTTGGGGTCCTGGATTCAGGGTCCCTGACCCCTCCGTGGATTTGGGGTCCCCAATTTGGGGTCCCTGACCCCTCCCTGGATTTGGGGTGCCGTTTTTGGGGTCCCTGACCCCTCCCCATTTTTGGGGTCCCTGACCCCTCTCTGGATTTGGGGTGCCGTTTTTGGGGTCCCTGACCCCTCCCCGGATTTGGGGTCCCTGACCCCTCCCCGGATTTTGGGTCCCATTTTGGGGTCCCTGACCCCTCCCCGGATTTGGGGTCCCATTTTGGGGTCCCTGACCCCTCTCTGGATTTGGGGTCCCGTTTTGGGGTCCCTCCCACCCCTCTCTGGTTGGGATTTGGGTTTTTGGGGTCCCTGACCCTTCACCCAGCTGGGGTCCCATTTTGGGGGTCCCCACTGGGTTCTGTGAGCCACTGGGAGCCACTGGGATCTGATGGGGGCACTGGGAGCCACTGGGAGCCACTGGGAGCCACTGGAATCCACTGGGATCTGATGGGGTCTAATGGGGTCTGATGGGGTCTAAAGGGAGCACTGGGATCCATTGGGATATATCGGGGCACCAGGAGCCACTGGGAGCCACTGGGATCCACTGGGAGCCACTGGGATCTGATGGGGTCTGATGGGGGCACTGGGATCCACTGGGAGCCACTGGGATCTGATGGGGTCACTGGGAGCCACTGGGAGCCACTGGGATCTGATGGGATCTGATGGGGTCTAATGGGGGCACTGGGAGCCACTGGGAGCCACTGGGATCTGATGGGGTCAAATGGGATCTGATGGGGTCACTGGGAGCCACTGGGACCCACTGGGATCTGATGGGGTCACCGGGGTCACTGGGATCCACTGGGAGCCACTGGGATCTGATGGGGGCACTGGGACCCACTGGGATACACTGGGATCTGATGGGGTCTGATGGGGTCACTGGGATCCACTGGGAATCTGATGGGGCCACTGGGAGCCACTGGGATCTGATGGGGTCACTGGGATCTGATGGGGTCACTGGGAGCCACTGGGATCTGATGGGGTCACTGGGATCCACTGGGATATATCGGGGCACCAGGAGCCACTGGGAGCCACTGGGATCTGATGGGGGCACTGGGAGCCACTGGGATCTGATGGGGTCTAATGGGGGCACTGGGATCCATTGGGATATACTGGGATCCACTGGGATCTGATGGGGTCATTGGGATCCACTGGGAGCCACTGGCATCCACTGGGATCTAATGGGGTCTGCTGGGGGCACTGGGATCCATTGGGATATATCGGGGCACCAGGAGCCACTGGGAGCCACTGGGAGCTACTGGAATCCACTGGGATCTGATGGGGTCTAATGGGGGCACTGGGAGCCACTGGGATATATCAGGGCACCAGGAGCCACTGGGATCTAATGGGATCTGATGGGGGCACTGGGAGCCACTGGGATCTGATGGGGTCTAATGGGGGCACTGGGAGCCACTGGGATCCACTGGGAGCTACTGGGAGCCACTGGGAGCCACTGGGATCTGATGGGGTCTAATGGGGGCACTGGGAGCCACTGGGAGCCACTGGGATCTGATGGGGTCTAATGGGGGCACTGGGAGCCACTGGGAGCCACTGGGATCTGATGGGGTCTAATGGGGGCACTGGGAGCCACTGGGAGCCACTGGGAGCCACTGGGATCTGATGGGGTCTAATGGGGGCACTGGGAGCCACTGGGAGCCACTGGGATCTGATGGGGGCACTGGGAGCCACTGGGATCTGATGGGGGCACTGGGAGCCACTGGGATCTGATGGGGGCACTGGGAGCCACTGGGATCTGATGGGGTCTAATGGGGGCACTGGGAGCCACTGGGAGCCACTGGGATCTGATGGGGGCACTGGGAGCCACTGGGATATATCGGGGCACCAGGAGCCACTGGGAGCCACTGGGATCTGATGGGATCTGATGGGGTCTGATGGGGTCACTGGGATCCACTGGGAGCCACTGGGATCTGATGGGGGCACTGGGATCTGATGGGGCCACTGGGATCCACTGGGAGCCACTGGGATCTGATGGGGCCACTGGGATCCACTGGGATATATCGGGGCACCATGAGCCACTGGGAGCCACTGGGATCTGATGGGGGCACTGGGAGCCACTGGGAGCCACTGGTGCCTACTGGGATCCAATGGGATCCACTGGGATATATCAGGGCACTGGGATCTGATGGGGTCTACTGGGGTCACCGGGAGCCACTGGGATCTAATGGGATCCACTGGGACCTCATGGGGTCTACTGGGAGCCACTGGGATCCACTGGGATGTATCGGGTCACTGGGATCCACTGGGATCCATTGGGGCCTACTGGCATCTAATGGGGTCACTGGGAGCCACTGGGATCTAATGGGATCTAATGGGATTTGGGGTCAGGATTTGGGGTCCCCAGACCACTGGGATCTCTCCATTAGGATCCACTGGGGGACTCTGAGATTTGGGGAGCACTGGGATTTGGGATCCCCCAGGATTTGGGGCACTGGGATTTGGGGGTCCCCCCCACTGGGATTTGGGATCGCCCCATGATTTGGGGTCAGGATTTGGGGGTCCCCAGACTTTGGGGTCCCCCCAGGATTTGGGGTCAGGATTTGGGGTGGATCAGGATTTGGGGGTTCTCCAAGGTTTGGGGTTCCATGGGGATTTGGGGATCCCTGATGATTTGGGGTCAGGATTTGGGATCAGGATTTGGGATTTCCCCATGATTTGGGGTCAGGATTTGGGGTCCCCCCATGATTTGGGATCAGGATTTGGGGTCAGGATTTGGGGTCCCCCCATGATTTGGGGTCAGGATTCGGGGGTCCCCAGACTTTGGGGGTTCTCCATCATTTGGGGTCAGGATTTGGGGGTCCCCCCATGATTTGGGGTCAGGATTTGGGGTTCCCCAGACTTTGGGGTCCCCCCATAATTTGGGGTCAGGATTTGGGGTTCCCCAGACTTTGGGGGTTCTCCATGATTTGGGGTCAGGATTCGGGGGTCCCCCCATAATTTGGGGTCAGGATTCGGGGGTCCCCCCATGATTTGGGGTCAGGATTTGAGGTCCCCCCATGATTTGGGGTCAGGATTTGGGATCAGGATTTGGGGTCAGGATTTGGGATTTCCCCATTATTTGGGGTCAGGATTTGGGGTTCCCCAAACTTTGGGGTCCCCCCAGGATTTGGGGTCAGGATTTGGGGTTCCCCAGACTTTGGGGGTTCTCCATGATTTGGGGTCAGGATTTTGGGGTCCCCCCATGATTTGGGGTCAGGATTCGGGGGTCCCCCCAATATTTGGGGTCAGGATTTGGGGTGGGTCAGGATTTGGGGTCCCCCCATAATTTGGGGTCAGGATTCGGGGGTCCCCCCATGGTTTGGGGTCAGGATTTGGGGTCTCCCCATGATTTAGGGTCAGGATTTGGGGTCCCCCCATGATTTGGGGTCAGGATTCGGGGGTTCCCCAGACTTTGGGGGTTCTCCATGATTTGGGATCAGGATTTGGGGGTCCCCCCATGATTTGGGGTCAGGATTTGGGGTTCCCCAGACTTTGGGGGTTCTCCATGATTTGGGATCAGGATTTGGGGGTCCCCCCATGATTTGGGGTCAGGATTTGGGGTTCCCCAGACTTTGGGGTCCCCCCATGATTTGGGGTCAGGATTTGGGGTCCCCCCATGATTTGGGGTCAGGATTTGGGGTCCCCCCATGATTTGGGGTCATGATTTGGGGTTCCCCAGACTTTGGGGTCCCCCCATGATTTGGGGTCAGGATTCGGGGGTCCCCAGCCCCCCTGACCCCCCCATTTCCCCCCAGGACATGGAGGTGAGCCCCACCGAGCTCATGAACATCCTCAACAGGGTCGTCACCCGCCGTGAGTGCCCCCCGAAATCGGGGTTCAGGGCGGGGATTTTGGGGTCCCCGACACTCCCGAGGGCTCCCTGGGGCTCTCCAGAATTTGGGGACCCCCAAAATCCCCCCCGGACACCCCCAAAATCCCCCGCGACCCCCCCAGATCCCGACCTGAAGACGGACGGATTCGGGCTGGACACGTGCCGCAGCATGGTGGCCGTCATGGACGTACCCCGGAATTTTGGGGCGATTTTGGGGGATTTTGGGGATTTTGGGGGGGGGGATCCTCCAGGGGTTTTGGGGTGCAGGGAAATGGGGGGGTCCCCGGTGAACCCCAAAATGTCCTTGACGAGCCCCCCCAGAGCGACACCACCGGGAAATTGGGGTTTGAGGAGTTCAAGTACCTCTGGAACAACATCAAGAAGTGGCAGGTGAGCACCCCGAAATTTTATTTTTAGGGTGGGGAGGTCCTAAAAATTTTGGGGGGACCCCGAAAAATATGGGGTGGGAGGTTAAAGTGGAATGGGAGCCCAAAATTGGGGTGGTCAGGGTGAAAGGGGACCCCAAAAATGGAGGGAAAAGGGAAATTGGGGGGATCCCAAAATAAATGAGCCCCAAAATGGAGGAAAAGCCAAAAATTTGGGGTGCGGGAACCCCAAAAATCGGGATGGGAACCCCAAATTTGGGATGGGAACCCCAAAATTTTGGGGTGGGAGGTGAAAGTGGAATGGGATCCCAAAATTGGGGTGCTCAGGGTGAAAAGGGACCCCAAAAATGGAGGAAAAAGGGAAAATCTGGGGGGGATCCCCAAAAAAATGAGCCCCAAAATTGAGGGAAACGCAAAATTTGGGGTGGGGGAACCCCAAAATTTGGGGTGGGGGAACCCCAAAAATTGGGATGGGAACCCCAAAATTTTGGGGTGGGAGGTGAAAGTGGAATGGGATCCCAAAATTGGGATGCTCAGGGTGAAAAGTGACCCCAAAAATGGAGGGGAAAGGGAAAATTGGGGGGATCCCAAAATAAATGAGACCCAAAATGGAGGAAAACCCAAAATTTGGGGTGGGGGGACTCCAAAAATTGGGATGGGAACCCCCAAAAATCGGGATGGGGACCCCAAAATTATGGGGTGGGAGATTAAAGTGGAATGGGATCCCAAAATTGGGGTGTTCAGGGTGAAAGGGGACCCCAAAAATGGAGGGAAAAGGGAAAATTGGGGGAGATCCCAAAATAAATGCGCCCCAAAATGGAGGAAAACCCAAAATTTGGGGTGGGGGAACCCCAAAAATGGGGATGGGAACCCCAAAATTATGGGGTGGGAGGTGAAAGTGGAATGGGATCCCAAAATTGGGGAGCTCAGGGTGAAAAGGGACCCCAAAAATGGAGGAAAAAGGGAAAATCTGGGGGGGATCCCAAAATAAATGAGCCCCAAAATGGAGGAAAACCCAAAATTTGGGGTGGGGGGACCCCAAAAATGGGGATGGGAACCCCAAAATTGGGATGGGAACCCCAAAATTACGGGGTGGGAGGTTAAAGTGGAATGGGATCCCAAAATTGGGGTGTTCAGGGTGAAAGGGGACCCCAAAAATGGAAGGAAAAGGGAAAATTGGGGGAGATCCCAAAATAAATGAGCCCCAAAATGGAGGAAAATGCAAAATTTGGGGTGGGGGGACCCCAAAAATCGGGATGGGCACCCCAAAATTCGGGGTTACTCAGAACTGGGGAAGACCCCAAAATGAGGTGGACACCCTAAAAAATGGGAATCCCCCTCCCCAAAATCGGGGAGGAACGCCAAAATCGAGGGGAGGAACCCCAAAATTTGGGGGTGGAACCCCAAAATTTCCCTTCTTAAATCCCAACCCCCTAAAAACGTGAGGGGGGGGATTTAGGAACCCCAAAATTTGGATTTAAGGATTTTGAAGTCCCTTCAAAGGGGATGAGGGAGGATTTTTTGGGGTTTGGGAGGGTCCCCAAATTTTGGGGAGGGGGTCAGGGGGATTTGGGGGTGCGGGATCTCCAAAAAATGCCCTCAAAAATCCCAAAATGCCCTCAAAAATCCCAAAATTTGTGTCCCCCCCCCAATCCCAGTGCGTGTACAAACAATTCGACAGCGACCGCTCGGGCACCATCGGGCCCCAGGAGCTGCCCGGGGCCTTCGAGGCTGCAGGTTTGGGGGATTTTGGGGTTTTTTTTGGGATTTTTGGGGATTTTGGGGGATTTTGGGGGATTTTGGGGGATTTTGGGGATTTTTGGGGATTTTGGGAGGTTTTTGGGGATTTTGGGGGGATTTTTGGGGGGTGTAGGGGGGGTTTTGTGGGGATTTGGGACTTTTTTTTGACTTTTGGGGGGGAGTTTTTGGGATTTTTGGGGGATTTTTGGGAGACTTTTGAGATTTTGGGGGATTTTGAGGGGTTTTGGCGATTTTTGGGAGATTTTCGGGAGGATTTTGGGGGGATTTTTGGGGGGGTGTAGGGGGTTTTTGTGGGGATTTTGGAGTTTATTTTGGATTTTAGGGTGGAGTTTTTGGGATTTTGGGGGATTTTTTGGTGTTTTTTGGGGAGTTTTTTGGGTTTTTTGGGGGGATTTTTGGGAGGTTTTTAGGGGATTTTTCGGGGATTTTTGGGAGGGTTTTGGGGATTTTGGGGGATTTTTTGGGAGGTTTTTGGGGATTTTGGGGGGATTTTTTGGGGGGATTTTGGGGATTTTTTGGGGATTTTTGGGAGGTTTTTAGGGGTTTTGGGAGGATTTTTGGGGGCAGTTTTGGGGATTTTTTTTGGAGGTTTTTGGGAGGTTGGGGGATTTTGGGGGGTTTTAGGGGATTTTTTTGGGGATATTGGGGATTTTGGTGGGATTTTTTGGGGTTTTGGGGGGGTTGGGGATTTTTGGGGGGATTTTTTGGTGGGATTTTTTGGGGATATTTGGGGATTTTGGGGGGATATTTTGGGGATTTTGGGGGATTTTTGGGAGATTTTTGGGGGGCATTTTGTGGGGGGGGGGACAGCAGGGGATGGCGGGAAGGGATTTTGGGGGATTTTGGGGGACCCAAATCCCAAATTTTTAGGGGGATTTTGGGGTTTCCAGGACATTTTGGGGCTGCAATTTGGGCTCAGGCCGTTTTGGGGATTTTTAGGATCTTTAGGGTTTTTGGGAATATTTGAATATTTGGGGGCTGTTTTTGGGGAATTGGCCGATTTTGGGGGGATTTTGGGCGATTTTGGGGGTTTTTAGGGATTTTGGGGGGGTTGAGGGGTTTTTGGGGAGGTTTTGGGATTTTTGGGGGTTTGGGGATTTTGGGGGATCGGGGGATTTTGGGGGGTTTTTGGGCGATTTTGGGGGTGGAGGTTTTGCGATTTTGGGGGTTTTTCAGGGGCGATTTTGGGGGTTTGAGGGCATTTTTTGGGGGGGTTTTAGGGGGGGGTTTTGGGAATTTTTAGGGTTTTTTTGGGGATTTTGGGCGATTTTGGGGGTTGGGTTGGGAGGTTTGGGGGGTTTGAGGATTTTGGGGGTTTTTTGGCGATTTTTGGGGTTTTTGGGCGATTTTGGGGAGTTCAAGGGCATTTTGGGGGTTTTTGGGGATTTTGGGGGTTTTGAGGGCATTTTGGGGGCGGGTTGGGGATTTTTGGGGGGTTTTTGATTTTGGGGGGGATTTTGGGGTTTTGGGGTTTGGGGGTTTTGGGGGTGGTTTTGGGAGATTTTGGGGGTTTGAGGGGATTTTTTAGGGGTTTGGGGGCGATTTTGGGGGTTTGAGGGAGGTTTTGGGGGATTTTGGGGGATTTTTTGGGGAATTTTGCCGATTTTGGGGGGGTTTTGGGGATTTTGGGGGGGTTTGGGGATTTTGGGGGGTTTGAGGGGATTTTGGGGGTTTGGGGCGATTTTGGGGGGGGGGGATTTTTTGGGGAGTTCAAGGGCATTTTGGGGGGGTTTGAGGGATTTTGGGGGTTTGGGGGCGATTTTGGGGGTTTGAGGGCGTTTTGGGGTTTTTGGGCATTTTGGGGGCTTTGAGGGGCATTTGGGGGGGTTTGGCGATTTTTGGGGGTTTGAGGGCATTTTGGGGGGGTTCGAGGGCATTTTGGGGGGGTTTTGAGGGGAAATTTTTGGGGGTTCGAGGGCATTTTGGGGGGGTCAAAGGTCACGTGTCCCCAGGGAAACCTGCTGCCCCCCCGCCATCCATTTGGGGCGGGGCCCGGGACGAGGGTATGGGGGTTTTCAAAGTTTTCGGGGAATTTCCAAAATTTTGGGGGCCAAATTGGGAGAGAAACCCCAAAACTGGGGAAAAATCCCAAAAAATTTGGGGAGAAAATTTTGAAAATTGGGGAGAGAAATCCCAAAATCTGGGGAAAATCCTAAAAATCTGGGGGAGAAATCCCAAAATCTGGGGGAGATCCGAAATTGGGGAGAAAATCCCAAAATCTGGGGGGAAAATCCTAAAATTGGCAGAGAAATCCCAAAATCTGGGGGAGATCCAAAATTCGGGAGAGAAATCCCAAAATCTGGGGGGAAAATCCTGAAATCTGGGGGAGAAACCCCAAAATCTGGGGAAAATCCTAAAATTGGCAGAGGAACCCCAAAATCTGGGAGAGAAAATCCTAAAATTGGGAGAGAAACCCTAAAATAATGGGGTGGAGGGGGGAAATCCAAGAATTGTGGGGGAATCCCAAAATCTGGGGAGAAAATCCTAAAATCGGCAGAGAAATCCCAAAATCTGGGGGAGAACCCCCAAAATCCAGGGGAGAAATCCCAAAATCTGGGGGAAATCCGAAATTCGGGAGAGAAACCCCAAAATCTGGGGGGGAAATCCTGAAATCTGGGGAGATCCAAAACCCCAAAAAATCTGGGGAGAAAACCCCAAAATCTGGGGAGATCCGAAAATTGGGCAGAGAAATCCCAAAATCTGGGGAAAACCCAAAATCTGGGGAACCAAATTGGGAAAAAATTGGGAGAAAATCCGAAAATCGGGGAGAAACCCCAAAATCTGGGGAAATCAAATTGGGAAAATGGGGGAGAAAACCCCAAAATAATGGGGTGGGGAAATCCTAAAATTGGGGGAGAAATCCCAAAATCTGGGGAGAAAAAACTAAAATCTGGGGAGAATCCCAAAATTGGGGAGAAACCCCAAAATCCTAAAATCCTAAACCGGGGAGATCCCAAATTGGGAGAAAAACCCAAAATCTGGGGAAAAAATCCCCAAAATTGGGAGAGAAATCCTAAAATAATGGGGTGGGAGAGAAACCCCAAAATTTGGGGGAATCCCAAATCTGGGGAGAAAATCCTAAAATCGGGGAGAGAAATCCCAAAAATCTGGGGAGAAAAAAAATCCAGAAATCCCAAAATCAGGGGAGAAAACCCAAAATCTGGGGGAAAATCCTGAAATTGGGGGAGAAAATCCTAAAATCGGGGAGAAACCCCAAAATCCAGGGAGAAAATCCAAAATTGGGAGAAATCCCAAAATCTGGGGAGAAACCCCAAAATCTGGGGAGATCCAAAATTTGGGAGAAAATCCCAAAATCTGGGGAAAATCCTGAAATTTCAGGAGAAACCCTAAAATTTGGGGAAATTCTAAAATCTGGGGAGAAACCCCAAAATTTGGGGAAACCTGAAATCTGGGGAATCCAAAAATTGGGGGAAAATCCTGAAATCGGGGGAGAAACCCCAAAATCTGGGGGGAAATCCCAAAATTTGGGGGGAAATCCAAAAATTGGCAGAGAAATCCCAAAATCTGGGGGAGAAAATCCTAAAAGAAATCCAAAAATGGGGAGAAAAATCCCAAAATCTGGGGAGAAAATCCAAAATTGGGGAGAAACCCTAAAATAATGGGGAAATCCTAAAAATTGGAGGGGAAGAGAAACCCCAAAATCTGGGGAAAAAATCTAAATCAAATTGGGGAACTGGAATTGGGAGAGAAACCCCAAAATTTGGGGGGGGAAATCCTGAAATCTGGGGGAGAAAATCCTAAAATCGGCAGAGAAATCCCAAAATCTGGGGGAGAAATCCCAAAATCTGGGGGAGAAATCCCAAAATCAGGGGGAGAAAATCCTAAAATCGGCAGAGAAACCCCAAAATCTGGGGGAGAAAATCCTAAAATTGGGAGAAAATCCTAAAATTGGCAGAGAAATCCCAAAATCTGGGGGAGAAAATCCCAAAATCTGGGGGAGAAAATCCTAAAATCAGGGGGAATTGCAAAATCAGGGGAGAAATCCTAAAATTTGGGGGGGAAATCCCAAAATCTGGGGGAGAAAATCCTAAAATTGGCAGAGAAATCCCAAAATCTGGGGGGGAAAATCCTAAAATTGGGAGAAATCCCAAAATCTAAAATCCAAAATTGTGAGGAATCCCAAAATCGGGGAGAAAATCCCAAAATCTGGGGGGAAAACCCAAAATCTGGGGGAAATTGCAAAATCCAGGAGAGAAATCCCAAAATCTGGGGGAGATCCAAAACTGGGAAGAAACCCCAAAATTGATGGGAAAATCCTAAAATTGGCAGAGAAATCCCAAAAATCCAGGGAGATCCGAAACTGGGGAGAAAATCCCCAAAATCTGGGGAAAACCAAATTGGGGAGAAAACCCCAAAATTTGGGAGATCCAAAATTGGGGAGAAAAAAATCCCCTAAAAATTGGGAGAGAAGTCCCAAAATCTGGGGGAGAAAATCCTAAAATCTAGGGGAGATCCGAAATTCGGGAGAGAAACCCCAAAATCTGGGGGAGAAAATCCTAAAATTGGGAGAGAAATCCTAAAATAATGGGGTGGAGGGGGGAAATCCAAGAATTGTGGGGGAATCCCAAAATCTGGGGGAGAAAATCCTAAAATCGGCAGAGAAACCCCAAAATTTGGGGGAGAAAATACTAAAACCGGGAGAGAAATCCCAAAATCCGGGGGAGAAATCCCAAAATCTGGGGGAGAAAATCCCAAAATCTGGGGGAGAAAATCCCAAAATCTGGAGGAGATCCGAAATTCGGGAGAGAAATCCCAAAATCTGGGGGGGGAAATCCTAAAATCAGGGGGAATTGCAAAATCAGGGGAGAAATCCTAAAATTGGGGGAGAAATCCCAAAATCTGGGAGAGAAAATCCTAAAAGTGGGAGAGAAATCCCAAAATCTGGGGCAGAAAATCCTAAAACTGGGAGAGAAACCCCAAAATCTGGGGGAGAAAATCCTGAAATTGGGAGAGAAATCCTAAAATCGGGGGAGAAATCCCAAAATCCAGGGGGGAAATCCAAAAACTCGGGGGTAATCCCAAAATTGGGGAAAACCCAAAACCTGAGGGGAAAACCCAAAATTTGGGGGGGGAAAACCTAAAATTTGGGAAAATCCCCAGGGATGAAATCCCAAAATTTGGGGGGAAATCCCAAAATTTTGGGGTCTCCCCCAAAATTTTGGGGAGAAAAAGTCCCAAAAATTGGGGAGAGGAGGAGAAATCCTAAAATTGGGGTCTCCCCCCAAAATCGGGGTTGGGGGAGAACCCCAAATCCAGGGAGAAATCCCCTGATTTTTGGGGTCTCCCCAAATTGGGGGGGGAAATCCCCAAACTGGGGGGTCCCCAAAATTTTGGGGAAAATTAAAATTGGGTGGGGTATCCCAAAATTTGGGGTCTCCCCCTAATTTTGGGGAGAAATCCCAAAATTTTTGGGGATCCCCCCAAAATTTGGGAGGGAAACCTGAAATTTGGGGAAATCCTTTGGGGTCTCCCCCAAAATTGGGGTCCCCCCCATTTTGGGGTCCCTCCTGAAATTTTGGGGATCCCCCTAAAATTTGGGAGAAAATTTCTAATTTTGGGGTCTCCCCCTTGGGGATTTTTTGGGTCCCCCGTGATTTTAGGGGGAACCCCTAATTTTTGGGGTCCCCCCTTGGGGTTTTTTGATTTTGGGGTCCCCCCTAATTTTGGGATCTCCCCACTGATTTTTGGGGTCTCCCCCCTAATTTTGAGGTCCCCTGATTTTTGGGGTCTCCCCTGATTTTTGGGGTCTCCCCTAATTTTGGGGTCCCCCCTGAATTTTGGGGTCTCCCCTGATTTTTGGGGTCTCCCCCCTGATTTTTGGGGTCCCCCTGAATTTTGGGGTCCCCCTGATTTTTGGGGTCTCCCCCCTAATTTTGGGGTCTCCCCTCTGATTTTGGGGTCCCCCCTGAATTTTGGGGTCCCCCCCAATTTTGGGGTCCCCCCTGATTTTGGGGTCTCCCCCCTGATTTTTGGGGTCTCCCCTAATTTTGGGATCTCCCCCCTGATTTTTGGGGTCCCCCCTAATTTTGGGGTCTCCCCCCTGATTTTTGGGGTCTCCCCCCGATTTTTGGGGTCCCCCCCCTAATTTTGGGGTCTCCCCCCTGAATTTTGGGGTCCCCTGAATTTTTGGGGTCCCCCCAGGTGCCTTCAAGTCCCTGGACCGGGACGGGTCGGGGCAGATCCGCGTCAGCCTCCAGGAGGTGGGTCTGGGGTCCCGAGGGGGTTTTTGGGGTCCCCGGGGGGGATTTTGGGGTCCCGGGGGGATTTTGGGGTCCCCCGGGTGGGTTTTGGGGTCCTCCCGTTCATTTTGGGGTCCCCCAGGGGGTTTTGGGGGGTTCCTTTCATTTTGGGGGGAGTCCCCAGAATTTTGGGGGGTTGAGGCACTGGGGAGGTAAAGGAGGGAGACCCCCCAAATGGGGACCCCAAAATCCCTGGGATTGAGGCACTGGGGAGACCCCAAATCCCCCAGGGACCCCCAAAATCCCCCCGGGGTGACCCCAAACCCTTTAGGGACCCCCAAACCCCTCAGGGACCCCCAAAATCCCCCAGGGGTGACCCCAAATCCCTCAGGGACCCCCAAAATCCCTCTGGAGTGACCCCAAATCCCTCAGGGACCCCCAAAATCCCTCAGGGACCCCCAAAATCCCCCCAGGGTGACCCCAAATCCCTCAGGGACCCCCAAAATCCCCCTGGGGTGACCCCAAATCCCTCAGGGATCCCCAAATCCCTCAGGGACCCCCAAAATCCCCCAGGGGTGACCCCAAAACCCTCAGGGATCCCCAAAATCCCTCAGGGACCCCCAAAATCCCACGGGGGTGACCCCAAATCCCTCAGGGACCCCCAAAATCCCTCAGGGACCCCCAAAATCCCCCAGGGGTGACCCCAAAACTTCCTGAGACCCCCCAAATCCCTCAGGGACCCCCAAAATCCCCCAAGGTTGACCCCAAAACCTTCTGGGACCCCCAAAATCCCTCAGGGACCCCCAAAATCCCCCCGGGGTGACCCCAAACCCCTCAGGGACGCCCCAAATCCCCCAAGGGTGACCCCAATCCCCCAGGGACCCCAAAAAATCCCTCAGGGACCCCCAAAAAATCCCCCGGGGTGACCCCCCAAACCCTTTGGGGTGACCCCAAATCCCTCAGGGACCCCCAAAATCCCCCAGGGGTGACCCCAAATCCTCCTGGGTGACCCCAAACCCTTCAGGGACCCCCAAAATCCCTCAGAGACCCCCAAAATCTCCCAGAGGTGACCCCAAATCCCTCAGGGACCCCCAAAATCCCCCAGGGGTGACCCCAAATCCCCAGGGACCCCCAAAATCCCCCAAATCCTGACCGGGTGTCCCCCAACAGTGGCTCCAGCTCACCATGTACTCGTGAGGGGACCCCCGGGACCCTTCCAGAACCTTCCAGAACCTTCCAGGACCCCCCAAAACCTCCTCGGATGCTCCAGGACCCCCCCAAAACCTCCCTGGACCCCCCAACTGCACCCCCGGCCCCCCCATCTGCACCCCCTCCCCAAATAAAAACCCCCCAACCTCGCTTGGGACTTCTGGCTCTGATTTGGGGGGGTCCGGGGGGATTTGGGGAGATTTTGGGGGGGTCTGTGGGGATTTTGGGGGTATCTGTGAGAATTTTGGGGGTATCTGTGAGACTTTGGGGGGGGTCTGTTAGAATTTGAGGGGTCTCTGAAAATTTGGGGGGGTCTGTGAGGATTTTGGGGGGTCTGTGAGAATTTGGGGGGTCTGTGAGAATTTGAGGGGTCTGTGAGGATTTTTGGGGGGTCTCAGAATTTTGGGGGTCTCTGAGAATTTGGGGGTCTGTGAGAATTTGAGGGTCTGTGAGGATTTTTGGGGGTCTCAGAATTTTGGGGGGGTCTGTGAGAATTTTGGGGGTCTGTGAGAATTTGGGGAATTCTGAGAATTTGGGGGTCTGTGAGGATTTGGGGGTCTCTGAGAATTTTGGGGGGTCTGTGAGGATTTGGGGGATCTCTGAGAATTTGGGGGATCTCTGAGGATTTTGGGGGTCTGTGAGAATTTTGGGGGTCTGTTAGAATTTGAGGGGTCTCTGAGAATTTGGGGGGTCTGAGAATTTGGGGGGGGTCTGTGAGGATTTTGGGGGGGTCTCTGAGAATTTGGGGGGTCTCTGAGAATTTGGGGTGGTCTATGAGGATTTTGGGGGTCTGTTACAATTTTGGGGGGTCTGTGAGCATTTTGGGGGGTCTGGAAGAATTTTGGGGGGTCTGTGAGAATTTGAGGGATGTCTGAGAATTTGGGGGAATCTCTGAGAATTTTGGGGGGGTCTGTGAGGATTTTGGGGGGAATTCCCGGGTCTGGAGTCCTGGGGGGCTCCGGGGGTCGGTAACGGCGGGGGGGGGGCGGCCCGGGTTCAGTTCAGTCCCGGTGTGGGGGGTCCCGGTGTCCCGGTTCCAGTGGGGGGGTCCCGGTCCCAGTCCCAGTGTGGGGGTCCCAGTTCCGGTATGGGAGTCCCGGTCTCGGTCCCGGTCCCGGTAGGGGGGTCCCGGTTCCGGTGTCCCGGTCCCGATCTGGGGGGTCCCAGTTGCGGTATGGAGGTCCCGGTCCCGGTCCCGGTCTGGGGGTCCCGGTTCCAGTGTGGGGGTCCCGGTCCCAGTCCCGGTGTGGGGGTCCCGGTCCTGGTGGCGGTCCCGGTCCCGGTAGGTGGGTCCCGGTCCCCGAGTGGGTGTCCCGGTGTCCCGATCCCGGTGGAGATGTCCCTGTTCCGGTATGGGAGTGCCGGTCCCTGTGTCCTGGTCTCAGTCCGGGTGTCCCGGTCCCGGTGTCCCGGTTCCGGTGTCCCGGTTAAGGTATGGGAGTCCCGATCCCGGTGTCCTGGTCTCAGTCCGGGTGCCCCGGTCCCGGTATCCCGGTCTCAGTCCGGGTGCCCCGGTCCCGGTTCCGGTATGGGAGTCCCGGTCCCGGTCCCGGTGTCCTGGTCTCAGTCCGGGTGTCCCGGTTCCGGTACGGGAGTCCCGGTCCCGGTGTCCCGGTCTTAGTCCCGGTCCCGGTGTCCCCACCCCCCCGTCCCCCCCCGTTCCCCGCAGGTGCCCCCGCTCCGCGCCCCCCCCGGTGCCGAGGGGCGGGTGCCGGCCCGGGGGGAGGTGCCCGGGCGCGCCCGGCCCCGGTGCCCGGGCGGCGGCGGAGCCTCCCCGGTGCGGGCCGGGCGATGGCGGCGCCCCCGGGGCGGCGGGAGCGGCTGCGGGCGCTGGCGCTGGGCCGGGGGGCGCTGGGGCTCGAGACCCTCCTGGACCTGCTGCTGTCCCCTGGCGGGGGCTGCGGCTGTCCCTGTCCCTGCCGGCACCGGCCCCGTTCCCGACCGGCACCGGGAACCCCGCCCCCCCTGGGACACCGCCGGGGCCGGCGGCGGCGGCGACCGCGGCGACCGCGACAGCGACAACGACAGCGACAGCGACAGCGACAGACACGTCCGGGACTTTCTGAGCTGGGGTAACGCGGGGAACCGGCACCGGCACCGGCACCGGCACCGGGACGGGGGGGTGCGGTCGGGCTGGGGGCACCTGGAACCTGGAATCGCTTGGACTGGGGGGGCCCGGGACTGGGGGGCACCGAACCGGCACCGGGACCCGGGGTGCCCAGTCGGGCTGGGGGCACCGGGACAGGAACGGGAACGGGGGATTGGACTGGGGGAGTTCGGGACTGGGGGGCACCGGGACCGCACCAGGGAATCGGGTCAGGCTGGGGGGGGCACCGGGAACAGAATCGGGGATTGGATTAGGGGTTCGGGACTGGGGGGGGGGGGCACCGGCACCGAAACGGGGGGGTGCGGTCGGGCTGGGGGCACCGGGAACAGAATCGGGGATTGGATTGGGGGTTCCTGGGACTGGGGGGAACCGGCACCGAGACGGGGGTCCGGTCGGGCTGGGGGGGCACCGGGAACGGAATCGGGGATTGGACTGGGGGTTCGGGACTGGGGGGCACCGGGACCGGGACCGGACGGGGGTGCGGGTCAGGCTGGGGGGCACCGGGACAGGGAACAGGAACCGGGGGCTCGGATTCGGACTGGGGGCACCGGCACCGAGACAGGGGATCCGGTCAGGCTGGGGGGCACCGGGACAATGGGAACCCAGGGCTCGGACTGGGGGTTCGGGACTGGGGGACACCGGGACCCGGCACCGAGACAGGGGTCCGGTTGGGCTGGGGGGCACCGGGACAGGAACGGAACGGGGCTCCTGATTGGGGGGTTCGGGACTGGGGGGAACCAGGACCCCCCACCGGGACAGGGGGTCCGATCGGGCTGGGGGGCACCGGGACAGGGAACGGGAACCGGGGATTGGACTCCCCCTTCGGGACTGGGGGGAACCGGGACACGGAACGGGAACCGGGGATTGGACTGGGGGTTCGGGACTGGGGGAACCGGGACAGGAACAGGAACGGGGCTCGGATTCAGGGGGTTCGGGACTGGGGGTCACCGGTACCGAGAGGGGGGGCACGGAATAGGGGTTTGGGACCAGGGGGGCACCGGGACCGGGGGGGCACCGGAACCGGGAACGAAATGGGGGATCGGACTGTGGGGGTTCAGGACCGGGGGGGGCACCGGAACCGGGACTGAGACCGGAGCTTTAGGACTGGGGGGTTCGGGACCGGTAACGGGGGATTGGATCAGGGGGGTTCGGGACCGGGGAGGCACCGGGACAGGAAACGGGAACGGGGGATCGGATGGGGGGAGTTTGGGACCGGGAGGGCACCGGCACCGGCACCGGGACGGGGGGATCGGGTCGGGCTGGGGGGGGCGGCACCGGGACCGGTACCAGGACCGGGATGAGGGGCTCAGATGAGGGGGTCCGGGCTGGGGGGCACCGGCACCGGGAACAGGAGGGCGGTTCCGGGTATGGGACCGGGACCGGGACCGGGACCGGGGGGGCACCGGGTCCGCGATAGGAGGGGCCTCAGATTGGGGGATCCAGGACCGAGAACGGGGGGTCCGGTACCGGGGGGGTCCGGGCCCGAAGGCTTCGGAACCGGCTCGGGGGGTTCGGAACCGGCTCGGGGGGTTCGGAACCGGCTCTGGACTTCGGAACCGGGACCGGGCTGTCACAAATCCCAACCGGGGTGTCCCCCGGTCCCCCTGAAACCGGCTCGGGGGTTTAGGACCCGGGCTCAGGGGCGGGGTCTGGGGACAGGACCGTCACGGGCCAGGGGCACCGGGGTCCCACACATGGGGGGGGGACTCCCATTCATGCCGGGGGTGTTCAGGGACAGGACCCCGACGGGCCCTGAACCGGCACCCCACCCGGAGGGGGGGGGGGAGTGTCCCTCCGTCGGTACCGGAGGGTGGAGGGGTGGGGGGTCCGGTCCCGGTCACCGGAGGGGGGGGGGGTCCGGACCTCGGGTAATTTTGGGGGCGGTCCGGACCTCCCAGGGTGGTTTTGGGGGTTCGGACCTCGGGGTCATTTCGGGGGGTCCTGATGCCGGGGTCCCCTTTTGGGGGGGTCCCGATGTCGGGGTCCCTTTGGGGGTCCTGATGCCGGGATCCCTTTTGGGGGGTCCCGATGTCGGGGTCCTTTGGGGGTCCCTTTTCGGGGTCTCCTGGGGTGGGGCCGCTGCCCGTGGTGGTGGGTGGGGGGGGGGTGTGCCCGTTTTGGGGGGGGGGTGCCCGGTGGCGCCGCTCCTTTTCTGGGCACGGCGGGCCCGGTTCCCCCCCCCGCGGGCGGCGATCGCTGCGCGGCCATAAATGGGCTGAGGGTGCGCGCCCGCCCCCCCCCGCGGCACCGGGGGTGTCACACACAAACCGCCCCCCCCCCGGGCACTGTCACACCCCCCCCGAACCGAACCCAACCGAACCCAACCCAACCCCCAAAAAAATTCCCCCGGGAACCCGCCCCCCCAAAATATCCCAGCCTCCAACCCCCAAAAATATTCCTGCACCTCCAAGACCCCATCCCCCAAAAAAAAAAAAAAAAAATTCCTCTGGGATTCTCTTCCCAACCCCCCCTCCCCAAAAATATCCACTGGGATTTTCCCTCCAACCCCAAAAAATATTCCTGGGATTCTCCTTCCCGAGCCCCCAAAAATATTCCCTGGGATTCTCCCTCCAAGACCCCCCTTAAAAAAAATTCCTGGGATTTTCTCTCCAACCCCCAAAATACTCCCTAGGATTTTCTCTCTGACACCCCCCCAAAATATTCCTGATTCTCCCTCCAAGACCCCCCCTACAAAAAAAAAAAAAAATTAAAAAAAAACCCCTGGGATTCTTTCCAACCCCCACCAAATTCCGTGGGATTTCTCTTTCAATTTCCTTCCAAAAATTCGCTGGGATTCTCCCCCCAAAACACAACTTCCCCCCCCCCCAAATCTCCTCCAGATTCCCCCCCCCCCGCCCCACCAAATCCCATCACCCCCAAAACCCCAGACCCCCCCTCCAAATTCCCCCCAACCCAAACCCCCTCCCCAAATCGGGGTTGTGCCCCCAAACCCGGTGGTCCCTGACCCCCCGGTGACCTCTGACCTGGTCCAGTCCTGTTCCCCCCTGACCCAGTCCCGCTTCCGGTTCCCCGGTTCCAATTTCCCTCCTGACCCGGTCCTGGTTTGGTTCCCCCTGACCCCTCCCCGGTGTCCCCTGACCCGGTTCAGTCCCGGTTCCCCCCTGACCCTGTTCTGGTTCCCCTGACCCGGTTCTGGTTCTGGTTCCCCCCTGACCCGGTTCCGGTTCCCCTGACCCGGTTCTGGTTCCGGTTCCCCCCTGACCCGGTTCCGGTTCCCCTGACCCGGTTCTGGTTCCGGTTCCCCCCTGACCCGGTTCCGGTTCCCCCCTGACCCGGTTCTGGTTCCCCTGACCCCCCCCCGGTTCCCCCCTGACCCGGTTCTGGTTCCGGTTCTCCCCTAACCCCCCCAGTTCTGGTTCCCTGGTTCCCCCCCTGTTCCCCCCTGACCCGGTTCTGGTTCCGGTTCTCCCCTAACCCCCGGTTCCCCCCTGACCCGGTTCTGGTTCCGGTTCCCCCTGACCCGGTTCTGGTTCTGGTTCCTCTGACCCGGTTCTGGTTCTGGTTCCCTGACCCCCCCCTGGTTCCCCCCTGACCCGGTTCTGGTTCCGGTTCTCCCCTGACCCGGTTCTGGTTCCGGTCCCCCCTGACCCGGTTCTGGTTCCGGTTCCTCCTGACCCGGTTCTGGTTCCGGTCCCCCCTGACCCGCTTCCGGTCCCCCCTGACCCGGTTCTGGTTCCGGTCTCCCCTGACCCGGTTCTGGTTCCGGTCTCCCCTGACCCGGTTCCGGTCCCCCCTGACCCGGTTCCGGTCCCCCCTGACCCGGTTCTGGTTCCGGTTCCCCCTGACCCGGTTCTGGTTCCGGTCCCCCTGACCCGGTTCCGGTTCCGGTTCCCCCCCAGCCGAGCCCGCGGCCGCGCAGGTGCAGGAGCTGCAGCTGCAGCGCGGAGACTTCGAGATCGTCAAAGTGATCGGGAGGGGCGCGTTCAGCGAGGTTGGGGACACCCTCCTGACATTGGGGGACATTGGGGGTGGCATTGGGAGATCCTCAAAGGTGATTGGGGGCGTTCAGCGAGGTTGGGGACACTGGGGACACTGGGGACACTGGGGACACCGAGGGGACATTAGGGACATTGGGGACATCATGGGGACATTGGGGACATTGGGGACATTGGGGACATTGGGGACATTGGGGACACTGAGATGGTCACAGTGATCGGGAGGGGCGCCTTCAGCGAGGTTGGGGACACTGGGGACATCATGGGGACATTGGGGACACCATGGGGACAGTGGGGACATTGGGGACATTGGGGACATCATGGGGACATTGGGGACATTGGGGACATCATGGGGACATTGGGGGGACATTGGGGACATTGGGGACACCGAGGGGACATTGGGGACATTGGGGACATTGGGGACATCATGGGGACATTGGGGACATTGAGATCGTCAAAGTGATCGGGAGGGGCGCCTTCAGCGAGGTTGGGGACACTGGGGACATTGGGGACACTGGGGACACTGGGGACACCGAGGGGACATTGGGGACATTGGGGGGACATTGGGGACACCCTTCAGAGGGACATTGGGGACATTGGGGACATTGGGGACACAATGGACATTGGGGACATCATGGGGACATTGGGGACACTGGGATGGTCAGGGGACAGTGGGACCGGGGGGACTTGGATGTCCCCAGGTTGGGGACAGGATGAAGGAGGGACACCATGGGGACATTGGGGACACTGGGGACATTGGGGGGACATTGGGGACACTGAGGGTCACAGTGATCCAATGTCCCCTCCCCTGGGGACACCCCCTGGGACATGTGGGGGACATTGGGGACATTGGGGACACCATTGGGGACATTGATGGACATTGGGGACACTGGGGACCCATGGTCACCCCTGATCCCCAGGGTCGCCTTCAGAGGACAGTTGGGGACACTGGGGACATCATGGGGGACATTGGGGACACCATGGGACAGTCCCACATTGGGGACATTGACATCATGGGGACACCTGGGGACATGGGGACACATCATTGGGGACATTGGGGGACATTGGGGACATTGGGGGGACACTAAGGGACATTGGGGACATTGGGGACATTGGGGACACATTTTGGACATCATGGGGGACATTGGGGACATTGATGACAGTCAAAGGGATCGGGGACACCTAATGGAGGTTGGGGACACTGGGGACATTGGGGACACTGGGGACACTGGGGACACCGAGGGGACATTGGGGACATTGGGGGGACATTGGGGACATTGGGGGGGCATTGGGGACATTGGGGACACCGAGGGGACATTGGGGACATTGAGGGGACATTGGGGACACTGAGATGGTCACAGTGAGGCCCTGTCCCTGTCCTGTCCCCAATGGGGGGACATTGGGGTCACCTGGGGGACATTGGGGACACTGGGGACACTGGGGTGTCACCTGTCCCTGATCCCCAAAGTGATCTTGAGGGGACAGTCACCTGGGGACACCATGGGGACACCAGTGACAGCAAGGGACATCGCACTGGGACACCTGGGGTCCCTGTCCATCAGGTCCCTGTCCCTGGACACCGTCCCAGGGCCACCGCAGGTGCCCTGTCCCCCCCCCTGGTGTCCCTGGTCAGGTCCCAGGGAGACCCGGGCAGATCCCTCCCTGAAGTCCCCGGTCAAGTCACAGGAGCTGCTGCTGTCCTGGAGGGGGACAGGTGTCAGGGGTCACCTGGGGACACCTGGGGACACCTGGGGGCCATGTCAGGGTCACACACAGGGACACCTGGGGACACCTGGGGACACTGTCCCCTGTCCACACCTGACAGCGCTCACCTGTGTGGGTCACCTGGGGGACCCTGTGGGGACACACAGCGACACCTGGGGACACCTGTCACTGGGACACTGTGGACCTGACACCTGGGGACACCTGGAGACACCTGGGGACATGCGGGGACACCTGGGGACACCTGGGGGGACACCTGGGGACATGCTTGTGTCACCTGGGGACACCTGGGGACAGTCACCTGGGTCACCGTGGGACACCCTGGGACACCTGGGGACACCTGGGGACACCTGGGGACATGGGACACCTGGGGACACCTGGGGACACCTGGGGACACCTGTGGGGACACCTGGGGACACTACGGGGACACCTGGGGACACCTGGGGACACCTGGGGGACACCTGGGGACACCTGGGGACATGTGGGGGGACAGTTGGGGACATGCGGGGGACACCTGGGGACACATGGGGGGACAGTTGGGGACACCTGGGGACATGTGGGGGACACGCGGGGGGACACCTGGGGACATGCGGGGGGACAGTTGGGGATAGTTGGGGACAATTGTTGGAGACACTTAGGGACACTTGGGGGACACTTGGGGGACACTCAAGAACACTTGGGGACAGTTGGGGGCAGAGGGACACCGAGGGGACACTCAGGGACAGCTAGGGGGCATGTGGGGGACACTAAGGGGATGTGTGGGGACACTTTGGGACAGTCGGGGGACACTTGGGGACACTAATGGGATGTGTGGGGACACTAAGGGGATGTGTGGGGACGTGCAGGGGACACTCAGGGACACACAGGGGGGCACTTGGGGACACTTGGGGACACTCAGGGGATGTGTGGGAACACCTGGGGACAGGACATGTGTCCACTGGAAGGGGACACTCGTGGGACACCTGGGTCAGTGAGGGACATGGGGATGTCACCTGGGGATGGGGGGCACCTGGGGACCTCCTGGGGACACCTCACCTGGGACACCTGGGGCCAGCGGGACTGTCCCTGACCTGTCCCTGTCCCAGGGGACACTGGGGACAGGTGCCAGACACTGTCCCTCACCCTGTCCCCTTGTTGTCACACTGTGACATTGGGGGTGCCCCATTGTCACCTGGCTGTCCCCTGTGTCCCTGTCCCAGGTCCCATGGGGACACTAGGGACCCTGCCAGTGTCCTTGTGGACCCTCACTGTCCCAGGTGCCAGTGCAGGTGCCACATTATCACTGTCCCCCCTGTCATTGGGACCTGGAACCACCACTGCAGCCTGGGTCACAGGTGACATTGGGTGGGACCCTGGGGACATTGGGACATGGGGACACCTGGGGGCCTGTCCCCTGACATGGGGACACCAGGTGTCAGCCAGGGACACCGTCCCTGTCATTGGGACAGGGGGACACCTCCATTTGTCCCTGGCCCCTGATCCTGTCCCATTTACCATCATTGGGGTCATCTTGCCCCTGTGGACATCCCCCCCTGGGGGACCTCACCTGGTCCCAGGGGACTGAGGTCCCTGCTGGATGGCCCTGGGGTCACCTCCCTGGGGACACCTGAGGGACATGGGTCCCCTCCCTGTCACCTCCCATGGGGGGACCTCCCCAGCCTGGGCACGTCACCTTGGGGACCTGGGGAACTGGGGACATGGGGGACATGGTGGGGACCACCAGGGGGCATGGGGACATGGGGAAGGAATACCGTGGGTCATGGGGGGGGGGCCTGGGGACACAGGGGCTGTCCCCAGGGGACACAGGGGTCACCGTGCCACCATGCGTGTCACCTCTGTCACTGGGAAGGTGCTCCCATCTCGGGTGTCCTGGTTCCTGACAAGAAGTTCCTGTACATCGACATGCCAGGGATCAAGGTGTCCCTCACCCAGGGGAACCTGTCCGGGTGGGGACAAAGTGGGTGGGGGACATGGGACCGGGGTGGCCTGGGGACACCTGGAGGACACTGGCAACATGTCTCCTGTCACCCCCTGTCACCAGTGGGACATTCAGGATGGGGACATGGGGACAGAGTGACACAGTGGCACAGTGACAGGATGACTGGGTGACACGGTGACACGGTGACATGGTGACACAGTGACAGGGTGAAATGGTGACAGGGTGGCACAGTGACACAGTGACACGGTGACACAGTGACACAGTGGCACATGGTGGCTGTCCCCAGGTACCTGTGGGGGACAGGAATGGCTGTAATGGGGATGTGCAGGGGACACAATGACAGGGTGACACGGTGACACAGTGACAGGGTGGCACAGTAGCAAGGTGATACGGTGACAGGGTGACACGGTGACACGGTGACACGGTGACACAGTAGCAAGGTGACACGGTGGACACGGTGGCTGTCCCCAGGTACCTGTACGGGAAGCGCGTGCAGGGGATGGCCTTTGTCCTCTTCGGGGTCATGGTGGACGATGAGAAGAGGAGCATCCCCCAGTCCCTGCGGCGCGTCCCGGTGAGCCCGGCACTGCCACCCTGTCCCCAACCACTGTCCCCAACACTGTCCCCAACCCTGGCACTGTCCCCAACCCTGGCCCCAACCCTGTCCTGTCCCCAACCCCTGACACTGTCCCCAACCCTGCCACTGTCCCCAGCACTTTCCCTATCCCTGTCCCCAACCCTGTCCCCAGCACTGTCCCAGTGAGCCTGGCACTGTCCCTGTCCCCAACCCTGTCCTAACCCTGTCCCCAGTGTGTCCCCAATGTGTCCCCAGGTGCAGGACGGTGACGCTGACGCCCTGCTGTCCCTAACCCTGTCCCCAACGTGTCCCCAATGTGTCCCCAATGTGTCCCCAGGTGCAGGACGGTGACGCTGACGCCCTGCTGTCCCTAACCCTGTCCCCAAAGTGTCCCCAGTGTGTCCCCAGGTGCAGGACGGTGACGCTGACGCCCTGCTGTCCCTAACCCTGTCCCCAATGTGTCCCCAATGTGTCCCCAGGTGCAGGACGGTGACGCTGACGCCCTGCTGTCCCTAACCCTGTCCCCAATGTGTCCCTAATGTGTCCCCAATGTGTCCCCAGGTGCAGGACGGTGACGCTGACGCCCTGCTGTCCCTAACCCTGTCCCCGATGTGTCCCCAGTGTGTCCCCAGGTGCAGGACGGTGACACCAACGCCCTGCTGTCCCTGTGCTGTCCCTAACCCTGTCCCCAGTGTGTCCCCAGATTCAGGACGGTGACACCAACGCCCTGCTGTCCCTGTGCTGTCCCTAACCCTGTCCCCAATGCGTCCCCAATGTGTCCCCAGGGCAGGACACTGGGGACACTGGGGTCCTGGGACATCAATGTGTCCCCACATGGGGGACCCAGGTGCAGGGGGGGATGGGGGACAGGGACCCAATGGGGGACACAGGGGGGGGACATGGACACATGGGGGGACAGGGACACTGGGACATGGGGACAGGTGGGGGACATGGGGGACATGGGGACATGGGGGACATGGGGGACAATGGGGGACATGGGACAGTGGGGGGACACAGGGGACACCAGGGGACAGCAGGGACACACACCTGGGGGACAGGGGACTGAACAGGGGGACACCTGGGGTCAGGGACAGGGGGGGACACTGGGGACCCCACAGGCATGGGGGACATGGGGGGGGGGGGACAGGGGACAATGAGGGGACAGGGATGGGGGACATGGGGGACACCTGGGACGGAACCCAGGTGACACGGCCACTGTGGGTGGAACCCACAGGCAGGGACATGGAGGGACAGGGGACATGGGGACAGGGGGGGCACACACTGGGGACAGGGACAGACAGGACAGGGACATGGGGGGGACCTGGGGGGACATGGGGGGACAGGGACAGAGAGGATGGGGGGACACCTGGGGTGGGGACAGGGACCCAGGTGACACGGCCACCATGGTGTCCCCACAGGAGGGTGGCAGGGGACAGTGAGGGGACAAGGACAGTGAGGGGGGGGACACCTGGGACCGGAACCCAGGTGACAGGGCCACCGCGGTGTCCCCACAGGCAGTGACATGGAGGGTGGCACAGGGACAATGAGGGGACAGGGATGGCAAGGATGGGAGGGACACCTGGGACCGGAACCCAGGTGACGCGGCCACCGCGGTGTCCCCACAGGCAGTGACATGGTGGAGGCCCAGCTCGGTGACATCAAGATCGTGACGTCCCCCTACAGCGTCCACTTCACCCGCACCCCCAAGTACTTCAAGCCGGGGATGCCCTTTGACCTCATGGTTGGTGACACCTTGGGGACAGCGCTGGCCCAGGGGGGTGGCACGGGGACCCACGGGGTGTCCTGGGGTGGGGACAGGGCACAGCTGGGGCTGGAGGAGGAGCCGGTGCCTGGGTGATGTCCCTGTGTCACCTGAGAGGGGTCCCTCTCCAGGCACCCATTCCTGTGCCCCCCTCACGGGGTGGCCCCAATCCTGGTGCCAGTGTCCCTTTGCAGTGCCACCACCCCTTCCCAGTGTCAGTGTCCCCTCCCAGTGCCACCAGCCCTTCCCAGTGTCCCTTTGCAGTGCCACCACCCCTTCTCGGTGTCCCCTCCCAGTGCCACCACCCCTTCCCGAGTGTCCCTTTGCAGTGCCACCACCCCTTCCCGGTGTCACCACCCCTTCCCAGTGTCCCCTCCCAGTGCCACCATCCCTTCCCGGTGCCACCACCCCTTCCCGGTGTCACCACCCCTTCTCAGTGTCCCATCCCAGTGCCACCACCCCTTCCCGTTGTCACCACCCCTTCCCAGTGTCTCCTCCCAGGTTTATGTCCCCATTCCCCGGTGTCCCCTGTCCCCTCCAGGTTTATGTCACCAATCCTGGTGTCCCCTGCAGGTTTATGTCACCAATCCCTGGTGTCCCTCCAGGTTTATGTCCCCAGTCCCTGGTGTCCCCTCCAGGTTTATGTCCCCAATCCCCACCCCTGTCCCCTCCAGGTTTATGTCCCCAGTCCCCGGTGTCCCCTGTCCCCTCCAGGTTTATGTCCCCAACCCCCGTGTCCCCTCTGTCCCCAGGTTTATGTCCCCAATCCCCGGTGTCCCCTGTCCCCTCCAGGTTTATGTCCCCAATCCCCGGTGTCCCCCCCCAGGTTTATGTCACCAATCCCCGGTGTCCCCAGTCCCTCCAGGTTTATGTCCCCAATCCCCGGTGTCCCATGTCCCCCCAGGTTTATGTCACCAACCCCGACGGGTCCCCGGCGCCGCGTGTCACCGTCCAGGCCGATGGCTTCCAGGGCCAGGTGTCCACCCGGGGCGATGGCACGGCCAGGCTGACCCTCAACATGCCGGCCACCAAGGACAGCGTCCCCATCACCGTGAGTGGGGACAGCGCTGTCACCTCAGCGGGGTGGCACCGGGTGGGGAGGTGACCAAGGGTTGAGGTGGCTGAGGTGGCCGGAGTGACCAAGGACCGGGGGGTTGGGGTGGCCGGAGTGACCCATGGTGGTGAGGACTGAAGGTCAGGACAGCAGGACTGGCCATCCATGATGGTCACTGGACCATCCAGGACAGCAGGACTGGCCATCCATGATGGTCACTGGACCATCCAGGACAGCAGGACTGGCCATCCATGATGGTCACAGGACCATCCAGGACAGCAGGACAGGACATCCATGATGGTCACTGGACCATCCAGGACAGCAGGACTGGCCATCCATGATGGTCACAGGACCATCCAGGACAGCAGGACTGGACATCCATGATGGTCACAGGACCATCCAGGACAGCAGGACTGGCCATCCATGATGGTCAGTGGACTGTGGTGGTCAAGATGTCCAGAGACCTCCATAGTGGCCAAAATCTCCATGATAACCATTGCACTTCCATGATGGCCAAGACCTCTATGGAACATCTATGATGGCCAAGTCCTCCATGATGGCCAAGGGGACCATCCAGGACAAGGTCTCTGGACTGAACCTCCATGATGGTCACAGGAGCATGGTGGACCCATCCATCCATGATGGTCCAAAATCCAGGACAGCCAAGACTGGACATCCATGATGGTCAAGGACCATCCATCCACCAAGTCCTCCATAATGTCCAAGACCAAGGACCAACCTTGGGGTGGCCTCTATGGTGGCCATGGTTGTGATGGAACCAAGGCTCAGGACAGCAGGACTGGACATCCATGATAGTCACAGGACCAAGACCTCCACGATGGCCAAGACCTCTGTAGTGGCCAAGACCTCTATGGTGGCCAAGACTGCCATGAATGGCCAAGACTTCCATAGTGGCCAAGTCCGCCATGATGGCCAAGACCTTTATGGTGGCCAAGACCTCTATGGAACCTCTATGGTGGCCAAGACCTCCATGATGGCCAAGACCTTTATGGAGCCCCTCTGGTGGCTCAGCCCTCCATGACGGCCAAGGCCTCCGTGATGGCCAAGGCCTCTGTGGTGGCCAAGACCTCTATGGTGGTCAAGACCTTTATGGAACCTCCATGATGGCCAAGACCTCCATAGTGGCCAAGATCCTTATGGAACCCTCAATGGCCAAGCCAAGACCACCATGGTGGCCAAGACCTCTATGGTGGCCAAGACTGCCATGATGGTCAAGACTTCCATAGTGACCAAAATCTCCATGATGGCCAAGACCTTTATGGTGGCCGAGACCTGCATGGAACCTCTATGGTGGCCAAGACCTTTAGGGAACCTCCATGATGTCCATGACATGGAACGGGTGGTGGCCAAGACCTGTCCAAGACCTTTATGGAACCTCCCTGGTGGCCAAGACCTCCATAATGGCCAAGACCCCTATGGAATCTCTCTGGTGGTGATGGCCAAGGCCCTCTGAGGTGGCCAAGAGACCATGATAATGGAACCTCCCTTTATGTGGTGGCCAAGACCTCCAGGAACCTCCATGGGCCAAGATCTCCATGAAGACCTCTACACCTCCACGATGGCCAAGACCTTTGTGGTGGCCAAGACCTCTATGGAACCTCCATGATGGCCAAGTTCTCCATGATGGCCAAGACCTCTATGGAACCTCTGTGGTGGCCAAGATCTCCATGGAACCTCCAAGGTGGCCAAAATCTCCATGATGGCCAAGCCTCTCATGATGGAAGACCTCCCTGTGTCCAAGACCTCTATGGAACCTCCATGATGGCCAAGCTCTCCATGATGGCCAAGACCTCTATGGAACCCCCATGATGGTCAAGCTCTCCATGATGGCCAAGGCCTCTGTGGTGGCCAAGCCCTCTATGGAACCTCCCTGGTGTCCAAGCCCTCTATGGAACCTCCCTGGTGGCCAAGCCCTCTATGGTGACCAAGTGCCACCATGATGGCCAAGCCCTCTATGGAACCTCCCTGGTGGCCAAGCCCTCTATGGAACCTCCCTGGTGGCCCAGCCCTCCCCGCTGCCCCCAGCCCGGCCCGTGTCCCTCCCCGCTGACCGAGTGCCGCCGTGTCCCCTGTGCCAGGTGGGACCTCCCTGGCTGCCCCGGGCGCCAGGCCTCTATGACAATGGCCTCCCAGGCCTGTCGCCCAGCCAGGCCGGCTGGGGTCACCTCCCTGGTGGCGGTGGCCAACCGAGCTGCCAGCCCTCTATGGAACCTGGCCGTGGTGTCCAAGACCAGGAACCTCCTCCAGCCCCCCGGGAACCTCCTGGTGGGTACCTGGCCCTCGGGTGGTGCCCCCACCTCCACCACCTGGACGTCCAGGGACCTGGAGGACATTTGGATGAGCTTGGGGAGACCCTTGAGAGACCTGGGAGGTCCTTGAGGGGTTTGGGAGATCCTTGAAGGGTTTGGGGAGGTCCTTGAGGGGTTTTGGAAAGTTCTTGAGGGAACTGAGAGGTTCTTGAGAGGTTTGGGAAGTTCTTGAGGGGTTTGGGGGGTTCTTGAGGGAACTGAGAGATCCTTGAGGGAACTGAGAGGTTCTTGAGAGGTTTGGGAGGTCCTTAAGGGAACTCAGAGGTTCTTGAGGGGTTTGGGAGGTTCTTGAGTGGTTTGGAAGGTCCCTGAGGGACCTGGGAGATCCATGAGGGGTTCAGAAGGCCTTGGATGTCCCTGCCCTTGAGGGACTTGGGGGGCACCTGAAGGTATTGGGGGACCTTTGGAAGGGTTTGGGGGACCTTGAGGAACCCTTGAGGGATCAGGGGGGATCTTTGCAAGGGCTTGGGGGACCTTGAGATCCTTGGGGACCTTTGGAAGAAAGTCCTTGAGGAGTCTGGGAGGATTTGGGGGATCCTTGAGGGACCCAGGAGGTTCTTGAGGGGTTTTGAGAGAGGTCCTTGGGGGGTTTTTGGAAGGGAACTGAGGGATTGGGAGGGTCCTTGAGGGGTTTGGGGAGAGATCCTTGAGGGGTTTGGGAGGTCCTTGAGGGACCTGGGAGGTTCTTGAGGGGTTTGGGAGGTTCTTGAGGGACCTGGGAGGTCCTTGAGGGGTTTGGGAGGTCCTTGAGGGACCTGGGAGGTTCTTGAGGGGTTTGGAAGGTTCTTGAGGGACCTGGGAGATCCTTGAGGGGTTTGGGAGGTCCTTGATGGGTTTGGGAGGTTCTTGAGGGAACTGAGAGATCCTTGAGGTGTTTGGAAGGTGTTTGAGGGAACTGAGAAGTCCTTGAGGGTTTTGGGAGGTCCTTGAGGGAACTGTGAGGTTCTTGAGGTGTTTGGGAGGTCCTTGAGGGGTCTGGGGGGTCCTTGAGGGGTATAGGAGGTTCTTGAGGGTTTTGGGAGGTCCTTGAGGGAACTGAGAGGTCCTTGAGGGGTTTGGGAGGTCCTTGAGGGGTTTGGGAGGTCCTTGAGGGGACATTGAGGGACGTCCAGGTGGTCACCACGCTTGGGTTCCTGGCAGATCATGACCAAGGGCCGCATCCTCCGAGCCGGCCGGCAGCGGCACGAGCCCGGCCAGAGCTTGGTGACCATGACCCTGCCGGTGACGCCCGAGCTCATCCCGTCCTTCCGCATCGTGGCCTACTACTACGTCCTGCCCGGCGAGATCGTGGCCGACTCCGTCTGGGTGGACGTCAAGGACACCTGCATGGGCTCTGTGAGCGTCCCCTGGTGGTCCCAGGGGGGTCAAAGGGGGTCTTGGAGACATTGGATGGGCCTTGGTGGTGGTTGGAGCGGTCCTTGAGGTCCTTGAGGGATCTGGGAGGTTCCTTGAGGGGTTTGGGAGGTCCTTGAGGGGTTTGGGATCTTCTTGAGGGGTTTGGGAGGCCTTGGAGGTGTTTGGGGGTCCTTGAGGGGTGGGAGGTTCTTGAGGGGTTTGGGAGGTCCTTGAGGGACCTGGGAGGTTCTTGAGGGGTTTGGAAGGTCCTTGAGGGACCTGGGAGGTCCTTGAGGGGTTTGGAAGGTCCTTGAGGGGTCTGGGAGGTCCTTGAGGGGTTTGGGAGGTCCTTGAGGGACCTGAGAGGTTCTTGGGGGACTTGGGTGGCCTTGAGGGACCTGGAGGACATTTGGATGAGCTTGGGGAAGCCCTTGAGGGACTTGGGGGCACCTGAAGGGCTTGGGGGACCTTTGGAAGGGTTTGGGGGACTCTTGAGAGATCCTTGGGGACTTTTGGAAGGGATGGTGGGGACCTTGTGGGACCTGGGGGTCCTTGGGGGTCCTTGAGGGATCTGGGGGACCTTTGGAAGGGTTTGGGGGACCTTGAGATCCTTGGGGACCTTTGGAAGAACTTGAGGGACCCTTGAGGGACCTGGGGGATCTTTGGAAGGGTTTGGGTGGCCTTGAGGGACCCTTGAGTGATCCGGGGACCTTTGGAAGGGTTTGGGGGACCTTGAGATCCTTGGGGACCTTTGGAAGAACTTGAGGGGACACTGAGGGACCTGAGTGGCCCCTGGTGGGGATTTGGTGTCACTTGTGTGGTTTTGGAGACTCCATGAGGAGCTTGGACATCTCCTGGGTGACCCAGGTGGCCCTGGTGACCCAGTGATGGCCCAGACATGAAGCCCATGGCCACCATCTGCCCCTGGAGGTCCAAAATTGGTGTCTCCCGTGGTGGGGGTGGACAAAAGTGGCTTTTGGGGACATCCTGGGGACGCCACCTCCTGTGTCTGCGGCAGCTGGTGGTGAAGGGGGCGACGGAAGGTGACAACCGTGACAAACAGCCGGGGGAAAAGGTGAACCTGCACATCGAGGGCGACCACAAGGCCCACGTGGGGCTGGTGGCCGTGGACAAGGGGGTCTACGTCCTCAACAAGAACAAGTTCACCCAGACCAAGGTGGGTGGCCCTGTCCTCGATGTCCCTGGTGGTGGCCATCACCAGCATGTCCCTGTGGCCCCATCATCCCCTGGTGGTCCCCATCATGTCCCATGGGCCTGGTGGCCTCATGGTTGTCCCTGTCCCCTGGTGGTGGCCACCATGGTTGTCCCTGTCCCCATCATCCCCTGGTGGTGGCCATCACAACTGTCCCCATCATCCCTGGGTGGTGGCAGTGGCCATCACAGCTGTCCTGTCACCTCTGGGTGGTGGCAGTGGCCATCACAGCTGTCCCTGTCCCCAGCATCCCCTGGTGGTGGCCATCACAGCTGTCCTGTCACCTCTGGGTGGCAGTGGCCATCACAACTGTCCTGTCACCTCTGGCTGGTGGCAGTGGCCATCACAGCTGTCCTGTCACCTCTGGGTGGTGGCAGTGGCTGTCACAGCTGTCCTGTCACCTCTGGGTGGGGTGGTGGCCCCACCAGGTGTCCTGTCACCTGTGGGTGGTGGCCCGGGGTCGGGGGGCACCTCAGGAGGACACATCTTACAAGGTGTCCCCAGTGGCAGGGGACAGGGGATGGTGGAGGAGGTGGCACCTTGGGGATGGAGGAGGTGGCACCTCAGGGATGGGGATGGTGGCACCTCGGGGATGGTGGAGGTGACAATTTAGGGATGGTGGAGGTGGCACCTTGGGGATGGGGAGGTGACAGGGGATGGTGGAGGAGGTGGCACCTTGGGGATGGAGCAGGTGACATGTCAAGGATGGTGGAGGTGACATCGCAGGGAAGGTGAGGGTGACACTGTGGGGATGGAGGAGGTGACATCTTGGGGATAGGAGAAGAGACATATCAGGGATGGGGAAGGTGACATCTCAGGGATGGGAGAAGTGACATCTCAGGGATGGTGGAGGTGACACCTTGGGGATGGTGGAGGTGACATCTCAGGGATGTGGCAGGTGGCACTTCAAGCATGTGGCACCTCAGGGACAGGAGAGGTGACACCTCAAGGATGGGAGAGGTGACACCTCAGGGATGGGGAGGTGACACCTTAGGGATGGGGAGGTGACCCTGAACTTTGGGATGTGACACCTGGGACACTTTGGGGTCCTGACCAGTGTCAGGGGAGATGGGGATGGTGACACCTCAGGGGTGTGACATTTCAGGGATGGTGGAGGTGGCACCTCAGGGGATGGTGGAGGTGACATCTCAGGGATGGTGGAGGTGACACTTCAGGGATGTGGCACCTCAGGGACCAGGGAGGTGGCACCTCAGGGATGGTGGAAGTGACATCGCAGGGATGGTGGAGGTGACACCTGGGGGATGGGACACCTGGGAGGTGACACCTTGGGGATGGAGCAGGTGACAGGGGATGGTGGAGGAGGTGGCACCTTGGGGATGGGGGAGGTGACATCTCAGGGATGGTGGAGGTGACACCTCAGGGATGGTGGAGGTGACATCGCAGGGATGGTGGAGGTGACACTCCAAGCATGTGGCACTTCAGGGACAGGGCAGGTGACACCTTGGGGAATGGGATGGTGACACCTTGGGGATGGAGCAGGTGACAGGGGATGGTGGAGGAGGTGACACCTTGGGGATGGGAGAGGTGACATCTCAGGGATGGAGGAGGTGACATCTCAAGGATGGTGAAGATGACACCTTGGGAATGGAACAGGTGACACCTCAGGGATGGTGGAGGTGACACCTCAGGGATGGTGGAGGTGACATCTCAGGGATGGGAGAGGTGACACCTCAGGGAATGGGAGGGGTGACACCTTGGGGATGGAGGTGACACTTTGGGGATGGTGGATGTGACATCTCAGGAGAGGGATGGTGGGGGTGACATTTAGGGAGATGGGGATGGTGACACCTCAGGGATGGGGAGGTGACATCTCAGAGATGGGGGAGGTGACATCTCAGGGATGGGGATGGTGACACCTCAGGGATGGGGAGGTGACGCTGAACTTTGGGATGTGACACCTGGGCCACCTTGGGGTCCTGACCAGTGTCCCCTCTGTCCCCAGAGCTCCTGTGTCCCCAGCCTGCCAAACATGTCCCTGGCACTGCCCCGAGGCACCAAGGGTGTCCACTGAGTCCCAAGGGCACCAAGGGTAGGTGGCACTGTGGTGTCCCTTGTCCCCAGGGGCACCACGATGTCCCTTGTCCCCAGGGGCACCAGGGTGTCCCATGTCCCTGAGGCTGCCAAAGTGTCCCAGACCCTGAGGGTCACCAGTGTCCCATGTCCCACAGCAACCCCTGTCCCAAAGGCCACCAGAGGAGCGTCCCGATGTCCCTGAGGGCCACCAGAGTGTCCCATGTCTCAAAGAGCCACCAGAGTGTCCCACACCCTGAGGTCACCATTCCAGAGCCAAAATGTTCCACATCCCTGAGAGCCGCCAGTGTCCCATGTCCCTGAAGGCCACCAGAGTGTCCCATGTCCCAGTCAATACCAGTGTCCCATGTCCCTGAGGGCAACTAGAATGTCCCACACCCCTGAGGTCCCCATTCCAGAGCCACCAGAATGTCCCACACAGGGAGGTCCGGATTCCAGGGCCACCAGAGTGTCCCACACCCCGAGGTCTCCATGTCCTAAAGAGCTACCAGAGTGTCCCACACCTCTGAGGGTCACCAGAATGTCCCATACCCCGAGGTCCCCATTCCAGAGCCACCAGAGTGTCCCACACCCCTGAGGTCCCCATGTCCCTGAGAGCCACCAGAGTGTCCCACACCCCCAAGGTCCCCATGTCCCTGAGAGCCACCAGAGTGTCCCACACCCTGAGGTCCCCACATCCCTCAGGGCCACCAGAGTGTCCCACTGCCCAAGGTCCCCATGTCCTAAAGAGCCACCAGAGTGTCCCATGTCCTTGAGGACTGCCAGTGTCCCATGTCCCTGAGGGCCATCAGAGTGTCCCGTATCCCAAAGAGCCACCAGAATGTCCCACACACTGAGGTCCCCATTCCAGGGCCACCAGAGAGTCCCACACCCCGAGTTCTCCATGTCCTAAAGAGCCACCAGAATGTCCCACACTCTTGAGGTCCCCATTCCAGAGCCACCAGAGTGTCCCACACCCCTGAGGGCCACCAGAATGTCCCACACCGGGAGGTCCGGATTTCAGGGCCACCAGAGTGTCCCACACCCCGAGGTCCCCATTCCAGAGCCACCAGTGTCCCATGTCCCTGAGGGCCACTAGATGTGTCCCACACCCTGAGGTCCCCATTCCAGAGCCACCAGTGTCCCACCCCCCGAGGTCCCCATTGCCAAGAGCCACCAGGGCCTGTCCCAGCCCTGTCCTGGTGCCCACCAGCGGCCGAGTACTCGGACAGGCTGGAGAGGAGGTGCTGCGAGGACGGGATGAAGGACAACCCGATGGGACACGGCTGCGAGCAGAGGAGCGAGTACATCCTGGAGGGCGACTCCTGCGTCCGCGCCTTCCTTGACTGCTGCAGATACATCAAGGCCAAGCGGGACCAGCAGAACCTCTCACCCAGCACCGGCCTGGCCAGAAGCAAGTGTTGGGTCACGGAGGGTGGGAGAAGGTCGGGGAGGTTGGAGGAACCTCGGGTGGAGCTTTGGTGGAGTGTCTTGGGTGGGTTTTGGGTGTTCCTTGGTGGAACTCAGGTGAAGGTGAGCTTGAGCAGAGCTTGGGTGAAGGTTGGATGTTCTTTGGTGAAGGTCAGGTGAACCTTGGGTGCTCCTTGAGTGTTCTTTGGGTGTTCCTTGGGTGTTCCTTGGTGAAGGTCAGGTGAACCTTGGATGTTCCTTGGGTGTTCCTTGGGTGTTCCTTGGTGAAGGTCAGGTGAACCTTGGGTGTTCCTTGGGTGTTCTTTGGGTGTTCCTTGGGTGTTCCTTGGGTGTTCCTTGGGTGTTCCTTGGATGTTCCTTGGGTGAAGGTCAGGAGAACCTTGGGTGTTCATTGGATGTTCCTTGGGTGTTCTTTGGGTGTTCCTTGAGCGTTCCTTGAGTGTTCCTTGAGCATTCTTTGGGTGTTCCTTGGATGGTCCTTGGGTGTTCCTTGGATGTTCTTTGGATGTTTCCTGGGTGTTCCTTGGGTGTACCTTGGGTGTTCCTCTGGTGAAGATCAGGTAAACCTTGGGTGTTCCTTGGGTGTTCCTTGGGTGTTCTTTGGACTTTCCCTGGTGGAAGGTCAGGTGAACCTTGGGTGTTCCTTGGATGTTCCTTGGGCGTTCTTTGGATGTTCCTTGGGTGTTCCTTGGTGAAGGTCAGGTGAACCTTGTGGGCTCCTTGGTGTTCCTTGGATGTTCTTTGAGTGTTCTTTGGGTGTTCACTTTCCCCGGGGAAGGGTCAGGCGAACCTTGGGTGTTCTTTGAATGTTCCTTGTGCGTTCCTTGGGTGTTCCTTGGGTGTTCCTTGGAAGGTCAAGGTGGAAGGTCAGGGGTGTTCCTTGGGTGTTCCTTTGAATGTTCAGGGGTGTCCTTGGATGTTCCTTGTGTGTTCCTTGGGTGTTCTTTGGGTGTTCCTTGGGTGTTCTTTGGGTGAAGGTCAGGCAAAGCTTGGGTGTTCCTTGGGTGTTCTTTGGGTGTTCCTTGGGTGTTCTTTGGGTGTTCCTTGGATGTTCCTTGGACTTTCCCTGGTGGAAGGTCAGGTGAACCCCAGACATTCCTTGGGTGCTCCTCAGGTGGAGCTTGGGTGAAGTTTGGGAGGGTCTTGGGTGGGTTTGGGGCATTCCTTGGATGAAGGTCAAGTGGCCCTCAGGCATTCCTCATGTGATCCTTGGACAACCCATCGGGCAACGCTTGGGTGGCAGTTGGGGGACCTTGGGCAAGACAAGGGGTGGCACTGGGGTGGCACTGGGTGGCACTGGGGTGACACTGGGGTGACACTGGGTGACACTGGGTGACACTGGGTGGTGCTGGGGTGACACTGGGTGGCACTGGGGTGGGTGGCACTGGGTGGCACTGGGTGGCACTGGGGTGGCGCTGGGGTGATACCAGCTCCGTTCAGGAGTCTCAGCCCTGAGGCCACGTTCGAGAGGTCCGATGCCACCACCCCCAGGCCACGAGGACGAGGATCCCTTCTTGGAGGACGATGAAATCACCTCGCGGACGCTCTTCCCCGAGAGCTGGCTGTGGCAGGTGGAGCAGCTGACGGAGCCACCCAACGAGCTGGGGTGAGCCTGGACCTCCTGCCCCACCACCCTCCCACCCCACGGCCCAGCCTGGGCACGGTCACCCTGTCCCCATCCAGCTTGGACACCTCTGGAGATCAGTTATGGTCACCCCAAAGCCAGACAAAGGTCACTGCTAAACTCCCGGTCCAACCTCAGGGGTTCTTGGTCCACTCAGGGGTCATCTCCAAGCTCCTGGTCCTGCCTGGGGGTCTGTGGGGCGGGGACATCTCTGGGGACCAGGGAGGTCCCACTGTGGGTTTGGGACATCTTTGGAGACCAGAAAGGTTCCACTGTAAGTTTGGGACATCTTTGGGGACCAGGAAGGTCCCACTGAGGGTTTGGGACATCTTTGGAGACCAGGAAAGTCCAGCTGTGGGTTTGGGACATCTTTGGGGACAGGGAGGTTCCACTGTGTGTTTTGGTGACCAGGAAAGGACATCTTTGAGGACCAGGGAGGTTCCATGGTGGCTTTGGAACACCTTTGGGGACCAGGAAGGTCCTGCTGTGTGTTTGGGACATCTTTGGTGACCAGGGAGGTTCCATGGTGGCTTTGGGACATCTTTGGGGACCAGGAAGGTTCCACTGAGGGTTTGGGACATCTTTGGGGACCAGGAAAGTCCAGCAGTGGGTTTGGGACATCTTTGGGGACCACGGAAGTCCCATGGTGGGTTGGGACACCCCACTGTGGGAGACCTTTGGCCAGCTGTGGGTTTGGGACATCTTTGGGGACCAGGAAGGTTCCACTGCAGGTTTGGGACCTGTCCTCCACTGGGTCTCTTTGGGGACAAGACGGTTTGGGACCTGCAGGGACTCCATCACCACCTGGGACATCTTTGGGGACCAGGAAGGTTCCTTTGGAGATCAGCCTCCCCACCAAAGGTACGGGGTCATGGAGGACAAGGGGGTTCCTGGGGTCAGCAGAACGTCCCCAAACCTTGTGGGGGGTCCCTGAGACCTGAAGGGTCCCCTAAAGCCTGGAGGGGGGTTCAGGGTCCGGGAAGACGGTTGAGGGACTCCATCCAAAGTCCTGGAGGTCCTGGCTGTCAGGTGCCCCCCAAAAGCCTGGTGGACATCCTTGGGATCTGAGGGATCTCCACGGAACTTGAGGGATCTCCTAAACTTTGGGATTCAAGGGGTCTCCTAAACCTTGGGAGAACTCTGGGGGTTTTGATGGATCTCCCAAACCTTGTGAGGACTCTGGGGGTTTTGATGGATCTCCAAACCTTGGGAGGATCCCACAGTTCTTGATGGATCCCCTAAACCTTGGGAGGACTCTGTAGGTTTTGATGGATCTCCCAAACCTTGTGAGGACTCTGTGGGTTTTGATGGATCTCCAAACCTTGTGAGGACTCTGTGGGTTTTGATGGATCTCCCAAACCTTGGGAGGACTCTGTGGGTTTTGATGGATCTCCAAACCTTGGGAGGACTCTGTGGGTTTTGATGGATCTCCCAAACCTTGTGAGGACTCTGTGGGTTTTGATGGATCTCCCAAACCTTGTGAGGACTCTGTGGGTTTTGATGGATCTCCCAAACCTTGTGAGGACTCCCTGGCCTTCCAGGGACCTCTGAAGACCTCGGGGCTGCCTTGGGGACACGAGGTGTCCCCAGCCCCAAACCCTCACGTGTCCCCAACCCCAGGGCTGTGCGTGGCCACCCCCTACGAGATCACGGTGATGAAGAAGTTCTTCATCGACCTCCGCCTGCCCTACTCGGTGGTGAGGAACGAGCAGGTGGAGATCCGCGCCATCCTCTACAACTACTGGCTGCACGACATCACGGTCAGATTTGGGGTTTTTTGGGGACATTTTTCTGGGGATGCCAAACATCACCTTCTCCAGATGTCAGGTGTGACCTCCTTGTCACCGTCCAGGTGCGTGTGGAGCTGGTCCACAACCCCGACCTGTGCGGCCCCTCCACGGCCAAGCAGCGCTTCCAGCAGGTGCTGCAGATCAAGGCCAAATCCTCGCGTGCCGTGCCCTTCGTCATCGTCCCCCTCAAGCTCGGCCAGCTGGACGTTGAGGTCAAGGCGTCCGTCCGTGACCGATTTGTTGGCGACGGGGTCAAGAAGAAGCTCCGGGTGGTGGTGAGTGGCCACCAGTGGCCGTGCTGGTGGTGGTGGCATCTACGTTCTTGAGATGTTCCCAGCATGGTGGCATCCCAGCATGGTGGCATCCATGGTGTTCTCCTTCCGTGGTGGGCCAGGTCCACCACATCAGAGGGGGGTGGTGGGTGGTGGCACGTCCAGTCAGCCATGGTGGCACCAAGGGGTCGGTGTGTGTGGCCAGTTTGGTTTGATTGCATTATTGATTTGGTGTTAGTAATCAATATCTTCATTGATCACCTGGATGGGATCAGGCTGATCATGGGATTTGATGTTTTCAATCAATACCTTCATTGATGATCTGGGATGGGGTCATCAAGCTCAGGCTGACCATGGGACTTGATGCCCTCATTGATTTGGCATTTTTGATCAATATTTTCATTGATGATCTGGATGGGATCAGGCTGACCATGGGATTTGAGGTTTTTAATCAATATCTTCATTGATGAGATCACCAAGCTCAGGATGACCATGGGACTTGATGCCCTCATTGATTTGATGTTTTTAATCAATATCTTCATTGATCATCTGGATCAGGCTCACCAAAGGACTTGATGCCCTCATTGATTTGATTTTTTAATCAATATCTTCATTGATGATCTCGATGGGGTCACCAAAGCCGGGATGACCATGGGACTTGGTGCCCTCATTGATTTGGTGTTTTTAATCAATACCTTCATTGATGATCTGGATGGGATCAGGCTGACCATGGGATTTGATGTTTTCAATCAATATCTTCATTGATCACCTGGATGGGATCAGGATGACCATGGGACTTGGTGCCCTCATTGATTTGGCATTTTTAATCAATATCTTCATTGATTATCTGGATGAGATCACCAAGGTCAGGCTGGCCATGGGATTTGATGTTTTCAATCAATATCTTCATTGATCACCTGGATGGGGTCACCAAGCTCAGGATGACCGTGGGGCTTGATGCCCTCACTGATTTGGTATTTTCAATCAATATCTTCATTGATGATCTGGATGGGATCAGGCTGACCATGGATTTGATATTTTCAATCAATATCTTCATTGATGATCTCAGCGGGGTCACCAAGCTCAGGCTGACCATGGTGGCCACACAATGAAGTTGACCAGGACACAAGAGTGACCTTGGGGTCTCCAGGACCTCAGCGACCTGTGTGACCCGGTGTGGCCTCCTGGGCTGGTCCCCATGTGTCACTGGGGGTACTGGTTTATACTGGGAGGCCTCTCCCAGTGCTCCAGAGGGGTTGGGATGGGGAGGACCCCAGACCCAAGCCCACCCTCACTGCCGGACTCTGCCCTGGACAGCCCGAGGGGATGCGGCTGCAGAAGACAGTGGAGACCGTGGAGCTGGACCCGCAGAACAAGGGAGTCAGTGAGTGACGTCTCTGGGGAGATCCCATGGTGGCTTTGGGACATCTCTGGGGGCCAGGGAGGTCCCACAGTGACTTTGGGACCTCTTTGGAGACCATGGAGGTCCCACTGTGGGTGTGGGACATCTGGAGGGATCAAGGAGGTACCTCCAAGCTCAGGTTTGGGACAACTTGGAGGACAAGGGACATCCCACCACGGAACTGGGACATCTCAAGGGACAAGGGACACCCTGATGTGGGGTGGGGCTGGGTCACCTCAGGGCAGGATTTGGGGTCACCATGTCCACCCCACCCCACAGATGGGGTGCAGGAGGAGCGGGTGAAGGCCGCGGACCTCTCGGACATCGTCCCCAACACCGAGTCGGAGACCAAAGTCAGCATCCAGGGTGAGCACCACGGAGATGGCACATGGGGACAACCTGGTTGTGGGGTGGGACATCTTGAGCGTGACACGTCCTCTCCTGGCCCAGGCAACCCCGTGTCCATCATCGTGGAGAAGGCCATCGATGGGGCCAAGCTGAAGCACCTGGTCACAACGCCAGGGGCTGTGGGGAACAGAACATGATTCGCATGACGCCCACGGTCATCGCCGTCCACTACCTGGACAACACCAATCAGTGGGAGACCTTCGGCATTGACCGCCGGGCCGAAGCCATCGAGCTGATCAAGAAAGGTGGGAACGGCCCCAGAATGGAGGGATGTCCTTAAAATGGTGTTAATGGCACCAAAATGGTGGGAACAGCCCCAAAAGTGGTGGGAGTGTCCCCAAAGTGGTGGGAACGGCCTCAAAAGTGGTGGGAATGTCCTCAAAATGGTGGGAACGGCAACAAAAGTGGTGGGAATGTCCTTAAAATGGTGGGAATGTCCTCAAAATGGTGGGAACTGTCCTCAAAATGGTGGGAATGTCCTCAAAATGGTGGAAAGTCCTCAAAATGGTGGGAATGTCCTCAAAATGGTGGGAAAGTCCTCAAAATGGTGGGAACGGCACCAAAACTGAGGAGAATGTCCTCAAAATGGTGGGAATGGCATCAAAATGGTGGGAAAATCCTCAAAATGGTGGGAATGTCCTCAAAATGGTGGAAAGTCCTCAAAATGGTGGGAACATCCTCAAGATGGTGGAATGTCCTCAAAATAGTGGAATGTCCTCAAAATGGTGGGAATGTCCTCAAAATGGTGGGAATGTCCTCAAAATGGTGGGAATGTCCCCAAAATGGTGGGAACATCCTCAAAATGGTGGGAATGTCCTCAAAATGGTGGAATGTCCTCAAAATGGTGGGAATGTCCTCAAAATGGTGGAATGTCCTCAAAATGGTGGGAAAGTCCTCAAAATGGTGGGAACATCATCAAAATGGTGGAATGTCCTCAAAATGGTGGGAACGTCCTCAAAATGGTGGAACATCCTCAAAATGGTGGGAACGTCCTCAAAATGGTGGAATGTCCTCAAAATGGTGGGAATGGCTCCAAAATGGTGGGAAAGTCCTCAAAATGGTGGGAAAATCCTCAAAAGTGGTGGGAATGTCCTCAAAATGGTGGGAATGTCCTCAAAATGGTGGGAATGTCCTCAAAATGGTGGGAAAGTCCTCAAAATGGTGGGAACGGCAATGAAAGTGGTGGGAATGTCCTCAAAATGGTGGGAATGTCCTCAAAATGGTGGGAATGTCATCAAAATGGTGGGAAAGTCCTCAAAATGGTGGAATGTCCTCAAAATGGTGGGAATGTCCTCAAAATGGCACCACAAAAAGGATGAGACTGTCCTCAAAATGGTGGGAATGGCTCCAAAATGGTGGGAATGTCCTCAAAATGGTGGGAATGTCCTCAAAATGGTGGGAATGGCCTCAAAATGGTGGGAATGTCCTCAAAATGGTGGAATGGCTTCAAAAGTGATGGGAGAATGTCCTTCAAAATGGTGGGAACAGCAACAAAATGGTGGGAACATCCTCAAAATGGTGGGAATGTCCTCAAAAGGGGTAGGAATGTCCCTCGATGTCCTCTCTTGGGTCACAGAAGGTCCCTATCATCCAAGGTGGTGCAGAAGTCTCTCCTCTGGAGGTGACCTGGTTTGGGTGACACCAGTTTGGGGTTTCCAGAGTTACTGGTGTGCACTGGGAGGGGCTCCAGAGCGGTTGGTGGCCTGAGGGTTCCTCAGCTTGGGTGGGTGCCCTTTGTGTTGGCCAGTGGTTGGAGGACATTGGTGGTATGACACCACCACTGGCCACCCCTCATGTTGGTCAACAGCTGGAGAACATTGATGGCCTAAGGCCACTCCTCACGTTGACCAACGGTTGGAGAACATTGGTGGCCTGAGGCCACCTCTCATGTTGACCAATGGTTGGAGAACATTGGTGGCCTGAAGCCCACCCCTCATGTTGACCAACAGTTGGAGGACATTGGTGGCCTGAAGACTGTCCCCAAAATGACCAACAGCCAATGGTTACACCCCAGCAGTTGGCCTACCATGGAGGCCTCAAAATGGTTCATCGACTGCACCCTCCAGCACCTGGTGAGGGACCTCCTGCCACCACCACCACCACCACCACCCAGCCCAGGTGACAGGGACAGGTGTGACCCTCAGGTGTCCCCAAAATGGGCTGAACATCCGTGGTCAAATGGTTCGAACATCCTCCAAAATGGTGGACATCGTCACTCAAAATCTGCGGCCCCATCAAGTGGCTCATCCTCAACAAGCAGAAGCCGGATGGGGTCTTCCAGGAGGACGCACCCCCCCCAAAAAAATGGGTGGGAACATCCTCAAAATGGTGGGAATGTCCTCATAAGGGTGGGAGGTTTTCTGTGGATTTTGGGTGAAGGTCTGGTGAACATTGGGTGTTCCTTGGGCGTTCCTTGGGTGAAGGTCAGGTGAGCCTCAGGAATTCTTTGAATGTTCCTTGGTTGAAGTTCGGGTGGGTTTTGAGTGTTCCTTGGGTGAAGGTCAGATGTTCCTTGGGTGGTTTTTGGGTGTTACTTGGATGAAGGTCAGGTGAACCTCAGGAATCCTTTGAGTGTTCCTTGGCTGAAGTTCGGGTGGGTTTTGGGTGTTCCTTGGGCGTTCCTCGGGTGAAGGTCAGGTGAAGGTCAAACATTCCTTGGGTCTTCCTTGGGTGTCCCTTGGGTGTTTTTTGGGTCTCCCTTGGGCAAGTTGGGGTGTCCCTTGGGTGTCCCTTGAGTGTTCCTCACCTGAAGGTCAGGTGAAGGTCAGATATTCTTTGGATGTCCCTTGGGTGACATTTGAGTGTCATTGGGTATCTGTTGTGTGTGTCTTGGATGTCCATTGGGTGTCTCTTGGATGTCCCTTGATTATCCCTTGAGTGTTCCTTGAGCGTTCCTCACCTGAAGGTCAGGTGAAGGTCAGATATCCTTTGGGTGTCCCTTGGGTGTCCCTTGGATGTTCCTCACATGAAGGTCAGGTGAAGGTCAGATATCCTTTGGGCGTCCCTTGGGTGACATTTGAGTGTCCACTGGGTGTCTGTTGGGTGTTCTTTGTGTGTGCCTTGAGTGCCCCTTGGATGTTCCTTGTGTGAAGGTCAAGTGAAGGTCAAGCATTCCTTGGGTGTCCTTTGGGTCTTCTTTGAGTGTCCCTTGATTGTCCCTTGGGTGTCCCTCAACCGAAGGTCAGATGAAGGTCACATGTTCTTTGGGTGTCCCTTGGGTGACATTTGAGTGTCCCTTGGGTGTCCCTTGATTGTCCCTTGGGTGTTCCTCACATGAAGGTCAGATGAAGGTCAGATATTCTTTGGATGACCCTTGGGTGTTCCTCACCTGAAGGTCAGATATCCTTTGGATGTCCCTCGGGTGACATTTGGGTGTCCCTTGGCTGTCCCTCAGACCGGTCAAGGACAGATCTATGGAATGAGCTGCTGGTGGACCACGGAGCTCTTGGAAAGCCCCAATCCCGAGGTGTTTTCCCTCTTTTTCATCCCACAGGGAGGCTACCAAGGTGCCGAGCCCGAGGTGTCCCTCACCGCCTTCGTCCTCATCGCCCTGGAGGAGGCACGGGACATCTGCAAGGACCACGTCAACGTGAGTGACCCCACAGGTGACATTCCTGAGGTTCCAGACCATCATGGAAGCCACCTGAGATGCCAAATTCTCCATCCTTGGTTCCCAGAGCTTGGACGACAGCATCAACAAGGCCGCCGGGTTCCTGGCGCGGCGCTACGAGCAGCTGGCCCGGCCCTACACGGTGGCCCTGGCGTCCTACGCGCTGGCCCTGGCCGGGAAGCTCAAGAGCGAGAGGGTCCTCATGAAGTTCTCCAAAGGTGACATCTCAACAGGGGTCAAAATTGGGGTGAAAGGAGGTGGGTTTGGGTCCCCATGGGGTTCTCCAAAGGTGACACCAAAACTGGGGTGGAAATTGGTCAAAATTGGGGTGAAAGGAGGTGGGTTTGGGTCCCCATGAGGTTCTCCAAAGGTGACATCTCAAGAGGGGCCAAAATTGGGATGAAAGGAGGTGGGTTTGGGTCCTTATGAGGTTCTCCAAACGTGAGACCTCAACAGGAGTCAAAACTGGGGTGAAAGGAGGTGGGTTTGGGTCCTCTTGAGGTTCTCCAAAGGTGGTGTCTCAAGAGGGGTCAAAATTGGCATGAAAGGAGGTGGGTTTGGGTTCTCCTGAGGTTCTCCCAAATCAAAAACTGGTTTTGTATCTTCAGGAGGTTCTCTGGGATGACAAAAAATGGGGTCAGGGGACGTGGTTTCCAAAATTCTGGGAGGTTTTGGGATCTTCAGGAGGTTCTCTGGTGTGAAACCAAACTTGGGTGGGAGGTGGTTTGGTTCAGGGGAGGTTCTCCAAGTTTCCCACCCAGGGCTGGGTTTGGGGTCCCAAAGGAGGTGGTTTGGGATCCTCATGAGGTTCATCCAAGGTGACATCTCCCCGTGGTGTGGAAAGGGTTGAAACTGGGGTCAGGGGAGGTGGTTTTGGGTTCTCCCAAGGTTCTCCAAAGCTGGTTTTGGCTCCTCATGACATTCTCCAGAACTGAATTCTCACCCAGGGTTTGGGTCCTCTTGGGTTCTCCCAAAAGTGGGTTTGGGTCCTCCTGATCTTCTCCAGAAGATGGTTTGGGGTGAGGAGGAGATATTTTCACCTCTCTCCCTGGTGGCCCTCCTGAGGTGGTTTTGGGGTCCCTCCTCATGACATTCTCAATGTCCCCACAACCAGCTGGGAGGAGTATTCTCACCCGCACCTACAACATTTTAGGGTCCCTACGAGGTGGGTTGGTGCAGATGAAGAAGTCCGAGCTGGCCGGGCTGGCCCCCCAGAATTGTGGTTTGCCACCCCTCCCTCCCCAGGTGGACCCCATCCCCCGGCCACCCGCAGCTGTAATCCAGGGACACCTGGTGGCGCTGGGGGTGACAGGGATGGGCGTTGTCATTTTGGGGACGTCTTGGGTGGCACAGGAGCCAAAGGTCACTCCGAAGAGTTTGGGGGTCCTCCAGGTGATGTCCCCAAGGCCTGGTGACACTGGTGTGCCCTCAAGGTTACTCAGAAGATCTTGTGGGTTCTCCAGCCAGTGTCCCCAAGCCATGGTGACACTGATGTCCCCTCAGGCCACCCAGGAGACCTTGTGGGTTCTCCATCAGTGTCCCCAAACCCTGGTGACACCAGTGTCCCCTCAGGCCACCATCCTGGTGTTCCAAGCACTGGCCCAGTACCAGGTGGACACAGAGCTGGTGTCCCCAAGCCCTGGTGACCCTGATGTCCCCTCAGGCCACCATCCTGGTTGGGGTTCTCCAAGTGTCAGCAAGGCCCTGGTGACAAGATGTCCCCTCAGGCCACCCCCACCTTGTGTGTCCCATCCAGTGATGTCCCCAAGCCATGGTGACACTGGTGTCCCCTCAGGCCACCATCCTGGTGATCCAAGTGGGTTCTCTACCCATGTCCCCAAGCCCTGGTGACCCTGATATCCCCTCAGGCCACCCAGGAGCCCTTGTGGGTTCTCCATCCAATGTCCCCAAGCCCTGGTGACCCCAGTGTCCCCTCAGGCCACCATCCTGGTGTTCCAAGTGCTGGCCCAGTACCAGGTGGACACACAGGTGGTGTCCCCAAGCCCGGGTGACCCTGATGTCCCCTCAGGCCACCCATGAGCCCTTGTGGGTTCTCCACCCATGTCCCCAAGCCCTGGTGGACCTGAGGGGCCCCCAAACCCTGGTGTTCCAAGTGTCCCTCCCAGTACCCAGGTCACCATCCTCTCCACCCAGTGGGACCCCATGGAGCATGAAGTCCCCTCCCCCCCCATCCTGGGCTCAAGCACCAAAATCCCCAGGCCCACAAAGTCATCCCCCCAAGCACCCCCGGCCCCAAAACCCCCCCAGGCCAATCCCTCCTGGTGTTCCCTCAAACCCTGGCCCCTGTCCCCTGGCATTGTCACCTCGCACTGTCACCTCTGGGTCCCAAATCCCATCCCGGACCACCAAATCCCCTCAAACCATTGTCCTTGTCCCTTCATGTCCCCTCTGTGTGCTGTCAACCCAAATGTCCCTCAAACCACCATCCTGGGATGTCTCAGGCCCAAATCCCTCCCGACACACCCCAATCCCAAACCACTGTCCCTGGGTTCCTCCAGGCCACCCCAAAGCCCCCCCATCATCACCCCCACCCATGTCCCAAACCTTCATGTCCAAATCCCTCTGTGTCCATCCTGGTGTTCCCAAATCCCCTGTCACCCCAAATTCCATCAGGACCACCCCAGCTGGCATTGTCACCTGGCACTGTCACCTCTGGGTCTCCTCGTGGGATAATCCCGTCCCATCACCATGGCCACCATTGTCCTTGTCCCTCCACGCCCTCCCCTCCCCTCCCCAAACCTGTCCCTGTCACCTGTCCCCTGGCATTGTCACCTGGCACTGTCACCTGGCACTGTCACCTGCCTGGGTCCATCTCCCTTGGATTGTCCCCAAATCACCATAAACCCTCCCAAATCCCCTTGTCCCTTCCCTCCATCCCCTCTGGGTCCCCCCTGCCCGTCCTCTCAGTCCCCTGGGTTGTCCCAGGTGTCAGATCCCTGTCCCTGGCAGCTATCACCTGTCACCTGGAGTCCTGTCCCTGTTGGATAATCCCATCCCATCCCCCAAATGTCCCTGTCCCTTCCCCAAATCCCCTGTCCCTCCCCAACATCCCTCGAAAGGCCCCCAATGTCCCCTGTCCCCCCCCCCTGTCCCCCGGAGCCCCTGTCCCTGACCTCCTGGGGACATCCCCTGTCCCTTCCCGATGTCCCCTGTCCCCTCCCAATATCCCCATCCCCAATCCCCATGGAGCCACCTGGGGACCCCAAATCCCTTCCCAATGTCCCCCCTGTCCCCTCCCAGACATCCCAAATCTCCTCCCAAACCCCCTGTCCCTTCCTGCTGGCCCCTGTCCCCCCTCCTGTTCCCTGTCCCCTTCCCAATGTCCTTGTCACCTCCCTGTCCCTCCCAGAGACCCCCTGTCCCCTCCAGGTCCAGATGAGCCCCCTGTCCCTCCTGTCCCCATACAATCCTGGGACTCCTGGCACCCCCCATGTCCCTGTCCCCTCCCCAAATGTCCCCTGTCCCCCCAAATCCCTGTCCCTCCTGGGGACATCCCCTGTCCCTTCCCAATGTCCCCTGTCCCCTTCCCGATATCCCCTGTCCCTCCTGGGGACATCCCCTGTCCCTTCCTGATGTCCCCTGTCCCCTTCCCAATGTCCCCTGTAGCTTCCCAATGTCCCCTGTCCCTCCTGGAGACATCCCCTGTCCCTTCCCAATGTTCCCTGTCCCTTTCCCAATGTCCCCTGTCCCCCAATGTCCCCTGTCCCTCCTGGGGACATCCCTGTCCCTTCCCAATGTCCCCTGTCCCTTCCCAATGTCAGATGTCCCCCCAATGTCCCTGTCCCTTCCAAATGTCCCCTCCCTGGCATCCCCCTGTCCTCCCATTCCCCTGTCCCTCCCTGTCCCCCCCAATGTCCCCCCCATGTCCCCCCAAATCCCTGTCCTCCTTCCCCAAATCCCCTGTAGCTTCCCAATGTCCCCTGTCCCCTGGGACCAAGCACAATGACCCGGGCCCTTCCCAGGTCAAGATGAGCCCCCAATGGCAGTGTCACCATACACACCTGGAGCTCCTGGCAAGGTCCCAATCCCTGTCCCAGACACCCCAAACCCCATCCCAGTCCCCCCCAATCCCCCTGTCCCTTCCCCCAAATCCCCCCATCCCCCCTGTCCCTCCCAATGTCCCAGAGTCCCCTGTCCCCTCCCAGGTCAGATGAGTCCCCCCGGTGTCCCCATGGCTGTCCCCTCAGACCAAGCTCCAGGAACAGTTCACGGTCAAGGCATCCTCAGGGACAATGACAGTGCACACCAGCCAAGGTCCCCGAGAAGGAGGACAAGTGTGACAAGTTCCAGCTGAGCGTGGACGTGCCCAACACAACCATGTGGGTCCCCCACGGACCCTCCTGTCCTGAGGGGCTTCTCACCTCCCCCTGCTCCCCCATGATGTGGTGACCCTGGGGACCTTTGGGGACCTTCTGACCCACCCAGGCTGGGGGACGTGTGGGACATGTGGGACATGTCTGACACAGGGGACATTGGGGACATTGGGGGACATGGGGACTTTGGGGGCAGGGGAGGAGGGGGATGGGACATCAGGGACATTGGGGACATTGGGGACACTGGGGACAGGGAGGAGAAGGGGAGGGAGGGACATCAGGGACAGGGAGGAAAATGGGGACATTGGGGACATCAGGGACAGAGTGAGGACATTGGGGACATTGGGGACATTGGGGACAGTGGGGACAGGGTGGGGAATGGGAGGGAGGGACATTGGGGACCTTGGGGACAGTGGGGACATTGGGGACATTGGGGACACTGGGGACAACAGGGACAGAGAGGGGGTTTTGGGGACAGGGACATTGGGGAGAGGATGGGGACATTGGGGACAGGGTGGGAATGGGATGGAGGGACACTGGGGACATTGGGGACACTGGGGACAGGATGGTGACACTGGGGACAAAAAGCACTCACCTTGTCCCATGGGGACGTTGGGGACATCGGGGAGGGACAGGAGGGTGGGGACAGGCGGGGGTGGCCTCAGCTGTGTCCCCACAGGTACCTGGACACCGTGGATGCCACCATGTCCATCCTGGACGTGTCCATGCTGACGGGATTCACACCGGACGTGCAGGACCTCAGGAGGGTCAGTGTGGGGACATGGGGACACCAGGGGACATGGGGACACCAGGGGGACATGGGGACAGCAGGGGGCAGCGTGGGGACATGTCCCCGGTGTCACTCTGTCCCCGGTGTCTCCCATACCCGGTGTCACTCTGTCCCAGCTGTCCCCGGTGTCACCGGTGTCACACTGTCCCTGGTGTCACCCACGGGCCCAGTGTCACGCTGCCCCGGTGTCACACTGTCCCCAATGTCATTCTGTCCCCATTGTCCCCGCAATGTCCCCACTGTCACCTGGAACACTCTGTCCCCCAATGTCATGTCCCCAGCAACTGTCCCCATTGTCCCCTTGGATTTGTCCAGGCGTCCTCAGGGCCACTGTCCCTGAGGGTTAAAATGAAAAGGGTGGGGAGGGGGGTTTGTCCTCTGTCCACTGGGGGGTTCTGGGGTTCCATGGGGGATCTCAAGGGGTTCCTGGTGGGCCCATGGGGGATCTCAAGGGGTTCCTGGTGGTCCCAAAGGGTTCCTGGTGGTCCCATGGGGGATCTCAAGGGGTTCCTGGTGGTCCCATGGGGGATCTCAAGGGGTTCCTGCTGGTCCCATGGGGTTCCTGGTGGTCCCAAGAGGGTTCCTGGTGGTCCCATGGGGGATCTCAAGGGGTTCCTGGTGGTCCCATGGGGTTCCTGGTGGTCCCATGGGGGATCTCAAGGGGTTCCTGGTGGTCCCAAAGGGTTCCTGGTGGTCCCATGGGGGATCTCAAGGGGTTCCTGGTGGTCCCATGGGGGATCTCAAGGAGTTCCTGGTGATCCTGTGGGGTTCCTGGTGGTCCTGGGGAGGTTCTGGTGGTGCCATGGGGGATCTCAAGGGGTTCCTGGTGGCCTCATAGAGGTTCTGGTGGTCCCATGGGGGATCTCAAGGGGTTCCTGGTGGTCCCTCATAGAGGTTCTGGTGGTGCCATGGGGGATCTCAAGGGGTTCCTGGTGGTCCCATAGAGGTTCTGGTGGTCCCATGGGGGATCTCAAGGGGTTCCTGGTGATCCCAAATTTTCCTGGTGGTGGTCATGGGGGTTTGGGGACTGGTGGGTCTGGGGGGATCTCAAGGGGTTCCTGGGGGCCTCATACCAAGGGGTTCCTGGTGGTCCCATGGGGATCTCAAGGGGTTCCTGGTGGTCCCATGGAGGTTCTGGTGGTGCCATGGGTGATCTCAAGGGGTTCCTGGTGGTCCCTTGGGGGATCTCAAGGGTTCCTGGTGGTCCCTTGGGGGATCTCAAGGGGGACAGGGACCAAGCCCTGGGGACATGGTGGGACAGGGGTTCTCAATGGGTTCCCGGTGATCCCATGGAGGATCTCAAGGGGTTCCTGCTGGTCCCACAGGGGAAACCAAGGGGTTCCCAGTGGTCCCATGGGGCTCCTGGGACAAGGGAGGGTTGTGGTGGGGACCATGGGGGTTCAGGGGTTCCATGGGAAAGGAAGGGGTTCCTGGGGGCCATGGTCATCCCACAGGGGGACCAAGGGCTTCCTGGGACACCCATGGGGGTTCTGGTGGTGCCATGGGTGATCTCAAGGGGGTCAAGGACTGGTGGTGGGTTGGGGATCTCAAGGGTGGTTGGGGTGGCCCCATGGAGGAGGTCCTGGTGTTCCCACCCCCATGTCCCTTCTCTGGGTTCCCCTGGTGATCCCATCCCCATGCTGTCAAGTGACCCCATGCCTCCTGGTCCCACAGGGGTCCCCAAGGGTTCCCAGGTGTCCCAGGGGCTCCAGGTGAGAGGTTCCTGGTGGTTCCATGGGGGTTCCTGGTGGCCCTGGTGGCTCCTTGGTGGCCCTGGTGGTGTCACCTCATTGTCACTGTCATTGTCATTGGCCCCATGTCATTGGTCATTGTCACTGGTTCCTGGTAAACCTGGGGAGGTTCTGGTGGCCCTATGGGTGATCCCATTGGGGTGTCCTGGTCATTGTTGTCACTGCCATTGTCACCCTGTCATTGTCATTGTCACCTGTCATTGTCATTGATCTCAAGGGGTCACTGTGTACAGTGTGTCACTGGGGTCAGGTCATTGTCACTGTCACCTGTCATTGTCATTGTCACCTCTGTCACTGTGTACAGCTACTACAGCATCGGTGTGTCACTGTCATTGTCATTGTCACCTGTCATTGTCATTGTCACTGTCACTGTCACCTGTCATTGTCATTGTCACCTGTCATTGTCATTGTCACCTCTGTCACTGTCTACAGCTACTACGGCATTGGTGTGTCACTGTCACTGTTACTGTCACCTGTCATTGTCATTGTCACCTCTGTCACTGTGTACAGCTACTACAGCCTCGGTGTGTCACTGTCCCTGTCACTGTCATTGTCACTGTCATTGTCCTTGTCATTGTCACCTCTGTCAGTGTTTACAGCTAATACAACATCGATGTGTCACTGTGTCACTGCAGGTCCAGCGCCTGGGGACACCCTGGGTCACCAAAGGAGCTGTGGAGTCCTGGGGTCACTGTCACTGTCACTGTCATTGGCACCGGCACGGTGGCACTGGCACTGCTGGGGTGGCACTGGCGCTGTCCCGGTCATTGGCACTGGCACTGCCAGGGATGTCACCCCTGGTGCTCCTCAAGGACTCTGTGCCCACCCTGGGTCACCAAAGGAGCTGTGGAGTCCTGGGGTCACTGTCACTGTCACTGTCATTGTCACTGGCAGGGTGGCACTGGCACTGCTGGGTGGCACTGGCGCTGTCCCGGTCATTGTCACTGTCACTGCCAGGGATGTCACCCCCGGCGCTCCTCAAGGACTCTGTGCCCACTGTGGGTCACCACTGGGGCTATCTGGAGGGTCCTGGGGTCACTGTCATTGGCACCGGCAGGGTGGCACTGTCACTGTCACTGCCAGGGGATGTCACCCCTGGTGGTTCTCAAGGACTCTGTGCCCACCCTGGGTCACTATTGGGGCTGTCCAGTGGGGTCATTGTCATTGTCACTGCCACTTGCAGGGTGGCACTGTCCCGGTCGTTGGCACTGTCACTGCTAGGGGATGTCCCTGGGGTCACTGTCACCAACCCTGGGGTCACTGTCACCAACTCTGGGGTCACTGTCACCATCCTGGGGTCACTGTCACCGTCCCTGGGGTCACTGCAACCAACCCTGGGGTCACTGTCACTGTCCCTGGGGTCACTGTCACCATCCCTGGCACCACTGTCACCAACGCTGGGGTCACTGTCACCAACCCTGGGGTCACTGTCACCATCCCTGGGATCACTGTCACCAACCCTGGGGTCACTGTCACCATCCTGGGGTCACTGTCACCATCCCTGGGGTCACTGTCACCATCCCTGGGATCACTGTCACCAACCCTGGGGTCACTGTCACCAACCCTGGGGTCACTGTCACCATCCCTGGGGTCACTGTCACCATCCCTGGGGTCACTGTCACCATCCCTGGGGTCACTGTCACTGTCCTGGGGTCACCTTTGCCCCTCAATCCCCCGTTATTCCCCCGGTTCTCTCCTGTTATTCCCCCGCTTTTCCCCTGGTTCCCTCCCCAGTTCTCTCCCGTTATTCCCCCAGTTCCCTCCCGCTTCTCCCCCCGTTCCCCTCCGTTCTCTCCCCGGTTCTCCCCCGGTTCTCCCCCGTTACCCTCCGGCTGCCGCGTCCCCCGCTGCCGGTCCCTCCGTAGAAATGCAGCTCCCTGCCGAGGTTGCAGCACACTCGGCTCCGTTCGGCGGCTCCCCCGGGAGGGCTCCGGCTCCGGGCCAGCCTCACCACCGAGAGCCGAACCGGCGGCAGCGCCCCGGGGCCCGGCGGGGCAGGCCCGGCCGGGGCTGAGGCGGAGGAAGCGGCGGCGGCGGCGGGGCCCAGCAGGCGGTAGGAGCCCTCGCGGGTGCGGAAGCGGCTCTTGAGCTCCGGAGCGGCCGCGGGAGGCTCGGCCGGGCCCGGGCCCGCCGCCGCCGCCGCCGCCGCCATGGCCGCCGGAAGCCGCCTCAGGAGCGGGCGGGAGCGGCCGCCGCCATGGCGGCGCTGAGTCAGCGAGGCCACGCCCACAGGAGAGGAGAGGCCACGCCCGCAGAGGTGGGACTGACCAATCAAGGCGGGAGGAAGACGGGGTCACGCCCATTTAGAGGAAAGGGAGGGTCCATATAAGGGGTGGGCACGCCCCAAAAGAAACCCACGCCCATAGTTGAGACCACGCCCACAAGTGGCAGGAGTCACGCCCCCATTCCAGACCATGCCCCCAAATGAAGCCACATCGATGAGTGGCGGAGACCACGCCCCAAAACACATAGACCACGCCCCCAAATTAACCCACGCCTATAAGCTCTGTAAATCACGCCCCAAAATATGGAAAGCATGCCCCAAGACAGACCACGCCCCCAAATGAAGCCATACCTGTGTGGTGTAAACCACGCCCCCAAAATTGAAACCACGTCCCACACCATGGAAACCACGCCCCAAAACATGGAGACCACACATCCCAAATTACTGAATGTTCATAGGTGGCAGAAACCACGCCCCAAAAAAGAGACCACGCCCCTGAACCAAAACTTGACCCCAAAATGGGTAAGCCGGGCTCCCGAAATCGAGGTCATGCCCTCAAAATTAGACCACGCCCATGAGTGGTATAAACCACACCCAAAACATGGAGACCACGGCTCTGAGACCACACCCCCAACTGACACAAGACCACACCCCAAAATGGGAAAAGCCCACCCCCAAAATTGAAAATGAGACCACACCTGTGGTGGAAACCACACCCCCAAACACTGAGGCCACACCCCCAAAACAAACCCCACCCAAAAATCGTGGCCACACCCCATTGCTCAAAACCCACTCAACTTCAGGTACAGGCCAAGCCACACCCACCCCAAACACCTCCACATGGCCCCTCCCCCTAATCTGCATCCCCAAACTCCACCCCCTTTAGGGCAAAACTCCACCTGGCCACACCCAACATGAAGCCACGCCCCCTTGTCTTTGGGCATTGCCCCCAGAAACCACCCAGGACCTTCCAAAAAACAGTCAGGACCCCCCAAAAGCCACCCAGGACCCCCCAAATCCACCCAGGACCCCTCAAATCCATCCAGGACCCCCCAAAACCCATCCAGGACCCCCAGGACCCCCCAAAAACCACCCAGGACCCCAAAGCTCCGCCCACACCTTTATTGAGCCCCGCCCCCACATTTTGGGGGGTGGTCTCGGGGTGGCCCCGCCCCCCTCAGCCCTCGGAGGGACCCTCGGGGACCCCCCCCGGGGGGGGGCTCTGGGTGCCGGGGGGGGGCGGCTCTGATGAGGAGGGGCTGGGGGGCGGGGCCTCGCCGGAGTGGGGGAGGGGCTGGGGGGCTCCGTGCCCGCGGGGGGGTCCTGGGGGGGAGGGGAGAAAAGAGAGGGGGGAGGGGTTAGGAATGAACCGCCCCCTCCCCAAAATGGGGGGCATGGAGCCCCTCCCCCTCCCAAAATGGGGGTCAGAAATTGCCCCTCCCCCTCCCCAAAATGGGGGGCATGGAGCCCCTCCCCCTCCCCAAAATGGGGGTCAGAAATTGCCCCTCCCCCTCCCCAAAATGGGGGTCAAAATGCCCTCCCTCCCAAAATGGGGGCATGGAGCCCTCCCCCCCCCAAATGGGGGTCAAATGCCCCTCCCCTCCCAAAATGGGGTCAGGCCCTTCCCCCTCCCAAAATGGGGGGTCAGAAATTGCCCTCCCCTCCCCAAAATGGGGCATGGACCCCCCCCTCCCCAAAATGGGGGGCATGGAGCCCCTCCCCCTCCCCAAAATGCCCCTCCCCTTCCCCAAAATGGGGGTCAGAAATTGCCCCTCCCCCTCCCCAAAATGGGGGCAGAAATGCCCCTCCCCCCTCCCCAAAATGGGGTCACAACTGCCCCTCCCTCCCAAAATGGGGGCCCCCTCCCTCCCAAAATGGGGTAAGGCCCCTCCCCCCTCCCCAAAATGGGGGTCAGAAATGCCCCTCCCCCTCCCCAAATGGGGGGCATGGAGCCCCTCCTCTTCCCCAAAATGGGAGTCAGAAATTGCCCTTCCCCTCCCAAAATGGGGTCAGAAATGCCCCTCCCCTCCCCAAAATGGGGTCAATTAATGGGGGTCAGAAATGCCCCTCCCTCCCAAAATGGGGGCATGGCCCTCCCTTCCCCAAAAAGGGGAGTCAGACATGCCCTCCCCCCCTAATGGGGTCAGAACTGCCCCCCTCCCCCTAATTAAGGGTCAAAATGCCCTCCCCTCCCAAAAGGTGCCCCTCCCCCCCCCAAATGGGGTAGAAATTGCCCCTCCCTTCCCCAAATGCCCCTCCCCCCCCAAAATGCCCCCCCTCCCCAAAATGCCCCTCCCCAAATTAAGGTCCGAAATGCCCCTCCCCCAAATGCCCCTCCCCTCCCTCACCTTGGGGGGGTCCAGGGCGGGGTCCGGGGGGGACGCGTCCCCTCCCCCCCCCGAGCTCTCCTCATCCTCGGCGGCGCTGATGAAGATGGGGGGGGGCTCCAGCTCCGGGGGGGCTCCCTCGGGAGGGGAGCTGGTGACCCCCAGGCCATGGACCCCCCTTGGCCTTGGGGTCCTCCTCGGAGCTCGGGGGGCGCTTGGGGGGCTTCTCCTGCGGACGGGGGAGGGGGGCGTGGTGGTGGCACCGCCGGGGGCACCTGGGGGCACCTCTGGGCCCACCTGGGGACACCTGGCACCGCTGTGCCCACCTGGGCAGGTGTCCCCATGTCCCTCTGTCCCCACCTGTGCAGGTGTCCCCATGTCCCCCCCCCATCCCTCTGGGCCCACCCGGGGACACCTGGCACTGCTGTGCCCACCTGGGCAGGTGTCCCCATATCGCCCCCCATGTCCCTCTGTGCCCACCTGGGCAGGTGTCCCCATGTCCCTCTGTGCAGGTGTCCCCATGTCCCTCTGTCCCTCTGGGCCCACCTGGGCAGGTGTCCCCATGTCCCTCTGTCCCTCTGTCCCCACCTGTGCAGGTGTCCCCATGTCCCTCTGTCCCCACCTGTGCAGGTGTCCCCATGTCCCTCTGTCCCCACCTGTGCAGGTGTCCCCATGTCCCTCTGTCCCCACCTGTGCAGGTGTCCCCATGTCCCTCTGGGCCCACCTGTGCAGGTGTCCCCATGTCCCCCCATCCCTCTGTGCAGGTGTCCCCATGTTCCCCCTCTGTCCCTACCTGTGCCTACCTGGGGGGCACCTGGCACCGTTGTGCCCACCTGGGCAGGTGTCCCCCTGTCCCTCTGTCCCTCTGTGCAGGTGTCCCCATGTCCCCCCTGTCCCTCTGTGCCCACCTGGGCAGGTGTCCCCATGTCCCTCCTGTCCCTCTGTCCCCACCTCCCCAGGTGTCCCCATGTCCCCTGTCCCTGTCCCCACCCCTCCAGTGTCCCTTGTCCCCATCCCCACCTCCCCAGGTGTCCCCATGTCCCCTCCAGGTGTCCCCACCCCTCCAGGTGTCCCCTGTCCCTGTCCCCACCTCTTCAGGTGTCCCCATGTCCCCTGTCCCTGTCCCCACCCCTCCAGGTGTCCCCACCTCCCCACGTGTCCCCATGTCCCCTCCAGGTGTCCCCACCCCTCCAGGTGTCCCCTGTCCCTGTCCCCACGTCTCCAGGTGTCCCCATGTCCCCTCCAGGTGTCCCCATGTCCCCTCCAGGTGTCCCCACCTCCCCAGGTGTCCCCACCTCTCCAGGTGTCCCCATGTCCCCTCCAGGTGTCCCTTGTCCCCTCCAGGTGTCCCCACCTCCCCAGGTGTCCCCATGTCCCCTCCAGGTGTCCCCTTGTCCCCTCCAGGTGTCCCCACCTCCCCAGGTGTCCCCATGTCCCCTCCAGGTGTCCCCACCTCTCCAGGTGTCCCCATGTCCCCTCCAGGTGTCCCCACCTCTCCAGGTGTCCCCATGTCCCCTCCAGGTGTCCCCACCTCTCCAGGTGTCCCCTCGGGCTCGTGGCGCGTGGTGGCCTCCAGGATGGCCATGGTGGACAGGGGGATGTGCGCTTGCTGTCACCGGGGGGGGACACACAGGGGGACAGGTGTGACACCCCTGGGGATGGCACCTGTCCCAGGAGTGTCACCTGTCCCCGGGGGTGTGACATCCCTGGGGGTGGCACCTGTCCCCGGGGGTTGTCACCTGTCCCCGGGGGTGTGACATCCCTGGGGATGGCACCTGTCCCAGGAGTGGCACCTGTCCCTGGGGGTGTGACATCCCTGGGGATGGCACCTGTCCCAGGAGTGGCACCTGTCCCTGGGGGTGTGACATCCCTGGGGATGGCACCTGTCCCAGGAGTGGCACCTGTCCCTGGGGGTGTGACATCCCTGGGGGGTGTGACATCCCTGGGGATGGCACCTGTCCCAGGAGTGGCACCTGTCCCCGGGGGTGTGACATCCCTGGGGATGGCACCTGTCCCAGGAGTGGCACCTGTCCCTGGGGGTGTGACATCCCTGGGGATGGCACCTGTCCCAGGAGTGTCACCTGTCCCCGGGGGTGGCAGCTGTCCCCGGGGGTGTGACACCCCTGGGGATGGCACCTGTCCCAGGGGTGTCACCTGTCCCCAGGGCTGTCCCCAGGTGATATCACCTGTCTCCAGGCGTGTCACCTGTCACCAGAGGTGTCACCTGTCCCCAGGTGATGTCACCTGTCCCCAGGGCTGTCCCCATGCCCAGGTGATGTCACCTGTCCCCAAAGGTGATGTCACCTGTCCCCAGGGTGTCACCTGGTGCGGGGTGAGGGCGCGCACGTGGCTCAGCAGCGGCTCTGGGCATTGTCACCCCCATCCCCATGAGATGTCACCTGTCCCCAGGGCTGTCCCCCATGCCCAGGTGATGTCACCTGTCCCCAGGGCTGTCCCCCATGCCCAGGTGATGTCACCTGTCCCCAGGGTGTCACCTGGTGCGGGGTGAGTGCGCATGTGGCTCAGCAGCGGCTCCGGGCATTGTCACCCCCATCCCCAGGGCTGTCCCCCATGCCCAGGTGATGTCACCTGTCCCCAAAGGTGATGTCACCTGTCCCCAGGGCTGTCCCCCATGCCCAGGTGACGTCACCTGTCGCCAAAAGTGATGTCACCTGTCCCCAGGGTGTCACCTGGTGCGGGGTGAGGGCGCGCACGTGGCTCAGCAGGGGCTCTGGGCATTGTCACCCCCATCCCTATGGGATGTCACCTGTCCCCAGGGCTGTCCCCATGCCCAGGTGATGTCACCTGTCCCCAGGGTGTCACCTGGTGCGGGTGTGGCACACCTTGGGGTGGCTCAGCAGGGGCTCTGGGCATTGTCACCCCCCATCCCCATGAGATGTCACCTGTCCCCAGGTGACCCCTGGGACCAGGTGATGTCACCTGTCCCCTGGGACACACCTGTCCCCTGGGGTCACCTGGTGCGGGGTGTGTCACCTGGGGCTCAGCTGGGACACCTGGGCATTGTCACCCCCATCCCCAATGGAATGTCACCTGTCCCCAGGGCTGTCCCCAGGGCTGTCCCCCATGCCCAGGTGATGTCACCTGTCCCCAGGGCTGTCCCCCGGGCTGTCCCCCATGCCCAGGTGATGTCACCTGTCCCCAGGTGATGTCACCTGTCCCCAGGGTGTCACCTGGGACACCCCTGAGGGTTATCTGGGAGTCACCTGGGTCAGCTGGGACACCTGGGACACACCTTGGCACACCTGGGGTCACCTGGGCTGGGGCTCACCTGCAGGACCACCTGGGGCGACTGCGGCACACCTGAGCTGGCAGCACTTGATGAACCCCTCCCACACCTTGGGGTACTTCCACACCTGGGGAGACACACCTGAGAGTGAGCAGGGTCACATGGGGTCACCTGGGACACACCTGTGTCACCTGGGGGTCACCTGGGACACCCCTGGGGCTCGGTGCGCTGGCAGCACTTGATGAACCCCTCCCACACCTTGGGGTACTTCCACACCTGGGGAGACACACCTGTGTCACCTGGGGGTCACCTGGGACACACCTGTGTCACCTGGGGGTCACCTCGGACACACCTGTGTCACCTTCGGACACACCTGTGTCACCTGGGACACACCTGTGACACCTGGGGGTCACCTGGGACCCCCCTGGGGCTCGGTGCGCTGGCAGCACTTGATGGACCCCTCCCATACCTTGGGGTACTTCCACACCTGGGGAGACACACCTGTGTCACCTGGGGGTCACCTGGGACACCTGGGGGTCACCTGGGACACCCCTGAGGTTATCTGGGAGTCACCTGTGTCACCTGGGGGTCACCTGGAACACCTAGGGGTCACCTGGGACACCCCTGGGGCTCGGTGCGCTGGCAGCACTTGATGGACCCCTCCCACACCTTGGGGTACTTCCACACCTGGGGCTCACCTGAGACACACCTGAGACACCTGGGGGTCACCTGGGACACCCCTGAGGTTATCTGGGAGTCACCTGGGTCAGCTGGGACACCTGGGACACACCTTGAGACACCTGGGGGTCACCTGAGTCACCTGGGGCTCACCTAGGACACCTGGGGCTCACCTGAGACACACCTGAGATCAGCACTCGATGGACCCTTCCTACACCTTGGGGTATTGACACAGCCGGGATGATTTTTGCAGGAATTTTGGGTAATTTCAGGGGATTTTTGGGGTGATTTTTTCAGGAATTTTGGGGTGATTTCAGTGGATTTGGGGGTTCCAGACCTGTTTCATGATGAGCCTGGACAGGATGTTCATGACGGGGGTACATGGTCAGGGCCTGGATCACCGTGTGCATTGGGGATTTTGGAGCCAATTTCGGGGTAATTTCAGGGGATTTTTGGGGCGATTTTTTCAGGAATTTCGGGGTAATTTCAGGGGATTTTTGGGGTGATTTTTGCAGGAATTTTGGGGTAATTTCAGGGATTTTGGGGTGATTTTTTCAGGAATTTTGGGTAATTTCAGGGGATTTCTGGGGTGATTTTTGCAGGAATTTTGGGGTAATTTCAGGGGATTTTTGGGGTCCCCAGACCTGTTTCAGGATGAGCCCGGACAGGATGTTCATGACAGAGCCCAGATCACTGTTTGGGCATCACCCCGTGTGACCAGGGATTTTGGGGTGAATTTTGGGGTTTCAATTTTGGGGTGATTTTTCAGGAATTTTTGGGGGTGATTTTTGCAGGGTAATTTTGGGGTAATTTTGGGGATTTTAGGGGTAATTTCAGGGTTTCAACGTTTTTGCAGGAATTTTGGGGTAATTTCAGGGGGGATTTTGCAGGAATTTTGGGGTAATTTCAGGGGATTTTGGGGTCCCCAGACCTGTTTCATGATGAGCCTGGACAGGATGTTCATGACGAAGCCGCCCAGGCGCGGGTACATGGTCAGGGCCTGGATCACCGTGCGCATCAGCAGCATGGGCAGCGGGCTCTGCTCCATCAGCTGCTGCATCACCACCGCCAGCACCTCCGAGGTGTACACGTTGCGCTCCGCAAAGCACAGGTTGGTGGCTGCGGGGACACGGGGCGTGCTGGGAGGCACTGGGCTGGGAGGCACTGGGAGGGACTGGGAGGGCTGGGAGGGACTGGGAGGGACTGGGAGGGAATGGGAGGGACTGGGAGGGACTGGGAGAGCAATGGGAGGGCAATGAGAGGGACTGGGAGGGACTGGGAGGGACTGGGAGGGACTGGGAGAGCACTGGGAGGGGAGTGGGAGGGCACTGGGAGGGCACTGGGGGCACTGGGGGGGGACTGGAAGGGACTGGGAGGGACTGGGAGGGACTGGGAGGGCTGGGGAGCATTGAAAGGGCACTGGGAGGGACTGGGAGGCACTGGGAGGGACTGGGATGGAACTGGGAGGGACTGGGAGGAACTGGGAGAGCAATGGGAGGGACTGGGAGGCACTGGGAGGGAATGGGAGGGGAGTGAGAGGGGCTGGAGGGCATTAAAAGGGGACTGGGAGGGACTGGGAGGGTCCCATGTCCCCCCCCCAACCTGTGTCCCCATGTCCCTGTCACCCCAGGGATGTCCCCATGTCCCCAAACCTTTGATGATGGATTTCATGTCACACTTGGAGGAGTCGATGTTGTGCAGGGCGATCAGGAGCTCCCCGGGGTTCAGGGGGACACGGCCGAGGCGCCGTCACCTGCGGGGACACCGTGGTCACAGGGACGGGGACAGGGGCTGTGTCCCACCCCAGCTGTCCCCAGCTGTCCCCTACTGTGCTGTGTCCCCAGCAGACCTGTCCCCTGTCCCCAAACTGTCCCCTATTGTGCAGTGTCCCACCCCAGCTGTCCCCAGGCTGTCCCCTACTGTGCTGTGTCCCCAGCAGACCTGTCCCCGTCCCCAAACTGTCCCCAAACTGTCCCCAGGCTGTCTCCTCACCGGGCCACCCCCCACCTTCTCCAGCCCCACCCAGGAAGCTGTCCCAAGGCTGTCCCATGTCCCCAAAGTGTCCCCCCCTGCTGTCACCTCTGCTGTCACCCCTGCTGTCACCTCCGCTGTCACCTCTGCCACCCCCGGGTGTCCCCAGCTGTCCCCAGGACATCCCCAGGGTGTCCCCAGGTGTCCCCAGGTGTCCCCAGGGTGTCCCCAGGTGTCCCCAGGACATCCCCAGGACATCCCCAGAGTGTCCCCAGCTGTCCTCAGGTGTCCCCAGGAGTCCCCGGGGTGTCCCCAGCTGTCCCCAGGGCATCCCCAGGTGTCCCCAGCTGTCCCAGGGTGTCCCCAGCTGTCCCCAGGGCATCCCCAGCTATCCCCAGGGTGTCCCCAGGACATCCCCAGGTGTCCCCAGAGTGTCCCCAGGTGTCCCCGGCTGCCCCCAGGTATCCCCAGCTGTCCCCAGGACATCCCCAGCTGTCCCCAGGACATCCCCAGGACATCCCCAGGTGTCCCCAGCTGTCCCCAGGGTGTCCCCAGGACATCCCCAGCTGTCCCCAGGTATCCCCAGGGTGTCCCCAGGTGTCTCCAGGTGTCCCCGGGTGTCCCCAGGGCGTCCCCAGGTGTCCCTGGCTGTCCCCAGGGTTTCCCCAGCTGTCCCCAGGTGTCCCCAGCTGCCCCCAGGTGTCCCCAGCTGTCCCCAGGTGTCCCCAGCTGCCCCCAGGTGTCCCCAGGGTGTCCCCAGGACATCCCCAGCTGTCCCCAGCTGTCCCCAAGGTGTCCCCAGGTGTCCCCAGCTGTCCCCAGGGCATCCCCAGCTATCCCCAGGGTGTCCCCAGGACATCCCCAGCTGTCCCCAGGGTGTCCCTAGGGTATTCCCATGGTGTCCCCAGGGTGTCCCCAGGTGTCCCCAGGACATCCCCAGCTGTCCCCAGGGTGTCCCCAGGACATCCCCAGGTGTCCCCAGGTGTCCCCAGGACATCCCCAGGACATCCCCAGTGTCCCCAGCTGTCCTCAGGTGTCCCCAGGAGTCCCCGGGGTGTCCCCAGCTGTCCCCAGGGCATCCCCAGGTGTCCCCAGCTGTCCCCAGGGTGTCCCCAGGTGTCCCCAGGGTGTCCCCAGGACATCCCCAGGTGTCCCCAGGACATCCCCAGCTGTCCCCAGGGTGTCCCCAGGACATCCCCAGGTGTCCCCAGGTGTCCCCAGGACATCCCCAGCTGTCCCCCAGCTGTCCCCAGGTGTCCCCAGGTGTCCCCAAGGTGTCCCCAGGGTGTCCCCAGCTGTCCCCAGGTGCCCCCAGCTGTCCCCAAGGTGTCCCCAGCTGTCCCCAGCTGTCCCCAGGACATTCCCAGCTGTCCCCAGGTGCCCCCAGGGCATCCCCAGCTGTCCCCAGGACATCCCCAAGGTGTCCCCAGATGTCCCCAGCTGTCCCCAGGACATCCCCAAGGTGTCCCCAGGTGTCCCCAGGTGTCCCAGGACATCCCCAGCTGTCCCCCAGGTGTCCCCAGCTGTCCCCAGGTGTCCCCGGGAAATCCCCAGCTGTCCCCAGGGCATCCCCAGGTGTCCCCAGGACATCCCCAAGGAGTCCCCAAGGTGTCCCCAGGTGTCCCCCGGGTGTCCCCAGGTGTCCCCGCTCACCTTTGTCCGTCAGGCTGTGCAGGCAGCGCGTCACCAGCGTCTCGGCGCCCTTGGGGCAATTCTCCACCAGCAGCAGCAGCTCCGGGGAGTTCATCCCCATCCCGCGGATCTGCCCCAAAAAATCACAAATTTCGGTCACCAAAATCAGGGTTTGTAAAAAAAAAATTTAAATAATTTGATTTAAGTAATTTTATTAATTTAGGTTTATTTGATGAGTTGAATAGAATAATTTATACCAAGTAATTGGAAGAGTTTGATTGAAATAATTCTATTTTTAAAAATTTTATGGAAATAATTTTGTTTAAGTAATTTCATTTAAATAGATTTATTTTTAAAATTTAACAGAAATTCATACCAAATAAATGAAATAATTTTATTGAGTAATTTATACTCAATAAAATTTTATTAAAGTATAAAGAATAATTTTATTAAAGTAATTTTATTTTTAAAATTCATTGAAATAATTTTATTGAAACAATTTCATTTAAGTAATTTTATTAATTTAGATTTATTTGAATAACTTAATAGAATAATTTATCCCAAATAATTGAAATAATTTTATTTAAATAGTTTAATTGAATAATTTATAGCTAAAAACTGAAATAATGTTATTAATTTATACTCAATAATTGGAATAATTTTATTAAAGTAATTTTATTTTTAAAATTTATTGAAACAATTTTAAGTAATTTTATTAATTTAGATTTATTCAAATAATTTAATAGAATAATTTATACCAAATAATTGAAATAATTTTATTTAAATAGTGCAATTGAATAATTTATAGCTAAAGACTGAAATAATATTATTAATTTATACTCAATAATTGGAATAATTTTATTTAAATGATTTTATTTTTAAAATTTAATTAATTTAATTAAATAATGTATACCAAATAATTTGAATAACTTTGTTCAAATAATTTAATTGAATCATTTATAGCTAATAATTAAAATAATTTTATTGAAATGATTTTATTTAAAATAATTTAATTGAATAATTTATACTCAATAATTAAAATAATTTCATTAAAATAATTTTACTGAATTATTTCTACCCAATAATTGAAATAATTTTATTTAAATAATTTAATTGAATAATTTATAGCAAATAATTAAAATACTTTTATTGAAACAATTTTAAGTAATTTTATTGAAATAATTTTATGATATTATATATGTATTGCTTTTATATAAAATAGCATAATAGAATGAGATATAACATATATTATTTATACCTAAAAATTTATATTAAAAATATTTTTAATATATGTATTTATATTTATATATAAATATGTGATTTCCCACCGTGCCAATGGATGTCCCCAACATCCCATGATGTCCCCAAGGTGTCCCCAGTGTCCCCTCACCGGCTGCTCGATGACCTCCATGATGGTGACACCCAACTGCCCCAATTAACCGACCCCATTAATTGATAACAGGGACAGGAATGGTGATTTCCCACGGTGCCAATGGATGTCCCCAACGTCCCATGATGTCCCCATGGTGTCCCCAATGTCCCCAGTGTCCCCTCACCAGCTGCTTGATGACCTCCATGATGGTGACACCCAACTGCCCCAATTAACTGATACCACTAATTGATAACAGGGACAGCAAAGGCGATTTCCAATGGCGCTAATGGATGTCCCCAATGTCCCGAGATGTCCCCATGGTGTCCCCAAATGTCCCCAGTGTCCCCTCACCGGCTGCTCGATGACCTCCATGTCACCTCCAAGATGGTGACACCAACTGCCCCAATTAACCGACCCCATTAATTGATAACGGGGACATGAATGTTGATTTCCCACAGTGCCAATGGATGTCCCCAACATCTCATGATGTCCCCAAGATGTTCCTAAATGTCCCCAGTGTCCCCAACATCCCAAGAGGTCCCCAAATGTCCCAGTGTCCCCTCACCGGCTGCTCGATGAACTCCACGTCACCTCCATGATGGTGACACCCAACTGCCCCAATTAACCAACCCCATTAATTGATAACAGGGACAGGAAAGGTGATTTCCCATGGTGCCAATGGATGTCCCTAATGTCCCAAATGTCCCCAAATGTCCCCAGTGTCCCCTCACCGGCTGCTCGATGACCTCCAAGATGGTGACACCCAACTGCCCCAATTAACCGATACCATTAATTGATAACGGGGACAGGAAAGGTGATTTCCCACGGTGCCAATGGATGTCCCCATGATGTCCCAAACATCCCAAAATGTCCCCAATGTCCCCAGTGTCCCCTCACCGGCTGCTCAATGATCTCCATGATGGTGACACCCAACTGCCCCAATTAACCGATCCCATTAATTGATAACAGGGACAGCAAAGGTGATTTCTTGTGGTGCCAATGGATGTCCCCAATGTCCCCAATGTCCCCAGTGTCCCCTCACCGGCTGCTCGATGAACTCCACGTCACCTCCAAGATGGTGACACCCAACTGCCCCAATTAACCAACCCCATTAATTGATAACAGGGACAGCAATGGTGATTTCCCACGGTGCCAATGGATGTCCCCAACGTCCCCAGATGTCCCCAATGTCCCCAGTGTCCCCTCACCGGCTGCTCGATGAACTCCACGTCACCTCCAAGATGGTGACACCCAACTGCCCCAATTAACCAACCCCATTAATTGATAACAGGGACAGCAATGGTGATTTCCCACGGTGCCAATGGATGTCCCCAACGTCCCCAGATGTCCCCAATGTCCCCAGTGTCCCCTCACCGGCTGCTCGATGAACTCCACGTCACCTCCAAGATGGTGACACCCAACTGCCCCAATTAACCAACCCCATTAATTGATAACAGGGACAGGAAAGGTGATTTCCCACGGTGCCAATGGATGTCCCCATGATGTCCCCAAATGTCCCAAATGTCCCCAATGTCCCCAGTGTCCCCAGTGTCCCCTCACCGGCTGCTCGATGACCTCCAAGATGGTGACACCCAACTGCCCCAATTAACCAACCCCATTAATTGATAACAGGGACATGAATGGTGATTTCCCACGGTGCCAATGGATGTCCCCATGATGTCCCCAAATGTCCCCAATGTCCCCTCACCGGCTGCTCGATGAACTCCATGTCACCTCCACGATGGTGACAAAATTAACCGAATTCCATTAATTGATAACGGGGACATGAATGTTGATTTCCACAGTGCCAATGGATGTCCCCAACATCTCATGATGTCCCCAAGATGTTCCTAAATGTCCCCAGTGACCCCAACATCCCAAGAGGTCCCCAAATGTCCCAGTGTCCCCTCAAAATGGGGTTTGACACCCAACTGCCCCAATTAACCCCAAAAATTGATGGGGGACATGAATGGTGACAAAAAATGGGGGATGTCCCCATGATGTCCCCAAAAATGTCCCTCACCGCTGCTCGATGACCTCCAAGATTGACACCCAACTAATTGAGCCAAATTGATGAGAAAGGTGATTTCCACGGTGCCAATGGATGTCCCCAGTGTCCCCAGATGTCCCCAACGTCCCCAATGTCCCCAGTGTCCCCTCACCGTCCAGGGCGCGCAGCACCTCTTGATGACACAGAGTGACACCAAGCTTGGGGTTGAATGAGCAAAATGGGGTTAGAATGACAAATAATGCTTGATGGTTAGGTGACAAAAATGGGGTTTTAATGAGAAAAATGGGGTCAGAGTGACAAAAAATGGGGTTAGAATGACAAAAATGGGATTAATGACCCAAAATGGGCCAGGTACAGGTACAGGTACAGGCACTGCTTGATGGTCTCCTCGGTCCAGGGCACCGCCACCTCTGGGGACACCAAAACGGGGTGAGAATGAGCAAAAATGGGGTTAGAGTGACAAAAAATGGGGTTAGAATGACAAAAAATGGGGTCAGAGTGACAAAAAATGGGGTTTTAATGAGAAAAATGGGGTTAGAGTGAGCAAAAATGGGGTTAATGACCCAAAATGGGCCAGGTACAGGTACAGGTACAGGCACTGCTTGATGGTCTCCTCGGTCCAGGGCGCCGCCACCTCTGGGGACACAGAGTGACACCAAAATGGGGTGAGAATGACAAAAAATGGGGTTAGAGTGACCAAAAATAGGGTAATTGCGAGCAAAAATGGGGTTAGAGTGACAAAAAATGGGGTTTTAATGAGCAAAAATGGGGTTAATGACCCAAAATGGGGCAGGTACAGGTACAGGAATTTCCATAAAATATTTGACATTCCCCATGGAATATTTGGGATTTCCCATGGAATATTTCCCATTTCCCATTGGATATTTCCCATTTCTCACTGAATATTTCCCATTTCCCACGGAACATTTTGGGATTTCCCATGGAATATTTGACATTTCCCATAGAATATTTCCCATTTCCTATTGGATATTTCCCATTTCCCACTGAATATTTCCCATTTCCCATGGAATATTTTGGGATTTCCCATGGAATATCTGACATTTCCCATGGAATATTTGCAATTTCCCATGGAACGCTCAACATTTCCTGTGAAATATTTCCTATTTCCCATGGAATATTTGGGATTTCCATGGAATATTTGATATTTCCATGGAATATTTCCCATTGAATATTTGGGATTTCCATTGAATATTTGATATTTCCATGGAATATTTGACATTTCTTATTGAATATTTGGGATTTCCATGGACTATTTGGGATTTCCCATTGAATATTTGGGATTTCCCATGGAATATTTCCCATTTCCTATTGAATATTTCCCATTTCCCATGGAATATTTCCCATTTCCTATTGAATATTTCCCATTTCCCATGGAATATTTCCCATTTCCTATTGAATATTTCCCATTTCCCATGGAACATTTTGGGATTCCCATGGAATACTTGGGATTTCCCACGGAACATTCGGAACTTCCATGGAATATTTGACACTTCCCATGGAATATTTGCAATTTCCCATGGAACGCTCAACATTTCCTGTGAAATATTTCCCATTTCCCATGGAATATTTGGGATTTCCATTGAATATTTGATATTTCCATGGAATATTTGACATTTCCCATGGAATATTTGGGATTTCCATTGAATATTTGATATTTCCATGGAATATTTGACATTTCCCATGGAATATTTGGGATTTCCCATGGAATATTTCCCATTGAATATTTGGGATTTCCATGGAATATTTGATATTTCCATGGAATATCTGGGATTTCCCATGGAATATTTGACATTTCCCATGGAATATTTCCCATTTCCCATCGAATATTTGGGATTTCCATTGAATATTGGATATTTCCATGGAATATTTGATATTTCCATGGAATACTTGACATTTCCATGGAACATCTGGGATTCCCATGGAATATTTGGGATTTCCAACGGAATATTTTCCATTTCCCACGAAACATTTACGATTTCCCATAAAACATTCGGGATTTCCATGGAATATTTCCCATGTAACATTTGGGATTCCCATGGAACGTCTGGGATTCCCACGGAACGTCTGGGATTCTCATTCAATTTTTGCCATTTCCCATGGAATATCTGACATTTCCCATGAAATATTTTGGATCCAAAATATTCCCATGGGACATTTTGGGATCCCCCGCGGAACATTTTGGGATTCCCAGGGAATATTTGCAATTTCCCATAAAATATTTGGGATTTCCGTGGAATATCCGGGATTTCCTGTGGAATATTTCCCATTCCCATGGAATATTTTGGGATCCCCCATGGAACATTTTGGGATTCCCATGGAATATTTGCAATTTCCCATAAAATATTTGGGATTTCCTGTGGAATATTTTGGATCCCCACGGGACATTTTGGGATTCCCATGGAATATTTGCGACTTCCCATAAAATATTTGGGATTTCCGTGGAATATCCGGGATTTCCTGTGGAATATTTCCCATTCCCACGGAATATTTGGATTTCCCATGGAATATTTGGGATCCCGGGCCCTCACCTGTGTCCTTGTCGGCCCCGAAGAGCACGGAGGGGGGATTGGGGTGCACCAGGAGCTGCAGGTAATTGAGGGCGAACTTCTCCACGTACTCGCGCAGCTGCTCCTTCTCGTACATGCGCTTGATGAACTGCAGCGCCTGCTGCCGCACCTGGGACACACCTGTGTCACCTGTGTGCCACCTGTGCCACCTGTGTCACCTGTGTGCCACCTGTGTCACCTGTGCCACCCCTGTGTGCCACCTGTGTGTCACCTGTGTGCCACCTGTGTCACCTGTGCCACCCCCGTGTGCCACCTGCTCCTTCTCGTACATGCGCTTGATGAACTGCAGCGCCTGCTGCCGCACCTGTGCAACACCTGTGTCACCTGTGTGCCACCTGTGCCACCTGTGTCACCTGTGTTTGTCACCTGTACCACCTGTGTCACCCCTGTGTGCCACCTGTGCCACCCCTGTGTGCCACCTGCTCCTTCTCGTACATGCGCTTGATGAACTGCAGCGCCTGCTGCCGCACCTGTGCAACACCTGTGTGTCACCTGTGTGTCACCTGTGCCACCTGTGTCACCTGTGTGTCACCTGTGTCACCTGTGCCACCCCTGTGTGCCACCTGCTCCTTCTCGTACATGCGCTTGATGAACTGCAGCGCCTGCTGCCGCACCTGTGCAACACCTGTGTCACCTGTGTGTGCCACCTGTGCCAGCTGTGCCACCCCTGTGAGCCACCTGTGACACCTGGGACACCCCTGTGTGCCACCTGTGCCACCCCTGTGTGCCACCTGTGCCACCTGTGTCATGCTGTGAACTGTGCCCTGCTGTGTCACCTGGGACACCTGTGTGTCACCTGTGTGTGCCAACCCTGTGTGCCACCTGTGCCACCTGTGTCACCTGTGTGTCACCTGTGCCACCCCTGTGTGCCACCTGTGCCACCTGTGCCGCCTGTGTGTGTCACCTGTGCCACCCCTGTGTGCCACCTGTGTGTGCCACCTCGGTCATCTCTATCACCTGGCTGGCACCTGGGGCACTCCTATCAGCCGTGTCACCTGGGGCACCTGTGTCACCTGTGTCACCCAAACCCTCCAAAATCCCCTTGGCACCTCCAAAAAATCCCTTGGGACCCCAAATCCCCCCCAAACCTCCCCAAAATCCCTTCAAACCTCCTGGGGAGCCCCCAAACTCCCCCAGGTGTCCCCAATGTCCCCAGGTGTCCCCACCTTGTCCTTCTCGTGCGAGCTGAGGTCCAGCAGCACGTGTAGGTACTGGGACTGCCCCAATGTCCCCAATGTCCCCAGGTGTCCCCAGGTGTCCCCAAGGTCCCCAGGTGTGCCCACCTTGTCCTTCTCGTGCGAGCTGAGCTCCAGCAGCACGTGCAGGTACTGGGACTGCCCCAATGTCCCCAATGTCCCAAGTGTCCCCAGGTGTCCCCAGTGTCCCCAGGTGTCCCCAATGTCCCCAGTGTCCCCAGGTGTGCCCACCTTGTCCTTCTCGTGTGAGCTGAGGTCCAGCAGCACGTGCAGGTACTGGAACTGCCCCAATGTCCCCAGGTGTCCCCAGGTGTCCCCAATGTCCCCAGTGTCCCCAGGTGTGCCCACCTTGTCCTTCTCGTGCGAGCTGAGGTCCAGCAGCACGTGCAGGTACTGGAACTGCCGTGACGGCCGCTTGAAGATCAGGTCCCTCAGGGTGGACATGCCCAGGTAGGTGCGGCTCTGAGGGGACACAGGTGGCACACAGGGGTGGCACCTCGGGGTGGCACCTGCCCCGTGGCGCCCCCAGGTGTCCCCAGGTGTCACCTCCCCCATGTCACCTCCAGGTGTCTCCTCGTGTCACCTCCATGTGTCATCTCCAGGTATTATTTCCCCACCTGGTGTCACCTCCACCTCCCCACCTGGTGTCACCTCCCCCATGTCACCTCCAGGTGTCTCCTCGTGGCACCTCCAGGTGTCATCTCCAGTGTCACTTCTCCCGTGTCTCTTCCACGTGGCACCTCCCCGTGTCACCTCCCCACTCAGTATCCCCTGGCCACGTCATCTCCATGTGTCCCCTCCGTGTGTCCCCTCCAGGTGCCACCTCCCCGTGTCACCTCCCCATGTGTCATCTCCAGGTGTCCCCTCCAGGTGTCACCTCCCCAGCCAGTATCCACGTGCCACCTCTGAGTGTCACCTCCCCATGTGTCATCTCCATGTGTCACCTCCAGGTGCCACCTCTGAGTGTCACCTCCCCAATGTCATCTCCACGTGTCCCCTCCAGGTGTCACCTCCCCACCCAGTATCCCCCGGCCATGTCACCTCCATGTCTCACCTCTGTGTGTCCCCTCCAATGTCCCCTCAATGTCCCCTGCAATGTCCCCTCAATGTCCCCTCAATGTCCCTCAATGTCCCTCTCAATGTCCCCTCAATGTCCCCTCCAATGTCCCCTCCAATGTCCCCTCAATGTCTCCTCCCGATGTCCCTCCTGGTGTCCCCCCCAATGTCCTCCCAGTGTCCCCCTGATGTCCTTCCTGGTGTCCCCTCGATGTCCCCTCCAGTGTCCCCTCGATGTACCCCCGATGTCCCTCCTGGTGTCCCCTCCAGTGTCCCTCCCCGATCCCCTGCAGTGTCCCCTCTGATGTCCCCCCCAGTGTCCCTTGATGTCCCCCCAGTGTCCCCAGGTGTCCCCCCAGGTGTCCCCCCCAGTGTCCCTTGATGTCCCCCCAGTGTCCCCAGGTGTCCCTCCCAGGTGTCCCCTGGTGTCCCCCGGTGTCCCCCCCAGTGTCCCCAGGTGTCCCCCAGGTGTCCCCCCTCGTGTCCCCCAGTGTCCCCAGGTGTCCCCCCCAGGTGTCCCCCCAGTGTCCCTTGATGTCCCCCCAGTGTCCCCAGGTGTCCCCCCAGGTGTCCCGTGTCCCCAGGTGTCCCCCCAGTGTCCCTTGATGTCCCCCCCAGTGTCCCCCTGGTGTCCCTCCCAGGTGTCCCCTGTCCCCCCCGGTGTGTCCCTCCCAGTGTCCCCAGGTGTCCCCCCTGTGTCCCCAGGTGTCCCCCCCACAGGTGTCCCCCCCCAGTGTCCCCAGATGTCCCCCCCAGTGTCCCCAACTGTCCCCCCGTGTCCCCAGGTGTCCCCCTAGATATGGTGTCCCCCCAGGTGTCCCCCAGTGTCCCCCCAGTGTCCCCAGGTATCCCCCCAGGTGTCCCCAGGTCCCCCCCAGGTGTCCCCAGGTGTCCCCACCCCACACCTGGTGGCACTGTCCCAGGATCACCTCCCAGGGCTGCACTGATCCAGCCTGGTGGCACCAGCACCACCTTGGTGAAGATCCTGGGTGGGGACAGGGACAGCGCCGGTGTCACCGGGCTGGGGACACGGACACGCCGGGGGGTGGCCCTGGGGCCGGCCTGGCCTCCGTGGCTCTGCTCTGTCCCCACAGGTGGCACCGGTGGCACCAGCTCGGCCCTAAGGGGTCTGTGCCCTCCCTGGGGACACCGTGCTGGTGGCACTGTCCCACACCTGGTGGCACTGTCCTACACCTGGTGGCACTGTCCTACATCTGGTGGCACTGTCCCAGACATGGTGGCACTGTCCCAGACCTGGTGACACTGTCCTACATCTGGTGGCACTGTCCTACACCTGATGGCCCTGTCCTAGATATGGTGGCACTGTCCCACACCTGGTGGCACTGTCCCACTCCTGGTGGCACTGTCCCACTCCTGGTGGCACTGTCCTACACCTGGTGGCACTGACCCACACCTGGTGGCACTGTCCCACACCTGGTGGCATTGTCCCAGACATGGTGGCACTGACCCACACCTGGTGGCACTGTCCTAGACATGGTGGCAATGTCCTACACCTGGTGACACTGTCCTACATCTGGTGGCACTGTCCTACACCTGGTGGCACTGTCCCAGACATGGTGGCACTGTCCCAGACCTGGTGGCACTGTCCTACATCTGGTGGCACTGTCCTACACCTGATGGCCCTGTCCTAGATATGGTGGCACTGTCCCACACCTGGTGGCACTGTCCCACACCTGGTGGCACTGTCCCACACCTGGTGGCACTGTCCCACACCTGGTGGCACTGTCCCACACCTGGTGGCACTGTCCCACACCTGGTGGCACTGTCCCAGACCTGGTGGCACTGTCCCACACCTGGTGGCACTGTCCCAGACATGGTGGCACTGACCCACATCTGGTGGCACTGTCCCACACCTGGTGGCACTGTCCCAGACCTGGTGGCACTGTCCCACACCTGGTGGCACTGTCCTACACCTGATGGCCCTGTCCTAGATATGGTGGCACTGTCCCACACCTGGTGGCACTGTCCCACTCCTGGTGGCACTGACCCACACCTGGTGGCACTGGCCCAGTCCGATGGCACCAACCTGGTCCTGGTGGCACCAACCTGGTCCTGGTGGCACCAACCCAACCTTGGTGACACCACCCCAACCCTGCTGTCCCCATTCCAACAGCACCAACCCAATCTGGTGTCCGGTGTCCCCAACCCAACCCTGATGTCCCCAACCCAACCTTGGTGTCCCCAACCCATCCCAACGGCACCAACCCAACCCTGATGTCCCCATCCCAATGGCACCATCCCAATCTGGCGTCCCCAACCCAATTTGGTGTCCCCAGTCCCAATCCTATGTCCCCATCCCAATGGCACTAACCCAACTCTGATGTCCCCAACCCAACCCTGATGTCCCCAACCCAACTCTGATGTCCCCATCCCAACCCTGATGTCCCCAACCCAACCCTGGTGTCCCCAACCCAATCCTGGTGTCCCCAACCCAACCCTGGTGTCCCCATCCCAATTTGGGGTCCCCAACCCAATCCTGGTGTCCCCAACCCAAACCTGGTGGCACCAACCCAACCCTGGTGTCCCCAACCCAATCCTGGTGTCCCCATCCCAATGGCACCAACCCAACCTTAGTGGCACCAACCCCATCTCAACCTGATGTCCCCATCCCCATCCCAATGGCACCAACCCAATCTGGTGTCCCCAGCCCAACCCTGGTTAACCCAACACAGCTTGGTGTCCCCAACCCAGCCCTGGTGTCCCCATCCCAACGGCACCAACCCAACCTAGGTGGCACGAATCCAATCTGGTGTCCTCACCCCAATGGCACCAATCCAATCTGCTGTCCCCAACCCAATGGCACCAACCCAACCCTGGTGTCCCCAGCCCAGTGTCCCCAGCCCAGTGTCCCCATCCCAACCCTGGTGTCCCCAACCCAACAGCACCAACCCAACCATAGTGGCACCAACCCCATCCCAACCCTGGTGTCCCCAACCCAACCTGCTGTCCCCATCCCCATCCCAGTGGCACCAACCCAATCCCGATGGCACCAACCCAACCCTAGTGTCTCCACCCCAACCCTGGTGTCCCCATCCTTCATGTCCCCATCACTGTGTCCCACCCCAGTGTCCATACTCGTCCTTCTGATCGGGTTTCTCCTGCAGCCCGGCCAGCAGCCCGATCAGGCACTCGTCGTAGCGCTCCAGGCCGCTGGCACCGCGTGTCCCCAACCCGAGCGCTCTGTCCCCATCCCCATGTCCCACCCCATTGTCCCCCTGGTGTCCCCGGTGTCCGTACCCGTCCTTCTGGTCGGGTTTCTCCTGCAGCCCGGCCAGCAGCCCGATCAGGCGCTCGTCGTAGCGCTCCAGGCCGCTGGTGCCGCGTGTCCCCAACCCAACCCTGGTGTCCCCATCCTTCATGTCCCCATCCCTGTGTCCCACCCGGTGTCCGTACCCGTCCTTCTGGTCGGGTTTCTCCTGCAGCCCGGCCAGCAGCCCGATCAGGCACTCGTCGTAGCGCTCCAGGCCGCCGGCGCCGCCGCGCGCCAGGTGCGCGTTGTACTCCTGGAAGAGCCAGGCGAAGGCCAGGTCCAGGCGGCCCCGCACGTCGTCCAGGATGAAGGAGAGCACCTCGCCCTTGAGGGGCACCTCGAACTGCGTCACCAGCGAGGCCAGGATCTTCACCCGGGCCTGGGGGGACACACGGGGGTCACTCAGTGGTCATTCCGTGGTCATTTGAATGGTCACTCAAGGGATTAGTCAAGGGTTATTCAAGGGATCTGTCAAGGGTCACTCAATGGTCAGTGGAACTGTGTCACCAGTGAGGCCAGGATCTTCACCGGGCCTGGGGGGGCACACGGGGGTCACTCAGCGGCCATTCCATGGTCACTCAGTGGCCATTCCATGGTCACTCAGTGGTCACTCCATGGTCATTTGATAGGGTAATTCCATGGTCACTCAAGGGTTTCTCAAAGGATTAGTTAAAGGTCATTCAAGCATCACTGGAGCTGCATCACCAGCGAGGCCAGGATCTTCACCCGGGCCTGGGGGGACACACGGGGGTCACTCGGTGGTCGTTCCATGGTCACTCAGTGGTCATTTGAATGGTCACTCAAGGGTCACTCAAGGAATTAGACAAGGGTCACTCAAGGGTTACTGGAATAACGAGGCCAGGATCTTCACCCGGGCCTGTGGGGACACCAAGGGTCACTCCATGGTCATTCCATGGTCATTCCGTGGTTAATCAAGGGTTACTCAAAGGATTAGTCAATGGTCACTGGAACTGCGTCACCAGCGAGGCCAGGATCTTCACCCGGGCCTGGGGGGACACACGGGGGTCACTCAGTGGTCATTCCATGGTCAGTCAGTGGTCATTCCGTGGTCAGTCAGTGGTCATTCAATGGTCATTTGAAAGGGTCGTTCAATGGTCGTTCCATGGTTAGTCAAGGGAATAGTCAAGGGTTGCTCAAGGGTTACTGGAATAACGAGGCCAGGATCTTCACCCGGGCCTGGGGGGACACATGGGGGTCACTCAGTGGCCATTCCATGGTCACTCAGTGGTCACTCCATGGTCACTCAAAGGATCAGCCAATGGCCACTCAAGGGTCACTCAGCGGCCACTCCATGTTCATTCAATTGTCATTCAAGGGTCACTCAAGGGCTACTCAACAGTTCCCTAAGGCTATTTCCAGGTGTATCCCAGGTGCGGCCAGGTGCATCCTGGGGTTATCCCAGGTGTGCCCAGGTGTACCCAGGGTTACCCCAGGTGTATCCCAGTTATCCCAGCTGTGCCCAGCTGCACCCAGGGTTATCCCAGGTGTGCCCAGGTGTACCCCAGGTGTGCCCAGCTGCACCCAGGGTTATCCCAGCTGTGCCCAGCTGTACCCAGGGTTATCCCAGGTGTATCCCAGTTATCCCAGCTGTGCCCAGCTGTACCCAGGGTTATCCCAGGTGTGCCCAGGTGTGCGGCGCGTACCTGGGCGGCCCCGCTGGCCGCCACGGCCCTCTCGGAGCGCAGGATGCGGCGCACGGCGCCGAGCTTCAGCTTCTCCACCTGCACCTCGCTGAGCGGCTTCAGCACGTCGCTGAGGCGGAACACCTTCTTACGGCCCCCGGCGCCCGCCAGCCTGAGCGGGACAGCAGCGGGGTCAGCGGGTCATCCGGGGAATGGGGTCATTGGGGTCATTGGGGTCATTGGGGTCATTGGGGAATGGGGTCATTGGGGTCATCGGGGTCATCCAGGGGAATGGGGTCATTGGGGTCATCTGGGGAATGGGGTCATTAGGATCGGGGTCATCCAGGGGATCATTGGGGTCATCCAGGGAAATGGGGTCATCAGGATCACAGGGATCATCCAGGGGAGCACTGGGGTCATTGGGGTCATCTGGGGGAATGGGGTCATCGGGATCGGGGTCACTGGGGGGAATGGGGTCATCCATGGGAATGAGATCATCCATGGGAATGGGATCATTGGGGTCATCGGGATCAGGGTCATCAAGAGGAACACTGGGGGTCATTGGGGTCATCCAGGGGAATGGGATCAGGATCATTCAGGGGATTGGGATCATTCGTGGGAATGGGATCACTGGGATCATCGGGGGAACATTGGGGTCATCCAGGAAAATGGGGTCATCGGGATCATTGGGATCATCCAGGGGAATGGGATCGTCGATAGGATTGTGATCATCCACGGGAATGGGAACGGGATCATCCAAGGGATTGGGATCATCCGGGGCAACACTGGGGTCATTGGGGTCATCTGGGGGAACGGGGTCTTTGGGATCGGGGTCACCTGGGGGAATGGGGTCTTTGGGATCGGGGTCACCCAGGGGAATGGGGTCTTTGGGATCGGGGTCACCCAGGGGAATGGGGTCTTTGGGATCGGGGTCACCCGGGGGAGCGCTGGGGTCATTGGGGTCACCTGGGGAAATGGGGTCATTGGGATCAGGGTCACCTGGGGAATGGGGTCTTTGGGATCGGGGTCATCCAGGGGAATGGGGTCTTTGGGATCGGGGTCACCCGGGAGAACACTGGGGTCATTGGGGTCATCCAGGGGAACGGGGTCATTGGGGTCGGGGTCATCCAGGGGAATGGGGTCTTTGGGATCGGGGTCATCCAGGGGAATGGGGTCTTTGGGGTCGGGGTCACCCGGGGGAACACTGGGGTCATTGGGGTCACCCAGGGGAACGGGGTCATTGGGGTCGGGGTCACCCAGGGGAACGGGGTCTTTGGGATCGGGGTCACCCGGGGCAGCGCTGGGGTCATTGGGGTCACCGGGGGGAATGGGGTCTTTGGGATTGGGGTCACCCGGGGGAGCGCTGGGGTCATTGGGGTCATCCTGGGGAATGGGGTCATTGGGATCAGGGTCACCCAGGGAACGGGGTCTTTGGGATCGGGGTCACCCGGGGCAGCGCTGGGGTCATTGGGGTCACCGGGGGGAATGGGGTCTTTGGGATTGGGGTCACCCGGGGGAGCGCTGGGGTCATTGGGGTCATCCAGGGGAACGGGGTCATTGGGGTCGGGGTCACCCAGGGGAACGGGTCTTTCGGATCGGGGTCACCCAGGGGAACGGGGTCTTTGGGGTCGGGGCCACCCGGGCAGCCGACAGGTCATTGGGATCACCACACCTGGGGAATGGGGTCATTTCTCCTCCTTGGGGGGTCCTTGGGATCCCACCTGGCAACGTCTGGTCCGCGCCACTGACCGTGGCTGCGTGGCCGGCATGATGGGGTGGGGCCGGTGAAATTGGGGGGGTGGGGCAGCCCCTGCGCTGGGGTGGGAGCACGGAAATGGCCTGGGGTGGGGCCCAGCGCCGACAGGGGCCGGACTGATCACCACCGGGGTGGGGCCACCTTCTCCTCCTTGGGCTCCTCCCCGAATGGTGAAAATGGGGCTCCACGAACAGGGTGGGAATGGTCAGAATGGGGTGGGGATGGTGAAATTGGGGTGGGGATGGGCAAAATGGGGTGGGGATGGTGAAATTGGGGTTGGAATGGTGAAACTGGGGTGGGGACATTGGGGTGGGGTGAGAATGGGGTGGGAATGGTCAGACTGGGGTGGGGATGGTGAAACTGGGGTGGGGATGGGGATGGGTGAAACTGGGGTGGGGATGGGCAAAATGGGGTGGGGATGGTGAAATTGGGGTGGGGACGGTGAAATTGGGGTGGGAACGGTGAAACTGGGGTGGGAACAGGGCAAAATGGGGTGGGAATGGGGTGGGGATGGCGAAAATGGGGTGGGGATGGTGAAAATGGGGTGGGGATGGTGAAACTGGGGTGGGAATGGGCAAAATGGGGTGGGAACAGGGCAAACTGGGGTGGGAATGGGCAAACTGGGATGGGGATGGGCAAAATGGGGTGGGAACAGGGCAAAATGGGGTGGGGAAGGTGAAACTGGGGTGGGGATGGTGAAATTGGGGTGGGAACAGTGAAACTGGGGTGGGAACAGGGTGGGAATGGTCAGTTTGGGGTGGGGATGGTGAAATTGGGGTGGGATGGTGAAAATGGGGTGGGGATGGGCAAAATGGGGTGGGGATGGAGGGAATGCTGTGGGAATGGTGAAACTGGGTTGGGAATGAGGTGGGAATGGTCAGAATGGGGTTGTAATGGTGAAATTGGGGTGGGGACGTTGAAATTGGGGTGGGGATGGGCAAAATGGGGTGGGGATGGTGAAATTGGGGTGGGGACGTTGAAATTGGGGTGGGGATGGTAAAATGGGGTGGGAACGGGGTGGGAATGGTGAAATTGGGGTTGGGATGGTGGGAATGCTGTGGGAATGGTGAAATTGGTGTGGGAACAGTGAAATTGGGGTGGGAACGGTGTGAAATTGGGGTGGGAATGGTGAAATTGGGGTGGGAACAGTGAAATTGAGGTGGGAACAGTGAAACTGGGGTGGGAATGGTGAAATTGTGGTGGGGATGGGAATGGTCAAAATGGGGTAGGAACAGTGAAAATGGGGTGGGAATGGTCAAATTGGGGTGGGGATGGTCCGAATGCGGTGGGGATGGTCAAAATGGGGTGGGAAATGGTCAAAATGGGGGAAGGAAGGTTCAAAATGGGGTAGGGATGGTGGGAGTGGTCAAAATGGGACAGGGATGGTCAGAATGGGGTGGGAAGGGGGTGGGTGTCCATGGACTGTGGGTGGCCACCAGGGCAATGCTTTCTTTGCCCACTCACGAACTCGTGGAAACCCAACGAGACTTCTCCAACCCGGGCTGGAATTCCACCCAAATCTCCCCAAAACCACGTTCCAACCTTGGGTTCCACCCAGCACCTCCCAAATCCTCACCCCACCCCAATTTCTGCCCCTCCACGGAGCCAAAACCCCAAATTCCCCCCACCGGGAGAACCCCAAAACCCACCCGACCTCACCCGACCTCCGTGAATCCCACCCCGGTCCCGATTTGCCCCGAATCCACCCCGATTTCGGGGGCCGGGCGTGTCCCCTGACCTGGCCCCAGGCCGGCTGCGGTCATCTGGGTGGCCATGAGCCGGGCCAGGTGCTTGATCTGCGCCTCGGTGCCGGCCGACTCCACCGGGCGTGTAGGTGGCCTGGAAGGAGGCGGGCATGGCCTCGGGCAGGTACACCATGCTGATCAGCACCTGCGGGGAGACGGGACCCCAAAATCACCTCAGGGACCCCGGAATCAGCTCAGGGAACCCAGAATCAGCTCAGGGAACCCAAAAACACCTCAGGGACCCCAAAATCAGCTCAGGGAACCCAAAATCAGCTCAGGGAACCCAAAATCACCTCAGGGACCCCAAAAACTCAGGGAACCCAAAAACACCTCAGGGAACCTGAAATCAGCCTCAGGGACCCCGGAATCAGCTCAGGGAACCCAAAAACACCTCAGGGACCCCAAAATCACCTCAGGGAACCTGAAATTATCTCAGGGAACCCAAAACAGCCTCAGGGAACCCAAAAACACCTCAGGGACCCCAAAATCAGCTCAGGGAACCCAAAACTACCTTGGAGAACCCAAAATCACCTCGGGAACCTAAAAACAGCTCAGGGACCCTAAAATCAGCTCAGAGAACCCAAAATCAACTCAGGGACCCTGAAATCAGCTCAGGGAACCCAAAATCACTTCAGGGACCCCGGAATCAGCTCAGGGAACACAAAATCACCTCAGGAAACCCAAAACCACCTCAGGGACCCCAAAATCAGCTCAGGGAACCTGGAATCACCTCAGGGACCCTGGAATCACCTCAGGGACGCTGAAATCACCTCAGGGACCCTGAAATCAGCTCAGGGAACCCAAAAACACCTCAGGGACCCCAAAACCACCTCAGGGACCCCAAAATCAGCTCAGGGACCCCGAAATCAGCTCAGGGAACCCAAAATCACCTCAGGGAACCCAAAATCACCTCAGGGACACTGAAATCAGCTTGGGAACAAAAACCCTCAGGGACCCAAACCACCTCAGGGACCCCAAAATCAGGTCAGGGACCCCGAAATCAGCTCAGGGTGTCCCTCAGGGCCCCAAAATCCCTCCTGGCCAGGTTGGGGACATTCCTGGGGGTCAGCAGGACAGGTGACATAGGTGACACCCCCGCCCAAAGTGTCCCCAAGGCCCATGTCCCCTCCTGACCAGGCTGGGGACATTCCTGAGGGTCAGCAGCACAGGTGACACAGGTGACACCCCCCACAAAGTCTCCCCAAGGCCCCTGTCCCCTCCTGACCAGGTTGGCCACGTTCTCGGGGGTCAGCAGCACAGGTGACACAGGTGACACCCCCCCCCCAGAAGTCCCCAAGGCCCCTGTCCCCTCCTGACCAGGGTGGCCACGTTCTGGGGGGTCAGCAGGACCAGTGACACAGGTGACACCCCCCCCCAGATGTCCCCAAGGCCCCTGTCCCCTCCTGACCAGGTTGGCCACGTTCTCGGGGGTCAGCAGCACAGGTGACACAGGTGACACAGGTGACACCCCCCCCCCAGATGTCCCCTCCTGACCAGGTTGGCCACGTTCTCGGGGGTCAGCAGCGGCTGCAGGAACTCGGCCGTGATGTCGGTGTCCGAGGGCACGGCCACCGCCCCGGCCACTTTGGCCACGGCCACCGCCGGCGCCTCCAGGTCCTTGTCCTCGTCGTCCTCGCCCAGGGGTGGCTCTGAGGGGACACCAGAGGGACCCTGAGTGTCCCCAAGGGGCCACCAGCAGCTGGGGACACCAGAGGGACCCTGAGTGTCCCCAAGGGGCCACCAGCAGCTGGGGACACCAGAGGGTCCCTGAGTGTCCCCAAGGAGCCACCAGCAGGTGCTGGGAACACCAGAGGGTCCCTGAGTGTCCCCAAGGAGCCACCAGCAGCTGGGGACACCAGAGGGTCCCTGAGTGTCCCCAAGGGGCCACCAGCAGGTGATGGGGACACCAGAGGGACCCTGAGTGTCCCCAAGGGGCCACCAGCAGGTGATGGGGACACCAGAGGGTCCCTGAGTGTCCCCAAGGGGCCACCAGCAGGTGCTGGGGACACCAGAGGGTCCCTGAGTGTCCCCAAGGGGCCACCAGCAGGTGATGGGGACACCAGAGGGTCCCTGAGTGTCCCCAAGGAGCCACCAGCAGGTGATGGGGACACCAGAGGGCCCCTGAGTGTCCCCAAGGAGCCACCAGCAGGTGATGGGGACACCAGAGGGACCCTGAGTGTCCCCAAGGGGCCACCAGCAGGTGATGGGGACACCAGAGGGTCCCTGAGTGTCCCCAAGGGGCCACCAGCAGGTGATGGGGACACCAGAGGGACCCTGAGTGTCCCCAAGGAGCCACCAGCAGGTGATGGGGACACCAGAGGGTCATTGGTGGTGGCCTTCCAGGAGGTCCTGAGGGACGTTTAATGTCACCTCCCCTCAGGTGTCACCAGGAGGGACTCAGGGGGACCTCAGGGGGTTTAATGTCACCAAATGTCCCCAGTGTCCCCATGAGGCCACCAGGACCCTCTGATGGCCACCACCACCATGGGAGAGGTGACAATGATGCCACCACAGGGGAGGTGACAATGCCACCACAGTTTGAGGGCGGCATCAGGGCTGTCCTGAGGCCCTGAACCTGATGGCCACCACCACAAGTGAGGTTCCAGAACCTTCTGATGGCCACCACAGCCACCACGATGCCCCATGGGGGCCCACCCTGAACCCCTGATGGAGGGGACACCACCACCATGGGGAGGTCACCCAATGACACCAGAGGGGAGGTGACAATGATGGCCACCACCACCCACCCTGAGGAGGATGCCACCAATGCCACCAATGTCACACTCACCGATCTTCATCTTCTTGAGGGCTCATCCTGGGCCCATTTCCACAACCCCGTGATGGCCACCACGGCCACCAGCACCCACCCTCAACCCTGACGGCCACCACCACCACGGGGAGGGGACATCAGTGCCACCAAGGGTTCTCACCAATCTTCATCTTCTTGAGAGCTCGTCCTGGACCATTTCTGATGGCCACCACCACCCACCCTGAGCCCACCACACCTGATACCACCACGGGGAGGTGACACTGATGCCACCAAGGGTTCTCACCGATCTTCATCTTCTTGAGGGTGGTGTCGGGCTCGTCCTGGACCACTTCTGATGGCCACCACCACCCACCCTGAACCCTGATGGCCACCACCACCCACCCTGAGCCCACCACACCTGATGCCACCACCACCACCAGGTGACCCACCACACCTGATGCCACCACCAGTGCCACCAAGGGTTCTCACCGATCTTCATCTTCTTGAGAGCTCGTCCTAGACCATTTCTGATGGCCACCACCACCCACCCTGAACCCTGATGGCCACCACCACCCACCCTGAGCCCACCACACCTGATGCCACCACGAGAAGGTGACATGGATGCCACCAAGGGTTCTCACCGACCTTCATCTTCTTGAGGGCGGCGTCGGGCTCATCCTGGACCATTTCTGATGGCCACCACCACCCACCCTGAACCCACCACACCTGATGCCACCACGAGAAGGTGACACCGATGCCACCAAGGGTTCTCACCGATCTTCATCTTCTTGAGGGTGGTGTCGGGCTTGTCCTGGACCACTTCTGATGGCCACCACCACCCACCCTGAGCCCACCACACCTGATGCCACCACGAGAAGGTGACACCGATGCCACCACGGGTTCTCACCGATCTTCATCTTCTTGAGGGCTCGTCCTAGACCATTTCTGATGGCCACCACCACCCACCCTGAACCCACCACACCTGATGCCACCTGTGGGGAGGGGGGGACGGGTTAGACACCTGATGCCACCACACCTGGGGACAGCACCGACTTGGCTTCATCTTGGCTTGAGAGGGGACGGGTTAGGGACACCTGGGGACACATGGGGACACCTGGGGACAGCTGGGACATGGCCAGCGTGGGCGGCAGGTTGGCTGTGAGGGGACAGGGATGGGTTAGGGACACCTGGGGACACCTGGGGACACCTGGGGACACCTGGGACTTGGCCACCAGCAGCGGCTACAAGGGGGGGGACATGGGGTTAGGGACACCTGATCGGGGACAGCTGGGGACACCTGGGACTTGGAAGGGCGCCTATGAGGGGACAGGGGACGGGTTAGGGACACCTGGGGACACATGGGGACAGCTGGGACTTGGCCAGCGTGGGCGGCAGGTTGGCTATGAGGGGACAGGGACAGGTTAGGGACACCTGGGGACACCTGGGACCTGGCCAGTGTGGGAGGCAGGTTGGCTACGGGGAGAGGGGACAGGGACGGGTTAGGGACACCTGGGGACACCCGGGGACAGCTGGGGACAGCTGGGACTTGGCCAATGTCAAAGGCAGGTTGGCTGTGGGGGGACATGGGGTTAGGGACACCAGGGGACACCTGGGGACACCTTGAGATGTTACCATGGAGGCCTGGATGACCTCAGCCATGAACATGGGGTGACCAGGGGACACCAGAGGACACCAAGGGACAGCAGGGGACACTGGGGATGTTACCGTGGAGGGTCTCATGGGCCTGGATGACCTCGGCCATGAACATGGGGACACTGGGGACACCAAGGGACACCAAGGGACACCTCAGGGACATTACCATGGAGGTCTGAAACGACCTTGGCCATGAACATGGGGACACCGGGACACCAAAGGACACCAAGGGACACCAGGGGCACTAGGGGATGACCTCGGGGTCCATGGCCTGGGGACACTGGGGAACCTGGGGACACCAAGGGACACCTCAGGGACATTACCATGGAGGCCTGGATGACCTCGGCCATGAACATGGGGACACTGGGGACACTGGGGACACCAGGGGACACTGGGGACATTACCATGGAGGGTCTTGTAGGCCTGGATGACCTCGGCCATGAACATGGGGACACCAGGGGACACCAGGGGACACCAGGGGACACCTCAGGGACATTACCATGGAGGGTCTCGTAGGCCTGGATGACCTCGGCCATGAACATGGGCCGCTGGCGGGCGATGGTGGCCAGCGAGCCCAGCGCGGCCGTCAGGTTGATGCTGGAGATGGCCGGGTGCACCATGAACTTGAGCAGCTGCTCCAGCGCCGCCTTGCCCTCCTCCCACAGCACGTCTGGGGACAGCGGGGGGACACCGGGGTCACCCACGTGTCGGGGGTCAGCGGGGTCACCAACCCACGGGGAGGCCACCAGGGTCAGACACGTTAGGGGACAATGGGGTCACCAACCCATGGGGAGGTCACCAGCCCATGGGGATGTCACCCAGTCCCAAATCCCAAAGCCCAAATCCCAAATCCCAAACCCCAAACCTCAATCCCAAATCCAATTCCAGAGTCGCTGTACTTGATGACGGGGTGGTCCCAAACCACAAATCCCCAGTTCCCAATCCCCAGTCCCAAACCCCAAACCCCTGTGACTCACTGTACTTGATGACGGGGTGGTCCCAAACCCCAAACCCCACTCCCCTCACTCACTGTATTTGATGACAGGGTGACCCCACTCCCATTCCCAATCCCAAACCCCAAACCCCTGTGACTCACTGTACTTGATGACGGGGTGGTCCCAAACCCCAAATCCCCAATTCCCAACCCCAAACCCCTGTGATTCACTGTACTTGATGATGGGGTGACCCCAATCCCAATCCAAATCCCAATCCCAATCCCAAATCCTACTCACTGTATTTGATGACGGGATGGTCCCAAACCCAAACTCCAAACCCCAAATCCCCAAACCCCAAACCCCTGTGACTCACTGTACTTGATGACGGGGTGGTCCCAATCCCAAACCCAAAACTCCAAACCCCAAACCCCAAACCCCTCACTCACTGTACTTGATCACAGGCTGGTCCCAATCCCAAACCCAAAACTCCAAACCCCAAATCCCAAATCCCCAGTTCCCAACCCCAAACCCCACACTCACTGTACTTGATGACGGGGTGGTCCCAATCCCACTCCTGACCCCAAACCCCAAACCCCAAACCCCAAACCCCCAATCCCAAATCCCAAACCCAAACCCCAAACCCCTCACTCACTGTACTTGATGACGGGGTGGTCCCAATCCCACTCCTGACCCCAAACCCCACACTCCAAACCCCAAACCCCAAATCCCCAATCCCAATCCCAACCCCAAACCCCAAACCCCAAACCCCAAATCCCCCCAATTCCCAACCTGACCCCAAACCCCAAACCCCAAATCCCAAATGTAGTTCCCATCCCAACCCCAAACCCCAAACCCCAACCCCAAACCCCAATCCCAAACCCTGTACCCTAAACCCCTGGTCACTGTACTTGATGACGGGGTGGTCCCAATCCCACACCCCAAGCCCCAAACCCCAAACCCCAAATCCCCAGTTCCCAACCCCAAACCCCAAACCCCTCACTCACTGTACTTGATGACAGGCAGGACGGTCCCAATCCCAAACCCAAAAGCAGGATGATGTCAAATCCCCAGGACATCATCCCCAACCCCAAACCCCCTGCAGCTCGCTGATCACCTTGGACTTCACCATCCATCCCAATCCCAAAAAGCCCAAAAAAAAAACCCCAAATTAAAAAAATTCCCCCAGACTCACTAATTACGGTAATCACGTTGAGCAGCAGCGAAATGGTAAGGTGGTTTTTGTGGGTAATTACGGTAATCGTGTTGGCTATTAAAGACTTTTTAAAGTAACTGGAATCCGATATTAAAAATGCTTTTACGTGCAATTATGGTAAGCTATAACGAATATTAGGACTATTGTAATATCTAATTATGGTAATCGGGATCAAATATTAAGGCCAATTTTATGTATAATTATGGTAATTGGGATCAAATATTAAGGCCAGATTTTTGTGTAATTATGGTAATTAGGATCAAATACTAAGGCCAATTTTATGTGTAATTACGGTAATCGGGATCAAATATTAAGGCCAAATTTTTGTGTAATTATGGCAATTAGGATCAAATATTAAGGCCAATTTTATGTGTAATTACGGTAACCAGGATCAAATATTAAGGCCAAATTTTTGTGTAATTATGGTAATTAGGATCAAATATTAAGGCCAGTTTTATGTGTAATTATGGTAACGGGGATCAAATATTAAGGCCAGTTTTACGTGCAATTACGGTAATTGGGATCAAACATTAAAGCAATTTTTATCTGTAATTACAATAATTGGTATCAACTGTTAAGATCATTCTTACGTGAATTACAGTAGTTGGAATGGAATATTAAGCCTACTTTAACATGTAATTATGGTAATTGTATTGTACATTAAAGATTTTTCATGTCTAATTATGGTAATTGCTATCAAATATTAAGGCCATTTTTGTGTGTAATTATGGTAAAAGATCTCAACTATTAAAGCTATTTTTACTGGGTAATTAAAGTAATTGTGTTGCTCATTAAAGCATTTTTCAACGCGTAATTATGACAATCTGCATCAAATATTAAAATAATTTTAATTTAATTAATTATTATGTAATTATGGTAATTGGTATTAAACATTAAGACCATTTTCACACAAATTAAAGTAATTGATATTGAATATTAAAGCCATTTTAATGCGCAATTATGGTAATTGTGCTGGCTATTAAAGCCTTTTTTATATGTAATTATGGTAATTGGTATTGAGTATTACGGCCATTTTTACGTGTAATTATGGTGATTAGGATCAAACATTAAAGAAATTTTTATCTGTAATTACAGTCACTGGTAACAACTATTGGTATCAACTCTCGTCACGGAAATTGTAATTTTTACAGATAATTACGGTCAAATATTAAAATAAAATTTTATTTAATTTTATGGATAATTATGGTAATTGTGTTGGACATTAAAGACTTTTTTACATGTAATTATGGTAATTGGAATCAAATATTAAAGCCAATTTTATGTGCAATTATGGTAATTGTAATGGATATTAAAGGCTTTTTTATGTCTAATTATGGTAATGGGGATCAAATATTAAAGCCAATTTTATGTGCAATTATGGTAATTTTAATGGATATTAAAGGCTTTTTTATGTGTAATTATGGTAATGGGGATCAAATATAAAGCCAATTTTATGTGCAATTATGGTAATTGTAATGGATATTAAAGGCTTTTTATGTGTAATTATGGTAAATGGGATTAAATATTAAAGCCAATTTTATGTGCAATTACGGTAATTGCATTGAATTTTAAAGGGTTTTTTATGTGTAATTATGGTAATTGGGATCAAATATTAAAGCCAATTTTATGTGCAATTACGGTAATTGTATTGAATTTTAAAGGGTTTCTTATGTATAATTATGGTAATTGAAATCAAATATTAAAACCAATTTTATGTGCAATTACGGTAATTGTATTGGATATTAAAGGCTTTTTACGTGTAATTATGGTAATTGGGATCAAATATCAAAGCGAATTTTATGTGCAATTACGGTAATTGTGTTGGATATTAAAGGGTTTTTTATGTGTAATTATGGTAATTGGGATCAAATATTAAAGCCAATTTTATGTGCAATTACGGTAATTGTGTTGGATATTAAAGGCTTTTTACGTGTAATTATCGTAATTGAAATAAAATATTAAAGCGAATTTTATGTGCAATTACGGTAATTGTATTGAATTTTAAAAGGTTTTTTATGTATAATTATGGTAATTGGAATCAAATATTAAAGCCAATTTTATGTGCAATTACAGTAATTGTAATGGATATTAAAGGCTTTTTACGTGTAATTATGGTAATTGGGATTAAATATTAAAGCTAATTTTATGTGCAATTATGATAATTGTATTGGATATTAAAGGCTTTTTAAATGTGTAATTATGGTAATTGGGATTAAATATTAAAGTCAATTTTATGTGCAATTACAATAATTGTGTTGGATATTAAAGACTTTTTAAATGTGTAATTATGGTAATTGGGATCAAATATTAAAGCCAATTTTATGTGCAATTATGGTAATTGTATTAGATATTAAAAGGCTTTTTAAATGTGTAATTATGGTAATTAGGATCAAATATTAAAGCCAATTTTATGTGCAATTATGGTAATTAGCATCAAATATTAAGGCCAGTTTTATGTCTAATTATGGTAATTAAACTGGCTATTAAAGCTTTCTTTAATACGTAATTATGGTAATTGGTATTGAATATTAAGGCTATTTTTACATGTAATTATGGTAATTGGTATTGAATACTAAGGCCACTTTTATATGCAATTATGGTGATGGATATCAAATATTAAAGCAATTTTTATCAGTAATTACAGTAATTAATATCGACTATCGTAATGGTAATTGCAAGGTGATTTTTATGGGTAATTACGGTAATCGCGTGGAGCGTCATGGAAATTGTGAGGGAACTTTTATCACTAATTACGGTAATCGTGCTGGGTATTAAAGACTTTTTTAAACAATTAATTAGCTCACCATTAACAACTCATTAACAAACATTAATTAACTTAGCATCCCCCTTTCCAGAACCACCCAATTTAACAAAAAAAATCTGAATTTTCCCTCTGGTTTTGAGTAGAAACTCGGGGTTTTTTGCATTGTGGCCCCACCTGAGCCCCCCGTGGTGTCACCAGGTGTCCCCCCCAGGTGTCCTCACCTGCAGGGCCACCTTGTAGAGCTGGGTCATGGTCAGGATGGCTTTTTGACCACGTTGACGTTCTCGTCCTTGAGCAGCATGTTCAGGTTGGCCACCAGCTTCAGCAGCAGCTCGATGTCCCTCTTGCTGGGGGGGAACGGCCAAAAATTGCATTTATTGGTTTTGTGGTTGGGTTGCTCCGGAGACACAGAAATGGCCCAAAATTCACATGGAAACGGCCAAAAATTCCCATGGAAACGGCCAAAAAATGCCACCAAAATGGCCCGGAATTCCCATGGAAATGGCCCAAAAAATGCCACCAAAACGGCACAAAATTCCCACGGAAATGGCCAAAAATTCCCGCCAAAATGGCCCCAAAAATGCCACCGAAATGGCCCAAAAATGCCACCAAAATGGCCCGAAATTCCCATGGAAATGGCCCAAAAAATGCCACCAAAATGGCACAAAATTCCCATGGAAATGGCCCAAAATTCCCACTAAAACAGCCCAAAATTCCCACTAAAACTAGTCAAAATTCCCACCAAGATGGCCCAAAAATTCCCACCAAAACAGCCCAGAAATTCCCATGGAAATGGCCCAAAAAATGCCACCAAAACGGCACAAAATTCCTCATGGAAATGGCCAAAAATTCCCACTAAAACAGCCCAAAATTCCCACCAAAATGGCCCAAAAATTCCCACTGAAACTAGTCAAAATTCCCACCATAACAGCCCTAAAAATTCCCACGAAAACAGCCCAAAATTCCCACAGAAACAATCCCAAACTCCCACCAAAATGGCCTCAAAATGACTGCAAAACAGTCCAAAAATTCCCACCAAAACAGCTCAGAAATTCCCATGGAAATGGCCAAAAAAATGCCACCAAAACGGCACAAAATTCCTCATGGAAATGGCCAAAAATTCCCACTAAAACAGCCCAAAATTCCCATGGAAATGGCCCAAACATTCCCACCAAAACAGCCCAAAATTCCCACAGAAACAATCCCAAACTCCCACCAAAATGGCCTCAAAATGACCCCAAAACAGTCCAAAAATTCCCACCAAAACAGCTCAGAAATTCCCATGGAAATGGCCCAAAAATTCCCAGGGAAACTTCCAGAATTCTCACAGAAATGGCCTGAAAATTCCCAAAAAATTCCCATCAAAACAGCCTAAAAATTCCCACCAAAATGGCTCAAAATTCCCACCAAAACAGCCCAAAATTCCCACCAAAACAACCTCAAAATGGCCTTGAACCAGCCCAAAAATTCCCACCAAGATGCCCAAAATTCCCACCAAAACGGCCTAAAAATTCCCAATAAAACTGGTCCAGAATTCCCACGGAAATGGCCCAAAAAATTCCCACCAAAACGATCCAAAATTCCCATCAAAACGGCCCCAAAATTCCCAAGAAATTGGCCCAAAATTCCCACCAAAATGGCCCAAAATTCCCACCAAAATGGCCCAAAATTCCCACCAAAACAGCCCAGAAATGCCCCCAAAGGACCCCCAAAATTCCCACCAAGAGCCCCAAAATTTCCCCCAAAATTCCACCAAAGCAGCTCCAAAATTCCCACCAAAACGGCCTCAAAATGGCCCCAAAAATGGCCCAAAAATTCCCACCAAAACGATCCCCATTCTCACCAAACCTCCTCCAAAATCCCACCAGAAATTGGCCCAAAATTCCCACCAAAATGGAAAATTCCCCTGAAATTGGCGATGAATTCCCAGGGGAAATGGGGGGTTCCCATGGAGATGGGGGCCCCCAAATTCCCACAAAATGGCCCAAAACCTGCCCCTAATTCACCCCAAAACACATCCCCAAATCCATGGCCCCAAAAAGCCCCAAAACATCCCAAATTTTGCCCCACCCCAAACCTGCCCCTAATTCATGCCAAATCCATCCCAAATTCACCCCAAACACATCCCCAAATTCACCCCAAAACATCACAAATCCATCACGAAACGCATCCCCAATTTCCCCAAATCCATCCCAAATTCCCCAAAATTCACCCCAAACCTGCCCCTAATTCACCCCAAACACAGCCCCAAATCCATCCCCAAATCCACCCCAAATCCATCCCAAATTCCCCAAAATTCACCCCAAACCTGCCCCTAAATCACGCCAAATCCATCCCCAAATCCATCCACAAATCCATCCCAAATTCACCCCAAATCCATCCCAAATTCACCCCAAATTCACCCCAAACACATCCCCAAATCCATCCCCAAATCCACCCCAAATCCCCCAAATTCACCCCAAACCTGCCCCAAATTCACCCCAAACACATCCCCAAATCCATCCCAAATTCCCCCAAATTCACCCCAAACCTGCCCCAAATCCATCCCCAAATCCACCCCAAATCCATCCCAAATTCACCCCAAATCCATCCCAAATTTCCCCAAATCCATCCCAAATTCCCCCAAATTCACCCCAAACACATCCCCAAATCCATCCCAAATCCATCCCAAATCCCCCCAAATTCACCCCAAATCCATCCCAAATTCCCCCCAAATCCATCCCAAATCCATCCCCAAATCCATCCCAAATTCCCCCAAATTCACCCCAAACACATCCCCAAATCCATCCCAAATCCACCCCAAATCCCCCAAATTCACCCCAAACCTGCCCCAAATCCATCCCCAAATTCCCCCCAAACACATCCCCAAATTCACCCCAAATCCATCCCAAACACATCCCCAGCACTTGAATCCATCCCCAATTCCCCCAAATTCCCCCCAAACCCACCCCAAATTTGCCCCGAAATTCACCCTAAATTCCCCCCAAATTCACCCCAAATTTCCCCAAAATTCACCCCAAATTTCCCTCAAATTTCCCCCAAAATTCACCCCAAATTTCCCCAAAATTCACCCCAAATTTCCCCCAAAATTTCCCCAAAATTTCCCCAAAATTCACCCCAAATTCCCCCCAAATTTCTAGATCCATCCCAAACTTGCCCCAAATTTCCCCCAAAATTCACCCCAAATTCCCCCAAAATTCACCCCAAATTTCCAGATCCATCCCAAACTTGGCCCAAATTTCCCCCAAAATTCACCCCAAATTTCCCCCAAATCCACCCCAAATCCATCCCAAATTCACCCCAAATTTCCCCGAAATCCATCCCAAATTCCCCCAAATTTCCCCCAAATCCATCCCAAATTTCCCCCAAATCCATCCCAAAGTTGCCCCAAATTCACCCCAAATTTCCCCTGAAATTCACCCCAAATTTCCCCAAATCCATCCCAAATCCACCCCAAATTCCCCCAAAATTCACCCCAAATTTCCCCAAATCCATCCCAAATTTCCCCCAAAATTCACCCCAAATTTCCCCCAAATTCACCCCAAATTTCCCCTGAAATTCACCCCAAATTCCCCCAAATCCATCCCAAATTCACCCCAAATTTCCCCTAAAAATTCCCCAAATTCACCCCAAATTTCCCCCTAAATCCATCCCAAATCCACCCCAAATTTCCCCCAAATCCACCCCAAATCCATCCCAACTTCACCCCCAAATTCCCCCAAATTTCCCCAAATCCATCCCCAATTCACCCCAAATTCCCCCCAAAATCCCCCCAAATTCACCCCAAAATTCCCCCAAATTCCCCCCAATCCCGCTCACATCCAGGAAGTTGTCCAGCAGCGTGGGGTCCTTGTTGATGATCAGCTCCTGCACCTGGGGACAGGTGGGGACAGGTGGGGACAGACATTTCCCCCCCAAAATCTCATTTTTATCCCCCCAAAATCTCATTTTTATCCCCCCAAAATCTCATTTTTATCCCCCCAAAATCTCATTTTTATCCCCCCAAATCCCCTTTCCTCCCTCCAAATATCCTTTTTTCTCCTTTTTTCCCCATTTTTCCCCATTTTTCCCCAATCTCACCTGTTTCAGGATGGTGATTTTCCCCTCGTTCCCGATCAGCGCCGCCTGGTTCAGCAGATCCACCACCTGCAAACGGAATTTTTTCCTTTTTTTTTTTTTTCCCCATTTTTCCCCATTTCCCCCATTCCAAGGCGCTCCTCTCATCCCTCCCATCCCCCTTTTTCCCCATTTTTCCCAATTTTCCCATTTTTTACCCATTCCCAGGTCCTCCTCTTCTCCCTCCCATGCCCCTTCCTCCCTGTTTTTTTTCAGTTTTTTTCCCCATTTTTTTCTGATTTTTCCCATTTTTCCCATTTTTTCTCAATTTTCCCCATTTTCACCCATTTTTCCCCCATTTTTACCCCATTTTTTTGTTAACCCATTCCAAGCTGCTCCTCCTGCCCCTCCCATGCCCATTTTTCCTGGTTTTTTTCCTGTTTTTTTCCAATTTTTAGCCATTTTCCCCATTGTTTCCTGGTTTTTCTCCATTTTTACCCCATTTTGCCCCATTTCCCCCGTTTCTCACCCACTCTGAGGTGCTCCTCCCGTCCTTCCCATCCCCATTTTTCGCCATTTTTCCCCATTTTTGCCCATTTTCCCGGTTTTTGCCCTGTTTCTCACCCGTTCCGAGGTGCTCCTCCCATCCCTCCCATCCCCATTTTTCCCGTTTTTACCCCATTTTTGCCCGTTTTCCCCGGTTTTTGCCCCGTTTCTCACCCGTTCCGAGGTGCTCCTCCCATCCCCATTTTTCCCATTTTTGCCGTTTTTACCCCATTTTTGCCCATTTTCCCCGGTTTTTGCCCCGTTTCTCACCCGTTCTGAGGTGCTCCTCCTGTCCCTCCCATCCCCATTTTTCCCATTTTTCCCATTTTTCCCATTTTTGCCCATTTTTCCCATTTTTCCCATTTTTTCCCATTTTCCCCGGTTTTTGCCCCGTTTCTCACCCGTTCCGAGGTGCTCCTCCCGTCCCTCCCATCCCCATTTTGCCCATTTTCCCCATTTTTGCCCATTTTTGCCCATTTTTCCCATTTTTGCCCGTTTTCCCCCATTTTTCCCCCGTTTCTCACCCGTTCCGAGGTGCTCCTCCCGTCCCTCCCATGCCCATTTTTCCCATTTTCCCTGGGTTTTACCCCATTTTTGCCCATTTTCCCCGGTTTTTGCCCCGTTTCTCACCCATCCCTCCCATCCCCCATTTTCCCATCCCATTTTTCCCATTTTTTTCCTGCTTTTGCCCATTTTTGCCCATTTTGCCCCGGTTTTTGCCCCCGAGGTGCCCTCTCACCCATCCTCCCATCCCCATTTTTGCCCATTTTCCCCCATTTTTGCCCGCCCGACCCCAGACCCAAATTTCCCCCTTCGGGTTTTGACCCCATGGAGACCCCAGACCCAAAATAAACCCCACAGAGACCCCAGACCCAAATGGGACCCTAGGGACACAGAGGGACCCCATGGAGACCCCAGACCCAAAATAAACCCCATGGAGACCCCAGACCCCATAGAGACCCCATAGAGACCCCAGACACAAATGGGACCCTACGGAAAGACAGAGACCCCATGGAGACCCCAGACCCAAAATAAACCCCAGAGAGACCCCAGACCCAAAACAGACCCAACACAGACCCCAGACCCAAAACAAACCCCACAGAGACCCCACAGAGACCCCAGACCCAAATGGGACCCTACGGAGAGAGAGGGACCCCATGGAGACCCCAGACCCAAAATAAACCCCAGAGAGACCCCAGAGAGACCCCAGACCCGAATAGGACCCTACGGAGAGAGAGGGACCCCATGGAGACCCCAGACCCAAAATAAACCCCAGAGAGACCCCAGACCCAAATGGGACCCCCATAGACACCCCAGACCCAAATGGGACCCTATGGAGAGAGAGGGACCCCATAGAGACCCCAGACCCAAAACAGACCCCATGGAGACCCCAGACCCAAAATAAACCCCAGAGAGACCCCAGACCCAAAACAGACCCCATTGAGACCCCAGACCCAAATGGGACCCTACGGAGACCCCAGACCCAAAATAAAACCCAGAGAGACCCCAGACCCAAAAGGAACGCTATGGAGAGGGAGACACCCCATAGAGACCCCAGGCCCAAAATAAACCCCAGAGAGACCCCAGACCCAAATGGGACCCCCATAGAGACCCCAGACCCAAAATAAACCCCAGAGAGACCCCATAGAGACCCCAGACCCAAAACAGACCCCATAGAGACCCTACAGAGAGCCCAGACCCCATAGAGACCCTATAGTGGCCATACAGAGAGAGACCCCAGACCCTATAGAGACCCCACAGAGACCCCAGACCCAAAACAGACCCTACAGAGACCCCATAGAGGCCATACAGAGAGAGACCCCAGACCCTATAGAGAGAGACCCCATAAGAGACTCCAGAGACCCCGCAGAGAGCCCAGACCCCACAACCCCCCTGGAGCCCCCTTATCGATCCCCTATTTTCCCCTTATCGATCCCTGATCGATCCCTGATCGATTCCCCCCCCCTCCCCTCACCGCTCCCGCGCTCTCCGCGTCTCCCCCCCGCGCCGATCCCGCGCGCCGCTGACGTCACCGGAGCGCGCCGCGAAAAGGGGCGTGGTTTCCTCGCTTGAAACCGCCCCTTCCGTTACGTCACGGGAGAAAGAGAGCGTGGGGAGGGGGGGAACCCCAAATATCGGGAACAACCCCCCACACACACAAAAAAATCCTTCCCATATCCCTGAGACCCCCCAAAATACCGGGACCACCCCCCTCAAAAACCCTCCCATGTCCCCTGAGACCGCCCTCAAAATATCGGGACCCCCCCCCCAAAATACCGGGACCACCCCCAAAAAAACCTCCCCATATCCCTGAGACTCTCCCCCCAAAATACCGAGATCCCCCAAAATATCGGGACCCCCCCCAAAAACCCTCCCCCACATTCTGAGACCCCCCCCCAAAATACCGTGGTCCCCTGTGTTCCCCCCCCGCTCTCCCCGAACATGGTACGGCCCAAGCCACGCCCCGTTTGAAGTCTCGTCCAATCAGCGCAGCCTCTTCCTCTGGCCACGCCCCCCCGCGCGAGCCGCAGGCAGAGAGGTGCGAAGGGAGGGGGGGAAGCCCCGGAACCCCCCCAAAATTGAGACCCCTCCCCAAAATTTGGGACCCCACCCCCAAAATTGGGACCCTCACCCTAAATTGGGTGCGCACCCCAAAATTGGGACCCCCATCCCAAAATTTGCACCCCAAAAAGCCCCCAAGGCCTGGGATTGCCCCAATTCCAGGGCCTGGGAATGGCCCCAAAAGTGGGGACCCCTCCCCCAATTTGAGACCCCACCCCAAAATTGCAACCCCCATCCTAAAACTGGGACCCCTCCCCAAAACTGGGACCCCACCCCTAAACTGGGACCCCTCCCCAAAATTGGGACCCCACCCCAATATTGGACCCTACCCCAAAACTGAGACCCCACCCCAAAATTGGGATCCCCCCCCAATATTGGACCCCACCCCAAAATTGAGACCCCTCCCCAAAACTGGGGCCGCCCCCCAATATCGGACCCCACCCCTAAAATGGGGCCACCCCCAAAAATTGAGACCCCACCTCACTATTGAGACCCCACCCCAAAATTGGGACCCCCATCCTAAAATTGGGACTCTATCCCAAAACAGGACCCAGTCCCCAAAACTGGGACCCCTCCCCATAAATGGGACCCCACCCCAAAATTGGGACCCCTCCCCATAAATGGGACCCCACCCCAAAATTTGGGACCCCACCCCAAAATTGGGACCCCTCCCCATAAATGGGACCCCACCCTAAAACTGGGACCTCCATCCCAAAATTGGGACCCCTCCCCTAAAGTGGGAGCCCTCCCCAAAACTGAGACCCCACCCCAAAATTTCAACCCCCATCCTAAAACTGGGACCCTCCCCCAAAACTGGGATCCCACCCCAAAATTTGGGACCCACCCTCAAAACTGGGACCCCTCCCCTAAAGTGGGATGACCCCAAAAATTGAGACCCCTCCCCAAAATTGGGGCCCCTCCCCAAAATTGGGGCCCTCCCCAAAATTGAGAGCCCACCCCAAAATTGGGACCCCACCCCAAAATTGGGACCCCTCCCCAAACCTCCTGGGGTTGGGATCTGCGGGCTCTGGGATCTCATTGCAGGTGTGGGACCCCTCCCCACAAAGGGGTCGGGACCCCCAAAAAGGGTCGGGACCCCCCCAGGATGGAGCCCCCGACCTGCGGCAGCCCCGGAGAGTGGCACCGGTGAGGGGGGGACACACTGGGACACCCCGGATGTCCCCAATGTCCCCTCAGTGTCCCCGATGTCCCCACTGTCCCCAATGTCCCCAGTGTCCCCAATGTCCCCAATGTCCCCAATGTCCCCACTGTCCCCAATCCCCCCAATGTCCCCCAATGTCCCCTGCTGTCCCCAATGTCCCCAATGTCCCCAATGTCCCCTGCTGTCCCCAATGTCCCCAATGTCCCCAATGTCCCCGGTGTCCCCAATGTCCCCACTGTCCCCACTGTCCCCAATGTCCCCAATGTCCCCAATGTTCCTAATGTCCCTGCTGTCCTCAATGTCCCCAATCCCCTCAATGTCCCCCACTGTCCCCCAATGTCCCCAATGTCCCCAATGTCCCCAATGTCCCCGATGTCCCCAATGTCCCCAGTTCCCCACTGTCCCCAATGTCCCCGCTGTCCCCAATGTCCCCACTGTCCCCAATGTCCCCAATGTCCCCAATGTTCCTAATGTCCCTGCTGTCCTCAATGTCCCCAATCCCCTCAATGTCCCCCACTGTCCCCAATGTCCCCAATATCCCCACTGTCCCCACTGTCCCCAATGTCCCCGATGTCCCCACTGTCCCCACTGTCCCTACTGTCCCCAATGTCCCCCAATGTCCCCAATGTCCCCAATGTCCCCAGGTCCCCCCCTGACTGGCGGGGAGCTGGAGTTGGCCCAGATGGGGGGACACCTGGGACCCGAGGGACATGGGGGGGGGGGACGACACTGGGGAGGGGGACATGGGGGGGACACCAGGGGACACCAGGGGACACCGAGGGGACATGGGGGGACATTGGGGTGACATCGAGGGGACATCGAGGGGACACTGGGACACACCTGGGGGGGGAACATTGAGGGGATACCAGGGGACAGAGAGGGGACACCGGGAGGGGACACCGGGAGGGGACACCGGGAGGACATTGAGGGGACATCAAAGGGACATTGGGAGGACAGCGGGGAGCCCCTGAGGGGACATGGGGTGACATGGGGACACCAGGGAGGGGCGTGCTCCGAGGTAAGGGGCTGGACACTTGGGGACATCGAGGGGACATTGAGGGGACATCGAGGGACATTGAGGGGGTAATGGGGACACCAGGGGGGGGGGGACGCTGGAGGTCAGGGGGACACTGGGGACATCAGGGGAGGTGACACTCGCAGGTGACACCGGGTGGAGGTGACACCGGGGGCAGGTGACACCGGGGTCGGAGGTGACACCGGGAGGTGACACCAGGGGGACACCGGGGAGAGGTGACACTGGGAGGTGACACCGGGGTCGGAGGTGACACCGGGGGGTGACACTGGGAGGTGACACTGGGAGGTGACACCGAGGGCAGGTGACACCGGGGTCGGAGGTGACACCGGGGAGGTGGCACCGGGAGGTGGCACTGGGAGGTGACACCGGGGGGGAGGTGACACCGGGGGGACACCGAGGGCAGGTGGCACTGGGAGGTGACACCGGGGTCGGAGATGACACTGGGAGGTGACACCGGGGGGACACCGGTGGGAGGTGACACCGGGAGGTGACACTGGGGGAGGTGACAGCGCTGTCCCCGTCCCCGCGCAGGCGCAGGTGCTGCAGAACGTTCTGGGCTACCTGGAGTTCCTGCAGGAGCGCGTGCGGGCGGCGCGGGCGGCCGCGGGTGACAGCGACGGAGGGACCCCCCAAATCGGGGACCCCAACCCAAACTGGGGACCCCGACCCAAACTTGGGGGCCCCGACCCAAATTGGGGACCCCGACCCAAATTGGGGACCCCAACCCAAATCGGGGACCCCGACCCAAATTGGGGACCCCGACCCAAACCGGGGACCCCGACCCAAATTGGGGACCCCAACCCAAATCAGGGACCCCAACCCAAATTAGAGACCCCCCCAAATCAGGGACCCCAACCCAAATTCGGGACCCCAACCCGAATCGGGGATCCCTCCTCAAATTATGGACCCCAACCCAAATCAGGGACCCCTCCCCAAATCGGGGACCCCTCCCCAAATTAGGGACCCCAACCCAAATCGGGACCCCAAACCCGAATTCGGGACCCCAACCCAAATTCGGGACCCCAACCCAAATTAGAGACCCCAACCCAAATTAGAGACCCCAACCAAATTAGGGGACCCCAGCCCAAATTCAGGACCCCTCCCCAAATTAGGGACCCCAACCCAAATCAGGGTCCCCAACCCAAATTAGGGACCAAATTCCAGACCTGTCCCCAAATTCCAGGACCCCTCCCCAATTCTGGGACCCCTCCCCAATTCTGGGACCCCAACCCAAATCAGGGTCCCCAACCCAAATTAGGGACCCCAACCCAAATTCCAGACCCCAACCCCCCATTAGGGACCCTCCTCAAATTAGGGACCCCTCCCAAAATTTGGGACCCCCTAAATCCCAAAATCCCTTTAACCCCCAACCCCCTTTAGACCCCCCCCAAATTCCCCAAACCCAGATCCCCAAAATTCCCCAAAACCCCAAATCCCCCAATTCCCCCCAACCCCTTTAGAAATCAGGGACCCTCCCCAAATTATCCTGACCCCCAAAAATCCCCCCAAAAATTCCAAATCCCCTTTAAACCCCTCAAAATCCCCCAAATCCCCTTTAGACCCCCTCAGACCCTTCCCCAAATTATCCCAATCCCCCAAAATCCCCCAAAACCCCAAAAATCTTTCAACCCCCCAAATCTTCTTTAGACCCCCCAGACCCTCCCAAATTATCCTGATCCCCCCAAAAAACCCAAAAAAATCCTTTTAAAATCCCAAAAACCCCCCCCCAAATCCCCTTTAGATCCCCCAGACAATTCCCCAAATTATCCCCCAAAAATCCCCAAAACCCCCCCCAACCCCAAAACCCCTCCCCTTCAAATCCCCCAGAAATCCCCAAATCCCTTTTAGAGCCCCCAGACCCTTCCCCAAATTATCCAGATCCCCCAAAAACCCAAAATCCACTTTTAACCCCCAAAATCCCCTTTAAACCCCCAAAATCAAATCCCTTTAGACCCCCCAGACCCCCCCCAAATTAAAACCAAAAACCCCCCCCAAAAAATCCCTTTAAACCCCTCAAATCCCCTTTAAATCCCCTTAGACCCTCCCCAAAATTATCCTGACCAAAAAAAAATCCCAAATCCCCCAAAAATCCCCAAAAAACCCTAAAACCCCCAAAATCCCCTTTAAATCCCCTGACCCTTCCCCAAATTATCCTGACCCCCAAAAAATCCCCAAAAATCCAAACCCCCAAATTTTAAACCCCCCTAAATCCCCCAAATCCCCTTTAAATCCTCTCAGACCCTTCCCCAAATTATCCCGACCCCCCAAAAAATCCCAAAAAATCCACTTTAAACCCCCCCAAATCCACTTTAAACCCCCTAAATCCCCCCAAATCCCCTTTAAATCCTCTCAGACCCCTCCCCAAATTATCCCGACCCCCCAAAAAACCCCAAAAATCCCAAAATCGCCTTTAACCCCCCCAAAATCCCCCCCAGGCCTCTCCCCCCGCGGGGACACCTCGGAGCCGCCCCCCCCCAGCCTTGGGGACACCGAGCCCAGGTGGGGACATTTGGGGACATTTTGGGGACATTTTGGGGCTTTTTGGGGGCTTTTTTGTGGGGGGGGGGTTGGGGGAAATTCGGGGTTTTGGGGGTTAAATTTTGAGGGTTTTGGGGGAAATTTTGAGGGCTTTTTTTGCAAAATTTTGAGCGTTTTTTGAAGTTTTGGGGTAAAATTTTGGGGTTTTTTCATGTTTTGGGGGCGATTTTGGGGAGAGATTTTGGAGGAGTTTTTTGGGTTTTTTTGGTGAAATTTGGAGATTTTTTAAATTTTTGAGGTGAAATGTTGGGGGGTTTTGAAGGATTTTGTGGGGGTTCTGTGGAGAAACTCTGGAGTTTTTTTTTGGGTTTTTTTCCAAATTTCAAGATTGAAAAAATATTTTTGAGGTGAAATTTTGCAGGGTTTTGGGGGATTTTGTGGAGAAATTTTGCAGCCATTTTTGGGGTTTGTTTTTGCAAAATTTTGACTTTTTTTTTGGTGGTTTTGAGGTGAAATTTTGGCGTTTTCGAGGTGACATTTTGGTGGTTTCGAGAGGAAATTTTGGGGTTTTTGGGGTGGATTTTGTGAAGCTTTTGGTGAGAAATTTTGCAGCTTTTTCTGGGTTTTTTTTGCAAAATTTTGAGATTTTTTTATAATTTTGGGGAGGTTTTGGGGAGGTTTAGGGGAGATATTTTGAAGTTATTTTTTAGAGTTTTTTTGCAAAATTTTGAGATTTTTTTTGTGGTTTTGCGGTGAAATTTTGGGGTTTTTTTAGGGTGTTTTGGGGGGATTTTGTGGGAGTTTTGGAGAGAAATTTTGGAGATATTTTTGGGGGGTTTTTTTTGCAAACTTTGGAGATTTTTTTGATGTTTTCAAGTTGAAATTTTGGGGTTTTTTAAAGGGTGTTTTGGGAGGATTTTGTGGGGGTTCTGAGGAGAAAATTTGGAGTTCTTTTTTGGGTCTATTTTTGGGAAATTTTGATTTATTTTTTTGCGTTTTTCGAGGTGAAGTTTTGGGGTTTTCGGGGGGAAATTTTGGGGTTTTCGGGGAAATTTTGGGGTTTTCGAGGCAAATTTTGGGGTTTTCGAGGGGAAATTTCGAGGATAACTTTTGCAGTTTTTATTTGGGCTTCTTAATCGAAAATGTGGATGTTTTTAATGTGGTTTTTGAGTATAAATTTGGGATTTTTGGGGGTTTTTTTAATGTATAATTTTGGGGTGTTCCCCCCCCCAACAGGGAAGAGGAAGAAGAGGAGGAGGAAGAAGAGGAGGAGGAAGAGGAGGGGGAGGGGGACACCAGTCCCTGGCTGTGCCAAACTGGGCCGGACTGGGAGCCCCCCCTGAGCCCCCCCCAGCCCCGGGGGGGGGTCCTGGGGCTCAGCCCCTCCCTCTTCACCCCCCCCGAGCCCCCCGAGCCCCCCGAGGGCATCGTCAGAGGTGGGCGAAGGGAAAATTCGGGGATTTTTGGGGAATTTTTGGGAATTTTTGGGAATTTTTTGGGGAATTTTTTGGGAATTTTGGGGGGGGGTTTCTGGGGAGGAAAATTTGGGGAAATATTTTTCTTTTTAGGGTTTTTTTTTGTGTTTTTTTGCGGGGGGGGATTTTGATGAAATTTGTCAGTTTGGGGCCCTTTTTTTGTCTTTTTTTGAGGGATTTTGGGGAGGGATTTGGGAGAAATTTGGGTTTTTTGGGAGGGGGCAGGTTTGGTGAAGTTTGGAGGTTTTGGGGGTATTTTTTGGAGGGATTTGGGGGATGTTGAGGGAAATTTGGTTTTTTATGGTTTTTATGGTTTTTTGGGAGGTTTGGGGGGAAATTTTGGTGAAATTTTGATTTTGGGGGTTGGAGGATTTGGGGTTATTTTCCCGTTTTTTTGAGGAATTTTTGGGGGGATTGGGAGAAATTTGGGGTTTTATGGATTTTTGTGGGGTTTTTTTGTATTTTTGGGGGCGTTTTAAGGGAGGAAAAAAGATTTTTTTAGGGGAAATTTGGGAGATTTTGGAGATTTTTTGGGTAATTTTTGTCGGGGTTTTTTGGGGGGGGGTTGGGGGGGTCGGGGGATGTCCCTCCCCCCTCAGTGTCACTTTGTGTCCCCTCCCCCCCTCCCAGAGCTGTTCCCGGATGCGCAGCTCAGCCCCCAGGTGGGTCCCCTCCCCCCCCTCGGTGTCACCTCCCCATTGTCACCTCCCCATTGTCACCTCATGTCACCCCCAGTGTCACCACCCCATTGTCACCTCCCCATTGTCACCCCCATTGTCACCTCCCCATTGTCACCATTGTCCCTCCCATTGTCATCTCCCATTGTCACCTCCCCATTGTCACCTCCCCATTGTCACCTCCCCATTGTCACCACCCCCATTGTCACCCCCCATTGTCACCACACCCCCATTGTCACCTCCCCATTGTCACCTCCCCATTGTCACTTCAATGCCATCCCCAGTGTCACCTCCCCATTGTCACCTTCCCAGTGTCACCACCCCCATTGTCACCTCCCCATTGTCACCTCCCCATTGTCACCTCCCCATTGTCACCTCCCCATTGTCACCTCCCCATTGTCACCTCCCCATTGTCACCTCCCCCATTGTCACCTCCCCATTGTCACCTCCCCATTGTCACCCCCATTGTCACCCCCATTGTCACCTCCCCATTGTCACCTTCCAATGTCACTTCCCATTGTCATCCCCCATTGTCACCTCCCCCATTGTCACCTCCCCATTGTCACCTCGATGTCACCCCCATTGTCACCTCCCCATTGTCACCTCCCCATTGTCACCTCCCCCATTGTCACCTCCCCAGTGTCACCTCCCATTGTCACCCCCATTGTCACCTCCCCATTGTCACCTCCCCATTGTCACCTCCCCATTGTCACCTCATGTCACCCCCAGTGTCACCTCCCCATTGTCACCTTCCAATGTAACCCCCATTGTCATCTCGATGTCACCCCCATTGTCACCTCCCCATTGTCACCTCCCCATTGTCATCTCCCCATTGTCACCTCCCCATTGTCACCTCCATTGTCACCTCCCCATTGTCACCACCCCCATTGTCACCTCCCCATTGTCACCTCCATTGTCACCCCCATTGTCACCTCCCCATTGTCACCTCCATTGTCACCTCCCCATTGTCACCTTCCAATGTAACCCCCCATTGTCATCTTGATGTCACCCCCAGTGTCACCTCCCCATTGTCACCCCCCTGGTGTCACCACCCCCATTGTCACCTCCCCAGTGTCACCTCCCCGTTGTCACCTTCCCCAGTGTCACCTCCCCATTGTCAGCCCCATTGTCACCCCCATTGTCACCTCCCCATTGTCACCTCCCCATTGTCACCTCGATGTCACCCCCATTGTCACCTCCCCATTGTCACCTCCCCCATTGTCACCTCCCCCATTGTCACCTCCCCATTGTCACCTCCCCATTGTCACCACCCCCATTGTCACCTCGATGTCACCTCCATTGTCACCACCCCCATTGTCACCTCCCCATTGTCACCTTCCAATGTAACCCCCCATTGTCATCTTGATGTCACCCCCGTGTCACCTCCCCATTGTCACCTCCCCATTGTCACCTCCCCATTGTCACCTCCCCAGTGTCACCTCCCCCATTGTCACCTCCATTGTCACCTCCCCCATTGTCACCTCCCCATTGTCACCTCCCCAGTGTCACCTCCCCATTGTCACCCCCATTGTCACCTCCCCATTGTCACCTCCCTGGTGTCACCTCCCCATTGTCACCCCCATTGTCACCTCCCCATTGTCACCTCCCCATTGTCACCTTCCAATGTAACCCCCCATTGTCATCTCGATGTCACCCCCATTGTCACCTCCCCCATTGTCACCACTCCCACTGTCACCTCCCCATTGTCACCTCCCCATTGTCACGTCGATGTCACCCCCAGTGCCACCCCAGTGTCACCTCCCTGCCCCAGTGTCACCTGTCAGTGTCACCTGTCAGTGTCACCCTCTCTCTCTCTCTGATGCCACCCCGGTGCCACCTCCCTGCCCTCAATGCCACCCTCATTGTCACCCCAGTGCCACCTCCCTGACCTCAGTGTCACCCTCCGTGTCACCCTATCACCCTCAGTGTCACCCTCACTGTCACCCTTTCACCCTCAGTGTCACCCTCAGTGTCACCCTATCACCCTCATTGTCACCATATCACCCTCATTGTCCCCCTCATTGTCACCCTCATTGTCCCCCTCATTGTCACCCTCATTGTCCCCCTCAGTGTCACCTTCCTCCTCTCTTTGATGCCACCCCGGTGCCACCTCCCTGCTCTCAATGCCACTCTCAGTGTCACCCTCAGTGTCACCCTCAGTGTCACCCTCAGTGTCCCCCTCAGTGTCCCCCTCAGTGTCACCCTCAGTGTCCCCCTCAGTGTCACCCTCCTCCTCTCTTTGATGCCCCCCCGGTGCCACCTCTCTGTCCCCACAGGACCCGGTGGCCTCCGGTGGCCCTGAGGGGACCCGGGGGGGGATCCGCGGCCGGGGACAGGGACAGGGACAGGGACAACGACAGACACAGGGACAGGGACAGGGACAGGGACAGGGACAGACACAGGGACAGGGACAGGGACAGGGACAGGGACAGGGACAGGGACAGGGACGTCCCCGCAAGCGCAAGTGCGTCAACGGCTTCATCATGTTCTGCCGCGTGAACCGGCGCGAGTACATGAGGTGACACCTGGGGACATTGGGGACATTGGGGATGTTTGGGGACATTGGGGACATTGGGGACATTGGGGATGTTTGGGGACATTGGGGACATTGGGGGGATATTTGGGATGTTGGGGGGATTGGGGTTGGGGGTCCTGGGGGGCGTCATCAGCGCCATCAGGTGAGCAGGGGACAGTGGGGGACATTGGGGACATTGGGGACATTGGGGGGATGTGGAGGACATTGGGGACAATGGAGACATCAGGGACATTGGGGGCACATGGGGGTTATGGGGACATTGGGGGGACATTGGGGACATGGGAGGTACTGGGGACATTGGGGAGATGGGGGTTTTGGGGACATTGGGGACATTGGGGACATTGGGGACATTGGGGACACCTGGGGGACATGGGGGAAATGGGGGTTATGGGGACATTTGGGGACACTGGGGGGATGTGGGGGTATTGGGGACATTGGGGGACATTTGGGGACATTGGGGCAATGTGAGGATATTGGGGACATGAGGAGTATGGGGACATTGGGGACATGGAGGGGACATTGGGGACATTGGGGACATGGAGGGGACACTGGGGACATTGGGACATTGGGGACATTGGGGACATGGAGGGGACATTGGGCACACTGGGGATGTTGGGGACATTGGGGACATTGGGGACATTGGGGACATTGGGGACACCTGGGGGACATGGGGGAAATGGAGGGACATTGGGGACATTTGGGGACACTCAGGGGCATTGGGGACATTGGGGACATTGGGGTGTTTGGGGACATTGGGGGGACGTTGGGGACATTGGGGACATTGGGGACATTGGGGACATTGGGGACATTGGGGACATTGGTGCACTGGGGACAATTGGGAGATCAGGGGCATTGGGGACATGGGGGACATCGGGGGTGTTGGGACATTGGGGACACGGGGACAGCGGGAGGGACCTTGGGGACACCTGAGGGCCCTGGGGAGGGGACATGGGGGGGGGGGCGTTGGTGACACCGCGGTGACACGGGGTGGGGGTGGGGGGGGTTGGTGGCACTTTGGTGGCACTTTGGTGGCACTTAGGTGGCACTGAGGTGACACTGAGGTGGCACTGAGGTGACACTGAGGTGACAGCGCCATCCCCGGCCTCACCTCCACGGCGGCCACGCGGGACCTGGCCCAGCTCTGGCGCAGCCTCAGCCCCGAGGAGCGCCGCCCCTACTGGTTCGTACTGGTTTGGACTGGTTCGTACTGGTTTGGACTGGTTTGGACTGGTTTGGACTATTTGGGCTGGTTTGGACTGGTTTGGAATGGTTCGGACTGGTTTGAGCTGGTTTGAACTGGTTTGGACTGGTTTGGAATGGTTTGGACTGGTTTGGAATGGTTTGGAATGGTTTGGACTGGTTCGGACTGGTTTGGACTGGTTTGGACTGCTTTCGGCTGGTTTGGACTGGTTGTGCTGGTTTGTGCTGGTTTGGACTGGTTCGTAATGGTTTGGACTGGTTTGTACTGGTTTGTGCTGGTTTGGAGTGGTTCTTGCTGGTTTTTACTGGTTTGGACTGGTTCATAATGGTTTGTACTGGTTTGGGCTGGTTTGGAGGAGTTTGGCTTGTTTTTTACTGGTTTGGAATAGTTTGGAGTGGTTTATACTGGTTTGGAGTGGTTTGTGTTGGTTTTGTCTGGTTTGGACTAGTTTTGTCTGGTTTGGACTGGTTTGTACTGGTTTTTACTGTTTTGGATTGGTTTATACTGGTTTGGACTGATTTGTGCTCGTTTATACTGGTTTATACTGGGATTCCTTGCAGTCTGGTCCGTACTGGTCCATACTGGTCCATACTGGTTTATACTGTTTATACTGGTCCATACTGGTCCGTGCTGGTCCATACTGGTTTATACGGTTCATACTGGTTTATACCAGTCCATACTGGTCCATACTGGTCTGTACTGGTCCCGCAGCCGGCACACGCGCCGTTTCAGCCTCCAGCACGACCGGATGTACTGGTTTATACTGGTCCATACTGGTTTATGTCAGTTTATACTGGTCCATACTGGTTTATACCGGTCCGTACCGGTCCATACTGGTCCATACTGGTCCATACTGGTCCATACTGGTCTGTACTGGTCCCGCAGCCGGCGCGCGCGCCGTTTCAGCCTCCAGCATGACGGGATGTACTGGTTTATACTGGTCCGTACTGGTTTATACGGTTCATACCGGTTTATACTGGTCTGTACCGGTCCATAGTGGTTTATACCGGTCCATACTGGTCCATACTGGTCTGTACTGGTCCCGCAGCCGGCGCGCGCGCCGTTTCAGCCTCCAGCATGACCGGATGTACTGGTTTATACTGGTCCATACTGGTCTGTACTGGTTTATACCGGTTTATACTGGTCCATACCGGTCCATACTGGTCCATACTGGTCTGTACTGGTCCGCGGCGGCGGTTTAGCCTCCAGCACGACCGGATGTACTGGTTTATAGTGGTCCATACTGGTCCGTAGTGGTTTATACGGTTCATACCGGTTTATACTGGTCCATACTGGTCCATACTGGTTTATACCGGTCCATACCGGTCCATACTGGTCCATACTGGTCTGTACTGGTCCCGCAGCCGGCGCGCGCGCCGTTTCAGCCTCCAGCATGACCGGATGGTACTGGTTTATAGTGGTCCATACTGGTCTGTACTGGTTTATACCGGTCCATACTGGTCCATACCGGTCCATACTGGTCCATACCGGTCCATACTGGTCCATACTGGTCTGTACTGGTCCCGCAGCCGGCGCGCGCGCCGTTTCAGCCTCCAGCATGACCGGATGGTGCGGCCGGACCGGGGCAGCGACAGCGACGGCGACAGCGACAGCGCGGCCACGCCCCTGCGGCTGCTGCTGGCTGCGCATGCGCGGCCCGGGGCCGGCCTGTGACACCTTGGGGACAGCGGGGACAGCTTGGGGACACCTTGGGGACACCTTGGGGACAGCCCTGGGGACAGCGTGGGGACACCTTGGGGACACCCTGGGGACAGCCCTGGGGACACCTTGGGGACACCCTGGGGACACCTTGGGGACACCTTGGGGACACCTTGGGGACACCCTGGGGACACCTTGGGGACAGCCCTGGGGACAGCAGGGACACCTTGGGGACAGCCCTGGGGACACCTTGGGGACAGCCCTGGGGACACCTTGGGGACACCCTGGGGACAGCTGGGGACACCTTGGGGACAGTGGGGACACCTTGGGGACACCCTGGGGACAGGGACACCTTGGGGACAGCTTGGGGACAGTGGGGACACACCTTGGGGACAGCCCTGGGACACCTTGGGGACAGCTGGGGACACCTTGGGGACACCCTGGGGACAGCTGGGGACACCCTGGGGACAGCCTGGGGACACCCTGGGGACAGCTGGGGACAGCTTGGGGACACCTTGGGGACACCCTGGGGACAGCTGGGGACAGCTGGGGACAGCGGGGACACCTTGGGGACACTCTGGGGACACCTTGGGGACAGCCTGGGGGACAGCCTGGGACACCTTGGGGACACCCTGGGAACACCTGGGGACAGTCTGGTGTCCCCTCCAGGGTGTTGTCCCCATCATGGTTCTTGTCCCCGTGGTGTCCCCATCCCGGTTCTTGTCCCCATTGTGTCCCTGTCCCAGTTCATGTCCCCATTGTGTCTCTTGTCCCCACCCCAGTTTGTGTCCCCAGTTCCTGTCCCCATCCTGGTTTGTGTCCTTGTCCCAGTTCCTGTCCCCATCACGTCCCTGTCCCAGACCGGTTCTGTCCCCATTTTGGTCCCTGTCCCCATCCTGGTTTTTGTCCCTGTCTCAGTCCGTGTCCCTGTCCTGGTTCTTGTCCCCATCCCAAACTGTGTCCCCATGATGTCCCCACCCCAGTTCCTGTCCCGGTTCTTGTCCCCATCCCAGTTCGTGTCCTTGTCCCCATCATGTCCCTGTCCCAGTTCCCTTCCCCGTCCCAGTTCATGTCCCCATTGTCCCTGTCCTGGTTCGTGTCCCTGTCCCAGTCCCTGTCCCCATCGTGGTTCTTGTCCCCACTGAAATTTGTGTCCCCATCGTGGTTCTTGTCCCCATCCCAGTCCCTGTCCCCATCGTGGTTCATGTCCCCATCCCAGTTCTTGTCCCCATCCCAGTCCCTGTCCCCATGGTGTCCCCATCCCAGTTCATGTCCCCATCCCAGTCCCTGTCCCCATCCCGGCCCTGTCCCAGTCCCTGTCCCCATGGTGTCCCCATCCCAGTTCCTGTCCCCATGGGGTCCCTGTCCCAGTTGATGGCCCTGTCCCCATCGTGTCCCCATGGTGTCCCTGTCCTGGCGTTGTCCCCATTGCAGTTCTTGTCCCAATTGCACTTGGTGTCCCCGTCCCAGTCCCTGTCCCCATTCCTGTCCCTGTCCCTGTTCCTGTCCCTGTCCCAGTTGTTGTCCCTGTCCCAGGCCCTGTCACCAACCCAGTCCCTGTCCCCTTTGGTGTCCCCATTGTGTCCCTGTCCTCATCCTGGGTGTCACAATTCCAAGTTCATGTCCCCCATCCCAGTAGGTGTCCCCAACCCTTCCCTGTCCCCATGGTGTCCCTGTCCCTGTCCCCATTGGTGTCCCCATCCCGGTCCCTGTCCCCATTGAAGTCGGTGTCCCCATTGTGTCCCTGTCCTTGTCCCCATGGTGTCCCCAACCCAGTCCTTGTCCCCATTGGTGTCCCCGTCCTGGTCCCTGTCCCCATCCCGGTTGTCCCCATTGAAGTCGGTGTCCCCATGGAGTCCCCATGGTGTCCCTGTCCCCATTGGTGTCCCAGTTCCTGTCCCCACAGTGTCCCTGTCCCAGTTTGTGTCCCCATTGGTGTCCCCAACCCTGTCCTTGTCCCCATTGGTGTCCCCATCCTGGTCCCTGTCCCCATCCCGGTTGTCCCCATTGAAGTCGGTGTCCCCATCGTGTCCCTGTCCCAGTCCCTGTCCCCATTGGTGTCCCCAACCCAGTCCTTGTCCCCATCGTGTCCCTGTCCCAGTCCTTGTCCCCATTGGTGTCCCCATGCTGGTCCCTGTCCCCATCCCGGTTGTCCCCATTGAAGTTGGTGTCCCCACGGTGTCCCTGTCCCCATTGGTGTCCCAGTTCCTGTCCCCACGGTGTCCCTGTCCCAGTTTGTGTCCCCAATGTCCCCAAGTGCCACCTCCCCGTGCCCCCAAATGTCCCCAAGTGCCACCTCCCCGTGCCCCCCAATGTCTCCCAAGTCCCCAAGTCCCCTGTGCCCCCCAGTGCCACCCCCAATGTCCCCAGTGTCCCCAACCCAGAGGGGGAGGTCCCACCATGACAGGAAGTGACAATGGGGGGGATTTGGGGACAATTTGGGGGAATTTGGGGACAATTTGGGGGGGTAATCGGGGGGATTTGGGGACAATTCAGATGAATCTGGGGACACTGAGAGGGGATTTGGGGACAATTTGGGGACAACTCAGGGCAATTTGGGGACAATGGGAGGGATTTGGGGACAATTCAGAGGAATTTGGGGACACTTTGGGGTATTTGGGGACAATGGCAGGAATTTGGGGACAATTTGGGGGATTTGGGGGTAATTTGGGGACAATTTGGGGGTTTGGGGACAATTCAGGGGGGTTTGGGGACAATTCAGGGAATTTGGGGACAATTTGGGTAAAATGGGGGCAATTTGGGCACAATGAGGGGATTTGGGGACAATTTGGGAGGGATTTGGGAGAATTTGGGGACAATTCGAGGGAATTTGGGACAATTCAGAGGAGTTTGGAGACAATTTGGGGGATTTGGGGACACTGGGGGGGTGGTGACACTGGAAATGTCCCTTTTAGTCCCATTTTTGTCCCATTTTTCCCATTTTTGTCCCATTTTGTCCCATTTTTGTCCCCTCCCCCCCACCCCTCGTGGGCACCGGACTTTTTGCCAAAATCTTTTATTGCCGCCCCTCCCCCACCCCCAAAAAATCCCCAAAACCACCAAAAACCACCAAATAAATATCCAAGAAAATTCCGTGAAAAAGGGGGGGAATTTCGGGCAATTCCGGGGATTTTTGGGGGGAATTTGGGGAATTTTGGGGCTCCCCGATTATCACACGGTGATAAGGCAGCGCTGACAGCCCCCCGGGGGTGGAGGGGGCGATTTGGGGGAATTTTAGGAGATTTTGGGGAATTTCAAAAGGAATTTGGGGAATTTTTAGGGGATTTTGAGGAGTTTTCGGCTGTACAAAATTTACAAAGGGGGAAAATTCCAAAAATTGGAGGGGGGGGGGAAAATTCCTAAAATTGGGGAAAAAAACCCCAAAAAATGGAGGGGATGGGGGGAATCCCAAAAATTGGGGGGGAAAAATCCCAAAAATTGGGGGAAAGCCCAAAACTGGGGAAAACGCCTCAAAAATTTGGGGAGAAAATCCCAAAAATTTGGGGAGAAAAACCCCCAAAATTGGGTGGAAAAATCTGAAAATTAGGGTGGGGGCAATCTGAAAATTAGGGGGGGAAATCCAAAAATTAGGGGAGAAAAATCCCAAAATTTGGGAGAAAAATCCCAAAAATTTAGGGGGAAAAATCCCAAAAAATGGGGGAAAAAATCCTAAAAAAAAATTGGGGGGGAAATCCTAAAAATTGGGAGGAAAATCCCAAAATTTGGAAGGGGGAAAAAAACCCCTAAATTTAGGAGGAAATCCCAAAAATTGGGAGGGGAAATCCTAAAAAAATTGGGGGAAATATCCTAAAAATTGGAAGGAGAATCCCTAAAATTTGGGATTTATTCAGGGGGTGAAATCCCAAAATTTTGGATTTTTCTGAGGAAAAAAATCCTAAAAACTGGGGGGGGGGGGAATCTGAAAAAGAATCCTAAAAACTGGGGAAAAATACCAAAATTTGGGGAGAAAATGCCCAAATTTGGGATTTATTTTGGGAAAAGATCCCCAAAATTTGGGATTTGGTTGGGAGGAAAATCCTAAAAATCGGGATTTATCACAGGAAGGAAAATATGAAAAACTGGGGGAAAATCCCCCAAATTTGGGATTTTTCTGATGGGGAAAAATACAAAAAAGTTGTGGCAAAAATCCAAAAATTTTGGGGAAAAATTCCTAAAATTTGGAATTCATTTGGAGGCAAAATCCTAAAATTTTGGATTTACAAGGGAGGAGAAAATCCTAAAAATTTGAGGGAAAATCCCTAAAATTTGGGGGGAAAAAATCCCTAAAATTTGAGATTTATTTGGGGGGGAAATCCTAAAATTTTGAATTTACAAGGGATGAGAAAATCCTAAAAATTTGAGGGAAAATCTCTAAAATTTGGGTTTGACCTGTGCCCAAAATTTGGGATTTATCTGGTGCAGAAAAATACAAAAAAATGGTGGGAAAAATCCCAAAATTTTGGGGGGAAAATCCCCAAAATTTGGGGGGAAAATCCTAAAATTTTGGATTCATTTGGGGGGAAAATCCTAAAATTTTGGATTTATAAGGGAGGAGAAAATCCTAAAAATTTGAGGGAAAATCCCTAAAATTTGGGTTTGAAAAATTTGGGATTTATCTGGTTGGGGAAAATCCCAAAAATTTGGGGGGAAAATCCCAAAAATTTTGGGGGGAAAATCCCAAAAATTTTGGGGGAAAAAATCCCTAAAATTTGAGATTTATTTGGGGGGAAAATCCTAAAATTTTGGATTTACAAGGGAGGAGAAAATCCTAAAAATTTGAGGGAAAATCTCTAAAATTTGGGTTTGACCTGTGCCCAAAATTTGGGATTTATCTGGTGCAGAAAAATACAAAAAAATGGTGGGAAAAATCCCAAAATGTTGGGGGGAAAATCCCAAAAATTTGGGGAAAAATCCCTAAAATTTTGGATTCATTTGGGGGGAAAATCCTAAAATTTTGGATTTACAAGGGAGGAGAAAATCCTAAAAATTTGAGGGAAAATCTCTAAAATTTGGGTTTGACCTGTGCCCAAAATTTGGGATTTTTCATGGTGGGAAAAATCCCAAAATGTTGGAAAATCCCAAAAATTTGGGGGAAAATCCTAAAATTTTGGATTTATTTGGGGAAAATCCTAAAATTTTGGGGAAAAAAATCCTAAAAATTGGAGGGAAAATCTCTAAAATTTGGGTTTGAGCTGTGCCCAAAATTTGGGATTTTTCTGGCGGAGGAAAATGTGAAAAAAATGGGGGGAAATCCTAAAAAATGGGGGGAAATCCCAAAAATTTGGGATTTACCTGGAGAGGGAAATTCCCCCAAATTGTCCCAAATTTGGGGGGGACAGAGCCCTTCAGCCCCAGGCAGGGACAGGTGACAATGGCAGGTGCCACCAGGTGCCACCTCACCTGTCCAGGTGTGCCCAGGTGTGCCCAGGTGTGAACTCACCTGGTGCCACCAACACACAGAGGAACGAGGGACAAAAAAAATTCGGGAGAAAAATCCTAAAAATTGGGAAAAAAAAATCCCAAAAATTTGGAGGGGGGGGGAAAAAATCCCAAAAATTTTGGGGAAAAATTCCCTCAAATTTGTCCTAAATTTGTCCTAAATTTAAGGGCAGGGACAGGTGACAATGGTGCCACCAGGTGTGCCCAGGTGCCACCAGGTGTGCCCAGGTGCCACCTCACCTGTCCAGGTGCCACCAGCACGCAGAAATAACCGATGCCACCTCAGTGCCACCTCCTGTCCCCTTCCTGTGCTGTGCCCAGGTGTGCCCAGGTGTGCCCTCACCTGGTCCCTGGTGCCACCTCCTGTCCCGTTCCTGGTCCGTGGTGAGGTCCCCAGGTGTGCCCAGGTGCCACCTCAGGTGGGGCACACCTGCTCTGTGGGCAGGGGGAGGTGACAGAGGCCACCACAGGTGCCACCTCCTGTCCTGTCCTGTCCCGTCACTGTGCCCAGGTGTGCCCAGGTGTGCCACCCTGCTCTGGGGGAGGTGACAGGTGCCACCAACACACAGCAAGACCAACAGCGCCACCTCCTCACCAGTTCCCCAGGTGCCACCAGGTGAGTGCTCAGGTGTGCCCAGGTGCCACCGGGTGAGTGCTCAGGTGTGCCCAGGTGCCACCAGGTGTGCCCAGGTGTCACCCTGGTCCGAGGGAGGTGACTGAGGCCACCACAGGTGCCACCAACACATGGAGGAACAAACGGCGCCACCTGCTGTCTTCTCCTGTTGCTGTCCCCAGGTGCCACCAGGTGTGTTGGGCTGTGCCCAGGTGAGTCCCCAGGTGTGCCCAGGTACCACCAGGTGTGTTGGGCTGTGCCCAGGTGAGTCCCCAGGTGCCACTGACACACTGGCACCACCTCCTGTCCTGTCCTGGCGCTGTTCCCAGGTGTGTCCAGGTGTGTCCAAGTGCCACCAGGTGAGTACCCAGGTGTGCCCAGGTGTTGCCAGGTGTGCCCAGGTGTCACTCAATCTGAGGGAGGTGACAGGTGCCACCAGGTGCCACCAACACACCGAGAAACAAACGGTGCCATCTCCCGATCGGTTCCCCAGGTGCCACCAGGTGTGTCCAGCTGTCCCCAAGTGTGTGCGTCCCTGATCTGGGGGAGGTGACAAGTGCCACCACAGGTGCCACCAGGTGCCACCAACACATGGAGAAACAAATGGTGCCATCTCCTGGTGGGTTCTGGTGCTGTCCCCAGGTGTGTCCGGCTGTGCCCAGGTGCCACCAGGTGAGTTCCCAGGTGTGCCCAGGTGCCACTGACAAAATGGCACCACCTCCTGTCCTGTCCTGTTGCTGTCCCCAGGTGCCACCAGGTGAGTTCCCAGGTGTGTCCAGCTGTGCCCAGCTGCCAGCAGGTGAGCTCCCAGGTGTGCCCAGGTTGTGCCCAGGTGAGCTCCCAGGTGTGTCCAGCTGTGCCCAGGTGCCACCAGGTGAGCTCCCAGGTGTGTCCAGCTGTGCCCAGCTGCCAGCAGGTGAGCTCCCAGGTGTGCCCAGGTATCATCAGGTGAGCTCCCAGGTGTGTCCAGCTGTGCCCAGGTGCTACCAGGAGCTCCCGGCTGTGCCCAGGTGCCACCAGGTGAGCTCCCAGGTGTGTCCGGCTGTGCCCGGGTGAGCTCCCAGGTGTGTCCGGCTGTGCCCAGGTGCCACCAGGTGAGCTCCCAGCTGTGTCCGGCTGTGCCCAGGTACCACCAGGTGAGCTCCCGGCTGTGCCCAGGCGCCACCAGATGAGTCCCCAGGTGAGCTCCCAGGTGTGTCCGGCTGTGCCCGGGTGTGCCCAGGTGAGCTCCCAGGTGTGCCCAGGTGTGCCCAGGTGAGCTCCCAGGTGTGTCCGGCTGCGCCCAGGTGCCACCAGATGAGTCCCCAGGTGAGCTCCCGGCTGTGCCCAGGTGCCACCAGGTGAGCTCCCAGGTGTGCCCAGGTGTGCCCAGGTGCCACCAGGTGAGCTCCCAGGTGTGTCCGGCTGTGCCCAGGTGCCCCCAGGTGTGCCCAGGTGTGCCCAGGTGTGGAAGGCCCTTGGCGGGGCCAGCACGCCCCTCGCTGGTGCTTGAGGGCGCGGGCGGGGTGGGGCCACTGCCACACAGGTGTGGTCGGACAGGTGCCAGAGCCGGAGAGAGCAGTCGTGACCTGGGGACACAGAGAGGGGACACAGGTGACACAGGTGACACAGGTGAGATCACACACACAGGTGACACAGGTGAGATCACACACAGGGGACACAGGTGAGGGACAGCTCCTGCACACAGGTGTGGTCGGACAGGTGCCAGAGCCGCAGGGAGCAGTCGTGACCTGGGGACAGAGAGGGACAGGTGACACAGGTGACACAGAGGGGACAGAGGGGACACAGGGGACACAGGTGACACAGGTGAGGAACAGCTCCTGCACACAGGTGTGGTCGGACAGGTGCCAGAGCCGCAGGGAGCACTCGTGACCTGGGGACAGGTGAGGGGACACAGGGGACACAGGTGACACAGGTGACACAGAGGGGACACAGGTGAGATCACACACAGGTGAGATCACACACATATGACACAGGGGACACAGGTGAGGGACAGCTCCTGCACACAGGTGTGGTCGGACAGGTGCCACAGGCGGAGGGAGCAGTCGTGACCTGGGGACAGAGAGGGACAGGTGACACAGGGGACACAGGTGAGATCACACACACAGGTGACACAGAGGACACAGGTGACACAGGTGAGGGACAGCTCCTGCACACAGGTGTGGTCAGACAGGTGCCAGAGCCGGAGAGAGCAGTCGTGACCTGGGGACACAGAGAGGGGACACAGGTGACACAGGTGACAGAGGTAACTCCTGCACACAGGTGTGGTCGGACAGGTGCCACAGGCGCAGGGAACAGTCGCGACCTGGGGGGACACAGAGGGGACACAGGTGAGATCACACACAGGTGACACAGGTAACTCCTGCACACAGGTGTGGTCGGACAGGTGCCAGAGCTGCAGGGAGCACTCGTGACCTGGGGACACAGAGGGGGACACAGGTGACACAGGTGACACAGGTGTGGTCGGACAGGTGCCACAGGCAGAGAGAGCAATCGTGACCTGGGGGGACACAGAGAGAGGGGACACAGGTGACACAGGTGAGATCACACACACAGGTGACACAGGTGACACAGGGGACACAGGTGAGGCACAGCTCCTGCACACAGGTGTGGTCGGACAGGTGCCACAGCCGGAGAGAGCAGTCGTGACCTGGGGACACAGAGGGGACACAGGTGAGGTCACACACAGAGGGGACACAGGTGACACAGGTGAGGGACAGCTCCTGCACACAGGTGTGGTTGGTCGGGTGCCACAGGTGGAGAGAGCAGTCGTGACCTGGGGACACAGAGAGAGGGACAGGTGAGATCACACACAGGGGACACAGGGGACACAGGTGAGGTCACACACAGGTGACACAGGGGACACAGGGGACACAGAGGGGACACAGGTGAGGCACAGCTCCTGCACACAGGTGTGGTCAGACAGGTGCCAGAGCCGCAGGGAGCAGTCGTGACCTGGGGGGACACAGAGGGGGGGACAGGTGACACAGGTGAGATCACACACAGGGGACACAGGTGACACAGGGGACACAGAGGGGACACAGGTGAGGGACAGCTCCTGCACACAGGTGTGGTTGGACAGGTGCCACAGGCAGAGAGAGCAGTCGTGACCTGGGGGGACAGAGAGGGGGGACACAGGGGACACAGGTGACATAGGTAACTCCTGCACACAGGTGTGGTCAGACAGGTGCCAGAGCCGCAGGGAGCACTCGTGACCGGGGGGGACACAGAGGGGACACAGGTGACACAGGTGACACAGGGGACACAGGTGAGGTGCCACAGGTGACAGCAGCAGGGAACAGTCGTGACCTGGGGACACACCTGGACACGCAGAGACGCCTGGAGACACGGGGACAGGTGACAATGGTCACTCATGGTCACTCAATGGTCACTCATTGGTCATTCATTGGTCATTCATTGGTCACTCAATGGTCACTCAGGGGTCACTCAGTGGTCACTCATTGGTCACTCATCGGTCACTCACTGGTCACTCAATGGTCACCGAGTGGTCACTCATTGGTCACTCAGTGGTCACTCAGTCACTCATTGGTCACTCATCGGTCACTCACTGGTCACTCAATGGTCACTCATGGTCACTCATTGGTCACTCAGGGGTCACTCATTGGTCACTCATTGGTCACTCATTGGTCACTCTGTGGTCACTCATTGGTCACTCAGTCACTCATTGGTCACTCATTGGTCATTGGTCACTCACTGGTCACTCATTGGTCACTCATTGGTCACTCTGTGGTCACTCATTGGTCACTCAGTCACTCATTGGTCACTCATTGGTCATTGGTCACTCACTGGTCACTCAGTGGTCACTCAATGGTCACTGAGTGGTCACTCATGGTCACTCATTGGTCACTCAGTGGTCACTCATTGGTCACTCTGTGGTCACTCATTGGTCACTCAGTCACTCATTGGTCACTCATTGGTCATTGGTCACTCATTGGTCACTCAGGGGTCACTCATTGGTCATTGGTCACTCATCAGTCACTCACTGGTCACTCATTGGTCACTCATGGTCACTCATCAGTCACTCATGGGTCACTCAGTGGTCACTCAGGGGTCACCCATTGGTCACTCGGGGGTCACTCATTGGTCACCCATTGGTCACTCAGGGGTCACTCAGTGGTCACTCAGGGGTCACTCATTGGTCACTCAGGGGTCACCCATTGGTCACTCAGTGGTCATTCAGGGATCAGTGGTCACTCATTGGTCTCTCATTGGTCACTCATTGGTCACTGAGGGGTCACCCATTGGTCACTCGGGGGTCACTCAGGGGTCACTCAGGGGTCACTCGGGGGTCAGAGGTCACTCACTGCCGGACAGCAGGAAGGCTCCGCTGGGGTCCAGGGCCAGGCAGGTGACGCGTCCAGGTGAGCGACCATGGAGTGCACCACCTTACCTGGGAGGGGGCGGGGCCAGCACGGGTTACCATGGCGACCCCGAATTACCCCTGACGACCCCCTAACTAACCTAATGACTGCTAATTACCCCTGTAATGACCGCTAATTACCCCTTTAATGACTGCAAATTACCCCTTTAATGACCCCTGGTTACCCCTGTAATGACTGCTAATTACCCCTGTAATGACTGCTAATTACCCCTTTAATGACCCCTAATTACCCCTGTAATGACCGCTAATTACCCCTTTAATGACCCCTGATTACCCCTTTAATGACCGCTAATTACCCCTTTAATGACCGCTAATTACCCCTTTAATGACCCCTGATTACCCCTTTAATGACCGCTAATTACCCCTTTAATGACCCCTGATTACCCCTTTAATGACCCCTAATTAACCCTTTAATGACCCCTGATTACCCCTTTAATGACCCCTGATTACCCCTTTAATGATTGCTAACTACCCCTTTAATGACCGCTAATTACCCCTTTAATTACCCCTAATTACCTTTAATGACTCCTTAATTATCTTAATGATGCCCTTAATTACCCTCATTACCTGCTAATGATCCCAATGATGTCTAATAACCGCTAATAATCCCCTAATGACACCGAATTACCCCCTAAGGACCCTAATGATGCTGTAATTACCACCTAACGACCCCATAATTGCCCTCTAATGGGTAATTATTACCCTAATTATCCTAATTACCCTAACGACACCCTAATTGCCCCCTCATTACCCTTTAATTACCCTGATTACCCCTTTAATGACCCCTAATGATCCCCACAATGACCCCTGATTACCCTCTAATGACAGCTAATTACCCTTTTAATGACCCTAATAATTTACCCCCGCTAATTACCTTAATGACCCCTTAATTATCTTAATGATGCCCCTCTGATTACCCTCATTACCCCCTAATGATCCCAATGATGTCTAATAACCCCCTAATCCCTCCAATAATTACCCCTAAGGACCCTAATGATGCTATAATTATCCCCTAACGACCCCATAATTGCCCTCTAATGGGTAATTATTACCCTAATTATCCTAATTACCCTAACGACACCCTAATTGCCCCCCTCATTACCTTTTAATTACCCTAATGACCCCTAATAATCCCTAATGATCCCCACAATTGCCTCAATTACCCCCTAATGACCCCGTAATTACCCTCTGATGGGTAATTAGCCCCTAATGTCCCACCAAGCACTGCGACCCCCGATAAATTAGCCTCTAATGGGTAGTTACTGCCCTAATTACCTGCTAACGACCCCGTAATTACCCTCTGATGGGTAATTAGCCCCTAATTACCTGCTAATTGCCCCCACCTGTGCGCGTGTCCAGGTAGCGGATGGCGCGGTCGTCGCTGGCCGTGATGGTCAGCGGCTGCGAGGGGTGCGCCAGCACCTGGTTCACCTGGGCACGGCCACCTGGGGACAGCGGGGACAGCGGGGACATTGGGGGGATGTGGGGACATTGGGGGCATTGGGGGCACCTGGGGGCATTGGGGACATTGGGGGCATTGGGGACACCTGGGGACACCTGGGGACATTGGGGACATTGGGGACATTGGGGACATTGGGGACACCTGGGCACGGCCACCTGGGGACACCGGGGACATTGGGGACACCTGGGGACATTGGGGGCATTGGGGACATTGGGGACATGGGGACACCTGGGGGCATTGGGGACATTGGGGGCATTGGGGACATTGGGGACATTGGGGACACTGGGGGCATTGGGGACATTGGGGACATTGGGGACACTGGGGGCATTGGGGACATTGGGGACATTGGGGACATTGGGGACATGGGGACACCTGGGCATGGCCACCTGGGGACACCGGGGACATTGGGGACACCTGGGGACATTGGGGACATTGGGGGCATTGGGGACATTGGGGACATGGGGACACCTGGGGACATGGGGACACCTGGGGGCATTGGGGACACCTGGGGGCATTGGGGACATTGGGGACATGGGGACACCTGGGCACGGCCACCTGGGGGGACAGCGGGGGACATCAGGGAGGTTCAGGTGACCCCAGGTGGCTCTTGGGGGACATTCAGGGGGGTTCAGGTGACCTTTGGGGACATTTGGGGGGGGTTCAGGTGACCTTTGGTGACATCAGGAGGTTCAGGTGACCCCAGGTGACCCTTGGGGGACATCGGGGGGGTTCAGGTGACCCCAGATGATCTCAGGTGGCCCTTGGGGACATTGAGGGTTCAGGTGGCCCTTGGGGACATTGGGGGGGTTCAGGTGACCCTTGGGGACATTGGGGGGGGTGTTCAGGTGATCTCAGGTGGCCCTTGGGGACATTGAGGGTTCAGGTGGCCCTTGGGGACATTGCGGGGGTTCAGGTGTCCCTTGGGGACATTGGGGGGGGTGTTCAGGTGATCTCAGGTGGCCCCAGGTGGCCCTTGGGGACATTGGGGGGTTCAGGTGCCCCTTGGGGACCTTGGGGACATTGGGGGGGTGTCACTCACCTCCGTTTGGGGACACCAGGGTGGCCTTGGTGGCCTCGAGGTCGTAGAGGACGGTGGCACCGGAGCGGAACCCGGCCACCAGCTGGGCCGGCTGGGAGGGGACAAACGTCACCGAGGTGGGGACACCGTGATCTGAAATGGGGACAGGTGAGGGACAGGTGTGACACCTGTGCAGGTGTGACACAAACGTCACCGAGGTGGGGACACCGTGATCAGGGGACCGGGGCAGGTGAGGGGACAGGGGAGGGGACAGGTGTGACACCTGGGGACACCGACACCGGGCCCAGGGGACACCGTGATCTGAAACAGGGACAGGTGAGGGGACAGGTGTGACACTGGGGACAGGTGTGACACAAATGTCACCGAGGTGGGGACACCGTGATCTGAAACGGGGACAGGTGCACAGGTGTGCCACCCCAGGTGTGACCTTAATGTCCCCAAGTGTGTCCCCAGTGTGTCCCCAACGGCCCCAGGTGTGCCCCCAATGTCCCCAGGTGTGTCCCCATTGTCTCAGGTGTCCCCAATGTCCCCAGGTGTGTGTGTGTGTGTGTCCCCAGCTGTCCCCAAGTGTGTACAGGTGTGTCCCCAGCTGTGTCCCCAATGTCCCCAGGTCACTCAGGTGTGTCCCCAGCTGTCCCCAAGTGTGTACAGGTGTGTCCCCAATGTCCCCAGGTCACTCAGGTGTGTCCCCAGCTGTCCCCAAGTGTGTACAGGTGTGTCCCCAATGTCCTCAGGTGTATCCCCAAGTGTGTCCCCAGGGATGGGTCACAGGTGGGGACACCAATCTGTCCCCAGGTGTATCCAGGTGTGACCCCTGTGCGGGTGCCCCCAGGTCACCGCAGGTGGGGACACCGTGTCCCAAAAACCCCAGGTGTGGGACAGGTGTGACCCCAGGTGTCACTGCAGGGGTCCCCAGCTGTGTCCCCAACATCCCCAGCAGGTGAGGGACCCAGGTCCCCAGGTGTGTCCCCAAACATCCCCAGGTGGGTCACCGTGGTGTCCCCAGGTGTGTCCCCAAATGTCCCACACTGGGGACCCAGGCATGTCCCCAGATGTGGGACACCGTCCCCAGCTGTGTCACTCAGGTGTCCCCAGCTGTGTCCCCAAATGTCCCCAGCTGTGTCCCCAGGTGATCTGAAACTCAGGTGTGGGACAGGTGTCTCCAGGTGTGGGACACCATGTCCCCAAACCCCCCAGGTGTGTCCCCAGCTGTGTCCCACCTGTCCCCAGGTGTGTCCCTGGGGACAAACGTCCCCAGGTGTGTCCCCAATGTCCCCAGGGACAGGTGTCCCCACAGGTGTGTCCCCAATGTCCCCAATGTCCCCAGGTGTGTCCCCAATGGGGACAGGTCCCCAGGTGTGTCCCCCCAGGTGTCCCCAATGTCCCCAAGGTCCCCAGGTGTGTCCCCAATGTCCCCAGGCGTGTCCCCAGGTGTGTCCCCAATGTCCCCAGGCGTGTCCCCAGGTGTGTCCCCAATGTCCCCAATGTCCCCAGGTGTGTCCCCAATGTCCCCAGGCGTGTCCCCAGGTGTGTCCCCAATGTCCCCAATGTCCCCAGGTGTGTCCCCAATGTCCCCAGGCGTGTCCCCAACTGTGTCCCCAATGTCCCCAGGTGTGTCCCCAATGTCCCCAGGTGTGTCCCCAATGTCCCCAGCTGTGTCCCCAATGTCCCCAATGTCCCCAGGTGTGTCCCCAGGTGTGTCCCCAGCTGTGTCACTCAGGTGTGTCCCCAGCTGTCCCCAGTGTCACTCACATGTGTCCCCAACTGTCCCCAGCTGTGTCCCCAATGTCCCCAGGTGTGTCCCCAGGTGTGTCCCCAGGCGTGTCCCCAGCTGTGTCCCCAACTGTGTCACTCAGGTGTCCCCAGATGTGTCCCCAGGTGTGTCCCCAATGTCCCCAGCTGTGACACTCAGGTGTGTCCAGCTGTGTCCCCAATGCCCCCAGGTCACTCAGGTGTGTCCCCAATGTCTTCACGTGTGTCCTCACATCACTCAGCTGTGTCCCCAGGCGTGTCCCCAATGTCCCCAGGTGTGTCCCCAGCTGTGTCCCCTATGTCCCCAATGTCCCCAATGTCCCCAGGCGTGTCCCCAATGTCCCCAATGTCCCCAGGTGTGTCCCCAGCTGTGTCCCCATGTCCCCAATGTCCCCAGGTGTGTCCCCAATGTCCCCAGGTGTGTCCCCAGCTGTGTCCCCAGGCGTGTCCCCAGGCGTGTCCCCAGGTGTGTCCCCAGGTGTGTCCCCAATGTCCCCAGGTGTGTCCCCAGGTGTGTCCCCAGGCGTGTCCCCAGGCGTGTCCCCAGGTGTGTCCCCAGGTGTGTCCCCAATGTCCCCAGGTGTGTCCCCAGCTGTGTCCCCAATGTCCCCAGCTGTGTCACTCAGGTGTCCCCAGGTGTGTCCCCAGTGTCCCCAGGCATGTCCCCAGGTGTGTCCCCAATGTCCCCAATGCCCCCAATGTCCCCAGGTGTGTCCCCAATGTCCCCAGGTGTGTCCCCAGGTGTGTCCCCAGGTGTGTCCCCAATGTCCCCAATGTCCCCAGGCGTGTCCCCAGCTGTGTCCTCAGGTGTGTCCCCAATGTCCCCAGTGTCCCCAGCTGTGTCCCCAGCTGTGTCCCCAGCTGTGTCCCCAGCTGTGTCCCCGGCGCTCACCTCTGTGCCCGTCCAGCACGCTCAGGCAGGTGTCCCCGCGCGGGTCCCAGAGGCGCACGGTGCCGTCGGCCGAGCACGAGGCCAGGCGGCGCCCGCTGACGTCGAAGGCCAGGGCCCAGACGGCGTCCGAGTGGCCATCGAGGACCCCCCGCAGCACCCGCGGGTCTGGGGACGGCCAGGGGACGTTGGGGACATCGGGGGGGATTGGGGGATTGGGGATATTGGGGGTGTTGGGGGACATTGGGACATTGGAGGATTGGGGACATCGGGGACATCGGGGGGATTGGGGACATTGGGACATTGGGGATGTTGGGACATTGGGGACATTGGGGGGGATTGGGGACATTGGGGGGGATTGGGGACATTGGGGGGGATTGGGGAGATTGGGGACATCGGGGGACATTGGGGACACTGGGGACACCGGGGGGGATTGGGGACATTGGGACATTGGGGATGTTGGGACATTGGGGGGGATTGGGGACATCGGGGGGACTGGGGACATTGGGGATATCAAGGGGACATTGGGGACATTTGGGGTGTTGGGGACATTGGGGGAGATTGGGGACATCCAGGGGACGTTGGGGACATCGGGGACATTGGGGACATTGGGGGAGATTGGGGACATTGGGGACATCGGGGACATTGGGGACAACTGGGGATTTTTCCGACATTGGATATCAAGGGGGCATTGGATGATTGGGACATTGGGGTGGGTGGCATTGTCCCCAAGTGCCACTGTGGCCATGGAGGACCCCGCGCAGCACCCGCGGGTCTGGGGACATCCAGGGGACGTTGAGGACATCGGGGACATTGGGGACACTGGGGGGATTGGGGACATTGGGGACATCGGGGTGGCTGGGGACATTGGGACATTGGAGGATTTGGGACATTGGGGGGGATTGGGGACATTGGGATATTGACATTGGGGACATTGGGACATTGGAGGATTGGGGACATTGGGGATATCAAGGGGACACTGGGGACATTGGGGTGGCTGGGGACATTGGGACATTGGAGGATTTGGGACATTGGGGGGGATTGGGGACATTGGGGATATCAAGGGGGCATTGGATGATTGGGACATTGGGGTGGGTGGCATTGTCCCCAAGTGCCACTGTGGCCATTGAGGACCCCCCACAGCACCAGCGGGTCTGGGGACATCCAGGGGACATTGGGGACATCGGGGGGGATTGGGGACATCGGGGGCAATTGGGGACATTGGGGGGATTGGGGACATTGGGGAATTGGGGACATTGGGGGTAGCATTGTCCCCATGTCCCCCCCAAGTGTCCCTGTGTCCCCAGGTGCCACCATACTCTCTGATGTCCCCAAGTGCCACCACACCTTGATGTCCTCAAGTGTCTGCACATCCCAAGGTGTCCCCAGTGTCCCTGAGTGCCACCACAGCCCTGATGTTCCCCATGTCCCCGAGTGCCACCACGCCCCAATATCCCCAGGTGCCACCATGTCCCCAAGTGCCACCACACCCCAATATCCCCAGGTGCCACCATGTCCCCAAGTGCCACCACATCCCAATACCCCCAGCTGTCCCTGATGTCCCCATGTGCTCCCGATGTCCCTAAGTGCCACCACAATCCCCCATGTCCCCAAATGCCACCACACCCCAAGATCCCCACGTGTCCTCGATGTCCCCAAGGGCCACCACACTCCAATATCCCCACATGCCACCACACCCCCGATGTCCCCGGTGTCCCCAGGTGCCACCATGCCCCACTATCGCCACGTGTCCCCAGGTGTCTCCAAGTGCCACCACACCCCAACATCCCCGTGTCCCCGAATGTCCCCGCTGTCCCCAAGTGCCACCCACCGTAGCCCCCGTAGGGTTCGCTGTCCAGCCCCGAAAGTCCCCGCTGTCCCCAGGTGCCACCCCAGCCCCCCTGTCCCCGCTGTCCCCAGGTGCCACCCAGGCCCAAATGTCCCCAGGTGCCACCCCAGCCCCACTGTCCCCAGGTGTCCCTGCTGTCCCCAGGTGCCACCCCAGGTGCCACCCCAGGTGTCCCCGGTGTCCCCAGGTGCCACCCCAGGTGTCCCCATTGTCCCCAGGTGCCACCCCAGCCCCACTGTCCCTGCTGTCCCCATGTGCCACCCCAGGTGTCCCCGGTGTCCCCAGGTGCCACCCCAGCCCCGAATGTCCCCGGTGTCCCCAGGTGTCCCCATTGTCCCCATGTGCCACCCCAGGTGTCCCCGCTGTCCCCAGGTGCCACCCCAGGTGTCCCCGCTGTCCCCAGGTGTCCCCGTGTCCCCGGTGTCCCCAGGTGCCACCCCAGGTGTCCCCGCTGTCCCCAGGTGTCCCCCCAGTGTCCCCAGGTGCCCCCCGTGTCCCCCACCCCCATGTGTCCCCCAGGTGTCCCCCAGGTGTCCCCATGTCCCCAGGTGCCACCCCAGGTGTCCCCCCCCAGGTGTCCCCAGGTGTCCCCCAGGTGCCACCCCAGGTGCCACCCCCCAGGTGTCCCAGGTGTCCCCAGGTGTCCCCCAGGTGCCCCCCCAGGTGTCCCCCCCGGTGTCCCCAGGTGCCACCCCAGGTGTCCCCCACTGTCCCCCAGCAGCAGCACCGGGCCCTGGTGTCCCTGCCAGTCCCCAGTGTCCCCAGGTGCCCACCCCAGCACAGCCCCTGTCCCCGAAATGTCCCCGGGTGTCCCCAGGTGCCACCCCAGGTGTCCCCCCGATGTCAGGGGACAGAAACCGCCACCCACCGTCACCGCACCGTACGGGGTGCCACCGCCACCGCCAGCCCCCTGAGGGACAGAAATGACACAGCAGCACCTGATCACCAATGTCACCCGGTGCCACCGCCACCGCCAGCACCGGGCCCCTGAGGGACAGAAATGACACCCGTGTCACCAATGTCACCTGTGTCACCCGGCGCCACCGCCACCGCCAGCACCGGGCCCCTGGGGGACAGAAATCAAACCAATGTCACCAATGTCACCCGTGTCACCCGGCGCCACCGCCACCGCCAGCACCGGGCCCCTGGGATGGGGACAGAGAGACAGAAATGACACCGTGTCACCAATGTCACCTGTGTCACCCGGCGCCACCGCCACCGCCAGCACCGGGCCCCTGGGATGGGGACAGAAATGACACCGGTGTCACCAATGTCACCCAGTGCCACTGCCACCGCCAGCACCGGGCCCCTGAGGGACAGAGGGACAGAAATGACACCGGTGTCACCAATGTCACCTGTGTCACCTGGTGCCACCGCCAGCACCGGGCCCCTGAGGGACAGAAATGACACCGATGTCACCAATGTCACCCGTGTCACCCCAGCCCGGGCCCCCGGGACCACCGTCACCAATGTCACACCGGGCCCGCCACCACCAGGGACCCTGGGAGGGACAGAAATGACACCGGTGTCACCAATGTCACCCAGTGCCACCAAAATCACTTGTGTCACCTGTGTCACTGCTAGCACAGGGCCCCTGCATGGTGACAAAGAGACAGAAATGACACCGGTGTCACCAATGTCACCTGTGCCACCCTCTGAGCCCCTGGATGGTGACAAAGGGACAGAAATGACACCGGTGTCACAGATGTCACCACTGTCACCTGTGTCACCCTCTGGGCCCCTGGATGGGGACAGAGGGACAGAAATGACAAAGGGACACTTGTGTCACCGGTGCCACCCCAGCATGTCACCGGTGTCACCAAACCAATGTCACCTCCCAATGTCCCTCCTGGTGACAAAGGGACAGAAATCCCAATACAATCCCAGCCAGGTGACAAGCAGGTGACACTGAGATGACACCGAGGTGACAACGTGGTGACACTGAGGTGACATTGAGCTGAAACCGAGGCAAACCTGAGGTGACACCGAGGTGACAAAGTGACAAAAAGCCAGGAAGAAAGCCACAACCACTGAGGTGACATCGAGGGTGACAATGAGATGACACAGAGGTGACACAAAGGTGACACAGATGTGACACTGAGCTGATACTGAGATGACACTGAGGTGACAAAGAGGTGACAAAGAGGTGACAAAGTGACAAAACACAGGAATAAAGCCACAGCCACTGCTGTGACAATGAAGGTGACAATGAAGGTGACAATGAGGTGACACAGAGGTGACACTGAGATGACAACGATGGGACACAAAGGTGACACTGAGGTGACAGAGACGTGACAAGGAGGTGACACCAAGGTGACAAAGAGGTGACACGGAAGTGACAATGAGGTCACAATGAGGTGACAGAGGTGACACCAAGGTGACAAAGAGGTGACACGGAAGTGACAATGAGGTCACAATGAGGTGACAGAGGTGACACCAAGGTGACAATGAGGTGACAAAGTGACAAAAAACAGGAATAAAGCCACAGCCACTGATGTGACAATGAAGGTGACAATGAGGTGACAATGAGGTGACACTGAGATGACAACGATGGGACACAAAGGTGACACTGAGGTGACAGAGACGTGACAAGGAGGTGACACCAAGGTGACAAAGAGGTGACACGGAAGTGACAATGAGGTCACAATGAGGTGACAGGTGACACCAAGGTGACAAAGAGGTGACAAAGAGGTGACAATGAGGTCACAATGAGGTGACAGGTGACACCAAGGTGACAAAGTGACAAAAACACACAAATAAAGCCACAAGCACTGAGGTGAAGTCAAAAGTGACACTGAGGGGACACTGAGGTGACAACCAGGTGACAGAGGTGACACCAAGGTGACAAAGAGGTGACAAAGTGACAAAACACAGCAATAAAGCCACAGCCACCGCTGTGACAACGAAGGTGACAATGAGGTGACAATGAGGTGACACTGAGGTGACAAAGTAACAAAAACCAGGAATAAAGCCACAACCACCGATGTGACAATGAGGTGACAACTGGGTGACAATGAGGGTGACACAGAGGTGACAATGAGGTGATCACCAGGTGACAATGAGGGTGACAAAGAGGTGACACCAAGGTGACAAAGAGGTGACAAAGTGACAAAACACAGGAATAAAGCCACAACCACTGCTGTGACAACAAAGGTGACAATGAGGTGAAATTGAAGGTGACAAAGAGGTGACACTGAGGTGATCACCAGGTGACAATGAGGGTGACACAGAGGTGACACTGAGGTGACAAAGTGACAAAAGACAGGAAAATAAAGTCACAATCACCAATGCGAAAATGGAAGTGACAACGAGGTGACACCGAGGTGACACCGAGGTGACACTGAGGTGACACTGAGGTGACAGGGAGGTGACAAAGTGACAAAACACAGGAAAGCCACAATCACCAATGCTAAAATGAAAGTGACAATGAGATGGCACTGAGGTGACAATGAGATGACACCGAGGTGACAGGTGACACTGAGGTGACAGCGGGGTGACAAAGTGACAAAAGACAGGAAAATAAAGCCACAATCACCAATGCGAAAATGAAAGTGACAACGAGGTGACACTGAGGTGACACTGAGGTGACAGAGAGGTGACAAAGTGACAAAAGACAGGAAAATAAAGCCACAATCACCGATGCAAAAATGAAAGTGACACCGAGGTGACACTGAGGTGACACTGAGGTGACACTGAGGTGACAAAGTGACAAAAGACAGGAAAATAAAGCCACAATCACCGATGCAAAAATGAAAGTGACAATGAGATGGCACTGAGGTGACACTGAGGTGACACTGAGGTGACAGACAGGTGACAAAGTGACAAACCTGTGCCCGCGGAAGGCGTACACCGGCTCCACGTCCAGCGCCGCGCTCCTGAGGGGACAGCGGTGACAAACCCGGTGACAAACGGTGACAAAGGGCGACAGCTTTGTCCCCTGTCCCCTTTGTCACCTGGGACTCACCCACTTCAAGTGGGTTGGGTTCCAGACAAGGGTGGCTTCTGGCCGTGTTCAGAGCTTGACAAGGGACAAAGGCCAGCGTCCCTCGGAGGCCGTGACCAGCGCCGGGTGACAAGGGACAAAGGCCAGACAGCCACCTGGGTCACGTGGGGACACTGCGGACATTGGCACCTGGACAGGGACATTGGGAGCTGGAGGCACTTGGGGATATTGGGGACATAGTGGCACTTGGGGACATTGGGGACACTGGGACCCCACACTCCAGGGACACGGGGGCGGCACCTGGGGACATTGGGGACACACCTGGGACACTTGGGACATTGGGTTATGGAGGCACTTGGGGATATTGGGACATGGTGGCACTTGGGGACATTGGGGATTGGGGACAGCTCCAGCTGCGCCGCGGGGACAGCGGCACCTGGGGACATGGTGGGGACACGCTGGGGACACGGGGTGGCACTTGGGGACACTGTGTGGGGGCACTGTGGGATAAGGGATATTGGGATATGGAGGCACTTGGGGACACTGGGACATGGTGGCATTTGGGGACATGGGGACATTCATTGATGTCAGGCACGGGCTCCAGCTGCGCCGCGGGGACAGCGGCACCTGGGGACACGTGGGGACACGTGGGGTGGCACTTGGGGACACTTGGGGACATTGGGTTATGGAGGCACTTGGGGATATTGGGACATGGTGGCACTTGGGGACATTGGGGATTGGGACAGGTCCGGCTCCAGCTGGGACAGGGACACCTGGGGACCTGGGGACACTTGGGGACACGGGGGTGGCACTTGGGGACACGCGGGGGCACTGTGGGATAAGGGATATTGGGATATGGTGGCACTTGGGGACACTGGGACATGGTGGCATTTGGGGACATGGGGACATTCATTGATGTCAGGCGCGGGCTCCAGCTGTGCCGCGGGGACAGCGGCACCTGGGGACACGCGGGGACACGTGGGGTGGCACTTGGGGACATTGGGTTATGGAGGCACTTGGGGATATTGGGACATGGTGGCACTTGGGGACATTCATTGATGTCAGGTGTGGGCTCCAGCTGTGCCACGGGGACAGCGGCACCTGGGGACACGCTGGGGACACGGGGGTGGCACTTGGGGACACGGGGTGGCACTTGGGAACACTGTGGGATAAGGGATATTGGGATATGGTGGCACTTGGGGACATTGGGTTATGGAGGCACTTGGGGATATTGGGAATTGGGGACAGCTCCAGCTGTGCCGCAGGGACAGCAGCACCTGGGGACACGCGGGGACATGTGGGGACACGGGGACACTTGGGGACACAGGGGACACTTGGGGACACAGGGTGGCACTTGGGGACATTTGGGATGGTGGCATTGGGGACATGGGACATGGGGCACGTGGGGACACGGGGGACACGGGTGGCTCCAGCTGACCCCAGGGGACAGTCCAGGGTGGCTGGGGACACTGGGGGACCTGGGGACACTTGGGGCACTTGGGGACACGGGGTGGCACTTGGGGACATTGGGATATGGTGGCACTTGGGGACATTCAGGACAGGCAGGGGACACGCACCTGGGGACACTGGGGACACATGGGGACAGGGGTGGCACTGGGGACACTGGGGACATGGGGGACAATGGGGATGTTCCAGCTGTGTGGGGACAGGCACCTGGGGACACGGGGGCACACACTGGGGACATGGGGACAGGGGGACACTGGGGGCACTGGGGACATTTGGGGACATGGGGACATTGAGGACAGATGCGCTTTGAGGACAGCGGCTGGGGGCACCCTCACAACAGTGGCACTGGGGACACTTGGGGACAGGCATGGGTGGCATTTGGGGACACAGGGATGGGGCAGCGGGTGGCATTGGGGACGCTGACGACAGGCGCGGGTGGCATTGGGGACACTGGGGACAGGCGCGGGTGGCACTGGGGACACTGGGGACAGGCAGAGGTGGCATTGGGGACATTCGGGACAGGCGCGGGTGGCATTGGGGACACTGAGGACAGGCAGGGACCCTGGGGACAGAGGGGACATCAGGGTGGCCTTGGGGACAGTGGGGACAGTGGGGACAATGGGGACATCAGGGTGGCCTTGGGGACAGTGGGGACACCCAGGGACCCTGGGGACAGTGGGGACATCAGGGTGGCCTTGGGGACAATGGGGACACCCAGGGACCCTGGGGTGAATGGGGACATCAGGGTGGCCTTGGGGACACTGGGGACAGGCGTGGGTGGCATTGGGGACACTGGGGACAGGCGCGGGTCGCATTGGGGACACTGGGGACAGGCGTGGGTGGCATTGGGGACACTGGGGACAGGCAGAGGTGGCATTGGGGACACTGGGGACAGGCGCGGGTCGCATTGGGGACACTGGGGACAGGCGCGGGTGGCACTCACGTCCAGTGGGGTCATTTGTCCTAGGGACCCTCCGGACAGGGACACGCCCAGGGTGGTCTTGGGGACAATGGGGACATCAGGGTGGCCTTGGGGACAGTGGGGACAGTGGGGACACAGGGGACAGTGGGGACATCAGGGTGGCCTTAGAGACAGTGGGGACACCCAGGAACCCTGGGGACAGAGGGGACAATGGGGACAGAGGGGACAATGGGGACAGTGACATTGGGGTGGCCTTGGGGACAGTGGGGACACCCTAGGGACCCTGGGGACAGGGACACTGGGGTGGTCTTGGGGACAATGGGGACATCAGGGGACAATGGGGACATCAGGGTGGCCTTGGGGACAGTGGGGACAATGGGGACATCAGGGTGGCCTTGGGGACAGTGGGGACAATGGGGACATCAGGGTGGCCTTGGGGACAGTGGGGACACTCAGGGACCCAGGGGACAGTGGGGACAATGGGGACATTGGGGTGGCCTTGGGGACATGGGGACCCCCCAGGTGACACAGGTGACAGGGATGACAAACAGGTGGCACACAGGTGACACACAGGTGACACACAGGTGACACACAGGTGACACACAGGTGACACACAGGTGACACACAGGTGACACACAGGTGACACACAGGTGACAGGGGTGACACAGGTGGCACACAGGTGACACTCAGGTGACAGACGTGTCCTCACCGTCAGGTGGCCGCAGTGGCCCCGGTGGCCGCGGTGGCGCCAGGTCCCCGTCCCGCAGGTGGCACCGGTGGCTCTCTGGGACAATGGAGGTCAGGAAGGGTCAGGACGTGTCCCCAGGTGTCCCCAAATGTCCCCAGGTGTCCCCAAAGTGTCCCTGACCTCACCTCTGATGTCCCCAGGTGTCCCCAAGGTGTCACCAAATGTCCCCAAGGTGTCCCCGACCTCACCTCTGATGTTCCCAGGTGTCCCCAAATGTCCCCAAGGTGTCCCCGACCTCACCTCTGATGTTCCCAGGTGTCCCCAAATGTCCCCAAGGTGTCCCCGACCTCACCTCTGATGTTCCCAGGTGTCCCCAAATGTCCCCAAGGTGTCCCTGACCTCACCTCTGATGTCCCCAGGTGTCCCCAGACCCACCTCTGATGTCCCCAAATGTCCCCAAGGTGTCCCTGACCTCACCTCTGATGTCCCCAGGTGTCCCCAAGGTGTCCCCAAATGTCCCCAAGGTGTCCCCGAGCCCACCTCTGATGTCCCCAGGTGTCCCAAAGTGTCCCCAGGTGTCCCCAAGCTCACCTCTGATGTCCCCAGATGTCCCCAGGTGTCCCCAGACCCACCTCTGATGTCCCCAGGTGTCCCCAAGGTGTCCCCAGGTGTCCCCAGGAAGTCGAACTCTCCCAGGGCGTCCTCGGAGTCCTCCTCATCTTCATCCTCATCCTCCTCCTCCTCGGGGACCTTGGGGACACCCTGGGGACAAAGGGGGACACGAGGGTCAGGGTGGGGACAAAGGGGGACAAAAATGGGGAAAAACGGGGTAAAAAAAGGGAGAAAAAAGGGACAAAAAAGGGACAAAAAAGGGACAAAAAAAATGACAAAAAGGGAGAAAAAAGGCACAAAAAGGGACAAAAAAGGGACAAAAAAAGGGACAAAAAATGACAAATAATGACAAAAAATGGAGAAAAAAGAGAGGGACAAAACAGGGACAAAAGGGAAGAAAAAGGAACAAAAAGAAAGGGACAAAAAAAGGGACAAAAAGGGACAAAAAGAAAGGGACAAAAAAGGGACAAAAAAGGGACAAAAGGGACAAAAAGGGGACAAAAAATGACAAATAATGACAAAAAATGGAGAAAAAAGAGAGGGACAAAAAGGGAGAAAAAGGGACCAAAAAAAAGGGACAAAAAATGACAAATAATGACAAAAAATGGAGAAAAAAGAGAGGGACAAAAAAGGGACAAAAAGGGACAAAAAAGGGACAAAAAGGGACCAAAAAAGGGAACAAAAAGGGACAAAAAGAAAGGGACAAAAAGGGACAAAAATGGGACAAAAAGGGACAAAAAAGGGACAAAAAGGGGCATAAAAGGGACAAAGGTAAGAGGCATCAAAAGGGGGGACAAAAAAATTCCAAAAAATTTCCTGAAGATCGGGGACAAAATGGCACCAGAGTGGGGACACCAAAAAATTCCCCCAAAATTTCCTGAAATCATCAAAAAATCCCCAGAAAATTCCTCTAAAAGTCCTCTATAAACTCCCTAAAAATCTCCCAAAATTCCCTAAAAATCCCCCAAAATTCCCTAAAAATGCCCTAAAAGTCCTCTAAAAATCGTCCCAAAACTCCTCGAAAATTCCTCCCAAAATTCTCTCAAAGTCCTCTAAAAATCATCCCAAATCCACTAAAAATCCCACAAAATTCCCCTAAAATTCCTCCCAAAATTCTCTAAAACTCCACTAAAAATTGTCCCAATATCCCAAAAATCCCAAAAATTCCCTAAAAATTCCCCAAAATCTGTGAAAAATCCCCCAAAAATTATCCCCAAATCCCCTAAAAATCCCCAAAAAATCTCCAAAATTGCCCCCTAAAAATCCCCCCCAAATCCTCTCAAAATCCCCAAAAAATGCCCTAACCCCCCCCAAAATTCCTTAAAAATCATCTCAAATCCACCCAAAATCCTCCAAAAATCCTCCCCAAATCCTTGGAAATTCCCAAAAAATTCCACCAAAATCTTCCTAAATCCCTAAAAATCCCGGATTTGGGTCCCGAAATTCCCCCCAATTCCCTAAAAATTGTCCCAAAACCCTCGGGAATTCCAGCCCAAAATTTCCAAGTCCTCTAAAAAAAACCCCCAAAAAGTCCACTTTAAAATTCTCCCAAAAAAAAACCCCAAAAATCCCTCCCAAAAAAAATTGCAAAAGTCCACTAAAATTGTCCCAATATCCCAAAAATCCCAAAATTCCCTAAAAATTTCTCCCTCAAAATCCCACTTAAAAACCCCCAATCCCCTAAAAATCCCAAAATTGCCTTAAAATTCCCAAAAATGCATCCCAAACTCCACTAAAATCCCCCAAAAAAGCCCAAAATTCCCCAAAAATCCCCAAAAATCCCTATTCCCTAAAAAACCTAAAAAACCCCAAAAATTCCAAAAAAAATTATTCCAAAATCCCCTAAAAATCCCCCCAAAATCCTCCCAAATCCCCTAAAAATCCCCCAAAATTTCCCCCTAAAAATGACCCAAAATGCTCCCAAACCCCTCAAAATCCCCAAATTTCCCCAAAATTCCCGGATTTGGGTCCCGACCTTCCCTCCCCAAAATAACCCCAAAATTGGCCCCCAAAATTCCTCATCGCTGTCATCCTCGGGAGGGGTCAGCCCCCAACAAATTCCTAAAATCCTAAATCCCCAAAGCTCAAAATTCCTGGGGAAAAATTCCCTTAAAATCCCCAAAAAAAAAAAGGAAAAAAATCCCAAAAAAATGGGGGGGAAAAAAAAGGAAAAAAAGGAAAAAAAAAAGGGAAAAAAAAATCCCAAAAAAAAAAAAGGGAAATAAAAATGACCCCAAAATGGTGAAAATTTGAGAATCCTAAATGAACCGAAATTTCTGTGAGAAATCTTTTAAAATTCCCAAAATCCCCCAAATTCCCTAAAAAATCCCCCAAAATCCCAAAAGAAGTCAAAATTCCCAAAAAAAGTCCAAAATTCCTACCAAAAAAAAAATTCTAAAATCCCAAATCCCAGAAAATTCCTAAAACCCCCAAATCTAAAAAACCCCCAAAATTCTAAAAATCCCAAAATCCCAAAAATTCCCAAAATTCCCTCAAAATCACCCCAAAATTCCCTTAAAATCCCCCCCAAATTCCCTAAAAATTCCCCAAAATCCCAAATCCCCTCAAAAATTCCCCCCAAAATTTAAAAAAAATTCCCCCAAATTCCCCAAAAATCCCAAATCCCCTGAAAAATTCCTTAAAAATCCCAAATCCCCCACAGAAAGCACCCCAAAATTCCCTAAAAATCCCCCAAAAATTCCCTAAAATCCCAAATCCCACAAATAAAACCCCCCAAAATTCACTAAAATCCCCCCAAATTCCCTAAAATCCCCAAAAATCCCAAAACCCCAAAAATTCCCCAAAACCCTAAAAATCCCCCAAAATTCCCTAAAAATACCCCCCAAAATTCCCTAAAAATCCCAAATCCCCCCCAGAAACCACCCCAAAATTCCCAAAAAATCCCCTCAAAATTCCCTGAAATTCCCAAATCCCACAAATAAAACCCCCAAATTCCCAAATGTTGGGAATTGGCCCCAAACCTCTGGATCTGCTCCTAAAATTCCCAAAAATTCCTCCGTGCCCCTGGGAATCCCTGAAAATTCTGGGGGGGCTCGAAATTCCAAAATTCCCAACAGGTCAGGAAATTCCCGAAAAGTCAAAAAAAATCCCAGCCAAAAATCCCGGAGCCGCCCTGGACCTCAAAATCCCCCAAATCCCCTCCTCCAGGTACCTGAAAAAACAACAAAAATGGGATTAAAAATCCAAATTCATGGAAAAATCCCTCCTCAAAATCTTGGGAAAATATTCCACAGAAAAATCCTGAAAAAATCCTGAAAAAATTTTGGAAAAAATACCCAAAAATCCGGAGAAAATTCCACAAAAATCCCCACAAAAGTCCTGAAAATATTCCACAAAAATCCCCACAAAAGTCCTGAAAATATTCCACAAAAATCCCCACAAAAATCCTGAAAATATTCCACAAAAATCCCCACAAAAATCCTCAAAAATCCTGGGAAAAATCCCCTCAAAAATCCTGGAAAAGTCCCCCAAACCCCCCCGCAAAAATGGGATTATGGGAGCGGCCAGGACCTCATGTCCAGGATGGTGTCGCTGTAGCCGACCTCCTCCAGGTACCTGAGGGGAGGAATCCAACAAAAATGGGATTATTCGGGGGAAATTCATGGAAAAATCCCTCCTCAAAATCCTGGAAAATATTCCACAAAAATCCTGAAAAAATTCCCACAAAAATCCTGGAAAAGTCCCTCAAAAATCCCCCCAAAAATGGGATTATGGGAGCGGCCAGGATCTCATGTCCAAGATGGTGTCGCTGTAGCCGACCTCCTCCAGGTACCTGAGGGGGGAAATCCAACAAAAATGGGATTAGTCAGGGGAAATTCATGGAAAAATCCCTCCTCAAAATCCTGGGAAAATATTCCAGAAAAATCCTGAAAAAATCCTGAAAAAAATCCGGGAAAAAATGGGATTATGGGAGCGGCCAGGACCTCATGTCCAGGATGGTGTCGCTGTAGCCGACCTCCTCCAGGTACCTGAGGGGGGAAATCCAACAAAAATGGGATTAGTCAGGGGAAATTAATGGAAAAATCCCTCCTCAAAATCCTGGAAAAATATCCCACAGAAATCCTGAAAAAATTCCAGAAAAATCCTGAAAAAATTCCACAAAAAGTCCCTCAAAAATCCCCCTAAAAAATGGGATTATGGGAGAGGCCAGGACCTCATGTCCAAGATGGCGTCGCTGTAGCCGACCTGCTCCAGGTACCTGAGGGGGGAAATCCAACAAAAATGGGATTATTTAGGGGAAATTCATGGCAAAATCCCTCCTCAAAATCCTGGAAAAATATTCCACAAAAATCCTGAAAAAATCCTGAAAAAAATCCTGAAAAAATTCCATTAAAATCCTGGAAAAATGGTGTCCTGTAGCAAAAATTCCTCCAAAACCTGAGGGGAAATGGAATTGGGATTAGGGGGAAATTCATGGAAAAATCCTCATGTCTGGGATGGTGTTCCACAAAATCCTGAAAAATCCTCCAGGTACCTTGGGGAAAAATCCAACAAAAATGGGAAAATTCCACAAAATTCATGGAAAAATCCCTCCTTCAAAAAATCCCCACAAAAATCCTGAAAATATTCCACAAAAATCCCCAAAAAAACCTGAAAAAGTTCCTGAAAAAATTCCCACAAAAATCCTGAAAAAATTCCACAAAAATCCCCACAAAAATTCCACAAAAATTCCCCCCCCAAAAATGGGATTATGGGAGCGGCCAGGACCTCATGTCCAGGATGGTGTCGCTGTAGCCGACCTCCTCCAGGTACCTGAGGGGAAATCCAACAAAAATGGGATTATTCGGGGGAAATTCATGGAAAAATCCCTCCTCAAAATCTTGGGAAAATATTCCACAGAAATCCTGAAAAAATTCCACAAAAATCCTGAAAAAATTCCACAAAAATTCCCTCAAAAATCCCCCAAAATGGGATTATGGGAGCGGCCAGGACCTCATGTCCAGGATGGTGTCGCTGTAGCCGACCTGCTCCAGGTACCTGAGGGGGGGAATCCAACAAAAATGGGATTATTCGGGGGAAAATAATGGGAAAATCCCTCCTCAAAATCCTGGAAAAATATTCCACAAAAATCCCACAAAAATCCTGAAAAAATTCCACAAAAATCCCCACAAAAATCCTGGAAAAGTCCCTCAAAACCCCCCCCGAAAAATGGGATTATGGGAGCGGCCAGGACCTCATGTCCAGGATGGTGTCGCTGTAGCCGACCTGCTCCAGGTACCTGAGGGGGGGAATCCAACAAAAATGGGATTATTTGGGGGAAATTCATGGAAAAATCCCTCCTCAAAATCTTGGGAAAATATTCCAGAATAATCCTGAAAAAATTCCAGAAAAATCCCCCAAAATTCCCTCAAAAATCCCCAAAACTTCCCTCAAAAATCCCGCAAAATCCTGGAAAAAATTCCACAAAAATCCCCCAAAATTCGCTCAAAAATCCCCCAAAAATTCCACAAAAATCCTGAAAAAAAATCCACAAAAATCCCCAAAAATCCTGGAAAAAATTCCACAAAAATCCTGAAAAAATTCCACCAAAATCCCCCAAAATTACCTAAAAAATGCCCCAAAATCCTGGAAAAAATTCCACAAAAATCCTGAAAAAATTCCACAAAAATCCTGGAAAAATCCTGGGAAAAATTCCACAAAAATCCCCAAAATCCTGAAAAAAAAAAATCCACAAAAATTCCCAAAAACCTGAAAAAAATTCCACAAAAATCCCCAAAAATCCTGAAAAAATTTCACAAAAATCCCCAAAAATTGTGAAAAAATTCTGGAAAAAAATCCCCAAAAAATCCTGGAAAAAATTTCACAAAAATCCCCAAAATCCTGAAAAAATCCTGGAAAAATCCCTACAAAAATCCCCCAAAATGGTCTAAAAACCCCCAGAATTCTACAACACTCACCCCCAAAAATATCCACAAAAATCCCAAGAAACCTTCATGAAAATTGCCCCAAAAAACCCCCAAAAATCTTGGAAAAATGGGACTGGGGGGTGGAAAATCCTAAAAAATAATCTTGGGGTGGAAATCCTAAAAATTCCCATCAAAATGTGAAAAATTCCCGTGAAAATGTGAAAAACTTCCCCCCAAAATTCCTGGAAAAATGTGAAAAATTTCCATGGAAATGTGAAAAATCCTCCAAAATTTCCTGTGAAAATCACACAAAAATCCTGGAAAAAATTGCCCCAAAATCCTGGAAAAAATCCCCACAAAACCCCTGGAAAAGTCCTGAAAAATTCTGCAAAAATCCGGCAAAAATCTCCACAAAAATCTTGGGGAAAAAATGCAGAAAAATCCTGGGAAAATCCACCAAAAATCCCACAAAAATCCGGGAAAAAATTCCCACAAAAATCCTGAAAAAATCCTGGGAAAATGCTGGAAAATCCTTGATAAAATCCTGCAAAAACCCCACAGAAATCCTGGAAAAACCCCACAGAAATCATGGAAAAACCCCACAGAAATCCTGGAAAAACCCCACAGAAATCCTGGAAAACCCCACAAAAATCCTGGAAAAACCCCACAAAAATCCTGGAAAAATCCCACAAAAATCCTGGAAAAACCCCACAAAAATCCTGGAAAAATCCTGGGAAAACCCCTCAAAAATCCTGGAAAAACCCCACAAATCCTGGAAAAAACCCCACAGAAATCTTGGAAAAACCCCACAAAAATCCTGGAAAAACCCCACAGAAATCCTGGAAAAACCCACAGAAATCCTGGAAAAACCCCAAAATTTCAAAAAAAATCCTGGAAAAACCCCAAAACAAAAATCTTGGAAAATCCTCTGGAAAAACCCCACCCCACAAAAATCCTGGAAAATACCCCACAAAAATCCTGGAAAAATCCCACAGAAATCCTGGAAAAATCCTGGAAAAACCCCACAAAAATCCTGGAAAAATCCCACAAAAATCCTGGAAGAATCTTGGGAAAATCCCACCAAAATCCAGGAAAATCCCCACAAAAATCCTGAAAAAATCCTGGGAAAATGCTGGAAAATTCTTGATAAAATCCTGCAAAAATCTCCACAGAAATCCTGGAAAAATCCCACAGAAATCCGGGAAAAATCCTGGAAAAATCTCCACCAAAATCCTGGAAGAAACCTGGGTAAATCCCACCAAAATCCAGGAAAAATCCCCACAAAAATCCCAAGAAATCTTCACAGAAATTGCCCCAAAAAACCCCAAAATCGTCTGGAAAATGGCACCAAATCCTCCCAAAAATCCTGGAAAAATCCCACAAAAATCTCCCAAAATCACTCAAAAAAATCTCAAAAATTGCCCAAAAAATCCCAAACCCTCCCTGACCCCAAATCCCCCAAAAATCCAAAAAATCCCCAAAAATCCCAAAAAACCCCAAAATTTCCGTCACTCACTGGCGCAGGAGCTGCCTCCCCTCCTTCCAGGCTCCCTCGAGCTCCACGGGGCCGTTGGACACTGGGGGGGAAATGGGGGTGAGAAACCCCAAAATCACCCCAAAATCACCTAAAATCACCCCAAAATAACCCCAAAATCACCCCAAAACCAACCCCAAATAACCCCAAAATCACCCCAAAAATAACCCCAAAACCAGCCCAAAAATACCCCAAAAAATCCCAAACCCACCCCCAAAATAACCCCAAAACCACCCAAAAAATACTCCCAAAATACCCCAAACCCAGTCCAAAAATAACCCAAAAATAACCCCCAAACCAGCCCAAAAGTACCCGAAAAATAACTAGAAAATACCCCAAAAACAGCCTAAAAATACCCCCAAAAATCCCAAACTCCATCCCAAAAATAACCCCCAAAATAACCCCAAAATACCCCAAACCCAGCCCAAAAAAACCCCAAAAAATAACTAAAAAATACCCCAAAACCAGCCCAAAAATACCCCCAAAAATCCCAACGTCCACCCCAAAAACCCCAAAACCACCCCCAAAATAACCCCCAAATACCCCAAACCCAGCCCAAAAATACCCCAAAAAATAACTAAAAAATACCCCAAAACCCAGCCCAAAAATAGTGCAAATATAACCCCAAAACCAGCCCAAAAATACCCCAAAACCTAGCCCAAAAATAGTGCAAATATAACCCCAAAACCAGCCCAAAAATACCCCCAAAATAGCTAAAAAATACCCCAAAACCCAGCCAAAAAACAGCCCAAAAATATAAATCCCCAAAACCCCAAAAATGAAAAAACCCAAAAATTCCAACGTCCAAAAAAAAACCCTGAAATCCCCAAAATAACTTTCCAAATCCCCCAAACCCAGCCCAAAAATCCCCCAAAAATCCCCAAAATCCCCCAAACCAAATCCCCAAACCTCAAAATCCAAAATAAAAATCCCCCAAAATCCCCAAAATTTCCCCAAAATCCCCAAATATCCCCAAAAAAAAAACCCAAAAGAGCTCCCCCAAAATTCAAAAATCCCCCAAAATCCCCAAAACCCCCAAAAACCCCCAAAATCAAAAATCCTCTCCCCAAAACCCCAAAAATCCCCCAAAAACCCAAAAATCCCCAAAAATCCCAAAAAAATCCTTCCCCCAAAATCCCCAAAATCCCCCCCCAAATCTGGGCTCTCCCAAAATCCCAAAATCCCAAAATCCCCCTCAAAAAAATCCACCCAAAATCCCCAAAATTCAAAAACTTGGACCTGGGGAAAACCCCAAAATCCCCAAAAACCCCAAAAATTTAGGGTTTTTTCCAAAATTTTTGAAAATTTGGGGAATTTTGGGGGTGATTTTAGGATTTTTGGATGATTCTTGGAAATTTTGGTGACTTTTGGGTTTTAGGGGAAAATCTGATTTTGAGGGTTTGGGGCAAGATTTTGAAGGTTTTGGGGCAGTTTTGGGGTTTTTTAAAAAATTATTTTCGGGGTTTTTGAGGTGATTTTGGGGTTTTTTGGGGTTTTTTGGGGTTTTAGGGTTTTTGGGTGATTTTGGGGGGTTTTTTTAAGGTTTTTTTTTGGGGTGATTTTTGAGGGTTTTTTAGATGATTCTTGGGTTTTTGGTTTTTGGGGTTTTAGGGATTTTTGGGGTTTTTTAAAATTTTTTGGGGTTTTTAGGGTTTTGGGGTGATTTTGAGGACTTTGGGGTGGTTTTGGGGGAGAAAATCCCCCATTTTTGGGCTTTTTGGGTTTTTGATTTGGGGTTTTGGGGGTTTTGGTTTTAGAATTTTGGGGTGATTTTGAGGGTTTTTGGTTTTTTTTTGGGGGGTTTTGGGGCAGTTTTGGGGTTTTTTAAAAATAATTTTTGGGGGTTTTTTGGGGTGATTTTCGAGGTTTTTTGGGATTTGGGGTTTTTTTGGGGTTTGGGGTTTTTAGGGGTTTTTAAAAATTTTTTAGGGTTTTGGGTGGGGTTTTGGTTGTGGGGGTTTTGGGGTCGTTTGGGGTGATTTTGGGGGTTTTGGTGATTTTTTGGGCCTTTTGGGGGTTTTTTGGGATTTGGGGTTTTTAGGGGATATTTTTGGGGTGATTTTTGAGAGGTTTGGGGGGAGGTTTTTAAGGTTTTGGGGTTTTTGGGGTGATTTTGGGGTTTTTTTGATGATTCTTGGAGTTATTTGAGTGATTTTGGGAGTTTTTTTGGGGTTTGGGATTTTTAGGAATTTTTTTTGGGGGGTGATGTTGGAGGGCTCTGGAGTGAGGTTTTTAGGGTTTTGGGGAGCTTTTAAATGATTTTCAGAGTTTTTTGGGATGGGATTTTTGGGGTTTTTCGGGGATTTGGGGTTGAGGTTTTTAGGGGATTTTTTGGGATGATTTTTGAGGTTTTTGGGGTGGGATTTTGAAGGTTTTGGGGTAGTTGGGGTGATTTTGGGGTTTTTTGAGTGATTATTGGGGTTTTTAGGAATTTTTGGGGTGATTTTTGAGGGGTTTGGGGTGAGGCTTTTAAGGTTTTGGGGTGATTTTTGGAATTTTTTTGGGATTTGGGGTCTTGGGGTTTTTTTGGGATTTTTTGGGGTGATTTTTGAGGGGTTTGGGGAGGGGTTTTGAAGGTTTTGGGGTTTTTGGGGTGATTTTTAGTATTCTGTGGGGTGTTTTTAGGATTTTTTGGGTGATTTTTAGGATTTTTTTTAGGATTTCTGGGTGATTTTTAGGATTTTGGGGATGGTTTTTAGGATTTGTGGATTTATTTCAAGGTTTCTCCCCCACCTCTCCTGCTTGAGGGCGAACTCCAACATCCGGATCCGCCGCACCAGGTCCAGCTTGAGGCTCTCCTGGCCCTGGCGCTCGCCCTGCAGGAACGCCACCTGCGCCTTGGGGACACCAAAGGGACATTGGGGACATGAGGGGACATCGGGGACATTGGGGACATTTCGGACATCGAGGACATCAGGGACATTGGGGACACTGGGGACACTCAGGGTCCCTGAGGCTCTCCTGGCCCTGGGACATGTGCCTTGGGGACACCAAAGGGACATTGGGGACATGAGGGGACATTTGGGACATGAGGGGACATTGGGGACACTGGGGACACTGGGGACATTGGGGACATCAGGGGACATTGGGGACATCGGGGACATTGAGGACACTCAGGGTCATTGAGGCTCTCCTGGCCCTGGCGCTCGCCCTGCAGGAACGCCACTGTGCCTTGGGGACACCAAAGGGACATTGGGGACATTGGGGACATTGGAGACATTGGAGACATCAGGGACATCGGGGACAGTGGGGACATTTCGGACATCGAGGACATCAGGGACATTGGGGACACTGGGGACACTCAGGGTCATTGGGGCTCTCCTGGCCCTGGCGCTCGCCCTGCAGGAACGCCACTGTGCCTTGGGGACACCAAAGGGACGTTGGGGACATTGGGGACATTGGGGACATTGGAGACATTGGGGACATTGGGGACACTGGGGACACTGGGGACATTGGGGACATTGGGGACACTGGGGACATTGGGGACACTTGGGGGCATTGGGGACATTGGGGACACCCGGGGACATTGGGGACATTGGGGACATCGGGGGCACTCAGGGTCCCTGAGGCTCTCCTGGCCCTGGTGCTCGCCCTGCAGGGACGCCACCTGCGCCTTGGGGACACCAAAGGGACATCGGGGACATGAGGGGACATTGGGGACACTGGGGACATCAGGGATATTGGGGACATTGGGGACACTGGGGACATTTGGGACATTGGGGACATCAGGGACATCAGGGACATCACAGGGACATTGGGGACACTGGGGACATTGGGGGCACTCAGGGTCCCTGAGGCTCCCCTGGCCCTGGTGCTCGCCCTGCAGGAACGCCACTGTGCCTTGGGGACACCAAAGGGACATTGGGGACACCCAGGGGACACTGGGGACACTGGGGACATTGGGGACATCGGGGACATTTGGGACACTCAGGGTCATTGAGGCTCTCCTGGCCCTGGCGCTTGCCCTGCAGGAACGCCACTGTGCCTTGGGGACATTGGGGACATCAGACGGGACACTGGGGATATTGGGGACACTGGGAACATCGGGGACTTTGGGGACACCCGGGGACATTGGGGACATTGGGGACATCGGGGGCAGTCAGGGTCCCTGGGGCATTGGCCTGGCACCCCCTGCAGGGGCATTGGGGGACACCAAAGGGACATTGGGGACATGAGGGGACATTGGCGACATCGGGGACACTGGGGACACTGGGGACATTGGGGACACTGGGGACATTGGGGACATTGGGGACACTGGGGACACTCAGGGTCCCTGAGGCTCTCCTGGCCCTGGCGCTCGCCCTGCAGGAACGCCACTGTGCCTTGGGGACATCACAGGGGACATCAGAGGGGACACTGGGGACATCGGGGACATTGGGGACACCCGGGGACATTGGGGACATTGGGGACATTGGGGACATCGGGGACACCCTGGGGACATCCAGGGGCACTCAGGGGTCATTGGGCTCTGGTGCTCGCCCCTGCAGGAACGCCACCTGCGCCTTGGGGACACCAAAGGGACATCGGGGACATTGGGGACACTGGGGACACCCTGGGGACATTGGGGACACCCGGGGGCATTGGGGACACTGGGGATATTGGGGACACTTGGGGACATTGAGGACATCGGGGACATCGGGGGCACTCAGGGTCCCTGAGGCTCTCCTGGCCCTGGCGCTCGCCCTGCAGGAACGCCACTGTGCCTTGGGGACATCAAAGGGACACTGGGGACACTGGGGACACTGGGGACATTGGGGACACTTGGGGACATTGGGGACACTGGGGACACTCAGGGTCATTGAGGGACCCCTGGCCTGGGTCCCTTTGCAGACACCCACTGTGACAGGGGGACATCAAAGGGACATTGGGGACACTGGGGGCATTGGAGACACCCAGGGGGCATTGGGGACACTTGGGGACATCGGGGACACTGGGGACATTGGGGACAGTGGGGACACTGGGGACATTGGGGACACTGGGGACATCTGGGTGTCATCCCCAGGGACCCCTCCAGACATGCCCACCCAGGGTCCCCAGGGGACATCCACCAGGGTCCCTTGGGGACACCCAGGGGTGACAGGGACCTTTGGGGACAGCCAGGATGTGTCCCAGTATTCCCAGGGCCATCCCCCAGTATCCCCAGTGTCCCCCAGTGCCATCCCAGTACCATCCCAGTATCCCCCCAGTACCCATCCCAGTACCATCCCAGTATTCCCAGTGCCATCCCTGTACCCCCAGTGTCCCCATTGCCATCCCAGTGCCATCCCAGTACCATCCCAGTATCCCCAGTACCCTCCCAGTTCCCCTTTCAGTATCCCCAGTGCCATCCCACTACCATCCCAGTATCCCCAGTCCCATCCCGGTATCCCCAGTACGCTCCCTATGCCCATCCCAGTATCCCCAGTCCCATCCCAGTATCCCCAGTGCCCATCCCACTACCATCCCAGTACCCCCAGTCCCATCCCAGTATCCCCAGTACCCTCCCAGTGCCCCCAGTATCCCCAGTCCCATCCCAGTATCCCCAGTACCCTCCCTGTGCCCATCCCAGTATCCCCAGTGTCCCCATCCCCGCTCCCGGTGCCTCCCCCGCCCCCTCCCGGTGTCCCCACCCCCTCCCCGCCGCCCCGGCCGCCATTTCCTCCCAAGATGGCGCCAGCAGCGGCCACCCCACCCCGGTGACCCCCGGTATCCCCTCGGTATCCCCTCGGTGTCCCCTCGGTGTCCCCGGAGCCTCCCTCCCCTCATGAGGGCAGCGCCGCCGCCATTACCTGCAGCTCGGCCCTCTCCGCTTCCCAGCGCCCTTTCTCCGCCTCGAACCGCGCCCACTCGTGCTGGATGAAGTGCAGGATGCCCGGCAGGCTGAGGCCGGTTCGTGCCGCGGGCTCGGGGCCCGGAGCGGGGCCCGGAGCGGGGCCGGGAACGGGACCGGGGGGCGGAGGTTGGGCCCGGACCGGCGGAGCCCGCTCGGCCGCCATGGCGGCTGCCACAAAGGGAGCCACGGGCGGCAGCGGCTTCCTGCCACAAAGGGAGCCGGAAAGGGGGCGGGAGAAAGGCGGGGCCTCCATGGCAGGGGGTGGGTCATCTGGAAGGGGCGGGGCCAATGGGAGGCGTTGTTGCCTTGGCAACGGGGGGGCTGGGAGGGAATTTTGGAGTTTTTTGGGGCTTTGGGGTTTTTTTGGGGGGTTGGAGGGGATTTTGGGAGGTTTCAGGGTTTTTAGGGTTTAGGCCCGGACCGGTGGAACACGCTCGGCCGCCATGGCGGCTGCCACAAAGGGAGCCACAGGCGGCAGCGGCTTCCTGCCACAAAGGGAGCCGGAAAGGGGGCGGGGTCAACAGCAAATGGGCGTGGTCATCGGAAAGGGGCGGAGCCAAGGGAGGCGCGGTTACCGTGGCAACGGGGGGGGCTGTGGGGGACTATTGGGGTTTTTTTGGGGAATTTTGGGAGGTTTTGGTTTTTTTGTGGGGCTAGAGGGGGTTTTGGGGGGTTTTAGGGTTTTTTCGGGGGTCTTTGGAAGATTAGAGGGGGTTTGGAGGGGTTCAGGGTTTTTTTGGGGGGGCTGTGGGGTTTTTTGGGGGGGTTAGAGGGGATTTTGGGGGGTTTTAGGGTTTTTTCGGGGGTCTTTGGAAGATTAGAGGGAGTTTTTGGGAGGGTTTAGGGTTTTTCGGGTGGTCTTTGGGGGTTATGGGGGTTTTGGAGGGGCTTATAGGGAACGTTGGGGGATTTTTGGGGTTTTGGGGAGGGTTTTAGGGGTTTTGGGGGTCTTTGGGGGCATGGAGGTTTTTTGGGGATCTTTGAACAGGAGGGAATTTTGGGGCGTTTAGGAGATTTTTTTAGAGGTGATCATTGGTGGGGTTGTAGGGGATTTTAGGGGTTTTAGGGTTCTTTGGGATATTAGAAGGGATTTGGGGGGATTTTAGGATTTTTCGGGGTGCGTTTGGAAGACTGGAGGCGATTTTTGGAAGTTTTGGGACGGGGTTTAATTATCGAGGATTAATTAACAACCCCTCCTTCCTTTTCCATCTCCACAGCGCCGCCGTGTGGTCACCGCTGGTATCGCAGCCAGCACCAAAGCCGAGCACAACATCGCCACCGAATTAACTAATTAACCAACCAATTAACTAATTAACCACCCAATTAACTAATTAACCAGCCAGTTAACTAATTAACCACTAAATTAACTAATTAACCACCCAATTAACTAATTAACCACTAAATTAACTAATTAACCACCCAATTAACTAATTAACCACTAAATTAACTAATTAATCACCTAGTTAACTAATTAACCACTTCATCCACGAATTCTTAACCCGCGCCATGAGAATCACCCCCTGCCAGGCCGCCCTGGCCGTCGCCATTGCCTTCAACCTCCTCCTGAACTAATTAACCACCCCATTCACTAATTAACCACCCAATTAACTAATTAACCACTTCATCCACGAATTATTAACCCGCGCCATGAGAATCACCCCCTGCCAGGCCGCCCTGGCCGCCGCCATCGCCCTCAACCTCCTCCTGCTCCTGTGCTCCCGCCTGGTGCCCAGCGCGTCCCCCCAGTGCCACCACCCCGGCGCGGCGGCGGCGGCGGCGGCGGCGGCGCCGTCCCCGAGGGCGTCCCCGGCGTCACCGTCATCCTCCGCGACTTCGACGGCCCCGAGCACGACGTGGCCGCCACCGCCCGCTCCTTCTCCGCCCTGCCCGGCGTGGCGGTGCTGGTGGCGGCCGAGGCGTGGCCGTACCCGCCGGTGCCGCTCCCGCCAGCGTGGCGTGCTGTCCCTACGGCCGGAGCCCCACCGGCCGCCGCCTTGTGCCCGAGCTGGCCCGCGCGTGCGCCACGCCCATGGCCCTGGTGCCCAGCAGCGCCCGCGCGCCGCGCCCGCCTGCTCGGCGCGCAGGGCGTCCTGGGCGCCTCGGATGCCGGCGTCAGGGTGGTGGCGGCGGCCGTGGGGCAGCGGCGGCCGCGGTGTTTGACGCTGGAGGTGGACGTCAAAGCGTGGACGGCGCGCTACGGCCACCGGGAGAGTGACCAGCACGGTGACCAGGACGGTGACCATCATGGTGACCAGCACGGTGACCATCATGGTGACCAGCACGGTGACCAGCACGGTGACCGCTGTGGCGCTCTGGACGGCGCCCCCGCCGTGCTCCTCCTCCGCACGCGCGACCTCTTCGCGCTGCCCTTCCCGCTGGCCCGCCCCGTCGTCACCTCCCTGTCCCTGCAGGCCGCCACGCGGGGCTGGCGCCTCCTCCTCCTCCCCGCCGCCTTCCCCGCGGCCCCGCGGCCGCCGCCGTCCCCGCACGCCCTCTGGAGAGCCCAAACCGCCATGGACGCCCAGCGCCGGGCGCTGCTGGAGACCTTCGGGGTGAAGCTGGAGGTGCTGCCCGACGGCTCTCGGCGCTGGCACGGCTGCTCCAAGGACACGCCGCGCTGCTTCGGCACCGTGCGCCGGCAGACGCCCGAGTACCTGCTGGCCGGGCGCTGGACGCCGCCGTGCTGCCTGCGGGCGCTCCGCGCCACCGCCCGCCACGTCCTGGCGCAGCTGGAGGCGGCCGGCGTGCGCCACTGGCTGGAGGGCGGCACGCTGCTGGGCGCCGTGCGCCTCGGCGACATCATCCCCTGGGACTACGACGTGGACGTGGGGCTGTACCGCGAGGACGCGCCCAAGTGCCGCTGGCTGGCGCAGCTGCTGGCGTCGGGCGCGCCCGTGGAGGATGCCCAGGGTTTCGTGTGGGAGAAGGCGCCCGAGGGGGAATTTTACCGCGTGCACTTCAGCCGCGCCAACCGCCTGCACGTGGACCTGTGGCCGTTCTACGCGCGCCCCGGCTCGGCCCTCATGACCAAGGACACGTGGCTGGGCCACCGGCAGGACGTGGAGTTCCCCGAGAGTTTCCTGGTGCCCCTGGGCACGGTGCCAGCCCGGTAGCCCCCCAGGCGGCCTTCCTGGCCCTGGCGGCGCCGAACCCGGGGCCTTCCTGGAGCTCTGGGATTGTGCCCTATGCCACCCTAGGGTCCTTGCCACCTTTGGGGTCCCTGTGCCCCCATACCACCTGTGTCCCAGTCCCCAACCCTGGCATCAGGAGGTTGGCACAGGATGTGGGCAATAAAACAGCACGGTGACATCTGGGATTGTGCCCTGTGCCACCTTTGGGGTCCCTGTGCCACCTTTGGGGTCCCTGTGCCACCCTTGGTGTCTCCAGTGTCACCTCTGGGGTCCCAGTGCCACCTCTGGGGTCCCTGTGTCACCTTTGGGGTCCCTGTGCCACCCTTGGGGTCTCCAGTGTCACCTTTGGGGTCCCTGTGCCACCCTTGAAGTCCCCTGTGCCACCCTTGGGGTCCCTGTGCCACCCTTAGGGTCCCTGTGCCACCCTTGGGGTCCCTGTGCCACCTCTAGGGTCCCTGTGCCACCCCGGTGCCATCGAGAACCCCGAGTGCCCCAACCCCGGCGTCAGGAGGTTGGCACAGGATGTGGGCAATAAAACGGCACGGTGACATCTGGGATTGTCCCCTGTGCCACCTTTGGGGTCCTTGTGCCACTCAGAGTGTCTCCAGTGTCACCTTTGGGGTCCCAGTGCCACCTTTGGGGTCCCTGTGCCACCCTTGGTGTCTCCAGTGTCACCTTTGGGGTCCCTGTGCCACCTCTGGGGTCCCTGTGCCACCTTTGGGGTCCCAATGTCACCCTTGGTTCCCAGTGCCACCCTTGGATGTCCCCAGTGTCACCCTGGGTGTCCCCAGTGTCACCTTTGTGGTCCCTGTGCCACCCTGGGGTCCCCAGTGCCACCTTTGGGGTCCTTCTGTCACCTTTGGGGTCCCTGATGCCACCCTTGGATGTCACCAGTGTCACCCTTGGATGTCCCCAGGGCCACCCTGGGTGTCCCCAGTGCCACCCTGGGTGTCCCCTGTGCCACCTCTGGGGTCCCTGTGTCACCCTTGGTCCCCAGTGCCACCTTTGGGGTCCTTCTGTCACCTTTGGGGTCCCTGATGCCACCCTTGGATGTCCCCAGTGTCACCCTGGGTGTCCCCAGTGCCACCCTTGGATGTCCCCAGTGCCACCTCTGGGGTCCCTGTGCCACCCTTGGATGTCCCCAGTGCCACCCTTGGTTCCCTGTGCCACCCTGGGTGTCCCCAGTGTCCCTTGGTTCTGCTTTTGGTCACTTTGGTTTCACTTGATCCCAGTTTGGGTCACTTTTACCCCATGTATTTCCCATTTTTGGTCATTTTCAATTCACTTTTTCCCATTTTTGGTCACTTTTATCCCATTTTTTGGTCATTTTTAACCCATTTTTGGTCATTTGTAACTCATTTATTCCCATTTTTGGTCACTTTTATTCCATTTTTTCCCATTTTTGGCCATTTTCAATCCATATTTTCCTATTTTTGGCCATTTAAACCCATTTTTTCCCGTTTTTAGTCACTTTTAATCCACTTTTTTCCCATTTTTGGTCATTTTTAACCCATTTATTCCCATTTTTGATCATTTTTATCCCATTTTTATCCCATTTTTGGCCATTTTTAACCTATTTATTCCCATTTTTGGCCATTTTCAACCCACATTTTCCACATTTTTGGTCACTTTTATCCCATTTTTATCCCATTTTTGGCCATTTTCAACCCACATTTTCCCATTTTTGGTCATTTTGAACCCATTTATTCCCATTTTTGGTCACTTTTATCCGATTTTTATCCCATTTTTGGTCACTTTAAACCCATTTTTTACCATTTTTGGTCACTTTTATCCCATTCCCATTTTCAGCCATTTTCAACCCACATTTTCCCATTTCTGGCAATTTTTAACCCATTTATTCCCATTTTTGGTCATTTTTAACCCATTCCCATTTTTGGCCATTTTCAACCCACATTTTCCACATTTTTGGTCATTTTGAACCCATTTATTTCCCATTTCTGGTCATTTTTAACTAATTTATTCCCATTTTTGGTCATTTTTAACCCATTTATTCCCATTTTTGGTCACTTTTATCCCATTTTTATCCCATTTTTGGCCATTTTAACCCATTTTTATCCCATTTTTGGTCACTTTTAACCCATTTTTCCCATTTTTGGCCATTTTCAATCCACATTTTCGGTCATTTTGAACCCATTTATTTCCCATTTTTGGTCATTTTGAACCCATTTTTATCCCATTTTTGGTCATTTTTAACCCGTTTATTCCCATTTTTGGTCATTTTTAACCCATTTATTCCCATTTTCAACCCATATTTTCCCATTTTTGGTCATTTTCAATCCACATTTTCCACATTTTTGGCCATTTTCAATCCACATTTTCCATTTTTGGTCACTTTTAACCCATTTATTTCCCATTTTTGGTCACTTTTAACCCATTTATTCCCATTTTTGGCCATTTTAAACCCATTTATTCCCATTTTTGGTCACTTTTAACCCATTTATTCCCATTTTCGGCCATTTTCAATCCACATTTTCCACATTTTTGGCCATTTTGAACCCATTTATTCCCATTTTTGGTCATTTTAAACCCATTTACTTCCCATTTTTGGTAATTTTGAACCCATTTATTTCCCATTTTTGGTCATTTTTTAACCAATTTTTATTTTCCATTTTCCCATTTTTGGTCCATTTTTGGTCATTTTAACCCATTTTGGTCATTTGTAACTCATTTATTCCCATTTTGGTCCATTTTTCCCATTTTCAGCCATTTTCCCCATTTTCCCATTTCTGGTCATTTTTCCCATTTTCGGCCATTTTCAATCCACATTTTCCACATTTTCGGTCATTTTGAACCCATTTATTTCCCATTTTTGGTCATTTTGAACCCATTTATTCCCATTTTTGGTCATTTTTATCCCATTTTTATCCCATTTTTGGCCATTTTTAACCCATTTTTATCCCATTTTTGGTCACTTTTATCCCATTTATTCCCATTTCTGGTCACTTTAAATCCACTTTTTTCCCATTTTTAGTCATTTTTAACCCATTTAATTTTGGCATTTTTTCCATGCGGTCATTTCGAACCCATTTATTCCCAATTTTGGTCACTTTTACAAAATTTTTTCTCCAGGAATTTTGGGGAGGAATTTTGGGGAATTTTGGGGATTTTTGGGGAATTTCGGGGTCACTCCAGGGACTGCAGCATCAGGAGCTGCTTGAGCACCTTGGTCTGGCTCGTCTCGCGGATCTCCCCCGCCAGGAACATCTCGTCCACCACCGTGTACACCTGAAAATGGGGAAAAAATGCAAAATTTGGGTAAAAACAGCAAAAATCTGCAAAAATCTGCAAAAAAATGGCCCAAAAATGACTAAAAATGACCCAAAAATGGCCCAAAATGACCCAAAATGACCCAAAATCAGCCCAAAACCCAGCCTGGAACATCTCGTCCACCACCGTGTACACCTGAAAATGGGGGAAAAATGCAAAATTTGGGTAAAAACAGCAAAAAATGCAAAAATCAGCAAAAAATTGCAAAAAAATGGCCCAAAATGACCCAAAATTGACTAAAAATGACCCAAAATGGCCCAAAATGACCCAAAATTGCCCCAAATCAACCCAAAACCCAGCCTGGAAAATTTTATCTACCACCGTGAACACCTGGAAATGGGGGAAAAATGCAAAATTTGGGTAAAAACAGCAAAAAACGGCAAAAATCAGCAAAATCTGCAAAAAATGGCCCAAAATGACCCAAAATGACCCAAAATTGCCCCAAATCAACCCAAAACCCAGCCTGGAACATCTCATCCACCACCGTGTACACCTGAAAATGGGGGAAAAATGCAAAATTTGGGTAAAAACGGCAAAAAACGGCAAAAATCAGCAAAAAATCTGCAAAAAAATGACCCAAAATTGACTAAAAATGACCCAAAAATGACCCAAAATCAGCCCAAAACCCAGCCTGGAACATCTCGTCCACCACCGTGTGCACCTAAAAATGGGGGAAAAATGCAAAATTTGGGTAAAACAGCAAAAATAGCAAAAATCTGCAAAAAAATCAGCAAAAATCGGATAAAAATAGCCCAAAAATGGCCCAAAATAACCCAAAAGGACCCAAAATCAGCCCAAATCAGCCCAAAACCCAGCCTGGAAAATTTTATCTACCACCGTGAACACCTAAAAATGGGGGAAAAATGCAAAATTTGGGTAAAAACAGCAAAAAACAGCAAAAAAAAGCAAAAAAATTGCAAAAAAATGGCCCAAAATTGACTAAAAATGACCCTAAAATGGCCCAAAAATGACCCTGAAAAAAAAAATGCAAAATGGGTAAAACGGCAAAAACAAAAAAAATGGCCCAAAATGACCCAAAAATGCCTAAAAATGACCCAAAATCAGCCCAAAACCCCGCCTGGAACATCTCATCCATCACTGGTGCAAAAATTAAAAATGCAAATTTGGTAAAAACAGCAAAAAACGGCAAAAATCTGCAAAAAAATCTGCAAAAAATGGCAAAAAAATGGCCCAAAAATGGCCCAAAATAACCCAAAATGACCCAAAATTGCCCCAAATCAACCCAAAACCCAGCCTGGAAAATTTTATCTACCACCGTGAACACCTGGAAATGGGGGAAAAATGCAAAATTTGGGTAAAAACAGCAAAAATCAAAATCCAAAAAAATCTGCCAATGGCCCAAAAATGGCCCAAAATGGCCCTTCCAAAATTGACCCAAATCAACCCAAAACCCATGGAAAATTTTATCTACCACCGTGAACACCTGGAAATGGGGAAAATGCAAAATTTGGGTAAAAACCCAAAAATCTCCAAAAATTCTAAAAAATCCCAAAAGGACCTAAAAATGACCCAAATGACCCAAAATCCACCCAAAATCACCCAAAACCCAGCCTGGAACATCTCGTCCCCCACCTCCCCAAAATGGGGGAAATGCAAAATTTGGGTAAAACAGCCCCAATTGCAAAATCCAAAAAAATTGGAAAAAATAGCCCAAAATTGTCCAAATGACCCAAAATTGCCCCAAAATCCCCAAAACCCAGCCCAAAATTAATTTAAACCCACTGAAAATTTGGGTAAAACAGCAAAAACTGCAAAAATCAGGGAAAATCTGCAAAAAAATGGCCCCCCCCAAATGAAAACAGCAAATCAACCCAAAACCCAGCCTGGAAAATTTTATAAAATCCCTTGAAATCCTGCAAAATTAAACCCCTCCCCAAAATTGAAAAAAATGACCCCTCCCAATTAATTAAACCCAAAATTGAAAATGACCCTAAAAACCCAATTTAACCCCTGGAACATCTCCAACCACTGTCATTAATGCAAAATTAAAAATCAGCAAAAATCAAAAAAAATCAGCAGAAATTGGACAAAATGGCCCAAAATGACCCAAAAAGGCCCCCCAAAAATGACCCCCCAAATCAACCCAAACCCAGCAAAATTTTATCTACCACCGTACACTGGAAATGGGGGAAAAATGCAAAATTTGGGTAAAAACAGTAAAATCCTTCCCAGCAAAAAAAATTGCAAAAAAATGGCCCAAAAATTGACTAAAAGACCCAAAATAGGCCCAAATGACCCAAAATGCTAAAATGACCCAAAATCGTTGCCTGGAACATCTTCACCGTGAGCACCTGAAAATTAATTAATTAACCCTCCCCAAATAAAACCCCTCCTTTAATTAATGAAATCCCCCAAACCCCCAATTTAATTAAACCCCTTCCCAAATTAATTTAACCCCTCTCCTAATTAATTTAACCCCTCTCCTAATTAATTTTACCCCTTCCCAAATTAATTAACCCCTCCCCAAATTAATTAATTAACCCTCCCCAAATTAATTAAACCGCCCAAGACCCCTCCCTTAATTAATGAAATCATCCCCAAACCCCCCCCAGGACCCCTTCCCAAATTAATTAAACCCCTCCCAAAATGAATTAAACCCCTCTCCTAATTAATTTAACCCCTCTCCTAATTAATTTTACCCCTTCCCAAATTAATTAAACCCCTCCCCAAATTAATTAACCCCTCCCCAACCCATTAATTAACCTAATTAACCCTTCCCCACCTTATAGAAGTTGAAGACGAGGTCGAGCTCGCAGACGTTGTGGAAATATTCATTGAGCACCTGAATTCATTAATTAAAACCCTTAATTAACACCTCCAGGGGGACATTAAGGCCAGGGACATTAAGGCCGGGGGACTGGGGGTAATTAATTAGGGATTAATTAACTGGGAGGGGATGGCCTCCAGGTAGGCCAGGTTGTTGTCGGTGACGTCGACGCAGATGCAGAAATAGAGCCCGGCATAGCGGCGGTAAATGATCTTGAAATTGCGGAACTGGGGGCACTGGGAGTTACTGGGAGGGACTGGGAACCACTGGGAGGGACTGGGAGGGACTGGGAGGGGACTGGGAGGGACTGGGAGGGACTGGGAGGACTGGGAGGGACTGGGAGGGCACTGGGAGGCCGGCATGGGGGGCAAAATGATCTGGTGCAACTGGGGGGACTGGGAAACTGATCTTGGGAACCACTGGGAACTGGGGGGACTGGGATGGACTGGGAGGGACTGGGATGGACTGGGAGGGACTGGGAGGACTGGGAGGGACTGGGATGGACTGGGAGGGCACCGGAGGCTGGGATAGACTGGGAAATGATCTTGGGACCACTGGGAGGGGACTGGGAGTTACTGGGAGGGACTGGGAGGGACTGGGAGGGGACTGGGAGGGACTGGGATGGACTGGGAGGGACTGGGAGGGACTGGGAGCAACTGGGAGGGCACTGGGGGCCACCCAAGTCTGGTGTAGCAACGGTAAATGATCTTGGAATTGAGGAACTGGGGGGACTGGGATGGACTGGGAGGGACTGGGAGCGACTGGGATGAACTGGGAGGGACTGGGAGGGACTGGGAGGGCACTGGGAGGGACTGGGAGTTACTGGGAGGGACTGGGAGGGACTGGGAGGGACTGGGAGGGACTGGGAGGGACTGGGAGGGCACTGGAGGCCGGCATAGCGGCGGTAAATGATCTTGAAATTGCGGAACTGGGGGGACTGGGAGTTACTGGGAGCGACTGGGAACCACTGGGAGTTACTGGGAGGGACTGGGAGGGACTGGGAGGGACTGGGATGGACTGGGAGGGACTGGGAAATGATCTTGAAATTGCGGAACTGGGGGAACTGGGAGTTACTGGGAGGGACTGGGAACCACTGGGAGGGGTGTGGGAGGGACTGGGAGGGGTGTGGGAGGGACTGGGATGGACTGGGAGGGACTGGGATGGACTGGGAGGGACTGGGAGGGCACTGGAGGCCGGCATAGCGGCGGTAAATGATCTTGAAATTGCGGAACTGGGGGGACTGGGAGTTACTGGGAGGGACTGGGAGAGACTGGGATGGACTGGGAGGGACTGGGAGGGACTGGGAGGGACTGGGAGGGACTGGGATGGACTGGGAGGGCACTGGAGGCCGGCATAGCGGCGGTAAATGATCTTGAAATTGCGGAACTGGGGGGACTGGGAGTTACTGGGAGGGACTGGGAACCACTGGGAGGGACTGGGAGGGACTGGGAAGGGACTGGGAGGGACTGGGATGGACTGGGATGGACTGGGAGCGACTGGGAGGGTGGGAGGGACTGGGAGAGACTGGGGGCACTGGACTGGGAGGGATCTTGGAACTGGGACTGGGATGGACTGGGAGGGACTGAGGAGGGGTGTGGGAGGGACTGGGAGGGGTAAACTGATGGACTTGGAACTGGGAACTGGGGGGACTGGGAGGAGTTACTGGGAGGACTGGGAGCCACTGGGAACTGGGGACTGGGAGGGACTGGGAGGGGAGGCACTGGGATGGACTGGGAGGGACTGGGGGCCACTGGGAGGGACTGGGAACCACTGGGAGCAACTGGGACAAACTGGGAGCAACTGGGAGGGCACTGGGGGCAACCCAAGTCTGGTGTAGCAATGGTAAATGATCTTGGAATTGAGGAACTGGGGGCCTGGGATGGACTGGGATGGACTGGGATGGACTGGGAGGGAACTGGGAGGGGTGTGGGAGGGGACTGGGAGAGCACTGGGAGGGACTGGGAGTTACTGGGAGGGACTGGGATGGACTGGGAGGGACTGGGAGGGACTGGGATGGACTGGGAGGGGCACTGGGAGGGGACTGGAATGATCTTGGAGTTTGATGTAACTGGGAGTTAATGATGGACTGGGAACCAGTGGGAGGGACTGGGAGGGACTGGGAACCACTGGGAGTTACTGGGAGGGACTGGGAAGGGACTGGGAGGGACTGGGAGCAACTGGGAGGGCACTGGGAGGGACTGGGAGGGACTGGGAGGGCACTGGGAGCGACTGGGAGGGACTGGGAGGGGTGTGGGGCGGACTGGGAGGGGACTGGGAGGGACTGGGAGCGACTGGGAGGGACTGGGGGGGACTGGGAGTTACTGGGAGGGACTGGGAGGGACTGGGAGGGACTGGGAGGGACTGGGAGGGACTGGGAGGGACTGGGAGTTACTGGGAGGGACTGGGAGTTACTGGGAGTTACTGGGATGGGCTGGGATGAACTGGGAGGGACTGGGAGTTACTGGGATGAACTGGGAGTTACTGGGGGAAAAACCAATTTTCCCCCCAAGGCCCAAACCCTCCCAAAACAACTCTGGGGTAAAAACGCCGATTTTGGGGTAAAAAACGGCGATTTTGGGGTAAAAATGGCGATTTTGGGGTAAAACTGATGATTTTTAAGGTGGAAAATTGTGATTTTGGGGTAAAAAATGGTGATTTGGGGTGAAAATTTCAGATTTTGGAGTAAAAATGTTGATTTTGGGTTAAAAACCGCCGAATTTTGGGGTAAAAACCGCTGATTTTGGGGTAAAAATGTAGATTTTGGGGTAAAAACTGCCAATTTTGGGGTAAAAATGCCAATTTTAAGGTGGAAAATGGCGATTTTGGGGTAAAAAATGCCAATTTTGAGGTGGAAAATTCTGATTTTGGGGTAAAAAATTGTGATTTTAAGGTGAAAAATGGCGATTTTGGGGTAAAAAATGGCAATTTTGGGGTAAAAACGACGATTTTGAGGTGGAAAATGAGGATTTTAAGGTGGAAAATTGTGATTTTAAGGTGGAAAATGGCGATTTTGGAGTAAAAATGGCAATTTCAGGTGGAAAATTGTGATTTTGAGGTGGAAATGCCGATTTTAGGGTAAAACCCACCGATTTTGGGGTAAAAAATGGCAATTTTGAGGTGGAAAATGAGGATTTTAAGGTGGAAAATTGCAATTTTGGGGTAAAAAATGGCAATTTCAGGTGGAAAATTAAATTGTGATTTTGAGGTGGAAAATTGTGATTTTGGGGAAAAAAAAGCCCATTTTGGGGTAAAAACCGCCGATTTTGGGGCAAAAAACACCAATTTGGGGGTAAAAAACGCTGATTTTGGGGCAAAAACCACCAATTTGGGGGTAAAAACTGCCGATTTTGGGGTAAAAAACGCTGATTTAAGGGTAAAACACCACCAATTTGGAGGTAAAAAATGCCGATTTTAGGGTAAAAAACGCCAATATTGGGGTAAAAAATGGCGATTTTGGGGTAAAAAATGTCGATTTTGGGGTTAAAAAAGTCGATTTTGGGGTTAAAAATGGCGATTTTGGGGTTTTAAAGACGGTTGGTGTTGCCAATTTTGGGGTGAAAAATGGCCAATTTTGAGCTTCTGCTTCTAAATGGCGAACTGCATGTTTGGGGCGTCTTCCCGCCGGTTCTGGATCAGGATGAAGCGGATCTGCCCCAGAAATTCAAGGAAAAATTGGATTTTTATTGGGTTAAAAGTTGGGGGAAATCGGGAAAATTATTTCCCTAAAATTTGAATTTTTTTGGTATTGAAATTCTGATTTTTCGTCATTAAAATTCGGATTTTTTCATGAATTCGGGGAGGGTTTTTCATTAATTCTGCCCCAGAATTCCCAAAAATTTGGATTCTTAAAGGGTTAAAATTTGGGGGAAATCGGGAAAATTATTTCCCTAAAATTTGATTTTTTTTGGTATTGAAATTCTGATTTTTCGTCATCAAAATTCCGATTTTTTCATGAATTCAGGAAGGGTTCCCATCCTGGATCGGCCCCAGAAATGCCAGGAAAAATTGAATTTTTATTGGGTTAAAATTTGGGGGAAATGGGGAAAATTATTTCCCTAAAATTTGAATTTTTTCGTAATTAAAATTCCAATTTTCCGTCATTAAAATTCGAATTTTTTCATGAATTCAGGGACAGTTCCCAGCCCGGTTCTGGATCAGGATGAAGCGGATCTGCCCAGAAAATGCCAGGAAAAATTGAATTTTTATTGGGTTAAAATTTGGGGGAAATCGGGAAAATTATTTCCCTAAAATTGGATTTTTTTGGTAATTAAAATTCCAATTTTTCGTCATTAAAATTCCGATTTTTTCATGAATTCGGGGATGGTTTTTCATTAATTCTGCCCCAGAAATGCCAGGAAAAATTGAATTTTTATTGGGTGAAAATTTGGGGGAAATCGTGAAAATTATTTCCCTAAAATTCCCATTTTATTGGCATTAAAATCCCCATTTTCGTCATCAAAATTCTGATTTTTTCATGAATTTGGGGACAATTTTTCATTAATTCTGCCCCAGAATTCCCAAAAATTTGGATTCTTAAAGGGTTAAAATTTGGGGGAAATCGAGAAAAATTATTTCCCTAAAATTTGGGTTTTTTTGGTATTGAAATTCCCATTTTTTGTCATCAAAATTCCGATTTTTTCATGAATTCTGGGACGGTTCCCAGCCCGGTTCTGGATCAGGATGAAGCGGATCTGCCACAGAAATTCCAGGAAAAATTGAATTTTTATTGGGTTAAAATTTGGGGGAAATCGGGAAAATTATTTCCCTAAAATTTGAATTTTTTGTAATTAAAATTCCAATTTTTCGTCATTAAAATTCCGATTTTTTCATGAATTCAGAAACAATTTTAAAATCGGAAAATTATTTCCCTAAAATTTGGGTTTTTGGGTTTTAAAATTCCGATTTTTCCAAATTCGGGAAATTCTGGAAATTTTTAATTTTTAAAAATTTGGGGAAATCGGGAAAATTATTTCCCCAAAATTTGAATTTTTTTAATTAAAATTCCAATTTTTTAATCATTCAAATTCTGATTTTATCATGAATTCTGGGAGGGTTCCCAGCCCGGTTCTGGATCAGGATGAAGCGGATCTGCCCCAGAAATGCCAGGAAAAATTGAATTTTTATTGGGTTAAAATTTGGGGGAAATCGGGAAAATTATTTCCCTAAAATTTGAATTTTTTCGTAATTAAAATTCCAATTTTCCGTCATTAAAATTCGAATTTTTTCATGAATTCAGGGACAGTTCCCCACCCGGTTCTGGATCAGGATGAAGCGGATCTGCCCCAGAAATTCAAGAAAAAATTAAATTTTTATTGGGTGAAAATTTAGGGGTAATCGGGAAAATTATTTCCCTAAAATTTGAATTTTTTCCAATTAAAATTCCAATTTTTTGTCATTAAAATTCGAATTTTTTCATGAATTCGGGGAGGATTTTTCATCAATTCTGCCACAGAAATGCCAGGAAAAATTAAATTTTTATTGGGTTAAAATTTGGGGGAAATCGGGAAAATTATTTCCCTAAAATTTGAATTTTTTTGGTATCAAAAATCAAATTTTCCATCACGGAAATTCTGATTTTTTCATGAATTCGGGGAGGGTTTTTCATCAATTCTGCAACAGAAATTCCAGGAAAAATTGAATTTTTATTGGGTTAAAATCTGGGGGAAATTATTTCCCTAAAATTCCCATTTTATTGGCATCAAAAATCAAATTTTCGTCATCAAAATTTTGATTTTTTTCATGAATTCGGGGATGGTTCCAAGCCTGGATCTGCCCCAGAAATTCAAGAAAAAATTGAATTTTTATTGGGTTAAAATTTGGGGAAATCGAAAATTATTTCCCAAAATTTGAATTTTTGGTATTAAAATTCCAATTTTCATCATTAAAATTCTGATTTTTCATGAATTCCGGGGAGGGTTTTTCATTAATTCTGCCCCAGAAATGCCAGGAAAAATTGAATTTTTATTGGGTTAAAATTTGGGAGAAATCGGGAAAATGATTTCCCTAAAATTTGAATTTTTTTGGTATCAAAAATCAAATTTTCCGTCACGGAAATTCCGATTTTTTCATGACTTTGGGGAAGATTTTTCATTAATTCTGCCCCAGAAATTCCAGAAAAAATTGAATTTTTATTGGGTTAAAATTTGGGGGAAATCGGGAAAATTATTTCCCTAAAATTTGAATTTTTTCGTAATTAAAATTCCCATTTTTCGTCATTAAAATTCTGATTTTTTCATTAATTTGGGGAGGTTTTTTTCATTAATTCTGCCCCAGAAATTCCAGAAAAAATTGAATTTTATTGGGTTAAAATTTGGGGGAAATCAGGAAAAGTATTTCCCTAAAATTTGGGGTTTTTTTGGCATTAAAATCCAATTTTTTGTCATTAAAATTCGAATTTTTTCATGAATTCGGGGAGGATTTTTCATCAATTCTGCCACAGAAATGCCAGGAAAAATTAAATTTTTATTGGGTTAAAATTTGGGGGAAATCGGGAAAATTATTTCCCTAAAATTTGAATTTTTTTGGTATCAAAAATCAAATTTTCCGTCATCAAAATTTTGATTTTTTCATGAATTCGGGGAGGGGTCCCAGCCTGGATCTGCCCCAGAAATGCCAGGAAAAATTAAATTTTTATTGGGTTAAAATTTGGGGGAAATCGGGAAAATTATTTCCCCAAAATTTGGGTTTTTTTGGCATTAAAATCCCCAATTTTCGTCATCAAAATTCTGATTTTTTCATGAATTCGGGGATGGTTCCCAGCCTGGATCTGCCCCAGAAATTCCAGGAAAAATTGTATTTTTATTGGGTTAAAATTTGGGGGAAATCGGGAAAATTATTTCCCTAAAATTTGAATTTTTTTGGTATTGAAATTCTGATTTTTCGTCATTAAAATTGGAATTTTTTCATGAATTCGGGGATGGTTTTTCATTAATTCTGCCTCAGAAATGCCAGAAAAAATTGAATTTTTATTGGGTTAAAATTTGGGGGAAATCGGGAAAATTATTTCCCTAAAATTCCCATTTTATTGGTATCAAAAATCAAATTTTCCGTCACGGAAATTCCGATTTTTTCATGAATTCAGGGATGGTTCCCAGCCCGGATCTGCCCCAGAAATTCAAGGAAAAATTAAATTTTTATTGGGTTAAAATTTGGGGGAAATGGGGAAAATTATTTCCCTAAAATTTGAATTTTTTGTAATTAAAATTCCCATTTTTTATCATAAAAAATTAATCTCCCCAAATTTTTAAATTTTTAATTGAAAATGAATTTTATCCTGAATTTTTTTCGGAGGGTTCCCAGCCGGTTCTGGATCAGGATGAATTTGATCTCCACAGAAATTCAAGAAAAAATTGAATTTTTATTGGGTTAAAATTTGGGGGAAATCGGGAAAATTATTTCCCTAAAATTTGAATTTTTTCGTAATTAAAATTCCCATTTTTTCATTAAAAATTCAAATTTTTAATGAAATTTTTATCCTGAATTATGGTTTTCCATTAATTCTGGATCAGAAATCTGCCCCAGAAAAATTGAATTTTATTGGGTTAAAATTTGGGGAAATGGGAAAATTATTTCCCTAAAATTTGAATTTTTTTGTAATTAAAAAATTCCAATTTTTTAATCATTTAAAAATCTGATTTTATTGTGAATTATGGGAGGGTTCCCAGCCCGGTTCTGGATCAGAATGAAAATCTGAGCCTAAAAAAAAAACAAAAAAAAATTAAAATTTAAACTTCCCTCAGAACTCCTCAAAATTTGGGGAAATAACCCCAAAAATTATTTCCCAAAATAATTCCCATTTTATTGACATTAAAATCCCCAAAATTAAATTGGGAAAAGAACCCAAATCTCCTCATAAAACCCAAAAATAATTAAATTTTTTTCAAAATCTCCCTGAAAATGAGAGGGTTTTTCAAACCAAAAGCCCCAGAAATGCCAAAATCGAAAAATTAAAATTTTTATTGGACCCTAAATTTGGGAAAAACCCAAAAATCTTGTCCTTGAAATTGAAAAATAAAAACCCCTCAAACTCCTCAAAAAAATCCTCAAAAAATCCTAAAATAAAAAAACCAAAACCCCAAAATCTCAGAAAATCCCAAAATTTCCCTCAGAACTCCTCAAAATGACCCTAAAATGTGGAAATAACCCCAAAATCTCCTCATAAAAACCCAAAATAATTAAATTCCCCCTCAGAACTCCTCAAAACCTCCCTCAAAAAGACCCTAAATTGGGAAAAAAACCCCAAAATCTCCTCATAAAAGCCAAAATAATTAAAAACCCCTCAGAAATCCTCAAGATCCCCCTCAAAAAGACCCTAAATTGGGAAAAAACCCCAAAATCTCCTCATAAAAACCAAAAAATAATTAAAACCCCCTGAGAACTCCTCAAAATTTCCCTAAATGACCCTAAATTGGGAAAAAAACCAAAAGGCCCCAAAATCTCCTCATAAAATCCCAAAAAATTAAAACCCCCCTCAGAACCTCCCTCAAAATCCCCCTCAAAATGACCCTAAATTGATAAAAAAACCAAAAGACCCCAAAATCTCCTCATAAAATCCCAAAAAAATTAAAACCCCCTCAAAACTCCTCAAGATCCTCCTCAAAATGATCCTAAACCGGAAAAAAAACCCCAAACACTCCAAAATTCTCCTCATAACATCTCAAAAAATATTAAACTCCCCCTCAGAACTCCTCAAAATTCCCCTCAAAAAGACCCTAAATTGGAAAAAAACCCCAAAGACCCAAAAATATCTTCAAAAATCCCCAAAATAATTAAACTCCCCCTCACACCCCCTCAAAATCTCCCTCTAAATGACCCTAAAGTGGGAAAATTCGCAAACCACCCCAAAATCTCCTCATAAAATCCCAAAGTATTTAAACCCTCTCTCAGAACTCAGAAATCCTCAAAATGACCCTAAATTGGGAAAAAAAACCATAACGCCCCAAAATGTCTTCACAAAATCCCAAAGATAATTAAACTCCTCCTCAGAACCTCTCAAAATGATCCTAAATTGTGAAAAAACCGCAAAATCTCCTCATAAAAACCCCAAAAGAATTAACCCCCGCCTCAGAGCCCCCGTCCCCCCGCCCCTTCCCTCAGGAGCTCCAGGCCCGAGGCCCCCCCGGGTCCTTCCCCTTCTCCCATTCCCGCTGTCCCCGTGTCCCCCCGGGTTGTTGTCCGCTGCCCTCAGGGTTCTCACCATGGCGGTACCGGCCCGAGGCCTCCCCCCGGTTCCGTTCCCGGTTCTGATCCCGGTTCTGATCCCGGTTCCGTTCCCGGTTCCGCCCCCCCGCTCAGAGCCAGGCCCCGCCGCTTCCCGCTTCCAACAGGGGGCGCCCCTGCGTCGCCCGCAATGCGCATGCGCGGCACCTCCCGTTCCCGCCCTTTCCCCCTCATGTTTCCCGCCCCCCTCCCCAAATTTCCCAGCGCCCCCTCCCCAAATTCCTGCTCCGAGAACGAAGGAGGGCGATCTGAGGGAGATTTGTAGCCCCCTCCCCAAATAGTCCCCAGCTCGGAGGTCAAGCCCCGCCCACACCGCTCTTAGCCACGCCCCCTTCCCTCGTTCCCCCTCCCCAAATTTCCTCTCTCTTCCCCCCCCCTTCCATATCCCGGTTTTCGCCCCCTCCCCAAATTCGGCTGCCCCCCGCCCCTCCAGGCCACGCCCTAAGCCACGCCCACTCCCCCAATTACCCCGCTCTTCTGGCCCCTCCCATTGCATCCCCCCTCCCCAAAATTCCCGCCGGTCTTTACTTCTTTCCCTCCTCACAATTCCCGCTTTTCCCCGTTAAAATTCCTATTTTTTAATATAAAATTCCCGCTTTTCCCCATAAAAATTCCTGGTTTCCCTCTCCCCCCCAAATTCCCGGCGGTCTCTTCCAAGCCCCGCCTTTAACCCCGCCCCTTTCTTTAGCCCCGCCCCTCCCGCCGCTCCCGCCGCTCCCCTCACGGTGCCGCCCCTCCCCTCCCGCCGCGCACGCGCTCCCGCCATTCCCCCCTCCGTGATCGTGAAGGCGGAGGCGGAGAGAGGAGGAGGAGGAGGAGGCGGCTGAGGGCTGAGGGGTGGGGGGGGGGGTTAGAGGAGGAGGAAGGCGCCGCCGCCATTACAGGCCGAGCCCGCCCCGGCGGCCCCCGCCGCCCTCGCCCCGCCCGCCGCCGCCGCCCCGAGAGCGCGGACATGGCGCTGCCGCCGCCTCCCGCCGCCCCCGGCCCGGCCCGATGCCGCCGCCGCCGCCTCTGTTTCTCCGGTAAGAAGGAAACCTTTTCCTCCTCCCTCACTCTCAGCGCCACCATCGCCGCCTTTTTTCTCTTTGGAAAAACCCCCCCCATCACCACCTCCCCCCCCCAGAAGAACAATGGGCCGCCCCACCCCCGCCCGCCGCGCGCCCGCCGGGCCAGCCCATGGCCCCCGCGGGGGGGGGGGAACGGCCCCGTGAGGGGGGCCCGGGAGAGACCACCCCCCGTGGGGGGAGGGGGGGGATGAGACCCCCCACCCCCGCCATCCGTTCGTTTTCAATGGTTCCGCCGCCCATTCATGGGGGGCTGTGAGGGAGAGACCACCGGGAGGGGAGAGGGGGGACCCCAAAAATGGGGAGGGGGGGGGGCTTGGAGGGGAGACCGCCCCCAATTGGGGGGGGTGAGAGGTGAGACCACTTCCAATCTGGGGGGAAGACCATCCCAAATTTGGGGGGGGATTCTGAGGGGAGACCACCCCCAACTTGGGGGAGAGACCACCCCCAATTTTGGGGGGGCTTAGAGGGGAGAGCACCCCCAATTTGGGGGGATTTAGGGGAGACCCCCCCCAATTTGGGGGGAGACCAGCCCTAATTTTGGGGGGATTCTGATGGGAGACCACCCCCAGTTTGGGGGGATTTAGAGGAGAGATCATCCCCAATTTTGGAAGGACTTGGGGGAGACCACCCCCAATTTGGGGGGGAGACCATGCCTAATTTGGGGGGGACTCAAAGGTGAGACCACCCCCAATTTAGGGGGGATTTAGGGGAGACCGCCCCAAATTTTGGGGGGCTTCTGAAGGGAAGACACTCCCAATTTGGGGGTGAGACCATCCCCAATTTGGGGGGGATTTAGGGGAAATCCTCCCCAATTTGGGGATTTAGGGGAACCCCCCAATTTGGGGGACACCACCCCTTCTGGGGAATTTAGAAGAACCCCCAATTTTGGGAGGACTTGGGGGAGACCATCCCCACATGAGGGGAACTCAGGAGAGACCATCCCCAATTTAGAGGGGGATTCTGAGGGGAGACCATCCCCAATTTAGGGGGGACGCAGGGTGAGACCATCCCCAATCTGGGGGGGGATTTAGGGGAGACCCTCCCCAATTTAGGGGACTCAAAGGTGAGACCATCCCCAATCTGGGGGGGATTTAGGGGAGACCACCCCCAATTTGGGGGTGAGACCATCCCCAATTTGGGGGGGATTTAGGGGAGACCCTCCCCAATTTGGGGGCGAGACCAACCCTAATTTGGGGGGGATTCTGAGATGAGACCACCCCCACTTTTGGGGGACTTGGGGGAGACCATCCCCACATGGGGGAACTCAGGAGAGACCATCCCCAATTTGGAGGGGATTCTGAGGGGAGACCATCCCAAATCTGGGGGGGATTTAGGGGAGACCCTCCCCAATTTAGGAGCAAGACCAACCCAAATTTGGGGGGGATTCTGAGGGGAGACCATTCCCAATTTAGGGGGAATTTAGGGGAGACCCTCCCCATTTTGGGGGTGAGACCATTCCCAATTTGGGGGCACTTAGAGGAGAGACCATCCCCAATCTGGGGGGGATTTAGGGGTGACCACCCCCAATTTGGGGGGGATTTAGGGGAGACCACCCCCAATTTGGGGGCAAGACCATTCCCAATTTGGGGGGGATTTAGGGGAGACCACCCCCAATTTGGGGGCAAGACCATTCCCAATTTAGGGGGATTTAGGCGAGACCACCCCCAATTTGGGGGCGAGACCATTCCCAATTTGGGGGGGATTCTGAGGTGAGACCACCCCCAATTTGGGGGCGAGACCATTCCCAATTTAGGGGGGATTTAGGTGAAACCACCCCCAATTTGGGGGCAAGACCATTCCCAATTTGGGGGGGATTTGAGGCGAGACCACCCCCAATTTGGGGGCGAGACCATTCCCAATTTGGGGGGATTTGAGGCGAGACCCTCCCAATTTGGGGGCAAGACCATTCCCAATTTGGGGGGGGGATTTAGGTGAAACCACCCCCAATTTGGGGGCGAGACCATTCCCAATTTGGGGGGAATTTAGGGGAGACCCTCCCCATTTTGGGGAGTAGACCATTCCCAATTTGGGGGACCATTCCCATTTGGGGGATTTTCCACCCATTTTGGGGGCGAGACCATTCCCAATTTGGGGGGAATTTAGGGGAGACCCTCCCATTTTTGGGGGTGAGACCATTCCCAATTTGGGGGGGATTTAGGGGAGACCCTCCCCAATTTGGGGGTGAGACCATTCCCAATTTAGGGGGGATTTAGGTGAAACCACCCCCATTTTGGGGGCGAGACCATTCCCAATTTGGGGGGGACTTAGAGGAGAGACCATCCCCAATCTGGGGGGGATTTAGGTGAAACCACCCCCAATTTGGGGGCGAGACCATTCCCAATTTAGGGGGAAGTGAGGCGAGATCACCCCCAATTTGGGGGCAAGACCATTCCCAATTTGGGGGGGATTCTGAGGTGAGACCACCCCCAATTTGGGGGGGAGACCATTCCCAATTTAGGGGGGGATTTAGGTGAAACCACCCCCAATTTGGAGGCGAAACCATTCCCAATTTGGGGGGGATTTAGGGGAGACCCTCCCCATTTTGGGGGCAAGACCATTCCCAATTTGGGGGGGATTTAGGTGAAACCACCCCCAATTTGGGGGCAAGACCATTCCCAATTTGGGGGGATTTAGGTGAGACCACCCCCAAATTGGGGACAAGACCATTCCCCATTGGGGGGGGGATTTAGGTGAAATCACCCCAAATTGGGGGCGAGACCATTCCAAATTTGGGGGGGATTATGAGGTGAGACCACCCCAAAATTCCCAATTTTCCTTGGAATTTTCCCATTTTTCCCCATTTTTTGGGATTCTTTGGGGGATTTCTGGCCACCCCAATTTGACCCCCAAATTTGGGGGATTTAGGTTTCCCAGAATTTGGGGCCCATTCCCAATTTGGGGGATTTTGGGATTTACCACCCCCATTTTGGGGATTTTTTTAAGATTTATTTGGGATTTTTTTAGGATTTATTTGGGATTTATTTGGGATTTTTTGGGGGATTTTTTAAAGGAAATTTATTGAGGAGACCATTCCCAATTTGGGGATTTATTTGGAATTTTTTAGATTTATTTAAAATTTTTTTCCTTGAATTTATTTTTCCCATTTTTGGGATTTTTTTGGGAATTTTTTGGGATTTATTTAGGGATTTTTTTTTTATTTTTATTTAGGATTTTATTGGGATTTTTGGGGGTTTTTGGGAATTTTTTAGGATTTATCTGGGATTTTTATTTAGGATTTTTGGGAAGTTTTCTAATTTTCTTTTATTTAGATTTATTTGGAATTTTTTTAGGATTTTTTAGGATTTTTTAGGATTTATTTGGGAATTTTGGGGATTTTTTGGGGCATTTTTTAGGATTTATTTGGGATTTTTATTTAGAATTTTATTGGGATTTATTGGAATTTTTTGGGATTTTTTTGGGATTTTTTTGGGATTTTTATTTAGGATTTTATTGGGATTTTGGGGGGATTTTTTTGGGAATTTTTTAGGATTTATTTGCGATTTTTTAATTTAGGATTTTCTTGGGATTTATTGGAATTTTTGGGGATTTTTTGGGGAATTTTTCAGGATTTATTTGGAATTTTTATTTAGGATTTTCTTGGGATTTATTGGAATTTTGGGGGAATTTTTGGGACATTTTTTAGGATTTATTTGGGATTTTTATTTAGGATTTTATTGGGATTTTTGGGGGTTTTTGGGAATTTTTTAGGATTTATCTGGGATTTTTATTTAGGATTTTCTTGGGATTTATTTGGGATTTTTGGGGATTTTTTTTAGGATTTTTTAGGATTTATTTGGGAATTTTGGGGATTTTTTGGGGCATTTTTTAGGATTTATTTGGGATTTTTATTTAGGATTTTCTTGGGATTTATTGGGATTTTTTAGGGATTTTTATGGAATTTTTTGGGATTTATTTGGGATTTTTATTTAGGATTTTATTGGGATTTATTGGGGGATTTTTTTTTTAGGATTTTTTAGGATTTATTTGGGATTTTAATTTAGGATTTTCTTGGGATTTATTGGAATTTTTGGGGATTTTTTGGGGAATTTTTCAGGATTTATTTGGAATTTTTATTTAGGATTTTCTTGGGATTTATTGGAATTTTGGGGGAATTTTTGGGACATTTTTTAGGATTTATTTGGGATTTTTATTTAGGATTTTCTTGGGAATTTTAGGGATTTTTTAGGGATTTTTAGGATTTATTTGGGATTTTTATTTAGGATTTTCTTGGGATTTTTTTGGATTTTTGGGGAAATTTTGGGGATTTATTTGGGATTTATTTGGGATTTTTATTTAGGATTTATTGGGAATTTTAGGGATTTTTAGGGAATTTTTTGGCATTTATTTGGGATTTTTATTTAGGATTTTCTTGGGATTTTGGGGAATTTTGGGCTTTTTTTGGGATTTATTTGAGTTTTTTTAATTTCTGGGGAGATTTGGGCGATTTTTTGGGGGGTTTTGGGATTTTTCAGGATTTTGTTGAGAATTTTTATTGGAATTTTCTTGGGATTTTTTTAGGATTTTGGGGGGAATTTTTGGGAATTTTTTTTTTATTTTCTTGGGATTTTGGGGGGATTTTTTGGGGCCAAATTTTCACTTTTCCCACCAGGATTTGTCTCTTCCATCCCAAATTTGGGGATTTCTCCTTCAGGAATGTGGGAAAAAGTTCCCAAAAAGCCCAAAATTGGGAAAAGGATCCCAAAAATCCCAAAATTTGGGAAAAGATCCCCAAAATCCCAAAATTTGGGAATTGCAGCTCCAGGAAATCCCAAAAATTGGAAAAATATCCCAGAAAATCTCAAAATTTGGGAAAAATCATCCCAAAAAATCCCAAAATTTGGGAAAATCATCCCAAAAATCCCCCAAAATTGGAAAAAACATCCCAGAAAATCCCAAAATTTGGGAATTGCAGCCCCAGAAAATCCCAAAATTTGGGATCAGCATTCCCAAAACCCCCAAAATTTGGGAAAAGGATCCCAAAATCCCCCCAAATTTGGGAAAATCATCCTTTGAAATCCCCAAAATTTGGGGAAAGAATCCCCAAAATCCCCAAATTTAGGAAAAATATTGAGGAAAATCCCCCCCAAATCCCCAAAATTTAGGAAAACAATCCCAGAAAATCCCAAAATTTGGGAAAATCATCCCAAAAATCCCAAAATTTGGGAAAATCATCCCAAAAATCCCAAAATTTGGGAAAAATATCCCAAAAAATCCCAAAATTTGGGAAAAGGATCCCAAAAAATCCCCAAATTTAGGAAAAATATTTCCCAAAAATCCCCAAAATCCCAAAATGTTGCAAAATCCCAAAAATCTCAAAATTTGGGTAAACCATCCCAAAATCCCCAAAATTTGGGAGAAGAATCCCAAAAAATCTCAAAATTTAGGAAAAATATTGAGGAAAATCCCCAAAATTTGGGAAAAGGATCCCAAAAATCCCCAAATTTAGGAAAAATATTGAGGAAAATCCCCCCAAAAAATGAGAAAAACAATCCCAAAAAATCCCAAAATTTGGGAAAATGATCCCAAAAAATCCCAAAATTTGGGAAAAATATTGAGGAAAAATCTCAAAATTTAGGAAAAATATTGAGAAAATCCCCCCCAAATCCCCAAAATTTGGGAAAACAATCCCAAAAAATCCCAAAATTTGGGAAAATCATCCCAAAAACCCCCAAAATTTGGGAAAATGATCCAAAAAATCCCAAAATTTAGGAAAAATATTGAGGAAAATCCCCCAAATTTGGGAAAAGGATCCCAAAATCCCCAAAATTGGGAAAAATATTGAGGAAAATCCCCCCAAAATCCCAAAAATGGAGAAAAACAATCCCAAAAAATCCCCAAATTTGGGAAAAGAATCCCAAAAAATCCCCAAAATTTGGGAAAATGATCCAAAAAATCCCAAAATTTAGGAAAAATTTTTCTGGAAAATTTTCCCAAATTTTGTGAAAAATCCCCGAGAAAATCCTGGGGGATTTGGGAAAATCATCCCAAAAATCTCCAAAATTTGAGAAAATCATCCCAAAAAATCCCAAAATTTGGGAATTGCAGCTCCAGGATACCTGAAAATTTGGGAAAAAGATCCCAAAAATCCCCAAATTTAGGAAAAATATTGGGAAAAGGAATTTAGGAAAAGGATCCCAAAAATTGGGGAAAAAATTGGGAAAATCCCAAAATTTGGGAAAAGAATTTTGGGCAAAATTTTAAGGAAATTGGGGTTAATCCCAAAAAATGGAGAAAACAATCCCAAAAATCCCAAAATTTGGGAAAATTCCCAAAAAATCCCCAAAATTTTGGGGTGTTTAAAGTTGGAATCCCAACCCCCCCAAATCCCAAATGATCTGGGTGAGGATTCCACAGGAAAAATTTGGGAAAATTTTGGGGGATTTTTGGGGGTTTTTCCCAGGAAAAAATTTGGGATTTTTGAGGAAAAACCTGGGAATTCTGGGGAAAATTGGGAATTTTGGGGTGTTTAAAGTTGGAATTTCCAGCTCTGGGATGGATCTGGGTGAGGATTCCACGGGAATTTTGGGAATTTTTGGGGAATTTTGGGGGTTTTGGGGTTAATCAGGAAGTGCTGACTCAGCAAATTCCAGGGGAAAAAAATCTGGGAATTCTGGGGAAAATCGGGAATTTTGGGATGTTTAAAGTTGGAATTTCCAGCTCTGGGACCGGTCTGGGTGAGGATTCCTTGGGAAATTTGGGAATTTTTGGGGAATTTTGAGGGGATTTTTGAGGTATTTTTGGGGTTAATGAGGAAGTGCTGACTCGGCGAATTCCAGGAAAAAAATTTGGAAATTTTGGGGAAAATCGGGAATTTTGGATGTTTAAAGTTGGAATTTCCAGCTCTGGGAATGATCTGGGTGAAAATTCCATGGGAATTTTGGGAATTTTTGGGGGGGATTTTTGGGGGGTTTTAGTGATTAATCAGGAAGTGCTGACTCAGCGAATTCCAGGGGAAAAAATCTGGGAATTCTGGGGAAAATCGGAAATTTGGGGGTGTTTAAAGCTGGAATTTCCAGCTCTGGGATGGATCTGGGTGAGGATTCCTTGGGAATTTTGGGAATTTTGGGGGATTTTTAGGGATTTTTGGGGTTAATCAGGAAGTGCTGAATCAGTGAATTCCAGGAAAAAAAATCAGGAATTCTGGGGAAAATCGGGAATTTTGGGGTGTTTAAAGTTGGAATTTCCAGCTCTGGGAATGATCTGGGTGAGGATTCCTCGGAAATTTTGGGAATTTTCTTGGGAATTTTAAGGATTTTGAGGTATTTTGGGGATTAATCAGGAAGTGCTGACTCAGCGAATTCCAGGGGGAAAATCTGGGAATTCTGGGGAAAATCGGGAATTTTGGGATGTTTAAAGTTGGAATTTCCAGCTCTGGGATGGATCTGGGTGAGGATTCCTTGGGAATTTTGGGGATTTTGGGAATTTTTGGGGAATTTTGGGAACTTTTGGGGAATTTTGAGGGATTTTGAGGGGGTTAATCAGGAAGTGCTGACTCAGCAAATTCCAGGGGGAAAAAATCAGGAATTCTGGGGAAAATCGGGAATTTTGGGGTGTTTAAATTTGGAATTTCCAGCTCTGGGATGGATCTGGGTGAGGATTCCATTGAAATTTGGGGAATTTTGGGAATTTTTGGGGAATTTGGGGGGTTTTAGTGATTAATCAGGAAGTGCTGACTCAGCGAATTCCGGGGGGAAAATCTGGGAATTCTGGATAAAATCGGGAATTTTGGGGTGTTTAAAGTTGGAATTTCCAGCTCTGGGACCGGTCTGGGTGAGGATTCCATTGGAATTTTGGGGATTTTTGGGAATTTTTTGGGAATTTTGGGGGAATTTTGGGGGGATTTTTGAGGTGTTTTGGGGTTAATCAGGAAGTGCTGACTCAGCAAATTCCAGGGAAAAAAATCAGGAATTCTGGGGAAAATCGGGAATTTTGGGGTGTTTAAAGTTGGAATTTCCAGCTCTGGGATGAATCTGGTTGAGGATTTTTGAATTTTTTTTTGAATTTTAGGAAATTTTTGGGAATTTTGGGGGATTTTTAGTGATTAATCAGGAAGTGCTGACTCAGCGAATTCCAGGGGAAAAAATCTGGGAATTCTGGGGAAAATCGGGAATTTTGGGGTGTTTAAAGTTGGAATTTCCAGCTCTGGGATGGATCTGGGTGAGGATTCCACGGGAATTTTGAGGAATTTTGGGAATTTTTGGAATTTTAGGAATTTTTGGAGAATTTGGGGGATTTTTGAGGGATTTTGGGGGGTTAATCAGGAAGTGCTGAGTCAGTGAATTCCAGGAAAAAAAATCGGGAATTCTGGGGGAAAATCGGGAATTTTGGGATGTTTAAAGTTGGAATTTCCAGCTCTGGGATGGATCTGGGTGAGGATTCCATGGGAATTTTGGGAATTTTTGGGGGGGATTTTTGGGGGGTTTTAGTGATTAATCAGGAAGTGCTGACTCAGCAAATTCCAGGGAAAAAATCTTGGAATTCTGGGGAAAATTGGGAATTTGGGGATGTTTAAAGTTGGAATTTCCAGCTCTGGGACTGGTCTGGGTGAGGATTCCACGGGAATTTTGGGATTTTTTTTGGAATTTTAGGGAATTTGGGGGGTTTTTCGGGACTTTGGGGGTCAATCAGGAAGTGCTGAGTCAGGGAATTCCAGGGAAAATGAAGTTGGGTCCATCTTGGGAAAAATGGGTTGGGATGTTTAAAAGTTGTTTCCATCTCTGGGACCTGGATCCATCATGGTGGAGGAATTTTGGGGATTTTCATGGGGAAGTTTGGGTCCATTTTGGGGTCAATCAGGAAGTGCTGAGTCCATCATGGTGGAGAAGTTGTGTCCATCACGGTGGAGACCTTGTGTCCATCATGGTGGAGAAGTTGTGTCCATCATGGTGGAGAAGTTGTGTCCATCATGGTGGACAAGTTTGGTCCATCATGGTGGAGAAGTTGTGTCCATCATGGTGGAGAAGTTGGGTCCATCATGGAGGAGAAGTTGTGTCCATCACGGTGGAGAAGTTGTGTCCATCATGGTGGAGAAGTTGTGTCCATCATGGTGGAAACCTTGTGTCCATCATGGAGGAGAAGTTGTGTCCATCATGGTGGAGAAGTTGTGTCCATCATGGAGGAGAAGTTGGGTCCATCATGGAGGAGAAGTTGGGTCCATCATGGTGGAGAAGTTGGGTCCATCATGGAGGGTCTTTGGTTGGGTGGAGAAGTTGTCTCCATCATGGTGGAGAACTTGTGTCCATCATGGTGGAGAACTTGTGTCCATCATGGAGGGTCTTTGGCTGGATAAAGGAGTTGGGTCCATCATGGTTGGTGGAGAAGTTGTGTCCATCATGGTGGAGAAGTTGTCTCCATCCTGGTGCCCCTCCCTTGGCTGGAGAAGTTGTGTCCATCTTGGTGCCCCTCACTTTGGTGGAGAAGTTGTGTCCATCACGGTGGGGAGGTTGCGATCGTGGTGACCCTTGGTTGGCTGGAGAACTCGTGTCCATCCTGGTGGCCCTTTGGTTGGGTGGAGAACTTGTGTCCGTCACAGTGGGGAGGTTGTGATTGTGGTGACCCTTGGTTGGGTGGAGAACTTGTGTCCATCCTGGTGCCCCTCCCTTGTCTGGAGAACTTGTGTCCATCTTGGTGCCCCTCCCTTGGTTGGAGAACTCGTGTCCATCCTGGTGCCCCTCCCTTGGGTGGAGAACTCGTGTCCATCTTGGTGCCCCTCCCTTGGCTGGAGAACTTGTGTCCATCCTGGTGCCCCTCACTTGGGTGGAGAACTCGTGTCCATCTTGGTGCTCCTCACTTGGCTGGAGAACTCGTGTCCGTCATGGTGGGGAGGTTGTGATTGTGGTGACCCTTGGTTGGCTGGAGAACTCGTGTCCATCCTGGTGCCCCTCCCTTGGCTGGAGAACTCGTGTCCATCCTGGTGCCCCTTTGGTTGGGTGGAGAACTCGTGTCCATCCTGGTGCCCCTCCCTTGGCTGGAGACCCCGCCCCCACCCTTCCCCGAGCCGCCTGCCCCGCCCCTGACCCGTGTCCCGTCTGTGTCCCCCCAGGACCCCTGGTTGGCCGCCGCGCTCCGACGCCCCGCAGCTCCTGAAGCGTCCCCGGCGCCGCGGCCATGGCGCCCCCGCCCCTGCGCTGATCCCGTCCCCGCGCCGCGCCAGGGCCACCACCATGCTCCGACCATGATGATGGCCCGCAAGCAAGATGGCCGCACGCCCACCTACAACGTCAGCGTGGTGGGACTGTCCGGCACCGAGAAGGAGAAAGGCCAGTGCGGCGTGGGCAAATCTTGCCTTTGCAACCGATTCGTCCGCCCCAGCGCCGACGACTTCCACTTGGACCACACGTCCGTCCTCAGCACCAGTGACTTTGGAGGGAGGGTGGTCAACAATGACCACTTCCTCTACTGGGGCGAGGTGGCCCGGGCGCTGGAGGAGTGCGTGGAGTGCAGGATCCACGTGGTGGAGCAGACGGAGTTCATCGACGACCAGACCTTCCAACCTCACCGGAGCACGGCGCTGCAGCCTTACATCAAGAGAGCGGCGGCCACCAAGCTGGCGTCGGCCGAGAAGCTCATGTACTTCTGCACCGACCAGCTGGGCTTGGAGCAGGACTTCGAGCAGAAGCAGATGCCCGACGGCAAGCTGCCGGTGGACGGTTTCTTGCTCTGCGTCGACGTCAGCCGCGGCATGAACCGCAACTTCGACGAGCAGCTCAAGTTCGTCTCCAACCTCTACAACCAGCTGGCCAAGACCAAGAAACCCGTGGTGGTGGTGCTGACCAAATGCGACGAGGGCGTCGAGCGCTACATCCGCGACGCCCACGCCTTCGCCTTGGGCAAGAAGAACCTGCAGGTGGTGGAGACCTCGGCGCGCTCCAACGTCAACGTGGACCTGGCCTTCAGCACCTTGGTGCAGCTGGTGGACAAGAGTAGGGGCAAGGCCAAGATCATCCCCTACTTCGAGGCCCTCAAGCAGCAGAGCCAGCAGATCGCCGCCGCCAAGGACAAGTACGAGTGGCTCGTCAGCCGCATCGTCAAGAGCCACCACGAGCTCTGGCCCAACGTCAGCCGCAAGATGCAGCCGGCGCCCGAGTACCAGGACTACGTCTACTTGGAGGGCACCCAGAAGGCCAAGAAGCTCTTCCTGCAGCACGTGCAGCGGCTCAAGCAGGAGCACATCGAGCGGCGCCGCAAGGTCTACCTGGCCCTGCTGCCGCAGGCCTTGGACGCCCTCGTGCCGGACCTGGACGAGATCGACCACTTGAGCCGCGCCAAGGCCGAGAAGCTTCTGGAGGCCAAGCCGGATTTTCTCAAGTGGTTCGTGGTGCTGGAGGAGACTCCGTGGGATGCCACCAGCCACGTGGACAACGTGGACAACGAGCGCATCCCCTTTGACCTGCTGGAGACGCCGGCGGCCGAGCAGCTCTACGAGGCCCACCTGGAGAAGCTCCGCAACGAGCGGAAGCGCGCCGAGATGCGGAGGGCGTTCCGCGAGAACCTGGAGACCTCTCCCTTCGTCACGCCCGGCAAGCCCTGGGAGGAGGCCAGGAGCTTCATCATGAACGAGGACTTCTACCTGTGGTTGGAGGAGTCCGTCTACATGGACATCTACGGCAAGCACCAGAAGCAGCTGATCGACAGAGCCAAGGAGGACTTCCAGGAGCTGCTGCTGGAGTACTCGGAGCTCTTCTACGAGCTCGAGTTGGACGCCAAGCCCAGCAAGGAGAAGATGGGCGTCATCCAGGAGGTGCTGGGCGAGGAGCAGAGGTTCAAAGCTCTGCAGAAGCTCCAGGCCGAACGCGACGCCCTCATCCTCAAGCACATCCACTTCGTCTACCACCCCACCAAGGAGACGTGTCCCAGCTGTGCCGCCTGCGTGGACGCGCGCGTGGAGCAGCTGCTGGGCTCGCGCTTCGTCCGGCACCACCGCAACAACCCCTTGGCGGACTCCAACATCGACCGCATCAACTTGGTCATCTTGGGCAAGGACGGCTTGGCCCGGGAGTTGGCCAACGAGATCCGCGCGCTCTGCACCAACGACGACAAGTACGTCATCGAGGGCAAGATGTACGAGTTGGCCTTGAGGCCCATCGAGGGCAACGTCCGCCTGCCGGTCAACGCCTTCCAAACGCCGACCTTCCAACCCCACGGCTGCCTTTGCCTCTACAACTCCAAGGAGTCCTTGTCCTACGTGGTGGAGAGCATCGAGAAGAGCCGCGAGTCCACCGTGGGTCGCCGCGACGGCCACTTGGCCCAGCTGCCCTTGACGCTCATCTTGGTCAACAAACGCGGCGGCGGCGACGCCGGCGGGGAGACCTTGCAGAGCTTGATCCAGCAAGGCCAGCAGATCGCCAGCAAGCTCCAGTGCGTCTTCCTCGACCCGGCGTCGGCCGGCATCGGCTACGGCCGCAACATCAACGAGAAGCAGATCGGCCAAGTCCTCAAGGGCTTGTTGGACGCCAAGCGCAACCTCAACCTGGTGGTGGGCTCCACGCCGGGCTTGAAGGACGCGTCGGACGGCGCCGACCTCCGCGTGGTGATGTGCCTGATGTGCGGCGACCCGGTGAGCGCCGACGAGGTCCTGCTGCCCATCCTGCAGGCGCAGCCGTGCCGGCCGGCGCCGGGCGGCGGCGCCGCGGTGCTGCTGGAGGCGGCGGTGGGATCTCAGCGGAGAAAGGTGGAGCTGTCCTTGCTGTCCTACCACGCGTCGTTCGGCTTGAGGAAGAGCCGCTTGGTTCACGGCTACATCGTCTTCTACGCCGCCAAGCGCAAGGCGTCCTTGGCCACCTTGCGCGCCTTCTTGGCCGACGTTCAGGACATCGTCCCCGTCCAGCTGGTGGCTTTGGCCGACGGCTCCGCCGATCTTCTGGACAACGACGTGAGCCGCGAGCAGTTGGCCGAGGGCGAGGAGATCGCGCAGGAGATCGAGGCCCGGTTCGCCGCCCTGCCCTGCGGACAGCCCCAAACCAAGCTGGAGGTCTTCCAACCTTTCTTCAAGGACGCTCTGGACAAGAAGAACATCGTGGAGGCCACCCACATGTACGACAACGCCGCCGAGGCGTGCAGCACCGGCGAGGACGTCTTCAACTCGCCGCGCGCCGGATCTCCGCTCTGCAACTCCAACCTGCCCGACTCCGAGGAGGACGCGGAGCCGCTGCCCGGCTACAGCCCCTTCCGCGAGGAACCTCCCGTGGCCACCTTGCCCAAGGACCACTCCAAGTTGTCCATGGAGCTCGAGGGCAACGACGGCCTGAGCTTCATCTCGGTGGTGGGAACGTTCGATGGGAAGCCCGCCAAGATCCCGCCGCCGGTGAAACCGAAACCGCCGGTTCACTTCGACATCAAGGGCGACCTGGGCTACCTGGAGCAAAGCCACCGCGACGTCCAGCGGCGCTCGGTGTCCTCGTCCGCGTGGCTGCCGCCCGATTGCTTCGACCCTTCGGACTACGCCGAGCCCATGGACGCCGTGGTGAAACCGCGCAACGAGGAGGAGAACATCTACTCGGTTCCTCACGACAGCACCCAGGGCAAGATCATCACGGTGAGGAACATCAACAAGGCCACGTCCAACGGCAGCGGCAACGGCTCCGACAGCGAGATGGACACCAGCTCCTTAGGCGCAAGCGGGCGGCGCTCAAGCAGCGCTATACCCGAAGCGCTGATGTATGCCTTCGCTCCCTTCGCCGGCTACGGCCAGCCTGGCGTCGGCAGCGACGACGAGCTGGGACCCGGCCGCAAGAAGGACGAGGAACCGGGAGGTCAAGGCGGCTACAAAGGGGACAACGCGGTGATGGCGTACGAGGCGGGAGACGGAGAGGATCCGCGCAGGAGGAACATCTTGAGGAGCCTCAGGAGGACCACCAAGGTGGGGTTTGGGAGGGGTCGTTTTGGGGTGGTGGAATGTCCTTGTGGTCATCCCAGTGGTCAGTGTTTGGTCAGGTGTTGGTCAGTGGAGGATCTCAGCAGGAAGAACATCTCAGGAACCTCAGGAGGAACCACCAAGGTGGGGTTTGGGAGGGGTTGTGGGGTGGTGGAATGTCCCTGTGGTCACCCCAGTGGTCAGTGTTTGGTCAGGTGTTGGTCAATGGAGGATCCCAGCAGGAGGAACATCTCAGGAGCCTCAGGAGGAACCACCAAGGTGGGGTTTGGGAGGGGTTGTGGGGTGGTGGAATGTCCCTGTGGTCATCTCAGTGGTCATCTCAGTGGTCAGTGTTTGGTCAGGTGTTGGTCAGTGGAGGATCTCAGCAGGAGGAACATCTCAAGAACCTCAGGAGGAACCACCAAGGTGGGGCTTGGAGGGGTTATGGGGTGGTGGAATGTCCCTGTGGTCATCCCAGTGGCCAATGGAGGATCCCAGCAGGAGGAACATCTCAAGAACCTCAGGAGGAACCACCAAGGTGGGGTTTGGAGGGGTTATGGGGTGGTGGAATGTCCTTGTGGTCATCCCAGTGGGCAGGTGTTGGTCAGTGGAGGATCTGAGGGTGAGGAACATCTCAAGAACCTCAGGAGGAACCACCAAGGTGGGGTTTGGGAGGGGTTATGGGGTGGTGGAATGTCCCTGTGGTCATCCCAGTGGCCAATGGAGGATCCCAGCAGGAGGAACATCTCAGGAGCTTCAGGAGGAACCACCAAGGTTTTCCTGAGGGGTTTTTCTGGGAATGTCCTTCCATCCCAGTGGGCATTTGGTCCTGAGGTGAGGAACATCTCAAGAACCTCAGCAGGACCTGTTCTCGCTTTGCCCAGAATTTCCCAGGATTTCCCCCTGATTTTCCCCATTGTTTTCCCTGATTTTTCTGGGATTTCCTCCTGATTTTCCCAGATTTTCCCCTGATTTTTCCCCATTGTTTCCCCACATTTTGCTGTGATTTTCCCATGATTTTCCCATGATTTCCCCATGATTCTCCCCTGATTTTCCCATGATTCTCCCATGATTTCCCCCTGATTTTCCCCATGATTTCCCCATGATTCTCCCATGATTTCCCCATGATTTTCCCAGGATTTTCCCGGGATTTTCCCAGATTTTTCCCTGATTTTTTTTCCCATGATTTTTTCCCAGATTTTTCCCCATTTCCCCATGATTTTCCCATTTTTCCCATTTTTCAGATTTTCCCATGATTTCCCCCTGATTTTTCCCCATTATTTTCCCTGATTTTTCCGGATTTTCCCCCTGATTTTTCCCCATTATTTTCCCTGATTTTTCCGGATTTCCCCCCTGATTTTCCCCATTATTTCCCCTGATTTTCCCCATTATTTTCCCTGATTTTTCTGCATTATTTTCCCTCATTTTTCCCAGATTTTTCCCTGATTTTTCCCCATTGTTTTCCCTGATTTTTCTGGGATTTCCCCCCGATTTTCCCATTTTCCCCATGATTCTCCATGATTTTCCCATTTTGATGTGATTTCCCATGATTTCCCATGATTTTTTCCCCATTATTTTTCCCATGATTTTCCCACGTTTTCCCCATTTTTTCCCATGATTTTCCTGATTCTCCCATGATTTCCCCTGATTTTTCCCCATTATTTCCCCCGATTTTCCCATGATTTCCCCATGATTTCCCCATGATTTCCCCAGGATTTCCCCATTTTCCCATTTTTCCCATGATTTCCCCATGATTTCCCCATGATTTCCCCATGATTTCCCCATGATTTCCCCATTATTTCCCCTGATTTTCCCATTATTTCCCCTGATTTTCTCGTTATTTCCCCTGATTTTTCCCCATTATTTCCCCCGATTTTGCTATGATTTTCCCATGATTTTCCCAAATTTTTCCCTGATTTTTCCCCATTATTTCCCCTGATTTTTCTGGGATTTCCCCCTGATTTCCCCCCTGATTTTCCCCATTATTTCCCCTGATTTTCCCCATGATTTCCCCTGATTTTTCCCCATTGTTTCCCCATTATTTCCCCATGATTCTCCCATGATTTCCCCATGATTTTCCCATGATTTTCCCCATTATTTCCCCATGATTTTCCCCATGATTTCCCCCTGATTCTCCCATGATTTCCCCATGATTTCCCCATGATTCTCCCATGATTCTCCCATGATTTCCCCATGATTTCCCCATGATTCTCCCATGATTTCCCCATGATTTCCCCATTATTTCCCCTCATTTTCCCGTTATTTCCCCTGATTTTCCCCATTGTTTTCCCATGATTTTCCCAAATTTTTCCCTGAATTTTCCCCATTATTTTCCCTGATTTTCCCCATTATTTTCCCACAATTTTCCCAGATTTTCCCCTGATTTTTCCCCATTGTTTCCCCCAATTTTGCTGTGATTTTCCCAGGATTTTCCCATGATTTCCCCCATGATTTCCCCATGATTTCCCCATGATTCTCCCATGATTTCCCCATGATTCCCCCTGATTTTCCCCATGATTTCCCCATGATTTCCCCATGATTCTCCCATGATTTCCCCTGATTTTCCCCATGATTTCCCCTGATTTTCCCCATTATTTTCCCTGATTTTCCCCATTATTTTCCCTGATTTTCCCATTATTTTCCCTCATTTTTCCCAGATTTTTCCCTGATTTTCCCTGTTATTTCCCATTTTCCGTTTTTCCCCATGATTTTCCCATTGTTTCCCCATTTTCCCCATATTTTCCCATGATTTTCCCCATTGTTTTCCCCCTGATTTTCCCAAATTTTCCCCATGATTCTCCCATGATTTCCCCATGATTTCCCCAGGATTTTCCCATTATTTCCCCATGATTTCCCCATGATTTCCCCATGATTTCCCCATGATTCTCCCATGATTTTCCCCATGATTTCCCATGATTTCCCCATGATTTTCCCATGATTTCCCCATGATTCTCCCATGATTTCCCCATGATTTTCCCAGATTTTCCCCTGATTTTTCCCCATTATTTCCCCTGATTTCTCTGGGATTTCCCCCCTGATTTTCTCCATTATTCCCCTGATTTTTCCCCATTGTTTCCCCATTATTTCCCCTGATTTTCCCGTTATTTCCCATTTTTTCCCATTGATTTCCCATTTTTGATTTTTCCCGGGATTTTCCATGATTTTTCCCATGATTTTCCCAAATTCTCCCATGATTTTTTCCCCATTATTTTCCCATTTTCCTCTGATTTTTTTCCCTGATTTTCCCTGATTTTTCCCAGGATTTTCCCATTTTTTCCCCTGATTTTGTTGTTTTTCCCGGATTTTCCCCATTTTTCCCATGATTTTCCCATGATTTTCCCATGATTTTTTCCCCATTGTTTTGATTTCCCCATGATTTCCCATGATTTCCCCATGATTCTCCCATGATTTCCCCATTATTTCCCCTGATTTTCCCCGTTATTTCCCCTTTATTTTTCCCCATTGTTTTCCCATGATTTCCCCATGATTTCCCCATGATTCTCCCATGATTTCCCCATGATTTCCCCATGATTTCCCCATGATTTCCCATGATTTCCCCATGATTTCCCATGATTTCCCCATGATTTCCCCATGATTTTCCCATGATTTCCCCCTGATTTTCCCCATGATTTCCCCATGATTCTCCCATGATATCCCCATGATTTCCCCTGATTTTCCCCATTGTTTTCCCATGATTTTCCCAAATTTTTCCCTGAATTTTCCCCATTATTTCCCCTCATTTTTCCCGTTATTTTCCCTCATTTTTCCCGTTATTCCCCCTGATTTTTCCCCATTTTTTCCCCCGATTTTGCTGTGATTTTCCCGGGATTTTCCCGGAATTTTTCCCCATGATTCTCCCATGATTTCCCCATGATTTCCCCATGATTCCCCCATGATTTCCCCATGATTTCCCCATGATTCTCCCATTATTTCCCCATGATTCTCCCATGATTCCCCATGATTTCCCCATGATTTCCCCATGATTTCCCCCATTTTCCCCATGATTTCCCATGCCGCTTCCAAGGCGCCTCCCAGAGCAGCTACCCAGGATTTTCCATGGTTTTCCCCAGGATTTTCCCCGTCTTCATCGAGCGATTTTTCCAGTACATCGAGGCCCCGGTCATTTTCTGGGAATTTTTCCAGGAATTTTTGGGATTTTTGTGGGTGTTTTCCCATTTTTTGGTTTTTTGGGGATTTTTTGCAATTTTTTTGGAATTTTTTTGAATTTTTTTGCAATTTTTTTGATTTTTTGGGGGGATTTTTTTGGAATTTTTTTGGACTTTTTTTGGATTATTTTTGGAATTTTTTTTAAATTTTTTTGCAAATTTTTTGGAATTTTTTTAGAATTTTTTTTAAACTTTTTTGCAATTTTTTTTGCATTATTTTGCAATTTTTTTGGATTTTTTAAAAATTTTTTTGGAATTTTTTTGCAAATTTTTTGCAATTTTTTTGGATTTTTTTGAATTTTTTTGAAATATTTTTTGCAATTTTTTTGGAATTTTTTGGCAATTTTTTTGCAAATTTTTTGCCATTTTTTTTTGTGGGTTTTTTTGGATTTTTTGGGGTTTTTTTTTTTGAATTTTTTTGAATTTTTAAAATTTTTTAAATTTTTTTTATTTTTTTGGATTTTTTTTTTTTTTTTAAAATTTTTTTGGATTTTTTGATTTTGAAATTTTTTTTAAAATTTTTTTTTTTTTTTTTGGAAATTTTTAGAAATTTTTTTTAAACTTTCTTTTAAAATTTTTTGAATTTTTTTGGAAATTTTTTGGATTTTTTAAAAATTTTTTTGAATTTTTTTGCAATTTTTTTGAAATTTTTTCAAATTTTTTTAAAATTTTTTTGCCATTTTTTTGAATTTTTTTGCCATTTTTTTGCAAATTTTTTTGATTTTTTTGAATTTTTTATTAATTTTTAAAAATTTTTTTTTTAATTTTTTTGTAATTTTTTAGAAATTTTTTTCGGGGTTCAATGGGTTCATCAGGGCCGCCGCTCACTCTTGACAATTCAGGAATTTTGGGGAATTTTTTGGGAATTTTGGGGATTTTTTGTGGCCAGGTCGGGATGGTTTTGTTTTTTGGCGATCCCGAATTTTTGATTTTTTTTGCATCGAATTTTTTTGCTTTTGCATCCAGTACATTTTTTTGAGGCCAAATTTTCAATTTTTGGAATTTTTTAATTTTTTATTTTTTTTGGGAATTTTTGACATTTTTTTGAATTATTGGGGAATTTTTTGGGAATTTTTTGGGACATTTTTGGGTGGTTTTGGGGTTTTTTCGGGGATTTTTTCAGGGATTTTTTTGATTTTTTTTTGAATTTTTTAAAATTTTTTAAATGTTTTTTTATTTTTTTGGAATTTTTTTCAAATTTTTTTTGGAATTTTTTTGAGAATTTTTTGGAATTTTTTTGGATTTTTTTTTGAATTTTTTTGAAATTTTTTTGCAATTTTTGGGGAATTTTTGAATTTTTTAAAAATTTTTTTGCAATTTTTTTGCATTATTTTGCAAATTTTTTGGATTTTTTAAAATTTTTTTTTTTTTTTTTTGAATTTTTGAAATTTTTTTTGAATTTTTTAAAACTTTTTGTAATTTTTTTGCAATTTTTTGATTTTTTTACAAATTTTTTTTTTTTTCATCAAGCAATTTTTTTTGACAATTTTTTAATTTTTTTTTTTGGGAATTTTGGGACCTTTGTAAGGTTTTTTTTCCCAGGATTTTTGAGGCAATTTTTTTAGGTTTTTGAGAATTTTTATTTTTTGGGGAATTTTTGGGGTTTTTTTGAAATTTTTAGGGTTTTGGGGGATTTTAGACTTTTGCACATTTTTTTTGATTTTTAGGGGTTTTAAAATTTTTTTAATTTTTATTTTTTTTCAATTTTTTTGGAATTTTTAGGTTTTTGGAATTTTTTTTGAATTTTTGGGGTTTTGATTTTTTTTTTTTTTTTTTTTGATTTTTTAATAAATTTTTGATTTTTTAGGGCAATTTTTGTAATTTTTTGCAATTTTTGGTTTTGCAATTTTTTGGGTTTTTGAACCCCTTGAATTTTTGGGGTTGGTTTTTTGGAATTTTTTGATTTTGAGATTTTTTTGGATGTTTTTTTTTATTTTTAGGGGGTTTTTGGAATTTTTTGAAATTTTTTACAATTTTTTAGGTTTTTGGAATTTTTAGGGATTGGTTTTGGGGTTTTTAGGGATTTTTAAGGATTTTGGGGTTTTGGGTTTTTTGGGATTTTAGGACTTTTTAGGGTTTTTGGGGATTTTTTGGGGTTTTGTTTTTTGGATTTTTGGGGGTTTTTTTTTTAGATATTTTGGGATGTTTTTTTTGGGAGGATTTTGGGGATTTTTGCAATTTTTTAGGGATTTTTTGGGAACTTTTAGGGATTTTTGGGATTTTGGTTTTTGGGATTTTTTTTTTTTTTGGGGTTTTGATTTTTAGGAATTTTTAGGGTTTTTTGGGGAATTTTTAGGGGTTGTTTTTGGGGGGATTTTTTTTTATTATTTTTTGGAATTTTTGGGGAATTTTTTTGGGGAATTTTGGGGGTTTTTTTGCAGTTTTTAGGGAATTATTTAGGGATTTTTAGCAGATTTTTATGGGAATTTTTTTAGGGTTTTTAGGGAATTTTTTAGGGATTTTTTAGGATATTTTTATGGGAATTTTTTTAGGATTTTTAGGGATTTTTGGGTTCATCGAGGACCCAAAAAAAGGCCAGAAATGGGGGAAAAAAAGGCAAAATTGGGATTTTTTTGTTGGTTTTTTGCAGGGCTGAGCACGGAGGGGATTTATCGAGTCAGCGGCAACAAATCGGAGATGGAGAGTCTGCAGCGCCAGTTCGACCAGGGTAACCAAAAAACCCCAAAAAAACCCCAAAAATCCTAAAAAAAATCCTAAAAAATCCAAGAAAAAATTAAAAAAATTAAAAAAAAACCCCAAAATTGGAAAAAATGCAAAAATGAAAAAAAAAGGCAAAAATCCCAGAAAAATCCCAGAAAATTCCCAGAAAAATAAAACAAAAAGTCCTAAAAAATCCTGGAAAAAAATAAAATTATGTTTTAAAAAATCTCAGAAAAATCCCCCCCAAAAAATGAAAAAAATCTGAAAAAATGGCAGGGAAAAAGTCCCAGAAAATCAAAATTCTAAAAAAAATCCTAAAAAATCCTAAAAAATAAAAGAAAAAAAAAAAGAAAAAAATTAAAAATCCCCCCCTCAAAAAATTGCACAAAAATCCCAAAAAATCACAGAAAAATCCCAGAAAAATAAAACAAAAAATCCTAAAAAATCCTTGAAAAATAAAATTATTTTGTAAAAAAATCTCACAAAAATTGCCCAAAAAAATGAAAAAAAATCTGAAAAAATCGCAGGAAAAAAGTCCCAGAAAATCAAAAAAAAAAAGAAATTAAAAAAAAAAAGGCAGAAAATCCCCCCCAAAATTACAGAAAAATCCCCAAAATGCAAAAAAAATCCCCAAAATATCCCAGAAAAATTTGGAAAAAAATCCCAGGAAAGCCCCAAAAAATTCCCCCAAAAATCTCAGAAAATTTTTTAAAAATCCCAGAAAATTTTCCAGTAAAAATCCCAGAAAATTCCAGAAAATCTCAGGAAAATTCCCAAAAAATCTCGGAGAGTCTGCAGCGCCAGTTCGACCAGGGTAACCAAAAAACCCCCAAAAAACCCCAAAAATCCTAAAAAATCCTAAAAATCCAAGAAAAAATTAAAATAAAAATCCCCAGAAAAATCTCAAAAAAAACCCCAAAAAATTGGAGAAAATCCCCCCCAAAAATGAAAAAAAAAAGGCAGAAAATGCCCCAAAAAATCCCAGAAAAATTTGGAAAAAATCCCAGGAAACTCCCAAAAATTCCCCAAAAAAATCCCAGAAAAATTTTTAAAAATCCCAAAATATAAAAAAAAAAATCTCCCAAAAAATGGTAAAAAATCCCCAAAAAATGAAATGAAAAATTCCAGATAAATTTTTGAAAAATCCCAGAAAATTCAATCCAGAAAATTCCAGAAAATTCCAGAAAATTTGCACAAAAATCCCAGAAAATTCCAGAAAATTTGCACAAAAATCCCCCAAAAATCACAGAAAATCCCAAAAAATTTGCACAAAAAGTCTCCCAAAAATCACAGAAAATTTGCACAAAAATCCCCCAAAAATCACAGAAAAATCCCAAAAAATTTGCACAAAAATCTCCCCAAAAATCCCCAAAAATCCCAGAAAATTTGCGCAGAAATCCCCCAAAAATCACAGAAAATCCCAAAAAATTTGCACAAAATTCCCCCCAATAATCCCAGAAAAATCCCAGAAAAACAAAACAAAAAATCCTAAAAAATCCTTGAAAAATAAAATTATTTTGTAAAAAAAATCACAAAAATTGCCCAAAAATCCCAAAAAATCTGAAAAATCGCAGGAAAAAAAGTCCCAGAAAATCAAAAAAATCAGAAAATTAAAAAAAAAAGGCAGAAAAATCCCCCAAAAAAAAAGAAAAATCCCAAAATGCAAAAAAATCCCCAAAATATCCCAGAAAAATTTGGAAAAAAAATAAAGGAAAGCCCCCAAAAATTCCCAAAAAAAAACTGAAAAATTTTAAAAATCCCAGAAAAATTTGAAAAAAATGTAAAAATCCAGAAAATTCCAGAAAATCTCTGAAAAATCCCCAAAAAATCTCAAGTCTGCAAAAAAAAAATTGACCAAAAAACCCCAAAAACTGCCAAAAAACCCCCAAAAATCCTAAAAAAAATCCTAAAAAATCCTAAAAAAATCCTAAAAAATCCTAAAAAATCCAAGAAAAAATTAAAAATAAAAAATCCCCAGAAAAATCTCAAAAAAAAACCCCAAAAAATTGGAGAAAATCCCCCCCAAAAATGAAAAAAAAAGGCAGAAAATGCCCCCAAAAAATCCCAGAAAAATTTGGAAAAAATCCCAGGAAAATCCCGAAAAATTCCCCCAAAAAATCCCAGAAAAATCCCAGAAAAATCTTAAAAAATAAATAAAAATAAATTGAAGAAAATCCCCCCAAAAATGAAAAAAAAGGCAGAAAATGCCCCCAAAAAATCCCAGAAAAACCCCAAAAATTTGGAAAAAAATCATAAAAAATTCTAAAAAAATCCCAAAAAATCAAAGAAAAAATTAAAATTAAAATTCCTGAAAAATCTCAAAAAAAAACCCCAAAAAATGGAGAAAATCCCCCCCAAAAATGAAAAAAAAAGGCAGAAAATGCCCCAAAAAATCCCAGAAAAATTTGGAAAAAATCCCAGGAAACTCCCAAAAAAATTCCCCTAAAAAATCCCAGAAAAATCCCAGAAAAATCTTAAAAAATAAATTTTAAAAAATTGAAGAAAATTCCCCCAAAAAATCAAAAAAAGGCAGAAAATGCCCCCAAAAAATCCAGGAAAAACCCCAAAAATTTGGAAAAAAATCCTAAAAAAAAAAAAAAAAATCCTAAAAAATCCTAAAAAATCAAAGAAAAAATTAAAAATTAAAATTCCCTGAAAAATCTCAAAAAAAAACCCCCAAAAAAAATCCCAGAAAAAAATCCCCCAAAATGAAAAAAAAATTTGCAGAAAAAAATCCCAAAAAATCCCAGAAAAATTTGGAAAAAATCCCAGGAAAGTCCCCAAAAATTCCCAAAAAAAATCCCAGAAAAATTTTTAAAAATCCCAAAATATAAAAAAAAAATCCCAAAAAAATGGTAAAAAATCCCCAAAAAATGAAATGAAAAATTCCAGATAAATTTTTGAAAAATCCCAGAAAATTCAATCCAAAAAATTCCAGAAAATTCCAGAAAATTTGCACAAAAATCCCAGAAAAATTCCAAAATTTTTTTTTGCAAAAAAAACCCCAAAAATCACAGAAAATCCCAAAAAATTTGCACAAAAAGTCTCCCAAAAATCACAGAAAATTTGCACAAAAATCCCCCAAAAATCACAGAAAAATCCCAAAAAATTTGCACAAAAATCTCCCCAAAAATCCCAGAAAATTCCAGAAAATTTGCACAAAAATCACAGAAAATCCCAGAAAATTTGCACAAAAATCCCCCAAAAATCACAGAAAAATCCCAAAAAATTTGCACAAAAATCCCCCCAAAATCCCAGAAAAATCCCAGAAAAACAAAACAAAAAATCCTAAAAAATCCTTGAAAAATAAAATTATTTTAATAAAAATTCTTAGAAAAATCCCCCCAAAAAATGGAAAAAAATCTGAAAAAATCTCAGGGAAAAAAGCCCCAGAAAATCAAAATCCTAAAAAAAATCCTAAAAAATCCAAGAAAAAATTAAAAAAAAAATTTAAAATCCCCCCAAAAAATTGCACAAAAATCCCAAAAAATCACAGAAAAATCCCAGAAAAATAAAACAAAAAAATCCTGAAAAATCCTTGAAAAATAAAATTATTTTTTTAAAAAAATCTCAGAAAAATCCCCCCAAAAATGGAAAAAAATCTCAAAAATTCTCATTTAAAAAAGTCCCAAAAAATCCCAAAAAATTCAGCATTTCCAGACCAGGGGCTGGACCTGGCCGAGAAGGATTTCAGGGCAGAAATTCTGAATTTTGGGTTAAAATTTAGGATTTTAGGGCCAAAATTCCCAATTTTTTTCCCCAATTTTTTCTGGGAATTTTGGGGTCAGATTTTGTTTTTCCCTGACCCCAAAATCCCCAAATTTCTTGGGATTTTAGGGCAAAAATTCAGGATTTTTGGGCTAAAATTCAGGATTTTTTGGGGCTGAAATTCAGAATTTTAGGGCCAAAATTCCCAATTTTTTTTTCCCATTTTTTTCTGGGAATTTTGGGGTTGGAATTTCCTTTCCCTGACCCCAAATCCCCCAAATTCCTTGGAGTTTTTATGACTAAAATTCTGAATTTTGGGATGAAAATTCAGGATTTTAGGGCCAGAATTCCCTCCAAAACCCCCAAAATTCCCATTTTTTTTCATCTCAATTTTTTCTGGGAATTTTGGGGTTGGAATTTTCCTTTTCCCTGACCCCAAATCCCAGAGAATTCCAGGGATTTTAGGGCTGAAATTCCAAATTTTGGGCCCGAAATTCAGGATTTTGGGGCTGAAATTCAGGATTTTAGGGCCAAAATCCACCCAAAATTCCCATTTTTCACCCCAAAATTTTCTGGGAATTTCCCCCATTCCCAGGGAATTTCGGCTCAGATTTTGCTTTTCCCTGACCCCAAAATCCCCAAATTTCTTGGAATTTTAGGGCACAAATTCAGGATTTTTAGGCCAAAATTCAGGATTTTAGGCCCAAAATCCCCCCAAAATTCCCAATTTTTTTCCCCAATTTTTTCTGGGAATTTTGGGGTTGGAATTTCCCTTTCCTGACCCCAAATTCCCCAAATTCCCTGGAATTTTTACGACTAAAATTCTGAATTTTAGGGCCAAAATTCAGGATTTTAGGACCAGAATCCACCCAAAATTCCCAATTTTTTTTCCCAATTTTTTCTGGGAATTTTGGGCTCAGATTTTGCTTTTCCCTGACCCCAAAATCCCCAAATTTCTTGGGATTTTAGTGCACAAATTCAGGATTTTTTGGGCCAAAATTCAGGATTTTAGGCCCAAAATCCCCCCAAAATTCCCAATTTTTTTTCCCAATTTTTTCTGGGAATTTTGGAATTTCCTTTTCCTGACCCAATTTTGCGTTCCCAGACCAGGGGCTGGACCTGGCCGAGAAGGATTTCAGGGCAGAAATTCTGAATTTTGGGTGATTTTTGGGCCTGAAATTCAGGATTTTAGGGCCAAAATTCCCAATTTTTTTCCCATTTTTTTCTGGGAATTTTGGGGTTGGAATTTCCCTTTCCTGACCCCAAATTCCCCAAATTCCCTGGAATTTTTACGACTAAAATTCTGAATTTTAGGGCCAAAATTCAGGATTTTAGGACCAGAATCCACCCAAAATTCCCAATTTTTTTTTTTCTAATTTTTTTCTGGGAATTTTGGGCTCAGATTTTGCTTTTCCCTGACCCCAAAATCCCCAAATTTCTTGGGATTTTAGTGCACAAATTCAGGATTTTTTGGGCCAAAATTCAGGATTTTAGGCCCAAAATCCCCCCAAAATTCCCAATTTTTTTTCCCAATTTTTTCTGGGAATTTTGGGGTTGGAATTTCCTTTTCCTGACCCCAATTTTGCATTCCCAGACCAGGGGCTGGACCTGGCCGAGAAGGATTTCAGGGCAGAAATTCTGAATTTTGGGTGATTTTTGGGCCTGAAATTCAGGATTTTAGGGCCAAAATTCCCAATTTTTTTTCCCAATTTTTTCTGGGAATTTTGGGGTTGGAATTTCCTTTTCCCTGACCCCAAATTCCCCCAATTCCCTGGAGTTTTAGGCCTGAAATTCCAAATTTTGGAGCTGAAATTCCTTCCAAAACCCCCAAAATTCCCATTTTTCACCCCAAAATTTTCTGGGAATTTCCCCCATTCCCAGGGAATTCTGGGCTCAGATTTTGCTTTTCCCTGACCCCAAATTCCCCAAATTCCTGGATTTTTACGACTAAAATTCAGAATTTTAGGGCCAAAATTCAGGATTTTTTAGGCCAAAATTCAGGATTTTAGGCCCAAAATCCCCCCAAAATTCCCAATTTTTTTTCCCAATTTTTTCTGGGAATTTTGGGGTTGGAATTTCCCTTTCCTGACCCCATTTTGCGTTCGCAGACCACGGGCTGGACCTGGCCGAGAAGGATTTCACGGTGAACGCCGTGGCCCAAAATTTTCCATGAAGAGTTTCTTCAGATTCGGGCTGCCCGAGGTTCGCTTTTGCCCTTTCACGCCATGCAGCTCGAGCCACCGGAGGCCCACAGTGAGTCCCAAAATCCCCAAAATTCCCTTTTTCCCTCCAAAATTCCCATGTTCCCATTTGTCCCCATTTTCCCTGCAAAATTCCAATTTTTTTCCCATTTTTTCTCCCATTTTCCCCTCAAAATTCCAATTTTTTCCCCATTTTTACACCCCAAAAGTCCCATTTTTCCCTCCAAAAATTCCCAATTTTTCCTCCAAAATTCCCATTGTTTCCCTATTTTTCCTCCCATTTTCCCCCCAAAATTCCAATTTTTCCCCCATTTTTATACCCCAAAAGTCCCATTTTTCCCTCCAAAATTCCCATTTTTCTCCCATTTTTTCCCATTTTTTCGTCTCATTTTCCCCTCAAAATTCCAATTTTTTCCCATTTTTCCCTCCAAAAATCCCTATTTTTCCCTCCAAAAATCCCCATTTTTCCCTCCAAAAATCCCCATTTTCTTCCCATTTTCCCCTCCAAAAATCCCCATTTTTTCCCATTTTCCCTCCAAAAATCCCCATTTTTTCCTCCAAAAATTCCCATTTTCTCATTTTCCCCCATTTTCCCTGCAAAATTCCCATTTTTTCCCCTTTTTTCCCTGCAAAATTCCCATTTTTTCCTATTTTTCCTCCCATTTTCCCCCCAAAATTCCAATTTTTTCCCCATTTTTCCCTCCAAAAATTCCCATATTTTCCCCATTTTTACACCCCGAAAGTACCATTTTCCCCATTTTTCCCTCCAAAAATTCCCAATTTTTTCCCATTTTCCCTGCAAAATTCCCATTTTTTCCCATTTTTCCCTCCAAAAATTCCCATTTTCCCCTCCAAAAATTCCCATTTTTTTCCCATTTCCCCCCATTTTTCCCTCCAAAAATTCCCTTTTTTTTCCCATTTTCCCGCATTTTTCCCTCCAAAAAGTCCCATTTTTTCTCAGTTTTCCCTCCAAAAATTCCCTTTTTTTCCCATTTTTCCCTCCAAAAATCCCCATTTTTCCCTCCAAAAATTCCCATTTTCTTCCCATTTTCCCCCATTTTTCCCTCCAAAAATTCCCATTTTATTCTCATTTTTCCCGCATTTTTCCCTCCAAAATTCCCATTTTTCCCTCCAAAATTCCCATTTTTCCCTCCAAAAATTCCCATTTTTCCCATTTTTCCCTCCAAAAATTCCCTTTTTTCCCCATTTTTCCCTCCAAAAATCCCCTTTTTTTTCCCATTTTCCCCCATTTTCCCTGCAAAATTCCCATTTTTCCCCCTTTTTTCCCTCCAAAAATTCCAATTTTTTCCCCATTTTTACACCCCAAAAGTCCCATTTTTCCCTCCCAAAATTCCCATTTCTCCCCCATTTTTCCCTCCAAAAATTCCCATTTTTTCCCATTTTTCCTCCCATTTTCCTCCCAAAATTCCAAATTTTTCCCCATTTTTCCCTCCAAAAATTCTCATTTTCTCCTCCAAAAATTCCCATTTTATTCTCATTTTTCCCGCATTTTTCCCTCCAAAATTCCCATTTTTTCCCCTTTTTTCCCTCCAAAAATTCCCTTTTTTCCCATTTTCCCTCCAAAAATTCCCATTTTTCCCGCATTTTTCCCGCCAAAAATTCCCTTTTTTCCCCCTTTTTTCCCTCCAAAAATTCCCGTTTTCCCTCCAAAAATTCCAGTTTTTTTCTCCATTTTTCCCTCCAAAAATTCCCATTTTTCCCTCCAAAAATTCCCAATTTCCCATTTTTACCCATTTTCCCTCAAAATTCCCATTTTTTTCCCATTTTTTCCCATTTTTTCCCTCTAAAAATTCCCATTTTTTCCCGCCAAAAATTCCCATTTTTCCCGCATTTTTCCCGCCAAAAATTCCCATTTTTTCCCCTTTTTTCCCTCCAAAAATTCCCATTTTATTCTCATTTTTCCTGCATTTTTCCCTCCAAAATTCCCATTTTTTCCCCATTTTTCCCTCCAAAAATTCCCTTTTTTTCCCATTTTTCCCTCCAAAAATTCCTTTTTTATTCTCATTTTTCCTGCATTTTTCCCTCCAAAATTCTCATTTTTCCCGCATTTTTCCCTCCAAAATTCCCATTTTTCCCTCCAAAAATTCCAATTTTCCCCATTTTTCCCTCAAAAGTTCCCATTTTTTCCCATTTTTCCCTCCAAAAATTCCCTTTTTTTTCCTTTTTTCCATCCAAAAATTCCCATTTTTTTCCCATTTCCCCTCCAAAAATTCCCATTTTTTCCCCATTTTCTCCTCCAAAATTTCGCATTTTTCCTTCCAAAAATTCCCGTTTTTCCCTCCAAAACTTCCCATTTTCCCTCCAAAACTTCCAATTTTCTCCTTTTTTCCCTCCCAAAATTCCCATTTTTTCCCATTTTTCCCTCCAAAAATTCCCAATTTTCCCTCCAAAAATTCCCATTTTTTTCCCATTTCCCCCCATTTTTCCCTCCAAAACCTCCCATTTTCCCACCATTTTTCCCTCCCAAAATTCACATTTTTCTCTCCAAAAATCCCCATTTCTTTCCCATTTTCCCACATTTTTCCCTCCAAAAATTCCCATTTTTTCTCAGTTTTCCCTCGAAAAAATTCCCATTTTTCCCCATTTTTCCCTCCAAAAATTCCCATTTCTCCCTCCAAAAGTCCCCATGTTTCCCTCCAAAAATTCCCATTTTCCCCCCAGTTTTCCCTCCCAAAATTCCCATTTTGTTCCCATTTTCCCCTCCAAAATTTTCCATTTTTCCCTCTAAAAATTCCCATTTTTGCCCCCTCCAAATTCCCATTTCCCACCCCCCAAACACTGGAATTTTTTCCCATTTTCTCCCCTAAAATTCCCATTTCCCACCCCAAATTTTCCATTTTTTCACCCTAAAATTCCCCAAATCCTCATTTTTCACCCCAAAATTCCCATTTTTCACCCCAAAATTCCCATTTCCCCATTTCCCCCCCAAAATTTTCCATTTTTTCACTCCAAATTTCCCAAAATTCCCATTTTTCCCCCCAAAATTCCCATTTTTCCCCCCAAAATTCCCATTTTTCCCCCCAAAATTCCCATTTTCCCCCATTTTCCACGCCAAATTTTCCATTTTTTCACTCCAAATTTCCCAAAAAATTCCATTTTTCCCCCAAAATTCCCATTTTTTTCCCCTAAAAATTCCCATTTTTCCCCCCAAAATTCCCATTTTTCCTCCCCATTTTCCACCCAAAATTTTCCATTTTTTCACTACAAATTTCCCAAAATTCCCATTTTTCACCCCAAAATTCCCATTTTTCCCCAAAATTCCAAAATTTTTTCCCATTTTCTCAAAATTCCCAAATTTTCCATTTTTTCACTCTGAATTTCCCAAAATTCCCATTTTTCACCCCAAAATTCCCATTTTTCCCCCCAAAATTCCCATTTCTCCCCCATTTTCCACCCCAAAAATTCCCATTTTTCCCCCCAAAATTCCCATTTCTCCCCCATTTCCCACCCCAAATTTTCCATTTTTTCGCTCCAAATTTCCCAAAATTCCCATTTTTCCCCAAAATTCCCATTTTTCCCCCCAAAATTCCCATTTTTCACCCCAAAATTCCCATTTTTCCCCCATTTCCCACCCCAAATTTTCCATTTTTTCACTCCAAACTTCCCAAAATTCCCATTTTTCACCCCAAATTTCCCATTTTTCCCCCCAAAATTCCCATTCCCCCATTTTCCACCCCAAATTTTCCATTTTTTCACTCCAAATTTCCCAAAATCCCCATTTTTCACCCCAAAATCCCCATTTTTCACCCCAAAATTTCCCTCCCATTTCCCACCCCAAATTTTCCATTTTTTCACTCCAAATTTCCCAAAATCCCCATTTTTCACCCCAAAATCCCCATTTTTCACCCCAAAATTTCCCTCCCATTTCCCACCCCAAATTTTCCATTTTTTCACTCCAAATTTCCCAAAATCCTCATTTTTCACCCCAAAATTCCCATTTTTCCCCCCAAAATTCCCATTTCTCCCCCATTTCCCACCCCAAAATTCCCATTTTTCACTCCAAATTTCCCATTTTCCCCCCATTTTCCACCCCAAAATTTCCATTTTTCCACCCCAAATTTCCCAAAATCCCCATTTTTCACCCCAAAATTCCCATTTTTCACCCCAAAATTCCCATTTTTCACTCCAAATTTCCCATTTTCCCCCCATTTTCCACCCCAAAATTTCCATTTTTCCACTCCAAATTTCCCAAAATCCCCGTTTTTCACCCCAAAATTCCCATTTTTCCCCATTTCCCAGAGATCAACGACCGGGAGCAGAAGCTGCTGGCGCTGCGGGAGGTGCTGAGGAAATTCCCCCGCGAGAACTACGAGGTTTTCAAATACGTCATCGCCCACCTGAACAGGTCGGAATTCCGGGAATTTCGGGAATTTCGGGAATTTTGGGAATTTCGGGAAATTTATTGGGAATTTTGGGGGAAATTTCCTGCAATTTTTCGGGAATTTGGGGGATTTTCCGGTGATTTTTGGCGATTTTTTGTGAATTTTTGGGGGATTTTTTGGGGATTTTTTGTGAATTTTTTTGTGATTTTTGGTGGATTTTTTGGTGATTTTTTGGGTGATTTTTGGGGATTTTTGGGAATTTTTCAGGAATTTTTGTCTGAATTTTTGGGGATTTTGGCAATTTTTTTGTGGATATTTGGGGATTTTTTGTGAATTTTTTGTGAATTTTTTTGTGAATTTTTTGTGATTTTTGTGGATTTTTGGCGATTTTTTGTGATTTTTTTCTGGATTTTTTGGTGAATTTTTTGGTGGATTTTTGGGAATTTTGGGAATTTTTCAGGAATTTTTGTCTGAATTTTTGGGGATTTTTTTTGGAATTTTAGGGGGGATTTTGGCAATTTTTGGGGGATTTTTGGGGATTTTGGGGATTTTTTCGTGATTTTTTGTGGATTTTTGGGGAATTTTTGGTGAATTTTTTGGGTGATTTTTGGGCAATTTTTGGGAATTTTTCAGGAATTCTTTTCTGAATTTTTGGGGATTTTTTCTGAAATTTTAGGGGGGATTTTGGCAATTTTTTGGTGGATATTTGGGGATTTTTTGTGAATTTTTTGTGGATTTTTGATTTTTTGTGAATTTTTTTGTGAATTTTTTGTGGATTTTTTGTGAATTTTTGGTGATTTTTTGGTGAATTTGTGGTGAATTTTTTGGGATTTTTTGGTGAATTTTTTGGGATTTTTTGGTGAATTTTTGGTGAAATTTTGGTGAATTTTTTGTGAATTTTTTGGTGAATTTTTGGTGAATTTTTTGGCGATTTTTGGTGAAATTTTTGGTGAATTTTTGGTGAATTTTTTGTGGATTTTTTGTGAATTTTTTGGTGAATTTTTTGTCAATTTTTTGTCAATTTTTTTGGATTTTTTGGTGAATTTTTTGTGAATTTTTTGGTGACTTTTTGGTGAATTTTTCCATATTTTTTTTTGAATTTTAGGAGAAGTTTCAGGGAATTTTTGGACATTTTTGGGGGGGGAATTTTCAGGAAATTTTAGGATTTTTTAAGGAATTTTGGGGATTTTTGAGGTTTTATGGGATCTCCTGACCACCGAGTGGTCATTTTGGTGTTGTCCACCTCAGCATGACCCTGATGGTCATCAGGAACCTGATGGTCACCAAGAACTTCTCCAGGGGGATTTTGGGGCAGTTTTGGTGGGAATTTTTGGCTTTTTGGAGGTGTTATGGGACCTCCTGACCACCAAGTGGTCACTCTGTCATTGTCCACTCTAAGGTGACCCCGATGGTCAGCAGGAGCTTGATGGTCACCAAGAATTTCTCCTGAGGGATTTTGGGGCAGTTTTGGTGGGAATTGTTGGTATTTTGGAGGTGTTATGGGACCTCCTGACCCCCAAGTGGTCACTCTGGTGTTGTCCACTCCAACTTGAGCCAGCAGCATCTCAGGAACCTGGTGGTCACCAAGAACATCTCCAGGGGGATTTTTTGGTGGGAATTTCAGGTGATTTGAGGTTTTTTTGGGACCTCCTGACCACCAAATGGTCATTTTGGTGTTGTCCACCTCAGCATGACCCCGATGGTCAGCAGGAATCTGGTGGTCACCAGGAACTTCTCCAGGGGGATTTCTTGAGGGGAATTTCAGGTGATTTGAGGTGTTATGGGATCTTCTGACCGCCAAGTGGTCATTTTGGCGTTGTCCACCTCAGCACGACCCCGATGGTCAGCAGGAACCTGGTGGTCACCAAGAACTTCTCCAGGGGGATTTCTTGAGGGGAATTTCAGGTGATTTGAGGTGTTATGGGACCTCCTGACCACCAAATGGTCATTTTGGTGTTGTCCACCTCAGCATGACCCCGATGGTCAGCAGGAACCTGATGGTCACCAAGAACTTCTCCAGGGGGATTTTGGGGCAGTTTCGGTGGGAATTGTTGGGATTTTGGAGGTGTTATGGGATCTCCTGACCACCAAGTGGTCATTTTGGTGTTGTCCACCTCAGCATGACCTCGATGGTCAGCAGGAACCTGGTGGTCACCAAGAACTTCTCCAGGGGGATTTCTTGAGGGGAATTTCAGGTGATTTGAGGTGTTATGGGACCTCCTGACCACCAAATGGTCATTTTGGTGTTGTCCACCTCAGCATGACCCCGATGGTCATCAGGAGCCTGATGGTCACCAAGAACTTCTCCAGGGGGATTTTGGGGCAGTTTTGGTGGGAATTTTTGGCTTTTTGGAGGTGTTATGGGACCTCCTGACCACCAAGTGGTCATTTTGATGTTGTCCACCTCAGCATGACCTCGATGGTCAGCAGGAACCTGGTGGTCACCAAGAACTTCTCCAGGGGGACTTCAGGTCATTTTTTGGGCAGTTTTGGTGGGAATTGTTGGTATTTTGGAGGTGTTTTGGGCTCTGCTGACCACCAAGTGCTCACTCTGGTGTTGTCCACTCCAACTTGAGCCAGCAGCATCTCAGGAACCTGGTGGTCACCAAGAACTTCTCCAGGGGGATTTTTTGGTGGCAATTTCAGGTGATTTGAGGTGTTATGGGTTCTGCTGACCACCAAGTGGTCATTTTGGTGTTGTCCACCTCAGCATGACCTCGATGGTCAGCAGGAACCTGGTGGTCACCAAGAACTTCTCCAGGGGGATTTTTTGGTGGGAATTTCAGGTGATTTGAGGTTTTTTGGGACCTCCTGACCACCAAACGTTCACTTTGACGTTGTCCCCCCCCCTCCCTCCAGGGTCAGCCAACAGCACCGCGTGAACCTGATGACCAGCGAGAACCTCTCCATCTGCTTCTGGCCCACCTTGATGCGGCCGGACTTCAGCACCATGGACGCCTTGACGGCCACCAGGACCTACCAGACAATCATCGAACTCTTCATCCACCAGTGCCCCTTCTTCTTCTCGCTGCGGCCGCCGCCGGACACGCCCGGCTCTCCCGGCCCGGCCACCACCACCACCACCACCACCACCACCTCCACCACCTCCACCACCGCCGGCTCCTTCCCAGCACCGCCTCCACCGCCGCTGTCGCCTCCTCGGACGCCGTCGCCGCCGCCGCCGGAAGCCTTGGAGTGACCTCCTGGAGACGTCCGGCCAAAACGGGGCCTCTCCGGACCGACGGACGGACGGACGGACGGACGGACGCAGAGGGGGGAGGGGCTCGGACGTTGGCGGGGACGTTTGTCCCAGACTTTGGCCAGGCCGGACGGACGGATGGACGGATGGACGGACGGGCGCCGCCCGAGGAGGGGCCTGGGAGGGGCTGCGAGAGGGTGAGGGGGGTCCTGGTGGTGGCCTGAGGGTCCTTCGTGGTGGGCCAGGGTGGGCTGAGGGTCCTTCGTGGTGGGCCAGGGTGGGCTGAAGGTCATTCATGGTGGGCCAGGGTGGCCTGAAGGTCATTCATGGTGGGCCGAGGTGGCCTGAGGGTCATTCATGGTGGGCCAGGGTGGCCTGAAGGTCATTCATGGTGGGCCAGGGTGGTCCAAGGTGGTCCAAGGGTCATCCAAGGTGACCTGAAGGTCATCCAAGGTGGTCCAAGGTTCATCCAAGGTGGTCCAAGGTTCATCCAAGGTGGCCTGAAGGTCATTCATGGTGGGCCAAGGTGGCCTGAAGGTCGTTTGAGGGGGGCCAGAGTGGTCCAGGGTGGTCCAAGGTGGCCCAAGGGTCATCCAAGGTGGTCCAAGGGTCATCCAAGGTGGTCCAAGGTGGTCCAAGGGTCATCCAAGGTGGTCCAAGGGTCATCCAAGGTGGTCCAAAGGTCATCCAAGGTGGTCCAAGGATCATCCAGGGTGGTCCAAGGTGGTCCAAGGTGGTCCAAGGGTCATCCAAGGTGGTCCAAAGGTCATCCAAGGTGGTCCAAGGATCATCCAGGGTGGTCCAAGGTTCATCCAAGGTGGCCCGAGGGTCATCCAAGGTGGTCCAAGGTGGTCCAAGGATCATCCAAGGTGGCCTGAGGGACATTCAAGGTGGCCTGAAGGTCATTCAAGGTAGTCCAAGGTGGTCCAAGGTGGCCCAAGGGTCATTCAAGGTGGCCTGAAGGTCATTCATGGTGGTCTGAGGTGGCCTGAAGGTCGTTTGAGGTGGGCCAGAGTGGTCCAGGGTGGTCCAAGGTTCATCCAAGGTGGTCCAAGGGTCACCCAAGGTGGTTCAAGGTGGTCCAAGGTTCATCCAAGGTGGCCTGAGGGACATCCAAGGTGGTGCGAGGTGACCTGAAGGTCATTGGAGGTGGGCCAGAGTGGTCCAGGGTGGTCCAAGGGTCATCCAAGGTGGTTCAAGGTGGTCCAAGGTGGTCCAAAGATCATCCAAGGTGGTCCAAGGTGGCCTGAAGGTCATCCAAGGTGGTCCAAGGTTCATCCAAGGTGGCCTGAGGATCATCCAAGGTGGTCCAAGGTGGCCTGAAGGTCATTCAGGGTGGTCCAAGGGTCATTCCAGGTGGTCCAAGGGGGTCCGAGGGTCATCCAAGGTTCTCCACTGTGGCCTGAGGGTCATTCCAGGTGGTCCAAGGGTCATCCAAGGTGGTCCAGGGTGGCCTGAGGGTCATCCTCCATGGTCCAAGGTGGCCTGAAGGTCATTCCAGGTTGGCCAGGGTGGTCCAAGGTGGCCCAGGAGTCATTCCAGGTGGTCCAGGGTGGCCTGAGGGTCACTCCAGGGGGTCCAAGGAGGTCTGGAGGTCATCCAAGGTGGTTGAAGGTCCATCCAAGGTGGTTGAAGGTCCATCCAAGGTGGCCCAAGCTTCATCCAAGGTAGCCCAGGGTCCATCTGGGGATGCTCAAGGTCCATCCAAGGTGGTCAGGGTGGTTGAAGGTCCAGCCAAGGTGGCCCCAGGTCCATCCTAGGAGATCTGAGGTGGCCCAAGGTGGCCCCAGGTCCATCCAAGCTCCATCCCAGGAGGTCCAAGGTGGCCCAAGCTCCATCCAAGGTGGTCCAAGATGGTCCCAGGTCCATCCAATGTTCCCCAGGCTCCATCTGAGGTGGCCCAAGCTCCATCCATGGTGGCCCAAGGTGGTTGAAGGTCCATCCGAGGTGGCCCAAGCTCCATCTGAGGTTGCCCAAGGTGGCCCAAGCTCCATCCCAGGAGATCCAGGGTGGTCCAAGGTTGTCCAAGGTGGCCTAATGTGTTCCAAGATGGCCCAAGCTCCATCCAAGGTGGTCCAAGGTGGTTGAAGGTCCAGCCAAGGTGGCCCAAGGTGGTTGAAGGTCCAGCCAAGGTGGCCCAAGGTGCTCCAAGATGGCCCCAGGTCCATCCCAGCAGATCCAAGGTGGCCCCAGGTCCATCCCAGCAGATCCAAGGTGGCCCCAGGTCCATCGCAGGAGATCCAAGGTGGCCCCAGGTCCATCCCAGCAGATCCAAGGTGGCCCCGGGTCCATCCCAGCAGATCCAAGGTGGCTCCAGGTCCATCCAAGGTCCATCCAAGGTGGTCCAAGATGGCCCCAGGTCCATCCAAGGTGGTCCCAGGTCCATCCCAGCAGATCCAAGGTGACCCCAGGTCCATCCCAGCAGATCCAAGGTGGCCCCAGGTCCATCCCAGCAGATCCAAGGTGGCTCCAGGTCCATCCAAGGTCACCCAAGCTCCATCCAAGGTGGCCCCAGGTGCTCCAAGGTGGTCCCAGGTCCATCCCAGCAGATCCAAGGTGGCCCCAGGTCCATCCCAGCAGATCCAAGGTGGCCCCAGGTCCATCCCAGGAGATCCAAGGTGGCCCCAGGTCCATCCCAGCAGATCCAAGGTGGCCCCAGGTCCATCCCAGGAGATCCAAGGTGGCCCCAGGTCCATCCCAGGAGATCCAAGGTGGCCCCAGGTCCATCCCAGCAGATCCAAGATGGCCCCAGGTCCATCCAAGGTGGCCCCAGGTCCATCCAAGGTGGCCCCGGGTCCATCCAAGGTGGCCCCAGGTCCATCCAAGGTGGCCCCAGGTCCATCCCAGGAGATCCAAGATGGCCCCAGGTCCATCCCAGCAGATCCAAGGACCCCAAAATCCCAGCAGAAAATCCCCAAATCCATCCCCAAATTCCAAGGTGGCCCCAGGTCCATCCCAGCAGATCCAAGGTGGCCCCAGTTCCATCCTAGGAGATCCAAGATGGCCCCAGGTCCATCCCAGGAGATCCAAGGTGGTCCCAGGTCCATCCCAGGAGATCCAAGGTGGCCCCAGGTCCATTTTGGCAGATCCATTTGGCCCCAGGTCCATCCCAGCAGATTTTGGTGGCCCCCAGGTCCATCCCAGGAGATTTGGGGGCCCCAGCTCCATCCCAGGAATCCAAGGTGGCCCCAGGTCCATCCCAGAGATCCAAGGTGGCCCCTCCATCCCAGAAGATCCAAGGGACAGGTCCATCCCAAAATAAAAAAAAGGTAAAATGATAAAAAAAGTGGCCCCAAATCCAAATTTGGGGATTTTCCATCCCAGGAGATCCATTTGAGGTCCATCCAAGGAAAAAAAAGCTCATCCAAAAAAGCTGATCCAAAATCCAAATTTTCACCCCCAAATTCCACCTTTCCACCAAAAAATTCCTCAAATTTTGCCCCCCCCAAAATCCCCAAATTTTCCAAGAAAAAAGAAATCAATTTTTTTCCCTCAAAAGATTCAAATTTGCTAAAAAAACCTTCAAATGGTATCCTTAAAAATTAATTTTTTTTGGGGAAATATTTTGGGATTTTCCCCAAAATATTTTTTTCACCAAAATTCAAATTTTGCCCCCCAAAATCAAAATTTTCAAAAAAAAAAAAAAATCAAATTTTTTCAAAGGCTCCAAATTCAAATTTGCCCCCCAAAATTTAAATGGTATCACCCAAAAAATTAATTTTTTTTCCCCAAAATTTCGGATTTTTCCCCCCAAAAATATTTTTTTTCACCAAAAAATTCAAATTTTTCCCCCCCCAAAAAATCAAAATTTTTCCAAGAAAAATCAGAATTTTTCCCTCAAAAAATTCAAATTTGCCCCCCCAAAAATTCAAATAGTATCGCCCAAAAATTTAATTTTTTTCCCCAAAATTTTGGATTTTTCCCTCAAAAATTCATTTTCTTTCCCAAAAAAATCAGTTTTTTTTCCCAAAAAATCAATTTTTTCTCCCCAAAAATTCAATTTTTCCCCCCAAAAAAAAATTTTTTCCTCAAAAAAAAATCAAAATTTTTCCCCAAAATTCAAATGGTATCGCCCAAAAATTCAAATTTTTTCCCCAAATAATTCGGATTTTCCCCAAAAAAAATTCTTTTTTTTTCCCTCAAAAATTCATTTTCTTTCCCAAAAAAATCAGGGTTTTTTAACAACAAAATTCATTTTTTTCCCCCCAAAAAATCAAAATTTTTCCCAGAAAAAAAAATTAGAATTTTCCCTCAAAAAATTTAAATTTGCCCCCCCAAAAATTCAAATGGTATTGCCCAAAAATTCAAATTTTTCCCCGAAATTTTGGATTTTTTCCCTCAAAAATTCATTTTCTTTCCCAAAAAAATCAGGGTTTTTACCAAAAAATTAAAAATTTTCCCCCCCAAAAATCAAAATTTTTTCCCAGAAAAAATTCAGATTTTTTCCTCAAAAAATACAAATTTGCCCCCCCCCAAATTCAAATGGTATCGCCAAAAAATTCAAAATTTTTCCCCCCAAAATTTTGGATTTTTTTCCCTCAAAAATTCATTTTTATCCCCAAAAATCAAATTATTTCACTAAAAAAATTAAGATTTTTTGCCCAAAAAAATCAAATTTTTCTCCCAAAAAATCATTTTTTCCCCCCAAACCCCCCAGATTTTTGCACCAAAAAATTCAATTTTTTTTCACCAAAAATTTCGAATTTTTCCCAAAAACCTTCAGGATTTTTCCCCCAAAATTCAAATTTTTCCCCAAAAATTTCTGATTTTTCCCCCCAAAAAATTCATTTTTTTCCCTCAAAAATTAATTTTCTTTCCCAAAAAATATCAGGGTTTTTTTAAACAAAATTTCAATTTTTCCCCCCAAAATCCAATTATTTTGCTTTAAAAATTAATTTTTTTTCCCCCAAAAATTCAGATTTTTCCCCCCAAAAATTCTTTTTTTTTCCCACCACATTTTTGGGTCAGAATTCAGAATTTTGGGGTTTTTTTGTGGATTTGAATTTTTCCATTTTAGGTTTTTTTCCCCGATTTTTGGGATAATCCCAAAAAAATGAGGAAAATTCAACAAATTTCGGAGCCGCCGTAATTTATTGATGGATTAATTAATAAAAATTAATTAAAAATCCCCAAATTTTCATTAAAATCCCCGGAAATTTTGGGTTTTGATGTAAAAAATTGGGAATTTTGGGCTTAAAAATGCCCAAAAAATCGGAATTTTGGGGAAATTTTGGATTTTTGGAAGTTTTGACTGGGATTTTTGGGGAATTTTTGGGAATTTTTGGGATTTTTCCCGGAATTGTTTCGGGATTTGGTGCATGAGGAAAAGCCCCAGGAACAGGAAATGGAAAGAAGAGAAAAAAGAGGAAAAAAAGGAAAAAAAGAGGAAAAAAATGAAAAGAATTGAGAATAAAAGGAGGCGGCTGCGGAGTTTTCATTGGGGGAGGGAATTAATTAGGGGGGTTAATTGGGGGTTAATTAATTGGGAATTCATGGGGATTTATTTGGGATTTGGGGTTGGAAAATTGGGATTTAATTGGGAATTATTTGGGATTTAATTGTGATTTAATTGGGGTTTAATTGGGATTTAATTGGGGTTTAATTGGGAATTAATTGGGATTTAATTGGGAATTGATTGGGATTTAATTGGGAATTATTTGGGATTTAATTGGGGTTTAATTGGGAATTATTTGGGATTTAATTGGGAATTGATTGGGATTTAATTGGGAATTAATGGGGATTTATTTGGGATTTAGGGGTTGGAGAATTGGGATTTAATTGGGAATTATTTGGGATTTAATTGGGGTCTAATTGGGAATTATTTGGGATTTAATTGGGAATTGATTGGGATTTTATTGGTATTTAATTGGGGTTTAATTGGGATTTAATTGGGGTTTAATTGGGAATTATTTGGGATTTAATTGGGGTTTAATTGGGATTTAATTGGGATTTAATTGGGAATTATTTGGGATTTAATTTGGAATTGATTGGGATTTTATTGGGATTTAATTGGGGTTTAATTGGGAATTATTTGGGATTTAATTGGGGCTTAATTGGGATTTAATTGGGGTTTAATTGGGAATTATTTGGGATTTAATTGGGGTTTAATTGGGATTTAATTGGGAATTATTTGGGATTTATTTGGGATTTAATTGGGAATTGATTGGGATTTAATTGGGAATTAATGGGGAATTATTTGGGATTTAGGGGTTGGAGAATTGGGATTTAATTGGGGTTTAATTGGGATTTAATTGGGAATTATTTGGGATTTAATTGGGGTTTAATTGGGAATTATTTGGGATTGAATTGGGAATTGATTAGGATTTTATTGGGAATTAATTGGGATTTAATTGGAAATTAATTCAGATTTTAAATTGGGAATTGGGACTGGAAAATTGGATTTAATTGGGAATTAATTGGGGTCTAATTGGGATTTGATTGGGAATTAATTGGAAATTAATTCAGATTTTCAATTGGGAATTGGGACTGGAAAATTGGGAGTTAATTGGGAATGATTTGGGATTTACTTGGGGTTTAATTGGGATTTAATTGGGGTTTAATTGAGAATGAATTGGAAATTAATTCAGATTTTCAATTGGGAATTGGGACTGGAAATTTGGGATTTAATTAGGAATTAATTGGGATTTAATTGGGGTTTAATTGGGAATTGATTGGGATTTTATTGGGAATTAATTGGGAATTAATTGGAAATTAATTCAGATTTTCAATTGGGAATTGGGACTGGAAAACTGGGAGTTAATTGGGAAATATTTGGGATTTAATTGGGGTTTAATTGGGAATTATTGGGGCTTAATTGGGAATTAATTGGGATTTAATTGGGGTTTAATTGGGAATTGATTGGGATTTTATTGGGAATTGGGAATTAATTGGAAATTAATTCAGATTTTCAATTGGGAATTGGGACTGGAAAATTGGGATTTAATTGGGAATTATTTGGGATTTAATTGGGGTTTAATTGGGAATTATTTGGGATTTAATTGGGAATTGATTGGGAATTTTTATTGGGAATTAATTGGGATTTAATTGGAAATTAATTCAGATTTTCAATTGGGAATTGGGAATTAATTGGAAAATTGAGATTTAATTGGGAATTATTTGAGATTTAATTGGGGTTTAATTGGGAATTAATTGGAAATTAATTCAGATTTTTCAGTTGGGAATTGGGACTGGGAAATTGGGATTTAATTGGGAATTTGGGGTTGGAAAATTGGAATTTAATTAGGAATTAATTGGGATTTAATTGGGAATTAATCGGGATTTAATTGGGAAATTTGGCTTGGAAATTTTGAATTTAATTTGGAATTAATTGGGATTAAATTGGGATTGGACTGGGATTTAATTGGGATTTAAGTGGGATTGGATTGGGAATTAATTGGAAATTAATTGGGATTGAATCGGGAATTGGGGTTGGAAAATTGGAAATTAATTGGGATTTAATTGGGGTTTAATTGGGAATTGGGCTGGGATTTATTTGGGATTTAATTAGGATTTATTGTGGAAATAATTGGGAATTGGGATTGGAAAATTACGATTTAATTGGGGCTTAATTAGGAATTAATTGGGATTTAATTGGCAATTGGGCTGAGATTTAATTGGGAATTGAGATTTTTAATTGGGAATTGGGGTTGGAAAACTGGGATTTTATTGGGATATTTGGGGGATTTCATGGGGGCTTAATTGGGAATTAATTGGGGTTGGAAAAGTGGGATTTAATTGGGAATTAATTGGGACTTAATTGGGAATTAATTGGGGAAAATTGGGGTTGGAAAATTGGGATTGAATTGTGAATTAATTGGGATTGAATAGGGAATTAATTGGGATTGAATTGGAAATTAATTGGAATTTGGGGTTAGAAAAATTGGGATTTAATTGGGATTTTAATTGGGATTTAATTGGGAATTAATTGAGATTTAATTGAGAATTAATTGGGGTTTAATTAATTTGGATTTAATTGGGATTGGGCTGGGACTCCTCCCCTTCCTCACACTCAGACCACGCCCCCTTCCTTATGACCACGCCCATTCAAACCTCATTAATATTCATGACCACATCCCTTTGTAAAAACCCCGCCCCTTCCCACCCAAAATGGCCGCTCATAGCCCCGCCCTTTCCCACTCCCATTGGCTGAGCCACCTGTCAATCATCCCCAACCCCGTGCTCTGATTGGTCACTGCCAAAACTCAAATGGTTCACCTTTTTTGGGCTGGGGGAGGGGCCTAGAGGAGGCCACGCCCCTTTATCCACCGCATAGAATGCTGATTGGCTGAAGGATTGAGCCACGCCCACCGCAAAGCCACGCCCCTTTGGGCACCCGACGTGGGGCAGCGCTGAAGGGGCCGGGGGGGAATTTGGGAATTCCAGGGAAATTTGGGAGAAATTTGGGGAATTTTGGGGAATTTTGGGATCCTGGAGGAATTTGGGGATAATTCCGGGATAATTTTTGATAATTTGGGGGATTTTTGAGAATTTTGGGATAATTTTGGGAATTCCAGGAGGAATTTCAGGGATAATTTTGGATAATTTGGGATCCTGGAGGAATTTTGGGAAAATGTTGGGAATTTTGGGAAAATTTTGGAATAACTTTTGGAATACTGAAGGAAATTTTGGGATAATTTTGGGGATTTTTTGAAATCCTGGAGGAAATTTGAGGGTAATTTTGGGAATTCCAGGTGGAATTTTGGGGAAAAATGGGGAATTTGGGGAATTCCAGGTGGAAGATTGGGATCGTTTTGGGAATTCTGGGATAATTTTGGGAATTCCAGGAGGCATTTTGGGAGAATTTGGGGAATTTCAAGGGGAATTTGGAGATAATTTTGGGATAAATATGGGAATCGTGGAGGGAATTTTGGGATAATTTTTGGGGATAATTTTGGGGAATTTTGGGATAATGTTTGGGGATAATTTGGGGAATTTTGGGATAATGTTTGGGATAATTTGGGGAATTTCGGGACCCCCCCAAAGACGCCCCAAACCTCCCCAATTTTTCCCCATTTCCCCCCCAAGAACGAGACGAACCCGGCGAATTTTGGGGCCGTTTTTTGGCGATTTTCTTGCGACGTTTTCCCGAAAAAAAAAGCGGGAAAAGCTCCGGAATTTCGGGGGGATTCTCCGGAATTTTGGGAATTTTGGGGAATTTCGGGAATTTTCGGGAATCCCCCTCAGAGCTCCTCGTCCAGGCCGTCGGGCTCGGGCGGGAAATCGCCGGCCCTGACGTGCTGCGGCCGCACGAAGGCCCCGAACTTGGGCGGACACTCGAAATAACGGCGGCCGCCCACGCTGCGGGGAGATAAGAGATAAGAGATAAGAGATAAGAGATAAGAGATAAGAGATAAGAGAGGTAAGAGATAAGAGATAAGAGAGATAAGAGATGAGAGAAAAGGGATAAAGGATAAGGGATAAGAGAGATAAGAAAGATAAGAGATGAGAGATCAGAGATGAGAGATGAAAGATAAGAGATGGGAGATGAGAGATGAGACATAAGAGAGATAAGAGATAAGAGATGAGATGAGAGATAAGAGATGAGAGATGAAAGATGAGACATAACAGATGAGATAAGAGATGAGAGATAAGAGATGAGATGAGAGATAAGAGATGAGAGATGAAAGATGAGAGAAAACAGATGAGAAAAATAAGAGATGAGACAAGAGATGAGAGATAAGAGATAAGGGATAAGAGAGATAAGAGATGAGAGATCAGAGATGAGAAATGAAAGATAAGGGATGGGAGATAAGAGAGATGAGAGATAAGAGAGTCGAGAGATAAAAGATGAGAGAAAACAGATGAGAAAAATAAGAGATGAGACAAGAGATGAGAGATAAGAGATAAGGGATAAGAGAGATAAGAGATGAAAGATAAGAGATAAGAGAGATAAGAGACAAGATGAGAGATCAGAGATGAGAGATAAGAGATGAGAGATGAGAGATAAGAGAGATGAGAGATAAGAGATGAGAGAGAGATGAGAGATAAGAAATGAGAGATAATAGATGAGAAATATAAGAGATGAGACAGAAGAGATGAGAGATAAGAGATAAGGGATAAGAGATAAGAGATGAGAGATAAGAGAGATAAGAGACGAAATGAGAGATCAGAGATGAGAGATGAAAGATGAAAGATGAAAGATAAGAGATGAAAGATAAGAAAGATAAGAAATAAGAGATGAGAGAGAGGAGAGATAAAAGATGAGAGATAACAGATAAGAAATATAAGAGATGAGACAGAAGAGACGAGAGATAAGAGATAAGGGATAAGGGATAAGAGAGATAAGAGATGAGAGATAAGAGATAAGAGAGATAAGAGACAAGATGAGAGATCAGAGATGAGAGATGGGAGATGAGAGATAAGAGATGAGAGATAAGAAAGATGAGAGATAAGAGAGAGATGAGAGATAAAAGATGAGAGATAACAGATGAGAAATATAAGAGATGAGACAGAAGAGATGAGAGATAAGAGATAAGGAATAAGAGAGATAAGAGATGAGAGATAAGAGATAAGAGAGATAAGAGATGAGAGATAAGAGATGAGAGATGAGATGAGAGATAAGAGATGAGAGATAAGAGATGAGAGAGAAGAGAGATAAAGATGAGAGATAAGAGATAAGAGATAAGAGACGAGATGAGAGATCAGAGATGAGAGATAAGAGATAAGAGATAAGAGATGTGAGAGACGAGAGATAAAAGATGAGAGATAACAGATGAGAAATATAAGAGAGAGAGAGGAGAGATAAGAGATGAGAGATGAGAGATAAGAGATGGGAGATGAGAGATAAAAGATGAGAGATGACATAAGAGATTGGGGGTGATAAGAGAAAGATAAAAGAGAGATAAGAGATTTGGGAGATGAGAGATAAAGAGAGAAAAGAGATAAGAGATGAGAGATTTGAGAGATAAGAGAGAAGAGATGAGAGATTTGAGATAAAGATGAGAGATAAAGGGAGAAATAAAAGAGATAAGGGAGAGATAAGAGATGGGGGATAAGAGAGGTGATAAGAGACGAGATGAGATAAAGGAAAATAAAACAGATAAAAAGAGAAAGATGAGAGATAAAAAGATGACAGATAACAGATGAGAAATATAAATAAAGAGATGAGACAGAAGAGATAAAGATAAGATAAGGGAAAAAAAGAGATAACAGAACAGACCCCCCCAAAACTCCTCCAGGATGAGAAATGAGATCCCTGAGATGAGATCCAGGACCCCTAAGAGAGATGAGAAATAAGAGATCAACCCCAAAATCCCCCTAAAAGATGATCCCCAGATAACCTTCAGGGACCCCCCAAAATAAAAGATGAGGACCCCCAAAAGAGATGAGAGAACCTCCCCAAACCCAGACTAAGGATCCCCAGGGATAAGAGAGAAAGAGATAAATCCTCCAGAGATAAGACCCCCTAAATTCCCCCCCAGATAAGAAAGATGAAAGATAAGAGATAAGAGAGAAAACCCTCAGAGACCTGAGCGATAAGAGATAAGAGAGAAAAGAGAGATGAGAGATAAGAGATGAGAGACAAGAAATAAAAGATGAGAGATAATCCCCAAGATAAGAAATATAAAAGATGAGACCCCCCAGAGATGAGAGATGAGAGGTCTTCCAGGACCCCCCAAATCCTTCAAGAGATAAGAACCTCCCCAAAGATAAGAGATCTTCCAGGATCCCCCAAATCAAGAGAAAACCCCTCTAGATGAGAGAAACCCTCCAGGACCCCCAGAGATGAGAGATAAGAGACCCCTCCAGATGAGAGAACCCCCAGATGGGAGATGAGAGATAAAAACCCCTCCAGAACCGAAAACTCCCCCAAATCCCCCAAACTCTTCCAGGATCCCCAAAAGATCAAAAGAGAACCTCCCCAAGAGACTCTTCCAGGATCCCCCAAAATGGACCCCAAAAACCCCTCCAAAGACCCCCCAAAACAAGAAGAGATTTTTTCCCCAAATCCCCAAAAGAGAGAAAAATCCCCCCCTCACCTTCCATCGTGAGCCCAGCGGTTCATCGTGGCGCAGGAGACCCACAACCCCGGCTTAAATCCGTCTAGATTTGGGTGGAAAGAGAAAAAAACCACAAAAAAAGAAAAAAGGAGAAAAAGGCAGAAAGGGGTGACAAAAGGGTGACAAAGGGTGACAAAAGAGAGACAAAGGAAGCGACATAAAGGAGAAATCCGGCAGATACAAATAAGAGAGGCGCCCGAGAGAAATAAGAGATTCCTGGGCCATAAGGGGAGATCCTGGGGTCCCCAGGGCCCCAGAGAACCGAGAGATAATGGAGAGATAAACCGGGACATCAGGGAAAGGTAAGGACAGAACAAAACAGTCCCCCCGTTCCTGTCCCAGGACCCTGCTCCTGTTCCCATTCTGTTCCCAAATTCCCCCATCCGAACCCCCAAACCCAGGGGACTCTGTGGGGACCCCCAAACAGGGGTGGCCCCAACAGGGACCCCCCGCTCCTGTCCCCCTTCCTGATCCTGTTCCCAAAATCCCCTAAACCCCCCCCCCATCCCCCTGTTCCCAGCAGGACCTCGGGGGACACCCCAAAACATCAGGGGGCACCTTGGGGAAACCCCTCCAGGACCCCCCAAATCCCTCCTGTTTCCATTCAGAACCCATTCCAAACCCACCCAGAGTTCCTGTTCCCAGATCCCCCAGGACTCTGTAGGGACAAAATCATCAGGGGTGGCACTTTGGGGACAAACCGCTCCAGTCCCCCCCCTGTCCCCATTCCCTGTTCCTGCTCCTAAGTTCCCATTCCCGGTCCCCCCCGGTCCCATTCCCCCAAAGGGACTCCTGAAACTGGGGACATCAGGGGTGGCACTTTGGGGAACCCCAAACTCCTGGGCCAAACCCCTCCTCCAGAACCCGGTCCCAAAATCCCTCAAATCCATGGATTAAACACCCCCAAACCCCTCCAGAACCCCCAGACCCCTGTCCCGTTCCGAACCCCAAAACCCCAGACCACCCCATTCCAGGGCCCATTCCATCCCGCCTGTTCCCAAAGCCCCAAATCCCTGTGGGGACACCCAGGGGACATCAGGAGGTGGCACTTTGGGGACACCTGGTCCCGGTCCCCCTGTCCCCAGTCCCGTTCCTGCTCCCATTCCCATTCTGTTCCCCATTCCCGGTCACATTCCCATCCCGTTCCTGGTCCCAACCCCCCCAGGGACTTTGTGGGGACCCTAGGGGACATCCCCCAGGGACACGCTTCCCGGTCCTGTCCCCCCCCCGGTCCTGCTCCTGTTCCCATTCTGTTCCCATTCCGGTCCTTCCCAAACCCACCCCAGGGACTCTTCCACCGGGGACATCCACCCTGGGGAACTCTGGTCCCAAAACCCCTCTTGTCCCCCCCAAAACCTGCTCCTGTTCCCATTCTGTTCCCATTCCCGGTCATGTTCCCGGTCCCATTCCCGGCCCCAGCAGCCCCAGGACTCTGCGGGGACAGCGGGGGACATCAGGTGTGGCACCTTGGGGACACGCTGGTCCCGTTCCTGTCCCCAGTCCCGGTCCTGCTCCTGTTTCGATTCTGTTCCCATTCCCGTTCCCATTCCCATCCCGTTCCTGTTCCCAGCAGCCCCAGGGACTCTGCGGGGACACCCAGGGGACATCAGGGGTGGCACCTTGGGGACACGCTGGTCCCGGTCCCGTTCCTGTCCCCAGTCCCACTCCTGCTCCCATTCCGGTTCTGGCCCCATTCCTATTCCCAATCCCGATCCCATTCCGGGTCCCAGCAGCCCCATGGCGCAGGGACCCTGTGGGGACACCCAGGGGACATCAGGGGTGGCACCTTGGGGACAGGGACACGCTGGTCCCGTTCCTGTCCCCAGTCCCGGTCCTGCTCCCATCCACGTTCCTGTTCTTGTTCCCGCTCCTATTCCCATCCCGTTCCTGTTCCCAGCAGCCCCAGGACTCTGCGGGGACACCGGGGGACATCAGGGGTGGCACCTTGGGGACACGCTGGTCCCGGTCCTGTCCCCGTTCCCGTTCCTGCTCCTGTTCCCATTCTGTTCCCATTCCCGGTCCCGTTCCCAGTCCCGTTCCTGTTCCCAGCAGCCCCAGGGACTCTGTGGGGACACCGGGGACATCAGGGGTGGCACCTTGGGGACAGGGACACGCTGGTCCCGGTTCCTGTCCCCAGTCCCGGTCCTGCTCCTGTTCCCATTCTGTTCCCATTCCCGGTCCCGTTCCCGGTCCCATTCCGGTTCCCAGCAGCCCCAGGATTGCCGGGACTCTGTGGGGACACTCAGGGGACATCAGGGGTGGCACTTTGGGGACACGCTGGTCCCGTTCCTGTCCCCGTTCCCGTTCCTGCTCCTGTTCCCATTCTGTTCCCATTCCCGGTCCCGTTCCCGGTCCCATTCCGGTTCCCAGCAGCCCCAGGGACTCTGTGGGGACACCGGGGACATCAGGGGTGGCACTTTGGGGACAGGGACACGGTGGTCCCGTTCCTGTCCCCAGTCCCGCTCCTGCTCCTGTTCCCATTCCCGGTCACGTTCCCTGTCCCATTCCGGTTCCCAGCAGCCCCAGGATTGCCGGGACTCTGCGGGGACACCGGGGACATCAGGGGTGGCACTTTGGGGACAGGGACACGCTGGTCCCGTTCCTGTCCCCGTTCCCGTTCCTGCTCCTGTTCCCATTCTGTTCCCATTCCCGTTCCCGTTCCCATCCCGTTCCTGTTCCCAGCCCCCATCCCTGATCCCATGTTCCCAGCCCAGGGATTCCCATTCCCATTCCTGTTCCCGTCCCCAGCAGCCCAGGTCACGTTCCCATCCCGTTCCTGTTCCCAGCAGCTCCAGGGACTCTGTGGGGACACCCAGGGGACATCAGGGGTGGCACCTCGGGGACACGCTGGTCCCGTTCCTGTCCCCAGTCCCGCTCCTGCTCCCATTCCGGTTCTGGCCCCATTCCTGATCCTGTTCCCGTTCCCATTCCCATTCCTGATCCCATTCCCGGTCCCAGCAGCCCCAGGACTCTGTGGGGACACCGGGGGACATCAGGGGGTGGCACTTTGGGGACACGCTGGTTCCACTCCCGTTCCTGTCCCCGTTCCCGCTCCTGCTCCTGTTCCCATTCTGTTCCCATTCCCGGTCACGTTCCCTGTCCCATTCCGGTTCCCAGCAGCCCCAGGATTGCCGGGACTCTGTGGGGACACCCCATTGGCACTTCCCCCAGTTCCGGACTGTCCCCAGTCCCAGCTGCCCATTCTGGATTCCCGCCGTTCCCGGTCCCATTCCGGTTCCCAGCAGCCCCAGGATTGCCGGGACTCTGTGGGGACACCCAGGGGACATCAGGGGTGGCACTTTGGGGACACGCTGGTCCCAGTCCCGCTCCTGTTCCCATCCACGTTCCTGTTCCCGTTCCTATTCCCAATCCTGACCCTGTTCCCAGTCCCAGCAGCCCCAGGAACTCTGTGTGGGGACATCAGGGGACATCAGGGGTGGCACTTTGGGGACACGCTGGTCCCAGTCCTGTTCCTATTTCCATTCCCGTTCCTGCTCCCATGCTGGTTCCCAGCCCCATTCCCGGCCCTGTTCCTGGTCCCAGCAGCCCCAGGAATGCAGGAACCCTCCGGGGACACCCAGGGGACATCAGGGGGTGGCACTTTGGGGACAGGGACACGCTGGTGCCACTCCTGATCCCATTCCTGATCTTGTTCCTATTCCTGATCCCGATCCCCTTCCCATCCCGGTTCCCAGCCTCATTCCTGGTCCCATTCCCAGTTCTGTTCTCAGTCCCAGCAGCCCCAGGATGGACCCTGGGGACATCCAGGGGACCCCATCATGGCACTTTGGGACCCGGTCCCATTCCCAATGTCCCAGTCCCAATCCTGCTCCCATTCCTATTCCTGGTCTTGTTCCCATTCCTATTCCCATTCCTGATCCCATTCCCCGTCCCAGGCCCCAATGACCCTGTGGGGACCCCAACATCAGGGTCCCAAACGGGGACAGGGACATGTCCCCACCCCCTCCTAATTCCCCAACCCGTTCCTATTCCTGCTCCCGCTCCCATTCCGGTTCCTGATCCTGTTCCTGTTCCCATTCCCAATCCCGATCCCGTTGCCGCCAGCAGCCCCAGGATTGCAGGGACTCTCTGGGGACACCCAGGGGACATCAGGGGACATAGGGGGTGGCACTCTGGGGACAGGGACACGCTGGTCCCGTTCCTATTCCCAATCCCCCCAATTCCCCCTGATCCTGTCCCGCCCCATCCAATCCCCTATCCCCAACCAGTCCCCCAGGGCGCTGGGACCCCAACACCCAGGGGACACCAATGTCCCCAAGGGACAGGGACCCGCTCCCCAATGTCCCCATCCCGTGTCCCCTTGAACCCCCCCAACCCTCTGATGTCCCCTGTCCCAATGTCCCCAACGTCCCCAGTGTCCCCAATGCCCCAATGTCCCAAACGTCCCCCATGTCCCCAGCCTCTCCAATGTCCCCAACCCCTCAATGTCCCCAACCCCTCAATGTCCCCAATGTCCCCAAACATCTCCAATGTCCCCAACCCTTCCAACATCCCCAACACCTTCAATGTCCCCAAGGTCCTCAACACCCATAATGTCACCAATGTCCCCAACGTCCAACAGCTCCAGTGTCCCCAATGTCCCCAAATCCCCCAAGGTCCCCAACACCTCCAACATCCCCAAACCCCCGATGTCCCAACATCTCCAATGTCCCCAAGCACCACCAATGTCCCCAACCCCTCAATGTCCCCAATGTCCCCAACCCCTCAATGTCCCCAATGTCCCCAACCCCTTCAACGTCCCCAATGTCCCCAACCTATGTCCCCAATGTCCCCAACCCCTCAATGTCCCCAATGTCCCCGTCCCCAATGTCCCCAACCCCTCAACGTCCCCAATGTCCCCAACCCCTCCAATGTCCCAACAGCTCCCATGTCCCCAACACCCCCGTTGTCCCCAACGTCCCCAAATCCTCAATGTCCCTTGATGCCGTCATCGCCCCCAACATCTCCAATGCCACCAATGTCCCCAATCGTCCAACACCCCCCACGCCTCCAATGTCCCCCATGTCCCCAATGTCCCCAACCCTTCCAATGTCCCCAACACCTCCGATGTCCCCAATGTCCTCAACACCCCCAGTGTCCCCAACACCTTCAATGTCCCCAATGTCCCCAACCCCTCCAATGTCCCCAACGTCCTTAACCCTTCCAACGTCCCCAACCCCTCCAATGTCCCCAACGTCCTTAACCCTTCCAACGTCCCCAACACCTCCAATGTCCCCATGTCCCCAATGTCCCCAACCCTTCCAATGTCCCCAACACCTCCAATGTCCCCAATGTCCCCAACCCTTCCAATGTCCTCAACACCTCCAATGTCCCCAATGTCCCCAACCCCTCCAATGTCCTCAATCCTTCCAATGTCCCCAACACCTCCAATGTCCCCAATGTCCCCAACCCTTCCAACGTCCCCAATGACCCCAACCCCTCCAATGTCCCCAACCCTTCCAACGTCCCCAACACCTCCAATGTCCCCCATGTCCCCCATGTCCCCAATGCTTCAATGTTCCCAAACACCTCCAATGTCCCCGATGTCCTCAACACCCCCAATGTCCCCAACACCTCCAATGTCCCCAATGTCCCCAACCCCTCCAATGTCCCCAACACCTCCAATGTCCCCAATGTCCCCAACCCCTCCAATGTCCCCAACACCTCCAATGTCCCCAATGTCCCCAACCCCTCCAATGTCCCCAACACCTCCAATGTCCCCGATGTCCCCAACCCTTCCAACGTCCCCAACACCTCCAATGTCCCCAATGTCCCCAACCCCTCCAATGTCCTCAACACCTCCAATGTCCCCAACCCCAATGCCCAACAGCTCCAACGTCCCCAACCCCTCAATGTCCCCAGTACCCCCAACACCCCCAATGTCCCCAACTCCCCCAGTGTCCCCGACCCCTCAATGTCCCCGGTGTCCCTGATGTCCCCACCCCTCAATGTCCCCGATGTCCCCGATGTCCCCGACCCCTCAGTGTCCCCGATGTCCCCAAGGTGCCACCTGTCCTCTTGTCGTAGTCGCTCTCGGCCATCTCGTACTTGGCCACTTGTGACACGTCCTCGAACTGCCCCGCGCGGGCCCCGCTCCGGTCGGTCACCTGCGGGGAGGGTGGCACTGTCACTCAGGGGGTGGCACTGTCACTCAGGGGGTGGCACTGTCCCTTAGTGAGGTGGCACTGTCACTCAGGGGGTGGCACTGTCCCTCAGGGGGTGGCACTGTGGCACTGTCCCTTGGGGAGGTGGCACTGTGGCACTGTCCCTTAGTGGGGTGGCACTGTGGCACTGTCCCTTAGTGGGGTGGCACTGTGGCACTGTCCCTCAGGAGGGTGACACTGTCACTCAGGGGGGTGGCACTGTGGCACTGTCCCTTAGTAGGGTGGCACTGTCCCTTTGTGAGGTGGCACTGCCATTCAAGGGGGTGGCACTGTCCTTTAGTGGGGTGGCACTGTCCCTTAGTGGGGTGGCACTGTGGCACTGTCCCTTAGTAGGGTGGCACTGTCCCTTTGTGAGGTGGCACTGCCATTCAAGGGGGTGGCACTGTCCCTTAGTGGGGTGGCACTGTCCCTTAGTGGGGTGGCACTGTGGCACTGTCCCTTATTGGGGTGGCACTGTCACTCGGGGGGGGGGCACTGTCCCTTATTGGGGTGGCACTGTCACTCAGGGGGTGGCACTGTGGCACTGTCCCTCGGGGGTGTGGCACTGTCCCTTAGTGAGGCGGCACTGTCACTCAGGGGGTGGCACTGTCCCTCAGGGGGTGGCACTGTCCCTTAGTGGGGTGGCACTGTCACTCAGGGGGTGGCACTGTGGCACTGTCCCTTAGTGAGGCGGCACTGTCACTCAGGGGGTGGCACTGTCACTCAGGGGGTGGCACTGTCCCTTAGTGAGGTGGCACTGTCACTCAGGGGGTGGCACTGTCACTCAGGGGGTGGCACTGTGGCACTGTCCCTTGGGGAGGTGGCACTGTGGCACTGTCCCTTAGTGGGGTGGCACTGTGGCACTGTCCCTTGGGGAGGTGGCACTGTGGCACTGTCCCTCAGGGGGTGGCACTGCCACTCAGGGGGTGGCACTGTGACACTGTCCCTCAGGGGGGTGGCACTGTCCCTCGGGGGGTGGCACTGTCCCTCAGGGGGTGGCACTGTCCCTTAGTGGGGTGGCACTGTCACTCAGGGGGTGGCACTGTCCCTTGGGGAGGTGGCACTGTGGCGCTGTCCCTTAGTGGGGTGGCACTGTCCCTCAGGGGTGGCACTGTGGCACTGTTCCTCAGGAGGGTGGCACTGTCACTCAGGGGGGTGGCACTGTGGCACTGTCCCTTAGTGGGGTGGCACTGCCACTCAGGGGGTGGCACTGTGGCACTGTCCCTTATTGGGGTGGCACTGTCCCTTAGTGGGGTGGCACTGTCCCTCAGGGGGTGGCACTGTCACTCAGGGGGTGGCACTGTCCCTTGGGGAGGTGGCACTGTGGCACTGTCCCCTAGTGGGGTGGCACTGTCCCTCAGGGGGTGGCACTGTGGCACTGTCCCTTATTGGGGTGGCACTGTCCCTTAGTGGGGTGGCACTGTCCCTTGGGGAGGTGGCACTGTGGCACTGTCCCTTAGTGGGGTGGCACTGTCCCCTAGTGGGGTGGCACTGTCCCTTGGGGAGGTGGCACTGTGGCACTGTCCCTCAGGGGGGTGGCCCTGTCACTCAGGGGGGGTGGCACTGTCACACAGAGGGTGGCACTGTCCCACAAAGGGGTGGCCCTGTCCCTTCCCCACGCTGTCACTGTCCCTCCCCATGGTGCCACCATCCCTCGAGGAGGCGCCACCGCCCCTCAATGACGCCACCCCCACCCCGGTGACACCGGGAGGGGACACGGGGGGGACACGGTGACACCGGGAGGGAAAACGGTTGGTGACACCGCCAGGTGACACGGTGACACGGTCGGTGACACCGCCAGGTGACACGGTTGGTGACACCAGGAGGTGACACAGGTGGTGACACTGGGAGGGGACACGGTGACACGGTCGGTGACACTGGGAGGGGACACGGTGACACAGTTGTGACACTGTGAGGGGACACGGTGACATAGCTGGTGACACCGGGAGGGCACATGGGGGAGACACGGTTGGTGACACCGGGAGGGGACACAGTGACACCAGGAGGGGACGCGGTGGGTGACACGGTGGGTGACACAGTGACAGGGTGGGTGACATGGTTGGTGACAAAGTGACAGGGCGGGTGACAGGATCGGTGACATGGTGGGTGACACGGTGGGTGACAGACTGGGTGACATGGTGGGTGACAGAATCGGTGACAGGGTGGGTGACAAGGTCGGTGACACAGTAGGTGACACAGTGACAGGGCGGGTGACACAGTGACAGGGTGGATGACACGGTGGGTGACACTGGGAGGTGACACGGTGGGTGACACAGTGACGGTGGGTGACACGGTGGGTGACACGGTTGGTGACACGGTGGGTGACACAGTGACACAGTGGGTGACACAATTGGTGACAGGGCGGGTGACACGATCAGTGACAGGGCAGGTGACAGGGTGGGTGACACGGTGGCTGACACAGTGACACAGTGGGTGACACAACTGGTGACAGGGCGGGTGACACAGTGACACGGTGGGTGACACAGTGACAGGGCAGGTGACACGGTGGGTGACAGGGCGGGTGACACAGTGGGTGACAGGGGCGGGTGACACAGTGACAGGGCGGGTGACACGGTGGGTGACACGGTGGGTGACACAGTGACACAGTGGGTGACACAATTGGTGACAGGGCGGGTGACACAGTGACAGGGCAGGTGACACGGTTGGTGACAGGGTGGGTGACACAATTGCTGACGGGGCGGGTGACACGGTGGGTGACAGGGCAGGTGACACAGGGCGGGGGTGACACGGTGACAAAGTGGGTGACACGGTTGGTGACAGAATCGGTGACACAGTGGGTGACAAGGTGGGTGACAGGGCAGGTGACACGATCAGTGACAGGGCAGGTGACAGGGCGGGTGACACGGTGGGTGACACAACTGGTGACAGGGCGGGTGACACAGTGACACGGTGGGTGACACAGTGACAGGGCAGGTGACACGGTGGGTGACAGGGCAGGTGACACGGTTGGTGACAGGGCGGGTGACACGGTGACACGTTGGGTGACACAGTGACACGGTGGGTGACACGGTGGGTGACAAGGTCAGTGACAGGGCGGGTAACACGGTTGGTGACACCTGGGGTGGGCCCACCACCAGCTCCAGCTTGCACTGCGGGGACACGGGGACACCGGGACACTGGGGACACTGGGGACACTGGGGACACTGGGAGTGGCACTGGGGACACCGGGACAGAGAGTGACACCGGGGACACCGGGACACTGAGAGTGGCACCGGGGACACGGGGACACTGGGGACAGTGGGGACACGGGGACACTGGGGACACTGGGGACACTGGGGACACGGAGACACTGGGGACACGGGGACACTGGGGACACTGGGGACACGGAGACACTGGGGACACTGGGGACACTGGGGACACGGGGACACTGGGGACACTGGGGACACTGGGAGTGGCACTGGGGACACTGGGGACACTGGGGACACGGGGACACCGGGGACACTGGGAGTGCCACCGGGGACACGGGGACAGCGGGGACACTGGGGACACTGAGAGTGCCACCGAGGACACTGGGGTCACTGGGGACAGCGGCAGTGGCACCAGGGACACGGGCGGGGACACCGGGGACACTGGGGACACCGGCAGTGGCACTGGGGACACTGGGGACACCGGCAGTGGCACTGGGGACATTGGGGACACCGGGAGTGGCACTGGGGACATTGGGGACACCGGGAGTGGCACTGGGGACACTGGGGACACCGGCAGTGACACCGGGGACACTGGGGACACTGGGGACACTGGGAGTGACGCTGGGGACACTGGGGACACTGGGGACACCAGCAGTGGCACTGGGGACACTGTGGACACTGGGGACACCGGCAGTGGCACTGGGGACACCAGGAGTGGCACTGGGGACACCGGGAGTGGCACTGGGGACACTGGGGACACTGGGGACACCGGGGACACTGGGGACACTGGGGACACTGGGGACACCAGGAGTGGCACAGGGGACACAGGGGACACCGGGAGTGGCACTGGGGACACTGGGGACACTGGGGACACTGGCAGTGACGCTGGGGACACCGGGGACACTGGGGACACTGGGGACACCGGGAGTGGCACCGGGGACACTGGGAGTGACACTGGGGACACCGGGGACACTGGGGACACCGGGAGTGCCACTGGGGACACTGGGGACACCGGGAGTGCCACTGGGGACACTGGGGACACCGGGAATGGCACTGGGGACACTGGGGACACTGGGGACAGTGGGGACACTGGGGACACTGGGGACACCAGCAGTGACGCTGGGGACACTGGGGACACTGGGGACAGCAGGAGTGGCATCAGGGACACTGGGAGTGCCACTGGGGACACTGGGGACACCGGGAGTGACGCTGGGGACACCGGGAGTGGCACTGGGGACACCAGGAGTGGCACTGGGGACACGGGGACACCGGGAGTGGCACTGGGGACACCGGGAGTGACGCTGGGGACACCGGGAGTGGCACTGGGGACACCGGGGACACGGGGACACTGGGGGCACTGGGGACACCGGGAGTGGCACTGGGGACACCGGGAGTGGCACTGGGGACACTGGGGACACTGGGGACACCGGGAGTGACGCTGGGGACACCGGGAGTGGCATTGGGGACACTGGGGACACCGGGAGTGACACTGGGGACACTGGGGACACCGGGGACACTGGGGACACTGGGAGTGACACTGGGGACACTGGGGACACCGGCAGTGCCTCTGCGGACACAGGGACACTGGGAGTGGCACCGGGGACACTGGGGACACTGGGGACACTGGGGACAGTGGGGACACTGGGGACACTGGGAGTGGCACTGGGGACACTGGGGACACTGGGGACAGTGGGGACACCGGGGACACTGGGAGTGCCACCGGGGACACGGGGACAGCGGGGACACTGGGGACACTGAGAGTGGCACCAGGGCCACGGGGACACTGGGGACAGTGGGGACACCGGGGACACTGGGGACACTGGGGACACTGGGAGTGGCATCGGGGACACCGGGGACACTGGGAGTGGCACTGGGGACACTGGGGACACCAGCAGTGGCACTGGGGACACCAGGAGTGGCACTGGGGACACTGGGGACACTGGGACACCGGGAGTGACGCTGGGGACACCGGGAGTGGCACTGGGGACACTGGGGACACCGGGAGTGGCACTGGGGACACCGGGAGTGACACTGGGGACACTGGGGACACTGGGGACACCGGGAGTGACGCTGGGGACACTGGGGACACCGGGGACACTGGGGACACCGGGAGTGACACCGGGGACACTGAGAGTGGCACCGGGGACACGGGGACACCGGGGACACTGGGGACACTGGGGACACTGGGGACAGCGGGAGTGGCACCGGGGACACCGGGAGTGGCACTGGGGACACTGGGGACACGGGGAGTGACCCTGGGGACACCGGGGACACTGGGGACATCGACAGTGCCACTGGGGACACTGGGGACACCAGGAGTGACCCTGGGGACACTGGGGACACCAGGAGTGGCACTGGGGACACTGGGGACACCGGGGACACCGGGAGTGGCACTGGGGACACGGGGACACCGGGAGTGCCACTGGGGACACGGGGACACTGGGGACACAGGGACACTGGGAGTGGCACTGGGGACACGGAGAAACGGGGAGTGACCCTGGGGACACTGGGAGTGACGCTGGGGACACTGGGGACACTGGGGACACCGGCAGTGGCACCGGGGACATCGGGGACACTGGGACACCGGGAGTGACGCTGGGGACACCGGGAGTGGCACTGGGGACACCGGGACACCGGGAGTGACGCTGGGGACACTGGGGACACCGGGAGTGACACTGGGGACACTGAGAGTGCCACTGGGGACACTGGCAGTGGCACTGGGGACACTGGGGACACCGGGAGTGTCACTGGGGACACTGGGAACACCGGGAGTGCCACCAGGGACACTGGGGACATGGGCAGTGGCACTGGGGACACTGGGGACATTCCTGTTCTCCCAGTCCCATTCCAGTCCCGCTCCCATTCCCATTATCCCGGTCCTGCTCCTGTTCTCCCAGCTCCCACTATCCCAGTCCCGTTTCCTTATCCCAGTCCCGTTCCCATTATCCCAGTCCCATTCCTGTTATCCCAGTATGATCCCCGTTATTCCAGACCTGTTCCCATTCTCCTGGTCCCGTTCCCATTATCCCAGTCTGGTTCCCATTCTCCCGGTCCGGGCTCCCTTATCGCGGTCTGGTTCCCATTCCCATTATCCCAGTTCAGTCTCCATTCTCCCAGTCCCATTCCCATTATCCCATTCCGGTTCTCCCAGTCCAGTTCCCATTATCCCAATCCCATTCCCGTTCTCCCGGTCCAGTCCTGTTATCCTGGTCCCATTCCTGTTATCCCAGTTCAGTCTCCATTTTCCCGGTCCCATTCCCATTTTCCCAGTGCCATTCCCGTTATCCCAGTCCCATTCCCATTTTCCCAGACCCATTCCCGTTATCCCAGTCTGGTTCTCCCAGTCCAATTCCCATTCTCCCAAGCCCATTCCCATTCTCCCGGTCCAGTCCTGTTATCCCAGTTCAGCCTCCATTCTCCCAGTCCCATTTCCGTTATCCCAGTCCCATTCCCGTTATCCCAGTCTGATTATCCCAATCCAACTTCCATTCTCCCAGTCCCATTCCCGTTCTCCCGGTCCCATTCCCATTATCCCAGTTCAGTCTCCATTCTCCCAGTCCCATTCCCATTATCCCATTCCTATTCTCCCAGTCCAGTTCCCATTTTCCCAGTCCCATTCCCGCTATCCCAGTCTGGTTATCCCAGTCCAGTTCCCATTCTCCCAGTCCCATTCCCATTCTCCCGGTCCCATTCCCGTTATCCCAGTTCAGTCTCCATTCTCCCAGTCCCATTCCCATTATCCCATTCTGGTTCTGCCAGTCCAGTTCCCATTATCCCAGTCCCATTCCCGTTCTCCCGCTCCAGTCCTGTTATCCTGGTCCCATTCCTGTTATCCCAGTTCAGTCTCCATTTTCCCGGTTCCGTTCCCATTTTCCCAGTCCCATTCCCGCTATCCCAGTCTGGTTCTCCCAGTCCCATTCCCGCTATCCCAGTCCCATTCCCACTATCCCAGTCTGGTTATCCCAGTCCCATTCCTATTCTCCCAGTCCAGTTCCCATTTTCCCAGTCCCATTCCCGCTATCCCAGTCTGGTTATCCCAGTCCAGTTCCCATTCTCCCAGTCCCATTCCCATTCTCCCGGTCCCATTCCCATTATCCCAGTTCAGTCTCCATTCTCCCAGTCCCATTCCCATTATCCCATTCTGGTTCTCCCAGTCCAGTTCCCATTCTCCCAGTCCCATTCCCGTTCTCCCGGTCCAGTCCTGTTATCCTGGTCCCATTCCTGTTATCCCAGTTCAGTCTCTCAGTTTCCCGGTCCCGTTCCCGTTATCCCAGTCCCATTCCCGCTATCCCAGTCTGGTTATCCCAGTCCAGTTCCCATTCCCGTTCTCCCAGTCCCATTCCCATTATCCCAGCCCAGTTCCCATTATCCCAGTCCCATTCCCGTTCTCCCGGTCCCAGTCCTGTTCCCACTCTCCCATTTCCCTCATCCCGGTCCCATTCCCATTATCCCGGTCCAGTTCTTGTTACCCTCATCCGGTTCCCGTTATCCCGGTGCAATTCCCGTTATTCTGGTCCTGCTCCTGTTCTCCCAGTTCCCTTATCCCATTTCCATTCCCATTCTCCCAGCCCCATTCCCGCTGTCCCAATCCTATTCTCCCAGCCCAGTTCCCGTTATCCCAGTCCAATTCCCATTCTCCCGGTCCTGTTCCCATTACCCCGGTCCCATTCCCATTCTCCCGGTTCCACTCTCCCATTATCCCGGTGCCGCTCCGGTACCTTGAGCTCGGCGATGGTGAGCGCAGGCGAGAAGCGTTTACAGGCACGGAAAGCGTTCAGGGAGCTGCTCACCGCCAGCCACACCGGGCCCGGCCCGGTCCCGCTGCCGTTCATGGCTCCGGTACCGACCGGGCCCTGCCGGTACCGCCCCACCGGAACCGAACCGGGAGTCCCGGACACGCCCAGGCTCCTCCGGCAGCTCCCCGAGCACCTCCGGGAGCCTCCCGGAGCCTCCGGGAGCCTCCGGCTCTGCCGAACCGGGAGCCCCGAACGGTTCCGGGCCCGCCCGAACCGGAGCCGCTTCTGGAACCTTCACGGGCCGCCACAGCCGGGACCGGTGAGGAAGCGGCCAATCAGAGCTTGCGGATGAGGTCACGTGATACAAACAGACCAATAGCTATCGAGAAAAGGTGGGACTTAGAGAAAATGACCCAATAGAAGCCTAGAGGGCGGGATAAATGAGGGCTGACCAATAGGAAGAGAGAGGGTGGGGAAAATAGAAGTTCAGCCAATAAAAAGACGAGCAAGGCGTGTCTGAGAGTGAATGGACCAATAAAATAAAGAACAGGCGGGGTAAACATGGTCGGCCAATAGGAATAAGGCATATGCCCGTCTAAGGGAGCGTTGGCCAATGAGAAGCTGGGAAGTGAGTGATTGATGGGTGGTTTGACCAATGAGATGAGGGAGGAAGTGGAAAGGGGCGTGTCTGCGCAGCCATGGACGGGGACGGCGCGTACGAGCCGGGCTTCGTGGGGATCCGCTTCTGCCAGGAATGGTGAGGGAAAACACCGGGAGAACACCGGGAAAACATCGGGAATGTCGGGGGGAAAACAGCGGGAATGCGGCGGGGATGCTCCGGGGGTGCTCCGGGAGGGGGGGGGGACAGGCGGGGTGCAGCGGGGAATGGCGGGAATCGTGAGGGGAGCACCGGGAATTGTGAGGGAGACACCGGGAATCGTGAGGGGAAAAGGGGATTGTGAGGGGAAAAATTGGGAATTTTGAGGGGAAGCATCGGGAATTGTGAGGAGAAAAATGGGAATCGTGAGGGAAAAATATCAGGATTTTTGGGGGAAAATACCGGGAATTGTGAGGGGAAAACATCGAGAATTGTGAGGGGAAAAATACAGGGAATTGTGAGGGAAAACGCTAGGAATTGTGAGGGGGAAAATAGAGGGAATTCTGAGGGGAAAAATAGAGGGAATTCTGAGGGGGGAAATTGTGTATTTTGTGGAGGAAATACCGGGAATTGTGATAGGGGAAAATGGGAATTTTGAGGGGGAATCCGGAATTGTGAGGGGGAAAATTAGGAATTTTGGGAGGAAACATCGGGAATTGTGAGGGGGAAAAACGGAAGTCGTGAAGAGAAAAGTAGAGGGATTTGTGAGGGGGAAAATATCGGGACTTTTGAGGGGAAAATTGGAAATTTTGAGAAGAAAAATACAGAGAATTGTGAGGGGGAAAAGACGGGAATTGTGAGGGGAAAAATAGAGGGAATTGTGAGGGAGAAGCATCAGGAATTGTGAGGCAAAAAAATGGGAATTGTTAGGGGAAAATGCAGAGAATTGTGAGGGGGAATCGTGAATTTTGTGGGGAAAAATATCGGGAATTGTGAGGGAGGGGAAATGGGAATTTTGAGGGGGAAAGATGAGAATTGTGAGGGGAAAAATACAGGGAATTGTGAGGGGGGAAATCCAGGAATTGTGAGGGGGAAAACTGGGAATTGTGAGGGGGGAAACCGGGAATTTTGAGATGAAAAATTGGGAATTGTGATGAAAAACGAATTGTGAGGGAAAATTCAGTGGGGGAAACACTGGGAGATGTGAAGGGAAAATTGGGAATTGGAGTGAAAAATACAGGAATAGTGAGGGAAAACATGGGAGGAGAAAAATTTTTTGGGAAAACTGGGGGAGAAATGAAGGGAAAAAATACAGGGAAAGTGAATTGTGAATTTTTGGGAAAAAACAGGAATTGTGAGGGGGAAACATCTGGAATCATGAGGGGAAAAAACGGGAATTGTGAGGGGCAAAAAGCGGAAATTGAGAGGGGAAAAATACAGAGGATTGTGAGGGGAAAACGCTGGGAATTGTGAGGGGAAAAATGTGAGGGGGAAAATTATTGGCAACTGTGAGGGGGAAAATGGGGAATTTTGTGGGGAAAAAAAGGGAATTGTGAGGGGAAAAATACCGGGAATTGTGAGGGGGAAACACCGGGAGATGTGAAGGTAAAAATTGGGAATTGTGAGTGAAAAAATACAGGGAATAGTGAGGGAGAAACACTGGGAATTGTGAGGGAGAAAAATGGAAATCGTGAGGGCAAAAATAGAGGGAATTGTGAGGGGAAAACATGGGAATTGTGAGGGAAAAAGATCTGATTTTTTGGGAGGAAAAAACGGGAATTGTGAGGGGAAACCCCAGGAATTGTGAGAGGAAAATACGGGGAATTGTGAGGGTGAAATTTGGGAATTTGGAGGGGAAAATGCTGGGAATTGTGAGGGAAAAATTGGGAATTGTGAGGGGGAAAATACAGGGAATTGTGAGAGAAAAATATCAGAATTTTTGAGGGGAAAATTGGGAATTTTGAGGGAATAATATCAGAATTTTTTGGGGAAAAAACTGGGAATTGTGGGGGGGGAATATTGGGAATTGTGAGGGGGAAAATTGGGAATCATGAGGGGAAAATATTGGGAATTGTGAGGGGGGAAAGTATAGGGAATTGTGAGGGAAAAATATCAGGAATTTTGTGAGGAAAAAATGGGAATTGTGAGGGGAAAAACCAGGAATTGTGAGGGGAAAATTGGGAATTGAGGGGAAAACCAGGAAAAAATTGTGAGGGGGAAAAAAAGGGAATTGGGAATTGGGGAAAATTGGGGAATTGTGAGGGAAAAAAATGGGAATTGTTTTGTTTTGAGGGAAAAAAATATGGGGATTTTTGGGGAAAAACATTGGGGAATTTTTTTGGGGAAAAAAATGAATCGTGAGGAGAGAAATAGAGGGAATTGCCAAGGGGAAAAATATCAGGAATTTTTGGGGAGAAAAACAGGAATTTTGAGGGGAAAATATGGGGAATTGTGAGAGGGAAAATAGCAGGAAGGTTGAGGGGAAAATATTGGGAATATTGGGTGGAAAACTGGGAATTTTGAGGGGAAAAATTGGGAATTTTATGGTGGAAAATTGGGAGTTTTATGGTGGAAAATTGGGAGTTTTGAGGGAGAAATTGTGGGAATTTTGAGGGGAGAAATTGGGAATTTTGAGGGGGAAAATTGGGAATTTTATGGTGAAAAATTGGGAGTTTTGAGGGAAAAATGGTGGGAATTTTGAGGGGAAAATTTAGGAATTTTGTGGTGAAAAATTGGGAATTTTATGGGGGAAAATTGGGAATTTTGAGGGGAAAAGTTGAAAATTTTGAGGTGGAAAATTGGGAATTTTGAAGTGGAAAATTGGGGATTTTGAAGGGAAAAATGGGAATTTTATGGTGGAAAATTGGGAATTTTATGGTGGAAATTTGGGAATTTTGAGGGGAAAAATTGGGAATTTTATGGGGGAAAATTGGGAATTTTGTGGTGAAAAATTGGGAGCTTTGAGGGAGAAATTATGGGAATTTTGAGGGAGAAATGGTGGGAATTTTGAGGTGAAAAATTGGGAATTTTGAGGGGAAAAACTGGGAATTTTGAAGTGGAAAATTGGGAGTTTTGTGGGGGTAAAGGGGCGGGAATTTCCCCCCGGAGCCTCCCAGTAATCCCAGTTTGCCCAGTAACAACATGCTGTACCCCAAGGAGGACAAGGAGAACCGGATCCTGCTCTATGCCGTGAGTGCCCAACTGGGACCAGTTTGGGACTGGGACTGGGCCCTGACCCCTCCCAGTCCATCCCAGTTCATCCCAGTCCCTCCCAGTTCATCCCAGTTCATCCCAGTCTGTCCCAGTCCATCCCAGTCCCTCCCAGTTCATCCCAGTCTGTCCCAGTCCCTCCCAGTTCATCCCAGTCCTCTCCAGTTCATCCCAATTCATCCCAGTCCCTCCCAGTCCTCTCCCAGTGCCCCCCAGTCCATCCCAGTTCATTCCAGTTTGTCCCAGTCTCTCCCAGTCCCTCCCAGTTCCTTCCCAGTTTATCCCAGTCCCTTCCAGTCCCTCCCAGTCGATCCCAGTTTATCCCAGTGCAGTAACTGTGATTACCCCAGTCCCTCCCAGTTTGTCCCAGTCCCTCCCAATCCCTCCCAGTCCATCCCAGTCCATCCCAGTGTCCCCCCAGTCCCTCCCAGTTTACCCCAGTGCAGTAACTGTGATTACCCCAGTCCCTCCCAGTTTATCCCAGTTTGTCCCAGTCCCTCCCAGTTCATCCCAGCCCTTCCCAATCCCTCCCAGTCCCTCCCAGTTTATCCCCCAGTCCCTCCCAGTTTGTCCCAGTCCTCCCAGTTTGTCCCAAAAACCTCCCAGTCCCTCCCAGTTTGTCCCAGTCCCTCCCAGTTTGTCCCAATCCCTCCCAGTCCGTCCCAGTGCCTCCCAGTTGATCCCAGTTTGTCCCAGTGCAGGAACTGTGATTACCAGCAGGAGGCCGACAACAGCTGCATCTACGTCAACAAAATCACGCACGAAGTGGAGTGAGTGCGGCAAACACCCCGAACATCCCAAAATATCCCAAAATATTCCCTAAATATCCCAAAATATCCCAAAATATTCCCAAAAATGGCCCAAAATATCCCAAAATATTCCCAAAATATCCCAAAATATTCCCAAAATTTTCCTAAAATCCTGAAAATATCCCTAAGATATTTTCAAACATTTCTGAAGTCCTGAAAGTATTCCCAAAACATTCCCAAAATATTCCCAAAACATTACCAAAATATTCCCAAATATCCCAAATATCCCAAAATATCCCAAAATATTCCCTAAATATCCCAAAATATTCCCAAAATATTCCTAAAATCCTGAAAATATTCCTAAAATATTCCTAAAATATTCCCAAAATATTCCCAAAATATCCCCAAAATAATCCCAAAATATTCCCAAAACATTCCTTAAGTCCTGAAAATATCCCAAAATATTCCTAAAATCCTGAAAATATTCCTAAAATATTCCTAAAATATTCCTAAAATATTCCCAAAATCCTGAAAATATCCCTAAAATATTCCCAAAATAATCCCAAAATATTCCAAAATATCCCAAAATATTCCTAAAATATTCCCAAAATATTCCCAAAATATTCCCAAAATATTCCTAAATATCCCTAAATATTCCTAAAATATTCCCAAAACATTCCCAAAATATTCCCAAAATACCCCCAAATATTCCCAAAATATTCCCAAAATAATCCAAAATATCCCAAAATATCCCAAAATATCCCAAATATCCCAAAATATTCCCTAAATATTCCCAAAATATTCCCAAAATATTCCCAAAATATCCCAAAATATTCCTAAAATATTCCCAAAATATTCCTAAAATCCTGAAAATATTCCTAAAATATTCCCTAAATATTCCAAAATATTCCCCAAATATCCCAAAGTATTCCCTAAATATCCGTAATGTATTCCCAAATATTCCTAAAATCCTGAAAATATCCCTAAAATATTCCCAAAATATTCCTAAAATCCTGAAAATATTCCTAAATTATTCCTAAAATATTCCCAAAATATTCCCAAAATCCTGAAAATATTCCTAAAATATTCCCAAAATATTCCTAAAATCCTGAAAATATTCCTAAAATAGTCCCAAAATATCCCAAAATATTCCCTAAATATTCCCCAAATATTCCCAAAGCATCCTAAAATCCTGAAAATATTCCTAAAATATTCCCGAAACATTCCTAAAATCCTGAAAATATTCCTAAAATATTCTTAAATATTCCTGAAGTCCTGAAAGTATTCCAAAATATTCCCAAAATATTCCTAAAATCCTGAAAATATTCATAAAATATTCCCAAATATTCCTAAAGTCCTGAAAAAATTCCTAAAATATTCCCAAAATATTTCTAAAGTCCTGAAAATATCCCTAAAATATTCCCTTAATATTCCTAAAATATTCTTAAAATATTCCCAAAATCCTGAAAATATTCCTAAAATATTCCCAAAATGTTTTCAAAATATTCTTAAAATATTCCTAAAATATTCCTGAAAAATATCCTCAAAATATTTTTAAAATATTCCTAAAATATTTCGAAAATACTCCTAAAATATTCCCAAAATATTCCTAAAATAATTCCTACCTGTCCTCAAAATATTCTTAAAATATTCCTGAAGTATCCCCAAAATATCCCCAAAATATTTTCAAAATATTCTTAAAATATTCCTGAAATCCTGAAAATATCCCTAAAATATTCCCAAAATAATCCCAAAATATCCTAAAATATTCTTAAAATATTCCTGAAATATCCCTAAAGTATCCCCAAAATATTTTCAGAGTATTCTTAAAATATTTTTTAGGGAATTTTCCCAAATTTTTTTGGGAATATTTTTAAAATTTTGAAAATATTTTGGGTAAAGTCCTGAAAAATTCCCTTTTGGGTATTCCCAAAATATTCCCAAAATTTTGGGTGGGTTTTGGGGTGATTTTGGGAATTTTGGGGAAATTTTGGGGAATTCTGGGGAATTTAGGTGGGGGGAATTTGGGGGATTTTATTGGGAATTTTCTGGGTGGAAATTTTGGGAATTTTGGGGGAATTTTGGGGGATTTTGGGGAATTTTGGGAATTTTAGGGGATTTTAGGGAACTTTAGGAATTCTGGGGGATTTTTGGGGAATTTTAGGAATTCTGGGTGGATTTTGGGGGGAATTTTAGGGAATTCTGGGTGGATTTTTGGGGAATTTTTAGGGAATTCTGGGTGGATTTTGGGAATTTTAGGAATTCTGGGTGGATTTTGGGTGGATTTGTGGGTTTTAGATTTTTGATTTGGGAATTTTAGGGAATTCTGGGTGGATTCTGGGTGGATTTGGGGAATTCTGGGTGGATTTTGGGTTTTGGGGATTTTGGGTGGATTTTTGGGTGATTTTTGGGATTTTAATTTTGGAATTCTGGGTTCTGGATTTGGGGTGATTTTGGGAATTTTAGGGAATTCTGGGTGGATTTTGGGTGGATTTTGGGAATTTTATGAAATTCTGGGTGGATTTTGGGTGATTTGGGGAATTTTAGGGAGTTCTGGGTGGATTTGGGGTGATTTTGGGAATATTAGGGAATTCTGGGTGGATTTGGGTGGATTTTGGGGAATTTTAGGGATTTCTGGGTGGATTTTGGGGTGATTTTGGATTTAAGGGGAATTTTAAGGACCCTGGGTGGATTTGGGGACAGCAGGGAATTTTGGGCCAGATCATCTGGGTGGACGTTTCAGGGTGATTTTAGGGACCCGACCCTTAAAGGAATTTTGGGTGGATTTGGGAATTTTTGAAGTTCCGGGACACCTGGGGACACCTTGGGGACACCTGGGGGACATTGGGGACACCTTGGGGACATTAGAGACACCTTGGGGACATTGGGACACCTCAAGGATACCTCAGGGACACCTCAGGGACATTGGGGACACCTTGGGGACATTGGGGACGCATTGAGTGACATCAGAGCCACCTTGGGGACACCTCAGAAATATTGGGGACACCTCCGGGACATCTTGGGGACACCTTGGTGACATTGGGGACACCTTGGGGACATCTCAGGGGCATTGGGGACATTGGGGACACCTTGGGGATACTGGGGACACCTTGGGGACACTTGGGGACATCAGAGCCACCTGGGGGACACCTCAGGGACACCTTGGGGACATTGGGGACACCTCAGGGACACCTGGCGGACACTTGGGGACATCAGAGCCACCTGGGGGACACCTCAGGGACACCTTAGGGACACCTTGGGGACATTGGGGACATCAGAGCCACCTAGGGGATGCCTTGGGGACACGTCAGGGACATTGGGGACACCTTGGGGACACCTTGGGGACAACTTGGGGACATTTGGGACACCTCAAGGATACCTCAGGGACACCTCGGGGACATTGGGGACACTTGGGGACATTGAGGACATTTGGGACACCTTGGGGACATTGAGGACACCTTGGGGACATTGGGGACACCTCAGGGACACCTTGGGGACACCTTGGGGACATCAGAGCCACCTGGGGGACACCTCAGGGACATCTTGGGGACACCTTGGGGACACCTTGGGGACACCTTGGGGACACTTGGGGACATTAGGGACATCTCAGGGACACCTTGGGGACACTTGGGGACACCTTGGGGACATTGGGGACATCCTAGGGACATTTGGGACACCTGGGGGACACCTCAGGGACACTTTGGGGACATTGGGGACACCTCAGGGACACCTGGCGGACACTTGGGGACATCAGAGCCACCTGGGGGACACCTCAGGGACACCTTAGGGACACCTTGGGGACATTGGGGACATCAGAGCCACCTAGGGGACGCCTTGGGGACACGTCAGGGACATTGGGGACACCTTGGGGACACCTTGGGGACAACCTGGGGACATTTGGGACACCTCAAGGATACCTCAGGGACACCTCGGGGACATTGGGGACACTTGGGGACATTGAGGACATTTGGGACACCTTGGGGACATTGGGGACACCTCAGGGACACCTTGGGGACACTTGGGGACGTCAGAGCCACCTGGGGGACACCTCAGGGACACTTGGGGACATCTTGGGGACATTGGGGACACCTTGGGGACACCTTGGGGACACCTTGGGGACATTGGGGACAGCTTGGGGACATTGGGGACACCCTGGGGACACCTTGGGGACACCTGGGGACACCTTGGGGACACCTTGGGGACACCTTGGGGACACCTCAGGGACACCTTGGGGACACCTTGGGGACACCTTGGGGCACCTCGGGGACACCTTGGGGACACTTGGGGGCATTGGGGACATCAGAGACACCTTGGGGACACCTCAAGGATACCTCAGGGACATCTCAGGGACATTGGGGACACCTTGGGGACACCTTGGGGACATTAGAGACACCTGGGGGACACCTTGGGACACCTCTGGGACACCTTGGGGACACCTTGGGGACATTGGGGACACCTTGGGGACATTTGGGACTTTGGGGACACCTTGGGGACACCCTGGGGACATCTTGGGGACACGTGGGGACATTGGGGACACCCTGGGGACACCTCAGGGACACCTTGGGGACACCTTGGGGACATTGGGGACACCTTGGGGACATCTCAGGGGCATTGGGGACACCACGGGGACATTAGGGACATCTCAGGGACACCTTGGGGACATTGGGGACACCTCGGGGACACCTTGGGGACATTGGGGATATCAGAGCCACCTGGGGGACACCTCAGGGACACCTTGGGGACACCTGGGGACACCTCAGGGACACTTGGGGACACCTGGGGACACCTTGGAGATGTTTGGGGACACTGGGGACGCATTGAGTGATACCAGAGCCACCTTGGGGACATTTGGGGACACTTGGGGACATCAGAGACCTTTGGGGACACCTCGGGGACACCTTGGGGACACCTGGGGGACATTGGGGGCACATTGGGGACACCTGGGGGACATTGGGGACACCTTGGGGACATTTGGGGACATTTGGGGACGTGTGCGGGTGTCCCCGTGCAGGTGTGGGCACAAGGAGGCCGTGTTCTTCCAGTCGCACAGCGCCCGGGCTGAGGTGAGACCCGAACCCACCCAAAACCCCAAACCCTCCCCAAAAAACCCCAAAATCCGCCGGGACCCCTCCCCAAAATCCCCTGGGACCCCACCCCAAAATGCCCTGGGACCCCTCCCCAAAACCCCAAAATCCTCCCCAAAAAACCCCAAAATCCTCTGGGACCCTTCCCCAAAAAACCCCAAAACCCCTCAGGATCCTCTCCAAAAAACCCCAAAATCCTCCGGGACCCCTCCCCAAAATCCCCTGGGACCCCTCCCAAAATCCCCTGGGACCCCACCCCAAAAACCCCAAAATCTCCTGGGACCCCTCAAAAAACCCCAAATCCCCTGGGACCCCACCCCAAACACCCCAAAATCTCCTGGGACCCCTCAAAAAACCCCAAATCCCCTGGGACCCTTCCCCAAAAAACCCCAAAACCCCTCAGGATCCTCTCCAAAAAACCCCAAAATCCTCCGGGACCCCTCCCCAAAATCCCCTGGGACCCCACCCCAAAAACCCCTGGGACCCCACCCCAAAAACCCCAAAATCTCCTGGGACCCCTCAAAAAACCCCAAATCCCCTGGGACCCACCCCCAAAAACCCCAAAATCTTCTGGGACCCCTCCCCAAAAAATCCCTAAAATCTCCTGGGACCCACCCCCAAAAACCCGAAAATCTCCTGGGACCCCTCCCCAAAAACCCCAAAATCTCCTGGGACCCCTCCTTAAACCCCAAAATCCCCTGGGACCCCTCCCCAAAAAAACCCCAAATTCCCTGGGACCCCTCCTTAAACCCAAAATCCTCTGGGACCCCACCCCAAAAACCCCAAAATCTTCTGGGACCTCTCCCCAAAAACCCCAAAATCTCCTGGGACCCCTCCCCAAAATCTCCTGGGACCCCTCCCCAAAAACCCCAAAATCCTCTGGGACCCCTCCCCAAAAACCCCAAAATCTTCTGGGACCCCTCCCCAAAACCCCAAAATCTCCTGGGACCCCTCCCCAAAAACCCCTAAATCCCCTGGGAGCCCTGCCCAAAAATTTGGGGGTTTTTGGGGAGGGGTCCCAGGAGATTTTGGGGTTTTTGGGGAGGGGTCCCAGAGGATTTTGGGGTTTTTTGGGAGAGGCTTTGGGGTTTTTTTGGGGTGGGGTCCCAGAGGATTTTGGGAAAAGTCTTTGGGGTTTTGGGGTTTTGGGGGTCTTTTTGGATTTGGGGGGTTTTTGGGGAGGATTTTGGGAGGAGTCTTGGGGATTTGGGGTTTTTTGGAGAGGGGTCCTGGGGGATTTTGGGATTTTTTGGGGGTTTTTGGGTTTTTTGGGGAGGGGTCCCAGGGGATTTGGGGGTTTTTGGGGGGTCCCAGGAGGTTTTTTTTTGGAGGGTTTGGGGTTTTGGGGGGAAGAATTTTTGGGGTTTTTGGGGGGGTTTTGGGGATTTTTTTTTTTTTTTTTTGGGAAGGGATCCCAGGAGATTTTGGGGTTTTTTGGGGAGGGGTCCCAGGAGATTTTGGGGTTTTTTGGGGAGGGGTCCCTGAGGATTTTGGGGTTTTTGGGGAGGGGTCCCTGAGGATTTTGGGGTTTTTTGGGGAGGTTTTGGGGTTTTCTGGGGATGAGCCTTGGGGGGATTTGGGTTTTTTGGGGATTTTGGGGTGGGGTCTTGGGGTTTTTGTGGTTGTTTTTGGGGAGAATCCTTGGAGGTTTTTTTGGTTTTGGGGAGGTTTTTGGGGCTTTTTGTGGAGGGGTTTTGGGGGATTTTGGCTTTTTTGGGGGTGGATTTTGGGGAGGGGTCTCGGGGATTTTTGGGTCCCAGAGAATTTTGGGGTTTTTTGGTGGGTCCCAGGAGATTTTGGGGTTTTTTTTGGGAGAGGTTTTGTGGGTTTTTGGGGAGGGGTCCCAGGGGATTTTGGGGTTTTTTGGGAGAGATTTTGGGGTTTTTTGGGGGTTCCAGGGGAATTTGGGGTTTTTTGGGAGGGGTCCCAGAGGCTTTTGGGGTTTTTTTGGGGAGGTTTTTATGGAGAGGTCCTGGGGGATTTTGGGGTGGGGTCCCAGAGGATTTTGGGGTATTTTGGGGGAGGTTTTGGGGTTTTTGGGGAGGGTATCTTTGGGGATTTGGGGTTTTTTGGGGAGGGGTCCCAGGGGATTTTGGGAAGAGTCTTTGGGAATTTTGGGCGATTTTGGGGATTTGGGGTTTTTTGGGGGTGGATTTTGGGGAGGGGTCTTGGGGGATTTTGGGGAAGGGTCCCAGAGAATTTTGGGGTTTTTTTGGGGGGTCCCAGGAGATTTTGGAGTTTTTTGGGGAAGGGTCCCAGAGGATTTTGGGAAGAGTCTTTGGGAATTTTGGGGAAGATTTGGCATTTTTTGGGGAGGATCCTGGGAGGTTTTGGGTTTTTTGGGGGAATTTTTGGGGAGGTTCCTGGGGAGTTTTGGGGAGGGGTCTTGGAGGATTTGCCTTTTTTGGGGGTGGATTTTGGGGAGGATCCCGAGGGAATTTTGCGCTGGGGAAGATCCCAGGAGATTTTTTGGGGGAATTTCTGCAGGAATTTTGGGGTTTTTTGGGAAATTGCCCCAAATCCCCAGGACGGGAGGGGTCCCAGGGTTTTGGGAGAGATTTTGGGACTTTTGGGCCCAAAGTTCCCCATTTTGCCCCAGGACCCCAGGAGGGGGTCCCAGGAGGACCCCAAAAATTTTTTCGGAGTGACCCCCAAATTGACCCCCCAAATGGAGGACCCCAAAATGACCCCAAAGGAAAATTTTGGGGTTTGGGACCCCAGACCCCAAAAATGACCTTTGGGGACCCCAAAAGTTTTTGGGACCCTGGACCTTTGGGGACCCCAAAAATTTTTTGGGAAGGGTCCCCAGGATTGGCCCAGGGGACCCCAAAATGGCCCCAGGATCCCAAGAGATTTGGGGAAATGACCTTTTGGGTGGACCTTGGGAGGGGTCTTGGGGATTTTTTGGCCCCAGGACCCCAAAATTTGAAAATGACCCCAAAAAGGGATCCCAGGAGAAAGTGACTCAGAAATTTTGGGACCCCAGAAGTGACCCCAAAAACGACCTCGGGAGTGACCCCAAAAGTGACCTTGGGAGTGACCCTGAAAATGACCCCAAAATGGCCCCAGGACCCCAAAAATGACCCTGAAAGTGACCCCAGGAGTGACCCCAAAAGGGACCCCAGCACCCCAAAAGTGACTCGGAAATTCACCCCAAAATTGGCCCCAGGATCCCAGAAGTGACCCCAAAAACGACCTCGGGAGTGACCCCAAAAGTGACCTTGGGAGTGACCCCAAAAATGACCCCAAAATGGCTCCAGGACCTCAAAAATGACCCTGAAAGTGACCCCAAAATTGGCCCCAGGACCCCACAAGTGACCCCAAAAGTGACCTCGGGAGTGACCCCAAAGTGACCTCGGGAGTGACCCCAAAAATGACCCCAAAATGGCCCCAGGACCTCAAAACTGGCCCCAGGAGCAAACCCTGGACCCCAAAAGGGACCCCTGGAATGACCCCAAAGGGACCCCAAAAGTGACTCTGAAAGTGACCCCAGCACCCCGAAAGTGACCTCAGAAGTGACCCCAGGAATGACCCCAAAGGGACCCCAAAAGTGACCCCAGAAGTGACCCCAGCATCCCAAAAGTGACCCCAGGAGTGACCCCAAAGGGACCTCAGGAATGACCCCAAAGGGACCCCAAAAGTGACCCTGAACCCCAAATGTGACCCTAAAAGTGGCTCCAGGAGTGACCCTAAAAATGACCCCAGCACCCCAAAAGTGACCCTAAAATGACCCCAGGAGTGACCCCAAAAATGGCCCCAGGAGTGACCCCTAAAGTCCCTTCGGACGGATCCCTGAGACCTGAAAAATGACCCCACAAGGGACCCCAAAAATGACCCCAAAAGTGACCCAGGACCCCAGGAGTGACCTCAAAAGTGACTTGAAAAGTGACCCCAGGAATGGCTCCTAAAATGACCCCAAAAGTGACCCCAGGACCCCAAAAATGGCCCTGGGCCCCAAAAATGACCCCAGAAGAGACCCCAAAAGTGACGCCAGGAGTGACCCCAGGATCCTAAGAGTGACCCCAGGAGTGACCCCAGGACCCCAAAAGTGACCCCTGGAGTGACCCCAGGACCCCAAAACTGACCCTGGACCCCAAAAATTACCCCAGAAGAGACCCCAAAAGTGATGCCAGGAGTGACCACAGGACCCCAGGAGTGACCCCAGGACCCCAAAAGCGACCCCTGGAGTGACCCTAAAAATGACCCTGGGAGTGACCCTAAAGGGACCCCAAAAATGTCCCCAGGAGTGACCCAGGATCCCACAAGGGACCCCAAAAGTGACCCCAGCACCCCAGGAATGACCCCAAAAGTGACCCCTGGACCCCAAAAATGACCCCAGGAGTGACCCCAAAAGTGACCTCAGGAGTGGTCCCAGAAGTGACCCCAGCGCCCCAAAAGTGACCCCAAAAGTGACCCCCGCATCCCAAAAGTGATGCCAGGAATGACCCCAAAAATATCCCCAGAAGTGACCCCAGAAGTGACCTCAGGACCCCAAAACCAACCCAGGAGGGACCTCCAGGACCCCTGAGACTCCAAACCCCACCCAGGACCCCAAAAGTGACCCCAAAACCAAACCAGGACCCCACAAGTGACCCCAAAAGTGACCCAGGACCCAAAAGTGACCCTAAAAGTGACCCAGCACCCCAAAGGTGACCCTGGATGGATCCTTGAGACCCCAAAACTGAACCAGGACCCCAAAACCAAACCAGGACCCCTAAAGTGACCCTGGGTGGAGCCCTGAGACCCCAAAACAGAACCAGGACCCCAAAAGTGACCCCAAAAGTGACCCCAAAAGTGACCCTGGGTGGATCCTCGGGACCCCAAAACCGCCCCAGGACCCCAAAACCACCCCAGAATGGACCCTGAGACCCCAAAACCAACCAGGACCCCAAAAGTGACCCCAAAAGTGACCCAGGACCCCAAAAGTGACCCTGGATGGATCCTTGAGACCCCAAACCAGGACCCCAAACCCAAACCAGGACCCCAAAACCAAACCTGGACCCCAAACCCGACCCAGGACCCCTAAAGTGACCCTAAAAGTGACCCAGGACCCCAAAAGTGACCCCAAAAGTGACCCTGGGTGGATCCTTGAGACCCCAAAACCAAACCAGGACCCCAAAAGTGACCCCAAAAGTGACCCAGGACCCCAAAAGTGACCCTGGGTGGATCCTCGAGACCCCAGAACCAAACCAGGACCCCAAAAGTGACCCTGGATGGAGCTCTGAGACCCCAAAACCAAACCAGGACCCCAAAAGTGACCCCAAAAGTGACCCAGGACCCCAAAGTGACCCTGGGTGGATCCCCCCAAAACCAACCAGGACCCCAAAAAGTGACCCTGGATGGATGAGACCCCAAAAGGACCCCAAAACCAAACAGGATCCCAAAAGTGACCCCAAAAGTGACCCTGGGTGGATCCTTGAGACCCCAAAACCCAACCAGGACCCCAAAGGTGACCCTGAATGGATCCTTGAGACACCAAAACCAAACCAGGACCCCAAAAGTGACCCCAAAAGTGACCCCAAAAGTGACCCTGGGTGGATCCTCGAGACCCCAAAACCAAACCAGGACCCCAAAACCACCCCAGGATGGACCCTGAAACCCCAAAACCCAAAAGTGACCCCAAAACCCCCCCAGACCCCAAAATCCCCAAACCAACCCCAAATCCCCGCTGGGATCCCCAAAATTCCAAAGAAAATCCCCAAAATTTTAAAAACCGAAAAAATTAAAGGGAAATGTCCCAAAAATGCAGAAAAAAATCCTAAAAATGCGACGGGAACCCCGAATTTCATGGGATCCTTTCCTGAAGGAAAAACCCCAAAATTGCGATGAAATACCCCAAAATAAACGGGAAAATATTTAAAAATAAATTTAAAATTGTCTGAATTTAAAGAAAAACCCTAAAAATTCATGGAAACCTCAATAAAAAATTGGGGAAATCCTGAAATTTAAGGGAAATTTCTTTAAAAATTAAGAAAAAAGTTTTAAATTTACAAAAAAGCCCAAATATTTAAGGAAAATTCTTCAAAATTTAATGGGAATTTTTCAAAATTTAAGGAAAATGTCTCAAAAATTTAAAGGAAATCCTCCAAAAATTCAAATTTCCCAAAAATTGAAGGAAAATTCTCAAAAATTTCAGGAAAATCCTTCAAAAATTTACAGAAAAAATTTAAAAATCAGGAAAAATCCTCAAAAAAATTCAAATTTCCCAAAATTTGATGGAAAATTCTCAAAAATTTCAGAAAATCCCAAAAAATTGAAATAAAATCCCTGAAAAATTTCAGGAAAAGCCCCAAAAATTCATGAAAAATCCCCAAAATTTCAGGAAAACCTAAAAATTCAAATTTCCCCAAAATTGATGGGAAAATTCTCAAAAATTGAAGTAAAATCCCCCAAAATTGAAGGAAAATTCCTGAGAATTTTCAGGAAAAGCCCCAAAAATTCAAGAAAAATCCCCAAAATTTCAGGAAAACCTAAAAATTCAAATTTCCCCAAAATTGATGGGAAATTCTCAAAAATTTCAGGAAAATCCCTCAAAAATTTTAATTTTTTTTTTTAATCAGGAAAAAAATCCCCCAAAAATTCAAATTTCTCAAAATTTAATGGAAAATTCTCAAATTTTTCAGAACACCCTCCCCAAATTAAAGAAAAATCCATTTAAAAAATCAGGAAAAATCCCCCAAAAATTCAAATTTCCCAAAATTTGATGGAAAATTCTCAAATATTTCAGGAAAATCCCAAAAAATTGAAATAAAATTCCTGAAAATTTTCAGGAAAAGCCCCAAAAATGTCAGAAAAATCCCAACAATTCCATGGAAAACCCCAGAATTTCAGGAAAATCCCCCCAAATTCCCAATTTTTCCCCAAATTCCCCCTTTCCCCCCCAAAATCCAAACTCCAAACTCAAATTTTTTTGGGAATTTTTATTCCAATCCACCAAAAATTCCGGGAATGGGATGGGAAAAGGGAGGGGATTAAATAAGACAAAAAAGGAGGGAAAAAAGGAAAATCCCAAATTTTTGGGAATTTTTGGGATTTTGGGGAATTTTGGGGGAAATTTTGGGGGGAAATTTTAGGAATTTTCCCCTCATCCCAAAACCAGCAAAAAAAAAGGGGAAAAAATTTGGGATTTGGGATCAAAGCGGTGCCATTTATACAAATATAGTGTTGTAGAAACGGGAATTTTGGGAATTTTGGGGAAATTTGGGAATTTTGGGAATGAAAGGGGAGGGGGTTCGAACCCTGAGCCGCTCCAGGAAATAATTTAGGGAATTTTTTTTAGGGAAATTTTAGGGAATTTTTAGGAATTTTTACAGAATTTTAAGGATTTTTTCAGGAATTTTTTTGAATTTGAAAGGAAATTTTGTGGGAGATTTTAGGGAATTTTTTAGGAATTTTAAGGGAATTTTACAGAATTTTACAGAATTTTTCAGGAATTTTTAGGGAATTTTTTAGGAAAGTTTGGGGAATTTTTTTTCAGGATTTTAAAGGAAATTTTAGAATTTTTAAAAGGAAATTTGGGGGATTTTAAAGGAATTTTTAGGGACTTTCAAAAGAAATTTTTAGGAATTTTTACAAAATTTTAAAGATTTTTGGGGAATTTTTAGGATTTTTAAAGCAAATTTTAGGATTTTTTAGGAAATTTAAAGGAGTTTTTTAGAAAATGCTTTGGGAATTTTTAAGGAATTTTAAAGGACTTTTTTGGGAATTTTTTACAAATTTTTTGGGAAACTAGGAAATTTTTAGCGAATTTTTAGTGATTTTTTAAAGCAATTTTAAGGGAATTTTAGGAAATTTAAAAGAAAATTTTAGGGCATTTTTAAGGACTTCTTTAGGAATTTTTAGGGATTTTTAAAAGGGATTTTTCAGGAAATTTAACAAATTTTGGAGAATTTTTAAAGGGATTTTTAAAGGAATTTTTAGGAAAATTTTTTAGAAAATGTTGGGGAATTTTCAGAATTTTTGGGGAATATTTAGGAAATTTTTTAGGAAATCTTAATGAATTTTTAGGGAATGTATGGGGAGTTTTTAGGGATTTTTTACAAGTTTTTTTAAAATTTATTTTTTAGGAATTTTTAGCGAATTTCCCAGGAAATTTAAAGGAATTTATTGGGAATTTTAAAGGAATTTTTAGGCATTTTAATGGAATTTTTTAGGGAATTTTGGGGAAATTGTAGAGAATTTTAATGCAAATTTTATAAGAAATTTTTGGGAATTATTTTGAATTTTAGAGGGAATTTTTTTGGAATTTTTAGGGAATTTTTTAGGGATTTTTTTGGGATCAAAGTGCCTGGATTGCCACGCCTGGAAGCTCCTTAATTATTATTAATTATTCCTCATTCATTATTAATTATTATTATTATTAATGAAAGATTGGAGCCCTCCCCTAATGAGGGGGGAGGGGCTCTTATTGCCTTGGGGGGGGCCCCTCCCCCCCCTTCCCGAGGGAATTCTGGGAATTCTCAGGGGTGGGGGAGGGGCCTGGGACCCTCTGGAAGGTTCTGGAATTCCACGGAAAGTTCTGGAATTGTTGGATCCCTCTGGAAGCACCTGGAAAGTTCTGGAATTCCATCGAAAATTCTGGAAAGTTCTGGGATTTCATGGTAAGTTCTGGAATTCCCTAGAAAGTTCTGGAATTTTTTGATCCATGTGGAAAGTTCTGGATCCCTGTGGAAGCACCTGGAAAGTTCTGGAATTCCATCGAAAATTCTGGAAAGTTCTGGAATCTCCTGGTAAGTTCCAAAATTCCACCAAAAGTTCTGGAATTTTTGGATCCCTGTGGAAAGTTCTGGAAGCACCTGGAAAGTTCTGGAATTCCATCGAAAATTCTGGAAAGTTCTGGGATTTCATGGTAAGTTCTGGAATTCCATAGAAAGTTCTGGAATTTTTTGATCCCTGTGGAAAGTTCTGGAAGCACCTGGAAAGTTCTGGAATTCCATCGAAAATTCTGGAAGTTCAGGATCTCCATGGAAAGTTCTGGAATTTTGGGATTCCATAGGAAATTTTGGATCCCTGTGGAAGCACCTGGAAAGCTCTGGAAGCTCCTAGAAAATTCTGGAATTCCATCGAAAATTCTGGAAGTTCTGGACCCCTCCCCTCCATGGAAAAGTTTGGAAGTTCTGGAATTCCATAGAAAATTCTGGAAGTTCAGGATCTCCATGGAAAGTTCTGGAATTTTGGGATTCCATAGGAAATTTTGGATCCCTGTGGAAGCACCTGGAAAGTTCTGGAATCTCCTAGAAAATTCTGGAAGTTTTGAAATTCCCATAGAAGGTTCTGGGATCCCTGGAAAGTTCTGGAAGTTCTGGATCGCTGTGGAAGAACCTGGTAACATCTGGAAAGTTCTGGAATTCCATGGAAGATTTTGGAATCCCGTGGGAAGTTCTGGAATTTTTGGATCCCCATAGAAAGTTCTGGAATTCCATGGAAAGTTCTGGAAGTTCTGGAATTCCATAGAAGGTTCTGGATTCCATTAAAAGTTCTGGACCCCCGTGGAAAGTTCTGGAAGTTCTGGAACTCCATGAAAAGTTTTGGATCCTTCTGGAAGGTTCTGGAATTCCATAGAAAATTCTGGAATTCTTTGAATCCCATGGGAAAGTTCTGGATCCCTGCAAGTTTTGGAAGTCCACGGAAGGTTCTGGAATGTTCTGGATCCCCGTTGGAAGCACCTGGAAGTGTCTGGAAAGTTCTGGATTCCATGGAAAGTTCTGGACCTCCATGGAAAATTCTGGAAGTTCTGGATCCCTGCAAGTTTTGGAAGTCCACGGAAGGTTCTGGAATGTTCTGGATCCCTGTCCAAAGTCCTGGGATTCCATGGAATGTTCTGGAATTCTCTGGAACGTTTTGAGTCCCCCTGGAATGTTCTGGAAAGTTCTGAGGCCCTCAGAAACGTTCTGGGAACCACCAGGAATGTTCTGGATCCTTCTGGAACCTTCTGGAAGCTCCTGGATCCCCATGGAAAGTTCTGGATCTGTTGGAGGAGTCTGGAACCTTCTGGAAGATTTTTGGGATCCACCAGGAAAGTTCTGGATCCGCCCCACGGAAAGTTCTGGAAGGTTCTGGATCCATAGGAGGAGTCTGGAAGCTCCTGGAATGTTCTGGATCTCCAGGAAGGGTCTTGGACCTCTTTGGAACCTTCTGGAATTCCATGGAAAGTTCTGGAACCTTCTGGAAGGTTTTGAATCCTTCTGGAATGTTCTGGGTCCATAAGGAAGGTTCTGGAATCCTCTGGAATATTCTGGGAACCGCCAGGAAGGTTCTGGAACTCTCCGGAAGCTCCTGGAACGTTCTGGACCTTTAGGAATGGTCTTGGTTCTCCTTGGAAGGTTCTGGAATGCCCTGGAAAGTTCCGGATCTGTTGGAGGAGTCTGGAACCTTCTGGAAGATTTTTGGGATCCACCAGGAAAGTTCTGGAAGGTTCTGGATCCATAGGAGGAGTCTGGAAGCTCCTGGAATGTTCTGGATCTCCAGGAAAGGTCTTGGACCTCTTTGGAAGCTTCTGGAATTCCATGGAATGTTTTGGATCCTTCTGGAATGTTCTGGATCCTTCTGGAGAAGGTCCATAAGGAACCTTCCTCAGGAAGGTTTTTTTAGATCCACCAGAAAAGGAATGGCCTTGGTCCCCTTTGGAAGGTTCTGGAACTCCATGGAATGTTCTGGCACCCTCAGGAACGTTCCAGATCCACCTGGAATCTTCTGGATCTCCAGGAAGGGTCTTGGTCCCTTCTGGAAGGTTCTGGAAATCCATGGAACTTTCTGGGTCCCTCAGGAGTGGCCTGGGATCCACAGGAAGGCTCTTGATCCTCTTTAGAAGGTTCTGGAAGCTTCTGGAATTCCATGGAAAGTTCTGGGTCCCATCATGAAGGTCTTGGTCCTGTATGGAAAGTTCTGGAACTCCATGGAAGGTTCTGGGTCCCTCAGGATGGTTCTGGGTCCCTCTGGAGCTCCTGATCCCACCAGGAAGGTCCCAGATCCTTCTGGAAAGTTCTGGAACTCCATGGAAAGTTCTGGATCCCTCAGGCACGACCTTGGATCCCTCAGGAATGTTCTGGAACCATAGGAGGCCTCATGGTCCCCTGTGGAAGATTCTGGAAGCTTCTGGAACTCCATGGAAGGTTCTGGGTCCCTCAGGAATGACCTTGGGTCCCTCTGGAATGTTCTGGATCCTTCTGGAAGCTTCTGGAATTCCACAGAATGTTCTGGATCCCTCAGGAACGACCTTGGATCCCTCAGGAATGTTCTGGAACCATAGGAGGCCTCATGGTCCCCTGTGGAAGGTTCTGGAAGCTTCTGGAACTCCATGGAAGGTTCTGGGTTCCTCAGGAACGACCTTGGGTCCCTCTGGAACGTTCTGGATCCTTCTGGAAGCTTCTGGAATTCCATGGAAGGTTCTGGGTCCCTTTGGAGCTCGTAATCCCATCAGGAAGGTTCTGGAACCTTCTGGAATGTTCTGGAGGCACAGGAAGGGTCTTGATCCTCTTTAGAAGCTTCTGGAAGCTTCTGGAATTCCATGGAAGGTTCTGGGTTCCATCATGAAGGTCTTGGTCCTGTATGGAAAGTTCTGGAATTCCATGGAAGGTTCTGGAATTCCATGGAAGGTTCTGGATCCCTCAGGATGGTTCTGGGTCCCTGTGGAGCTCCTGATCCCACCAGGAAGGTCCCGGATCCTTCTGGAAAGTTCTGGAATTCCATGGAACCTTCTGGATCTTCAGGAGAGGTCTCAGATCCCATTTCTCCATCCCAGGAGGAAAATTCTGGATCCCAGTAACTCCCAGTCCATCCCAGTTTGTCCCAGTCCATCCCAGTCCATCCCAGTGTGTCCCAGTCACTCCCAGTTGCTCCCAGTATGTCCCAGTCTGTCCCAGTTCAGGGTTCCTGGTGCTCAGAAGCTCCTGAGAAGATCCTGGAGAAGTTCTAGAGCTGCCGATCTATCCCAATTCCAGGGGGATTTCTCCATCCCAGTCACTCCCAGTTTGTCCCAGTCTCTCCCAGTGACACCCAGTCCATCCCAGTTGCTCCCAGTCACTCCCAGTCCATCCCAGTTTGTCCCAGTTCGTCCCAGTCATTCCCAGTCCGTCCCAGTTCATGGTTCCTGGTGCTTCTGGAATTCCATGGAAGATCCTGGAGAAGTTCTGGATCCCTCAGGATGGTCCTGGGTCCTCTGGAGCTTCTCCATCCCCAGTTGTCCCCAGTTCTGGAAAGTTCCCAGTCCATCCCAGTTTATCCCAGTTAGGGTTCCTGGTCCCATTTCAGCAGCCCCAGGAGGAAAATTCTGGATCCCAGTAACTCCCCAGTCCATCCCAGTCACCCAGTCCATCCTGAGGGATCCCAGGGGGTTTCACTCCATCCCCCAGTCACTCCCAGTGACTCCCAGTTTGTCCCATTCACTCCCAGTTGCTCCCAGTTGCTCCCAGTCCATCCCAGTCCGTCCCAGTCCATCCCAGTTTGTCCCAGTTTGTCCCAGTTAGGGTTCCTAGGTGCTCCCAGTCCATCCCAGTCCATCCCAGTTCATCCCAGTCACGGTTCCTGCTGATCCTGAGGGATCCTGGGGGATTTCTCCATCCCAGTCACTCCCAGTTGCTCCCAGTCACTCCCAGTTCGTCCCAGTTCGTCCCAGTTTGTCCCAATCCATCCCAGTTGCTCCCAGTCCATCCCAGTCCATCCCAGTTTGTCCCAGTCCATCCCAGTTCATGGTTCCTGGTGCTCAGAAGCTCCTGAGAAGATCCTGGAGAAGTTCTAGAGCTGCCGATCCATCCCAATTCCAGGGGATTTCTCCACCCCAGTCCCTCCCAGTCCATCCCAGTTGCTCCCAGTCCATCCCAGTTTGTCCCAGTTTGTCCCAGTTAGGGTTCCTGGTGCTCGGCAGCCCCCGAGAAGATGCGGGCCATGCGGCGCAGCTGCTGATCCTGAGGGATCCAGGGGGATTTCTCCATCCCAGTCGCTCCCAGTCCATCCCAGTCACTCCCAGTTTGTCCCAGTCCATCCCAGTTTGTCCCAGTTAGGGTTCCTGGTGCTCAGCAGCCCCCGAGAAGATCCTGGCCATGCGGTGCAGCTGCTGATCCTGAGGGATCCAGGGGGATTTCTCCATCCCAGTCGCCCCAGTCCATCCCAGTCACTCCCAGTCCATCCCAGTCCATCCCAGTTCATCCCAGTTAGGGTTCCTGGTGCTCGGCAGCCCCCGAGAAGATGCGGGCCATGCGGCGCAGCTGCTGATCCTGAGGGATCCAGGGGGATTTCTCCATCCCAGTCGCTCCCAGTCCATCCCAGTCCATCCCAGTCCATCCCAGTTTGTCCCAGTTCGTCCCAGTTGTTCTGCCGCAGGTTGGCCACCTCGGCCTGCAGGAACACCTTGTCCTGCTTCTCCTGGGGGGAAAAAATGGGGAAAAACAGGAAAAATCCGGAATTTTGGTAAAAATCGGGAATTTGGAAGGATTTTTGGGCAAAAAATGGGAATTTTTTAGCAAAAAAACGGGGATTTTTTAGCTAAAAATTGAGATTTTTTGAAGGGGAAATGTGAATTTTAAAGAGATTTTTTGGGGTTTTTTTAGGAATTTAAGGGGTTTTTTTAATTTTAGGATTTTTACGGGGAAAAATCTGAGATTTTTTTGGAAAAAAAATTAAAATTTTGGGGGAAAAAAATGGGAATTTTTTAAGGTAAAATAGAATTTTTGTAGTGATTTTGGGGTTTTTTTTTAAATTTTTAAATTTCAGGAATTTTAGGAGAAAATGGAAAATTTTGGGGAGAAATCTGGGAATTTGGGGGCATTTTGAGGGGAAAAATTGAGATTTTTTGGCAAAAATTGGGGATTTCTTAAGTAAAAAAATGAATTTTTTTTAATGGAAAAACCTGGAGTTTTGGGGTTTTTTAGGAAATAAAGAAATTTTTTTGAAATTTAAGATTTTAGAGGGAAAAATTGGGAAAAATCCAGGATTTTTGAGTGAAAAAATTGGGATTTTTAGCAAAAAATGGGGATTTTTTAGGTAAAATTTGGATATTTTAGTGATTTTTTGCGGGTTTTTTTGGGAAAAAAGAATTTTTTTTGAAATTTAAGATTTTAGAGGGAAAAATTGGGAAAAATCCAGGATTTTTGAGTGAAAAAATTGGGATTTTTAGCAAAAATTGGGATTTTTTAAGGTAAAATTTGGATATTTTTGGTGATTTTTTGGTGATTTTTAAAGTTTTTTTGAAGTTTAGGATTTTTAATGGGAAAAATCCAGGATTTTTGAATGAAAAAATTGGAATTTTTAGCAAAAAATGGGGATTTTTTAGGCAAAATTTGGATATTTTTTGATTTTTTTGGGTTTTTTTTAGGAAATAAAGAATTTTCTTTTTAATTTAAGATTTTTAGAGGGAAAAATTGGGAAAAATTCAGGATTTTTGAATGAAAAAATTGGAATTTTTAGCAAAAAAATTGGGATTTTTAAGGTAAAATTTGGATATTTTAGGTAATTTTTGGGGTTTTTTTAGGAAATAAAGGATTTTTTTGAAATTTAAGATTTTTAGAGGGAAAAATCCAGAATTTTTGAATGAAAAAATTGGAATTTTTAGCAAAAAATGGAGATTTTTTAGGTAAAATTTGGATATTTTAGTGATTTTTTGGGGTTTTTTTTTAGTTTTTTTGAAGTTTAGGATTTTTAAAGGGAAAATTTGGGAAAAAATCGGGAAAAATCCAGGATTTTTGAATGAAAAAATTGGGATTTTTAGCAAAAAATCGGGATTTTTTAAGGTAAAAAATGGATATTTTAGTGATTTTTTTGAGTTTTGTTTTGAAATAAAGGGATTTTTAGTAAATTTTGGGAATTTTTATCATTGGAAAATGGGAATTTTGGGGAATTTTGGGGGATTTTGGGTTTCCTCACCTTTTTTTTAGGTTTAGCTTTTTAGCTGAAAATCAGAGATTTTTCCAGCTGGGAAAAATTTTTTGGGCAGGTCCAGGGCGGCTGCAGATAGGGCTTTTGGAGGAATTTGGGGTTTTTTTAAAAAAAACGGCAAAAACGGGAAAAAATCAGGAAAAAAAAAAATTTTGGGGCCCCTAAAAATTTGGGGGCCCCAAAAAAATTGAGATTTTTGGCAAATCCTTGTTTTTAAAAAATAATTTTTTTATTTCCCACCTGGAAATTTTGGGGTTTTTAGAAATTGTTCCAATTTTTTTTTTTTCCCCAAATTTTAGAGGGAAAATTTCCAAAAAATTTTCCCCAAAATTTCCCCAAATTTCCCCTTTTTTTCCCCAAAAAATCCCAAAATTTTTCCCCAAACCCCTTAAAATCCCTTCCAATTTTTCTTTTTTTTTTGAAAATTAAGATTTTATCCCCAAAATTGCCCCAAATTCTCTCCCAAAAAATTCCATTTTTTAGCAAAAATCATTTTTAGGTAAAAAATGGATATTTTAAATTTTTTGTGTTTTTAAAGTTTTTTTTTATTTTAATTTTCCCCCTAAAAAATTGTTCCAATTTTCCTTTTTCCTCCCCAAATTTCTTCCCAAAATTCCCCAATTTTCCACTTTTTTACCAAGTTTCTTCCCAAACACCCCAAAATTTCCATTTTTCCCCCCAAATTTTCCTTTTTCCTCCCCAAATTCCATCCCAAAATTCTTTCCCCAAACCCCTAAAAATCCCTTCCAATTTCTCTTTTCCCTCCAAATCCCCATTTTATCCCCAAAAATTGGGAAATTTTCCCAAAAATCCAGAAAATTCATTTTTTGCCCAAAATTTGGATTTTTTAGTGAATTTTTGGGGTTTTTTTTAAAAAATGGTTCAAATTTTCCTTTTTCCTCCCCAAATTTCTTCCCAAAATTCCCCAATTTTCCACTTTTTTTCCGAGTTCCTTCCCACACATCCCAAAATTTCCATTTTTCCCCCAAATTCCATCCCAAAATTCCACAAATTTCACATTTTTGCCCAAAATTCTTTCCCCAAACCCCTAAAAATCCCTTCCAATTTCTCTTTTCCCTCCAAATCCCCATTTTATCCCCAAAATTGCCCCAAATTCTCTCCCAAAATTCCAGAAAATTCATTTTTGCCCCAAAATTCTTATTTCTCACCGAAATTTCCAATTTTTCCCCTTAAAAATTGTTCCAATTTTCCTTTTCACCCCAATTCCTTCCCAAAATTCCCACTTTCCCCCCAAATTTCCTCCCAAATTCCACTCCAAAATTCCCCAAAATTCCCATTTTTAATGGGAAAAATTTTCCCCCCCAAAATTTTGAAATTTTCCCCAAATCCTCCCTTTTTCACTCCCAAATTTCCAGTTTTCCCACCCAAAATTCCCCTTTCCCACCCCCAAAATTCCCATTTTCTCCCCTAAATTTTCCCTTTTATCTCCCCAAATTTCCATTCCCCCCAAATTTCCTTTTATCCCCCCAAAAATTCCTACTTTTTCTCCCAAAAATCCATTTCACCCCCAAATTCTCATTTCCCCTCCCTAAATTCCCTCAATTTTTTCCAGAATTTCGATTTTTTTCCCCCCAAAATTCCGATTTTTCTCCCAAAATCCCCAAATTTCCTTTTCCCACCTTAAATTTCCATTTTTCTCCCCAAATCCTCCATTTTCCCTCCTTAAAATCCCATTTTTTCCCCAAATCCTCCCTTGTTCAGTCCCAAAAATTCCCTTTTTTCCCCAAATTCCCCCCCAAATTCCTTTTCCACCCCCAAATTCCCATTTCCCCCAAAATCCCCCCAAATTTCCCATTTCCCCCCCAAAATCCTCCCAAATTCCCAATTTTTTTGTTTTGAAAATTCCTATTTTATAAATTTTGGAAATTCCCATTTCCCCCAAAATTCCCATTTTGGGGAATCCCCCATTTTCCTCCCAAATTTCCCATTTCCCCCCAAAATCTCCCAAATTTCCCATTTTTCCTCCCAAATTTCCCATTTTCCCCCAAAATCCTCCCAATTTCCCCATTTTCCCCCCATTTTTTGGCCCCAAAATTTTCCCCAAAATCCCCATTTTTCCTCCCAAATTTTTTTCCCCCCAAATCCTCCTAAAATTTTATTTTCCTCCCAAAATTTCCATTTTTTCCCCAAAAAATCCCCCAAAATTCCCATTTTTCCCCCCAAATTTCCTTTTCCCCCAAAATTCCCATTTTCCCCCCAAAATTCCCCTTTTCCCCCCAAAATCCCCAAAATATCCCATTTCCCCAAAATCCCCCAAAACCCCCAAAATCCCCCCCAAAATTCCCTTTTCCCCCAAAATTTCCATTTTATCCCCCAAAATTGGGGTTTGGGCGGTTCCTCCCAAAATTCCCGAAAATTCATGGGGGAGGGGCCAAATCCTTTTTAAAGGGCCAAATTTCCAATGAGAACCCTAAATTTCGCTGCACTTTTGGCCAAAATTCACCCAAAATTATCCAAAATTCACCCAAAAATATCCCAAAATTATCCCAAAATCCGCCCCCAAATATCATCAAATTAGCACAAAATTATCCCAAAAAAATATCCCAAAATTACCCCAAAAATTCACCCAAAATTATCCCAAATGACCCCAGAGAGAACAGGGACACGGCTCGCTGCACTGAAACGGCCAAAAATACCCAAAATTCACCCAAAATTATCCAAAATTATCCCAAAATTACCCAAAATTACCCCAGAGAGAACAGGGACACGGCTCGCTGCACTGAAATGGCCAAAAATTCACCCAAAATTATCCAAAATTCACCCAAAATCCGCCCCCAAATATCCTCAAATTAGCACAAAATTATCCCAAAAAATATCCCAAAATTACCCCAAAAATTCACCCAAAATATCCCAAAATTCACCCAAAATTCACCAAATATATCCCAAAATTCACCCAAAATTATCCCAATTTACCCCAGAGAGAACAGGGACACGGCTCGCTGCACTGAAACACCCAAAAATACCCAAAATTCACCCAAAATTATCCAAAATTATCCCAAATTACCCCAGAGAGAACAGGGACACGGCTCGCTGCACTGAAACCCAAAAATTCACCCAAAATTATCCAAAATTCACCCAAAATTATCCCAAAATTCACCCCAAAATACCCAAAATTACCCCAGAGAAATCCTCCACGGCTCCACTGGAACCCAAAAATTCACCCAAAATTCACCCAAAATTATCCAAAAATCACCCAAAATTATCCCAAATTACCCCAGAGAGAACAGGGACACGGCTCGCTGAACTGGAACCCAAAAATACCCAAAATTATCCAAAAATATCCCAAAATTATCCCAAAATTATCCCAAAATCCGCCCCCAAATATCCTCAAATTAGCACAAAATTATCCCAAAAAAAATCCCAAAATTACCCCGAAAATTCACCCAAAATATCCCAAAATTCACCCAAAATTCACCAAATATATCCCAAAATTCACCCAAAATTATCCCAATTTACCCCAGAGAGAACAGGGACATGGCTCGCTGCACTGAAACACCCAAAAATACCCAAAATTCACCCAAAATTATCCAAAATTATCCCAAATTACCCCAGAGAGTACAGGGACACGGCTCGCTGCACTGAAACGGCCAAAAATTCACCCAAAATTATCCAAAATTCACCCAAAAATATCCCAAAATTATCCCAAAATCCGCCCCCAAATATCCTCAAATTAGCACAAAATTATCCCAAAAAAAATCCCAAAATTACCCCGAAAATTCACCCAAAATATCCCAAAATTCACCCAAAATTCACCAAATATATCCCAAAATTCACCCAAAATTATCCCAATTTACCCCAGAGAGAACAGGGACATGGCTCGCTGCACTGAAACACCCAAAAATACCCAAAATTCACCCAAAATTATCCAAAATTATCCCAAATTACCCCAAGAGTTAGGGACACGGCTCCCCTGAAACCCAAAAATTCACCCAAAATTATCCAAAATTCACCCAAAATTATCCCAAAATTCACCCCAAAATACCCAAAATTACCCCAGAGAGAACAGGGACACGGCTCGCTGCACTGGAACCCAAAAATTCACCCAAAATTCACCCAAAATTATCCAAAAATCACCCAAAATTATCCCAAATTACCCCAGAGAGAACAGGGACACGGCTCGCTGCACTGGAACAGCCAAAAATTCACCCAAAATTATCCCAAAATGTCCCAAAATTATCCAAAAATATCCCAAAATTATCCCAAATTACCCCAGAGAATATCCCAAAAATTCACTGCAAAAATCCCAAAAATTCACCCAAAATTATCCAAAAATATCCAAAATTCACCCAAAATTATCCCAAAAATATCCCAAAATCCGCCCCCAAATATCCTCAAATTAGCACAAAATTATCCCAAAAAAAATCCCAAAATTACCCCAAAAATTCACCCAAAATTCACCTAAAAATTCCCAAAATTACCCCAGAGAGAACAGGGACACGGCTCGCTGCACTGAAACGGCCAAAAATACCCAAAAATTCACCCAAAATTATCCAAAATTATCCCAAATTACCCCAGAGAGAACAGGGACACGGCTCGCTGCACTGGAACCCAAAAATACCCAAAATTTTCCAAAAATGTCCCAAAATTATCCCAAAATCCGCCCCCAAATATCCTCAAATTAGCACAAAATTATCCCAAAAAAAATCCCAAAATTACCCCAAAAATTCACCCAAAATTCACCTAAAAATACCCAAAATTACCCCAGAGAGAACAGGGACACGGCTCGATGAACTGGAACCCAAAAATACCCAAAATTCACCCAAAATTCACCCAAAAATACCCAAAATTACCCCAGAGAGAACAGGGACACGGCTCGCTGCACTGGAACCCAAAAATTCACCCAAAATTATCCAAAATTATCCCCAAAATTCACCCAAAATTCACCCAAAATATCCCAAAATTATCCCAAAATCCGCCCCCAAATATCCTCAAATTAGCACAAAATTATCCTAAAAAATATCCCAAAATTATCCAAAAATTCACCCAAAATTCACCTAAAAATACCCAAAATTACCCCAGAGAGAACAGGGACACGGCTCGCTGCACTGAAACACCCAAAAATACCCAAAATTACCCCAAAATATCCCAAAATTATCCCTGAAATTCCCCCCAAATTACCTCGAAATTAACCCAAAAATTAGCCCAAAATTATCCAAAAAACCACCCCAAAAATATCCTAAAATCAGCCCAAAAATGACCCCAAGATTATTACAAAAATATCTCAAAATTGGCCCAGAAATATTCCAGAATTAACCCCCAATTAGGCCAAAATCAGCCCAAAAAATCCCAAAAATATTAAAAAAGTAACCCCAAAAATCACCCCAAAAATCCCAAAATTATCCAAAAAATCACCCGAAAATATTGCAAAATCAGCCCAAAAATATCCCAAAATTATCACAAAAAATACCTCAAAAACCACCCCAAAATATCCCCAAAATCACCCCAAAAATCCCCAAAAATATTCAAAAAATAACCCAAAATTATTCCAAAAATCACCCCCAAATCAGCCCAAAAATCAACCCAAAAATGACCCCAAAATTACCCCAAAAGCCACCCTAAAAATATCCCCAAATCACCCCAAAATTACCTCAAAATTAGCCCAAAAATATCCCAGAATTAACCCCAAATTAGCCCCAAAAAATCCCCAAAATATTCAAAAAACAACCCTAAAAACCACCCAAAAAATCCTAAAATTATCCAAAAAATCACCCAAAAATATCCCAAAATTACCACAGAAAATACCTCAAAAACCACCCCAAAATCACCCCAAAATATCCCAAAATCACCCCAAAAAATCCCCAAAATATTCAAAAATTATCCCAAAATCCCCCAAAAATCCCCAAAAATCAACTCCAAACCACCCCAAAACCCCCAAATTTCCCATTTTTCCCCTATTTTCCCATTTTTTCCCCGAATTTTCTCATTTTTTGCCCAAATTTTTGCCGGAATTTTCCCATTTTTTCCCCAAATTTTCCCGATTTTTTTGCCCAAATTTTCCCGAATTTTTGCCCAAATTTTCCCGAATTTTTGCCCAAATTTTCCCGAATTTTTGGCCAAATTTTCCCGAATTTTTGGCCAAATTTTCTAATTTTTTCCAGAATTTTCCCATTTTTTGCCGGAATTTTCCCATTTTTTGCTTCTCTTTTTTGTCCAAATTTTCCAATTTTTTGGCCAAATTTTCCCGAATTTTTGGCCAAATTTTCCCAAATTTTTGGCCAAATTTTCTCATTTTTTGCCGGAATTTTCTCATTTTTTCCCCGAATTTTCTCTTTTTTTTGCCGGAATTTTCCCAATTTTTGCCCAAATTTTCCCATTTTTTGCTTCTCTTTTTTGTCCAAATTTTCTCATTTTTTGCCCCAATTTTCTCTTTTTTTTCCCCGAATATTTTCATTTTTTTGCCCAAATTTTCCCATTTTTTGCCGGAATTTTCCCTTTTTTTGCCGGAATTTTCCCTTTTTTTGCCCGAATTTTCCCATTTTTTTGCCCGAATTTTCCCATTTTTTGCCAAAATTTTCCCAATTTTTGCCCGAATTTTCCCGAATTTTTTCCCCGAATTTTCTCTTTTTTTGCCCAAATTTTCCCATTTTTTTGCCCAAATTTTCGCTTTTTTTGCCCCAATTTTTGCCGGAATTTTCCCATTTTTTTCCCAAATTTTCCCGATTTTTTTGCCCAAATTTTCCCGAATTTTTGGCCAAATTTTCCCATTTTTGCCCAAATTTTCCCATTTTTTGCCCAAACTTTCCCATTTTTTGCTTCTCTTTTTTGTCCAAATTTTCCCATTTTTTTGCCCAAATTTTCCCATTTTTTGCCCGAATTTTCCCATTTTTGCTTGAATTCTCCCATTTTTTTGCCCAAATTTTCCCGAATTTTTTGGCCAAATTTTCCCGAATTTTTTGCCCAAATTTTCCTGAATTTTTTGCCCAAATTTTCCCGAATTTTTGGCCAGATTTTCTCATTTTTTGCCCAAATTTTCCCATTTTTCGCCGGAAATTTTTCCATTTTTTCCCCAATTTTCCCATTTTTTTCCCAAATTTTCCCATTTTTTGCCCGAATTTTCCCCATTTTTTCCCAAACTTTCCCATTTTTTTCCCCAAATTTTCCCATTTTTTGCCGTAAATTTTCCCATTTTTTGCTTCTCTTTTTTTGTCCAAATTTTCCCATTTTTGCCCAAATTTTCTCATTCTTTCCCCGAATTTTCCCATTTTCTGCCCGAATATTTTCATTTTTTGCCAAATTTCCCCATTTTTGCCCAAATTTCCCCATTTTTGCCCCGTTCTCACCTTCGTAGGCCTTGGCGGCGCTGACGAGCGTCGCCCACTCCAGCCCGGCCGTGTCGGGCAGCGGCATCAGCCCAGGGTCCAGCCTGGCCACGGGGCCTGGAAACGGGAAAAAATCCCAAAAAATCCCCAAAAAATCCCAAAATTCCACAAATTCCCCAATCACCCCAAATCTCCCAGCAATTCCCAAAAAAATCCCCCAAAAATCCCCCCAAAATTCCGCATTTTTCTGCCCAAAATTCCCATTTTTCTGCTCAAAATCCATCCCCAAAATCCAAACTTTCCAACCCAAATTCCCCCCAAAATCCAAAAAAATCCACAACTCCCAAAAATTCCCAAAAATTCAAAAAAATCCCAGATAAAATATTCAAACTTTTTTTTAAAAAATCCCATTTTTCTGCTCAAAATCCACCCCAAAATCCTGATTTTCCGACCCCTGATTTCCCCAAAAAATCAAAAAAGAATCCACAAATTCCAAAATTTCCCAAAATTCCCCAAATTCCCCAAAAATCCGCGTTAAATATTCCAAAAAACACCCAAAATTCCCATTTTTTACTCAAAATCCCCCCAAAATCCCGATTTTCTCAACGCACATTTCCCTCAAAATGAACCAATCCCAAAAATTCCCAAAAATACCAAATATTCCCCAAAAATCTGGGTAAAAATATTCCGAAATTCCCAAAAATTCCCATTTTTTACCCCAATCCGGCAAGGGGATGGGCCCAATCCAACCCCAAAATTCCTGGAAAGGGGAAAAAATCCCAAAAAAATCCCAAAAATTCCCAAAAATTCCCAAAATTCCCCAAATCCTAAAAGACCCTAAAAACCTGGCCTTGAAATCCCCCAAAAATCCCATTTTTTCTGCCCAAAATTCCATTTTTCCTGCTCAAAATCCACCCCAAAATCCCAATTTTCCACCCCGAATTTTCCCCCAAATTGACAAATCCCAAAAAATCCCCAAATCCCAAAAAATCCCCAAAAAAATCCCTATAAAAATGGGGTTGAAATCCCCAAAAAATCCCATTTTCCCTTCAAAAATCCTGATTTTTTATTCAAAATTTGCCCCAAAATCTCCATTTTCCAACCCAAAATTCCCATTTTTTACCCCAAATGCGGCAGCAGCATCAGCCCCGGGTCCAGCCTGGCCACGGGGCCTGGAAAGGGGAAAAAATCCCAAAAAAATCCCCAAAATTCCCAAAATTCCACAAATCCCAAAATTCCCCCAAAATCCCCCAAAATTACTCAAGAAATCCCAAAAAATTCCTTAAAAATTCCCCGCAAAATTCCTAAAAAATTCCAAAAAATCCCCCCAAATCCTCAAAAATTACCCAAAAAATTCCTAAAAAATTCCCCAATATATCCCAAAAAATTCCCCAAAAATTCCCCAAAATTAAAAAAAAATCCCCCCAAAATCCCCCCAAATTACCCAAAAAATTCCCAAAAAGATCCCAAAAAATCCCCCAATATATCCGAAAAATTGCTTAAAAAATCCCCAAAAATCCCCAAAAATTCCCTAAAATTAAAAAAAAAACAAACCCGAAATTACCCAAAATTACACAAAAAATTCCCAAAAAATTCCCCAATATATCCCGAAAAATTCCCCAAAAATTTCTTAAAAATCCCCCCACAATTCCCCAAAATTACCCTAAAAATTCCCTAAAATTCAAAAAAATTCCCCAAAAATTCCCCAAAATTAAAAAAAAACCCCCCGAAATCCCCCAAAATTACCCCAAAAAATTTCCCAAAAATTCCTTAAGAATTCCAAAAATTCCTTAAAAATTCCCTCAAAAATTCCCAAAAATTTCAAAAAAATCCCCCCAAAATTACCAAAAAAATCCCAAAAATCCCAAAAATCCCCAATTTATCCCCCAAAAAAAAATTGCACTCCAAAAATTCCCCCAAAAATCCCCAAAAATACCCCAAAATTAAAAAAAAAACCCCAAAATTACCAAAAAAAATCCCCAAACAATTCCCAAAAAATCCCCCAAAAATCCCCCAAAATGAAAAAATTAAAAAAAAATCACCCCAAAAATTCCCAAAAAATTCCTAAAAATTCCGCCAATATATCCCAAAAAATTCCCCAAAAATTCCTTAAAAATCCCCCCAAAATCCCCCAAAATCACTAAAAAAATCCCAAAAAATTCATTAAAAATCCACCAAAAATCCCAATAAAAGCCCCCAAAATCCCCCAAAAATTCCCAAAAATTCCCCAAAATTCCCCAAATTCCCAAATTTTCCCCAAATTCCCCAAAATTCCCAAATTTCGCACCTTTCCTGCTGTGGGCTCGGTGCCGCTCTCTCCTGTTGGGCCGCGCGTTCCGGCTGCCCCCGCTGCCGCCTCCGGGAAATGCCCCAGAATTCCCAGAAAATGCCCCCAAAAATCCCCAAAATTCCCCAAAATTCCCAATAAAATTCTATAAAATAATTCCCCTAAAATTTCCAAAAATTCCCCAAAAAATCTCCCAAAAAATTCCCAAAATTCTCCAAAAAATCTCCTAAAATTCCCCAAAAATCGTGAAAATCTTCTAAAAATTCCTTAAATATCCTCCCAAAAATCCCCCAAAATCTCCCAAAATTCCACAAAAAATTCCTAAAAAATCCCTCAATATATCCCAAAAAATTCCTTTACAATTCCCCCGAAAATTCCTAAAAAATCCCCCTAAATCCCCTAAAATTACCAAAAAAATTCCCAAAATATTCCCCAATATATCCCAAAAAATTCCCCAAAAATTCCTTTAAAATTCCGCCAAAATTCCCCAAAATTAAAAAATAATCCCCCCAAATCCCCCAAAATTACCCAAAGAAATCCCCAAAAATTCCCAAAAAATCCCCAAAATTCCTTTAAAATCCCCCAAAAATTCCCTAAAATTCAATAAAAATCCCAAAAAATTACCAAAAAAAATCCCCAAAAAATTCCTAAAAAATCCCAAAAAATTCCCCCAAAAATTCCCCAAAATTCAAAAGAAATCCCCCTGAAATCCCCCAAAAAATCCCAAAAAATTCCTAAAAAATCCCCCAAAAATCCCAATAAAACCCCCAAAAATTCCCCAAAATTCCCCCAAAATTACCCAAAAAATTCTCAAGAAAATTCCCTAAAAATTCCCCAAAAATTCCTTTAAAATCTCCCCAAAATCCCCCCAATATTCCCCAAAAATTCCTAAAAATTCCCAAAATTGTCCCAAAAAAACCCCAAAATTAAAAAAAAACCCCAAAACCCCCAAAATACCCCAAAATTTTCAAAACAATTCCTAAAAATTCCCCAAAAATCCCCAAAATTCCCAAAATTCCCAAAATTCCCCAAAATTCCTGTTGTCGGCTCCCAAAATTCCCTAAAATCACCCCAAAATTCCCCCAAAATCCCCCAAAATTCCCAAAAATTCCCCAAAATTCCCCCCAAATTCCCCAAAATTCCCAAAAAAATTCCAAAATTCCTGCAAAATTGGGGAAAAAAGGGAAAAATTTCCTAAAATGGGAAAATTTGGAATTTCTGGGATTTTCGGGATCTTGGTGTTGGAAATCTTGGAAAAAAATTGGGAATTTTTGAGGTTTTCCGTGAAAAAATGAGGGAAAAATCCCAATTTTTCCATGGAAAATTAGGAAAAAATTTAGATTATTTTTTTTAAAAAAATGGAAATTTCCCAGATTTTTCTCCTCATTTTTTATGGAAAAATCAGGGAAAAATCAGGGAAAAATCAGAATAAAAAGGGAAATAATGGGAAAAATCAGGGAAAAAATCAGGGAAAAATCAGGGGAAAAATCAGAATAAAAGGGGAAAAAATGGGGAAAAAATCAGGAAAAAAATCAGGGAAAAATCAGGGAAAAAATCAGGGAAAAATCAGAATAAAAGGGGAAATAATGGGAAAAAATCAGGGAAAAATCAGGGAAAAAATCAGAACAAAATCAGAATAAAAGGGGAAATAATGGGAAAAATCAGGGGAAAAATCAGAATAAAAAGGGAAATAATGAGAAAAAATCAGGAAAAAATCAGGGAAAAATCAGGGAAAAATCAGGGAAAAATCAGGGGAAAAATCAGGGAAAAATCAGGGGAAAAATCAGGGGAAAAATCAGGGAAAAATCAGGGAAAAATCAGGGAAAAATCAGGGAAAAATCAGAATAAAAGGGGAAAAAATGGGAAAAAATCAGGGAAAAATCAGGGAAAAATCAGGGAAAAATCAGAATAAAAGGGGAAATAATGGGAAAAATCAGGGAAAAATCAGGGAAAAAATCAGGGAAAAATCAGGGAAAAATCAGGAAAAAATCAGAATAAAAGAGGAAATAATGGGAAAAAATCAGGGAAAAAATCAGGGAAAAAATCAGGGAAAAATCAGGGGAAAATCAGGGAAAAAATTGGAATAAAAGGGGAAAATAATGGGAAAAATCGGGGGAAAAATCAGGGAAAAATCAGAATAAAAAGGGAAATAATGGGAAAAATCAGGGGAAAATCAGGGGAAAATCAGGGAAAAATCAGGGAAAAAATCAGGGAAAAAATCAGAATAAAAGGGGAAAAATCAGGGAAAAATCAGGGAAAAATCAGGGAAAAATCAGGGAAAAAATCAGGAAAAAATCAGAATAAAAGGGGAAATAATGGGAAAAATCAGGGAAAAAATCGGGAAAAAATCAGGGAAAAATCAGGGGAAAAATCAGGGAAAAATCAGAATAAAAGGGGAAAGAATGGGGGAAAAATCAGGGAAAAATCAGGGAAAAATCAGGGAAAAAATCAGGGAAAAATCAGAATAAAAGGGGAAAGAATGGGGGAAAAATCAGGGAAAAATCAGGGAAAAATCAGAATAAAAGGGGAAATAATGGGAAAAAATCAGGGAAAAATCAGAATAAAAGGGGAAATAATGGGAAAAAATCAGGGGAAAAATCAGGGGAAAAATTTGGAAAAATTCATTTGAAAAATCAGAATTTTGGGAAAAATTGGGAAAATCAGGGAAAAAATCAGGAAAAAATCAGGGAAAAAATTTGAAAAATTCCAATAAAAGGGAAATTTGGGGAAAAAATCAGGGAAAAATTTTGAAAAATCAGAATTTTGGGGCTAAATCAAAAATCAAAAAAATCAGGGGAAAATCAGGACCTAAAACCAGAATTTTTGCAATTTGGGGTTCAGGAAAAAAAAGGGAAAAATTGGGAAAAATCAGGGAAAAATCAGAATAAAAGGGGAAAGAATGGGGAAAAATCAGGGAAAAATCAGGGAAAAATTGGGAAAAAAATCCCATTTTTTCCCCCTGGAAAATTCAAAAATGGGGAAAAATTTTGGGGCTAAAAATTCAAAAAATCAGAATTTTGGAAATAAAAAAAATCAGGGAAAAATTTTGGGAAAAATTTGGGGTTCAGAATAAAAGGGGAAATTTTGGGAAAAAATCAGGGGAAAAATCCCCAAAAATTTAAAAGGGAAAAATCATGGAAAAATCAGGGAAAAAAAATCAGGGAAAAAAAATAAAATTTAATAGGGAAAAATCAGGGCTAAAAAATCAGGGGAAAATTTTGGGAAAAAATCAGGAAAAAATCAGAATAAAAAAATAATGGGGAAAATTCAGGAAAAATTGGGGGAAAAATCCGAATAAAAGGGAAAAATCAGGGAAAAATCAGGGAAAAAATCAGAATAAAAGGGAAAATAATGGGAAAAAATCAGGGAAAAATCAGGAAAAAATCAAAATAAAAGGGGAAATAATGGGGAAAATAATGGGAAAATCCTGGAAAAAAAATCATTTTTGCCATTTTTGGGAAAAAAAAAAATCAAAATAAAAGGGGGAAAATTTGGGAAAAATCAGGGAAAAATCAGGGAAAAAATTGGAATAAAAGGGGAAAATAATGGGAAAAATCAGGGAAAAATCAGGGGAAAATCAGGGAAAATCAGGGAAAAAATCAGGGAAAAAATCAGGGAAAAATCAGAATAAAAGGGGAAAATAATGGGGAAAATTCAGGGAAAAAATCCGAATAAAAGGGGGAAAAATCAGGGAAAAATCAGAATAAAAGGGGAAAATAATGGGAAAAATGAGGGGAAAAAATGAGGGAAAATCAGGGAAAAATCAGGGAAAAATCAGGGAAAAAAATCAGAATAAAAAGGGGAAATAATGGGAAAAATCAGGGAAAAATCAGGGAAAAATCAGGGAAAAATCAGGGAAAAAATCAGAATAAAAGGGGAAAGAATGGGGAAAATCAGGGGAAAATCAGAATAAAAGAGGAAAAAATCAGGGAAAAAATCAGGGGAAAAATCAGAATAAAAGGGGAAATAATGGGAAAAATCAGGGAAAAACCAGGGAAAAAATTAAGGAAAAATCAGAATAAAAGGGGAAATAATGGGAAAAAATAATGGGAAAAATCAGGGAAAAAATCAGAATAAAAGGGGAAAATAATGGGAAAAATCAGGGAAAAATCTGGGAAAAATCAGGGAAAAATCAGGGAAAAATCAGGGAAAAATCAGGGAAAAATCGGGAAAATCAGAATAAAAGGGGAAATAATGGGAAAAAATCAGGGGAAAAATCAGGGAAAAATCAGAATAAAAGGGGAAAAAATCATGGAAAAATCAGGGAAAATCAGGGAAAAATCAGGGAAAAAATCAGAATAAAATGGGAAATAATGGGAAAAAATCAGGGAAAAATCAGGGGAAAATCAGAATAAAAGGGGAAATAATGGGAAAAATCAGGGGAAAAATCAAGGAAAAATTTGGGAAAAATCAGGGAAAAATCAGGGGAAAAATCAGGGGAAAATCAGAATAAAAGGGGAAATAAAGGGAAAAAATCAGGGAAAAATCAGAATAAAAGGGAAAATAATGGGAAAAAATCAGGGAAAAAATCAGGGAAAAAATCAGGGGAAAATCAGGGAAAAATCCGAATAAAAGGGGAAATAATGGGAAAAATCAGGGAAAAAATCAGGGAAAAAATCAGGGAAAAAATCGGAATAAAAGGGGAAATAATGGGAAAAAATAATGGGAAAAATCAGAATAAAAGGGGAAAATAATGGGGAAAATTCAAAAAAAATCAAATTTGGGGAAATTTTGGGAAAAATCAGGGAAAAAACCAGGAAAAAAAATTTGGGAAAAATTTTAAAAAAAATAATGGGAAAAATCAGAATAAAATGCTAAAGAATGGGGAAAAATCAGGGAAAAATCAGGGAAAAATCAGGGAAAAAAATCAGGGAAAAATCAGGGAAAAAATCCGAATAAAAGGGGAAATAATGGGAAAAAATCAGGGAAAAATCAGGGAAAAATCAGGGAAAAATCAGGGAAAAAATCAGAATAAAAGGGGAAATAATGGGAAAAATTCAGGGAAAAATCAGGGAAAAATCAGGGAAAAAATCAGAATAAAAGGGGAAATAATGGGAAAAAATAATGGGAAAAATCAGGGAAAAATCAGGGAAAAATCAGGGGAAAAATCAGGGGAAAATCAGAATAAAAGGGGAAATAATGGGAAAAAATCAGGGAAAAATCAGGGGAAAATCAGGGAAAAATCAGGGAAAAATTGGAATAAAAGGGGAAAATAATGGGAAAAATCAGAGAAAAAATCAGGGAAAAATCAGAATAAAAGAGGAAATAATGGGAAAAATCAGGGGAAAATCAGGGGAAAATCAGGGAAAAATCAGGGAAAAAATCAGGGAAAAAATCAGAATAAAAGGGGAAAAATCAGGGAAAAATCAGGGGAAAATCAGGTAAAAAAATCAGAATAAAAGGGGAAATAATGGGAAAAATCAGGGAAAAAATCAGGGAAAAATCAGGGAAAAAATCAGGGAAAAATCAGAATAAAAGGGGAAAATAATGGGAAAAATCAGGGAAAAATCAGGGAAAAAATCAGGGAAAAATCAAAAAATCAGAATAAAAAAATAATGGGAAAAATCCCCAAAAATCCCCAAAAAATCAGAACAAAATCAGAAAAAAATCCCAATAATGGGAAAAATCCCAAAAATCAGAATAAAAGGGAAAAAATGAGAAAAAATCAGGAAAAAATTTAAAAAAATCCCAAAATCAGGGAAAAATCAGGGAAAAATCAGGAAAAAAATCCCATTAAAATCAGGGAAAAATCCAGGGAAAAATCAGGGAAAAATCAGGAAAAATCAGAATAAAAGGGAAAAATGGGAAAAAATTAAAAATCCCATCAGGGAAAAATCAGGGAAAAATCAGGAAAAAAATCAGAATAAAAAAATAATTCAAAATCAGGGGAAAAATGGGGAAAAATTTTGGGAAAAATTTGGGAAAAAATCCAGGAAAAATCCCCAAAAAAAAAAAAAAAATTTGGGAAAAATCCCATTAATGGGGAAAATCAAAAAATTTTCCTCAAAATCCCATTCAAATTTTCGCCATTTTTGGACCTAAAACCTCCGAATTTTTGCATTTTGGGGTTGGAAAATTTGGGAATTTTAGGAAATTTGGGGATTGGGAAAATTCCTGGAATTTCAGGGAGAAAATTTGAGAAAAATCCCATTTTTATCCCAAAAAAATTCAAAAAAATTGCCATTTTTGGGCTAAAAAAAATCAAATTTAAATCCCATTTTGGACCTAAAACCTCCGAATTTTGCATTTTGCCCAAAAAATTTGGGAATTTTTGGAATTTGGGATACAACGTTCGGAAATTTCAGGGAAAAATTTGAGATTTTCCCAAAAAATTCAAAATTTTGCCAAAAAAAATTCAAAAAAAAATTTGACCTAAAAATCTCCAAATTTTTGCAAAATTGGAAAATTTGGGAATTTTAGGGAATTTTTTGGGAATTTGGGAAATTCCCAAAAAATTTGAAATTTTCCCATTTTTCAGGGAAAAAATTTGAGCTAAAAATTCAAAATTTTTAAAATCCACTAAAACCTCCATTAAAATTGCATTTTGGGGTTAAAATCCGGAGCTTTTTGGCTTTTGAATTGGGAAAATTTCAGGATAGAAATTTTTTTCCCATTTTTACCCTGAAAAAATTTTGAAAAAATTCAAAAAAATCTATTTTTTGGACCTAAAACCTCCGGGATTTTTGCATTTTGGGGTTGGAAAAAAATTTTGGGAAAATTTTTGGAATTTTGGAAATTCCTGGAATTTCAGGGAAAAATTGAAATTTTCCAAAAATCCCAAAAAATCATTTTGGGGCTAAAAAAATTCAAATTTTGCCATTTTGGACCTAAAACCTCCGAAAATTTTGGGGTTGGAAAAATTTTGGGAAAATCAGAAAAATTTTAAAATTTGAAAAATCCCATTTTTTACCCTGAAAATTCAATTTTTGCCAAAATTGGGGCTAAAAATTCAAATTTTCGCCAAAAAAACCTCCGGATTTTTTGCATTTTGGGGTTGGAAAATTTGGGAATTTTGGGAAAAAAATTCCTGGAATTTCAAAAAATTTGAAATTTTCCCATTTTGGAAATTTTTTGGCCATTTTGGAAAAACCTCAGGAATTTTTGCATTTTGGGGTTGGAAAATTTGGGAATTTTGGGAATTTGGGAATTGCGGAAATTCCTGGAATTTCGGGGAGAAAATTTGAGATTTTCCACCATTTTTGGGGCTAAAAAATTCAAATTTTTGCCATTTTTGGGGCTAAAAAATTCAAATTTTCGCCATTTTTGGACCTAAAACCTCCGGAATTTTTGCATTTTGGGGTTGGAAAATTTGGGAATTTTGGGAAAACATTTTGGGAAAACCTGTCACCGGGAAAATTTCATCAGAAATTCCAAAAAAAAAATTTAAAAATTTGGGGGAAAAATTGGGAATTTTGCATTTGAAATCAGGAAAAATTGGGAAAAAAAATTCCTGGAATTTCAAATCCCAAAAATTTCCATTTTTGGAAAAAAAATCCATTTTTGCCAAAATCCTAAAAAATCCAAATTTTGCAAATTTTTGGACCTAAAACCCCAAAAAATTTTGGGGTTAAAATTTGGGAAAAATTTTTGGATTAAAATCCCATTAAAATTCCCAAAAAAATTTGAAAAATCCCATTTTAAAAAAACCCCAAAAATCTCATTTTGAGGCAAAAATTCCATTTTTTTCCCATTTTTGGAAAAACCTCCCATTTTTGCATTTTGGGGTTGGAAAATTTGGGAAAATTTGGCCTCACAGGGCCCGGCTTAAAAATCCCATCAAAATCCTAAAAATCCCCATTGGGAAAAATTTCAGGAATTTTGGGAAAAAATTAATGAAATTCCCAAAAAATTTGAGATTTTCCCAAAAAAAATTCAAATTTTTGCCAAAAAATGGAAATTAAAATTAAAATTTTTTGCATTTTTGGACCTAAAACCTCCCAAAAAAATCCCAAAAAATTTTGGAATTTAAAATTTTGGAATTTGGCTCTCAAATTCCCGGGGCAAATCAGGAATTGGGAAAAAAAAATTTGGGAATTTGGGGAAAATTTTGGGAATTTTTGCAAAATTTCAGGAAAAATCCCAATTAAAATTCCGGAATTTCATTAAAAATTTGAGATTTTCCACCAAAATCCTGGCTAAAAAATCCATTTTTGGCCATTTTTGGACCTAAAACCTCCGGGATTTTTGCATTTTGGGGTTGGAAAATTTGGGAATTTTAGGAATTTTGGGGATTGGGAAAATTCCTGGAAAATCAGGGAAAAATTTGAAATTTTCCCCAAAATTCCATCAAAAAAATTCAAAAAATCCCATTTTTCCCAATAAAAATTCAAAAATTGGGAATTTTGGAAAAACCTCCCATTTTTTCCATTTTGGGGTTAAAAAATTTGGGAATTTTGGGAATTTGGGGTTAAAATTCCTGGAATTTCAGGGAGAAAATTTGAGAATTTTCCCATTTTTTACCCTGGAAAATTCCATTTTTTGGGCTAAAAAATTCAAATTTTCGCCATTTTTGGACCTAAAACCTCCGGAATTTTTGCATTTTGGGGTTGGAAAATTTGGGAATTTTGGGAATTTTGGGAATTGGGGAAATTTGGAATTTCAGGGAGAAAATTTGAGATTTTCCACCATTTTTGGAGCTAAAAATTTTTTGCCATTTTTGGGCTAAAAAAAAAATTTTTTGGACCTAAAACCTCTGGAATTTTTGCATTTTGGGGTTGGAAAAAAATTGGGAAATCCCAAAATTCCTGAAAATTCAGGAGAAAATTTGAGTTGTTCCCATTTTTAGGGGCTGAAAAAACCAAAATTCTCATTTTTGAGGCAAAAAAAATTCCATTTTGCCATTTTTGGACCTAAAACTCGGATTTTGATTTTTGGTTTTGAAAATTTGGGAATTTGGGAATTTTTTAAAATTTAGATTTGCTCTCACCAAAAATCCTCGGGCTGGGGCAAATCCCATTAAAATCCCAAATTTGAAAAATTTGGGAATTTGGGGAAAAAAAATTGGGAATTTTGCAAAATGTCAGGAATTTTGGGAATTTGGGAATTCAAAATTCCTGGAATTTCATTAAAATTTTCCAAAATTTTGAAAATCCCATTTTTTGGCCATTTTGGACCTAAAAATCCAAAAATTTTGCATTTTGGGGTTGGAAATTCCGGGAATTTTGGGAATTTTGGGAATTCCAAATTCCCAAAAATCCTTTGAAAAAATCCCATTTTTTATTAAAAATTCCCATTTTGCCATTTTTTTAAAATCCATTAAAATTCCGGATTTTGGCTTTTTGGACCATTCAAACCTCCTGGGATTTTTGAATTTTTTAGTTGGAAAATTTGGGAATTTTGGGAATTTTGGGAATTTGGAAAATTCCAATTTTGGGGAAAAATTTGAGAAAATCCCAAAATTTTTTTAAAAAAAATTCAAATTTTTTTTGGGGCTAAAAAATTCAAATTTTCGCCATTTTTGGACCTAAAACCTCCGGGATTTTTGCATTTTGGGGTTGGAAAATTTGGGAATTTTGGGAATTTTGGGGATTTTTCTCTCACCGGGGCGGGCTCGGGCTCGGGGCAGGAATTGTCCATCAGGAATTGGGAAAATTGGGGAAATTTGAGGAAAAATTTGGGAATTTGGGGGAAAAATTGGGAATTTTTGCATTTGAAATTTCAGGAATTTTGGGAATTTGGGAATTGGGGAAATTCCTGGAATTTCAGGGAGAAAATTTGAGATTTTCCACCATTTTTGGGGCTAAAAAATTCCATTTTTTGGCCATTTTTGGACCTAAAACCTCCGGAATTTTTGCATTTTGGGGTTGGAAAATTTGGGAATTTTGGGAATTTTGGGAACCGGAGAAATTCCTGAAAATTCAGGGAGAAAATTTGAGTTGTTCCCATTTTAGGGGCTGAAAAAACCCAAAAATTCTCATTTTTGAGGCAAAAAATTCCATTTTTCCGCCATTTTTGGACCTAAAACCTCCGGATTTTTTGCATTTTGGGGTTGGAAAATTTGGGAATTTTGGGAATTGGGAAATTCCGAAATTCAGGGAGAAAATTTGAAAATTCCACCAAAATTTGGAAAATTTTTAATTTTCCCATTTTGGGGCTAAAAATTCAAATTTTCGCCATTTTGGACCTAAAACCTCCGAAAAATTTTGGGGTTGGAAAATTTGGGAATTTTGGGAATTTGGGAATTGCGGAAATTCCTGGAATTTCAGGGAGAAAATTTGAGAATTTTCCCATTTTTTACCCTGGAAAATTCAATTTTTTGCCATTTTTGGGGCTAAAAAATTCAAATTTTCGCCATTTTTGGACCTAAAACCTCCGGAATTTTTGCATTTTGGGGTTGGAAAATTTGGGAATTTTGGGAATTTTGGGAATTTGGGAAAATTCCTGGAATTTCGGGGAGAAAATTTGAGATTTTCCACCATTTTTGGGGCTAAAAAATTCAAATTTTTTAAAATCCCTAAAAAAAATTCAAATTTTCGCCATTTTTGGACCTAAAACCTCCGGGATTTTTGCATTTTGGGGTTGGAAAATTTGGGAATTTTGGGAATTTGGGGAATTCCTGGAATTTCAAGGAGAAAATTTGAGAATTTTCCCATTTTTTACCCTGAAAAATTCAATTTTTCTCAAAAATCCCAAAATTCAAATTTTCACCAAATCCCAAAAAACCTCCGGAATTTTTGCATTTTGGGGTTGGAAAATTTGGAATTTTGGGAATTTTGGGAATTGGGAAAATTCCTGGAATTTCAGGGAGAAAATTTGAGAATTTTCCCATTTTTTACCCTGAAAAATTCAATTTTTTGCCATTTTTGGAGCTAAAAAATTCAAATTTTCGGCATTTTTTAAAAATTCCAAAAATCCCATTAAAACCTCCGGGATTTTGCATTTTGGGGTTGGAAAATTTGGGAAATTTAGAAATTTTGGGATTTTTCTCTCAAAAATCCCATTAAAATCCATCAAAATGGGGCCCATGGAAATTTGGGGGCAGCGGGCGGCCCAAAATCCCATTAAAAAATCCATTAAAATTCACCTGCCTGTTGTGAAACGTTCCAAAAATGGAAATCCCCAAATCCCCCTGGGAAAAAATCCATTAAAAAATCAAAATTTTGCAAATCCCCAAAAAATCCCATTAAAAAATCCCAAAAAATCCATCAAAATCCCAAAAAAATCCTAAAAAAATCCCATTAAAATCCCATTAAAAATCCCCAAAAATCCCATTAAAAAATCCCAAAAATTAAAAAAGCATTAAAATCCCATTAAAAAAATCCCATTAAAAAAATCCCATTAAAATCCCATTAAAATCCTTTAAAATCCAAAATTAAAATAAAAACAAAATCCCAAAAAAATCCCATTAAAATCCCATTAAAATCCCATTAAAATCCCATTCAAATCCCATTCAAATCCCATTAAAATCCATTAAAATCCGGAGCTGTGGCTGCCTGAGCTCATTCACCTGCCTGGGATAGAACGTTCCAGAAATTCCATAAAAATCCCCCCAAAAATTCTGGAAAAATACAAAAAAATCCCCCAAAAAAATCCCCAAAAAATCCCCAAAAAAATCCTAAAAAAATCCCATTAAAATCCTAAAAAAATCCCATTAAAATCCAAAAAAATCCCAAAAAAATCGCATTAAAATCCCATTAAAATAAATTAAAATCCCATTAAAATCCCATCAAAATCCCATTCAAATCCCATTAAAATCCTAAAAAAATCCCATTAAAATCCAAAAATCCCATTAAAATCCCAAAAAAATCCCATTAAAATCCCATTAAAATCCATTAAAATCTGGGGTTGTGGCTGCCCAAACACGTTCACCTGCCTGGGATAGAACGTTCCAGAAATTCCATAAAAATCCCCCCAAAAATCCATGAAAATCCTAAAAAATCCCATTAAAATCCATTAAAAATCCCATTAAAATCCCATTAAAATCCCATTAAAATCCCATTAAAATCCATTAAAATCCAGGAGTTGTGGCTGCCCAAAAACGTTCAAAATCCTGGGATTAAAATTCCATAAAAATCCCCAAAAAATCCTAAAAATCCCCAAAAAAATCCCATTAAAATCCCATAAAATCCCAAAAAAATCCCATTAAAATCCTATTAAAATCCCAAAAAAAAATCCCATTAAAATCCCATTAAAATCCCATTAAAATCCCCAAAAAATCCCATTAAAATCCCATTAAAATCCCAAAAAATCCCATTAAAATCCATTAAAATCCAAAAAATCCCAAAAAAATCCCATTAAAATCCCATTAAAATCCCAAAAATCCCCATTAAAATCCCATTAAAACCCAAAATCCCATTAAAATCCATTAAAAAAAACCCATTAAAATCCCTTAAAAAAAATTCCAGAAATTCCCATAAAATCTCATTAAAAAAAAATCCCCAAAAAATCCCATTAAAATCCCATTAAAATCCTAAAAAAATCCCATTAAAATCCCAAAAATCCCCAAAAATCCCATTAAAATCCCATTAAAAAATCCCATTAAAATCCCATTAAAATCCCATTAAAATCCCATTAAAATCCCATTAAAAATCCCATTAAAATCCCATTAAAATCCCATTAAAATCCCATTAAAATCCCATTAAAATCCCATTAAAATCCATTAAAATCTGGAGTTGTGGCTGCCCAAACACATTCACCTGCCTGGGACAGAACGTTCCAGAAATTCCAAAAAATCCCCCCAAAATCCCATTTTCCCCCCAAAAATCCTCTATTTTTTTTTCTACTTTTCCCCAAATTCCCCATTTTAATCCCAAAAAATAAATTTTCCCCAAAATTCCATTAAAATCCTCTAAAAATCCCATTAAAATCCCATTTTTCCACAAAATTTTCCTCTTAAAATCCCCAAAAAAATTTTTCCCTTAAAATCCCCCTAATTTTTTTCCCAAAAATCTCCCCATTTTAATCCCAAATTTCCCAATTTAAAATTTCCATTTCCAAAATCCATTTTTATCCTTTTTCTCCCCATTTTTTCCCAAAAATTCCCAACTTTTTTTCCCATTTTTCTCCCATTTCCTCCCCAATTTACAGAAAAGAAATTTTTCCCTAATTTTCCCCCAAAATCCCCAAAAATCCCCCCTTTTCCTCTATTTTTCCCTTAAATTCCCCAAAAAATTTATCCCAAAAATTTCCCATTTTTTCCCCAAAAATCCCATTAAAATCCCATCCCAAAATCCCAATTTTCCCCCAATTTATTCCCCTTTCCCCATTTTTCATTCATTTTTTCCTAATTTTTTCAGAACGTCCAGAAATTTTCCCCATTTTTTCCCAAATTTTTCCAAAAAAATACAAAAAAATCCCAAATTTCCCAAAAATTTCCCATTTTCCCCAAAAAAATTTTTTAAAAATTTTTCCCAAAATTTTCCAAAAAAAAATTTTTTTCCCTCTTTTCCCCATTTTTCTCTATTTTCCCCAAATTTTCCCATTTTAATCCCATTTAAATTTTTATCCCAAAATCCCCAAAATTTTTCCTCTAAAAAATCCTAAAAATCCCATTCCCAAATTTCCCATCCCAAAAATCCCCCCAAATTTTATCCATTTCTCCCCCAATTTCCTCTAAAAATAGGGAATCCCCATTTAAACTCATTCACCTGCCTTTTCCCAATTTTCCAGAAAATTTTATCATTTTATCCATCCCCCAAAAAATTTATTCCCCCATTTTCCCCCTAATTTTTCCCCATTTTAATCCCATTTATTTCCCATTTTTATCCCATTTTCTCCCCAATTTTTCCCAAAATTTCCCATTTTCTCCCCCAATTTATTCCCCCTTTCCCCCATTTTTCCTTATTTTTTTCCATTTTTCCCAAATTTTCCCCATTTTCCCCCCCTTTTTCCCCAATTTTTCCTCTATTTCCCCCTAATTTTTCCCCATTTTAATCCCATTTTTCCCCAATTTATCCCAAATTTCCCATCCCATTTTTCCCATTTTTCCCCAATTTATTCCCCCATTTCCCCCATTTTTCCCCTAATTTTTCCCCATTTTTCCCCTAATTTTTCCCCATTTTAATCCCATTTTTCCCCAATTTTTCTATTTCCCCCTAATTTTTCCCCATTTTAATCCCATTTTTCCCCAATTTATCCCAAATTTCCCATTCCATTTTTCCCATTTTTCCCCCAATTTATTCCCCGTTTTAATCCCATTTTTCCTCCCCAATTCCCCAATTTATTCCCCTTTTCCCCCATTTTTCCTTTATTTTTTCCCTAATTTTTCCCCATTTTAATCCCATTTCCCCCCTAATTTTTTCCCACTTTTTCCCCATTTTTCTCCCATTTTCTCCCCAATTTATTCCCCCATTTCCCCCATTTTTCCTCTGTTTTTTTCCTCATTTTCCCATTTTAAATCCATTTTCCCCATTTTTCCCCCTAATTTTCCCCAACTTTTTCCCTAATTTTAATCCCATTTTTTCCCAAATTTATCCCCAATTTCCCATTCCATTTTTTCCCATTTTTTTCCCATTTTCCCATTTTCCCCCCATTTATTCCCCATTTTTTTTCCTTAATTTTTTCCCTAATTTTTCCCCATTTTAATCCCGTTTTTCCCCCATTTTATCCCATTTTCTCCCCAATTTTTTCCCCAATTTTTTCCCATTTTTCTCCCATTTTAATCCCATTTTTCCCCAATTTATCCCAAATTTCCCATTCCATTTTTATCCCATTTCCCCCCCAATTTTTCCCACTTTCTCCCCAATTTATTCCCCTTTTCCCCCCATTTTTCCTCTATTTTTCCCTAATTTTTCCTCATTTTTCCCAATTTATCCCCAATTTCCCATCCCAATTTTTATCCCATTTTTTGCCCAATTTTTTCCCAATTTTCCCCCCATTTTTCCCCCAATTTTTCCCCCCAAATTATTTCCGATTTTTATCCTATTTTCCTCCAATTTTCCCCCACTTTTTTCCCATTTTCCTCTTTTTCTCCCCAATTTATTCCCCATTTTCCCCCATTTTTCCTCTATTTCCCCCTAATTTTCCCCAATTTATCCCAAATTTCCCATCCCATTTTTCCCATTTTCCCCCATTTTTCCTCTATTTTTCCCCCAATTTTTCCCCATTTTAATCCCATTTTTTCCCACTTTTTCCCCATTTTAATCCCATTTTCCCCAATTTATCTCAAATTTCCCATCCCATTTTCCCCATTTTTCCCCATTTATTCCCCATTTTCCCCCATTTTTCCTCTATTTTTCCCCTAATTTTTCCCCATTTTTATCCCATTTTTCCCCAATTTTTCCTCTATTTTCCCCCTAATTTTTCCCCAATTTATCCCAAATTTCCCATTCCATTTTTCCCATTTTTCCCCCAATTTATTCCCCATTTTAATCCCATTTTTTCCCCTTTTTTTTTTTTTTCCCCATTTTTAATCCCATTTTTTCCCAATTTTTCCTCTATTTTTCCCTAATTTTTTTCAATTTAATCCCATTTCCCCATTTTTTCCCATTTTCCCCATTTTTCCCATTTTCATTTTCCCTTTCCCCCCCCATTTTTTCTCTATTTTTTTCCTAATTTTTCCCATTTTCTCCCCATTTTCCCCAATTTTTTCCCAAATTATTCCCCCTTTCCCATTTTTCCTTTTTTTTCCTCATTTTTTCCCTAATTTTTCCCCCAAATTTTTCCCCATTTTTTTCCACTTTTTTCCCAATTTTAATCCCATTTTTCCCCAATTTATCCCAAATTTTCCATTCCATTTTATCCCATTTTCCCCCCATTTTTATCCCATTTTCCCCCCAATTTTTCCTCTATTTTTCCCCTAATTTTTCCCCATTTTTTCCCATTTTAATCCCATTTTCCCCCAATTTATCCCAAATTTCCCATTCCATTTTTCCCATTTTTCCCCCAATTTATTCCCACTTTTCCTCTATTTTCCCCCTAATTTTTCCCCATTTTCCCCCATTTTAATCCCATTTATTTCCCATTTTTATCCCATTTTCTCCCCAATTTTTCCTTTATTTTTCCCCCAATTTTTCCTCTATTTTCCCCCTAATTTTTCCCATTTTTATCCCATTTTTCCCCAATTTTTTCCCATTTTTTTCCCATTTTCTCCCCAATTTATTCCCCTTTTCCCCCATTTTTCCTGTATTTTTCCCCTAATTTTTCCCCATTTTTATCCCATTTTCTCCCCAATTTTTCCTCTATTTTTCCCCATTTTAATCCCATTTTCCCCCAATTTATTCCAAATTTCCCATTCCATTTTTCCCATTTTCTCCCCAATTTATTCCCCCTTTCCCCCCATTTTTCCTCTATTTTTCCCCATTTGTATCCCATTTCTCCCCAATTTTTCCTCTATTTTTCCCCTAATTTTCCCCATTTTAATCCCATTTTTCTCCCATTTTAATCCCATTTTTCCCCAATTTTTCCCCAATTTTTATCCCATTTCTCCCCCATTTTTCCTCTATTTTTTCCCTCATTTTTTCCCCATTTTTCCCCAATTTCCCATTCAATTTTTCCCATTTTTTCCCCCAATTTTTCCCCATTTTTTCCCATTTTCCCCTCACATTCTGTGCTCGGTTCCCTCTCGGCCTCTCCCGGGGATTTTTGGGGCCGGAATTGGAGCAGCCGGGCCGGGCCTGGAATAAAAACCAAAAATTGGGCCATTAAAATCAATTAAAATCCCACTAAAATTCCATTAAAATCCATTAAAATCCCATGAAAATCCCATAAAAATCCCATAACAATTCTATAAAAATCCCATTAAAATCCCAATAAAATCCATTAAAATCCCATAAAAATCCCATTAAAATCCTATAAAATCCTATAAAATTCCATTAAATTTCTATTAAAATCCCATTAAAATCCAATGAAAATCCCATAAAAATTCCATAAAAATTCTATAAAAATCCCACTAAAATCCCATAAAAATCCATTAAAATTCAATTAAAATTCCATTAAAATCCCATTAAAATCCCATTAAAATCCCATTAAAATCCCATAAAATTCCATTAAAATTCTGTAAAAATCCCATTAAAATACCATAAAATTCCACTAAAATTCTATTAAAATCCCATTAAAATCCCATAAAAATCCCATAAAAATTCCATAAAAATTCAATTAAAATCCCATTCCATTTTTAAAAGGGTCCCATCTAAAATTTTTATAAAAATCCCATTTTAACCAAAAAATCAGTAATTTTATCTAAAAACTTTAGAATTTTAACTAAATAAAACCCATTATTTCACCCCAAAAATTGAGAATTTTACACCAAAATTTGAGAATCTTAACCAAAATTTTCACCCCAAACTTTTCTAAAAAAATTTGGGAATTTCACCCCAAAAATTTGGGAATTTCCCCCTTTGGAAACCCCAAACGTTGGAAATTTTCCCCAAAAAATTTGAGGAAAATTTTTTAAAAAAATTTAGAATTTTAACCCAAATTTTTCACTCAAAATTTGGAATTCCACCCCTAAATTTTGTAATCTTGCCCCAAAATTTTAACCCTTTCACCCCAAAAATTGGGAAACTCACCCTAAATTTTGGGAATTTTTGCACCCCCAAAATTTCCAAAATTTTTTACCCCAAAAATTTTTTACCAAAATTTGGGAATTTCACCCCCCAAACTTTGGGATTTTCACCCCAAAAATTGAAATTTTTGGGAATTTCCAAAATTTCACCCCAAAAAATTTTACCAAAATTTGGAAATTTTTACCAAAATTTGGGAATTTTTACCCCCAAACTTTGGGAATTTCACCCCAAACTTTGGGAATTTCCCCCCAAAAATTGGGAATTTTTACCAAAATTTGGGAATTTTGCCCCAGAATTTGGGAATTTTTACCCAAAATTTGAGAATTTTACCCAAAATTTGGGAATTTTCCCCCAAAATTTTCACCCAAAATTGAATTTTACCCAAAATTTTACCAGGAATTTTGCCAATTTCCCATTTTTAGGCCAAAATTTCCCCCAAAATTTAGAATCCCCAAAACTGGAAATTTCACCCCCAAACTTTGGAATTTTTAACGCTGCCATTTTTTCGTCCAACCCGGGGGCCTCCCCCAAATTGGGCTTTTTACCAAAATTTGGAAATTTTTGGGAATTTTTCAAAATTTGAAATTCACCCCCAAACTTTGGGGTTTTCACCCAAAATTGGGAATTTTGCAAAATTTTAGGAATTTTGCCCCATTTTTTGGGATTTTTACCCCAAGGTAAATTTTTTTGGGGAATTTCACCCCAAAATTTGGCAATTTTACCCCAAATTTGGGGGTCCTGGATTTTTGGGCATTTTTAGGCTCCTTAGTGCCTCTTTATCCAGCGGGGGGCCTCATTTCTCTGGGAAGCGGGGGAAATTTTTGGGGGTTTTTCCAAGGAATTCAGGAATTTCCGGCATTTAGGAATCCCATTTTGGGATTCTGGACAGGGCCGGAGTGCCTGGGGCTGAAAAACCCAAAATTCCGGGTTTTAGGGCGATTTTTTTCCCAATTTTTGGAGATTTTTTGGGTTTTCAGGATTTTGGGGGGATTTTTTAGGAATTCTAAAGGAATTTTTGGGGATTTTTTAGGAATTTTTTGGGATTTTTTGGGAATTCCAGGATTTTTTGGGGTGTTTTTTTTTTTGGAGAATTCCAGGAGTTTTGGGGAATTTTTTGGAGATTTTTTGAGGTTTCAGGGGGATTTTTTGGGGATTTTTTAGGAATTCTAAAGGAATTTTTGGGGATTTTTTTTAGGAATTTTTTGGGATTTTTTGGGGATTTTTTAGGAATTCTAAAGGAATTTTTGGGGAATTTTTTAGGAATTTTAAAGGAATTTTTGGGGATTTTTTTAGGAATTTTTTGGGATTTTTTTTTTTTGGAATTTTTGGGGATTTTGGGAGGATTTTGGGGATTTTTGGGGAATTTTTTGGGAGATTTTTTGAGGTTTTTGGGGATTTTGGAGATTTTTGGGGTTTTAGGAATTTTTTAAGGGGATTTTTAGGAATTTTTAAATTTTTAAAATTTTTTGGGGATTTTTTGGGAATTCCAGGATTTTTTTGGGATTTTTTTTGGAGAATTCCAGGATTTTGGGGGAATTTTGAGGATTTTTGGGGGATTTTTGGAGATTTTTTGGGCTTTTGGGGGGATTTTTTTGGGAATTCTAAAGGAATTTTTTGGGGATTTTTTTAGGAATTTTTGGGGATTTTTTTTTTCTTTTTTTTGGAGTTTTCAGGGATTTTTTTTTCAGGAAATTTTGGAAATTTTTGGGGAATTTTAGGGGAAGAATTTTGGAGATTTTTTTAGGATTTTTGGGATTTTTGGGATTTTTTAGGAATTCTAAAGGAATTTTGGGGGGATTTTTTAGGAATTTTAAATTTTGGAATTTTTGTTTTGGGGGATTTTTGGGAATTTTAAAAGGAATTTTTGGGAATTTTAGGATTTTAAAGGAATTTTGGGGATTTTTTTTGGAATTTTAAAAGATTTTTGGGGGATTTTTTAGGGACTTTTGGGATTTTTGGGGATTTTTGGGGATTTTTGGAGGATTTTTTTTGGAAATTTTAGGATTTTTGGGGATTTTTGAGATTTTTTTTTTAGGGCTTTTAAAGGGATTTTTTTGGGGATTTTTTTAGGAATTCTAAAGGAATTTTTGGGGAATTTTAGGGGAATTTTTGGGGATTTTTAGGAATTTTAAAGGGATTTTTTTTGGGATTTTTTTTGGTTTTGGGGAAAGGGGGATTTTTTAGGAATTCAAAGGAATTTTAAAGGAAATTTTTTGGGAATTTTTTTTAGGGAATTTTTTGGGGAAATTTTGGGGGATTGGGGAGGATTTTGGAATTTTTTGGGGGGATTTTTTTTTTTTAGGAATTCTAAAGGAATTTTTGGGGGATTTTTTAGGAATTCTAAAGGAATTTTTGGGGATTTTTTGGAATTCCAGGATTTTTGAATTTTTGGGGATTTTTTTTATTTTATTCAAGGAATTTTGGGGAGAATTTTAAAAGAATTTTTGGGGATTTTTTGGGGATTTTTTGGAGATTTTTGGGGATTTTGGGGGATTTTTGGGGGGATTTTTGGGAATTTTTCTAGGAATTTTCAAGGGATTTTTTCTAGGAATTTTTAAAATTTAAAATCCAATTTTTTTGGGATTTTTGGGAATTCAAAAGATTTTTTGGGGATTTTTTCAGGGGATTTTTGGGAATTTTTGGGGGTTTTGGAGATTTTTTTTAAGGGGGAATTTTGGGGGGGTTTTTCAAAATTTTTGGAGATTTTTCCAGGAATCCTGGAAATTTTTGGGGATGCATTTGGGAATTCCAGGATTTTTGGGGGGAATTTTTGAGGATTTTTTGGGGATTTTTGGGGATTTTTGAAATTCCAGGACATTTTTAGTGCTATTTTGGGGGATTTTTTGGGATTTTTTTTAGGGAATTCCAGGAATTTTGGGGGATTTTGGAATTTTTTCAGGAATTTTGGAGATTTTTAAAGATTTTTTTTTGATTTTTCAAATTTTTGGAATTTTTTTCAGGAATCCTGGGGGATTTTTTTAAGGGGAATTTTTGGGATTTTTGGGGGATTTTTGGGGATTTTTTCCAGGAATTCCTGGACATTTTTTAGTTACTATTTGGGGATTTCAGGATTTTTTTAGGGAATTTTGAGGATTTTTGGGGGGATTTTTGGGGATTTTTCAGGAATCCAGGACATTTTTAGGGATATTTTCAGGATTTTTCTGATTTTTTTTCCATCTCTCCCTTGGGGGGGCGGGGGACCTCCCGGGGATTTTTGGAGATTTTTTCCAGGAATCCTGGAAATTTTTGGGGATGTATTTGGGAATTCCAGGATTTTCCGGGAAATTCCTTAAATTCCCAAAATTCCCAAAATTCCTCCCCCCATTGCCCATTTTCCTGGGGGGACCTCCCTTAAAAAACTCAATTTTTCCCTTCAAATCCTCAAATTTCCCGCCAAATTTCCCAAAATTCCCTCCAAATTCCTGAATTTCCCACCAAATTCCCAAATTTCCCGCCAAGTTCCCAAGTTTTCTCCCCATTCCCAATTTTCCTGCTAAATCCCTGATTTTCCCCTCAAATCCCCAAAATTCCCAAAAATTCCCTCCCCTTCCCCATTTTTCCTGCTAAATTCCTAATTTTTTCCCAAATTCTCCCAAATTCCCAAATTTCCTCCCCAATCCCCCATTTCCTGCTAAATTTTTTCCCCTCAAATCCCCAATTTTTCCATCCAAATTCCCAAATTCCTTAAAATTCCCAAATTTCCCCTCCCATTCCCAAATTTCCCAAATTTTCCTCAAATTCTCCCAAAATTCCCCCCATTCCCCATTTTCCTGCTAAATCCCTGATTTTCCCCCTCAAATCCCCAATTTTTCCCTCCAAATTCCTAAATTTCCCACCAAATTCCCCAAATTTCCCGCCAAATTCCCGCCAAATTCCTGAATTTCCCACGAAATTCCCAAATTTCCCACCAGGTTCCCAAATTCCCTCCCCCATTCCCCATTTTCCTGCTAAATCCCTGATTTTTCCCCTCAAATCCCCAATTTTTCCATCCAAATTCCCAAATTCCCGCCAAATTCCCACCAAATTCCCAAATTTCCCTCCCCATTCCCAAATTTCCCTCCAAATTCCTGAATTTCCCACCAAATTCCCAAAATTTCCCCTCCCCATTTCCCCTGCTAAATCCCGATTTTCCCTCAAATTCCCAAATTTTACCCTTCCATTTCCAAATTTCCCAAATTTCCTCCAAATTTCCAAATTTCCCAATTCCCAAATTTCCTCCCCATTCCCATTTTCCCGCCAAAATCCCCAACTTTTCCCGGCAAATCCCCAATTTTCCCGCCAAATCCTCAATTTTCCAGCAAAATTTTTCCCTCCCCAATTCCCAAATTTCCCAAAAATTTCTCTCCCTGGTTCCCCAAATTTCCCGCCAAATTCCCAAATTTCCCACCAAATTCCCAAAATTCCCTCCCCATTCCCCATTTTCCTGCTAAATCCCCGATTTTTCCCCTCAAATCCTCAAATTTCCCACCAAATTCCCAACTTTCCCTCCAAATTCCCAAAATTCCCACCAAATTCCCAAAATTCGCGCCAAATTCCCCAAATTTCCCGCCAAATTCCCCAAATTCCCGCCAAATCCCTGAATTTCCCACCAAATTCCCAAATTTCCCGCCAAGTTCCCAAATTCCCCCCATTCCCAATTTTCCTGCTAAATCCCGATTTTCCCCTCCCAAACCTAAATTTCCTCCCCCCAAATTCCCAATTTTTCTTCCTTCCCCATTCCTTCCCCATTCCCAATTTTCAACATTCCCCAATTTTCCCCCCTCAAATTTCCATAAATTTTTCCGCCCCAATTCCCAATTTTCCTCAAATCCCAAATTTTCCCCCCAAATTTCCCACCAAATTCTCAAATTCCCTCCCCATTCCCAATTTTCCTGCTAAATCCCCGATTTTTCCCCTAAAAACCCCAATTTTTCCCTTCAAATCCTCAAATTTCCCACCAAATTCCCCAAATTTCTACCCAATCCCCCTTCCCCCCCCTTCTGATTTCCCACCAAATTCCCAAATTTCCAAATTTTCAAATTCCCTCCCATTTTTCCCAAAATTTTCCTGCTAAATCCCCATTTCCCCCCAAATTCCCAATTTTCCCTTTAAATTCCCCAAATTTTTCCTTTTTCCCAAGTTTCCCTCAAATTTTTTCCCAAAATTCCCCAATTTTCCCTTTTTTCCCAAAATTTCCTCCCATTTCCCCAATTTCCCCTAAATTTTCCCAAATTTTCCCTCAAATTTTCCCAAATTTTCCCCCATTCCCATTTTTCCTCAATTTCCCTCAAATTTTTCCCCAAATTTCCCAATTTCCCATTTTTCCCCCCCCATTTTTCCCCATTCCCCAATTTTCCCAATTCCCCATTTTTCCCCAAATTTCCCAAATTTCCCCCAAATTCCCAAATTTCCCATTTTCCCCCAAATTCCCCCAATTTCCCCAATCCCCCCAATTCCCATTCCCCATTATTTTTCCCCAAATTCCCCAAATTCCCCCCAATTCCCAATTTTCCCCAAGTTTTCCCCAAATTCCCCCCCATTTTTTCCCCCCAATTTTTCCAAATTTTCCCAATTTTCCCCCCAAATTTCCCCCATTTTCCCCTTTCCCCAAATTTCCCCCATTTCCCCAATTTTCCCCCCATTTTCCCCAAATTTCCTGCCAAATTTCCAATTTTTCCCCCCAATTTTCCCCCCAAAATTTTCCCCCCCCCATTTTCCCAAAATTCCCAATTTTTCCAATTTCTTATTTTCCCCCCCAATTTCCCCTTTTCCCTTTTTCCCTCCCCATTTTCCCAATTTTCCCCCAAATTTTCCCCATTTTCCCAATTTTTCCCATTTTCCCATTCCCCCCATTTTCCCCCAAATTCCCCCCTTTCCCCTTTTCCTGAATTTTTTCCCAAATTCCCCCCATTTCCCCAATCCTCCATTCCCCAATTTCCCCCATTCCCAATTTTCCCCCAATTTTTTCCCATTTTCTTCCAATTTTCCCAAATTTTTCCCCTCCCCCCCTTTCCCAGTTTTCCCCAAATTTCCCCCCATCCTCCCAATTTTCCCCGATTTCCCCCCCCCTCCCTCCCCCATTTCCCCAATTCCCCATTTTATCCCCATTTTCCCCCCATTTTCCCCATTTTTCTCCTGATTTTGTGGAAAAATCCCAATTTTCACCTTTTCCCCATTTTTCCCAAAGTCCCCCTCCCCATTTTTCCCAAATTTTCTCCCCCCCCCCCCCATTTTTCCCCATTTCCCAATTTTTCCCAATTTTCCCAAATTTTCCCAAATTTTTTCCCCAATTCCCCCCCATTTTTCTCAAATTCCCCCCCCCCCATTTCCCCCAAATTTTTTCCCCAATTTTTCCCCATTTTCCCCCCATTTTCCCATTTTTTCCAATTTCCCCATTTTCCCATTTTCCCCATTTTTCCCCAAATTTTCCCAATTTTCCCCATTTTTTTCCCATTTCCCCCCCAATTTTCCCCCATTTCCCCCAAATTTCCCCCCATTTATCCCAATTTTTCCCCATTTTCCCCCCTTTTTCCCATTTTTCCCCCCTTTCCCCATTTTTCCCCAATTTCCCCCCCATTTTCCTCAATTTCCCCAATTTTCCCCCCAATTTTCCCCATTTTCCCCATTTTTCCCAATTTTCCCCAATTTTCCCCAATTTTCCCCCCATTTCCCCCCGATTTTTCCCCCCTTTTCCCCCATTTTTCCATTTTCCCCCCATTTTCCCCAATTTCCCCAATTTTCCCATTTTCCCCAATTTTTTTCCCCATTTTCCCCCCTTTTCCCCCATTTTCCCAAATTTTCCCCATTTTTTCCCCAATTCCCCAATTTTCCCATTTTCCCCATTTTCCCCCTTTTTCCCCAATTTTCCCCATTTTCCCCCTTTCCCCAATTCTCCCCATTTCCCCATTTTCCCCCATTTTCCCCATTTCCCCCCCAATTTTCCCCAAATTTTCCCCAATTTTCCCCCCTTTTCCCATTTCCCCAATTTCCCCCCATTTTCCCCATTTTTCCCAATTTTTCCCCATTTTTCCATTTTCCCCCATTTTCCCCAATTTTTTTTAATTTTTCCCCATTTTTCCCATTTTCCCCAATTTTTTCCCATTTTTCCCCCATTTTTTCTCCCATTTTTCCCCCCATTTTCCCCCCCCCCATTTTTTTTCCCCATCCCCATTTTTTCAATTTTCCCCCCCAATTTTTCCCCAATTTTCCCCCCTATTTTCCCCAATTTTCCCCATTTTTCCCCCCAATTTTCCCCAAATTTTCCCCATTTTTTCCCCATTTTCCCCAATTTTTTCCCATTTTCCCCCAATTTTCCCCCCCATTTTCCCCAATTTTTTCCCCCCCCCATTTTCCCCATTTTTCCCCAATTTTTTCCCCCCATTTTCCCAATTTTCCCCATTTTTTTTCCCCCAATTTTCCCCATTTTTCCCCATTTTTTTCCCCAATTTTCCCCCCAATTTTCCCCAATTTTTTCCCAATTTTCCCCAATTTTCCCCATTTTCCCCATTTTTCCCCCATTTTTCCCCCCATTTTTCCCCATTTTCCCCCAATTTTCCCCATTTTCCCCAAATTTTCCCATTTTTTCCCCAAATTCCCCCATTTTCCCCCATTTTCCCAATTTTTCCCAAATTTCCCCCAATTTTCCCCCCAATTTTTCCCCAATTTCCCCAAATTTTCCCCCTAATTTTCCCAATTTTTCCCCATTTTTTTTTCCCCATTTTCCCCAATTTTCCCCAATTTTTTCCCCAATTTTCCCAATTTTTTCCCAATTTTCCCCAATTTTCCCCCCCTTTCCCATTTTTCCCAATTTTCCCCCATTTTCCCCAAATTCCCCAAAATGGGCCCCATTTTCCCTGGTTGAAAATTGGGGGAAAAAAGGAAAAAAAAAGGGGGGATTTGGGTTAAAAAATTTGGGGGAAAATTTTGGGGGGGAAAAATGGGGGAAAATGGAAAAAAAAAAATTTGGGGGAAAAAAATGAAAAATTGGGGGAAATTTGGGGAAAAAATGGGGAAAAAAATTGGGAAAAAATTGGGAAAATGGGGAAATTAAAAATTTGGGGAAAATTTGGGGAAAAATTGGAAAATGGGGAAAATGGGGAAAAAGAGGAAAATTGAGGAGAAAAATGGGGGAAAATGGGGGGAATGGGAAAATTTGGGGGAAAAATGTGAAAAAGGAAATGAAAAATTGGGAAAATTGAAAAAAAAAGGAGAATTGGAAAAAAATGGGAAAAATTGAGGGAAAATGGAGAAAATTGAGGAAAATGGGGAAATGGAAATTGGAAAAAAATTTTAAAAAATGAAAATTGAAAATTTTGGGAAAATTTGGGAGAAATGAGGAAAAGGAAAAAATTGGGAAAAAAATGGGGGAAAAAAATGGAAAAATTTTGGGAAAAAATGGGAAAATTTTTTTAAAAAAAAATGGGAAAAATTGGGAAAAAAGAATTGGGGGAAAATGGAAAAAATTGGGGAAAAATTGGAAAAATTGGGTTAAAATGGGGAAAATTTGGAAAAAATGGGGAGAAAATTTGGGATTTTTGGAAAATGGGAAAATTTTGAAAAAAATGAGGGAAAAATGGGGGGGAAAGGGGGAAATTTTTGGGGGGAAAAATTGAGGACTTTTGGGGAATTTTTGGGAAATTTTGGGAAATTTTGGGGAAAAATGGGGAAAATTTTGGGAAAAAAAATTGGGAAATTTTGGAAAAAAGGAAAATTCTGGGGGATTTTGGGGAAATTTAAGGAGTTTTGGGAAAATTGGGGGAAAATTTTGGGGGAAAAATTTGGGAGGAAAAAGGAAATTTTGGGAATTTTGGAAAAAGGAAGAATTTGGGGGAAAATTGGGGAAATTTTGGGGGAAAATTTTGGGGGGAAAATTTTGGGAATTTTTGGGAATTTCAGGAATTTTGGGGGATTTTGGGGAATTTTGGGGAATTTGGGGAAATTTTGGGAATTTTGGGGAAAGGAATTTTGGGGAAATTTTGGGGAATTTTGGGGGGATTTGAGGAGGAATTCTGGGGTATTTTTTTTGGGATTTTGGGGAAAATTTTTGGGGGACGGGAAATTTTGGGGAATTTGGGGGATTTCAGAGGAATTTGGGGAATTTGGGGGAATTTTGAAGGAGGGAGGATTTTTGGGGAATTTTTGGGAATTTTGGGGAAAATTTTATTTTGGGGAATTTGGGAGGGATTTTTGGGAATTTGGGGAATTTTGGGGGGATTTTGGGGGAAATTTCAGGGGAATTTTGGGGGGATTTTGGGGGGTTTGGGAGGATTTTGGGAGAATTTTGGGGATTTTTGGGAGGAATTTTGGGAATTTTTGGAGGAATTTGGGGGAAGGGGATTTGGGATTCCAGGAATTTTGGGGAATTTTGAATTTTGGGGAATTTTGGGAATTTTGGGGAAATTTTGGGGATTTTGGGAAATTTTGAGGGAATTTTTGGGGATTTTTGGGAGGAATTTTGGGAAAATTCTGGGAATTTTGGGGAAATTTTGGGGAAATTTTGGGAAATTTCAGGAAATTTTGGGAGAATTTTGGGAAATTTTAGGAAGATTTTTTGGGAGGATTTTGGGGAAATTCTGGGAATTTTGGGAAATTTGAAATTTTGGGGAAATTTTGGGGAATTTTGGGGGGAATTTTGGGGGGATTTTGGGGAATTTTGGGGGGAATTTTGGGGGAAATTTGGGGGAAATTTTGGGGGATTTTTGGGATTTTTGGGGGGGGGTGGAGGATTTTGGGGAATTTTGGGGGGATTTTGCTGGGAATTTCAGGAATTCTGGGAGGATTTTGGGGAGGGTTTTGGGGAGAATTTTGGGGAGAATTTTGGGATTTTTGGGAATTCCCCTCACCGTTTGCTTCGCTGGGGTGTCCCCGCGATGGCACTGTGGGGCCAGCATTTGTGCCCGTTTGGTGCCCCAAATTTTGGGGAGGGGGCGCTTGGATTTTGGGAACGGGAACTCGGATCCGGGCTTGGGATTTTGGGAGCGACTCCGACCAACCCCTGCGGGCACAGCGGGCACAGCTGGCACCGGGATGGCACCGGGATGGCACCAGGGGGACAAGGGGACACAGGGATTTTTGGGATTTTGGGACCAATTTTGCTGCCAGCGCTCAGACCAACCCCCAAGGGCATTTTAGCACAGCTGGCACCGGGATTCTGGCACGGGATGGCACCAGGGGACAAGGGACACAGGGATGTGGCACTGGGATGGCACCATTTTTGCCAGCGACTCCGACCAACCCCTCTTTTGGGCACAATTTGGGAGCTGGCACCGGGATTTTTGGGAATTCACCAGGATTTTGGGGACATGGGGATGTTTGGGGCACTGGGATGGCACCACTTTGGCTGTCAGGGACTCCGACCAACCCCTTGGGGGCATAGCTGGCACCGGGGGCACCGAATTTTGGGGACAAGGGGACATGGGGATGTGGCACTGGGATTTTTGGGATGGCACCGGGGGACAAGGGGATATGGGGATGTGGCACTGGGATGGCACCGGGATGGCACCAGGGGGACAAGGGGATATGGGGATGTGGCACCAGGATGGCACTGGGATGGCACCAGGGGGACAAGGGGATATGGGGATGTGGCACAGCTGGCACCGGGATGGCACCAGGGGGACAAGGGGATATGGGGATGTGGCACTGGGATGGCACCAGGATGGCACTGGGATGGCACCAGGGGGACAAGGGGACACAGGGATGTGGCACTGGGATGGCACCACTCCAGCTGCCAGGGACTCTGACCAACCCCTGCAGGCACAGCTGGCACCGGGATGGCAGCAGAATGGCACCAGGGGGACAAGGGGATATGGGGATGTGGCACTGGTGGCACTGGGATGGCACCACTCCAGCTGTCAGGGACTCTGACCAACCCCTGCGGGCACAGCGGGCACAGCTGGCACCGGGATGGCACCGGGATGGCACCAGGGGGACAAGGGGATATGGGGATGTGGCACTGGGATGGCACCGGGATGGCACCAGGGGGACAAGGGGATATGGGGTTGTGGCACTGGGATGGCACCAGGATGGCACTGGGATGGCACCAGGGGGACAAGGGGACACAGGGATGTGGCACTGGGATGGCACCACTCCAGCTGCCAGGGACTCTGACCAACCCCTGCAGGGATGGGCACCAGGGGGCACCAGGGGACAGGGATATGGGCATGTGGCACCAGGATGGCACTGGGATGGCACCACCAGGGGACAAGGGGATATGGGGATGTGGCACTGGGATGGCACCAGGATGGCACTGGGATGGCACCAGGGGGACAAGGGGATATGGGGATGTGGCACTGGGATGGCACCACTCCAGCTGCCAGGGACTCTGACCAACCCCTGTGGGCATAGCGGGCACAGCTGGCACCGGGATGGCACCAGGGGGACAGGGAAAAGTGGCACTGGTGGCACTGAGGGACAGGGCAAAGGTGGCACTGATGGCACCAACGGGACAGGTGGCACTGGTGGCACTGGGATGGCACTCATGGAATGGGGGACAGGTGGCACTGGGATGGCACCAATGGGACAGGGGAAAGGTGGCACTAATGGGACAGGGGAAAGGTGGCACTGGTGGCACTGAGGGACAGGGGAAAGGTGGCACCGGTGGCACAAGGATGGCACCAGCTGTACCCAAGACACCTCAATGGCACCAATGGCACCAAGATGGCACCAGTGGCACTCCCAACATCCCAATGGCACCAATGGCACCCATGACACTCAGATGGCACCAATGGCATCAGTGACACCCAGATGGCACCAATGTCATCAATGGCACCAAGATGGCACCAATGGCACCCAGGACACCAAGATGGCACCAATGGCTTCCATGACTCCAAGATGGCACCAATGGCACCCAGATGACATCACTGGCACTCAAGACATCTCAATGGCACCAATGGCACCCAAGACACCTCAATGGCACCAATGGCACCAAGATGGCACCAATGTCATCAATGGCGCCCAGACGGCACCAATGGCGCCCAAGACATCTCAATGGCACCAATGGCACCAAGATGGCGCCAACGTCATCCAAAACACCAAGATGGCACCAACAGCACCCACGACAGTCACGTGTCACCAATGGCACCAAGATGGCACCAATGTCCTCCATGACACCCAAGTGCCACCAATGCCATCCAGAACACCAAGATGGCACCAACAGCACCCAACCATCCCCAAAACCACCTCCACCACCCACACCTGACCAACCTCCTGGGCGTGCCATCCTCGTGGGGCGGCACGATGACCACGGTGACGGTGACCGAGGTGCGCAGGAGGTCGATCATCTGCTCGTGGCTCAGTGCCACCGCTGCCACCTTGCACACCTCCAGCAGGCCGTGCCACCGCAGCCCGGGAACACCGGGGCACCCACGGCACCGGGATGGCACCCAGGGTGACAAGGGCAGCCAAGATGGCACCAAGATGGCACCGATGGCATCAATGGCACTCAGAGGTCACCAAGGGCACCAAGATGTGACCCATGGAACTCAAGACACCAAGGTGGCGCCAATGGCATCCATGACATCCCAATGGCGCCAATGGCACCCATGACACCAAGATGGCACCAATGGCACCCAGATGACATCACTGGTACTCAAGACATCTCAATGGCACCAATGGCACCCAAGACACTCAGATGGCACCAATGGCATCAGTGACACCCAGATGGCATCAGTGATGCTCACAACAACCCAATGGCACCAATGGCACCAACATGGCCCCAGTGTCATCAATGGCACCAAGATGTCACCAGTGGCACCCAGGATACCAAGATGGCACCAATGGCACCCAGATGACATCAGTGGCACTCAAGACATCTCAATGGCACCAATGGCACCCAAGACACCAAGATGGCGCCAATGGCACCAAGATGGCACCAATGTCATCAATGGCACCAAGATGGCACCAATGGCGCCCAGGACACCAAGATGGCACCAATGGCATCCATGACATCCCAATGGCACCAATGGCACCCAAGACACTCAGATGGCACCAATGTCACCAAGATGGCACCAACAGCACCCAACCATCCCTAAAACCACCTCCACCACCAACACCCGACCAACCTCCTAGGCGTGCCATCCTCGTGGGGCGGCACGATGACCACGGTGACGGTGACCGAGGTGCGCAGGAGGTCGATCATCTGCTCGTGGCTCAGTGCCACCGCTGCCACCTTGCACACATCCAGCAGGCCCTGCCACCGCAGCCCGGGGACACCGGGGCACCCACGGCACCGGGATGGCCCCCAGGGTGACAAGGGCAGCCAAGATGGCACCAAGATGGCACCGATGGCATCAATGGCACTCAGAGGTCACCAAGGGCACCAAGGTGTGACCCATGGAACCCAAGACACCAAGGTGGCGCCAATGGCATCCATGACATCCCAATGGCACCAATGGCATCCAGGACACCAAGATGGCACCAATGGCACCCAGATGACATCACTGGTACTCAAGACATCTCAATGGCACCAATGGCACCCAAGACACTCAGATGGCACCAATGGCATCAGTGACACCCAGATGGCATCAGTGATGCTCACAACAACCCAATGGCACCAATGGCACCAACATGGCCCCAGTGTCATCAATGGCACCAAGATGTCACCAGTGGCACCCAGGATACCAAGATGGCACCAATGGCACCCAGATGACATCACTGGCACTCAAGCCATCTCAATGGCACCAATGGCACCCAAGACACTCAGATGGCACCAATGACACCCAAGACAGCCATATGGCACCAATGGCACCCAAGATCATCAGATATCACCAATGGCACCAAGATGGCACCAATGTCATCCATGACATCTAGATGGCACCAAAGGCACCCATGACACCAACATGGCACCAATGGCGCTCGCAACAACCCAACGGCGCCAATATCCTCCATGACACCGAGATGGCGCCAATGGAACTTGTGAGACTCAGATGGCACCAATGTGTCCCAAGATACTCAGATGGCACCAGTGTCACCAAGATGGCACCAACAGCACCCAACCATCACCGACACCCCCAAAGCCCATCCCACCAACCTCCTGGGCGTGCCATCCTCGTGGGGCGGCACGATGACCACGGTGACGGTGACCGAGGTGCGCAGGAGGTCGATCATCTGCTCGTGGCTCAGTGCCACCGCTGCCACCTTGCACACCTCCAGCAGGCCGTGCCACCGCAGCCCGGGGACACCGGGGCACCCACGGCACCGGGATGGCACCCAGGGTGACAAGGGCAGCCAAGATGGCACCAAGATGGCACCGATGGCATCAATGGCACTCAGAGGTCACCAATGGCACCAAGATGTGACCCATGGAACCCAAGACACCAAGATGGCACCAATGGCATCCATGATATCCCAATGGCACCAATGGCACCCATGACACCAAGATGGCGCCAATGGCACCAAGATGGCACCAATGGCGCCCATGACTCCAAGATGGCGCCAATGGCACCCAGATGACATCACTGGCATTTAAGACATCTCAATGGCACCAATGGCATCCATGACACCAAGATGGCACCAATGGCACCAAGACGGCACCAATGGCACCAAGACGGCACCAATGGCGTCCATGACTCCAAGATGGCGCCAATGGCACCCAGATGACATCACTGGCACTCAAGACATCTCAATGGCACCAATGGCACCCAAGACATCTCAATGGCACCAATGGCACCAAGATGGCACCAATTGTACCCAAGACACCTCAATGGCACCAATGTCATCAATGGCACCCAGACGGCACCAATGGCGCCCAAGACATCTCAATGGCACCAATGGCACCAAGATGGCACCAATGGCACCCATGACCCCAAGATGTCACCAATGGCACCCAGGACACCAAGATGGCGCCAATGGCACCCAGATGACATCAGTGGCACTCAAGACATCTCAATGGCACCAATGGCACCCAAGACACTCAGATGCCACCAATGGCACCAAGATGGCCCCAGTGTCATCAATGGCACCAAGATGTCACCAATGGCGCCCAGGACACCAAGATGGCACCAATGGCATCCATGACATCCCAATGGCACCAATGGCACCCAAGACACTCAGATGGCACCAATGGCACCAAGATGGCACCAATGGCACCCATGACTCCAAGATGGCGCCAATGGCACTCAATACATCCCAATAGCACCAATGGCACCCATGACACTCAGATGGCACCAACGACATCAGTGACACCCAGATGGCACCAATGACACCCTCAAAAACCCAATGGCACCAATGGCACCAAGATGGCCCCAATGTCATCAATGGCTGCCAGATGTCACCAGTGGCACCCAGGACACCAAGATGGCACCAATGGCCTGCATGACATCCCAATGGCACCAATGGCACCCAAGACACTCAGATGGCACCAATGGCACCAAGATGGCACCAATGGCACTCCAGACATCCCCATCGCACCAATGGCACTCAGATGGCACCAATGACATCAATGACACCCAGATGGCACCAATGATGCTCACAACAACTCAATGGCACCAATGGCACCAAGATGTCACCACTAGCACCAAGGACACCAAGATGGCACCAATGGCATCCATGACATCCCAATGGCACCAATGGCACCCAAGACACTCAGATGGCACCAATGTCACCAAGATGGCACCAACAGCACCCAACCATCCCCAAAACCACCTCCACCACCAACACCCAACCAACCTCCGGGCGTGCCATCCTCGTGGGGCGGCACGATGACCACGGTGACGGTGACCGAGGTGCGCAGGAGGTCGATCATCTGCTCGTGGCTCAGTGCCACCGCTGCCACCTTGCACACCTCCAGCAGGCGGCTGCCGCGCCGCAGCCCGGCCTGCCAGGCGAAGCCGTACTCCTCCACCTCGGCCACGCTGCCGTCGGGGTGCACGTGGAAGCCCAGCTGGCCCAAGCCGTTGCGTCGCAGCGTCATGTCCACCGTGGCGCAGCCCGGCGTGGTCACCTGCCGGGCACGCAGAGCCGTCAGCGCCCATCGCTTGGGTGTCAGCGAGGTTCAAAAAACCAAAATTGAAAGTTTTGCGCCCAAAATTGGCGGTTTTGGGGGTTTTTCGTTGGGGATGGTTTGGGGTTTCCGCCGGGTTTTGGCGCGTTCTCGTATTTGCCCAATTCTTCCTTTTGTTCCTTCCCCAGTTCAACTCAATTTTCTCAATTATCAAATTTTCTCAATTTGATTAATTTTAGCCCAATTTCCACAATTTTCCCCCGATTTCCTTAATTTTACCTCGATTTCATCAATTTTAAGCCAAATTTCCTCGATTTCACACCAATTTCCTCCACTTCACCCCAGTTTCCTCCATTTCACCCCAAATTTCCTCCGTTTCCTCCGATTTTCTTCTATTTCACCCCAAATTTCCTCCATTTTTACCACAAATTTCCACCACTTACCCCAATTTCTCCCATTTTATCCCAAATTCCACCATTTCACCCTAATTTCCTCCATTTTAACCCAATTTCCACCATTTCACCGCACTTTCCTCCCTTTTGACCCCAATTTCCACCATTTTACTTGATTTTTATCCCAATTTTTCACATTTTCTCCCCATTTTCCACCATCTCAGCCCAATTCCCCATTTCCCAATTCCCTCCATTTTTCCCTCCCTTCTCTTCCCATTTTGTCCCATTTTCTCCCCATTTTCCCCATTTTCTCAATTTTCCCCCATTTCCCCCTAATTTTTCTACATTTTTCCCCATTTTCCCCATTTTTCCCATTTCCCCCCCATTTCCCCCCTTTTTTCCCCAAATATTTTCCCCATTTTCCCAATTTCCCTCCATTTTTCCCAATTTCCCCTTTTCCCCCATTTTTCCCTCTTTCCCCTCATTTTCTCCCCCATTTCCCCAATTTTTCCCCATTTCCCCCCAATTTTTCCCCATTTTCCCCAATTTCTCCCTATTTTCCCCATTTTATCCCATCTTTTCCCATTTTTCCCCAAATATTTTCCCCATTTTCCTCCCTTGTTTTTCTCCCATTTCCCCCCAATTTTTTCCCTATTTTCCCCCATTTTCCCCAAATTTTCCCAAATATTTCCCCCATTTTCCTCCCCTGTTTTTCTCCCATTCTCCCCCCATTTTCCCCATTTTTTCTCCATTTCTATTTCCCCCCAATTTTCCCCCATTTCCCCCCAAATTTCCTGAAATATTTTCCCCATTTTCCTTCTTGTTTTTCTCCCATTTCCCCCAATTTTCCCCAACTTTTCCCAGATATTTTCTCAATTTCCCCCCATTTTCCTCCCTTGTTTTTCTCCCATTCTCCCCCCAATTTTCCCCATTTTTCCCCCATTTTTCCCCATTTCCATTTCCCCCATTTTCTCCCCCCCATTTTTTTCCCCTTTTTTCCCCATTTTTTCCCCATTTCCAATTTTCCCCCCCAATTTTTCCCATTTTCCCCATTTTTCCCATTTTTCCCATTTTTCCCAATTTTCCCCATTTTTTCCCCATTTTTTCCCCATTTTTCCCCATTTTTCCCCATTTTTCCCAATTTTTTCCCATTTTCCCCCATTTTCCCATTTTTGCATTTTTCCATTTTTCCCCATTTTTTTCCCATTTTTTTCTCCATTTCCCCCCCAATTTTTTCCCCATTTTTCTTCCCCCCATTTTTCCTCATTTTTTTTCCCCAATTTTCCCCATTTTTCCCAATTTTCCCTTTTCCCCATTTTTCCCCATTTTTTCCCCAAATTTTTCCCATTTTTTCCCATTTCCCCCAATTTTTTTCCAATTTTCCCCCTTTTTTTTTCCCATTTTTTTTCCCCCCCCCCAATTTTTTCCCCATTTCCCCATTTCCCCCATTTTTTCCCAATTTTTCCATTTCCCCCAATTTTCCCCATTTTCCCCATTTTTTTTTTTCCAATTTTTCCCAATTTTTCCCCATTTTTCCCCAATTTTTTTTTCCCCAATTTTTTCCCATTTTTCCCATTTTTCCCCCATTTCCCCATTTCCCATTTTTTCCCAATTTTCCTTCCATTTTCCCCATTTTTCCCAAAACTTTTCCCCATTTTTTTTCCATTTTTTCCCCATTTTTCCCCATTTTTTCCCAATTTTTTCCCATTTTTTCCCATTTTTTCCCCAATTTTTCCCAATTTTTTTTTCCCCATTTTTTCCCAATTTTTCCCAATTTTTCCCCATTTTTTCCAATTTTTTTTTTCCCCATTTTTCCCCATTTTTTTTTCATTTTTCCCCAATTTTCCCCATTTTCCCATTTTTTCCCAATTTTTCCAATTTTCCCCATTTTTTTCCCCAATTTTCCCCCTTTTTTTTTTCCCAATTTTTCCCCATTTTTTTCCCCAATTTTTCCCCATTTTCCCCAATTTTTTCCCAATTTTTTCCCAATTTTTCCCCATTTTTCCCAATTTTTCCCCAATTTTTTCCCAATTTTTTCCCAATTTTTCCCCCATTTTTCCCAATTTTTTCCCCATTTTTTCCCATTTTTTCCCATTTTCCCCATTTTCCCCATTTTCCCCATTTTTCCCAATTTTTTCCTCCCAATTTTTTTCCCATTTTTTTGCCATTTTTCCCCCAATTTTCCCAATTTTTTTCCATTTTTTTCCCAATTTTTCCCCAATTTTCCCCAATTTTTCCCATTTTTTCCCATTTTTTCCCAATTTTTCCCATTTTTCCCCATTTTTTTTCCCCATTTTCCCAATTTTTTCTTCCTTTTTCCCCCCCAAATTTTTTCCCCATCTTCACCATTTTCCCATTTTTTCCCATTTTTCCCAATTTTTCCCCAATTTTTTTTTTTATTTTTCCCATTTTTCCCCATTTCCCCCCAATTTTCCCCCATTTCCCCCATTTTCCCATTTCCCAATTTTCCTTCATTTTTTTCCCATTTCCCCAATTTTTCCTCATCTTCACCATTTCCCCCCCATTTTTCCCAATTTTTCCCCATTTTTTCCCATAATTTCCCCCATTTTTCCCCATTTTTCCCCCAATTTTTCCCAATTTTTTCCCCAATTTTTCCCAATTTTTCCCAATTTTTCTAATTTTTTTTCCCATTTTCACCATTTTTCCCCATTTTTTCCCAATTTTTCCCAATTTTTCCCCATTTTTCCCAATTTTTTCCCAATTTTTCCCAATTTTCCCAATTTTCCCAATTTTTTCCCATTTTTCCCCAATTTTCCCCATTTTTTCCCAATTTTTCCCCATTTTCCCCAATTTTCCCAATTTTTTTTTTCCCAATTTTTTCCCAAATTTTCCCCAATTTTCCCCATTTTTCCCCCATTTTTTCCCAATTTTTCCCAATTTTTCCCCAATTTTTTCCCATTTTTTCCCAATTTTTCCCCATTTTTTCCCATTTTTTCCCCTATTTTTTCCCAATTTTTTCCCAATTTTTCCCAATTTTTTCCCAATTTTTCCCCATTTTTCCCCATTTTTTCCCCATTTTTTCCCATTTTTCCCATTTTTCCCAATTTTTTCCCCATTTTTTCCCCATTTTTCCCCATTTTTCCCCAATTTTCCCATTTTTTCCCCATTTTTCCCCAATTTTTCCCCATTTTTTCCCAATTTTTCCCCAATTTTCCCAATTTTTCCCCAATTTTTTCCCAATTTTTCCCCATTTTTTCCCAATTTTTCCCCAATTTTTTCCCCATTTTTTCCCAATTTTTTTCCAATTTTTTCCCAATTTTTTTTTTCCAATTTTTTCCCATTTTTCCCAATTTTTACCAATTTTTTTTTCCATTTTTTCCCAATTTTTCCCAATTTTTTCCCAATTTTTCCCAATTTTCCCAATTTTTCCCCAATTTTTCCCAATTTTTCCCCAAATTTTTTCCCAATTTTTTCCCAATTTTTCCCCAATTTTTCCCAATTTTTCCCCATTTTTCCCCAATTTTTCCCAATTTTTCCCCAATTTTTTCCCAATTTTTCCCAATTTTTCCCAATTTTCCCCAATTTTTCCCCATTTTTTCCCCAATTTTCCCCATTTTCCCCAATTTTTTTTTTTCCAATTTTCCCAATTTTTTCCACGATTTTCCCCCCAATTTTTTCCCGTTTTTCCCCATTTTTTTCGGAATTTTTTTCAGATTTTCCCCGTTTTTTTTTTTTTTTCCCAATTTTTTTTTCCCAATTTTCTGAATTTTTTTTCCTTTTTCCCAATTTTTTCAAAATTTTTTTCCCCAAAATTTTGGAACCTTCCCCAATTTTTTCCTCATTTTTCCCCAATTTCAAATTTTTCCAGCAATTTTGGGATTCTTCCTTTTTCCCACCAATTTTGGGATCCCATTTCTTGGGATCATCCAACCAATTTTTGGAAGCCCAACCCTTTTTTTGAGGTTTTTTTTTTGGTAATTTTTCCAAGGGGTGTTTTTTTTCCCAATTTTCCCCAATTTTCCAAATTTTCCCCAATATTTTGGGATTCCCAATTTTTCCCCCATTTTTCCCAAATTTTTTTTTGAATTTTTTTTTTTAAATTTTTTGCAATTTTTCCAATGGCTTTTCTAATTTTCTGGAAGAGGTTTTCTGGGTGACGCCCCATTTTTTTTGTAATTTTTAATAATTTTTCCCGTCCTTTTCGGGATTTTGGTATTTTTTTTTTTTTTAATTTTTCCCTATTTTGGGGTTTAGTTTCCAAATTGGTCAACCCACCTTTCTTCAAGAGTTGGGATTGGTGGGGTTTGGGGGTTGAGGTTTTGGGGATCTTCCAACCAATCTTTGGGATCCCCCAACTCTTGGGATCTCCCAATTTCAGGGATCCTCCAACCAATTTTGGGGATTTTTCAACTTTTGGGATCTTCCAACCAATTTTGAGATCCTTCAACTCTTGGGATCATCCAACCAATATCTGGGATCTTCCGACCAATTTTTGGGATCCCCCAACTCTTGGGATCCCCCAGTTTCAGGGATCTTCCGACCAATTTTGGGGATCCTCCAACTTTTGGGATCCTTCAACCAAATTTTTGGATTCCCCAACCCTTGGGATCACTCCACCCTTGGGATCCCCCAATTTCAGGGATCCTCCAACCAATTTTTGGGATTCTTCAGCTCTTGGGATCATCCAACCAATCTTTGGGATCACCAAACTCTTGGGATCTTCTGACCAATTTTTGGGATCATCCGACCAATTTTTGGGATCCCCCAGCTCTTGGGATCTCCCAATTTCAGGGATCCTCCAACAAATTTTGAGATCTTTCAACTTTTGGGATCATTCAACCTTTGGGATCCTCCAACCAACTTTTGGGATCCCCCAACTCATGGGATCCCCCAGTTTCAGGGATCCCCCAATCAATGTTTGGGATCCTTTAACCAAATTTTTGGATCTCCCAGACCTTGGGATCTCCCAATTTCAGGGATCCTCCAAACAATTTTTGGGATTTTTCAACTTTTGGGATCTTCCAACCAATTTTGAGATCCGTCAACCCTTGGGATCATCCAACCAATCTCTGGGATCTTCCAACCAATTTTGGGATCTCCCAACTCTTGGGATCCCCCAGTTTCAGGGATCATCCAACAAATTTTGGGATCCTCCAACTTTTGGGATCCTTCAACCAAATTTTTGGATCCCCCAACCCTTGGGATCACTCAACCCTTGGCATCCCCCAATTTCAGGGATCCTCCAACCAATTTTTGGGATTCTTCAGCTCTTGGGATCCTCCAACCAATCTTTGGGATCAGAAAAGTCTTGGGATCATCCAACCAATTTTTGGGATCCCCCAACTCTTGGGATCCCCCAGTTTCAGGGATCATCCAGAAAATTTTGGTAATTTTTTGCAAATTTTTTTGTATTTTTGTCAATTTTTTACAAATTCTTGTTACATTTGGGGATTTTTTGGGGAATTTTTTGCAAATTTTGGGATATTTTTGGGATTCCCAACTCCTGAGCCCACCATATCTGATGGGATCAGAATTGTTGCAAAGTTTTGGTAATTTTTTGCAAATTTTTTTAAATTCTTTTGCAAATTTTTGGTAATTTTTGCAATTTCTAGAAATTCTTGCAAAGTTTTGGAAATTGTACAAACTTCTGGTAATTTTGTGCGATTTTTTTGTAATTTTTAATAATTTTTGCTTATTTTTTAGAAATTTTTGCTGTTTTTTGCTATTTTTTTACAATTTTTTGTATATTTTGGGAATTTTTTTCTAGTTTTTTGCAAATTCCAGGGAATTTTTGGGATTCCCACCTGTAGGAGACGTTGTCGGAGCAGGGCTGGTGGGCGCGGACGATGATGAAGACGTGCTGGAAGTGGGAGCGGATGTTCTGCGGCGTGAAGGGCACCATCCAACTCTTGGAAGATGATGGTGGCGATCCTTCAACCAGCCCCATGGGCGCTTCCAACGGAGAAGCTGGGAATGGATTTTTGGGAATGGGTGGGATGAAGGTTTGGGATGGTTCGAGGAAGTTTTGGGATTGTTCAAGTCTTGGGAGGTTTCAATAATTGGGATCACCCAACAAAACTTTGGGATCATCCAATCTTTGGGATCATCCAACCCTTGGAACCACCCAACCCTTGAGATCCTCCAACTCAACTTTGGGATCATCCAATCTTTGGGATCCTTCAACTCTTGGATCCCTCAACGAACCCTTGGGATCCTCCAACTCTTGGGATCAACCAACCCTTGGGATCCTCCAGCTCTTGGGATCAACCAACCCTTGGGATCTTCCAACCAACTCTTGGAATCTTTCAACCCTTGGGATCCTCCAACTTCTGGACCGCCCAACTCTTGGAACCACCCAACCCTTGAGATCCTCCAACTCTTGGATCTCCCAACCAACCCTTGGGATTCTCCAACTCTTGGGATCTTCAAACCCTTGGCATCATCCAACTTGTGGGACCATCCAACCCTTGGGATCCTTCAAATCTTGGGATCTCCCAACTCTTGGAACCACCCAAGCCTTGGGATTCTCCAACTCTTGGAATCCTTCAACCCTTGGGATTCTCCAACTTCTGAGACCATCCAACCCTTGGGATTCTCCAACTCTTGGGATCCTCCAACCAACTCTTGGAATCCTTCAACCCTTGGGATCACCCAACCCTTGGGATTCTCCAACTCTTGGATCTCCCAACCAACCCTTGGGATCCTCCAACTCTTGGAACCCTTCAACCCTTGGAATCAACAAATCCTTGGGATCTTCCAACTTTTGGAACCACCCAAGGATCCCAATCCTTGGGATCGTCCATATTTTGGGATCACCCAACACTTGGGACCATCCAACCCTTGGATCTCCCAACAAACTCTTGGGATTCCCCAACTTCTGGGACCATCCAAACCTTGGGACCATCCAACCCTTGGGATCATCCAACTTTTGGAACCTCCAAACTCTTGGAACCCTTCAACCCCTGAGTTCCCCCAACCCTTGGGATCTCCTGATCTCCCAAAAAATGGATTCCAAAAAATGGATCCGGGGACCCCCAAATTGAGGTGCTGGCCGCATCCTGCTGGCGGTTGTTGGTGGAATCCCAAAAATGGATCCCAGTGTAGGGCAGCATGGTGGACAAAATGGATGGAACATGATCTCTGGTGAGTCCTGGATCCGTGGTGTCCCAAAAATGGATCTGGTAAAATCTCCCTGATCTGGTGGAATCCCAAAAATGGATCCTCAGAATCCCAAAAACAGGGAAAAAAATGGATCCCGAAAAGAGGAGAATCCCCAAATCCAAATCCCATCTGGTGGGATCCCAAAAAAACAGATTTGGTGAAATCCCAAAAAATTGATCCGGTAAAATCCCTAAAATTGAATCCGGTGGAATCCCAAAAAATGGATCCAGGGGAATCCCAAAAAACAGATTTGGTGAAATACCAAAAAAATGGATCCGGTAAAATACCGAAAAACAGATCTGGTGAAATCCCAAATAATGGATCCGGTAAAATCCCTAAAATTGAATCCGGAGGAATCCCAAAAACGGATCTGGTAAAATCTCAAAAAACTGATCTGGTGGAATCCCAAAAAATGGATCCAGGGGAATCCCAAAAAACAGATTTGGTGAAATCCCAAAAAATGGATCCAGTAAAATCCCTAAAATTGAATCCGGAGGAATCCCAAAAATGGATCTGGTGGAATCCCAAAAAATGGATCCAGGGGAATCCCAAAAAACAGATTTGGTGAAATCCCAAAAAATGGATCCGGTAAAATCCCTAAAATTGAATCCGGAGGAATCCCAAAAATGGATCTGGTGGAATCCCAAAAAATGGATCCAGGGGAATCCCAAAAAACAGATTTGGTGAAATCCCAAAAAATGGATCCGGTAAAATACCGAAAAACAGATCTGGTGAAATCCCAAAAAATGGATCCGGTAAAATCCCTAAAATTGAATCCGGAGGAATCCCAAAAATGGATCTGGTAAAATCTCAAAAAACTGATCTGGTGGAATCCCAAAAAATGGATCCAGGGGAATCCCAAAAAACAGATTTGGTGAAATCCCAAAAAATGGATCCGGTAAAATACCGAAAAACGGATCCGGTAAAATCCCGAAAAACGGATCTGGTGAAATCCCAAAAAATGGATCTGGTGAAATCCCGAAAAATGGATCCAGTGAAATCCCAAAAGGGGGATCCAGGGAAACCTCAAAAAGCAGAGCCGGTGAAATCCCGAAAATTGGATATGGGGGAATCCCAAAAACATGGATCAAGTGGAATCCCAAAATATGGATCCGGTGGAATCCCAAAAACGGATCCGGTGAAATCCCGAAAAGCGGATCCGGTGGAATCCAAAAAATGGATCCGGTGAAATCCCAAAAAATTGATCCGGTGAAATCCCAAAAAACGGATCTGGGAAATCACAAAAAATTGGGTGGAATCCCAAAAAATTGATCCGGTGAAATCCCAAAAACTGGGTCTGGTGGAATCCCAAAAAGGGGATCCAGTGAAAATCCCAGAAATGGATTTGGTGAAATCCTGAAAAAAACAGCCCTTCAACCTGGTGCCCTTCAACAAATCCCCAAATTTGAAATCCCAAAAATTGATCCCAAAAAAATCTGAAAATCCCAAAAACGGAGATGGTGAAGTCCCGAAAATTGGATCAGGAGAAATCCCAAAAAATGGATCCGGTGAAATCCCAAAAACGGAGCCGGTGGAATCCCGGCTACCGGGAACGCATCCCAAAATTCCCTCTTGGTGTCCAACCGGGACCACCCAATCCCTGGGATCGTCCTGCAACCTTGGGATCCCTCAACTTTTGGGATCCCTCAACTTTTGGGATCCCTCAACTCATGGAATCCTTGAATCCTTGGGATCCCTCGAACTCTTCAACCTCTGGGACCACCCAACTTCTGGGACCACCCAACCCTTGGGATCCTTCAACTCTTGGGACCTCCCAACTCTTGAGATCCTTCAACTTTTGGGATCTCCCAACCCTTGAGATCCCCCAGTTCTTGGAATCCTTCAACCCTTGAGATCCTTCAACCTTTGAGATCCTTCAATCCCTGGGACCATCCAACCCTTGAGATCCTTCAACCCTTTGGGATCCATCCCAAAAATGGGATCCTTCAACCCCTTGAGATCCTTCAACCCTTGGGATCCTTCAACTTTTGGGATCTCCCAACTTTTGGGATCTCCCAACTTTTGGGATCTCCCAACTTTTGGGATCTCCCAACTCTTGAGATCCCCCAACTCTTGGAATCCTTCAACTCTTGAGATCCTTCAACCTTTGAGATCCTTCAACCCTTGGGATCCTCCAACTTCTGGGACCATCCAACCCTTGAGATCCTTCAACCCTTGAGAACCTTCAACTTTTGGGATCTCCTGGTGAAATCCCAGATCCTGAGAAGATCCCAAGAAGACCCCAAAGACCCCCCTTTGGAAGACCCAAGAAGATCCCAAGAAGATCCCAAAGGTCCTGAAAGATCCCGAGAAGACCCCGAGAAGACCCCAAGATCCTGAGAAGATCCCAAAAGAGGTCCCGAGAAGACCCCGAGAAGACCCGAGAAGGTGCCCGGACTCACTCTTGGTGTCGAGCTGCGCCGCGTACTTGCTGAAGGACCTCAGGGACACCTTCTCACCCAGGAGGTTCCAACCCTTGGGATCTCCCAACCCTTGGGATCCTCCAACTTCTGGGACCACCCAACCCTTGAGATCCATCAACTTTTGGGATCCTTCAGCCTTTGGGATCCTTCAACCCCTGGGACCATCCAACCCTTGAGATCCATCAACCTTTGGGATCTCCCAACTTTTGGGATCCTTCAACCCTTGAGATCCTTCAACCTTTGAGATCCTTCAACCTTTGGGATCCTTCAACCTTTGGGACCATCCAACCCTTGGGATCCTTCAACTTTTGGGATCTCCCAACTTTTGGGATCCTTCAACCTTTGGGATCTCCCAACTCTTGAGATCCCCCAAATCTTGAGATCCTTCAACCTTTGGGATTCTTCAACCTTTGGGATCTCCCAACTTTTGGGATCCTTCAACCCTTGAGAACCTTCAACTTTTGGGATCTCCTGGTGAAATCCCAGATCCTGAGAAGATCCCAAGAAGACCCCAAAAGACCCCGAGAAAAGAAGATCCCGAGAAGATCCCGAGAAGACCCCGAGAAGATCCCGAGAAGATCCCGAGAAGACCCCGAGAAGACCCCAAGAAGACCCCGAGAAGACCCCGAGAAGACCCCGAGAAGGTCCCGAGAAGACCCCGAGAAGACCCCGAGAAGACCCCGAGAAGACCCTTTGAAGATCCGAGAAGGTCTTGAAGATCCAGAGAAGGTCCCAAGAAGATCCCGAAAGACCCGAGAAGATCCCAGAAGACCCCCAAAGGTGCCCAAGAAGGTCTTGGTGATCCTTCAGAAGATTCCAGAAGATCCCGAGAAGACCCTGAAGGACCTCAGGGACACCTTCTCACCAAGGAGGTTCCAACTCTTGGGATCTCCCAACCCTTGAGATCCTTCAACCCTTGGGATCCTCCAATTTCTGGGACCATCCAACCCTTGGGATCCTTCAACTTTTGGGATCACCCAACCCTTGGAATCCTTCAACCTTTGGGATCCTTCAACCTTTGGGATCTCCCAACTTTTGGGATCCTTCAACCCTTGAGATCCCCCAAATCTTGAGATCCTTCAACCTTTGGGATCCTTCAACCCCTGGGACCATCCAACCCTTGGGATCCTTCAACCTTTGGGATCTCCCAACTTTTGGGATCCTTCAACCTTTGGGATCTCCCAACTCTTGAGATCCCCCAACTCTTGAGATCCTTCAACCTTTGGGATCCTTCAACCTTTGGGATCTCCCAACCCTTGAGAACCTTCAACCCTTGAGATCCTTCAACTTTTGGGATCTCCTGGTGAAATCCCAGACCCCGAGAAGATCCCGAGAAGATCCCGAGAAGACCCCGAGAAGACCCCGAGAAGATCCCGAGAAGACCCCGAGAAGACCCCGAGAAGATCCCGAGAAGATCCCGAGAAGATCCCGAGAAGACCCCGAGAAGATCCCGAGAAGGTCCCAAGAAGACCCCGAGAAGATCCCAAGAAAACCCCGAGAAGACCCCGAGAAGACCCCGAGAAGGTGCCCAGACTCACTCTTGGTGCCGAGCTGCGCCGCGTACTTGCTGAAGGACCTCAGGGACACCTTCTCACCCAGGAGGTTCCAACTCTTGGGATCTCCCAACCCTTGAGATCCCTCAACTCTCAGAATCCTTCAACCCTTGGGACCATCCAACCCTTGAGATCCTTCAACTTTTGGGATCTCCCAACTCTTGGAACCCTTCAACCTTTGGGATCCTTCAACCTTTGGGATCTCCCAACTTTTGGGATCCTTCAACCTTTGAGATCCTTCAGCCTTTGGGATCCTTCAACCCCTGGGACCATCCAACCCTTGAGATCCTTCAACTTTTGGGATCCTTCAACTTTTGGGATCTCCCAACTTTTGGGATCCTTCAACCTTTGGGATCTCCCAACTCTTGAGATCCCCCAACTCTTGAGATCCTTCAACTCTTGAGATCCTTCAACCTTTGAGATCCTTCAACCCTTGGGATCCTCCAATTTCTGGGACCATCCAACCCTTGAGATCCTTCAACCCTTGAGAACCTTCAACTTTTGGGATCTCCTGGTGAAATCCCAGATCCTGAGAAGATCCCAAGAAGACCCCGAGAAGACCCCGAGAAGACCCCGAGAAGACCCCGAGAAAACCCCGAGAAGATCCCGAGGAGATCCCGAGAAGACCCCGAGAAGATCCCGAGAAGACCCCGAGAAGACCCCAAGAAGGTGCCCGGACTCACTCTTGGTGTCGAGCTGCGCCGCGTACTTGCTGAAGGACCTTAGGGACACCTTCTCGCCGAGCAGATTGAGGAACTCGTCGAGCGCGGGCCCGGCGGCCTCGTTGTTGTACATCTCCTCCTCCGAGCTCTGCCCGGCCTTGCAGTACAGGATCCCCACCTTGTGCCGCCCGGCAGGCAGAGCTTAGGGGGCAGGGGTTTAGGGGGGGGGGGGTTTAGGGGGTTTAGGGGGGTTTTAGGGGGGTTTAGGGGTTTAGAGGGTTTGGGGTTTAGGGGTTTAGGGTTTGGGGGTTTAGGGGTTTAGGGGTTTAGGGGTTTTAGGGGGGTTTAGGGGTTTAGGGGTTTAGGGGGGTTTAGGGGTTTAGGGGTTTAGGGGTTTAGGGGTTTAGGGGTTTAGGGGGGGTTTGGGGGTTTAGGGGTTTAGGGGTTTAGGGCATTTAGGGGTTTAGGGGGTTTTTAGGGTTTTGGGGTTTAGGGTTTAGGGGATTTGAGGGATTTAGGGTTTGGGGGTTTAGGGGTTTAGGGGTTTAGGGATTTAGGGTTTTGGGGTTTAGGGGGATTTAGGGGTTTATGGGATTTGGGGATTCAGGGTGTTTGGGATTTAGGGGTTTAGGGGCTTGAGGGTTTAGGGGTTTAGGGGTTTGGGGTTTGGGGGTTTGGGGGGGATTTATGGGATTTGGGGATTTAGGGGTTTAGGGGATTTAGGGTTTTAAGGGGTTTAGGGGGTTTAGGGGATTTAGGGGTTTATTTGTTTATAAATCAGGGGTTCAGGGTTTAGGGGTTTAGGGGGTTTAGGGGATTTAGGGGTTTAGGGGATTTGGGGTTTAGGGGATTTAGGGGGTTTAGGGAATTTAGGGGATTTAGGGGTTGGGGTTTAGGGGATTCAGGGGATTTAGGGTTTAGGGGGTTTAGGGGGTTTAGGGGATTTAGGGGATTCGGGGGTTTTAAGGCATTTATGGGATTTATGGGATTCAGGGGATTTAGGGGATTTAGGGGATTTATGGGATTTAGGGGATTTAGGGTTTATGGGATTTATGGGATTTATGGGATTTATTTAGGGGGTTTGGGGTTTGGGGGGGTTTATGGGATATAGGGGATTTAGGGTTTAGGGGATTTAGGGGATTCATGGATTTATGGGATTTAGGGTTTATGGGATTTGGGGACTTAGGAATTTGGGAATTTGGGGATTTAGGGATTTGGGGGTTTGGGGATGGGATTTGGGATTTGGGATTTGAGGATTTAGGAACTTTATAGGATTTGGGGTTTGGGATTTGGGGTTGGGAAGTTTTGGGATGAAGGAAGGAATTTGGGGGTTCCCCGAGTCCCACTAAACTTTGGGTAACCTTTTGGGATGAAGGAACCCCCAAAATCCCAAAACCCCCAAAAATCACAGAAATTGCCCAAAAAAATCCCAAAAAATAAAAAATCCCAGAAAATTTTTTTTAAAATTCCCAGAATTTTCCCTCCCCCAAAAATCCCAAATCCCAGAAAAACCCAAATCCCAGGAATTCCAAAAAAATCCAGGAAATTCTTGCAACATCAAAAACCCAAATCCCCCCAAAAAATCCCAAAAATCCCCAAAAATCCCAAAAATTCCCAAAAATCCCCAAAAAATCCCAAAAAAATCCCAAAAAAATCCCAAAAAAATCCCAAAAAATCCCCAAAAAATCCCAAAAAATCCCCAAAAAAAAAAAAAAAAAACCCAAAAAAATCCCAGAAAATCCCTAAAAAATCCCAGAAAAACCCAAAAAAATCCCAGGAAAAAAAACCCCAAATCCTAAAAAATCCCCCAAAATTCCCAAAAAATTCCCAAAAAAACTCAAAAAAATCCCCAAATTCCAGGAATTATTTAACCCTTGAGAAACTTTAACCCTTGGAATACAACAGATCCCAAATCCCCCAAACACCAAAAAAATCCTGGAAAAATTCACAAAAATTTTGGGAAAATGCCTAAAATTTCCTAAAAAAAATCCCTAAAAAAAAATCCTTAAAATCCCTAAAAATTCCTAAAAAATTCCTAAAAAAAAATTCCTAAAAAGTTCCTAAAAAATTTCTAAAAATTCCTAAAAATTCCTAAAAATTCCTAAAAATTCCTAAAAAATTCCTTAAAAATCCCTAAAAATTCCTAAAAATCCCTAAAAAATTCCTAAAAATTCCTAAAAAATTCCTAAAAAATTCCTAAAAAATTCCCTAAAAATTCCCTAAAAAATTCCTAAAAATTCCCTAAAAAATTCCTAAAAAAAATCCCTAAAAAATTCCTTTAAAATTCCTAAAAAATTCCTAAAAATTCCCTAAAAAATTCCTAAAAAATTCCTAAAAATCCTAAAAAATTCTCTAAAAAATCCCTAAAAAATTCCTAAAAATCCCTAAAAAATCCTTAAAATCCCCTAAAAAATCCCAAAAATTCCTAAAAAATCCCTAAAAAATCCCTAAAAAATTCCTAAAAAATCCCTAAAAAATCCCTAAAAATTCCTAAAAAATTCCTAAAAATCCTAAAAAATTCCTAAAAAATCCCTAAAAATCCCTAAAAATCCTAAAAAATCCCTAAAAAATTCCTAAAAATCCCTAAAAAATCCCTAAAAAATTCCTAAAAAATTATTAAAAATTCCTAAAAATTCCCTAAAAAATCCCTAAAAATCCCTTAAAAATTCCTAAAAAATTCCCTAAAAAATCCCTAAAAATTCCTAAAAATTCCCTAAAAAATTCCTAAAAAATTCCTAAAAAATTCTAAAAATCCTAAAAATTCCTTTAAAATCACCAAAAATTTGGGAAAAATCCCAGAAATTGCCAAAAATTCCCAAAAAATCCTGAAATCCCAGGAATCCTTTAACCCTTGAGCTCCTTTAACCCTTGCAATACACCAGATCCCAAAACCCTAAAAATGCCTAAAAAATCCCACAAAAATTTGCTCCCAAAAATTCCCAAAAATTCCTAAAATTTCCCAAAATTCCAATAATTATTTAACCCTTACAATCCTTCAACCCTTCAACTACACCAATGCTAAAATGACCCAGAAATCGCCAAAAAAATCCCTAAAAAATCACCAAAAATCCCAAAAAATCGCAATAAATCCCCGAAAAATTCCCAAAAAATTCCCCCCAAATGTCCAGGAAAATTTTAAAATTTTTTTAAAACTGAAAAAATCCCAAAAAATCCCAAAAATTCCTAAAAAATTCCCTAAAAAATTCCTAAAAATTCCTTCCTAAAAATCACCAAAATTAAAAAATCCAACCTAAAAATCCTAAAAAAAAAAAAAAAAAAAAATCCTAAAAAAAAAATTTGCTAAAAACCCTCCCCCCAAAAGTCCCCCAAAAATCCTAAAAATTCCTAAAAATTCCTAAAATTCCTAAAAAAAAATTCCCAAAAAATTCCCAAAAAATTCCTAAAAATTCCTTCAAAATTCCTAAAAAATCCTAGAAATTTCCCAAAAATCCCTAAAAATTCCTAAAAAAAAAAATTCCCCAAAAAAACCTAAAAAATCCTAAAAAAATCCCCAAAAAAAATTCCTAAAAATTCCCAAAAATTCCAAAAAAAATCCATAAAAATTCCTAAAAAATTCCTAAAAAAAAATCCAGCTCCCAAAATTCCTAAAAAATTCCCTAAAAAATTCCTAAAAATTCCTAAAAAATCCTAAAAATTCCTAAAAATTTCCTAAAAATCCTAAAATTGCTAAAAAATTCCCAAAAAAATCCCAAAAAATCCTTTAAATTCCTAAAAATCCTCCCTAAAAATTCACCAAATCCCAAAAAAATTCCACAAAAAATCCCAAAAAATTTTGAAAAATTCCCAAAAATTCCCTAAAATTCCTAAAAATTCCCAAAAATTCCCAAAAATTCCCAAAAAAAAATCCCAAAAATTATTTTAAAAAATCCCTAAAAATTCCTAAAAAATCTCCCAAAAATCCCTAAAAAATCCCTAAAAAATCACTAAAAAATCCAAAAATCCTAAAAATCCCTAAAAAATTCCCAAAAATTCCAGGAATTCTCACCCCCTGCTCGTCCAGCTTGAAAAATTCCTAAAAAATTCCCTAAAAAAAATTCCCTGGGCATTCTTAAAAATTCCTAAAAAGCCGCGGGCGGCGCAGCACGTGCTGGGGGGCGTCCTCCTCCGGCGCAATTCACCAGCTTGGGGAAAAAAAAATTTGGGGAAAAAAATTTTAGGGAGGTTTGGAAAATTTTTGGGGAAAAATTGGAGGGGTTGGGGTGAAAAATTTTAGGACCCAAAAATCCCTTGAAAAATTTTGGAAAAAATTTTTGGCCCAAAAAAGGAATTTTGGGAAAAATTGAAATTTTTTCCCCAAAATTTGAGGGGAATTTTGGCCCTAAATTTTTCCAAATTTAGATCCCTTGAAAATTTTAAAAAATTGAGGAATTTTGGCCCTTTGAAAAATTTTCTAAAAATTTTAGCCCAAAATTGAGGGAATTTTATTTTTTGAAATCCCAAAAATTGAAAAAAAATTCTAAAAAATTTTAAAAATTTGAGGGAATTTTGGCCCAAGTTTGAAAAATTTTGAGGGATTTTAGATCAAAAAAATTTTTAAAAAAATTTGAAATTTTAAAAAAAAAATGAGGGAAAATCCAAAAAGGATTTTAGATCAAAAAATTTTTAAAAAATTTGAGGGAATTTTGGCCCAAAATTTGAGGGAATTTTGGCCCAAAAATTTGACCTAAAAATTTTTAAAAAATGTTGAAATTTATTCCCAAATTTCAGGATTGGAGCCCAAAAATTTTAGCCCAAAAATCAAAAAAATTTTATCCTGAAATTCTGGGAATTCCTAAAATTGAAAAATTATTATTTTGGGAAAATCCTTTGAAATTTGACCCCAAAATTCTGGGGATGCCAAAAATTGAGGGAATTTTGGCCCAAATTTGAAAAAATTTGAGGAATTTTAAGCCCAAAAAATTTTAACCCTTTGAGGGAATTTTAGATCCAAAATTTTAAACCCTAAAATTCCCAGAAAATTTGAGGGAATTTTGGCCCAAAAATTTTAGGATTTTTTTCCTTGAAAATTTCCCAAAATTCCCAAAAATATTCCCAAATTTCAGGGGATTTTTTCCCAAATTTGAGGAAATTTTTATCCCAAAAATCCTTCAACCTTTCAACTGTGGGAAAAAATTTTACCCAGAAATTTGAGCCCCAAAATTGACTTTTAAAAATCACCCTAAAATTGAGGGAAAATTCTTAAATGGGAATTTGAAAATTTTATACCAAATTTGAGGAATTTTCACCCCTTTGGAATTTTGGCCCAAATTTGAGGAGCTGCCAAATTTGAGGGGACATTTTTTTAGACCAAAATGTTGAGAATTTATTCCCAAATTTCAGGATTGGACCCCAAAATTGTAACCCAGTTTTAGCCCAAAATTCAGGGATTGAACCTCCATTTTTTCAGCCCAAAATTGCCGGATTTGAGCCCCAAAATTGAAATTTTATCCCAAAATTCAGGATGGAATCCTAAAATTGAGGATTTGACCCCAAAATTTGGGGCCACCAAATTGGAAAAATGGGAAAAATTGGAAATTTGGGAAAATTTGAAATTTTGGGAGGTTTTGAGGGGTTTAGCCCAAAAAACGGGAATTTTGGGAAAAATTTGAGGGGGGTTTTTAGTGAAAAATGAGGATTTTAGGACAAAATTGAGGGATTTTTGGACAAGTTTGAGGGAATTTTAAGTCTAAGTTTGAGGGAATTTTGGCCAAAATTTGAGGGAATTTTAGACCAAATTTGAGGGAATTTTGGCCCAAATTTGAGGAATTTTAGCCCAAATTTGAGGGATTTGACACCAAACCAAAATCCAGGGAATTCAATCCTAAAATTGAGGGATTTGACCCCAAAATTCTGGGGATGGGACACCACAACTGAGGGAATTTTAGCTCAAAATTGAGGGAATTTTGGCCCAAATTTGAGGGAATTTTAGCCCAAGTTTGAGGGAATTTTGGCCCAAAATTTGAGGGAATTTTAGCCCAAATTTGAGGGAATTTTGGCCCAAATTTGAGGGAATTTTGGCCCAAGTTTGAGGGAATTTTATTTGAGGGAATTTTGGCCCAAGTTTGAGGGAATTTCCCCAAATTTGAGGGGATTTTAGACCCAAATTTGAGGAAATTTTGGCCCAAAATTTGAGGGAATTTTGGCCCAAATTTGAGGGAATTTTTGCCCAAAATTTGAGGAATTTTAGCCCAAAAGGGAATTTTAAAATTTGAAATTTTGGCCCAAAAAATGGGAATTTATGGAAATTTCCTAAAATTGAGGGATTTTAGCCCAAAATTGTGGGAATTTTTGATCCCAAAATTGAAAATTTTAGTCCCAAAATTTTGGGAATTTTATGCCAAAATTGAGGGAATTTTATCCCAAATTGAGGGATTTTTTTGTCAAAATTCTGAGGGAATTTTTACCAAAGGAATTTTGAGGGAATTTTGGCCCAAATTTGAGGGAATTTTAGCCCAAATTTGAGGGAATTTTAGATCAAAATTGAGGGAATTTTGGACCAAATTTGAGGGAATTTTAGCCCAAATTTGAGGGAATTTTGGCCCAAAATTGAGGGAATTTTAGCCCAAAATTGAGGGAATTTTGGCCCAAGTTTGAGGGAATTTTAGCCCAAATTTGAGGGATTTTAGGCCAAATTTGAGGGAATTTTAGCCCAAAATTGAGGGAATTTTGGCCCAAATTTGAGGGATTTTAGGTCAAATTTGAGAGAATTTTAGCCCAAAATTGAGGGAATTTTGGCCCAAATTTGAGGGAATTTTGGCCCAAATTTGAGGGAATTTTGGCCCAAATTTGAGGGAATTTTGGCCCAAATTTGAGGGAATTTTGGCCCAAATTTGAAGGATTTGACACCAAACTTGAGGGAATTTTAGACCAAAATGTTGAGAATTTATTCCCAAATTTCAGGGGATTGGACCCCAAAATTGTAGGAGTTTTAGCCCAAAATTCAGGGGATTGAACCTCAAAATTGAGGGAATTTTATCCCAAAATTGTGGGAATTTGATCCCAAAATTGAGGGAATTTTATCCTAAAATTGTGGGATTTGAGCCCCAAAATTGAAGGAATTTTATACCAAAATCCAGGGAATTCAATCCTAAAATTGAGGGATTTGACCCCAAAATTCTGGGGATGGGACACCACAACTGAGGGAATTTTAGCCCAAAATTGTTGAGTTTTATTCCAAAATTTCAGGGATTTTATCCCCCAAAATTGTGGGATTTTTATCCCAAAATTGAGGGATTTTTAACCAAAAAAATTCTTGAGGGATTTGACCCCAAAATTCTGGGGATGGGACACCAGAATTGAAGGAATTTTAGCCCAAATTTGAGGGAATTTTGGCCCAAATTTGAGGGAATTTTTGGCCGAAATTGAGGGAATTTTGGCCCAAGTCTGAGGGGATTTTGGCCCAAATTTGAGGAATTTTAGACCAGAATTGAGGGAATTTTGGCCCAAAATTTAGGGAATTTTAGCCCAAATTTGAGGGAATTTTATCCTGAAATTGTGGGATTTGAACCCCAAAATTGAGGGAATTTTATACCAAAATTCAGGAATTTTTGGGAAAATTGAGGGATTTTGGCCCTGGGGATGGGACACCACAACTGAGGGAATTTTAGCCCAAAATTGAGGGAATTTTGGCCCAAATTTGAGGGAATTTTGGCCCAAATTTGAGGGAATTTTGGCCCAAATTTGAGGGAATTTTAGCAAAAATTTGAGGGATTTTAGGACAAATTTGAGGGAATTTTGGACCAAATTTGAGGGAATTTTTGGCCAAATTTGAGGGAATTTTGGCCCAAGTTTGAGGGAGTTTTAGATCAAAATTGAGGGAATTTTAGACCAAATTTAAGGGAATTTTAGACCAAAATGTTGAGAATTTATTCCCAAATTTTTGGGGATTTTTTGGGGATATTTTTTTGGATCGAATTGGGGAAAACTGTGGGAATTTTGGGGATTTTATAAAAATTGAGGGATTTTATCCCCAAATTTGAGGGATTTGAGGAATTTTTATCCTAAAATTGTGGGATTTGATCCCAAAATTGAGGAATTTTATACCAAAATCCAGGGAATTCAATCCTAAAATTGAGGGATTTGACCCCAAAATTCTGGGGATGGACACCATTTTGAGGGAATTTTGAATTTTTGGGGGAATTTTGGCCCAAATTTGAGGGAATTTTTTAATTTGGGGATTTTTTGGGGAAAATTTTGGGGAATTTTTGCCCAAATTTTGAGGGGGATTTTTGGGTGTAACTTGGGGAATTTTTGGGGAAATTTTGAGGATTTATTCCCAAATTTTTTGGGGGTTTTTGGACCAAAATTGTAGGAGTTTTAGACCAAAATTCAGGGATTGAACCTCAAAATTTGGGAAAGCCCCAAAATTTTTTATACCAAAATCCAAATTTTTGGGAAATTTTTGGGATTTGACCCCAAAATTTGGGGATTGGACACCAGAATTGAAGGAATTTTTGGGGAAATTTGAGGGGAATTTTGGGACCCAAATTTGAGGGAATTTTGGGCCAAATTTGAGGGAATTTTGGGCCAAATTTGAGGGAATTTTAGCCCAAATTTGGGGAATTTTGGCCCAAATTTTGAGGGGATTTTGGCCCAAATTTGAGGAATTTTTTGAGGGATTTTTTTTGGGGAAATTTGAGGGATTTTTGGGGGAATTTTAGACCAAAATTTGAGAATTTATTCCCAAATTTAAGGGATTTTTGTAGGAGTTTTTAGCCCAAAATTCAGGGAACCTATTTTTGGGATGTTTTCCCAAAATATAGGGAATTTTATTTAGGAATTTTTTGAGGGATTTGACCCCATATTTTGGGGATGGGACACCAGAATTGAAGGAATTTTTGGGATAATTTTTTTTTGGGATAAGTTTGGGGAATTTTAGCCCAAGTTTGAGGAATTTTGGGGAAAATTGAGGAATTTTAGACCAGAATTGAGGGAATTTTGGAAAAATTTAGGGAATTTTAGCCCAAATTTGGGAAATTTTATCCTGAAATTTTGGGATTTGAACCCCCAAAATTGAGAGAATTTTATGGGGAAATTTTGGGGGTTTTGAGGGATTTGATTTTTGGATGGGACACCAGAATTGAAGGAATTTTAGGGAAGTTTGAGGGAATTTTGGACCAAATTTGAGGAATTTTGAGACCAAAATTGAGGGAATTTTAGCCCAAATTTGAGGAATTTTGGGATGTTTTGAGGGAATTTTGGTTTGAGGAATTTTAGGCCAAGTTTGAGGGAATTTTGGACCCAAATTTTAGACCAAAATGTTGAAATTTATTCCCAAATTTCAGGGACCCCAAAATTTAGAGGAGTTTTTTTCCAATTTTTCAGATTGAACCTCAAAATTTTGGGGATTTTTGGGGGAAATTTTGGGAATCCAATCCTCAAAATTGTGAATTTGATCCCAAAATTGAGGGAATTTTGTCCTGAAATGGGTTTTTGGGGAGGAATTTTATACCAAAATTCAGGGAATTTGAAAATTGGGGAACAAAATTCTGGGGATGGGACAAAAGGAATTTTAGCTCAAATTGAGGGAATTTTGGGGATAGTTTGTGGGAATTTTGGGATAATTGAGGAATTTTAGGGAAATTTGAGGGAATTTTGGCCAAGTTTGAGGGAATTTTAGGGAAATTTGAGGGAATTTTGGGGAAATTTGAGGAATTTTGGGGATAAGTTTGAAATTTTTTTGAGGGAATTTTAGATCCAAAATTTTAGGGAAATTTGAAATTTTTGGGATTTTTTGGGAATTTTAAGCCCAAAATTGAGGAATTTTGGAAATTTGAGGGATTTTTGGGGAAATTTGAGGGATTTGACACCAAACTTGAAGGAATTTTAGACCAAAATGTTGAGAATTTTGGGGTGTTTTTGGGATTTTTAGACCAAAATTGTAGGAGTTTTGGGGGATGAACCTCAAAATTGGGAAGATTTGATCCCAAAATCCAGGGAATTCAATCCCAAAATTGAGGGATTTTTTGCCAAAATTTCTGGGGATTTTGACACCATTTTGAAGGAATTTTGGGGAAATTTGAGGGAATTTTGGGGAAATTTGGGGAATTTTGGACCAAAATTGAGAAGATTAGTCCAAGGCTGAATTTTTTTGGGGAATTTTTTTGCAAATTTGAGGATTTTGGGGATTTTGGGGATATTTTGGGGATATTTTGGGAATTTTGGGGAAATTTGAGGGGTTTTGGGACCTGGCTGAGGGAATTTTGGTCCAAATTTGAGGGAATTTTAGACCAAAATGTTGAGAATTTATTCCCAAATTTCAGGGGATTGGACCCCAAAATTGTAGGAGTTTTAGCCCAAAATTCAGGGGATTGAACCTCAAAACTGTGGGAATTTGATCCTAAAATTGTGGGATTTGAGCCCCAAAATTGAGGGAATTTTATGCCAAAATCCAGGGAATTCAATCCTAAAATTGAGGGATTTGACCCCAAAATTCTGGGGAAATGAAAATTTGGGGAAAATTGAGAAAAAATGGGGATTTTTTAGCTCAAATTTGGGGTAATTTTGGGAAATTTGGGGAAAATTAGGAAAATTGGGGAATTTTAGGGAAATTTGGGGAATTTTGGGAGAAATTGAGGGAATTTTAGACCAAAATTGAGGAAATTTGGAAATTTTGGGGAAATTTTGGGAAAAATTTTAGGAAAAATTTGAGGAAATTTGGACCAAATTTTGGGGATAAATGGGGAAAATTTGGGGGGAATTTTAGGCCAAGTTTGGGGAATAATTTAGACCAAATTTGAGGGAATTTTGGAATTTGGGGGGATTTTGGGGGAAATTTGAGAATTTTGGGAAAAATTGGGAATTTTTAGGAGGAAAAGGGAATTTTGGAAAATGGGGGAAATTGGGAATTTGAGGAATTTTAGCCCAAATTTGAAAAAATTTGAATTTTTTTGGGATTTTTTTGGGGAAATAAATTTTGGGAAAATTGGGGAAATTTTAGCCCAAATTTGGGGAAATTTTGGAAGAAATTTGGGGAAAAAATTTGAAAAATAGGAATTTTGGGGAAATTGGGGGAAAAAAGGAAGATTGGGGGGATTTTTGGGAAATATCTGGGAAATTTTGGGGATTTTTGGGAAAATTTTCTTTTGGGAAAATTGGGGAAAATTTTGAAAATTTTGGGGAATAATTGGGGGTATTTTGGGGATAATGGGGAAATTTTTAGGATATTTTGGGGAAATTTGGGGAATATTTTGAGAATTTTGGGATAAATTGGGAATTTTTGGGGATTTTTGGGGAAAAGGGGGATTTTGGGGAAATTTGGGGAAATCTTTTGAGGAAAATTTTTTGGGTGAATTGGGGAAATTTTGGGGATATTTTGGGGATATTTTGGGGATAAAATTTTGGGGAAATTTTGGGGTGATTTGGAGGATATTTTGGGGAAATTTTTGGGAAATTTCTGGGAAATTTGGGGTTTTTTGGGGAAATTTTTTTTATTTTTGAAATATTTTGGGGTATTTTGGGGAAATTTTGGGGAAGAAATTTAGGGGAAATTTGGGGGGAACAAAATTTTTTAGAATTTTGGGGAAAATATTTTGGGGGGGATTTTTGAGAAAATTGGGGAATTTGGGGTAGGGAGGAGGAAAAATGGGGAAATGGGGAAAAAATGGGAATTTTAGGGGATTTTGGGGAAAATGAGGGAAAATATTGGGAAAATGGGGATAGAAATGGGGAAAATGGGGAAATTTTGAAAATATTTCCTGGGATTTTGATGGAGAAATGGAATTTTTGGGGAATGGAGATGGGAAAATGGGGGGAAAATGGGAAAAATGGGAAGAAATGGGAAAAATGGAGGGAAAATGGAGAAGAAATGGGGAAAATGGGGAATAAAATGGGGAAATTTTAAAGAATAAAATGGGGAAAATGGGAATAAAAAAAATGGGAATAAAAAAATGGGGAAATGGAATAAAATGGGGGAAATGGGGAAAATTAAAATTTCCTGGGATTTTGGGGGAAATTTTGAAATTGAGGGGAAATTTGGAATATTGGGGGAAAAATTGGGGAAATTTGGGAAATATTATTGAAAAATGGGGAGAAATGGGGCAAAAATGGGGCTCATTTGGGAAAATGGGGATTTTGATGGGAAATAATTGAATTTGGGAGGAAATGGGGGATGGGGAAAATGGGAAAAATGGGAAAAATGGAGGAAAATATTGGGAAAAAAAAAATGGGAAAATGGGGAAAATGGGAAAAATTGGGGAAAATGGGGAAAATGGGGAAATTGAAAAAATGGGGGGGGAAAATGGGGAAAAATGGGGAAAATAAAATGGGGAAAAAATGGGGGCAAAATGGGGAAAATGGGAAAAAATGGGAAAAATGGGAATAAAATGGGAAAATGGGAATAAAATGGGGAAAATGGGAATAAAATGGGGAAAATGGGAATAAAATGGGGGGAAATGGGAATAAAATGGGGGAAAATGGGAATAAAATGGGGAAAATGGGGGGAATAAAAATGGGAAAATTGGAATAAAATGGGGAAATTGGAAAATGGGGAAAATTGGAATAAAATGGGGAGAAATGGGGAAAAATGGGAATTTGGGGGGGAATGGGGGAAGAAATGGAGGGAAAATGGGGGGAAAATAGGGGGGAAATTGGGAAAAATGGGGGAGAAATGGGGAAAAAATGGGGGAAAATTTGGAAAAATGGGGATTTTGATGGGGAAATTGGAATTTGGGGGGGAAATGGGGATGGGAAAATGGGAGGAAATGGGGAAAATTGAGGGAAAATATTGGGAAAAATGGGGGAAAATGTGGAAAAAATGGGGGAGAAATGGGGAAAATGGGGGGAAAATGGGGGAAAATGGGGAAAAAATGGGGGAAAATTGGGAAAAACGGGAATTTGATGGAGAAATGGGAATTTGGGAGGGCAATGGGGGAAAATGCCCCCGAAATGCCCGGATTGGCGCCCACCTTTGCCGTGGAAGTAGTCCCTGTAGTAGGTGGCGCCCAGGTCGGCGTGCTCGACGCTGTAGCTCCGAAGCCTCTCCGGGTTCCTCTGCTCCTCCTTGGGAAACTCCAGAACGGAAACGGCAGCGTTGGACACCTTCCAAAAATTCCCAGATTCCAGGAAAATTCCAGAAGAAGGAGGAGAAGGCGATGAGGATGATGAGGATGATGATGAAGAAGAAGAAAAGGCGGATTTGGAAAAGCTGACGTCGCGCTCGCCCCGGCCGCCGCCGATCTCGTTGCGGAAATGAGGGCAGCTGAGCAATAAATCGTTGCTGGTGTTGTCGCCTAAATCCTGCTCCAAATTTTCCTTGGAATTGGAATTTTCCACGCTGGGAAAGTTGGGATCGGAGCCGGCGGAAGCGGCGGAAGCTCCCGTGGTTGTGTTGCGCCGCGTCGCCGCGGCGACGACGGAAACGGCCTCGAACAAAATGCTCTGAACGTCAAAATGAGCGAAAGCCTTGCGGCAAATCCAAGATTTTGGAGGTTCTGGAAGTTTGGGATCTTCGGGATCTTTGGGGGCGGCGAGGAGTTTTTTGAAGATGGAATCGTCGGGTTTTAAACGCCGCCGGGGTTTTTCTTTCTGGTTTTGGGGTTGCTCGGGATTTTGGTCGGGATTTTGGGGTTTTTTAGTTCGGAATTCGTTGAGCATCTCGAAGAAACTTTGTTCTGGAATTCCTTGGATGTCGATGGAGGAGGTGCTGCCGTATTCCCGGAATAATCCGGCGGAATTGCCGGAATTGCCGCGGATTTCTGGGATTTCTTCGGGGTCGCATTCGCTCAAAGTGACCTCGCTGCTGCTTCGTTGTCTCAAGGGGATTCCTAAAAATCCTTCCTGGAATTCCAAATCTTTCAAATGAGGGATCAACCTTCGATGGAAAGGTTTGAAAGACGATTGGGAAGGTGGGAAATTGCGGGAATTTCCGGAATATTCTTTGGAGCGCGGAGGCCACTCGGCCACGCGGGCGCGGACGCCCATCTTGGGCACCGGGGGGATTTCCGAGCGTTGGGAATTCATCGTCCCAAAGGAAATTTTGGGGATTTAGGAGATCCAGGAGGTTCAGGAGTCCCAAAGGAAAATTTCCAGGAGATCCAGGAGATCCAGGTTGAGAAGGTTCAGGAGGTTCAGAAGAGCTGGGAGGTCCAAGAGGTCCAGGAGATCCAGAAGGTCCTGGAGGTTGAGAAGGTTCAGAAGATCCAGGAGGTCCAGAAGATCTGGGAGGTCCTGGAGGTCCAGAGGTCCAGAAGATCTGGGAGGTCCTGGAGGTTCAGGAGGTCCAGGGGATCCAGAAGGTCCAGGAGGACCAGAAGATCCTGGAGGTTCAGAGGTCCAGGAGATCCAGGAGGTCCAGGAGGTCTTGGAGGTCAAGGAGATTCAGAGACTGAGAAGATCCAGGAGGTCCAGAAGATCTGGGAGGTCCAGGAGGACCAGGAGATCCTGGTTCAGAGGTGCAGGGGCCCAGAAGATCCAGGAGGAGGTCAGGTCCAGAAGGTCAGGAGATCAGAGGACCAGGAGATCAAGGAGAAGTCCAGGAGATCCAGAAGATCTGGGAGGTCCTGGAGGTCCAGAGATCCAGAAGATCTGGGAGGTCCTGGAGGTCCAGAGGTCCAGAAGATCTGGGAGGTCCTGGAGGTTCAGGAGGTCCAGGGGATCCAGAAGGTCCAGGAGGACCAGGAGGTCAAGGAGGTTCAGAAGCCCAGGAGATCCAGAAGGTCCAGGAGGTCCAGAAGGTCCAGGAGGACCAGGAGGTCCAGGAGGTCCAGAAGATCCAGGAGGACCAGGAGATCCAGGAGGTCAAGGAGGTTCAGAAGCCCAGGAGATCCAGAAGGTCCTGGAGGTTCAGAAGTCCAGGAGATCCAGAAGGTCCAGGAGGACCAGGAGGTCCTGAAGGTCAAGGAGGTTCAGAAGCCCAGAAGGTCCAGGAGGACCAGGAGGACCAGAAGATCAAGGAGGTTCAGAAGCCCAGGAGATCCAGAAGGTCCAGAAGGACCAGGAGGTCATGGCAGGAATCGGCGGCGGCGGCGCATGGTGGGAGGGCTGGGGGGGAAAAGAGAGAAAATTTAAGGATTTTACCCCAAAAATTGAGGGGTTTGACCTCAAAATTCCAGGAAATTTATCCCAAAATTTTGGGGAATTTATCCCAAAAATTTCAGGGAATTTATCCCAAAATTTGGGGGATTTTAGCCCAAAATTTGAGGGATTTTATCCTGAAAAAAAATTTTAGGGAAATTTTTATCCCCCAAAATTGAGGGGGATTTTATCCCAAAATTGAGGAATTTTAGAAAAAATGGATTTTTGACCTCAAAATTGCAGGAATTTTATCCCAAAAATTGAGGGATTTTAGCCCAAAAATTGAGGGATTTAATCCTGAAAATTGAGGAAATTTTAGCAAAAAAATGGAGGGATTTGATCTCAAAATTGCAGGAATTTTATCCCAAAAATTGTGGGATTTCATCCAAAATTGCAGGAATTTTATCCCAAAATTGACAGATTTTTATCCAAAAATTGAGGAAATTTTATCCCAAAAATTGAGGTAATTTTGTCCAAAAATTGAGGGATTTGACCTCAAAATTACAGGAAATTTATCCCAAAATTTGGGGGATTTTAGCCCAAAAATTGAGGGATTTTATCCTGAAAATTGAGGAAATTTTAGCAAAAAAATTGAGGGATTTGACACCAAAATTGCAGGAATTTTATCCCAAAATTGAGGGGTTTTAGGGATTTGACCCAAAATTGCAGGAATTTTATCCCAAAATTGAGGGGTTATTATCCCAAAATTTGCGGGAATTTTATCCCAAAAATTCAGGGAATTTTAGCCTGAAAATTGAGGGATTTGACCTCAAAATTCCAGGAATTTTATCCCCAAATTTTTGGGGATTTTATCCCAAATTTGAGAGATTTTAGCCCAAAAATTGAGGGATTTCACCTCAAAATTACAGGAATTTTATTCCCAAATTTTTGGGGATTTTATCCCAAAATTGAGAGAATTTATCCCCAAAATTGAGAGATTTTAGCCTGAAAATTGAGGGATTTTAGCCTGAAAATGGAGGGAATTTTAGCCAAAAAATGTAGAGAATTTTAGCCAAAATTGAGGGATTTCTATTCAAAAAAAATGAGGGATTTGACCCCAATATTGAGGGAATTTTAGACAAAAAAATTGAGGGATTTGACCTCAAAAATGAGGGAATTTTAGCTTAAAAATTTTGGGATTTAAGCCCAAAAATTGAGGGAATTTTAGCCAAAATTCAGGGAATTTAGACCAAAAATTGAAGGAATTTTATCTCAAAAATTGAGGATTTAGACATCAATAATTAAAACTCTCAAAGCTCCCAAATTAAATCCCCCAAAACCCTAAAAATTTCCCAAAAACTCCAAATTAATCCCCAAACCCCCAAAAATTCCCAAAAATCCCCAAAAATGTGGAAAATCCCCCAAGCCCAGCCCTGCAATGAGGGACTCATTAACCAGGGATTAATTAATGAGGGACTCATTAATGAGGGATTATTCCATTAATTCCACTCAAAATCAGGGATTAATTAATGAGGGACAACCCTAAATGAGGATTATTCCACCAAATTCCACCAAAATCACAAATTTCACCCCAAATTCAACCCTAAATCCCCTCAGGAACCCCAAATTCCCCCAAAAAATCACAATTTTCCCCACAAAATCCAACCCTAAATCCCCTCAGGGACCCCAAACCCTCTAAAACCAAAATTTTCCACTCAAAATTCAACCCTAGATCCTATCAGGGACCCCAAATTCTCCCCAAAAATCACAATTTTCCCCTCAAAATTCAACCCTAAATCCCCTCAGGAACCCCAAAACCCCTCAGGGACCCAAAACCCCCTAAAATCAAAATTTTCCCTCAAAATTCAACCCTAAATCCCCTCAGAAACCTCAGATCCCCTCAGGAACCCCAAATTCCCACAAAATCCCAATTTTTCCCTCAAAATCCACCCCTACAACCCCTCAGGAACACTAAAACCTCCTCAGGGACCCAAACCCCCCTTAAAATCAGAATTTTCCCTCAAAATCCAACCCTAAATCCCCTCAGGGACCCCAAACCCTCTAAAACCAAAATTTTCCACTCAAAATTCATCCCTAGATCCTGTCAGGGACCCCAAAATCCCCCAAAAAATCAAAATTTTCCCCTCAAAATACAACCCTAAATCCCCTCAGGAACCCCAAAACCTCTCAGGGACCCCAAATTCCCCAAAAATCACAATTTTCCCCACAAAATCCAACCCTAAATCCCCTCAGGAACCCCAAATTCTCACAAAATCTCAATTTTCCCCACAAAATCCAAACCTAAATCCCCTCAGAAACCTCAGATCCCCTCAGGAACCCCAAATTCCCATGAAATCAAAATTTTCCCCTCAAAATTCAACCCTAAATCCTGTCATGGACCCCAAATTCCCAAAAAAAAACAAAACCCCTCAAAACCCAACCCTAAAAATCTCAATTTTCCCCAAAAATCCAAACCCCAAATTCCCCAAAATCAGAATTTTCCCACAAAATCCAAACCTTCCCTCAAAAACCTCAAATCCCTCAGGAACCCCAAACCTCCTAAAATCAAAATTTTCCACTCAAAATTCGACCCTAAATCCCCTCAGGAACCCCAAATCCCCTCAGGAACCCCAAATTCCCAAAAAATCACAAATTTTCCCTCAAAATCCAACCCTAAATCCCCTCAGGGACCCCAAACCCTCTAAAACCAAAATTTTCCACTCAAAATTCATCCCTAGATCCCTCAGGAACCCCAAATTCCCACAAAATCAAAATTTTCCCCTCAAAATCCAACCCTAAATCCCCTCAGGAACCCCAAAACCCCTCAGGGACCCCAAATTCCCCCTAAAATCAGAATTTTCCCCACAAAATCCAACCCTAAATCCCCTCAGAAACCCCAAATTCCCACAAAATCACAATTTTTCCCTCAAAATCCAACCCTAAATCCCCTCAGAAACCCCAAATTGCCTCAAAATCCCAATTTTCCCCTCAAAATCCAACCCTAAATCCCCTCAGGAACCCCAAATTCCCACGAAATCCCAATTTTTCCCTCAAAATTCAACCCTAAATTCCCTCAGGAACCCCAAATTCCTCTAAAATCCCAATTTTCCCCTCAAAATCCAACCCTAAATCCCCTCAGGAACCCCAAACCTCCTAAAATCCCAATTTTCCCCACAAAATCCAACCCTAAATCCCCTCAGGAACCCCAAATTCCCACAAAATCCCAATTTTTCCCTCAAAATCCACCCCTACAAACCCTCAGGAACACTAAAACCTCCTCAGGGACCCAAACCCTCTAAAATCAAAATTTTCCCCTCAAAATTCAACCCTAGATCCTGTCATGGACCCCAAATCCCCCAAAAAATCCAATTTTCAGGAAAAATCCAAAATTCCCTCAGGAACCCCCAAAATCTCAAAAATTTTTTCCCTCAAAATCCACCCCTACAACCCCTCAGGAACACTAAAACCTCCTCAGGGACCCAAACCCCCCCTAAAATCAGAATTTTCCCTCAAAATTCAACCCTAAATCCCCTCAGGGACTCCAAATCCCCTCAGAAACCCCAAAACGCCTCGGAAACCCCAAATTCCCCCTAAAATCAGAATTTTCCCCACAAAATCCAACCCTAAATCCCCTCAGGAACCCCAAATTCCCACAAAATCCCAATTTTTCCCTCAAAACCAACCTTAAATCCCCTCAGGAACCCCAAATTCTCACAAAATCACAAATTTTCCCTCAAAATCCAACCCTAAATCCCCACAGGGACCCCAAACCCCTCCCAAAATCCAATTTTACCTCTCCAAACACCCCATGAACCCCTCAAAAACCCCAAATCCTTTCTAAATCACAGTTTTCCCCTCACAACGTCTCACAAATCCCTCAGGAAGGTGAAATTTGCTCCAAAATCAGAATTTTCCCCTCACAACATCCCGCGAACCCCTCAGGGACCCCCGAATCCGTCACTCCAAGGTTCCTTAAATCTCCCCACTCTCAAAACACAACCACAAAACCCCTCCGAGATCTTAAAACCCGCTCAGAAAGCCGAAAATTTTTATTTTTTTCCTCAAAACAACCCCTCGGAGCCCCTCCCCTCCCTCAGGGCTTGCCCCCCTCAGAACTACAACTCCCGGCAGCGCCCGCCGGGCACCGGGAAAAAACCCCGGGGGGATTCCCGACGGTTCCGGGGCCTCCCAACGCCGCCGCCCTCCTCTTTTTTAAAGGCCTAAAAATTATTTTTTAAAAGCGGGCCTTACCGGAGAACGGCGGAAGCGGCGGAAGCGGCGGCGGCAGCAGCGGAGTCCCCCCCCCTCTCCCGCCGCCCCCGCGCCCGGCGGGGGTCTGAGGGCTGAGGGGAATGGGGGGGGCGCTTGTCACTCACCGGCGGCGCGAGCGCTGCGGCCAATAGGGGGGCGCGGCGGAAGCGGCGCGAGCGCCCCGGCCAATGAGGGGGGGCGGCGCGAGCGCACCGGCCAATGAGACCCCCCCCCCCCTATCCGCCGGTCCTGGCGGAAAGGCCCGAGCGCGACCCGAGTGAGGCCGAAGTGAGGGGGCGGGGCTTGGGGAAAGGCGGGAAGTCCTCCGGGCCGCCAGGGGGCGCTGCGGGCTCGGGTGTGAGGGGGGGCTCTTAAAGGGCCAGGACGCTTTTTTGTGAGGGGAATCCCCCCCAAACTGGGATTTCCCCCCCCAAACTGGGATTTCCTCCCCAAACTGGGATTTCCCCAAACTGGGTTTTCCCCCCAAACTGGGATCCCCCCCCCAAACTGGGATTTCTCCATTCCAAACTGGGATTTCCCCATTCCAAATTGGGATTTCCTACCCCCAAACTGGGATTTCCTCTCCCCAAACTGGGATTTCCCCATCCCAAACTGGGATTTCCCCCCCCAAACTGGGATTTCCTCTCCCCAAATTGGGATTTCCACCCCCAAACTGGAATTTCCCACACCAAACTGGGATTTCCCCATTCCAAACTGGGATTTCCCTCTCCAAACTGGCATTTCCACCCCCAAACTGGGATTTCCCCATTCCAAACTGGGATTTCCACCCCCAAACTGGGATTTCCCCATCCCAAACTGGGATTTCCCCATCCCAAACTGGGATTTCCCATCCCCAAACTGGGATTTCCCCCCCCAAACTGGTATTTCCCCATCCCAAACTGGGATTTCCCTCCCCAAACTGGTATTTCCCCATTCCTAACTGGGATTTCCACATCCCAAACTGGGATTTCCCCCCCCAAACTGGGATTTCCTCCCCCCAAACTGGGATTTCCCCATTCCAAACTGGGATTTCCCACCCCAAACTGGGTTTTCCCACCCAAACTGGGATTTCCCCCAAACTGGGATTTCCCCCCCAAACTGGGATTTCCCCCCCCAAACTGGGATTTCCCACCCCAAACTGGGATTTCCCCATTCCAAACTGGGATTTCCCCATTCCTAACTGGGATTTCCCCATTCCTAACTGGGATTTCCCCATCCCCAAACTGGGATTTCCCTCCCCCAAACTGGGATTTCCCCATTCCAAACTGGGATTTCCCCCCCAAACTGGGATTTCCCCATCCCAAACTGGGATTTCCCCATCCCAAACTGGGATTTCCACCCCAAAACTGGTATTTCCCCATCCCAAACTGGGATTTCCCTCCCCAAACTGGTATTTCCCCATTCTTAACTGGGATTTCCTCCCCCAAAAACTGGGATTTCCACCCCCCAAACTGGGATTTCCCCATTCCAAACTGGGATTCTGGCCCCCCCAAACTGGGATTTCTCCATTCCAAACTGGGATTTCCCCATTTCAAACTGGGATTTCCACCCCCAAACTGGGATTTCCCCATTCCAAACTGGGATTTCCCCATCCCAAACTGGGATTTCCCTCCCCAAACTGGGATTCCCCCCCTCCCAAACCGGGACCCCTCAGACCCGGGAGGCCCCGCCCCTCTCCCTCACCCCTTCATTTGCATACGGCAGCGCCCGGACCAATCAGCGGCCACGTCAGTGCCGCGCGCAGCCAATCAGCAGCGTTCATCGCCCGCCCCGTCTCCGCGCGGCGGCGCGGCCAATCAGAGGAGAGAACGCAGAGCTTTATTTGCATACGGGGCGCGACCGCGTTTATTTGCATACAGCGCGGGAATATTTGCGTGGAGGGGCCTCATTTGCATAGAGCGCGGGGTTATTTGCATACAAGGCGCGCTCCGCGGGGTTTCCGATTGAGGGGATCCACAAAAATCCCTCCAGGACCCTCCAAAATCCCCCAAATCGCCCCAAAATCCCCCAAAATCCTCCCAAGGTCCCCCAAATCACCCCCAAATCCCCCAAATCACCCCAAAATCCCCAAATCGCCCCCAAAACCCCCAAAATCCTTCCAACGTCCCCCAAATCCTCCCAGGACCCCCCAAAATCCTCCCAGGGCTTCTCAATTCTCTCAGGATCGCCCCCAAAAGCCCCCCCAGGACCCCCCAAAATCCACTCAGATCCCCCCCAAAATCTTCCCAGGACCCCCCGAAATCTTGGGATTATCCCCGGGGTGGATCCCGAAGAATTCCCCGAATCCCCGGGATCATCCCAAGATGGGAATCCCAAGGAATTCCCAGTTCTGGGGCCGATCCCAGTCCCAGGCCCCACTGGGTCCCAGTGGATCCCATCAGATCCCAGTCAAATCCCACCAGGTCCCACCAGATCCCAGTGGATCCCACCCCAAATCCCTTCAAGTCCCATCAAATCCTGGCCCCAGACCCCATCAAACCCCACCAGATCCCAGTGGGTCCCAGCAGATCCCATCAAACCCCACCAGACCCCAGTGTATCCCCCCCAGATCCCAATCCCGATTCCATCAAATCCCAGTCCCAGGTCTCACAGAACCCAGTGGATCCCACCAGATCCCAGTCTCAGACCCCACTGGATTCCAGCAGATCCCAGCAGGCCCCACCAGATCCCAGTCCCAAATCCCATTAGATCCCATCAGGTACCACCAGGTCCCTTTGGATCCCAGTAGATCCCACCAGATCTCGACCTCAAATCCCATCAAATCCCATCTGGCCCCAGTGGATCCCATCAAATCCCAGTGGAACCAAGCGGATCCCTGTGGATCCCCGCGGATCCCAGTGGATCCCATCAAACCCCAGCCCCAGTTCCCAGCTGATCCCAGCGGATCCCAGCAGATCCCAGTGGATCCCATCAAACCCCAGCCCCAGTTCCCAGCTGATCCCAGCGGATCCCAGCAGATCCCAGTGGATCCCATCAAACCCCAGCCCCAGTTCCCAGCTGATCCCAGCAGATCCCAGCAGATCCCAGTGGACCCCAGTGGATCCCATCAAACCCCAGTGGACCCAAGCTGATCCCAGTGGATCCCAGTGGATCCCAGTGGATTCCACTGGTTCCCAGCAGATTCTACCAGTTCCCAGCCAATCCCAGTGGACCCAAGCGGATCCCAGTGGATCCCATCAGATTCCAGAGCCCAAATCCCACCAGACCCTCTCAGACCCCACCAGTTCCCACCACATCCCAGCCCCATACCCCAGTGGATCCCAGCACTTCCCAGTGGATCCCAGTACATCCCAGTGGATCCCATCAAATCCCAGCACCAGATCCCAGCAGATTCCACCAGTTCCCAGCCGATCCCAGTGGACCCAAGCGGATCCCAGTGGAACCCAGTGGATCCCATCGGATTCCAGAGCCCAAATCCCACCAGACCCCACCAGCTCCCACCATATCCCAGCCCCAGACCCCAGTGGATCCCAGTGGATTCCACTGGTTCCCAGTGGATCCCAGTGAATCCCAGTGGATCCCAGTGGATCCCAGCAGATCCCAGCCCCAGATCCCAGCTGATTCCACCAATTCCCAGCAGATCCCAGCGGATCCCAGCAGATCCCAGTGGACCCCAGTGGATCCCATCAAATCCCAGCCCCAGATCCCCGCAGATTCCACCAGCTCCCAGCCGATCCCAGTGGACCCAAGCGAATCCCAGCGGATCCCAGTGAATCCCAGCAGATCCCAGTGGATCCCATGAAACCCCAGTGGACCAAAGCGGATCCCAGTGGATCCCAGTGGATCCCATCAGATTCCAGAGCCCAAATCCCACCAGACCCTCTCAGACCCCACCAGTTCCCCCCATACCCCAGCCCCAGACCCCCTGGATCCCAGTGGATCCCAGCAGATCCCAGCCCCAGATCCCAGCGGATCCCAGCGGATCCCAGTGGATCCCATCAGATTCCAGAGCCCAAATCCCACCAGACCCCACCAGTTCCCACCACATCCCAGCCCCAGACCCCAGCAGACCCCAGCGGATCCCAGCGGATCCCATCGGATCCCAGTGGATCCCAGTGGATCCCTACCAAAAATTTTCGTAAATGCCGGCTTCCGTGACCAGACGCCCCTATTTTTCCCCCTATTTTTCCTCCCGCCCCATTTCCCCCTTTTTCCCCAGCATGAAATGCCCGAGATCCGAGGCCGAGATCACCCAGCGATTTTCCCGGGCCCCTATTTTTCCCCTATTTTATTTTTACCCCCACGGTCACCCCCTCGTTTTCCCCAGTCCCCCAGCCCCATCCACTGGATCCACAGGAAAACTTTTCCCAATTTTCCCTAGCCCCAAATTTCCCCATTTTTCCCCATTTTTTCCCATTTTCCCATTTCCCCCCTATTTTCCATTTCCCCTATTTTTCCCCATTTTTCCCCCCATTTTTTTTTCCCCTTTTTTTTCCCCCTATTTTTCCCCATTTTTCCCCTATTTTTCCCCATTTTCCCCCTATTTTTCCCCATTTTCCCCTTTTTCCCCCATTTTTCCCCCTATTTTTTTTTCCCCTTTTCCCCATTTTCCCCATTTTTCCCCATTTTCCCCTATTTTTCCCCATTTTCCCCTATTTTTCCCCTTTTTCCCCCTATTTTTTCCCCATTTTCCCCCCCCATTTTCCCCTATTTTCCCCCCTATTTTTTCCCCTATTTTCCCCATTTTCCCCATTTTCCCCCTATTTTCCCCATTTTCCCCCCTTTTTCCCCTTTTTCCCCCCCATTTTCCCCATTTTTTTCCCCTATTTTTCCCCAGCCCCCTATTTTTCCCCCCCCCCCCTTTTCCCCATTTTCCCCCATTTTCCCCTTCTATTTTTCCCCATTTTTCCCCCCTATTTTTCCCCCATTTTCCCCCTATTTTCCCCCCATTTTTTCCCCTATTTTTCCCATTTTTCCCTATTTTCCCCCATTTTCCCCTATTTTCTCCATTTTCCCCTATTTTTTTTCCCATTTTCCCTATTTTCCCCATTTTCCCATTTTCCCATTTTCCCCATTTTTATTTTTTCCCATTTTCCCCATTTTTTTTCCCATTTTCCCCTTTTTCCCCATTTTCCCCCATTTTCCCCATTTTCCCCATTTTTTTTCCCATTTTCCCCATTTTTCCCCTATTTTTCCCATTTTCCCTATTTTCCCCCATTTTTCCCCCCCCCTATTTTCCCCATTTTCCCCCCCCCCATTTTTCCCCATTTTCCCCCCCCATTTCACATTTTTCCACCATTTCCCCTGGTTTTCCCCTTTTCAATCCCATTTTTCTCCCTGATTTTTGCCATTTTTCCCAGTTTTTCCCCTTTTTATTTTCCCCACCATTTCCCCCCCATTTTTCCCCCTTTTTCCCCCTTTTAATCCCATTTTCTCCCAGTTTTTTTTGCCATTTTCCCCACTTTTTCTCCCACTTTTCCCAACTTTTTCCCCAATCATTTCCCTTTTTTTTAAGCATTTTTTCCCCATTTTTTCATTTTCCCATTTTTCCCATTTTCCCCCCATTTTTCCCCCATTTTCTCCCCTTTTTCCCCATTTTCGATGTTCCCCGAATTTCATATTTTTCCACCACCCCCATTTTCATTTTCCACCATTTCCCCCTAGTCCCCCTTTTTAATCCCATTTTCTCCATTTTTGCCATTGGTTTTCCTCATTCACACGCCCCCCTCATTTTCCCCTTTTCAATCCGCTCCCAGACGCGACTTTTTCCTCATTTTTCCCACAGCAGGAACCCCTTTTTAATCCCATTTTCTCCGAGGGATTCCCCAGTTTTTCCCTCATTTTTCCACCATTTCCCCTCTCCCCCTTTTCAAATTTTCCCAGGGGTTTTTTGAACCCCTCCCCAAAATTTTTCCCAATTTTTTCCCAATCATTTCCTTTTTGGGGTTTTTCCCAATTTCCCCCGTTTTTCCCCAGATTTTGGGGGTTTGGGGGCAGCCCCGCACTGAGGCAGCCCCGAGTCCCGGGCCTCCATGCGCCGTGGTCCAGCCGCCCGCAGCCGCTCCGGGACGCGCTCGGGGTCCCACAGCAGGAACGCTGTGCCAAGGGGATTTAGGAACCTCTCCCCCAAAATATTGGGGGGTTTAGGAACACCTCTCCAAAATTTGGGGGGTTTTGGAGGGATTTTTAGGGGGAATTTGGGGCGGTTTTGGGGCAGCCCCGAGCCCCGCAGGAGTCGATGGGCCTCGGGCACAGCCCGCAGCCGCTCCGGGACGTGTTCGGGGTCCTACAGCAGGAACGCTGTGCCGAGGGGATTTAGGAACCTCGCCCCCAAAATATTGAGGGGTTTAGGAACCCCTCTCCAAAATTTGGGGCGTTTTGGGTGGATTTTGGGGGCGGTTTTGGGCGGTTTTGGGGCAGCCCCACAGGAGCCGCTGGTCCTCGGTCACTGCCCGCAGCCGCTCCGGGACGCGTTCGGGGTCCCAGAGCAGGAACGCTGTGCCAAAGGGATTTAGGAACCTCTCCCCCAAAATATTGGGGGGTTTAGGAACCCCTCTCCAAAATTTGGGGCGTTTTGGGTGGATTTTGGGGGGGATTTGGGGCGGTTTTGGGGCAGCCCCGAGCCCCGCAGGAGCCGGGGGTCCTCGGTCACCGCCCGCAGCCGCTCCGGGACGCGCTCGGGGTCCCACAGCAGGAACGCTGTGCCAAGGGGATTTAGAAACCTCTCCCCCAAAATATTGGGGGGTTTAGGAACCCCTCTCCAAAATTTGGGGCGTTTTGGGGGCGATTTGGGGCGGTTTTGGGGCAGCCCCACAGGAGCCGGTGGTCCTCGGTCACCGCCCGCAGCCGCTCCGGGACGCGTTCGGGGTCCCACAGCAGGAACGCTGTGCCAAGGGGATTTAGGAACCTCTCCCCCAAAATATTGGGGGGTTTAGGAACCCCTCTCCAAAATCTGGGGCGTTTTGGGTGGATTTTGGGGGAGATTTGGGGTGGTTTTGGGGCAGCCCCACAGGAACCTCGCCCCCAAAATATGGTCTTGGTCACCCTCTCCAAAATTTGGGGGTTTTGGGTGGATTTTATCCCTTTGGGACAGCCCCACTCGGGGTCCCACAGCAGGAACGCTGTGCCGAGGGGATTTAGGAACCTCTCCCCCAAAATATTGGGGGGTTTAGGGACCCCTCGCCAAAATTTGGGGGGCCTTAGGGACATTTTGCGGGCATTTTATGGGCATTTTGGGGGATTTTGGGGATGTATTTTTAGGGGAGGTTTTTGGGTTTTAGGTGCTTTGGGTCCCACAGGTCCCACAGAAGGAATTTGTGGCGAGGGATTTGGGGATTTTTGGGAACCTCTTTTTGGGTGATGGTATTTGGGGTATTTGTGGGATGGATTTTTTGAGGTGATTTTGGAACCCCTTTCTAAATTTGGGGCGTTTTTTAATATTTTTGGAATTTTTGGGGAATTTTTGGGATGGTTTTGGGGGCATTTTTGGGATGGATTTTGGGGTGATTTGAATTTTTGGGACATTTATTTTTTTTGGGGGGGCATTTTGGGGAATTTTGGATTTTTTAGATTTTATGGTTTTGATCGATTTTTTGGGGTGATTTGGGGAATTTTGGGGGATTTTAGGGAATTTTTTTTTGGAATTTATTGGTTTTGGTTTTGGGGGCATTTTATGGATTTTGATTTTTGGGATTTTGGGGCCATTTTTGGGAATTTTTGGGGCATATTTGGGGAATTTTGGGAATTTTTTGGTGATGGTTTTGGGGTATTTTTGGGATGGATTTTGGGGTGATTTGATTTTGGGGGGATTTTGGGGGCATTTTAGTGAATTTTTTTTTGGGGTATTTTGGGGATTTGGGATTTTTGGGGTTTGGGGGATTTTGGGGAATTTTTGGGAATTTTGTGATTTTTGGGGTATTTTGGGGATGGATTTTGGGGTGTGATTTTGGGGTTTTGGGGGCATTTTAGTGATTTTGGGGATTTTTGGGGCATTTTTTTGGTGATTTTTGGAATTTTTGTGATGGTTTTGATGGTATTTTTTTGGGATGGATTTTGGGGTGATTTGGGGGAATTTTTTTTGGGGCATTTTAGTGAATTTTTTGGGATTTTTTGGGGCATATTTTGGGAATTTTTAGATTTTTTGGGATGGATTTGGGGTTTTTGGGATGGATTTTGGGGTGATTTGGGGAATTTTTAGGGGATTTTGGGGGATTTTAGTGGGATTTTTGGGGCATGGATTTTGGGGGCTTTTGGGGTATTTTTGGGATTTTTTTGGATTTTTTGGGTGATTTGGGGGGGGCATTTTGGGGGAGATGGTTTTGTTTTTAGGATTTTGGGGCATTTTTGGGGAATTTTTTGGGGATTTTTGGGGGCATTTTTTTTTGAATTTTTGGTGATTTTTTTTTTTGGGGTTTTGGGGGGATTTTGGGATGGATTTTGGGGTGATTTTTGAGGGTGATTTTTGGGATTTAGGATTTTTGGGGATTTTGGGGCATTTTGGTGAATTTTTGGGATTTTTGGGGCATATTTTTTGGGAATTTTAGGGGATTTTTGGATTTTTGGGGAATTTTGGGAATTTTTGTGATTGGGGACATTTTGGGGGATTTTGGGGCATTTTTTTTTGGGATGGATTTTTGGGGAATTTTTGTGATTTTTTGGGGTATTTTTAGGATGGATTTTGGGGTGATTTCTCACACGGACAGACACGTGATGGTTTTTGGGGTATTTTTGGGATGGATTTTGGGGTGATTTTGGGGGATTTTTGGGGAGATTTTGGGGGGCATTTTAGTGAATCCAGGATGGTTTTGGGGCCCTTTTGGATCATTTTTGGGGAATTTTTGGGGCCTGGTTTTGGGGTATTTTTGGGATGGATTTTGGGGTGATTTGGGGCCTTTTCCCACTTTCCTCCTTTTTTCACATTTTTCCCACTTTGCCCAATTTTTTCCCCATTTTTCCTCCTATTTCCCCCTTTTTTTCCCCAATTTTTCCACTTTTCTCCCTAATTTTTCTCCATTTTTCCCTCAAATTTTCCCCATTTTTCTCCCTTTATTCCTCCCTTCTCCCTCATTTTTTGCCCCATTTTCCCCCTTTTCCCATTTCTTATTTTTGGTGGGCATTTTCCTCATTTTTGGGGGGTCAATTTTTCCTTTCCCTCCTTTTTTTCTTTTCCCCTTTTCCCCCCCATTTTTCCAATTTTTCCCCTTTTTCCCAATTTTCCCATTTTTTCCTCAAATTTTCCCCATTTTTATCCCTTAATTCCACCTCTTCTCCCTAATTTTTTGTCCCTTTTTTCCCCAATTTCCCCCCATTTTTCCAACTTTTTTCCCATTTTCCCTTTTTTCCCATTTTTTCCCAAATTTTCCATTTTTTTTTTCTCAAATTTCCCATTTTTATCCATTTTTTCCCTGTTTATCCCCTTCCCCTTCCCATTTTTCCCCATTTTTTCCCAATTTTCCCCCCTTTTCCCATTTCTTATCTCCCCATTTCCCCCCAATTTTTCCTCCCTTTTCCCCCTTATTTTTCCCCATTTTTCCAATTTTTCTCCCCCTTTTCCCATTTTTTTTTTTCCCCATTTCCCCCCGATTTTTCCCCTTTTCCCCCCCCCCCCCTTTTTTTTCCCATTTTTCCCATTTTTTCCCCATCAATTTTTCCCATTTTTCCCCCCTTTTCCCCTTATTTTCCCCATTTCCCCAATTTTTTTTCTTTTTTTTTTTTATTTTTCCCCCAATTTTTCCTATTTTTCCCATTTTTCCCCCAATTTTTCTCTCCCCCAATTTCCCCCATTTTTTTTTTTTTTTTTTTTTCCCCATTTTTCCCAATTTTTTTTTCCCCCCTTTTTCCCCATTTTTTTCTCTCATTTTTCCCATTTTCCAAATTTTTCCCCAAAATTTTTCCCAATTTTTCTCCCCCTTCTTTTCCCATTTTTCCCCTTTTTTCCCCCATTTCTGGGGTCTCCCCTCCCCCCTCCCCCCCATAACTCGAGGGGGCTCCAGAACTGGGGGGGAAAATGGGGTCAAAGGTCAGGGGGGACGGGTCAGGATGGGGTGGGGGAGGGGGGGGGGGGTCCCCAAAATGAGGTCAAAGGTCAGGGGGGGAGGGGTCAAGAGGGAGAGGGGTGAGTGGGGGAGGGGTGGGAGCCCAAAATGGGGTCAGAGGTTGGTGGGGGAGGGGAGATCCCCCCCAAAATGGGGTCAAAGGTCAGTGGGGGAGGGGTCAGTAGGTGGGGGAGGGGTCAGGGTGTGGGTGTGGGAGGGGCCAGGCTGTGAGGCTGGGGGCGGGGTCAGTGAGGCTGGGGGCGGGGTCAGTGAGGCTGGGGGCGGGGTCAGTGAGGCTGGGGATGGGGTCTGTGAGGCTGGGGGCGGGGCCAGTGAGGCTGGGGGCGGGGCCAGTGAGGCTGGGGATGGGGTCAGTGGGCTGGGGGCGGGGCCAGTGAGGCTGGGGGCAGGGCCAGTGAGGCTGGGGCGGGGTCAGTGAGGCTGGGGCGGGGTCAGTGTGGGTGGGGGCGGGGTCAGTGAGGCTGGGGGCGGGGTCAGTGAGGCTGGGGGGGCGGGGGCCAGGAGGCTGGGGGCGGGGTCTGTGTGGCTGGGGGCGGGGTCAGTGAGGCTGTGGGCGGGGTCAGTGAGTCTGGGGGCGGGGTCAGGCTGTGAGGCTGGGGGCGGGGTCAGTGAGGCTGGGGGCGGGGTCAGTGAGGCTGGGGGCAGGGTCAGTGAGGCTGGGGCGGGCCTGTGAGGCTGGGGCGGGGTCCAGTGAGACTGGGGGGCTGGGGGCAGGCTGTGAAGCTGTGGGCGGGGTCAGTGAGGCTGGGGGCGGGGCCAGGCAGTGAGGCTGGGGGCGGGGCCAGGCTGTGGGCTGGGGGCTGGGGGCCAGTGAGGCTGGGGCGGGGTCTGTGAGGCTGGGGGTAGGGTCAGTGTGGGTGGGGGCGGGGTCAGTGAGACTGGGGGCGGGGTCAGTGAGGCTGTAGGCGGGGTCAGTGAGGCTGGGGGCGGGGCCAGGCTGTGAGGCTGTGGGCGGGGTCAGTGAGGCTGGGGGCGGGGCCAGTGAGGCTGGGGGCGGGGTCTGTGAGGCTGGGGGCGGGGGACCGTGAGGCTGGGGCGGGGCCAGTCTGTGAGGGGGGGGGGGCCAGGCTGTGAGGCTGGGGGCGGGGTCAGGCCGTGAGGGAGGGGGCAGGATCCGTGAGGCTGGGGGTGGGGTCAGTGAGGCTGGGGGCGGGGTCTGTGTGATGTGGGGGCGGGGTCTGTGTGGCTGGAGGCAGGGTCAGTGAGGCTGGGGGCGGGGCCAGGCTGTGAGGCTGGGGGCGGGGTCTGTGAGGCTGGGGGCGGGGTCAGTGAGGCAGGGGGCGGGGCCAGAGAGGCTGGGGGCGGGGCCACCGAGGTCGCTGCCCGTCCCCAGCAGCACCAGCGCCCCCTCCTGGCCGCTCAGCGCCTCCCCCACCGCCCGCGGGTCCCGCGCGTCCCCCACCAGCACCCGGTGGGGGGAGGGGCCGGGGGGCAGCCGGGACGGGTCCCGGACCAGCACGGTCACCTCGAACCCTGCGGGGACACCCCGAAAATCCCATCAGGAACCCCAAAAATACCATCAGGGACCCCAAAAATACCATCAGGGACCCCAAAATACCATCAGGGACCCCAAAATCCACCCAGGGACCCCAAAATACCATCAGGGACCCCCAAAAATACCATCAGGGACCCCAAAATACCATCAGGGACCCCAAAAATCCCATCAGGGACCCCAAAAATCCCATCAGGGACCCCAAAAAACCTCTCAGGGACCCAAAAATACCATCAGGGACCCCAAAATCCCATCAGGGAACACAAAAATCCACCCAGGGAACCCCAAAATACCATCAGGGACCCCCAAAATCCACCCAGGACCCCCCAAACCCACCCAGGACCCCCAAATCCACCCAGGACCAGCACGGTCACCTCGAACCCTGCGGGGAACCCCCAAAATACCATCAGGGACCCCAAAAATACCATCAGGGACCCCAAAATACCATCCAGGGACCCCAAAAAACCATCAGGGACCCCAAAAATCCACCCAGGGACCCTAAAAAACCCCTCAGGGACCCCAAAATCCACCCAGGACCCCCCAAACCCACCCGGACCAGCACGGTCACCTTGAACCCTGCGGAACCCCAAAAATCCCATCAGGGACCCCAAAAATCTCATCAGGGACCCCAAAATCCACCCAGGGAACCCCAAAATCCACCCAGGGACCCCCCAAAGCCAGAGGGACCAGCACGGTCACCTCGAACCCTGGGACACCCCAAAAATCCCATCAGGGACCCCAAAAACCCCTCAGGGACCCCCAAAATCCACCCAGGGACCCCCCAAATCCACCCAGGACCCCAAATCCCCCAGGACCCCCCTAACCCTTCCCAGAACCCCAAAAATCCCCCAGGGACCCCAAAACCCACCTAGAACCCCCAATATCCACCCAGGGACCCCCAAACCCCTTCCCAGCACCCCCACCCCTGAACCCCTAAACCCCCCTGAAAATACCATCAGGGACCCCAAAATCTATCCAGGAACCCCAATATCCACCCAGGACCCCCAAATCCACCCAGGACCCCCCCAAGTCCCCACCCAGAGACCCCAAAATCCCCCCCAAACCCCCCAAACCCACCCCAGGACCCCCAAAATCCCCTCAGGACCCCCAAACACCCCAAAAATACCATCCCCCTGGACCCCAAAATCCACCCAGGAACCCCAAAATCCATCCAGGAACCCAAAAATACCATCCCAGACCCCCCAAAATCCCCCAGGACCCCCAAATCCCCCAGGGACCCCCCTAAATCCACCCAGGACCAGCCAAATCCCCCCAAACCCCCTGGGACACCCCAAAATACCATCAGGGACCCCAAAAATACCATCAGGGACCCCCAAAAATCCACCCAGGACCCCCAAACCCATCCAGGACCAGCACCCCCAAAATCCTCTGGGACCCCTGAAAATCCCATCCCAGGACCCCCAAATACCCCAGGGACCCCAAAAATCCATCCCAGGGACCCCCCAAACCCCTCAGGGACCAAATCCAAGACCCCCAAAACCCAAATCCTCCCAGAATCCCCAAAAAGCCCCCAGGACCCCCCCCAATTCCCCCCCCCCCCTCCCCCCCCCAAATTCCTCCAAGGGATCCCAAATCCACCCAGGACCCCCCAAAATCCCTTCCCAGACCCCCCAAATCCCCCTGAACCCCCCCCAAATCCCCCCAGGACCCCCTAAATCCCTTCCCAGACCCCCCCTTCCCCCAGGACCCCCCCAAAACCCAGAGGACCCCCATCCCCCCCAAACCCCCAAATCCCCAAAACCCCCGGAATTCCCAGACCCCCAAAATCCCCCAGGACCCCCTAAAATCCCTTCCCCAAACCCCCCCAATCCCTCTGAACCCCAAAATTTTCCCAGACCCCCCAAAACCCCCCAGGACCCCAAAATCCCTTCCCAGATCCCCCAAATCCCCCTGAACCCCAAAAATCCAATCCCAGACCCCAAAATCCCCCAGGACCCCAAATTTTTATCAGCCCCCCCAACCCTCCCAGGCTTTATCAGAGCCCCCCCAAATCCCTCCCAGGCCTTTATCAGCGCCCCCCCAAAACCCAGATAAGCCTTATCCCCCCCCAAACCACAGGGAGCCCCAAAACCGTCGGAATTTGACCCAAATTTTTGGGACCTCAAAAAAGCCAGGGAGCCCCAAAACTCCTCCATTCCCAGGGAACCCCAAAATTTTAGGGGACCCCAAAACCCAAGGATCCCAAAATTTCTGAGATTCCCCCAAATCCAGAGAACCCCAAAACTTCTCAGTTCCAGGGGACCCCAAAATTCCAGGGAATTACAAATTTCAAAGCACCCCAAATTCTCAGGGAATCCCAAAATTTCTGAGACTCCCCCAATTCCGGGGAGCCCCAAAATTCCCAGGGAGCCCCAAAACCCAGGGAGCCCCAAAAACCTCTCAATTCCCACAGGTTCCCCCCAAAATTCCAGGGAACCCCAAGTTCCAAAGGACCCCAAATTCTCAGGGAACCCCAAAATTTCTGGAACTTCCCCAATTCCAGGGACCCCCAAAATTCCCGGGATCCCAAAACCCAGGGAGCCCCAAAACCCCTCAATTCCCAGGGATCCCCAAATTCCAAAGGACCCCAAAACCCTGGGACCCCAAATTCCAGAAACCCCAAAATTTCTGGGACTTTCCCAATTCCAGGGAACCCTAAAACCCAAGGACCCTCCCAAAACTTCTTAGTTCCCAGGGAATCCCCCCAAAATTCCAGGAACCCCAAATTCCAAAGGACCCCAAATTTCTGGGACCCTCCCCCAGTTCCTGGCACCCCCAAATTCCAAAGGACCCCAAATTCCAGAAACTCCCAAATTTCTGGGATCCCCCCAAATTCCGGGAACCCCAAGTTCCAAAGGACCCCAAATTCTCAGGGAACCCCAAATTTCTGGGTCTTCCCCAATTCCAGGGGACCCCCAAAATTCCTGGGATCCCAAAACCCAGGGAGACCCAAAACCTCTCAATTCCCAGGGATCCCCAAATTCCAGGGGACCCCAAAACCCAGGGAGCCCCAAATTCCAGAAAACCCCAAAATTTCTGGGACTTTCCCAATTCCAGGGAACCCCAAATCCCAAGGACCCCCCAAAACGCCTTATTTCCCAGGGAATCCCCCCCAAAATTCCAGGAACCCCAAATTCCAAAGGACCCCAAAACCCAGGGACCCCCCCATTCCAGAAAACCCCAAATTCCAGGGACTCCCCCAATTTCTGGGAACCCCCCAAATTCCGGGAACCCCAAAACCAAGGGAGCCCCAAAAACCTCTCAATTCCCACAGGTTCCCCCCAAAATTCCAGGGAACCCCAAGTTCCAAAGGACCCCAAATTCTCAGGGACCCCCAAAATTTCTGGGACTTCCCCAATTCCAGGGACCCCCAAAATTCCCGGGATCCCAAAACCCAGGGAGCCCCAAAACCCCTCAATTCCCAGGGAACTCCCAAATTCCAAAGGACCCCAAATTCAAGGGAACCCCAAAATTTCTGGGACTTTCCCAATTCCAGGGAACCCCAAAACCCAAGGACCCCCCCAAAACCCCTTAGTTCCCAGGGAATCCCCCCAAAATTCCAGGAACCCCAAATTCCAAAGGACCCCAAATTTCTGGGACCCTCCCCCAGTTCCTGGCACCCCCAAATTCCAAAGGACCCCAAATTTTCGGGGTCTCCCCCAAACTCCAGTGACCCCAAATTCCAGAAACTTCCCCAAACTGGCGTGACTCCCGGTGACCCCAAATTTCCCGTGACTTCCCCAATTCCTCGTGACTTCCCCAAATTCCTTTTTTTGGGGTCCCCCCGTCCCAATTTTTGGGATCCCCCGTTCCTGGTTTTGGGATCCTCCAACCCCCCCCAAATTCCCCCCAAATTCTCATAATTTTGGGGTCCCCCCAACCCCCCAACTTTCCCTCTATTGGGGTCCCTCAATTCTTCCCCTCTCCCTTTTTGGGGTCTCCTAATTCCCCCCGAATTTCCCCCATTTTGGGGTCCCCCCATTCCCATTTTTGGGATCCCCCCAAATTCCCTCCATTCTCAGTTTTGGGGTCCCTCCGTTCCCATTTTTGGGATCCCCCCAAATTCCCCCCATTCTCAGTTTTGGGGTCCCCTCAATTTACCCCGTTCCCACTTTTGGGATCCCAAATTCCCCCAATTTTGGGGTCCCCATTTGCCTTTTGTAATCCCAAATCCCCCCCCCCCCAAAACTCCCCCAATTTTGGGGTGCCTGTTCCCATTTTTGGGATCCCAAATCTCCCCAAAATTCTCCCAATTTTGGGGTCCCGTGTCCATTTTTAGGGTCCCTGTTTCCCCGAATTTGGGGTCCCTCCCTGTTCCCGAATTTGGGGTCCTAAATCCCCACAAACTCTCCCAATTTTGGAGTCCCTGTGGTCGATTTTTTGGGTTCCCCGTGCCCGTTTTTGGGGTCCCCGTGCCCATTTTTGGGGTCCCCTTGCCCATTTTTGGGGTCCCCCCTGTTCCCATTTTGGGGTCCCTCAATTCTCACTTTTTCTCCCCAATTTTGGGGTCCCTCCCCTAATTTTGGGTTCCCCGTGCCCATTTTTGGGGTCCCCCCATTCTCGCTTTTTGGGGTCCCCAATCTTCCCGAATTCCCCCTAATTTTGGGTATCCCGTGCCCATTTTTGGGGTCCCCGTGCCCATTTTTGGGGTCCCCGTGCCCATTTTTGGGTTCCCCTTGCCCATTTTTGGGGTATCCCGTGCCCATTTTTGGGGTCCCCTTTCCCGTTTTTGGGGTCCCCGTGCCCATTTTTGGGGTCCCCTTGCCCATTTTTGGGGTCCCCGTGCCCATTTTTGGGGTCCCTCAATTCTCGCTTTTTGGGGTCCCCAATCTTCCCGAATTCCCCCTAATTTTGGGTATCCCCGTGCCCATTTTTGGGGTGTCCCGTTCCATTTTTGGGGTCCCCGTGCCCATTTTTGGGGTCCCCGTGCCCGTTTTTGGGGTCCCCTTGCCCATTTTTGGGGTCCCCGTGCCCATTTTTGGGTTCCCCGTGCCCGTTTTTGGGGTTCCCCGTGCCCATTTTTGGGGTCCCCTTTCCCATTTTTGGGGTCCCCTTTCCCGTTTTTGGGGTATCCCGTGCCCATTTTTGGGGTCCCCGTGCCCGTTTTTGGGTTCCCCATGCCCGTTTTTGGGGTCCCCTCCATTCTCTCTTTTTGGGGTCCCCAATCTTCTCGAATTCCCCCTAATTTTGGGTTCCCCGTGCCCATTTTTGGGATCCCCCTGCCCATTTTTGGGAGCCCCTTGCCCGTTTTTGGGGTCCCCCCATTCTCGCTTTTTGGGGTCCCCAATCTTCCCGAATTCCCCCTAATTTTGGGTATCCCGTGCCCATTTTTGGGGTCCCCGTGCCCGTTTTTGGGGTCTCCGTGCCCGTTTTTGGGGTCCCTCCATTCTCGCTTTTTGGGGTCCCCAATCTTCCCGAATTCCCCCTAATTTTGGGTATCCCGTGCCCATTTTTGGGTTCCCCTTGCCCATTTTTGGGGTATCCCGTGCCCATTTTTGGGGTCCCCTTTCCCGTTTTTGGGGTATCCCGTGCCCATTTTTGGGGTCCCCGTGCCCGTTTTTGGGTTCCCCATGCCCGTTTTTGGGGTCCCCTCCATTCTCTCTTTTTGGGGTCCCCAATCTTCCCGAATTCCCCCTAATTTTGGGTACCCCGTGCCCATTTTTGGGGCATCCCGTGCCCATTTTTGGGGTGTCCCGTTCCATTTTTGGGGTCCCTTTCCCATTTTTGGGGTCCCCGTGCCCGCTTTTGGGGTGTCCCGTGCCCGTTTTGGGGTCCCCGTTCCATTTTTGGGGTCCCCGTGCCCATTTTTGGGGTCCCTTTCCCATTTTTGGGGTCCCCGTGCCCGTTTTTGGGGTGCCCCCATTCTCGCTTTTTGGGGTCCCCAATCTTCCCGAATTCCCCCTAATTTTGGGTATCCCGTGCCCGTTTTTGGGGTCCCCGTGCCCATTTTTGGGGTCCCCCCATTCTCGCTTTTTGGGGTCCCCAATCTTCCCGAATTCCCCCTAATTTTGGGTTCCCCGTGCCCATTTTTGGGGTGTCCCGTTCAATTTTTGGGGTGCCCCGTTCCATTTTTGGGGTCCCCGTTCCCATTTTTGGGGTCCCCGTGCCCATTTTTGGGGTCCCTTTCCCATTTTTGGGGTGTCCCGTGCCCGTTTTTGGGGTGTCCCGTACCCTGCTCCAGCGCCAGCCCCAGCGTGACCCGCCCGGTTCTGCCGGTGGCTCCGAAGATCGCGATCTTCATCCCCCGCGCCGTGAACCGAACCGAACCGAACCGAACCGGATCGAACCGAACCGGATCGAACCGAACCGATCCGGGATCCGGGATCGGGACCGAGACTCGAACCGGGACCGCGATCGGGACCGGAACCGAGACTGAAACCGGGATTCGGGATCGAGATCGGCACCGGCAGCGCTCCGGGAGCTCCGCGATCGCTCCGAGGAGTTTTGGCCGCGCCCTCGGAGGGGACTGGGAGGGAAACTGGGAGGGACTGGGAGGGACTGGGAGGGAACTGGGCGGGGCGGGACCGCCTCGGTCCGCACGGTTCCGGTGCCGCCGTCCCTGTCGGGATGGTCCCAGTCCGTATTTGATCCAAGTCCATGTTTTATCCCAGCCCAGTTTATCCCAGTCTGTAGGATCCCGGTCCATTCGAGTCCAGTCCATATTTTACCTCAGTCCCCATTTGATCCCAGTCCATATTTGATCCCAATCCATATTTGATCCCAATCCATATTTGATCTTAGTCTATATAATCTCGATCCAGTTTATCCCAGTCAGGATGATCCCAGTCCCTATGTGATCCCAGTCCATATTTGATCCCAGTCCATAGTTTATCCTAGTCCCTATTAAATCCCAATCCATGTTTCATCCTAATCCATATCTGATCCCAGTCCCTATTTGATCCCAGTCCGTATTGCCGTGCACACATTCCAAAAGTCTGGAATTCCATCTCCCAGCCAGGATGGAGGAAAATCCTTCAGAGACATTTCCCTGCCAGCCTTCAGATCTTCAGCTCCTGGGACTGGGAATTAAAATAATAATTGGGAAACAAAATAATAAATAATCAGGGGAGGGTCTGTGGGGACAGAGGGGCCAATTAAATCAGGGATGGGGTCAATTAAATGAGGGGAGGGGGAAAATAAATGAGGGGAGGGTCTCTGGTGGTGCCTGGGTCAAGGGAGACACCGAGAGAGAAACAGGGCAGGCAGAGAGAGGCAGCAGAGAAAAGGGGACACAAACACAATGAGCTGAGAAGGCGGCACTCTGCAAACAGAACTGCAAGGGATTGAACATGAACGGGAGAGAAAGCAGCAAGTGTGAGAGTTTTATTTGCTATCAAACACATCCCACACACCCAGCCCCACACAATCCCCATCCCAGCGCTCCAAATTGGGTTCCCGCTTCTCCAAATCTCCCCCTTCCCCCATCTCACCCTGGTGGCTGTGGAATCGAGTCAGTTTGGTGCGGGACGGAATTTTTTGGAGGTGGGTGTGAGCACTTTTGGGGTAACATTGAGCTGTTATCACTGGGATTTGAGTGGTTTTGAGTTGACAGATGTATCCATATTGGCTTTTGGATTGCAAAGAGATTGAGAAGAGAAAGAATTTAAGGAAAGGAGGCAGGGAAAGAGCGGGAACCGTGAGGGGAAAGGGGGCAGGGAAAGGGCGGGAACCGTGAGGGAAAGGGGGCAGGGAAAGGGCAGGAACCGTGAGGGAAAGGGGCAGGAAAGGGCCCGGGAACCGTGAGGGGAAAGGGGGCAGGGAAAGGGCGGGAACCGTGAGGGGAAAGGGGCAGGGAAAGGGCGGGAACCGTGAGGGGAAAGGGGGCAGGGAAAGGGCGGGAACCGTGAGGGGAAAGGGGGCAGGGAAAGGGCGGGAACCGTGAGGGGAAAGGAGGCAGGGAAAGGGCGGGAACCCTGAGGGGAAAGGGGGCAGGGAAAGGGCGGGAACCGTGAGGGGAAAGGGGCGGGCTCGGGCCAAGGGCGGCAACTCTGAGGGGACACTCTGGGAGCCGGCACTCTGCAAACAGAACTGCAGCGGACTGAACATGAACGGGAGAGAAAGCAGTAAGTCTCAGAGTTTTATTTGCTATCAAATACATCCCACACACCCAGCCCCACACAGTCCCCATCCCACCACTCTAATTGAGATCCCACTCCTCCAAATCTCCTCCCAGCCCCATCCCAGCCTGGTGCCTGTGGAATCGAGTGAGTTTGGTGTGGGATTGAGAATTCTGAGGTGGGTTTGTGTCCTTTTGGGGTAGGTTTTCACTGGGACTTGAATGGTTTTGAGGTGATGCATCCATCCCTCTTGGCTTTTGGAGTGGAAAGTGATGGAGAAAAGAAAAAAATTAAGGTGAAACTAAAATTAGAAGCAGCCAGGTGTGTTCCCAGCATGGATCACAGGGAATGTGAGTGACCAGGGTCCCAGTCCGTATTTGCCTCCTCCAGTGGGGGTTGGATCTGGAGCAGCCCAGTTTCCCCCAGTCTGTAGGATCCCGGGCCATCCCTTAGTGGTGCTTCCGTTGGTGCTGGGTCATTTTACCTCTGTGAGTCCCCATTTGGGGACACCAGTAGGGCCTCTCCCCTATTTGATCCCAATCCATGATTTGGAGTTGCGATCCCAATCCCTATTTGATCTTGGTCAGCGGAAGGGCCTCTCCTCTCCAGTTTATCGGATAGTGCAGGAGGAGATCCTGCAGTCTCTTCCTGCATTTATCCCAGTCCATATCTCCCTGATCCCAGGTGGATGATGAGTTTGGATCCTAGTCCCTTCCCGCAGTCAGGGGCATTTAATCCCTCCTCCATGTTTCTGATCCTGGAATGGGATGAAACCCCTTCCCACACTTGGAACCCAGTCCCTCCCCCAGTGTGGATCCTCTGGTCCCTGATCAGGTCCCAGTCCGTCCACCTCCCCACACTCAAGGGCTTCTCCCTGTGTGGGTCCTCTGGTGTGGTCACGGTCTGGATTTCATCTCCCATCCCAGGATGGAGGAAAATCTTTCCCAGTGTGGATCCTCTGGTGCCTGACCAGGTGGTAGCCTTGGTTGATCTTCCCAGGGCCTCCACCCAGTGTGGGTCCTCTGGTGTGAATTAAAAATTTCAATTGGGAAACAAAATAATAAATAATCCCCAGTGTGGGTCCTGGTGTGTGATCAGGTGGGGCCAATCTTCCCAAATCCCCAGGGATGGGGCTTCAATTAAATGAGGGGCTCCGGGCTCTGGCTCCATCTGGGCCGGGTTCCCTAGGCTGGTGCCCCTCAGATCCCCGGGCTGAGCCCCTCCTCGTGCGGCATCTCCCAAAAATTCCTCCCCGTTGCCTTCCTGAGAGGTGCAGCCGAAAAAAAACGGCCTCTTCCAAACACAATCTGCCGCGGCCATTTGTCCTCCCTGCTCTCCATGCAAACAGAACTGGGCGAGGAAGGACAAGGACAGGATGGGATTTGCCTCCGTGCCACAGCCAAGGGCAAGAGTCCCCAGAGTCCCAGGCATGCACTTTCGGCTCTCCCCATTTCAGGGATGCAAACTCTTCCCTCACACTCCTTCTCCCACATTCTCTGCTCCTGCAGCGGCTCCAAGGAGTCCCCCCCCCCTCTCCAGGCTCTTGAGGCTCCCGCCATGGCGGCCTCCCCCCCTCTTCCTCCCACTTTGGCCTCCTGGGGCCCCATCTCCCTCCTCCAGGCTGCCTCTGCCGCCAGAACCGCCACCGATGTCCCCCCGTTTTCCGCTCAGCCTTGGACGGAATTTTTCCCCAGAAAAACCCAACCCAGGCACCCCCGGGATATCCGGGGGGATCCCCTGTCCCCGCTCACCTCCGATGCTGGGGCGATGATCCCACAGGTGGGGCTGCGAATTGAGTGGCTCAGACCGCGTGCATCCGTCCGCTCAGCCTTCATCCGCCATTGTCCCTCCTCTTCCTCTTCCTCCGGCTCCTCCTCTTCCGTCCCTCTCCCGCTCCTCTGTGTTATCTCCACCTCCTTCTCCTCTTCCATCCCTCCCCTCCCATCCATTCTCCTCCTCCTCCCTAACCCCACCTCCTTCTCCTCCTTCCATCGCTGCTCTCTCTCCGCCCTCATCCTTCCTCTTCCATCTCCCCTCCCCCTCCTCCTCCGCTCTAACCGGCTGGAACCGTGAGGGGAAAAGGGGCAGGGAAAGGGCGGGAACCGTGAGGGGAAAGGGGGCAGGGAAAGGGCGGGAACCGTGAGGGGAAATGGGGCAGGGAAAGGGCGGGAACCGTGAGGGGAAAGGGGCGGGCTCAGGCCAAGGGCGGCAACTCTGAGGGGACACTCTGGGAGGCGGCACTCTGCAAACAGAACTGCAGCGGACTAAACATGAACGGGAGAGAAAGCAGTAAGTCTGAGAGTTTTATTTGCTGTCAAACACATCCCACACACCCAGCCCCTAGCAATCCTCATCCCACCACTCTAATTGAGATCCCACTACTCTAAATCACCTCCCAACCCCATCTCCCCCTGGTGCCTGTGGAATCGAGTGACTTTGGTGTGGGATTGAGTGTTTTTGAAGTGGAATTCAGCCCTTTTGAGGTAAGACTGAGATGTTTTCAGAGGCATTTCCGTGGTTTTGAGATGACAGATCCATCCCTCTTGGCTTTTGGAGTGGAAAGTGATGGAGAAAAGAAGAAAATTAAGGTGAAACTAATAGTAGAAGGAGCCAGGTGTGTTCCCAGCATGGATCACAGGGAATGTGAGTGACCAGGGCTGTGCCCAAAGTGCCTCCTGCAGTGGGGGATGGAGCTGGAGCAGCGCACGAAGCTCTTCCCGCACTCGGGGCACTCGCAGGGCTTCCCTTAGTGGTGCTTCCGTTGGTGCTGGGTCAAGTTAGAGCTCTGTGAGAAGCTCTTCCCACACTGGGGACACTCATAGGGCCTCTCCCCTGTGTGGATGCGCCGGTGGATGACGAGGTTGGAGTTGCGCTTGAATCCCTTCCCGCAGTCGTGGCAGCGGAAGGGCCTCTCCTCTGTGTGAATCGGATAGTGCAGGAGGAGACGGTAGCTGCTTAGAAACCTCTTCCTGCATTTATCACACTCGTAGGGCCTCTCCCCTGTGTGGGTTCGCTGGTGGATGATGAGTTTGGAGTTGCGCTTGAATCCCTTCCCGCAGTCGGGGCATTGGAAGGGCCTCTCCTCTGTGTGAGTCTGATAGTGCTGGAGGAGATGGGAGCTGGACTGAAACCCCTTCCCACACTTGGAACACTCGTAGGGCCTCTCCCCAGTGTGGATCCTCTGGTGCGTGATCAGGTGGGAGCCGTGGCTGAAGCTCTGTCCACACTCCCCACACTCAAAGGGCTTCTCCCCTGTGTGGGTCCTCTGGTGTGAATTACGGTTGGATTTCACGCTGAAGCGCATCCCACACACGGAACACTTGAAAGGTCTTTCCCCAGTGTGGATCCTCTGGTGCCTGACCAGGTGGTAGCCTTGGTTGAAGCTCTTCCCACACTCCCCACACTCAAAGGGCCTTTCCCCAGTGTGGGTCCTCTGGTGTGAGTTAAGTGTGAATTTCAGGCTGAAACACATCCCACACACGGAACACTTGAAAGGCCTTTCCCCAGTGTGGGTCCTCTGGTGTGTGATCAGGTGGGAGCCGTGCCTGAAGCTCTTCCCACACTCCCCACACGTGTGGGGCTTCTCCCCATCATGGAGCTGCTCATGGAGCACCGGCTCCGAGCTCTGGCTCCATCTGCGGCCGCCTTCCCGGCCCAGGCTGGCTCTTTCCCCCTCAGATCCCCGCCTGCTGCGTTTGCAGCCCCTCCTCGTGCGGCATCTCCGGGCCTTTTCCTCCCCGTTGCCTTCCTGCGCCGTGCAGCCGCTCAAAACGGCCTCTTCCACCACGTTCTGCCGCGGCCATTTGTCCTCCCTGCTCTCCATGCTCAGCTCCTGCTCTGCGCGAGGAAGGACAAGGACAGGACGGGATTTGCCTCCGTGCCACAGCCAAGGGCAACGAGATCCCCCCGGGGCGTCCCCGGCCATGCACTGCCCCCTCTCGGCTCTCCCCATTTCGGGATGCCGGGGCTCTTTGCCCTCCCGGGCTCCCTTCTCCCCTCATTCTCTGCTCGGGGCTGCAGCGGCTCCAAGGAGTCCCCCCCGCCCCTCTCCAGGCTCTTGAGGCTCCGCCAATGGCGGCGCTCGCCCCTCTCTGGCCTCCCCACTTTGGCCTCCTGGGGCACACAGGGCTCTGCTCCTCCAGGCTGCCTCTGCCGCCAGCCGCCACCGCCACCGCCCGATGTCCCCCCGAGGGGCCTTTTCCGCTCAGCCTTGGACTTCTGCATCCTCCAAACATCCCCCCGAAAAACCCAACCCAGGCACCCCCCGGGATATCCGGGCCGGGATCCCCCGTCCCCGCTCACCTCCGCGATATGGGGGCGGCAATGGTGCCACAGGCAGGGCTGGCGCGTGGTTCCCTCAGCTCAGCCTTGATCCGCCTTTGTCCTTCCTCTTCCGGCCGCTCCTCCTCTTCCATCCCCTCTCCTCCTCCTACCCAGCCACGCCTCCACCTCCTCTTCCATCCCTCCCCTTTCCCTCCCTCCTCCTCCTCTCTTTCCCCACCTCCTTCTCTTCCTTCCCTCCTCCTCTTCCATCCCTCCTCATGGAAAGGGATGGAACCCTGAAAACCCCCCAGTACTCCCCCAAACCCCGAAGAACTCCCCCAAATTCCTCCCAGGCCATGCCGACTCCCTCCCAGGATGACCCGAAGCCCGCCCAGGACTCCCGAAATTCCCCCAGGACATCGCAACCCCCCACAGGATGCCCAAAACTCCCCCAGGATTTTCCAAATCCCCCCAGGACATCCAAGCCCCGCCTCCAGGATGCCCCAAATCCCCTCAGGACTCCCCAAATCCCCCCAGGACACCTCAAAACCCACTTAGGATGTCCCCACGCCCCCCCACGTCTCCCCAAAATCCTCCCAGCACATCGCAACCCCCCTACAGGATGCCCAAAACTCCCTCAGGACTCCCCAAATCCCCCCAGGACATCCCAACTCCCCCCCAGGAAGTCCCAAACCTTTCCTGGTGTCCACAAAACCTCCCCCAGGACTCCCCAAAACCGCCCAGGCCAGGTTTGGGGTGCGGCGGGTGCTTTATTACATTTGTACAACGGCGGCGCTGGGGCCCCCCCGGCTTTCTATGGCTTGTGCTGGGGGAAACAGGGGGCCGGGACCCCAAAATTTGGGTTTTGGGGGAGACAGGACGCCAAAATTGAGGTTTTGGGCAGGCCAGGACTCCAAACTCAGATTTTGGGGTGGCCAGAACCCCAAACTCGGATTTTTGGGCGACCAGGACCTCAAAATTAAGGTTTTGGGGGTGGCCAGGACCCTAAAACCGAGGTTCAGGGGGGGCTGGGACCCCCAAATTAGAATATGGGGAGACCTGGACCCCAAAATCGGGGCTCGGGACACCAAACCCAGGGCTCGTGGTGGGGAGGGTGGAACCCCAAAATTCAGTTTTTTTGGAGGGTCCGGGACCCCAAAATTTGGGACTTTTGGGGGGCCGGGAGCCCAAAGTGGAGGTTCGGGGGGTTCATTTTCGCCGGGGCCGGTCGGGGTCACGCCGGGGGAGCCCCTCGTCGGTGGAGGAGGTGGTGAGGAGACCCTGCTGCCACCGGGCCAGCTCGGCGTGCTCCTGAGCGCTGGCGGCCAGCGCCCGCAGCCAGCCCTGCATGTCCTCCTGGAGGGCAGAAACGGGGTCGGGGACCCCAAAAATGGGGTCAGGGACCCCAAAAATGGGGTCAGGGACATCAAAAATGGGGTTAGGGGCACTGAAAATGGGGATAGGGACACCAAAATGGGGTTAGGGACACTGAAAACGGGGTTAGGGACATCAAAATGGGGTTAGGGACAACGAAAATGGGGTTAGGGACATCAAAATGGGGTTAGGGACAACGAAAATGGGTCAGGGACATCAAAATGGGGTAAGGGACATCAAAATGGGGTTAGGGGCACTGAAAATTGAGTCAGGGACCTCAAAAATGGGGTAAGGGACATCAAAATGGGGTTAGGGACACCAAAAATGGGGTTAGGGACAACAAAAATGGGGTTAGGGACATCAAAATGGGGTTAGGGGTTAGGGACACTGAAAATGGGGTCAGGGACATCAAAAATGGGGTTAGGGACCCCGAAAATGGGGTCAGGGACATCAAAATGGGGTTAGGGACACCGAAAACGGGGTTAGGGACACCAAAATGGGGTTAGGGAAAATGGGGTTAGGGACAACAGAAATGGGGTTTTCCCCATCAAAATGGGGTTGGGGACACTGAAAAACATGAGATCAGGGACCACAAAATCACCATGAGACCCCAAAACCACCCATAGGGATCATCAAAATGGGGTTCAGGGACACCAAAACCTCACGGGACCCAAAAATGGGGTTAGGGACACCCCAAAATGGGGTCAGGGACCCCAAAACCACCATTGGGACCCCCAAACCCCAAGACCCCAAAACGGGGTTGGGACACCCCAAAACCACCATCAGGGACATCAAAATGGGGTTAGGGGCACTGAAAATTGGGTCAGGGACCTCCAAAATGGGACACCCCAAAACCACCATGGGACACCAAAAATGGGGTCAGGGACATCAAAATGGGGTCAGGGACAACAAAAATGGGGTTAGGGACACAAAAGTTGGGGTTAGGGACCCCAAAAATGGGGTTAGGGACAACAGAAATGGGGTTTGGGACCCCAAAACCACCATTAGGGACACTGAAAATGGGGTGAGACATCCCAAAATGGGGTTAGGGACACCCCAAAACCCCACAAAGACATCTAAATGGGGTTAGGGACAACCAAAATGGGGTCAGGGACATCAAAATGGGGTTAGGGACATCAAAATGGGGTCAGGGACATCAAAATGGGGTTAGGGACATCAAAATGGGGTTATGGGACAACAAAATGGGGTCAGGGACATCAAAACCCCAAAAGGCCCACTGAAAATTGGGTCAGGGACCCCAAAAATGGGGTCAGGACATCAAAACCCCATTAGAGGACCCCCAAAAATGAGACCCCCCTAAAAAACCATGAGGACCCCCCAAAATGGGGTTAGGGACCCCCAAACCACCATGAGACCCAAAACCCCCATGAGATCCCCAAAAAATCCCATGAGACCCCCCAAACCACCATGAGATCCCCCAAACCACCATGAGACAACCCCAAACCCACCATGAGACCCCCAAAACCACCATGAGACACCCCAAAACCACCATGAGACCCCCCAAAACCACCATGAGACCCCCCCAAACCCCAAAAGACCCCCCAAAACCACCATGAGACCCCCCAAAACCCCCATGAGACCCCCCAAACCCCCATGAGACCCCCCAAAACCACCATGAGACCCCCAAAACCCCAAAGACCCCCCAAAACCACCATGAGACCCCCCCAAACCCCCATGAGACCCCCCAAACCACCACGAGACCCCCAAAACCACCATGAGACACCCCAAAACCCCCAAAGACCCCCCAAACCACCATGAGACACCCCCAAAACCCCCATGAGACCCCCAAAACCCCACAAAGACCCCCCCCTGACCACCATGAGACCACCCCAAAACCCCCATGAGAGACCCCCAAAACCCCATGAGACCCCCCAAAACCACCATGAGACCCCCAAAACCCCATGGAGACCCCAAAACCCCTCAAAGACCCCAAAAGCTGCATCTGAGTCCCCAAAATGCAGCAGGACCACCCAAATCAACAGGAGACCTCAAAATCCTATCAGAGACCCCAACATTGTCACCGTGTCCCCCTGGACTTCAGGGTGTCAGAGCCACCAAAGTCAACAGGAGACCCCGAAATGGTGTCAGACACCCAAAAGTGACATCAGAGACCCCAAAATGACATCAGGACCACCCAAATCAACAGGAGACCTCAAAATGATATCAGAGACCCCAAAAGTGACATCCGAGACCCCAAAATGACATCAGGACCACCCAAATCAACAGGAGACCTCAAAATGATATCAGAGACCCCAAAAGTGACATCCGAGACCCCAAAATGACATCAGGACCACCCAAATCAACAGGAGGCCCAAAAGTGACATTGGAGACCCAAAAATGACATTAGGGCCACCAAAATCAACAGGCGACCCCAAAAGTGCCATCAGAGACTCCAAAAGTGACATCAGAAACCCCCAAAAGTGACATCAGGACCACCCAAATCAACAGGAGACCTCAAAATGATATCAGAAACCCCAAAAGTGACATCCGAGACCCCAAAAGTGCCATGAGAACCACCCAAATCAACAGGAGACCCCAAAAGTGACATCAGAGATTCCAGAAGTGCCATCAGAAACCCCAAAAGTTCCATCAGAAACCCCAAAAGTGCCATCAGAAACCCCACAAGTGCCATCAGAACCACCCAAATCAACAGGAGACCCCAGAACGACATCAGAAACCCCAAAAGTGCCATCAGAAACCCCAAAGGTGACATCAGAGACCCCAAAAGTGCCGTCAGAGACCCCAAAACCGACCAGCGCCAGGACTCACTTGAGCTTGAAGACGTTCTTCTTCTTCTTGTAGTCGTTGGCCACCTCGCTGGTGGCGCGGTGCAGGCTCAGCAGGGGCTCCCCGCCGTGCGTGGCCCCGGACGCGGGGCCCTTGGCGTCCTTGTAGAAGCCCAGGTCCCCCTTGGCCAGGACGCAGTAGAGGTTCACCCAGGACCTGCTCGTGGTGGGACACGGGGTGACCACCAGGGTTTGGGGAAAAAGGAGTTTTGGTAGAACCCCAAATTGTGGTGGATGAAGGCTCGTGTCTGTTGGTTGATCAAGGTTCCTGTCTTTGGTGAAGTCCCAAATTTTGGTCAATCCCCTTCACTGGAGAGCCCCAGCTCGTGGTGGAACCCCAAATTCAGGTGGGTCCTCTCCATTGATGGACACCCAACCCTTGGTGGACCCCATCACTGATGGACCCCCAACCCTCGGTGAACCCTAACCCTTGGAGAAGGCCCAAACCTTGAGGAACCCCTTCCATTGATGGACCCCAACCCTTGGAGAACCTCTAGCTCTTGATGAACCCCAACACTTGGTGAACTCCAACCCTTGGAGAGCCCCCAGATTCTGGCGGACCATTGATGAACCCCAACCCTTGGAGAACCCTCAACTCTTGATAAGCCCCTTCCACTGATGAACCCTCAACCCTTGGAGAACGCCCAACCCTTGGAGAACCCCCAGGTCTTGGTGAACCCCAACCCTTGGAGAATCCTCAACACTTGATGAACCCCAACCCTTGGAGAACCCCAACCCTTGGAGAACCCTCAACTCTTGATAAGCCCCTTCCACTGATGAACCCTCAACCCTTGGAGAACGCCCAACCCTTGGAGAACCCCCAGGTCTTGGTGAACCCCAACCCTTGGAGAATCCTCAACACTTGATGAACCCCAACCCTTGGAGAACCCCAACATTTGGAGAAACCCCAGCTCTGGATGAACCCCCAAAAATTCTGGGGGACCATTGATGAACCCCAACCCTTGGAGAACCCCAGCTCTTGGTGAACCCCAACCCTTGGAGAACCCCAACCCTTGGAGAACCCTCAACTCTTGATAAGCCCCTTCCACTGATGAACCCCCAACCCTTGGAGAACGCCCAACCCTTGGAGAACCCCCAACTCTTGATGAACCCCAACATTTGGAGAACCCCCAGCTCTTGGTGAACCCCAACCCTTGGAGAACCTCCAGCTCTTGGTGAACCCCAACCCTTGGAGAACCCCAACCCTTGGAGAACCCCCAACACTTGATGAACCCCAACCCTTGGAGAACCTCCAACTGTTGATGAACCCCAACCCTTGGAGAACCTCCAACTCTTGAACATTTGAGAACCCCAACATTTGAGAACCCCCAGAACTCCCCAGCTTTGGCGAACCTCCAACTCTTGATGAACCCCAACCCTTGGAGAACCCCAACCCTTGGAGAACCCCAACCCTTGGAGAACCCTCAACACTTGGAGAACCCCCAACTCTTGATGAACCCCAACCCTTGGAGAACCTCCAACTCTTGATGAACCCCAACCCTTGGAGAACCTCCAACTGTTGATGAACCCCAACCCTTGGAGAACCTCCAACTCTTGATGAACCCCAACATTTGGAGAACCCCCAGCTCTTGGCGAACCCCAACCATTAGAGAACCCTCAACTCTTGATAAGCCCCTTCCACTGATGAACCCCAACCCTTGGAGAACCCCAACCCTTGAGAACCCCAGTTCTTGATGAACCCCAACCCTTGGAGAACCCCCAGCTCTTGATGAACCCCAACCCTTGGAGAACCCCAACCCTTGGAGAACCCTCAACTCTTGATAAGCCCCTTCCACTGATGAACCCCCAACCCTTGGAGAACGCCCAACCCTTGGAGAACCCCCAACTCTTGATGAACCCCAACATTTGGAGAACCCCCAGCTCTTGGTGAACCCCAACCCTTGGAGAACCTCCAGCTCTTGGTGAACCCCAACCCTTGGAGAACCCCAACCCTTGGAGAACCCCCAACACTTGTTGAACCCCAACCCTTGGAGAACCTCCAACTCTTGATGAACCCCAACATTTGGAGAACCCCCAGCTCTTGGTGAACCCCAACCCTTGGAGAACCTCCAACTCTTGATGAACCCCAACATTTGGAGAACCCCCAGCTCTTGGCGAACCCCAACCATTAGAGAACCCTCAACTCTTGATAAGCCCCTTCCACTGATGAACCCTCAACCCTTGGAGAACGCCCAACCCTTGGAGAACCCCCAGGTCTTGGTGAACCCCAACCCTTGGAGAATCCCCAACACTTGATGAACCCCAACCCTTGGAGAACCCCAACATTTGGAGAAACCCCAGCTCTGGATGAACCCCCAAAAATTCTGGGGGACCATTGATGAACCCCAACCCTTGGAGAACGTCTAACTCTTGATGAACCCCTTCCATTGATGAACCCCAACCCTTGGAGAACCCTCAGCTCTTGATGAACCCCAACCCTTGGAGAACCCCAACCCTTGGAGAACCCCCAGCTCTCGGCGAACCCCAACCCTTGGAGAACCCCTAACTCTTGATGACCCCCAACCCTTGGAGAACCCTCAACACTTGATGAACCCCAACCCTTGGAGAGCCCTCAACTCTCAATGAGCCCCTTCCACTGATGAACCCCCGACCCTTGGAGAACCCCAACCCTTGTTGAACCCCAACCCTTGGAGAACCCTCAGCTCTTGATGAACCCCAACCCTTGGAGAACCTCCAGCTCTTGATGAACCCCAACCCTTGGAGAACCCTCAACTCTCGATGAGCCCCTTCCACTGACGAACCCCCAACTCTTAGAGAACCCCCAGCTCTTGGTGAACCCCAACCCTTGGAGAACCCTCAGCTCTTGGTGAACCCCAACCCTTGGAGAACTCTCAGCTCTTGGTGAACCCCAACCCTTGGAGAACCCCCAACTCTTGGCGAACCCCAACATTTGGAGAACCCCCAGCTCTCAGTGAACCCCAACATTTGGAGAACCCCCAACTCTTGGAGAACCCCAACTCTTGGCAAACCCCAACAGCAGGGGACCCCAGGGGACAGGAGAACCCCACCCTTGGGGAACCCCCAACTCTTGACAACCCCTTCCAGTGATGGGACAGCGAGGGACAGGGAGGGAGCCCCCCCAACAGGAGGGGGACAGTGAGGGGACAGTGAGGGGACAGTGAGGGGACAGCGAGGGACAGCGAGGGACAGTGAGGGGACAGGGACCCCTCAGGCCACCGGGGAGGCGGGCGGGAGCGGCGGTCACGGGGGGCTGGGGACAGTGAGGGGACAGCAGGGGACAGCAGGGGACAGTGAGGGGACAGTGAGGGGACAAGCAGGGGACAGTGAGGGACAGCCAGGACAGGAGGGGAGTCCCGGGGACAGGGCGGGGACAGTGAGGGGACAGTGAGGGACAAGCAGGGGGGCAGTGAGGGGACAGTGAGGGACAGGGAGGGAGCTCACGGGGACGGGGCTGGGGACAGCGAGGGGACAGTGAGGGACAGGGAGGGGACAGTGAGGGGACAGTGAGGGGACAGTGAGGGGACAGTGAGGGACAGTGAGGGGACAAGCAGGGGACAGTGAGGGGACAGTGAGGGGACAGTGAGGGGACAGGGAGGGGACAGTGAGGGGACAGGGAGGGGACAGTGAGGGGACAAGCAGGGGACAGTGAGGGGACAGGGGGGCCTCGAGGGGACAGTGAGGGGGGAGGCAAGCGGGGGAGTCAGGGGACACGGGGCTGGGGACAGGGAGGGGACAGCAGGGGACAGCAGGGGACAGTGAGGGGACAGTGAGGGGACAAGCAGGGGACAGGGAGGGGACAGCGAGGGGACAGCGAGGGGACAGCAGGGGACAGTGAGGGGACAGGGAGGGAGCTCCAGGGGACAGTGAGGGGACAGTGAGGGGACAGTGACGGGACAGCGAGGGAGCTCCAGGGGACAGCAGGGGACAGGGAGGGGACAGGGAGGGAGCTCCAGGGGACAGTGAGGGGACACATGGGATCCCCAAAGGACACCGAGGGATGTCCAGTGGGACACTGAGGGGACATTGAGGGGACACTGGGGGAGCTCCAGGGGGACGTTGAGGAGACAGCAGGGGACACTGAGGGGACAATGAGGGCACACTCAGGGAGTTCCAGGAGACAGCAGGGGACACTGAGGGGACAATGAGGGGACAATGAGGGATGTCCAGTGGGACACTGAGGGACATTGAGGGGACACTGGGAGATCTGCAGTGGACATGGACATGGAGGGACATCCAGGGGACATCCAGGGGGACACAAAGAGGACACTGAAGGGACGTCCAGGGGGACATGGAGGGGACAATGAGGGATCTCCAGGGGGACACGGAGGGAACACCAAAGGGAATCCAAAGGTACACGAAGAGGAATCTTTGGGGCCACCAAAGGGTCACCAAGAGGCCACCGAGGAGTCACCAAGGTGACACCAAGGACTCACCGAAGCCGGCACGGGGCCACCCGCCTCCTTCTCCTGCAGCTGCTCCACGATGTCGGCCAGGGTGGCTTTGCTGCTGGAGGACATTTGGAGACCAGGGTGGCATCACCCCAGCCCCGTCCCCTCCCTGGTGTCCCCGTGATGTCCCCACAGCGTTCCCCCTCCTCCGCCACTCACCCGCCGCTCTTCCCGTCGTGCCGCGGCGGCTCCGGCTCGCTGGACTCCTGCCGCTCCAGACGGCGCTCCCGGCGCTCCCGGCGCCGCTCCGGCCGCGCCTCGCCAGGCTCCTCGGCCTTGGTGGCCGCCGGGAGCTCGGTGGTGGCCGCGGTGACGGCGGTGGTGGCCGCGTGACGGCAGCTGGGGTGGCTCGGCCGGGCGTTGCCAGGCGGGCGGGCGGTTGCACGCGTCCAGCTTGCCTGGAGGCGCTCCGGCCGCAGCTCGTGCCGGACGTAGGCAACGCGCGGCTCCGGGCGCCGGGGGTCGGCACCGCCCGGGGGCTCCCCCAGGAATTTGCGGGTCAGGAGCGGCGCCATGCTGAGATGTTCTGCTGGGCCTTGAGATGGGGATGAGATGGATGATGGAGATGGGGTGGGGAGGAGATGGAGATGGGAGATGGGAGAGGGATGAGATGGAGATGATGGAGATGGGGAGATGGGGATGAGATGGAGATGATGGAGATGGGGAGGGGGATGAGATGGAGATGATGGAGATGGGGAGATGGGGATGGGGATGAGATGGAGATGATGGAGATAGGGAGGAGATGGGGAGGAGATGGAGATGATGGAAATGGGGAGGAGATGAGATGGAGATGATGGAGATTATGAAGACGGAGATGACATGGAGATGGGGATGAGATGGAGATGATGGAGATTATGAGGATGGAGATGGGGATGAGATGGAGATGATGGAGATGGGGATGGGGATGAGATGGAGATGATGGAGATAGGGAGGAGATGGAGATGGAGATGACATGGAGATGATGGAGAGTATGAAGATGTAGATGACATGGAGATGAGGATGGGGATGAGATGGAGATGATGGAGATGAGGATGAGATGGAGATGATGGAGATTATGAGGATGGAGATGGGGATGAGATGGAGATGATGGAGATGGGCATGAGATGGAGATGAGATGGAGATGATGGAGATTATTAAGACGGAGATGACATGGAGATGAGGATGGGGATGAGATGGAGATGATGGAGATGAGGATGAGATGGAGATGATGGTGATTATGAGGATGGAGATGGGGATGAGATGGAGATGATGGGGATGGGGATGAGATGGAGATGATGGAGAGTATGAAGATGGAGGAGATGACATGGAGATGGGGATGGGGATGAGATGGAGATGGCAATTGAGATGACAGAGGGGATGGAGATGAGATGGAGATTATGGAGATGGGATGGAGATGGAAATGATGGAAATGGAGATGGAGATGATGGGGATGGAGATGATGGAGATGGGGATGATAGAGATAGAGATGGAGATGGAGATGGGGATGGGGATGGGGATGAGATGGAGATTATGGAGATGGGATGGAGACGGAAATGATGGAAATGGAGATGAGATGGAGAAAGAGATGATGGAGATGGAGATGATAGAGATGGAGATGTGATAGAGATGGGATGCAGATGGAGATGATGGAGATGGAGATAGAAATGATGTCAATGGAGATGATGGAGATGAGATGGGGACAGGGATGGAGTTGGGGATGGGACAGGGATGAAGACGGAGATGGAGATGAAGATGAAAAGGACAATGCCAGGCGATGGAAACCGCAACGGAGATGGGATGAAGATCAAGGTCAGATGAGGGAGACGGTTCTGCAGAGCCCACAGCTGTCCCCACGCCGGGGATGTCCCCGTGGTGGCCGTACCGTGGTGAGGCGCCGCAGGGAGCTGAACCTCTCCTCCCAGGCGGCCGCCGCCTTCCGGAAGGCCTCGTGCCGCCGGATCAGCTGCTCCACCTCGTCCACGCTGCTGCCCAGCTCCTGGCTCTTCAGCAGCGGCTCCTGGGCCGTCAGCCACGCGTCGGCCACCACGGCCTCCTGCGCGAACTGGTGCACCTCGCGCACTGCCGGCACAGCCGGGGCCGCCCGTCACCGCCGCAGGGGCACCGCGGGGGCTGGGGCCACCCATCGTCTGGTGGCCCTCATCATTTGGTGTCACCCATAGTCTGGCGTTCCTCATAGTTTGGTGTTGCCCGTAATTTCGTGTTCCTCATAATTTGGTGTTCCCCATAATTTGGTGTTCCTCATAATTTGGTGTTCCCCAAATTTCATGTTCCTCATAATTTGGTGTTCCCCATAATTTGGTGTTCCCCATAATTTAATTTGGTGTTCCCTGTAATTTAGTGTTCCCCATAATTTGGTGATCCTCATAACTTGGTGTTCCCCATAATTTGATGTTCCTCATAATTTGGTGTTCCCCATAATTTAATTTGGTTTTCCCTGTAATTTCGTGCTCCTCTTAATTTGGTGTTCCCCATAATTTGATGTTCTTCATAATTTGGTGTTCCCCATAATTTGATGTTCCTCATAATTTGATGTTCTTCATAATTTGGTGTTCCCCGTAATTTGATGTTCCTCATAATTTGGTGTTCCCCATAATTTAATTTGGCGTTCCCTGTAATTTAGTGTTCCCCATAATTTGGTGATCCCCATAATTTGGTGTTCCCCAAAATTTGATGTTCCTCATAATTGGGTGATCCCCATAATTTCATGTTCCTCATAATTTGGTGTTCCCCATAATTTAATTTGGTTTTCCCTGTAATTTAGTGTTCCCCATAATTTGATGTTCTTCATAATTTTGTGTTCCCCGTAATTTTATGTTCCCCATAATTTTATGTTCCTCATAATTTGGTGTTCCCCAAAATTTGATGTTCCTCATAATTGGGTGATCCCCATAATTTCATGTTCCTCATAATTTGGTGTTCCCCATAATTTGGTGTTCTTCATAATTTGGTGTTCCTCATAATTTTATGTTCCTCATAATTTTATGTTCCCCATAATTTTATGTTCCCCATAATTTGGTGTTCCCCGTAATTTCATGTCCCCCCTAACCTGGTGTCCCCCATAACCTGGTGATCCCCAAATTTCATGTTCCCATGACCCAATGTCCCCCCAAACCTGGTGTTCCCCATAATTTGGTGTCCCCCACACCTTTTATGACCACCCAAAACTTGGTGACCCCCATAATTTTATGTCCTCCATGACCCGATGCCCACCCCAAGACCTCATGTCCCCCAAGACTCAACATCCTCCAAAACCTGGTGATGTCCCCTGGTGTCCCCATGGCACTCACTCTGCTGCAGCCACTCCCCTGCTTGTCCCACTTCTCTGTCATCTCCTTCTTCTTCGCCAGGAGCCTCCATGTGGGATTTGATCACCCAAAACATGGGTGACACCCCAGAATCCCACCATCCCCCATGACCCATTGTCCCCCCCGGGCACCTGGCCGTCTCTTGCTGAGGATCAGGGTCTTGCCCAGCTCCAGGCAGGTGGCCACGTTCTTGGCCCGGGCCTCCATCTCGGTCTTGAGGCTCTGGTGGTCGTTCATCAGCAGCTCCACCGAGGACACGTCCCTGGGGCAGGGGAGGGACAATGGTGGGGATGGACGGAGGTCCTCGGTGGCTGGGAGGGGACATGGGCGTGGGGAAGGGTGGGGGGTCCTCCTGATGGACCAAGACATGGTCCTTGGGCCCATGGTGGGCCAGGACTTGATCTTTGGGTCCATGATGGAACAGGACATGGACCCTCAGTGGACCAGGATACAGGACCTTGGGATGGACCAGGACATGGTCCTTGGCTCCATGGTGGGCCTGGGTTTGGTCCTCGGAACCATGATGGGACAGCACATGGTGCTTAGGTCCGTGATGGGCCAGGACACGTCCTGGGGTCCATGGTGAAAAAGGATTTGGTCCTTGGGTCCATGGTGGGATAGCACGTGGTCCCTGGAGCTGTGGTGGGCCAGGACATGGTCCTTGGGCCCATGGTGGGCCAGGACTTGATCTTTGGGTCCATGATGGAACAGGACATGGACCCTCAGTGGACCAGGATACAGGACCTTGGGATGGACCAGGACATGGTCCTTGGCTCCATGGTGGGCCTGGGTTTGGTCCTCGGAACCATGATGGGACAGCACATGGTGCTTAGGTCCATGATGGGCCAGGACACGTCCTTGGGTCCATGGTGAAAAAGGATTTGGTCCTTGGGTCCATGGTGGGATAGCACGTGGTCCTTGGAGCTGTGGTGGGCCAGGACATGGTCCTTGGGCCCATGGTGGGCCAGGACTTGATCTTTGGGTCCATGATGGAACAGGACATGGACCCTCAGTGGACAGGACCTTGGGATGGACCAGGACATGGTCCTTGGGTTCATGGTGGGACAGGACTTGATCCTTGTGTCCCTCAGATGGACCAGGACATGGGATGGGTGCACCACGAACAGCCAGAACATGTCCTTGGGTCCATGATGGGACAGGACCCAGATCCTCAGATGGACCAAGACATGGGATGGTGGCACCATGAGAGACCAGAACATGTCCTTGGCTCCATGGTGGGCCAGGACCCAGATCCTTGGATCCATGGAGGAACAGGACCCAGATCTTCAGATGGACCAGGACGTTGGACCTTGGGATGAACCAAAATGTGGTCCTTGGGTCCATGATGGAACAGGACATGGACCCTCAGATGGACCAGGACACAGGACCTTGGGATGAACCAAAATGTGGTCCTTGGGTCCATGATGGAACAGGACCCAGATCCTCAGATGGACCAAGACATGGGACCTTGGGATGGAGGAGAATGTGGAACAGGACCCAGATCCTCAAACTGACCAAAACATGGGATGGTGGCACCACAAACAGCCAGAACATGTCCTTGGGTCCATGGTGGAACAGAACATGGACCCTCAGATGGACCAAGACATGGGATGGTGGCACCATGAGAGACCAGGACATGTCCTTGGTTCCATGGTGGAACAGGATCCAGATCCTCAGACTGACCAAAACATGGGATGGTGGCACCACAAACAGCCAGAACATGTCCTTGGGTCCATGATGGAACAGTACATGGATCCTCAGATGGACCAGGACGTGGTCCTTGGCTCCATGGTGGGCCAGGACCCAGATCCTTGGGTCCATGGAGGAACAGGACCCAGATCCTCAGATGGACCAAGACATGGGACCTTGGGATGGAGGAGAATGTGGGATGGAGGAGAATGTGGTCCTTGGATCCACGGTGGAACAGGACCCAGATCCTCAAATGGACCAAAACATGGGATGGTAGCACCACGAACAGCCAGAACATGTCCTTGGCTCCATGGTGGGCCCTCAGATGGACCCTCAGATGGACCAAGACCCAGATCCTTGGGTCTGTGGAGGAACAGGACCCAGATCTTCAGATGGACCAGGACGTGGGACCTTGGGATGGACCAGGACGTGGTCCTTGGACCCGTGGTGGGCCAGGACCCAGATCCTCAGATTGACCAAAACATGGGATGGTGGCACCACGAGAAGCCAGAACATGTCCTTGGGCCCATGATGGAACAGAACATGGACCCTCAGATGGATCAGGACCCAGATCCTTGGGTCCATGGAGGAACAGGACCCAGATCTTCAGATGGACCAAGACATGGGACCTTGGGATGGAGGAGAATGTGGAACAGGACCCAGATCCTCAGACTGACCAAAACATGGGATGGTGGCACCACGAACAGCCAGAACATGTCCTTGTCTCCACGGTGGGCCAGGACACGGACCCTCAGATGGACCAAGGCCCAGATCCTTGGGTCTATGGAGGAACAGGACCCAGATCCTCAGATGGACCAAGACATGGGATGGTGGCACCACGAGAAGCCAGAACATGTCCTTGGCTCCATGGTGGAACAGGATCCAGATCCTCAGATTGACCAAAACATGGGATGGTGGCACCACGAACAGCCCGAACACATCCTTGGCTCCACGGTGGGCCGGGACACGGACCCTCAGATGGACCAAGACCCAGAACCTCGTGAGGGACCATCCCTTGCCCACCCCCCTGTACCTGGGCTTCTCCCCGGCGCCCATCTGGTGGAGCACGCCGTCCATCCAGGCCAGCAGGTCCCTGGCGGTGCCCACGAAGCGGATCTTGTCGGCCACGCTGGCCACGTGCAGCCGGCACTCCTCGCACGCCGCCAGCAGCTCCTTCCAGGCGCGCAGCACCTCCTGCTCGCGGCCCGCGATGGCCTCGGCGTTGTCCCCGGCGTAGAGCGTCCGCAGCTGCGCCGCGCCCTCCTGCAGCTGCCGCACCTGCGTCACCAGCACCTCCACGTCGTGCTCGAAGGCGCCCAGGGCCCTCTGCAGGGCGCTGGCCGAGCTCCGGCCCTCGCGCGCCGCCAGCTCGGGCAGCCGCTGCCGCTTCTCCTCGATCTGGCCCAGGACCTCCTTGCAGTCGTTGAAGAACTTGTGCAGCTCGTGGGACGCCGCCAGCATCTGCGCGCGCGTCTCCATCAGCTCCAGGAGGTCGGCCCAGGCCTCGTTGACGCCGTCCTTCCACTCGGCGATGGTGGCGGCGTCCGTGTGGCCGTAGTCGATGAGCTCGTCCACCATCTGGTTGACGGCGGCGATGCGCTCCTGGCCCACGCTGCCCGTCTCGCTGGCGAACTCCAGGAACTTCTCCTGCAGCAGCTGCGGTGGCCCGGGACGGGTGCGGGCCAGGGGTCAGGGGTGGGCAGGGCTTGGGACCACCAGGGTGGGGTGGGGATGGGGGTAGGACCCCCCCTCAGATGGAGGGGATGGCCAGGACCACCAGGGCAGGATGCCATGACCAGGATGGTGCCAGGACCACCAGGATGGTGCCAGGACCATCAGCCAAGGGATGGAGGGGATGGCCAGGACCACCAGGAAGGTGCCAGGACCACCAGGAAGGTGCCAGGGCCACCAGGATGGTGCCAGGACCTCCAGCCAGGAGATGGAGGGGATGGCCAGGACCACCAGGATGGTGCCAGGACCACCAGGATGGTGCCAGGACCTCCAACCAGGGGATGGAGGGGATGGTCAGGACCACCAGGGCAGGATGCCATGACCAGGATGGTGCCAGGACCACCAGGAAGGTGCCAGGGCCACCAGGATGGGGCAGGGATGGTACCAGGACCTCCAGCCAGGGGACGGAGGGGATGGCCAGGACCACCAGGACAGGATGCCACCACCAGGATGGTGCCAAGGCCACCAGGATGGTGCCAGGACCATCAGCCAAGGGATGGAGGGGATGGCCAGGACCACCAGGACAGGATGCCACCACCAGGAAGGAAGGTGCCAGGACCACCAGGAAGGTGCCAGGACCATCAGGATGGGGCAGGGATGGTACCAGGACCTCCAACCAGGGGAGAGAGGGGATGGCCAGGACCACCAGGATGGTGCCAGGACCACCAGGATGGTGCCAGGACCTCCAACCAGGGGATGGAGGGGATGGTGGTACGACCCCCCCCAGATGGAGGGGATGGCCAGGACCACCAGGGCAGGATGCCACCACCAGGATGGTGCCAGGGCCACCAGGAAGGTGCCAGGACCATCAGCCAAGGGATGGAGGGGATGGCCAGGACCACCAGGATGGTGCCAGGACCACCAGGAAGGTGCCAGGACCACCAGGATGGTGCCAGGACCTCCAGCCAGGGGATGGAGGGGATGGCCAGGACCACCAGGGCAGGATGCCACCACCAGGAAGGATGGTGCCAGGACCACCAGGAAGGTGCCAGGACCACCAGGATGGGGCAGGGATGGTGCCAGGACCCCCAGGCAGGAGACAGAGGGGGTGGCCAGGACCAGAATGGTGCCAGGACCACCAGGAAGGTGCCAGGACCACGGCGATGGTGCCAGGACCACCAGGGCACAGAGGAGATGGTCAGGACCTCTAGGATGGTGCCAGGACCACCAGGAATCTGCCAGAGCTCAGCCAAGGCCCCCAGAACCCTCACGACGGCACCGCGAGCCCCAACCTCCCCCACACCCCCCACCAGGGCACCAAAGCCACCCCACCCCCAACCCTGAACCCATCCGCCAGCCCCTCCCTCCTCAACCCAACGTGCCAGTCCTAACCAACCCCGCCACCACCAACTTCTTCATCCAGTGCTCCAGCTCGTCCACCTCGCGGTTGAGCTGGTAGAGCCAGTACTGCTGCTCCAGCTTGACCTTGCGCTCCTCCACCAGGTCCTTCAGAGACACGTACAGCCGGTCAACCTGCGACTGCCGCCTGCTGACCTGTTCGCTGGGCAAGGACACCAATCATTCCAACCAGGGGGGGTGCCGGGGTGCCCAACTGCCCAACCCATGCCCGGGGTGGGGCGGGACCTCTGGGGGTGGCCGAGCTCCAGGAGGGCGCGGCACTGTCGGGAGAGCTGGGCCCATCTCCTCGCCAGCTCGAACCCAACTCAAGGAGGTGCTTCTTGAGGAGCTGCAGGGTGCTCTGCTCGTCCTGGGTGCCAACCCAACTGCCCAACCCAACAAAACCCAGCTATGTGACCCAACTCAAGCAGGGCAGTCAACCCAACCGCCCAACCCATCAAAGCCAGCTAAACCCAACTCAACCAACTCCACCCAACCAAACTCAACCAACCCAACCGCCCAACCTAACAAACCCAGCTAAACCCAACTCAACCAACCAACCCAACCGCCCAACCTAACAAAGCCAGCTAAACCCAACCAAACTCAACCAACCAACCCAACCAGGGCAGTCAACCCAACCGCCCAACCCAACAAAGCCAGCTAAACCAAACTCAACCAACCCAACCGCCCAACCCAACAAAGCCAGCTAAACCCAACTCAACCAACCCCACTCAACCAAACTCAACCAACCCAACCGCCCAACCCAACAAAGCCAGCTAAATCCAACCAAACGCAACTAACCAACCCAACCAAACTCAACCAACCCAACTGCCCAACCCATCAAAGCCAGCTAAACCCAACCAAACGCAACTAACCAACCCAACCATCCAACCCATCAAAGCCAGCTAAACCCAATCAAACGCAACTAACCAACCCAACCATCCAACCCATCAAAGCCAGCTAAACCCAACCAAACTCAACCAACCAACCCAACTGCCCAACCCATCAAAGCCAGCTAAACCCAACCAAAGGCAACCAACCAACCCAACCAGGGCAGTCAACCCAACTGCCCAACCCATCAAAGCCAGCTAAACCCAACTCAACCAACCCAACCGCCCAACCCATCAAAGCCAGCTAAACCCAACCAAACGCAACCAACCAACCCAACTAGGGCAACCAACCCAACCGCCCAACCCAACAAAGCCAGCTAAACCCAACCAAACGCAACCAACCAACCCAACCAGGGCAACCAACCCAACCGCCCAACCCATCAAAGCCAGCTAAACCAAACTCAACCAACCAACCTAATCATCCAACCTAACAAACCCAGCTAAACCCAACCAAACGCAACTAACCAACCCAACCAACCCAACCATCCAACCCATCAAACCCAGCTAAACCAAACTCAACCAACCCAACTGCCCAACCTAACAAACCCAGGTAAACCCAACTCAACCAGTGCAACCAACCTAATCATCCAACCTAACAAACCCAGCTAAACCCAACCAAACGCAACCAACCAACCCAACCAGGGCAACCAACCCAACCGCCCAACCCAACAAAGCCAGCTAAACCCAAACCAAACCAACCCAACCGCCCAACCCAACAAAGCCAGCTAAACCCAACCAAACGCAACTAACCAACCCAACTAGGGCAACCAACCCAACCGCCCAACCCAACAAAGCCAGCTAAACCAAACCAACCCAACCGCCCAACCCAACAAAGCCAGCTAAACCAAACTCAACCAACCAACCCACTCAACCCAAACCAAGCCACTCAACCCAACAAAACCAACCAATGCACACAACCCAACCCCAGCACCCAACCAACCAAACTAAACCAAACCCAACCAACCCCACCAACTCAACAAACCACTCAACCCAACTCACCCACTGCACCCAAACCAACCCAATCACTCAATCCAACCCAACCAACCCAACCCAACCAACCCAACAACCCGATTCACCCAATTAAACCAGCCCAACCACCCAACACAACCAGCCCAATTCACCCACTTAAACCCACCCAATGACCAAACACAACCCAACCAACCCAACCCAACCAACCCAACAACCCAATTCACCCAATTATACCAACCTAACCACCCAACCCAACCCAACCTCACCCAACCCAACCTCACCCAACCCAACCACCCAATTCACCCAATTAAACCAACCAACCCAATGACCAATCACAACTCAACACAAAACCAACCCAACCTCACCCAACCCAACCCAATCCAATCCAACCCAACAACCAAACATGACCCAACCCAAGCACCCGATTCAACCAACCCAATGGCTAAACACAACCCAACCCCCATCCAATTCACCCAACCCAACCCATCCAACCCATCCAATTCACCCGACCAACCAACCTGATCCAACCCAACCAACCCAACCCATCCAATTCACCCAACCCAACCAACCCAACCCATCCAATTCACCCGACCCAACCCATCCAACCCATCCAATTCACCCAACCCAACCAACCTGCCCCAACCCAACCAACCCAACCCATCCAATTCACCCAACCCAACCAACCCAACCCATCCAATTCACCCGACCAACCAACCTGACCCAACCCAAGCAACCCAACCCATCCAATTCACGCAACCCATCCAATTCACCCAACCCAACCAACCCAAGCCATCCAATTCACCCAACCCAACCCATCCAATTCACCCAACCCAACCCATCCAATTCACCTGACCAACCAACCCAAACCATCCAATTCACCCAACGCAACCCATCCAATTCACCCAACCCAACCCATCCAATTCACCTGACCAACCAACCCAAACCATCCAATTCACCCAACCCAACCAACCCAACCCATCCAATTCACCCAACCCAACCAACCCAACCCATCCAATTCACCCAACCCAACCCATCCAATTCACCCGACCAACCAACCCAACCCATCCAATTCACCCAACCCAACCCATCCAATTCACCCAACCAAACCAACCCAACCCATCCAATTCACCCGACCAACCAACATGACGCAACCCAACCAACCCAACCCATCCAATTCACCCAACCCAACCAACCCAACCCATCCAATTCACCCAACCCAACCCAACCCATCCAATTCACCCGACCAACCAACCCAACCCATCCAATTCACCTGATCAAACCCAACCCAACCCATCCAATTCACCTGACCAACCAACCTGCCCCAACCCACCCCACCCCACCCGGTTCGCCCAGCCCCGTCTCTGAGCCCCACCTTTCCCTTCTCCTCGTTCATCAGGAGCAGCTCCTGCTCGCCCAGCCACGACTCCACCTCGGCCACGTCGAAGTAGTACTGCTCCAGCTGGTAGGTGGCGTCCAGGGCCTGCTGCCGCCGCTCCGTCTGCTCCTGCAGCTCGGCCCAGAGCGTCCCCAGCCGCTCCAGGAGGCCCCGCACGCCCTCGGCCTCGGGGCTCTTGATGGACGCCACGGCGGCCGCGCGCTCCAGCACCTCGTCCACGCGGGGCCGGTGCACCTGGATCTCCCGGCGCAGGTTCTGAAGGTGCCGTGGGACGGAGGTGGGTGGAGGGCTCAGGGTGGGGTGGGACCCTCCAGCTCCAGGACCACCAGGACGGTGCAAGGTCCCACCTTGGACCCAAACCCCTCCCCAGAAGGTGAGGAGCTGCCCCAGCGTCTCCTCATGGTGAATTTTGGGGTCCCACCTTGCTCCCCACCACCCCAACCCTTCGTGATTAATTTTGGGGTCCCACCTTGGACCCAAACCCCTCCCCAGAAGGTGAGGAGCTGTTCCAACATCTCCTCAACCCCTCATGGTGAATTTTGGGGTCCCACCTTGGCCCCCAAACACCTCCCCAGAAGGTGAGGAGCTGTTCCAACATCTCCCCAACCTCTCATGATCAATTTTGGGGTCCCATCTTGCCCCCAAACCCCTCCTTGATGCCATAACCCCAGTGAGAGCTGCACCAACATCTCCCCACCACCCCAACCTCTTGTGGTGAATTTTGGGGTCCCACCTTGACCCCAAACCTCACCCAAAAAGGTGAGGAGCTGCCCAAACATCTCCCCAACCACTCATGGTGAATTTTGGGGTCCCACCATGACCCCAGACGCTGCACGGGCACTGACCTGGTTCTTCTTGATGAACTGCTGGACGGTCTGGAGGTTGGTGCCGTGGTCCTTCAGCATGGCCAAGGGCAGGCGGTCCTGGACCCACATCTGGGACAGGGGTGGAGCTCGGTGTCATCGCTGTCCCCCATCCCAGCCCATCCCCATCGCTGTGTTCACCTCCGTCTCATCCCCATACTCATCTCATCTCCATCCCATCCGTCTCCATCTCCATCCCATTTCCATCTCCATCCCATCTGTCCTCATCTTCATCCCATCTCCATCCAACCTTCTCCATCTTTGCCCCCATCTCCATCTCCTCTCCATTCCATCTCCATCACCTCCATCTCCATCCCCATCCATCTTCATCTTCATCCCATCTCCCTCCCATCTCCATCCCCCTCCGTCTTCATTCTGTCTCCATCTCTATCCCATCTCCATTTCCACCCATCCATCTCAAACTCCATCCCATCTCCATCTAATCTCTCTCTCCATCTTCACTCCCCATCTCCATCATCTCTATCTCCACACCATCTCCATTCCCATCCACTTCCATCTCCATCCCATCTGCATCTCTACCCCACTGCTCTCAAATTCCCCATCTCCATCTCCATCATCTCCATCCCATCTCTATCCCCATCCATCTCCATCCATCTTCATCTTCATCTTCATCCCATCTCCATCCCATCCCTATCTCCATCTCCATCTCTATCCCATTTCCATTTCCATCTCCATCTCCACCTCCACGCCATTCACCTAAAACTCCATTCCATCTCCATCCCATCTCCTTCTCCATCTTCACGCCATCTCCATCTCCATCATCTCCATCCCCATCCCACCTCCATCTCATCTCCATCCCCATTTCCATCTCCATCTCCACCCAATTCACCTAAAAGTCCATCCCATCTCCATCCCGTCTCCTTCTCCATCTTCACTTCCATCTCCATCCCATCTCCATCATCTCCATCTCATTCACCCAAAACTGCATCCCATCTCCATTCCAACTCCATCCCATCTCCATTCCATCATCTCCATCCCATCTCCATCCCCATCCATCTTCATCTTCATCCCATCTCCATCTCCTCCCCATTCATTGCAAACTCCATCCCATCTCCATCCAATCTTCTCCTCCATCTTCCATCCATCTCCATCTCCATCATCTCCATCCCCATTCTATCTCCATCTCATCTCCATCCCCATCCATCTTCATCCCATCCCCATCTCCATCCCATCTCTGTTTCCATCTCCATCTCCACCCCATTCACCTAAAAGTCCATCCCATCTCATCCCACCTCCTCCTCCATCTTCACTTCCATCTCCATCCCATCTCCACCATCTCCATCTCATTCACCTAAAACTCCATCCCATCTCCACTCCATCATCTCCATCCCATCTCCATCCCCATCCATCTTCATCTTCATCCCAACTCCATCCCTTCTCCCCCCCATTCATCTCGAACTCCATCCCATCTCCATCCAATCTCCTTCTCCATCTTCACCCCATCTCCATCTCCATCATCTCCATCCCAATCCATCTTCACCTCCATCTCCATCTTCATCCCAACTCCATCTCCATCATCTCCATCTTCATCCCAACATCCCTCCATCTCCATCCCATCATCCAATCCCAATCTTCAATCCCATCTCCATCTCCATCATCTCCATCCCAATCCATCTTCACCTCCATCCCATCTCCACCCCATTCATACCGAACTCCATCCCACCTCCATCCAATCTCCTCCTCCATCTTCAATCCCGTCTCCATCTCCATCATCTCCATCCCACCTCCATCTTCACCTCCATCCCATCTCCACCCCATTCATACCAAACTCCATCCCAATCCATCTTCACCTCCATCCCATCTCCACCCCATTCATACCAAACTCCATCCCACCTCCACCTCCATCCCATCCCCATCCCACCATCTCCATCCCAATCCATCTTCTCCTCCATCCCATCTCCATCCCATCTCCTCCATCCCAATCCATCTTCACCTCCATCCATCTCCACCCCATTCATACCAACTCCATCCCAATCCATCTTCACCTCCATCCATCTCCACCCCATCCAAACTCCATCCCACCTCCATCTTCATCTCCACCCCATTCATAATCAACTCCATCCCAATCCATCTTCACCTCCATCCCATCTCCACCCCATTCATATCAAACTCCATCCCACCTCCATCTCCACCCCCATCTCCACCCCATTCATACCGAACTCCATCCCACCTCCATCTTCACCTCCATCCCATCTCCACCCCATTCATATCAAACTCCATCCCACCTCCATCTTCACCTCCATCCCATCTCCACCCCATTCATACCAAACTCCATCCCACCTCCATCTTCACCTCCATCCCATCTCCATCCAAACTCCATCCCACCTCCATCCCACCCCATTCTCCAAACTCCATCCCACCCATCTTCATTCATACCAAACTCCATCCCAATCCATCTTCACCTCCATCCCATCTCCACCCCATTCCATCCATCCCATCCATCTTCACCCCCCATTCATATTCATACCGAACTCCATCCCAATCCATCTTCACCTCCATCCCATCTCCACCCCATTCATACCAAACTCCATCCCACCTCCATCTTCACCTCCATCCCATCTCCACCCCATTCATACCGAACTCCATCCCAATCCATCTTCACCTCCATCCCATCTCCACCCCATTCATACCGAACTCCATCCCAATCCATCTTCACCTCCATCCCATCTCTCCATCCCCCATCTTCACCTCCACCCATCCATCCCATTCTCCAACTCCATCCCACCCATCCCATCTCCACCCCATTCACACCGAACTCCATCCCACCTCCATCTCCACCCCCATCTCCACCTCCACCCCCACCCCACCTCCACCCAGCCCCACCCCACCCCACCCCGATACTCACCACCTCGTCCTCCAGCTCATGGCTGACCTGATGGACCTCCTTGGAGGCCAGCAGGATCCTGCGGCGCTCCTTGAGGGGCTCGATGAGGCGCACGATGCGCGTCCCCACCGCGCTCTGCCGCTCGCCCACCGCGTCGCGCCCGGCCGCCTGCGCCGGCAGCGCCGCCGCCTGCGCCTGCAGCTCGCCCACCTCCTTGTACCACTCCTCCACCTGCGACTCCATCGTCTGCGGGACACCAGGGGACACCGGGGTGGCCAGGTGCCCACCATGGCCGGCATGGGACCTACAGCACCCAGCGTGGAGCGTTCCCCCCAAAAAATGTTGTGGTGCCATAATGTGGTGGCCCCGTAATTTGGTGTCCACCGTAACCTGGTGGCACCCCCCATCATTTGGTGTCCACCATAACCTGGTGGCACCCCCCATCATTTGGTGTCCACCATAACCTGGTGGCACCCCCCATCATTTGGTGTCCACCGTAACCTGGTGGAACCCCCCATCATTTGGTGTCCACCGTAACCTGGTGGCACCCCCAATCATTTGGTGTCCACCATAACCTGGTGGCACCCCCCATCATTTGGTGTCCACCATAACCTGGTGGAACCCCCCATCATTTGGTGTCCACCGTAACCTGGTGGCACCCCCCATCATTTGGTGTCCACCGTAACCTGGTGGCACCCCCCCATCATTTGGTGTCCCTCATAATGCGGTGCCCACCACAATCTGGTGTCCATCATGACCTGGTGTCACCCCCCCATAACGTGGTGTCCTTCATAACGTGGTGTCCACCATTACCTGATGTCACCCCCACAGTGTGGTGTCACCCCCATAATGTGGTGTCCACCACAATCTGGTGTCCACCATTACCTGGTGTCACCCCCCATAAGCTGCTGTCCACCACAATCTGGTGTCCACCATAACCTCGTGTCCCTCCACAACCTGATGTCCCTGCCATGATGTGGTGTCCCTCCATAGCCTGGTGTCCCCCTAAGGCCTGGTGTCCCCCCACCACCCAATGTCCCCCAACCCCTGGTGTCCCCCATCTCCTGGTGTCCCCCCAACACCCAATGTCCCCCCAACCCCTGGTGTCCCCCATCTCCTGCTGTCCCCGCAACACCTGGTGTCCCCCAACACCTGATGTCCCCCCAACACCTGACGACCATCCAAACATCTGATGACCACCCAGCCAGGACCTGCTGTTCTCCGTAACTTCCCAACACTCACTGTCCCTTCAAGACCCAACATCTCCCCAGGACCCAACACCTCTCCAAGGCCTGGTGTCCCCCCACCCCTGCTGTCCCCACCCCTGTTGTCCCCACCCCCGCTGTCCCCATGTCCCCACTGTCCCCATGTCCTCTATCCCCACCCCTGCTGTCCCCATCCCCGCTGTCCCCATCCCCGCTGTCCCCATCTCTGCTGTCCCCATCTCTGCTGTCCCCACCCCTGCTGTCCCCATGTCCCGCTGTCCCCATGTCCTGCTGTCCCCATGTCCCACTGTCCCCATGTCCCCGCTGTCCCCCTGTCCCCGCTGTCCCCATGTCCCCGCTGTCCCCATCCCCGCTGTCCCCCTGTCCCCGCTGTCCCCCTGTCCCCACTGTCTCCCCATCCCCGCTGTCCCCATCCCTGCTGTCCCCATGTCCTGCTGTCCCCATGTCCCCGCTGTCCCCATGTCCCCCTGTCCCCATGTCCTCTATCCCCATGTCCCCGCTGTCCCCACTGTCCCCATGTCCCTGCTGTCCCCCTGTCCCCGCTGTCCCCATGTCCTCTATCCCCATGTCCCCGCTGTCCCCTGTCCCCTGTCCCCACCCCTCCCCCCATCCCCGCTGTCCCCATGTCCCCATGTCCCCATGTCCTGTCCCCCTGTCCCCTGTCCCCCCCCCTGCTGTCCCCTGTCCCCTGTCCCCATGTCCTCTATCCCCATTTCCCTGCTGTCCCCATGTCCCTGCTGTCCCCATGTCCTCTATCCCCCTGTCCCCGCTGTCCCCATGTCCCCATGTCCCCGCTGTCCCCATGTCCCCCCTGTCCCCATGTCCCCCTGTCCCCCTGTCCCGCTGTCCCCACCCCTGCTGTCCCCCTGTCCCTGCTGTCCCCTGTCCCTTCTCCCACCCTTCTGTCCCCATGTCCCCCTGTCCCATCCCCCCTGTCCCCCCTGTCCCCGCTATCCCCTGTCCCCGCTGTCCCCACCCCCCCTGTCCCCCTGTCCCCGCTATCCCCACCCCTTCTATCCCCCTGTCCCTGCTGTCCCATCCCCGTTATCCCCATGTCCCCCCTGTCCCCGCTATCCCCCTGTCCCCGCTGTCCCCATCCCCGCTGTCCCCATGTCCTGCTGTCCCCATGTTCCTCCCCCTGTCCCCGCTGTCCCCCTGTCCTCTATCCCTCTGTGCCCCCTGTCCCCCTGTCCCGCTGTCCTCACCCCTGCTGTCCCCCCTGTCCCCCTGTCCCGCTGTCCCCACCGCACCTGCAGCCGGTGGAGCTGCCGGCTGACGCTCCGCAGGTCGGCGCCGCCGCCGACGCTCTCCAGCTGCTCCTCGAGCCGGCCCAGCCGCGCCTCCACGTCGGCGAAGCTCCGCGCCAGGCGCTCGGCGGCCGCCGCCTCGGCCAAGCGCCGGCTCCGCGCCTGGCTGGTGCTCTCCAGCTCCTGCCAGCATCTGCGGAGCTCCTCCAGCTGCCGCCGCACCGCCCCGCTCAGCTCCGGCTTGGCCTGCACCAGCTCCTCGCCCTCCTGGGGACGGGGTTTGGGGTGAGGTGGGACCTCAAAACTGATCTCGAGGGGTGGGGAGATGTTGGGGTAAACCCTCTCCTTCCTGGGATGGGGTTTGGGGTGAGGTGGGACCCCAAAACTGATCTCGAGGGGTGGGGAGATGTTGGGGCAGCTCCTCCCCTTGCTGGAGATGGGGTTGGGGTGAGGTGGGACCCCAAAACTGATCGCGAGGGGTGGGGGAGATGTTGGGGGAGCTCCTCGCCCTCCTGGGATGGGGTTGGGGTGAGGTGGGACCCCGAAATTCACCACAAATGGTTGGGGAGATGTTGGGGGAGCTCCTCACGTTCTAGGGTGGGTTTGGGGGGAAGGTGGGACCCCGAAATCGATCATGAGGGATTCGGGAGATGTTGGGGCAGCTCCTCATCTTCTGGGGATGGGGTTGGGGTGAGGTGGGGACCCCAAAATTCATCACACAAGGGGTGGGGAGATGTTGGGACAATCTCGACACAGGGGATGGGGTTTGGGGACAATGGGGCACAAAATTGACAATGAGGGGGGGGGGACAATGGGGGACAATGGGGGACAATGAGGATGGGGTTTGGGACAATGGGGGACCCCAAAATTCATCACAAACGGGGGACAATGGGGAGAAGGTGGGGACAAAAATCGATCACAAGGGGACAATGGGGACAATGGGGGGACAATGGGGACAATGGGGATGGGGTTTGGGGTGAGGTGGGACCCCAAAATTCATCATGAGGGGTTGTGGTGGTGGGGGGGACAATGGGGACAATGAATTCAATGGGGGGTTTGGGGAGATGTTGGGGACAATGGGGGGACAATGGGGGCACAGGGGTTTGGGGGGACAATGGGGGGAATGGGGGGGACAATGGGGGGGTTGGGGCAATGGGGGGACAATGGGGAGGGGTCAGGGGCAATGGGGGACACAATGGGGGGGGCCCAAACGGTTGGGGAGACGGGGGACAATGGGGGACTTCCTGGGGGGGTTTGGGGACAATGGGGGGACAAATTCACCACGAGATGTTGGGACAATGGGGGACAGCTCCTCACAATGGGGGACAATTGGGGCTGAATGGGGGACAATGGGGGCACCACAGGGGGACAATGGGGAGATGTGAGGGGGCAATCAGGGGGGGGGTGGGGGGACAAAACTGATCTCGAGGGTGGGGAGACAATGGGGGACAATGGGGGCCTGGGGGGACAATGGGGGACAATGGGGGGACAATGGGGGACAAATGGTTGGGGAGATGTTGGGGGACAATGGGGGACAATGGGGGACAATGGGGGGGAATGGGGGACAATGAGGGACAATGGGGGACAATGGGGACAATGGGGGACAATGGGGGACGGGGGGGGACACAGGGGGACAATGGGGGACAATGGGGGGCACAGGGGGACAATGGGGGACAATGAGGGCACAGGGGGGACAATGGGGACACGGGGGACAATGGGGGACAATGGGGGGACAATGGGGGGACAATGGGGGACAATGGGGGACAATGGGGGACAATGGGGACAATGGGGACAATGGGGGACAATGGGGGGACAATGGGGGACAATGGGGGACACAGGGGGACAATGGGGGACAATGGGGGGGCACAGGGGGGACAATGGGGGACAATGAGGGGCACAGGGGGACAATGGGGGACAATGGGGACAATGGGGACACAATGGGGGACAATGGGGGGACAATGGGGGACAATGGGGGGACAATGGGGACACAGGGGAACAATGGGGGACAATGGGGGGACACAAGGGTGACACACAGGAGGCTGACACACGGGGCAGTGACACACGGGGTGACACACAGGGTGACACACAGGGTGACACAGGGGCAGTGACACACAGGGGTGACACACGGGGGTGACACACACGGGGTGACACACAGGGGGACATGAGGGGGGGTGACACACGGGGCAGTGACACACGGGGTGACACACAGGGGTGACACACGGGGGTGACACACGGGGCAGTGACACACAGGGGGTGACACACGGGGGTGACACACGGGGTGACACAGGGGGTGACACACGGGGGTGACACATGGGGTGACACACGGGGGACACGGGGGGTGACACACGGGGGTGACACACGGGGGGCAGTGACACATCAGTGACACACGACACACGGGGGGACACACGGGTGACACACGTGACACACGGGGTGACACACAGGGCAGTGACACACGGGGGCAGTGACACACAGGGGTGACACACGGGGGTGACACACAGGGGGGGGACATGAGGGGTGACACGGGGGCAGTGACACACGGGGGTGACACACGGGGGTGACACACGGGGCAGTGACACACGGGGCAGTGACACACGGGGGTGACACACGGGGGTGACACACGGGGGTGACACACGGGGGCAGTGACACACGGGGTGACACACGGGGGTGACACACGGGGGTACACACGGGGGTGACACACGGGGGTGACACACGGGGGACACACACAGGGGTGACACACACAGGGGGGACATGTGGGGTGACACACGGGGTGACACACGGGGCAGTGACACACAGGGGTGACACACAGGGGGACACAGGGGGTGACACACGGGGCAGTGACACACGGGGCAGTGACACACGGGGGTGACACACGGGGCAGTGACACACGGGGGGTGACACACGGAGGTGACACACGGGGTGACACACGGGGGTGACACACGGGGCAGTGACACACGGGGGTGACACACGGGGTGACACACGGGGGGTGACACAGGGGTGACACACGGGGTGACACACGGGGCAGTGACACACGGGGGTGACACACGGGGGTGACACACGGGGGGTGACACACGGGGGTGACACACGGGGGTGACACACGGGGGTGACACACGGGGGGGTGACACACGGGGGTGACACACAGGGGGGACATGAGGGGGGTGACACACGGGGCAGTGACACACGGGGGGTGACACACGGGGCAGTGACACACGGGGGTGACACACGGGGGTGACACACGGGGGGGGTGACACACAGGGGTGACACACAGGGGACATGAGGGGGGTGACACACGGGGCAGTGACACACGGGGGTGACACACGGGGGTGACACACACGGGGGACACACGGGGACACGGGGCAGTGACACACGGGGGACACGAGGGGATGGGGGGGTGGGGGTGACACCCGGGGGAGGGCGATACCACATCCGGGGAATGGCGGGGGGACACCCACCCATGGCGGCCGAAACGACGCAACCAAAAATTTGGGAAAGTGGGGGGGGGGGCGGAGCGGAGCGGGGGCTGCAGCAACGCGCGGGAGGGGGAGGGGGAGGGGGAGGGGGAGGGGCGGCGCGCCCGCATCACCCACACCCCCCCATCCCATTCCCCCCCCCCCCGTGCCCAATGGAACCTTCTCGATGCGCTCGAGCCACTCGCGGTTCTGCGCCAGCTCGGCCAGGAACGCCGGGTGCTGCAGCCACGGCTTGGGGGGGTCCCGCGGGGGGGGGTCCCGCGAGGGGTCCCCCGCCATCAGCGCCTTCTCGCGGATCCACGCATGCAGCTGCGGGGGGGGCAGCGCCACGGTGGGCCCGGGAATGGGAAATGGGGGGGAAAGAGCGAGAACCCCCTACTTGGTACACCCCCCCCAAAAAAAAAAAAAAAAAAATAAAATAAAATAAAAAATACACACACACCCCCCAAAAAAAATGGGAAGGGCCGCCTTTGTTTTCTTAAAATAATCTGAATAAATTTCCTCCTAAAAAAAAATAATTCAGGGGTCTCCTCTTTTTTTCTTAAAATAATCTAAATAAATTTCCTCCTAAAAAAAAATAATTCAGGGGTTTCCTCTTTTTTTTTTCTTAAAAAAAATCTAAATAAATTTCCCCCCCCCCGAAAAAAAAAAATGGGAAGAGCCTCTTTTTTTTCTTAAAATAATCTAAATAAATTTCTTCTCTAATAAGAATTATTCAGGGGTTTCCTCTCTTTTTTTTTTCTTAAAATAATCTAAATAAATTCCCCCCTAAAAAAAAATAATTCAGGGGTTTCCTCTTTTTTTTCTTAAAATAATCTAAATAAATTTCTTCTCTAATAAGAATGATTCAGGGGTTTCCTCTCTTTTTTTTTCTTAAAAAAAATCTAAATAAATTTCCTCCTAATAAGAATAATTCAGGGGTCTCCTCGTTTTTTCTAAAAAAAAAATGTAAATAAATTTCCTCCTCTAAAAAAAATAATTCAGGGGTCTCCTCTTTTTTTCTAAATAAAAAATCTAAATAAATTTCCTCCTAATAAGAATAATTCAGGGGTTTCCTCTTTTTTTTTTCTTAAAATAATCTAAATAAATTTCCTCCTAAAAAAATAATTCAGGGGTCTCCTCTTTTTTTCTAAAAAAAAAATGTAAATAAATTTCCCCCACCAAAAAAAAAAGAAAAAAATTCAGGGCCTTCTTTTTTCTTAATTTAAAAAAATCTAAATAAATCCCCCCGCCAAAAAAATAAATCCGGAGGTGCTTCTCCTCTTTTTCCCCTCCAAAAAAAAAAATCAGGAGAAGCCCCCCCGCTTTTTTTTCCCTAAAAAATAAAATATAAAATAAAAATAAAATTAGGAGCCCCCTCCTCTTGTTCCAAAAAAAAAAAAAATTCCCCTTTTTTCTGCTCTTTGCCCCAAAAAGAGCAGAGGGGCAAGGGCGAGAGGAACCCCCCAAAAAAAACTTAAAAAGGGGAGAGGAGCCCCCCAAAAATTCCCAAAATAGCACAGGGGGACCCCAGAAAAAAATCTCAAAAAATTTCCAAAATAGCGCAGGGGGACCCCAAAAAAAAAATAGAGGAGGAGACCCAAAATAATTTCCCCAAAATAGAGAAGGAGGGACCCCAAAATAATCCCAAAAATAGAGAAGGAGACCCCTAAAATAATCCCCCAAAAATCCCAAAAATAGAGAAGGAGACCCCTAAAATAATCCCCCAAAAATAGAGGAGGAGACCCCTAAAATAATCCCCAAAAATCCCAAAATAGAGGAGGAGACCCCTAAAATAATCCCCAAAAATAGAGAAGGAGACCCCTAAAATAATCCCCAAAAAATCCCAAAAATAGAGAAGGAGACCCCTAAAATAATCCCCAAAATAATCCCAAAAACAGAGAAGGAGACCCCTAAAATAATCCCCCCAAAATAGAGAAGGAGACCCCTAAAATAATCCCCAAAAAATCCCAAAAATAGAGAAGGAGACCCCTAAAATAATCCCCCAAAAATAGAGAAGGAGACCCCTAAAATAATCCCCAAAAATCCCAAAATAGCCGAGCCCTCCCCCCCCCCTTCCAAAAAAAACCCAAAAAAAGCGGAAAAGGCGAGAGGAGCCCCCTCCCCCTCCCCCTCCCCTGTTTTTTTTCCCAAAAAAGCGGCGGATTTGGGGTCGGGAGGGTCGGGGGAGGGGGGTGAGGATGAGGATGGAGGAGGGGGATGAAGATGGAGGAGGAGGAGGGGGGGAAGGAGGAGGAGGAGGAGGAGGAGGGGGATGGAGATGATGGAGGAGGAGGGGGATGGAGGGATGGAGGAGGAGGAGGGGGATGAAGGATGGAGGGTGAGGGTGAAGATGATGGAGAAAGGAGGGAGAGGAAGGCTCCGGAGGCTGCGGGAGGAGGCCGAGGAGGAGGAGGAGGATGAGGAGGGTGAGGAAGGTGAGGATGCGGCTCCCGGCCGTGATGCAGCAGATCCCGGGCGGAGCGCGAGCGCCGGATGAGCCCGAGGAGATCCGGCCAAAAAATCCCCGGAGCGGCGGGGGAAGCGGCGCCGAGCCCGGAATGCCCCAAATCCGCCCCAAATCCACCCCAAATTCACCCCAAAATTACCCCAAATTCACCCCAAAGCCACCCTAAAATCCACCCCAAATCCACCCTACAATCCACCCCAAATTCCACCCCAAAATTCCCCCAAATCCACCCTAAAATTACCCCAAATCCACCCCGAAACCCACCTCAAATTCACCCTAAAATTGACCCCAAATTCACCCCAAATCCACCCTACAATCCACCCCAAATTCCACCCCAAAATTCCCCCAAATTCACCCCAAATCCACCCCAAAATTACCCCAAATCCACCCCAAAACCACCCCAACTTCACTTGAACCACCCCCAAATCCACCCCCAATCCACCCCAAAAAATTACCCCCAAATCCACCCCAAAATTACCCCAAATCCAAAAATTCACCCTACAATCCACCCCAAATTCACCCCAAAATTACCCCAAATTCACCCCAAAATTACCCCAAATCCACCCTGAAACCTGCCTCAAATTCACCCTACAATCCACCCCAAATTCACCTAAAAACCACCCCAAAATGACCCCAAATTCATCTCGAACCCACCCCAAATTCAGCTCAAAATTCACCCCAAATCCACCCAAGGTCACCCCAAAAGCTGCCCCAAAATCACCCCCAAAATCCACCCCAAAATTACCCCAAATTACCCCAAATTCACCCTGAAACCCGCCTCAAATCCACCCCAAATCCATCCCAAATTCACCCCAAAATTACCCCAAATCCACCCCAAAATTACCCCAAATCCACCCCGAAAGCCGCCTCAAACCCACCCTAAAATCCACCCCAAATTCCACTCCAAATCCATCCCGAAATTACCCCAAATCCACCCTAAAAATCCCCAAATCCAAATCCCAAAATTCACACCCCAAATTCACCCCAAAGCCATCCTAAATCCAATTCTAAAATCCACCCCAAAATTACTCCAAATTCACCCTAAAATCCACCCCAAATCCACCCCAAAATTACCCCAAAGCCACCCTAAAATCCACCCCAAATCCACCCTACAATCCACCCCAAAATCCTCCCAAATCCACCCCAAATTCACCCCAAATCCACCCTAAAATTACCCCAAATCCACCCCAAAACCACCCCAACTTCACCCCGAAACCCGCCCCAAATCCACCCCAAATCCACCCCAAAATGACCCCAAATCCACCCCAAAATTACCCCAAACCCACCCCCAAAATCCACCCCAAAATTACCCCAAATTACCCCAAATCCACCCTGAAACCCGCCTCAAATCCACCCCATATCCATCCCAAATTCACCCCAAAATTACCCCTAATTCACCCCAAAATTAACCCAAATCCACCCCAAAACCCGCCTCAAATCCACCCTACAATCCACCCCAAAATCCACCCCAAAATTCCCCCAAAACCACCCCAAATTCACCCCAAATCCACCCCAAAATTACCCCAAATCCACCCCGAAACCCACCTCAAATTCACCCTAAAATCCACCCCAAATTCATCTCGAACCCACCTCAAATTCACCCCACATCCATCCCAAAATCCACCCAAAAAGCTGCCCCAAATTCACCCTAAAATTCACCCCCAAACCCCCCAAATCCACCCCTAAAATCCACCCCAAAATTACCCCAAATCCATCCCAAAACTGCCCCAAATCCACCTCAAATTCACCCTACAATCCACCCCAAAATTCCCCCAAATTCACCTCAAAACCACCCCAAAATTCCCCCAAATTCATCTCGAACCCACCCCAAATTCACCTCAAAATTCACCCCAAATCCATCCCAAAACCACCCCAAAATCCACCCTAGATGACCGCAAAATCCACCCCAAATTTACCTCCAAAATCCACCCCAAAACCCCCCAAATCCACCCCTAAAATCCACCCCAAAATTACCCCAAATCCATCCCAAAACTGCCCCAAATCCACCTCAAATCCACCCCGAAACCCACCTCAAATCCACCCTACATTCCACCCCAAATTCACCTCGAACCCACCCCAAAATGACCCCAAATTCATCTCGAACCCACCCCAAATTCAACACAAAATTCACCCCACATCCATCCCAAAACCACCCCAAAATCCACCCAAGATCACCCCAAAAGCTGCCCAAATTCACCCCCAAAATCCACCCCAAACTGACCTCAAAATCCACCCCAAAACCCCCCAAATCCACCTCAAATTCACCCTACAATCGACCCCAAATTCCACCCCAAAATTCCCCCAAATTCACCTCAAAACCACCCCAAAATTACCCGAAATTCATCTCGAACCCACCCCAAATTCACCTCAAAATTCACCCCACATCCATCCCCAAATCCACCCAAGATCACCCCAAAAGCTGCCCCAAATTCACCTCAAAATCCACCCCTAAAATCCCCACAAAATTGACCCCAAATCCATCCCAAAACCACCCCAAATCCACCCCAAAAATCCCCAAAAAATTGACCTCAAAACTACCCTAAAAACCACCCCAAATTCACCCCAAATCCACTTCCAAAATTACCCCAAATCCCCCACAAATCCATCCTAAATCTGCCCCAAAATTCACCCCAAAATCCACCCCAAATCCATCTCAAAACTACCCTAAAAACCACCCCAAATCACCTCAAAGTTCACCCCAAAATTCACTCTAATTCCACCCCAAAATCCCCACAATCTACACCCCAAAATCCACCATCCCAAAATCCAAACCAAAATCCACCCAAAATCCACCCCAAATTCACCAAAATCCATCCCAAATTCCCCCAAAATCCACCCCAAAAACCACCCCAAATCCACCCCAAAAAGTCCCAAAATCCATTGAAATCCACCAAAAATCCATCCCAAATCCATCCCCCCAATTACCCAAAATCCATCCCAAAAATAAAATCCAAAAATCACCCAAAATCCACCCCAAAAATCCACCCAAAATTCATCCCAAATCCAATCCCCAAAATCCATCCCCAAATCACCTCAAAATCCAATTCCAACCACCCAAAATCCACCCACAAAATCCACCCCAAATTCACCCAAAATCCACCCACAAAATCCACCCCAAATCCATCCCAAAAATCCAAACCCCCAAAATCCACCCCCAAAATCCCCAAAAACCCCAAAATCCACCCCAACCATCCTCAAATGCCCCAAATCCCTCCAAATTCACCCCAAAATCCCCCAAATCCATCCCAAAATCAAAAACCATCCAAATCCACCCCAAATCCACCCCAAAAATCATCCCAAATTCACCCCAAAATCCCCCATCCCAAAATCACCCAAAATTCACCCCAAATCCACCCAAAAATCCACCCCAAATCCACCCCCTCCCCAAAATCCCCAAAATTCCCCAAAATTCACCCCAAATCCCACCCCAAATTCACCAAAATCCTCACAAATTCACCCCAAATTCACCCAAAACCCAAAAATCCCCCAAATCCCCAAATCCACCCCAAAATCCCCCAAATTCACCCCAAACCCAACCCCAAATCCATGGGGGGACATCTCTGGGGCTGAGCCATCTCCTGGGATGGACCAGCAAGTCCCACCCCCACCACCGGTGAAGCCTCCTGAGATGCTGAGGAACATCTTGAGGAACCCCGAGGGTCTTGAGGGACCCCCAAATCCACCCAAAAATCACCCCAAAATCCCCCAAATTCACCCCAAAATCCCCAAATTCACCCCAAACCCAACCCCAAATCCATGAGGTGACATCTCTGGGGCTGAGCCATCTCCTGGGATGGACCAAGACCCACCCCACCACTGGTGAAGCCTCCTGAGATGCTGAGGAACATCTTGAGGAACCCTGAGGGTCTTGGAGACCCCCAAATCCACCCAAAATTTACCCCAAAATCCCCCAAATTCACCCCAAACCAAACCCCAAATCCATGAGGTGACATCTCTGGGGCTGAGCCATCTCCTGGGATGGACCAAGACCCACCCCACCACTGGTGAAGCCTCCTGAGATGCTGAGGAACATCTTGAGGAACCCTGAGGGTCTTGGAGACCCCCAAAATCCCCCAAATTCACCCCAAAATCCCCCAAATTCACCCCAAAATCCCCCAAATTCACCCCAAACCCAACCCCAAATCCATAAGGTGACATCTCTGGGGCTGAGCCATCTCCTGGGATGGACCAGGAGGTCCCACCCCCACCACCGGTGAAGCCTCCTGAGATGCTGAGGAACATCTTGAGGAACCCCAAGGGTCTTGAGACCCCCAAATCCACCCAAAATTCACCCCAAAATCCCCCAAATCCACCCCAAAATCCCCCAAATCCACCCCAAATCCATGGGGGAGACGAGTTTGGGTCTCACCAACCTTGGCACTGCTGAGGATGGACCACAGAAGGTCCCACCCCACCTTGGGGAGGGGTCCCAGATTTTGGGGAGGGGTCCCAGATTTGGGGAGGGGTCTCAGCTATTTTGGGGAGGGGTCCCAGATTTTGGGGAGGGGTCTCAGAATTTGGGGGAGGGGTCTCAGATAATTTGGGGAGGGGTCCCGGAATTAGGGGAGGGGTCTCAGATTTGGGGAGGGGTCTCAGCTATTTTGGGGAGGGGTCTCAGATTTTGGGGAGGGTCTCAGATTTGGGGGAGGGTCTCAGATAATTTGGGGAGGGGTCCCAGATAATTTGGGGAGGGGTCTCAGATTTTTGGGAGGGGTCCCAGATTTTTGGGAGGGGGTCCTTTTGGGGGATTTTGGGGGGGGTCTCAGGTTTTTTGGGAGGGGTCTCAGATTTGGGGAGGGGTCTCTCTAATTTTTTGGGAGGGGTCCCCAGATAATTTGGGAGGGGTCTCAGATTTTTTTTGGGAGGGGTCCCAGGATTTTGGGGAGGGGTCCCGGATTTTGGGGGAGGGGTCTCAGATATTTTGGGGGGGGGTCTCAGATTTTTGGGAGGGGTCTCAGATTTTGGGGAGGGTCCCAGATTTTGGGGAGGGGTCCCAGATTTTGGGGGAGGGGTCATGGGAAGGGGGGGGTCCAGATTTTGGGGAGGGGTCTCAGGGAGGGGGTCAGATTTTGGGGAGGGGTCCCGGATTTGGGGAGGGGTCTCAGCTATTTTGGGGAGGGGTCTCAGATTTTGGGGAGGGGTCTCAGCCATTTTGGGGAGGGGTCTCAGATTTGGGGAGGGGTCTCAGATAATTTGGGGAGGGGTCCCAGATAATTTGGAGGGGTCTCAGGGGGGAGGGGTCTCAGATGTTTTGGGGGGGGTCTCAGATAATTTGGGGAGGGTCCCAGAGGAGTTCCAGATAATTTGGGGAGGGGTCTCGGATAATTTGGGGAGGGGTCCCAGCCATTTTGGGGAGGGTCCCAGATATTTTGGGGAGGGGTCCCCAGATTTTTGGGGAGGGGTCCCCGGATTTTGGGGAGGGGTCTCAGCTATTTTGGGGAGGGGTCCCAGATATTTTGGGGAGGGGTCTCAGATAATTTGGGGAGGGGTCCCGGATATTTTGGGGGGGGGTCTCAGATTTTTGGGGAGGGTCTCAGCTATTTTGGGGGGAGGGGTCCCAGATAATTTTGGGGAGGGGTCCCAGATAATTTGGGGAGGGTCCCAGCTATTTTGGGGAGGGGTCCCAGCTATTTTGGGGAGGGGTCTCAGATATTTTGGGGAGGGGTCTCAGGTTTTGGGGAGGGGTCTCGGATTTGGGGAGGGGTCTCAGCTATTTTGGGGAGGGGTCTCAGATTTGGGGAGGGGTCCCAGATAATTTGGGGGAGGGGTCTCAGATTTTTGGGGAGGGGTCCCGGATTTTGGGGAAGGGTCCCAGATTTTGGGGAGGGGTCTCAGATTTTGGGGAGGGGTCCCAGATTTTGGGGAGGGGTCCCAGATTTTGGGGAGGGGTCCCGGATTTTGGGGGAGGGGTCTCAGATAATTTGGGGGGGGGGTCCCCATTTTGGGGCGGGGAGGGTCTCAGATTTGGGGAGGGGTCTCAGATATTTTGGGGAGAGGTCTCAGATGTTTTGGGGAGGGGTCCCGGATAATTTGGGGAGGGGTCCCGGATTTGGGGAGGAGTTCCAGATAATTTGGGGCGGGGTCTCGGATAATTTGGGGAGGGGTCTCAGCCATTTTGGGGAGGGGTCCCGGATATTTTGGGGAGGGGTCCCGGATAATTTGGGGCGGGGTCCCGGATATTTTGGGGCGGGGTCTCAGCCATTTTGGGGAGGGGTCCCGGATATTTTTAGGGGCAGGGTTAGGGGGCGGGTCTCAGCCATTTAGGGGCGGGGTCTCAGATTTAGGGGGGGTCGCAGCCATTTTGGGGGGGGTCCCGGATTTTTAGGGGCGGGTCTCAGCCATTTAGGGGCGGGGTCTCGGATTAGGGGGAGGGTCGCAGCCATTTAGGGGCGGGGTCCCGGATTAGGGGGCGGGGTCTCAGCCATTTAGGGGCGGGGTCCCGGATTAGGGGGCGGGGTCACAGCCATTTAGGGGCGGGGTCTCAGCCATTTAGGGGCGGGGTCCCAGCCATTTAGGGGGGGTCGGGGTTTAGGGGCCCCGGATATCAGGGTCTTTTAGGGGGGGGTCGGGGTCCCAGCCATTTAGGGGCGGGGTCCCGGATATTTTGGGGCGGGGTCTCAGCCATTTTGGGGAGGGGTCCCGGATATTTTAGGGGCGGGGTCGCAGCCATTTAGGGGCGGGGTCTCGGATTAGGGCGGGGTCTCCAGCCATTTAGGGCGGGTCCCAGATATTTAGGGGTCTCAGCCATTTAGGGGCGGGGTCTCGGATTGGGGGCGGGGTCTCAGCCATTTAGGGGCGGGGTCCCGGATTAGGGGGCGGGGTCTCAGCCATTTTGGGGAGGGGTCCCGGATATTTTAGGGGGTCGCAGCCATTTAGGGGCGGGTCTCGGATTAGGGGCGGGTCCAGCCATTTAGGGGCGGGGTCCCGGATTAGGGGGCGGGGTCTCAGCCATTTAGGGGCGGGGTCCCGGATTAGGGGGCGGGGTCTCAGCCATTTTGGGGCGGGGTCCCGGATATTTTAGGGGGCGGGGTCTCAGCCATTTAGGGGCGGGGTCCCGGATATTTTGGGGCGGGGTCTCAGCCATTTAGGGGCGGGGTCTCGGATTAGGGGGCGGGGTCTCAGCCATTTTGGGGAGGGGTCCCGGATATTTTAGGGGCGGGGTCGCAGCCATTTAGGGGCGGGGTCTCGGATTAGGGGGCGGGGTCGCAGCCATTTAGGGGCGGGGTCTCGGATTAGGGGGCGGGGTCTCAGCCATTTAGGGGCGGGGTCCCGGATTAGGGGGAGGGGTCGCAGCCATGTAGGGGCGGGGTCCCGGATTAGGGGGCGGGGTCTCAGCCATTTAGGGGCGGGGTCTCAGCCATTTAGGGGCGGGGTCTCAGCCATTTAGGGGCGGGGTCTCCGGGGGGCGGGGCCCACCTCGCCGCTCTCCTGCAGGAAGCTCTGCAGCTCGAGGCGCTCCTGGAGCCGCCGCGTCCACGCCTGGGCCCGGCGCTGGTTCTGCTGGCTCCTGCGGGGGGGAGCGCTAATTAACGCCTAATTAACCCTTAATTAACCCCTAATTAACCCCTAATAAACCCTTAATTAACCCCTAATAAAGCCTTAATTAACCCCTAATAAACCCGTAATTAACTCTCAATTAACCCCTAATTAACCGTTATTTAACTGTTAATTAACCCTTAATTAACTCTTAATTAACCCCTAATTAACTCTTAATTAACTCTTAATTAACTCCCAATTAACCCTTAATTTACTTTTAATTAACCCCTAATTAACCCTTCATTAACTCTTAATTAACCCTTAATTAACCTCTTAATTAACCCTTCATTAACTCTTAATTGACCCCTAATTAACCCTTCATTAACTCTTAATTAACCCCTAATTAACCCTTAATTAACTCTCAATTAACCCCTAATTAACCCTTAATTAACCCCTAATTAACCCTTAATTAACTCTCAATTAACCCCTAATTAACCCTTAATTAACTCTTAATTAACTCTTAATTAACTCTTAATTAACTCCCAATTAACCCTTAATTTACTTTTAATTAACCCCTAATTAACCCTTAATTAACTCTTAATTAACCCTTAATTAACTCCAAATTCACTCTTAATTAACCCTTCATTAACTCTTAATTAACCCCTAATTAACCCTAATTAACTCTTAATTAACCCCTAATTAACCCTTAATTAACCCTAATTAAGCCTTAATTAACTCTTAATTAACCCCTAATTAACCCTTAATAACCCCTAAATAGCCCTTAATTAACTCTTAATTGACCCCTAAATAACCCTTAATTAACTCTTAATTAACCCCTAATTAACACCTAATTAACCCTTAATTAACCCCTAATTAACCCTTAATTAACTCTTCATTAATCCTTAATTAACCCTAATTAACTCTTAATTAACCCTTAATTAACTCTTAATTAACCCTTAGTTAACTCTTAATTGACCCCTAATTAACCCTTTATTAACTCTTAATTAACCCCTAATTAACCCCTAATTAACTCTTAATTAACTCTTAATTGACCCCTAATTAACTCTTAATTAACCCCTAATTAACCCTTAATTAACCCTTAATAAACCCTTAATTAACCCTTAATTAACCCCTAATTAGCGCCTGAACCTCCCCTCCGAGGGGAAACTGAGGCACGAGGCTCCATCTCCCAATCCGGCTCCGTCCTCGGTCCTGGGGGTCCTGGGCGGGGTTTGGGGCTCCTGGGTCAAATTTTGGGGGTCCTGGGTCAAATTTTGGGGGTCCTGGGTCAAATTTTGGGGGTTCCTGGGTGGAGTTTTGGGAGTTCTGGGTGGAGTTTTGGGTTCCTGGGCAGAGTTTTGGGAGTTCTGGGTGGAGTTTTGGGTTTCTGGGCAGAGTTTTGGGAGTTCTGGGTGGAGTTTTGGGAGTTCTGGGTGGAGTTTGGGGTTCCTGGGTGGAGTTTTGGGAGTTCTGCGTGGAGTTTTGGGTTCCTGGGTGGAGTTTTGGGGGTTCTGGGTGAAGTTTTGGGGTCCTGAATGGAATTTTGGTGTTTCTGGGTGGAATTTTGGGTTCCAGGGTGGAGTTTTGGGTTCCTTGGTGGAGTTTTGGGATTCTGGGCGGAGTTTTGGGAGTTCTGGGTGGATTTTTGGGTTCCTGGGTGGAGTTTTGGGTTCCTGGGTGAAGTTTTGGGAGTTCCTGGTGGAGTTTTGGGAGTTCTGGGTGGAATTTTGGGTTCCAGGGTGGAGTTTTGGGTTCCTTGGTGGAGTTTTGGGATTCTGGGCGGAGTTTTGGGAGTTCCTGGTGGAGTTTTGGGTTCCTGGGTGGAGTTTTGGGAGTTCTGGGTGGAGTTTTGGGAGTTCTGGGTGGAGTTTTGGGTTCCTGGGTGGAGTTTTGGGAGTTCTGGGTGGAGTTTTGGGCGTTATGGGTGGAGTTTTGGGTTCCTGGGTGGAGTTTTGGGAGTTCTGGGCGGAGTTTTGGGTTCCTGGGTGGAGTTCTGGTGTCCTGGGTGGAGTTTTGAGATTCTGGGTGGTCTTTTGGAGTTCCTGGGTGGAGTTTTGGGTTCCTGGGAGGTGTTTGGAGTTCTGGGTGGAGTTTTGGGGTCTTGGGTGGAGTTTTGGGGTCCTGAATGGAATTTTGGTGTTTCTGGGTGGAGTTTGGGTTCCTGGGTGGAGTTCTGGTGTTCTGGGTGGATTTTTGGGTTCCTGGGTGAAATTTTGGGTTCCTGGGTGGAATTTTGGGAGTTCTGGGTGGAGTTTTGGGTTCCTGGATGGAATTTTGGGTTCCTGGGGGCAGTTTTGAGATCCTGGGTGGAGTTTTGGTGTTCTGGGAGGTGTTTTGGGGTCCTGGATGAAATCTTGTGGTCCTGAATGGAATTTTGGAGTTCTGGGTGGATTTTTGGGTTCCTGGGTGGAGTTTTGGGAGTTCCTGGTGGAGTTTTGGGTTCCTGGGTGGAGTTTTGGGAGTTCCTGGTGGAGTTTTGGGTTCCTGGGTGGAGTTTTGGGGGTTCTGGGCAGAGTTTTGGGTTCCTGGGTGGAGTTTTGGGAGTTCCTGGTGGAGTTTTGGGTTCCTGGGTGGAGTTTTGGGAGTTCCTGGGTGAAGTTTTGGGTTCCTGGGTGGAGTTCTGGTGTTCTGGGTGGAGTTTTGGGTTCCTGGGTGGAGTTTTGGGGTTCCTTGGTGAAGTTTTGTGTTTCTGGGTGCAGTTTGGGTTCCTGGGCAGAGTTTTGGGAGTTCTGGGTGGATTTTTGGGTTCCTGGGTGGAGTTTTGGGTTCCTGGGCGGAGTTTTGGGGGTTCTGGATGGAATTTTGGGTTCCTGGGCGAAGTTTTGGGGGTTCTGGGTGGAGTTTTGGAGGTTCCTGGTGGAGTTTTGGGTTCCTGGGTGGAGTTTTGCGTTCCTGGGAGGAGTTTTGGGGTCCTGAATGGAATTTTGGAGTTCTGGGTGCAGTTTTGGGGGTTCTGGGTGGAGTTTTGGGCTCCTGGGTGAAGTTTTGGGAGTTCTGGGCTGAGTTCTGGGTTCCTGGGTGAAGTTTGGTGTTTCTGGGTGGAGTTGTGGGTTCCTCATGGAGTTTTGGGGGTTCTGGGTGGAGTTTTGGGGGTTCTGGGCAGAGTTTTGGGAGTTCTGGGTGGAGTTTTGGGAGTTCCTGGTGAAGTTTTGGGTTCCTGGGTGGAGTTTTGGGTTCCTGGGTGGAGTTTTGGGGCCCTGGGAGCTGCTGGTGGCCCCGGGGTTCTCCTCTCCACCACCTCAAATCTCATCAACCAGGACCTTCCACCATGGCCTCGGCCCAGCAACCAGGGAGGTTGCTCCCACCCAAATCCATCCTGCAGGACCATCTGGACCTTCCAAATCCATCCACCAGGGGGTGGTCCCACCCTTCTTCCATCCACCTTGGTCCCCCACCACCCAAATCCAGCAACCAGGACCTTCCACCACCCAAATCCATCAACCAGGACCTCCCACCATCCAGATCCATCAACCAGGACCTTCCACCACCCAAACCCATCAACCAGGACCTTCCACCACCCAAATCCACCCACCAGGAGCTGCCACCACCCAAATCCATCAACCAGGACCTTCCACCACCCAAATCCATCCACCAGGAGGTGGTCCCACCCAAATCCATCACTCAAGACCTTCTACAAACCATTCCCACCACCCAAAATCTTCTTCTACCCATCTTCATCAACCAGGACCTTCCACCACCCAAATCCATCCACCAGGACCTTCCACCAGCCCAAATCTATCAACCCCATGGTCCCCATCACCCATCCACCATCTCCATCAACCAGGACCTTCAACAAACCATGGTCCCCATCACCCATCCAATATATCCACCAACCAGGACCTTCTAACCATGGTCCCCAGCACCCATCCATCATTTTCATCAACCAGGAACTTCTCCCACCCATGGTGCCCATCATCCATTCCTCATCTCCATCAACCAGAACCTTCTCCTAACCATGGTCCCCATCACCCATCCACCATCTCCATCAACCAGGACCTTCTAACCATGGTCCCCATCACCCACCCACCATCTCCACCAGCCCAGACCTTCCCACCATCCCCATCATCCATCCACCAACCAGGACCTTCTAACCATGGTCTCCATCATCCATCCACCATCTCCACCACCCCAGACCTTCTCCCACCCATGGTCCCCATGACCCACCCACCATCTCCACCACCCCAGACCTTCTCCCACCCATGGTCCCCATCACCCATCCATTATATCCACCAACCAGGACCTTCTAACCATGGTCCCCATCACCCATCCACCATCTCCACCACCCCAGACCTTCTCCCACCCATGGTCCCATCCACCATCTCCACCACCCCAGACCTTCTCCCAACCATCATCCCCATCACCCATCCATCATCTCCCTCAACCAGGACCTTCAAGAAACCATGGTCCCCATCACCCATCCACCATCTCCACCACCCCAGACCTTCTCCCAACCATGGTGCCCATCATCCATCCATCATCTCCACCACCCCAGACCTTCTCCCACCCATGGTCCTCATCACCCATCCATTATATCCACCAACCAGGACCTTCTAACCATGGTCCCCATCACCCATCCATCATCTCCATCACCCCAGACCTTCTCCCACCCATGGTCCCCATCATCCATCCACCATCTCCACCACCCCAGACCTTCTCCCAACCATCATCCCCATCACCCATCCATCATCTCCCTCAACCAGGACCTTCAAGAAACCATGGTCCCCATCACCCATCCACCATCTCCACCACCCCAGATCTTCTCCCACCCATGGTCCCCATCACCCATCCATCATCTCCATCACTCCAGACCTTCTAACCATGGTCCCCATCACCCATCCATCATTTTCATCAACCAGGAACTTCTCCCACCCATGGTCCCCATCACCCACCCACCATCTCCACCACCCCAGACCTTCTCCCAACCATCATCCCCATCATCCATCCATCATCTCCCTCAACCAGGACCTTCAAGAAACCATGGTCCCCATCACCCATCCACCATCTCCACCACCCCAGATCTTCTCCCACCCATGGTCCCCATCACCCACCCATCATCTCCATCACTCCAGACCTTCTAACCATGGTCCCCATCACCCATCCATCATTTTCATCAACCAGGAACTTCTCCCACCCATGGTCCCCATCATCCATCCACCATCCATCAACCAGGACCTTCTCCCAGCCATGGTCTCCATCACCCATCCACCATCTCCACCAGCCCAGAACCTTCTCCCAGCCCACCCCACCAGGACCTCCTCCCAGACCTGGTTGTAGAGGCTGTTCTGGCACTGCTGCACGTCCCTCAGGAAGAGGTGGAAGACGTGGGACTGCACCAGGAGCTCCCTCCTCATCTCCCAGCTCTGCAGGAGCTTCCCCCAGCCCGCGTCCAGCTTCTGCAGCCACCCCTGGAGGGACACGTGGGGCACCTCCATCTCCTCCAGGGCCAGCAGCTCGCTGGCCGCCTGGATCTTGGCGTAGTCCTCCTCGTAGCCGTTGATCTCCTCCTTGAGGGCCACGTGGACGTTCAGCAGCCTCTCGGCCTCGGCCAAGCTGTCGGGGACCTCCTCGGAGCCCACGGCCGCTTGGGTCTTCACCAACCACCCCAAGAAGTTGTCCAGGTCCTGGATGAACTGCTGGAGACGGCCGGCGATGGTCAAGGTGTCCTCGCAGCCCTGGAAGGCCCTCTTGAGGTTGTCCCACTCGTCGCTGATCTCCTCGAAGGGCAGCAGGATCTCCAGGGCGCGGCCGGGGTGGGCGGCGGCCAGGGCCTCGCCCTCCTGCTGGAGCTCCACCAGCCGCGGCTCCAGGGCCACCAGGGCGGCCTCCATGGTGGACAGGCGGCGCTGCAGGGCCAGGACGCCGCCCAGGTCGCTGCCACCGGACTGGGTGGCCTCGATGGCTTTTCTCTTCTCGCGCACCTGCGCCTTCATCTCGCCGCACTCCAGGAGGAAGTTCTGGATCTTCAGCACGGAGCTCAGCTGGCTCTTCTTGGTCTCCACCAGCTCCACCACCCGGTTCCAGCTGGGCACGGGGACAGGAGTGGGGTGAGACCTCGCCCGAGCTGGGATGGGAGCCCACCAGGATCAGGAGCGAGATTGGGATGGGGTGGGAATGGTGGCCTGGAGACCTGGACCCCATGGGGACGTCCCACCACTGGAGAAGCACAGGTTGGGGGTCTCCAGGCAGCCCCACTTGAAGCTCCCCCCACCAAGGAGACCTCAAGAAGGTTGAGATCATTTCAGGACTCCAGGATGGGCTTGGACCATTGTCCTGGAGAGGTGGAACCCATGGGGACGTCCCACCACTGGAGAAGCACAGGTTTGGGGTCACACAAAGGACCTCAAGCAGGTTGAGGGTCTCCAGGGTGTGCTTGGACCATTGTCCTCCCCGTCCCCACCACTGGAGAGACCTCAAGCAGGTTGAGATCATTTCAGGACTCCAGGGTGTGCTTGGACCATTGTCCTGGAGAGGTGGAACCCATGGGGACGTCCCACCACTGGAGAAGCACAGGTTTGGGGTCTCACAAAGTTGCCCCCACCAAGGAGACCTCAAGCAGGTTGAGATCATTTCAGGACTCCCCATTGTCCTGGAGAGGTGGACCTCCCACCACTGAGAAGGGTTGGGGTCTCCATCATTTCAGGACCTCAAGCAGGTTGAGATCATTTCAGGACCCCCAGGATGGGCTTGGACCATTCCTGGACACCTGGACCCCACAGGGACATCCCACCACCGAAGAACCACAGGTTTAGAGTCTCCAACCCCACCACGGAGACCCCAAGAAGGTCCAGGTCCACCTTGAGTTCCCCCCCATGCCCGTACCGGCTGTTGAGGTGGTCCTGGCAGGACCGGACCTCATCCGAGCTGGGGTGGCCACCATCCACCAGCTGCTGCACCACCTGGTTGACGTCCAGGATGCGCCCCATGACGCTGTTCATCTCCTGGTCCAGGCTCTCAAACCTGAGCAGAAGGACACGGGCAGGTCCACCACGGGCGTGAAGAACCTCAACCATCCAACCTCATTTAGAACCTCAACCACCCAACCTCATTTAGAACCTCAACCACCCAACCTCATGAAGAACCTCAACTGCCCAACCTCACGAAGAACCTCCCAAACTCATGAAGAACCTCAACCTCCCAACCTCATGAAGAACCTCAACCACCCAACCTCATGAAGAACCTCAACCATTCAACCTCATGAAGAACCTCAACTGCCCAACCTCATGAAGAACCTCAACCGCCCAACCTCACGTAGAACCTCAACCACCCAACCTCATGAAGAACCTCCCAAATTCATCAAGAACCTCAACCATGCAACCTCACGAAGAACCTCAACCATCCAACCTCATCAAGAACCTCAACCGCCCAAACTCATGAAGAACCTCAACCACCCAACCTCATGAAGAACCTCCCAACCTCACGAAGAACCTCAACCACCCAAACTCATGAAGAACCTCAACCATCCAACCTCATCAAGAACCTCAACCATCCAACCTCATGAAGAACCTCAACCACCCAACCTCATGAAGAACCTCAACCATCCAAACTGATGAAGAACCTCAACCACCCAAACTCATGAAGAACCTCAACCACCCAAACTCATGAAGAACCACCCAAACTCATGAAGAACCTCAACCATCCAACCTCATGAAGAACCTCCCAACCTCATGAAGAACCTCAACCACCCAAACTCATGAAGAACCTCCCAAACTCACGAAGAACCTCAACCATCCAAACTCATGAAGAACCTCAACCACCCAACCTCATTTAGAACCTCAACCACCCAACCTCACGAAGAACCTCAACCACCCAACCTCATGAAGAACCTCAACCACCCAAACTCATGAAGAACCTCAATCATTCAACCTCATGAAGAACCTCAACCGCCCAACCTCGTGAAGAACCTCCCAACCTCATGAAGAACCTCAACCACCCAAACTCATGAAGAACCTCAACCACCCAACCTCAGTAAGAACCTCAACCACCCAACCTCATGAAGAACCTCAACCATCCAACCTCATGAAGAACCTCAACCACCCAACCTCATGAAGAACCTCAACCATCCAACCTCATGAAGAACCTCAACCGCCCAAACTCATGAAGAACCTCAACCACCCAAACTCATGAAGAACCTCAACCGCCCAAACTCATGAAGAACCTCCCAAACTCATGAAGAACCTCAACCACCCAACCTCATGAAGAACCTCAACCACCCAACCTCATGAAGAACCTCCCAAACTCATGAAGAACCTCAACGATCCAACCTCATGAAGAACCTCAACCATTCAACCTCATGAAGAACCTCAACTGCCCAACCTCATGAAGAACCTCAACTGCCCAGCCTCATGAAGAACCTCAACCACCCAACCTCACGAAGAACCTCAACCACCCAACCTCATGAAGAACCTCAACCACCCAACCTCATGAAGAACCTCAACCATCCAACCTCATGAAGAACCTCAACCACCCAACCTCACGAAGAACCTCAACCACCCAACCTCATGAAGAACCTCAACCATCCAACCTCATGAAGAACCTCAACCATTCAACCTCATGAAGAACCTCAACTGCCCAACCTCATGAAGAACCTCAACTGCCCAACCTCATGAAGAACCTCAACCATCCAACCTCACGAAGAACCTCAACCATCCAACCTCATGAAGAACCTCAACCATTCAACCTCATGAAGAACCTCCCAAACTCATGAAGAACCTCAACCACCCAACCTCACGAAGAACCTCAACCATCCAACCTCATGAAGAACCTCAACCATCCAACCTCACGAAGAACCTCAACCACTCAACCTCATGAAGAACCTCAACTGCCCAACCTCGTGAAGAACCTCAACCACCCAACCTCATGAAGAACCTCAACCACCCAACCTCATGAAGAACCTCAACCACCCAACCTCATGAAGTACCTCAACCACCCAACCTCATGAAGAACCTCAACCACCCAACCTCATGAAGAACCTCAACCACCCAACCTCATGAAGAACCTCAACCACCCAACCTCATGAAGAACCTCAACCACCCAACCTCATGAAGAACCTCAACCGCCCAACCTCATGAAGAACCTCAACCGCCCAACCTCATGAAGAACCTCAACTGCCCAACCTCATGAAGAACCTCAACCATCCAACCTCATGAAGAACCTCAACCATCCAAACTCATGAAGAACCTCAACCACCCAACCTCACGAAGAACCTCCCAAACTCATGAAGAACCTCAACCATCCAACCTCATGAAGAACCTCAACCACCCAACCTCATGAAGAACCTCAACCACCCAACCTCATGAAGAACCTCAACCATGCAACCTCATGAAGAACCTCAACCACCCAACCTCGTGAAGAACCTCAACCATCCAACCTCATGAGGAACCTCAACCACCCAACCTCACGAAGAACCTCAACCACCCAACCTCACGAAGAACCTCCCAAACTCATGAAGAACCTCAACCACCCAACCTCATGAAGAACCTCAACCGCCCAACCTCACGAAGAACCTCAACCATCCAACCTCATGAAGAACCTCAACCACCCAACCTCATGAAGAACCTCAACCACCCAACCTCACGAAGAACCTCAACCACCCAACCTCATGAAGAACCTCAACCATGCAACCTCACGAAGAACCTCAACCACCCAACCTCATGAAGAACCTCCCAAACTCACAAAGAACCTCAACCACCCAACCTCGTGAAGAACCTCAACCACCCAACCTCATGAAGAACCTCAACCATCCAACCTCATGAAGAACCTCAACCACCCAACCTCATGAAGAACCTCAACCATCCAACCTCATGAAGAACCTCAACCGCCCAAACTCATGAAGAACCTCAACCACCCAAACTCATGAAGAACCTCAACCGCCCAAACTCATGAAGAACCTCCCAAACTCATGAAGAACCTCAACCACCCAACCTCATGAAGAACCTCAACCACCCAACCTCATGAAGAACCTCCCAAACTCATGAAGAACCTCAACCATCCAACCTCATGAAGAACCTCAACCATCCAACCCCACCCCACCTGTGCTGCACCACCTCGACCTCATCCAGCTCCTCGGGAACCTCCATCTTCTCCAGCCACTGGAATCGTCCACCCACACCGCAGGCGTGACCTTGGCTGAACATGCCATGGTCCATCAGCCACTTCGCCCTGGCAGCACATGTCCCCCGCCCACCTCCACCACCCCCTGGTGGCCCCCGTTACCCTCCAGCTCCGAGAACTTGGCGCGTCAGCGCCCTGAGGGGCCTGGGCCAGGGCCAGTCTGCGCGAGATGTACCGGCCTCCCACCACGCCGGTGCTTCTGCAGCAGGTCCTCAACCTCCAGCAGATGCTTCCCCAAATCCTTGGAGACCAGAAGAACCTGCAGAAGAACCAAAGCCAGGCCACTGGAGTCGTCCTTGGCCAAAACTCTCCTTCAGGGGGCCCGTTCCCCCCCTGATCTCCTCCATCTTCTTCCATCATGTAGACCATCTCCCTGGATGCCCTTCTGCGCTGAAGGATTTCTGCTCGCCGGGCTTCATGGTCTGGTGGACGGAGCCAGCTGATTTGCCCAGTCAGCATGGTCTTGCCCACTGTTGGTCAGGATAATCAGGGCCTTCTGAGGTCGCGGCCGCAGCTCTTGGCCGCCAGGATCTTCTCCTTCTCGCGGATCCAGGCCTCGGCCTCCTCCATCTCCTGGAAGAAGGTCCAGAGCTGGCGCGAGTCCTCCAGCTCCTTCCTCCTCTTGGCCGCCAGCTCCTCCAGCTCCTCCAGGCACGTCTGGACGTGGTTGACGCGGTTGCAGATGATCTGGGGGTCGCAGGGTTGGTAGCCTGGGCCAGGAGAAGAGGCTTAGATGGTGGCATGGGGTGGCCAAGGGTCACCGGCCACGGAGGTGTCCAAGAAGGACCGGACGTGGCACTCTGGGCTCTGCTCCTAGGTTGGACTCAAAGATCTCAAGAGGGTTTTTCCAACCTCATGGGTTCTGTGGGGACTCTTGCAGGTGGCACACCAGGACCTTGGGTTGACCCTTCCATGGCCCACCAGGACCTTGGGTTGACCTTTCCATGATCTACCAAAACCTTGGGTCAACCTTTCCGTGGGGCCACCAAGATCATGGATTGAACCTCCCATGGTCCAACAAAACCTCAGCTGACCTTTCCATAGCCCACCAAAACCTTGGCTGACCCTCCCATGGTCCACCAAGACCTTGGCTGACCCTTCCATGGTCCATCAAGACCTTGAATGGCCCTCCCATGGTCCACCAAGACCCTGCCTGACCCTTCCATGGTCCACCAAGATCATGCCTGACCCTCCCATGGTCCATCAAGACCCTGCCTGACCCTCCCATGGTCCACCAAGACATTGCCTGACCCTCCCATGGTCCATCAAGACCTTGGCTGACCCTCCCATGGTCCACCAAGACCATGCCTGACCCTCCCATGGTCCATCAAGATCATGCCTGACTTTTCCATGGTCCACCAAGACCATGCCTGACCCTCCCATGGTCCATCAAGATCATGCCTGACTTTTCCATGGTTCATCAAGACATTGCCTGACTCTCCCATGGTCCATCAAGACCATGCCTGACCCTCCCATGGTCCATCAAGACATTGCCTGACTCTCCCATGGTCCATCAAGATCTTGCCTGACCCTCCCATGATCCACCAAAACCTGGAATGACCCTTCCATGGTCCATCAAGACCTTGGCTGACCCTCCCATGGTCCATCAGACCCTTCCCAAAACCCAAACAGGTCCAACACCCTCTCCATGGTCAATGAGAAACTCAGAAGGTCCAACCACCCCTCCCCTGGTCAAGGAGGTCCCTCCACCTCTCCATGGTCAGCAGGACCTCAACCTCCAACTCCTCTCATGCTCAAGGAGGAGGTCAAGATGTCAGAAGACCCAAACCCTGCTCGAGAGGACTCCCGATGAGTTCCCACCATCCATAATGAGGTCCCACCACCCCCACCTGTTCTCCTCACCCCTTCCTGCCATAGACCATCCCACCCAAGGGAAGGTCCCCGGCCCTTCCCACCCCACCTGCGAGACCAGGCGCTGGTTCTCGTTGAGCCACGTCTCCCTCATGGCCTTGTGTCGTAGTAGCCCTCGGACTCCATCTCCAGGGCCAGCTCCACCGGATCAGCTCGTTCCTCAGGGCCACCTCCCGCTCGATGGCCCGTGCTTCTCCATGGCAGGTCCCACCGCCTGGAGGTCGGGACACGGGCTGTCCTGAAGGGGAGGGAGATGGACAGGGGTGGGGGACTCCATCTCCCCAGTCCTCAGGAGGTTGAGGAGGTTCCACCAGACCTCTGTGGTCAATGAGGAGGCCAATGAGGTTCCACCAGACCTCTGTGGTCAATGAGGAGGCCAATGAGGTTCCACCAGACCTCTGTGGTCAAGCAGGAGCCAATGAGGTTCCACCAGACCTCTGTGGTCAATGAGGAGGCCAATGAGGTCCCACCAGACCTCTGTGGTCAATGAGGAGGCCAATGAGGTTCCACCAGACCTGGGTCATCACCAGGAGGCCAATGAGGTTCCACCAGACCAGTTGGGGTCAATGAGGGAGGCCAATGAGGTCCCACCAGACCATGTGGGACAATGAGGAGGCCAATGAGGTTCCACCAGACCTCTGTGGTCAAGCAGGAGCCAATGAGGTTCCACCAGACCTCTGTGGTCAATGAGGAGGCCACCGAGGTTCCACCAGACCTCTGTGGTCAATGAGGAGGCCAATGAGGTTCCACCAGACCTCTGTGGTCAATGAGGAGGCCAATGAGGTCCCACCAGACCTCTGTGGTCAATGAGGAGGCCAATGAGGTCCCACCAGACCTCTGTGGTCAATGAGGAGGCCAATGAGGTTCCACCAGAACTCTGTGGTCAATGAGGAGGCCAATGAGGTTCCACCAGAACTCTGTGGTCAATGAGGAGGCCACCGAGGTTCCACCAGACCTCTGTGGTCAATGAGGAGGCCAATGAGGTTCCACCAGACCTCTGTGGTCAAGCAGGAGCCAATGAGGTTCCACAGACCTCTTCATGGTCAAGGTGGACCCACCAGTTCACCATAATCAAGGAGGTTCAGCTGCCTCTCCATGGTCAATGAGGAGGTCAAGGAGGTTCCACCAGCCCTCCATGAGGTTCCACCTCCTCTCTGTGGTCAGTGAGGAGGCCAATGAGGTCCAACACCCTCTCCATGGTCAAGGAGGTCCCACCAGTCCACCATAATCAAGGAGGTTCCACCAGACCTCCATAATCAAGGAGGTCCAAGCCCCTCTCTGCGGTCAATGAGGAGGTCGAGGAGGTTTCACCAGCCCTCCATGGTCAAGGAGGTCCAACCTCCTCTGCATGGCCCATGAGGAAGTCAAGGAGGTTCCACCAGTTCACCATGGTCAAGGAGGTCCCACCAGTCGACCAAAACCCAGGAGGTCCAACACCCTCTCCATGGTCAATGAGAAACTCAGAAGGTCCAACCACCCCTCCCCTGCTCAAGGAGGTCCCACCACCTCTCCATGGTCAATGAGGACACCAATGAGGTCCAACTCCCTCTCCATGCTCAAGGAGGAGGTCAAAGATGTCCAACCACCCCTCCCCTGCCCGAGGAGGACTCCGATGAGTTCCCACCATCCATAATGAGGTCCCACCACCCAACACTGTTCTCCTCACCCCCCAGCCCGGTGGAACTGGGACCTCTCCACAACCACTATGACCCCGACCACCATCCCTGCCCCCCAGGTCCCCACCAGTGCCCCCAGGCTGAAGGGGTGGAACTGGGACCTCCATGAAGTGGGACAACACCACCTCCTGTGGTCCATGACCACCACCAACCCCCCATGTCCCACTGCCCCCAGTTTGGGTTGAACTGGGACCTTCCCACCACCACCACCACCAGGTCCACGCCTGTTTGGGAAGGGGACACACCCACCACCACCCCCAGCCCAGGGGGTCCTCACTCCACCCACGGTCCTCACCTTGTTGATGCGGTGATGCCTGGAGCTGCTGCTGGGCACGTGGGGTGGCGGGTTGGCCCAACCGGAGTTTGGTGATGATGGTGATGGTGTGGTGGATCCAGGCTCCATCCTGTGGTTCGGCCCACAGGGGTTGGAGGTCCCTCCCATCACCACCAGCCATGAGCTGGGACATCTCCATCATCTGGTCCAGGTTCCACCTGGTTTGGGTTTGGGGGGACCTCCCAGGTCCACCATGAGGTGGGACATCACCACCGTGCCCCAGGTTCCACCACCACCAGTTGGGGTTCAAGTGGGACCTCTTCATCACCACCACCACCATGAGGTGGGACATCACCACCATCCCTGCAGTCCCACCATCACCACCAGTTTGGGTGGAACTGGGACCTCCTCATCACCACCACCATGAGGTGGGACATCACCACCATCCCTGTGGTCCCACCATCACCACCAGTTTGGGTTGAACTGGGACCTCCCCATCACCACCACCATGAGGTGGGACATCACCACCATCTCTGCAATCCCACCATCACCACCAGTTTGGGTTGAACTGGGACCTCCTCATCACCACCACAATGAGGTGGGACCTCACCACCCTCCTGGCACCATCTATGGCCTGTTTGGGTTCAAGTGGGACCTCTCCATCACCACGAGGTGGGACATCACCACCATCCCTGTGGTCCCACCATCACCACCAGTTTGGGCTGAATGACCTCCCTCATCACCACCCGACAAGGGGGATGGACATCCCCTGCAGTCCCACCAACCACTGGACAGGATGGACAAAGGGATGGACCTCCCCATGGACAAAGGGATGGACAAAAGATGGACAGAGGGGATGGACAAGGATGGACAGGTCCCACAAAGGATGGACCTGCCCACCATGGACAAGGGATGGACAGAGGGATGGACAAAGGGATGGACAGAGGGATGGACAAGGGATGGACAAGGGATGGACAAGGGATGGACAGAGGGATGGACAAGGGATGGACAAAGGATGGACAAGGGATGGACAGAGGGATGGACAAAGGGATGGAGAAGAGATGGACAAGAGATGGACAGAGGGATGGACAAAGGGATGGGACAGAGGGATGGACATAACATCCATGGAGCTGGGGATGGACCTAGGGGTGGACAAAGGGATGGACAGAGGGATGGACAGAAGATGGACAAGGGATGGACACAACATCCATGGAGGTAGGAGTGGACCTAGGGGTGGACAAAAGGATGGACCAAGGGATGGACAAAGGGATGGACAGAGGGATGGACAGAGGGATGGACAAGGGATTGACAAAGGGATGGACAGAGGGATGGACAAGGGATGGACAAGAGATGGACAAAGGGATGGACAAGGGATGGACAAGGGATGGACAAAGGATGGACACACAGATGGACAAGAGATGGACAGAGGGATGGACAAAGGGATGGGACAGAGGGATGGACACAACATCCATGGAGCTGGGGATGGACCTAGGGGTGGACAAAAGGATGGACAATGGATGGACAGAGGGATGGACAGAAGGATGGACAGAGGGATGGACAAGGGATGGACAAGAGATGGACAAAGGGATGGACAGAGGGATGGACAGAGGGATGGACAAAGGGATGGACAAAGGGATGGACAAGGGATGGACAGAGGGATGGACAAAGGGATGGACAAAGGATGGACACACGGATGGACAAGGGATGGACAAAGGGATGGACAAAGAGATGGACAAGGGATGGACAAAGGGATGGGACATCCATGGACAAAGGGATGGACAAAGGGATGGACAAAGGGATGGGACATCCATGGACAAAGGGATGGGACATCCATGGACAATGGGATGGACACTCCATGGAGCTCGGGATGGAGATCTCCAGGACCTGGGTCAAGCCCCACCTTCCCGATGCGCTTCCCCTCCACCGCCAGCGCCTTCATCTTGGAGAAGTAGTGGTAGAAGGACACCACGTAGGTGATGATGGACTTCTCATCAGGGTCCTCCATGTTGACATCTGGTGGGGGGCAGGCAGAAGGTCAGGACCACCCTCCCCACCCCAGGACCATCAGGGATGGTCCCACCAACGCCGGGCTGATCCATCAAACCTTGACCCCTTCCAGAAACAAAAACCCCTCACTCCCAAAAAAAGCGTGCGGAGGTGGAAAACCTGGACGGTGGAGATGACCCCACCCCACGTGGCTGGAGAGATGGATGGATGGACGGATGGATGGACGGATGGACAGATGGACGGATGGACGGATGGACGGATGGATGGACCCCATCCGTACCCTCAGGGTCCAGCAGCTTGCTGAGCCCCAGGTGCTGCTCGGCCGTGTTGAAGGCCTGCTGGAGGTTGTAGGTGGCGTTGGACTTGGTCAACTTGTGGAAGTCGATGAGATCTGGCCTGGGGTGGGGTGGACAAGGTCACCTCGACCTCCTCCCCCAAAAACCCTCAGAGGTGACCCCAACATTCAGGAGGTCCCTCCCGTGTCCACCCCACCGGCGCTGACCGGTGCCTGTGGATGAGGGCGTTGAAGGCCAGGCCGTCCCTCCAGCTGGTGGTGAAGTTCTGGATGTTGACCTCAGGGTAGCTGTGGAGGACACTGAGGGTCACCAGGGGTCACCAGATCTCCTGAGGGGTCCATGCCACCACCTCGAGGTCCTCACCCAGCTGTCTTCATCTGGCACCAGAGCAGCAGCGCGTCCTTGGCCGAGCGCGTCTCCCGGTTGTCCTCGGTCTTGATCTTGATCACCTGGATCTGGGGGAGGAACGGTCAGGAGACACCTGGAGGTGGAGGAGCAGCAGGAGGACAAGGGGAGGACACGGAGAGGAGCCTGGTGGCACCTGGAAGCGGAGGATGATGGTCCAGATGAGGCCGAGGGTCAGGCGGTGGTTGCCGTCCACGATGTCGTGGGAGCCGACGTTCTCCAGGTGGACGCGCTGCTCCTTGAGGAACTGCAGGGCCTTGTCCACGTTCTCCAGGGAGTGGATCCGCATCCGGCCCCGCGTCGGCTTGGGCTGGGGGGGACACGGGGACCTCCGGCTTGGACAGGGTCCTGCCACCCCAGCCCATGCCACCAGAACCAGTCCCAAACTGGTGATGGTGGGAGCTGGAGGTGGTGGGGAGGTCCCAGTTCCACCCAAACTGGTGATGGGGAGGTCCCAGCTCATTGTGGTGGTGATGGGAACGTCCCACCTCATGGTGGTGGTGGTGGTGGTGGTGGGGAGGTCCCAGTTCCACCCAAACCGGGGGTGCTGCTCATGGCAATGCTGCTGATGGTGGTGGTGGTGGTGATGATGGTGATGATGATGATGGTGGTGATGATGGTGGTGGTGATGATGATGGTGGTGATGACAATGATGATGGTGGTGGTGATGATGATGCACACGAAGACGATGATGCTGTTCACGGCGATGGCGACAATCACCATGATGATGATGATGGTGATCATGATGGTAGATGATGATGATGATGATGATGATGATGATGATGATGACAGTCATGGAGATGACGATCCTCATAATGATGGTCATGGAGATGATGATGGTGGTGATGATGATCCTCATAATGACAGTCATGGAGATGACGGTGAAGATGATGATGGTGATGGTAGAGGAGAATGATGATGATGATGATGACAGTGAGGATGCCACTCATGCTGTTGATGATGATGATGATGATGATGACAGAGAATGATGATGGTGCCACTTATCACAATGATGATGATGATGATGCCACCACCACTCATGGCAATGATGAAAGTAGAGGACGACGACGAAGATGATGATGATGATGATGATGATGATGATGATGCCACCACTCATGGCAAGGATGACAGCAGAAGATGACAATGACAATGATGACTATGATGATGACTATGATGATGACGATGATGATGAAGGTCATAGAGAATGATGATGATGACGCCACCACTCATGGCAATGATGAAAGTAGAGGACGATGATGATGATGATGATGATGATGACGACGATGATGATGATGATGACACCACCACTCATGGCAATGATGAAAGTAGAGGACGACGACGAAGATGATGATGATGATGATGATGATGATGATGATGATGATGATGATGATGATGATGCCACCACTCATGGCAAGGATGACAGCAGAAGATGACAATGACAATGATGACTATGATGATGACTATGATGATGACGATGATGATGATGAAGGTGATAGAGAATGATGATGATGACGCCACCACTCATGGCAATGATGAAAGTAGAGGACAACGATGACGATGATGATGACAATGATGACACCACCACTCATGGTAAGGATGACAGCAGAAGATGATGATGATGATGATAGACAATGATGATGGAGCCACTCATCACGATGATGATGATGATGATGATGATGATGATGCCACCACTCATGGCAATGATGAAAGTAGAGGACGACGATGACGAGATGATGACAATGATGACACCACCACTCATGGCAAGGATGACAGCAGAAGATGATGATGATGATGATGATGATGACGATGACAAGGATGACGATGAAGGCCTCCTCACCAGGGTCTCCCCCGAGAGCACCTCGAGCAGCCGCGTGAGCACGAAGCCGTCGCGCAGGTCCGAGTACAGGTCCCCGACGCGGCAGGCGGCGCGCGCCAGGTGGGCGTTCACCCACTTGGTGAAGGTCTTCTTCTGCACCGCGTCCCGCTCGTCTGGGGGGACATCAGAGTCATCCCAAAACCACCCCAAATCCACCCCAAATCCATCCTGAGATCTCCATGGGACTCAGGAGCCTCCAGGTGGACGTTCACCCACGTGGTGAAGGTCTTCTTCTGCAATGGGTCCTGATCATGTGGGGGGACATTGAGGTCACCCCAAATCCACCCCAAAATCACCCAAATCCACCCAAATTCAACCTGAGATCCCAAATCCATCCTGAGATCCCCATGGGACTCAGGAGCCTCCAGGTGGGCGTTCACCCACGTGGTGAAGGTCTTCTTCTGCACCGTGTCCTGCTCGTCTGGGGGGGACATCAAAGTCATCCCAAAACCACCCCAAATTCACCCCAAAACCACCCAAATTCACCCCAAATCCATCCTGAGATCCCCATGGGACTCAGGAGCCTCCAGGTGGGCCACCCCCACCCCTGAATCCATCCCAAATGGGTCCTGATCATCCCCAACCCCAAGGTCCACCCCAAATCCACCCCAAAACCATCCTGAGATCCCAAATCCACCCTGAGACCCCCAAATCCATCCCTGAATCCATCCCAGGAGCCAGGTGGACGTTCAAATCCTTGGTGAAGGTCCCAAATGGGTCCTGACCATGGGGGGGAAATCCACCCCAAATCCATCCCAAATCCATCCCAAATCCATCCCAAATCACCCCAACCATCCCCAATCCATCCCAAAATCCACCCCAAATCCATCCCAAACCATCCCAAATCCATCCCAAATCCCCCCAAATCCATCCCAAACCCCAAATCCATCCAAATCCATCCAAATCCACCCCCAAACCCCAACCCCCAAACCCATCCCCAAATCCACCCAAATCCATCCCAAATCCACCCCAAATCCATCCCAAATCCATCCCAAATCCATCCCAAATCCAACCCCCAAATCCATCCCAAATCCACCCCAAATCCATCCCAAACCACCCCAAATCCATCCCAAATCCATCCCAAATCCACCCCAAATCCATCCCAAATCCACCCCAAATCCATCCCAAATCCATCCCAAATCCATCAAACCATCCCCAAATCCATCCCAAATCCACCCCAAATCCATCCCAAATCCACCCCAAATCCATCCCAAATCCATCCCAAATCCACCCCAAATCCATCCCAAATCCATCCCAAATCCATCCCAAATCCACCCCAAATCCATCCCAAATCCAAAATCCACCCCAAATCCATCCCAAATCCATCCCAAATCCATCCCAAATCCACCCCAAATCCACCCCAAATCCATCCCAAATCCACCCCCCAAATCCATCCCAAATCCATCCCAAATCCATCCCAAATCCACCCCAAATCCATCCCCAAATCCACCCAAATCCATCCCAAATCCATCCCAAATCCATCCCAAATCCATCCCAAATCCATCCCAAATCCATCCCAAATCCATCCCAAATCCATCCCAAATCCATCCCAAATCCATCCCAAATCCATCCCAAAATCCATCCCCAAATCCATCCCAAATCCATCCCAAATCCACCCCAAATCCATCCCCAAATCCATCCCAAATCCAACCCCAAACCCACCCCAAATCCATCCTAAATCCACCCCAAATCCATCCCAAATCCACCCCAAATCCACCCAATCCACCCAAATCCACCCCAAATCCACCCCAAATCCATCCCAAATCCACCCCAAATCCATCCCAAAATCCATCCCAAATCCATCCCAAATCCACCCCAAATCCATCCCAAATCCACCCCAAACCCATCCCAAATTTTCCCAAAATAATGTCAAATCCATCCCCAAATCCAGGGTTTGTTGGGTTTTCCCAAATCCATTTGGGAATTTTTAGGAATATTTTCATCCCAATCCACCCCAAATCCATCTGGGAATTTTTAGGAATATTTTCAACCCATCCCCAAATCCAATCTGGGAATTTTCCCAAATATTTTTGAATTTTTCCCCAATTTCCCAAATCCATTTTGGGAATTTTTAATCCAATATTTTGAATTTTTGGGGTTTTTTGAGAGGGAATTTTTAGGGAATATTTTTTATTTTGGGGTTTTTGAATCCAATCTGGGAATTTTTAAAAATATTTTGAAACCATCCCAAATTTCCCAAAATTTTCCTAAACCCAAAAATCCACCCCAAATTTTTCCCAAATTTTGATCCATTTTGGGAATATTTTGAATTTTTTGGGGTTATTTTGAGGTGATTTTAAAATTTTAGAGAAAATTTTGATTTTTGGGGTTATTTTGAAATCCAATTTTTAGGGAATATTTTGAAATCCATCCCAAATTTTGAGGGAGTTTTAAATATTTTGAATTTTTTGGGTTAATTTTGAGGGGTGATTTTTTTTCCCCATATTTTTCCCAATTTTTGGGGTTTTTTGGGGTCCATCCCAAATTTTAATGGAATATTTTTTTTAATTTTTGGGGTTTTTTTCCCAAATCCATCCCAAATTTAGGAATATTTTGAAATTTTTTTGGTTAAATCCAGCCCCAAATTTTTAATTTTTTTTTTGGGGGAATTTTGGAATTTTTAAATCCATTTCAAATTTGGGGTTTTTGAACCATCCCAATCTGGGAGGGTTTTTTGGAATATTTTGAATTTTTTGGGTTATTTTGAAATCCACCCCAATTTTTAGGGAATATTTTGAATTTTTGGGGTTTTGAAATGAATCCCAATTTTTAGGAATATTTTGAATTTTTTGGGGTTATTTTGAAATCCATTTTGGGAATTTTTAGAAATATTTTGAATTTTGGGGTTATTTTGAGAAATTTTTTGAGGAAAATTTTGAATTTTTGGGTTTTTTGAGGGGTGATTTTGGAATTTTTAGGGAATATTTTTGAATTTTTTGGGGTTTTTTTTTTTGGGATCCCAATTTTTAGGGAATATTTTTATTTTTGGGGTTATTTTGAGGGGAAATTTTTAGGAATATTTTGAATTTTGGGGTTTTGAGGGGGATTTTTCCCAAAGAGAATATTTTGAATTTTTGGGTTATTTTGAGGGGTGATTTTGGGGAATTTTAGAAATATTTTGAATTTTTGGGGTTTTTTTGAGGGCTATTTTGAGAGAAATTTTAGGGAATATTTTGAATTTTTTGGGGTTATTTTGAGGGGTGATTTTGGGAATTTTTTGGAATATTTTTAATTTTGGGGGTTTTTTGAGGGAATTTTTTAGGGAATATTTTTTTTTTTTGGGGTTTTTTTTGAGAATCTAGGAATTTTTAGGAATATTTTGGATTTTTTGGGGGTTTTTGGGGAATTTTTTTAATTTTTGGGAATATTTTGAATTTTTTGGGTTTTGAGAACATTTTGAATTTTAGGGGAATATTTTGAATTTTTTGGGGTTATTTTGAGGGGTGATTTTGGGAATTTTTTAAGGAATATTTTTAATTTTTGGGGTTTTTTTTGGGTGAATCTGGGAATTTTTAATGGAATATTTTTAATTTTTGGGGTTTTTCCCAGGGTGAATCTGGAATTTTTAGGAATATTTTGAATTTTTTGGGAATAATCCAGCCTTTTTTTGGTTTTTTTTTTTGTGAATCCCAAATTTAGGAATTTTTTAGGGAATATTTTTAATTTTTGGGGTTTTTTTGAGGGGTGAATCTGGAAATTTTTAGGGAATATTTTTAATTTTTGGGGTTTTTTTGAGGGTGAATCTGGGAATTTTTTATGGAATATTTTTAATTTTTGGGGTTTTTTTGAGGGGTGAATCTGGGAATTTTTTAGGGAATATTTTGAATTTTTTTTTGAGGGAATTTTTTAGGGAATATTTTGAATTTTTGGGGTTATTTTGAGAGGGGAATTTTTTAGGGAATATTTTGAATTTTTTGGGTTATTTTGAGGGGTGATTTTGGGAATTTTTTAGGGAATATTTTTAATTTTGGGGTTTTTTTTGGGTGAATTTGGGAATTTTTTAGGGAATATTTTGAATTTTTTGGGGTTTTTTTGAGGGGTGAATCTGGGAATTTTTAGGGAATATTTTGAATTTTTGGGGTTATTTTGAGGGGTGATTTTGGAAATTTTTAGGGAATATTTTGAATTTTTGGGGTTTTTTTGAGGGTTTTTTAGGGGATTTTTTAGAATATTTTTGAATTTTTGGGGTTATTTTTGAAATTTTTTTAGGAATATTTTGAATTTTTGGGGTTATTTTGAGGGTGATTTTGGGAATTTTTTAGGGAATATTTTTTAATTTTGGGGTTTTTGAGAGGAATTTTTAATGGAATATTTTTTAATTTTTTGGGGTTATTTTGAGGGGTGATTTTGGAAATTTTTAGGGAATATTTTGAATTTTTGGGGTTATTTTGAGGGTGATTTTAGGAATTTTTGGGTTTTTTAATTTTGGGTTTTTGAATTTTTAGGAAATTTTTTAAATATTTTAATTTTTTTTTAGGGAATTTTTGAGGGGGAATGTAGAATTTTTAGGGAATATTTTGAATTTTGGGGTTATTTTTTGATTTTGCAGGAATTTTTAGGGAATATTTTGAATTTTTGGGGTTATTTTGAGGGGTGATTTTTGAGGATTTTTTTGAATTTTTTAAGAATTTTTTAGGGAATATTTTTAATTTTTGGGGTTATTTTGAGAGGGGAATTTTTAGGGAATATTTTGAATTTTTGGGGGTTATTTTGAGGGGAATTTTTTAGGGAATATTTTGAATTTTTGGGGTTATTTCGAGGGGTGATTTTGGGAATTTTTAGGAATATTTTGAATTTTTGGGGTTTTTTTTGAGAGGGGAATTTTTTAGGGAATATTTTTATTTTTGGGGGTTTTTTTGAGGGGTGAATCTGGGAATTTTTAGGGAATATTTTTAATTTTGGGGGTTTTTTGAGGGAATTTTTTAGGGAATATTTTTAATTTTTTATTTTGAAATTTTATTTTTTAGGGGGTGATTTTTTTGAGGGGTGATTTTGGAAATTTTTAGGGAATATTTTGAATTTTTTGGGGTTATTTTGAGGGGTGATTTTGGGAATTTTTAGAATATTTTGAATTTTTGGGGTTATTTTGAGAGGGGAATTTTTAGGGAATATTTTGAATTTTTGGGGTTATTTTGAGGGTGAATCTGGGAATTTTTTAGGGAATATTTTGAATTTTTTGGGGTTTTTTGAGAGGAATTTTTAGGGAATATTTTGAATTTTTGGGGTTATTTTGAGGGGTGATTTTGGGAATTTTTAGGAATATTTTGAATTTTTGGGGTTATTTTGAGGGGTGATTTTGGGAATTTTTTAGAGAATATTTTGAATTTTTGGGGTTATTTTGAGGGGTGATTTTGGAATTTTTTAGGAATATTTTGAGGAATATTTTTAGAATTTTTGAATTTTTGTGGTTATTTTAAGGTTATTTTGAGAGTGGAATTTTTTAGGGAATATTTTTTGGGGTTATTATTTCCAAATTTTTGGAAATTTTTTATTTTGAATTTTTGGGGTTTTTTAGAGGAATTTTTTAGGGAATATTTTTATTTTTGGGGGTTTTTGAGGGGTGAATTTGGGAATTTTTAGGGAATTTTTGAATTTTTGGGGAGATTTTTTTGGGAATATTTGAATTTTGGGGTTTGAGGGGTGATTTTGGGAATTTTTTGGGGAATATTTTTAATTTTGGGGGTTTTTTGAGGGAATTTTTTAGGGAATATTTTGAATTTTTGGGGTTATTTTGAGAGGGGAATTTTTTAGGGAATATTTTGAATTTTTTGGGGTTATTTTTTGGGGAGGGGTCCCCACTCACCAGCCAAGGCCTTGATTCGGGAGCACTCGAAGATTTTGGGGTCCCCCCAGGCCCGGGGCTCCGGGGGGGGGTCCCAGGGGCCGTTGTTGTTGTTGTTGTTGGGGGGGGGAGGGGCGGCCTCCACATTGTCCAGCTCGGCCGCCATTGGGGGGGGTCCCCAAAACTGGGGAGGGGTCCCCAAAATTGAGGAGGGGTCCCCAAAATTGAGGAGGGGTCCCCAAAATTGGGGATCTCCAAAATTGGGGGATCCCAAAATTGAGGAGGGGTCCCCAAAATTGGGGGGGGGTCCCCAAAATTGAGGGGTCCCCAAAATTGGGGTCCCAAAACTCGGAGGGGGAACCTGAAGAGATTAAAGGGGGTCCCCAAAATTTTGAGGGGAGAACCCAAAATTCATTGAGGGTCCCTCCCAAAATTCTCTGAGACCACCCTGAGACCCCCAAAATTCCTCCTGAGACCCCCAAAATCCATTCAGGACCCCCCCAAAATCCCCCCAAGACCCCAAAATCCTGGAAGAAAATTCAATGAGACGGTTCCCAAAATTTTTGAGCTCTGAGAACCCCAAAATCCATCGAGACCCCCCTGAGACCCCCCGAATCCCCCAAAACCCCAAAATCCCCCAAACCCCAAAATTCAATGAGACCCTCCCCCAAAATTCTCAGAGACCCCAAAATCCATTCAGGACCCCCTGAGACCCCCAAAATCCCCCTGAGACCCCCAAAAATTCCCCAAGACCCCAAAATCCCCAAAACCCCCAAAATTCAATGAGAAAAAAAAATTCTCAGAGACCCCCCAAGACCCCCCAAGACCCCAAAATCCCCCTTAGACCCCCAAAATTCAATGAGACCCCTCCCCAAAATTCTCAGAGACCCCAAAATCCATTGAGACCCCCCAGACACCCCAAAAATCCCCCTGAGACCCCCAAAATTCCCCTGAGACCCCAAAAATTCCCCTGAGACCCCCCCAAAATCCATCGAGGGACCCCAAATCCCCCAAATCCATCCTGAGACCCCAAAATTCCCCAAGAGACCCCCCCCAAATTCTCTGAGACCCCCTCCCCCAAAATTCTCTGAGACCCCAAAATCCATTGAGACCCCCCAGAGACCCCAAAATCCCTCCTGAGACCCCCAAAATTCAATGAGACCCCTCCCCAAAATTCTCTGAGACCCCAAAATCCATCGAGACCCCCCCTGAGACCCCAAAATCCCCCCTGAGACCCCCAAAATCCCCCCCAAGACCCCCAAAATTCAATGAGACCCCTCCCCAAAATTCTCAGAGACCCCAAAATCCATCGAGACCCCCCTGAGACTCCCAAAATCCCCCCCAAGACCCCAAAATTCAATGAGACCCCTCCCCAAAATTCTCAGAGACCCCAAAATCCATTCAGGACCACCCCAAAATCCCCCCCAAGACCCCAAAATTCCTCCTGAGACCCCCAAAATTCAATGAGATCCCCCCCAAAAATTCCCCCCAAAATCCATCGAGACCCCCTGAGACCCCAAAATCCCCCCCTCGAGACCCCCAAAATTCAATGAGACCCCTCCCAAAATTCTCAGAGACCCCAAAATCCATTCTGAAGACCCCAAAATCCCCCAAGACCCCCAAAATTCAATGAGACCCTCCCAAAATTCTCAGAGACCCCAAAATCCATTCAAGACCCCCCAGAGACCCCCAAAATCCATCCTGAGATCCCCAAAATTCAATGAGACCCCTCCCCAAAATTCTCAGAGACCCCAAAATCCATTGAGACCCCCAGAGACCCCCAAAATCCCCTGATCCCAAAATCCCCCTGAGACCCCAAAATTCAATGAGACCCCTCCCAAAATTCTCAGAGAGCCCCCAAAATCCATCGAGACCCCCCTCTAAACCCTCCCCAAATCCTCTGAAAATCCCCAGGACCCCCAAAAATGCCCCTAAATCACCAAGACCCCCAAAACCACCCTGGGCACCCCAAGACCCCCCCAAAAAAACCCCCAAGACCCCCAAGGGCTTCCTAAATCCCCCCAAATCCCCTAAAAAACCCCTCAAGACCCCCAAAATCCCACCAGGACCCCCAAAATTTCCCCCAGACCTCCAGCAACCCCCAAAATCCCCAAAATCGCCCCAAAATCCCTTCATAGCCCCCCCCAAAACCCCCTCAAGACCCCCGGAGCCCCCCAAAAAAACCCAAAACCCCCCAAACCCTCCCCCAAGACCTCCGAAATTCCCCAAAAAATCTCCTAAAATTCCCCCAAATTCGATAAAATTCCCAAATCCCTAAAACTCCCTCCAAATCTTTAAAATTTCCCCAAATCCCTAAAATTCCCCAAATTTGATAAAATTTCCAAATCCCCTAAAATTCCCCAAATTTCCCAAAAAAATCCCCACCCTAAATCTGCTAAAATTCCTAAAAATTCCCCCGAATTTTCCTAAAATCTCCTAAAATTTCCCCAAATTCGATAAAATTCCCCAAAATCCCACCCTAAATCTTCCGAAATTCCCCTCAAATCCCCCCAAAATTCCCCCGAATTTCCCCAAAATTCCCATGAAATGCCCCCAAATCCTCCCGAAAATCCCCAAAATTCCCCTGAAATGCCCCCAAATCCTCCCGAAAATTCCCAAAAAATCCCCAAAATCCCCCCCAAAATCCCTTCATAGCCCCCTAAACCCCTCAAGACCCCGGAGGGGGCCCCCTGGGGTTTGGAGACCCCCAACCTCCCCAAGAGCTCCAAAATTCCCCCAAATTTCCCCAAAATCTCCTAAAATTCCCCCCCTTAAATCTCCCCAAATCCCCCAAATTCCCCATAAAATTCCCCAATCCCTAAATTCCCCAAATTTCCCAAAATCCCCCTAAATCCTCCGAAATTCCCTCAATTTTCCCCAAATTCCCCAAATTTCCCAAAAATTCCTGAAATGCCCCCAAATCCTCCTTCCCTCAAAAATCCCCAAAAATCCCCAAAATTCCCTGGGGGCCCCTGGGGTGACCTTGAAGGACCCCTCCCTCCCCATCCCCCACCGCCCCTCCCCCATCCCTGACCCCTCCCCCAATCCCCCCCCCAAAAACCCCCCCCAGGGCCCCTCCCCCACCCCCATCCCCATCCCCATCACCTGCCGGGGAGCGCCCCAAATTCTGGGAATTCCCAAATTTTGGGAAATTCTGGGAATTTGGGAATTCCCTCCAATGGGGGGAGGGTGGGGTGGGGTGGGGTCCCCAAATCCCCAATCCCAGGTTTTGGGGGTTTTGGGGGGAAATTCCCGCAAATGCCGCCGCCGCCGCCCCTGCCCGGGCGCCCGACGCCCTCCCTATCCCCCTCCCCCAGCCTCCCCCCCCCCCCACCCTCCCCGCCCCCATCCCCCCCAACCCCCTTCCCAAAAATTCCCAAAAAATTCCCCAAAAATTCCCAAAGCGGGATGGGAGAGGGGGGGGGGGATGGGGCGCCGTTATCCCGAATTTCCCCTTGATCCCGTTATCCCAAAATTCCCGTTATCCCAAAATTCCCTGTTATCCCAAATTTCCCGTTATCCCAAAATTCCCGTTATCCCAAAATTCCCGTTATCCCAAAATTCCCGTTATCCCAAATATCCCCATTATCCCAAATTTCCCATTGTCCCAAAATTTTCCCATTATCCCAAATTTCCCATTCTCCCGTAATTTGTCTTATCCCAAAATTCCCATTATCCCAAAATTCCCCGTTATCCCAAATATCCCTCTTATCCCAAATTTCCCGTTATCCCAAAATTCCCGTTATCCCAAAATTCTCCGTTATCCCAAAATTGCCGTTATCCCAAAATTTTCCCGTTATCCCAAATTTCCCATTTTCCCGGAATTTCTCTTATCCCAAAATTTGCGTTATCCCAAATATCCCCGTTATCCCAAATATCCCCATTATCCCAAAATTTCCCATTATCCCAAAATTCTCCGTTATCCCAAAATTTTCCCGTTATCCCAAATATCCCCGTTATCCCAAATTTCCCATTTTCCCGGAATTTCTGTTATCCCAAAAATCCCATTATCCCAAAATTTTCCCATTATCCCAAATTTCCCATTCTCCCGTAATTTCTCTTATCCCAAATTTCCCATTATCCCAAAATTCCCATTATCCCAAAATTCCCCGTTATCCCAAATATCCCCGTTATCCCAAAATTTTTCCGTTATCCCAAAATTTGCGTTATCCCAAATATCCCCGTTATCCCAAATTTTGCCGTTATCCCAAATATCCCCGTTATCCCAAATTTCCCATTTTCCCGGAATTTCTCTTATCCCAAAATTTGCGTTATCCCAAATATCCCCGTTATCCCAAATATTCCCATTATCCCAAAATTTCCCGTTATCCCAAAATTCCCATTATCCCAAATTTTCCCAGAATTCCCAAATATCCCTGTTATCCCAAATTTCCCATTTTCCCGGAATTTCTGTTATCCCAAATTTTCTCGTTATCCCAAAATTCCTATTATCCCAAAATTCCCATTATCCCAAATATCCCCATTATCCCAAATTTCCCATTGTCCCAAAATTTTCCCGTTATCCCAAATTTCCCATTTTCCCGGAATTTCTGTTATCCCAAAAATCCCATTATCCCAAAATTTTCCCGTTATCCCAAATTTCCCATTCTCCCGTAATTTCTCTTATCCCAAATTTCCCATTATCCCAAAATTCCCCGTTATCCCAAATATCCCTGTTATCCCAAATTTCCCGTTATCCCAAAATTCCCGTTATCCCAAAATTCTCCGTTATCCCAAAATTGCCGTTATCCCAAAATTTCCCGTTATCCCAAAATTCCCATTATCCCAAATATCCCTGTTATCCCAAATTTCCCATTTTCCCAGAATTTCTGTTATTCCAAAATTCCCATTATCCCAAAATTTTCCCGTTATCCCAAATTTCCCATTTTCCCGGAATTTCTCTTATCCCAAAATTTCCCATTATCCCAAAATTCCCATTATCCCAAAATTCCCCGTTATCCCAAATTTTCCCAGAATTCCCAAATATCCCCGTTATCCCAAATTTCCCATTTTCCCGTAATTTCTGTTATCCCAAATTTTCTCGTTATCCCAAAATTCCTATTATCCCAAAATTCCCATTATCCCAAAATTCCCATTATCCCAAAATTCCCCGTTATCCCAAATATCCCTGTTATCCCAAATTTCCCGTTATCCCAAAATTCCCGTTATCCCAAAATTCTCCGTTATCCCAAAATTGCCGTTATCCCAAAATTTTCCCGTTATCCCAAATTTCCCATTTTCCCGGAATTTCTCTTATCCCAAAATTTGCGTTATCCCAAATATCCCCGTTATCCCAAATATTCCCATTATCCCAAAATTTCCCGTTATCCCAAAATTCCCATTATCCCAAATATCCCCGTTATCCCAAATTTCCCATTTTCCCAGAATTTCTGTTATTCCAAAATTCCCATTATCCCAAAATTTTCCCGTTATCCCAAATTTCCCATTTTCCCGGAATTTCTCTTATCCCCAAATTTCCCATTATCCCAAAATTCCCATTATCCCAAATATCCCCGTTATCCCAAATTTCCCATTTTCCCGGAATTTCTGTTATCCCAAAATTCCCATTATCCTGGAATTTCTATTACCCAGAATTCCTGGTATCCCAGTGTCCCCATTATCCCAAAATTCCCGTTATCCCAAAATTCCCATTTTCCCAGAATTCCCGTTATCCCAAAATTCCCATTATCCCGGAATTTCTCCCATTATCCCAGTTTTGTCACTATCCCAGTTATATCCCAGTTTCCATTATCCTGGAATTTCTGTTATCCCAGAATTCCCATTATCCCAAATTTCCCCTTCATCCCAGAATTTCCATTTTCCCAAATTTCCCCTTGTCCCCAGAATTCCCATTATCCTGGAATTTCTATTATCCCAGTGTTCCCATTATCCCAAAATCCCCATAATTCTGGTATTCCTGTTAGCCCAGAATTCCCATGGTCCCAGAATTCCCATGGTCCCAGTCTGTGTCCCCATTATCCCAAAATTCCCATTTGTTCTGGTATTCCTGTTAGCCCAGAATTCCCATTATTCTGATCTTCCCAACTTTCCTGTTATCCCAGTACTCCCACTATGCCAGTATCCCCATTATCCCAGTTCCCCCATTATCCCAGTATCCCCATTATCCCACCTCCCCAGTTACTCTCCCATTATCCCAGTTCCCCACTATCCCAGTTCCCCGTTATCCCAGTTTCACATTATCCCAGTTTTCCCAGTTATCCCAGTTCCCCATTATCCCAGTTTTCCCAGTTATCCCAGTTCCCCATTATCCCAGTTCCCCACTATCCCAGTTCCCCGTTATCCCACTTTCCCACTATCCCAGTTTTCCCAGTTATCCCAGTTCCCCATTATCCCAGTTCCCCATTATCCCAGTTCCCCGTTATCCCAGTTTTCCCAGTTATCCCAGTTCCCCACTATCCCAGTTCCCCACTATCCCAGGATCCCTGGACTGGGACCTATCCCACTATCCCTGGTTGGGATCCCAGTTCTCCATTAACTCCCAGTCTCCCCTGGACTTATCCCATGGACTCCCCACCACTGGACTGGGAATTCCCCCACTATCCCAGTTTCCCCCCATTAACCCTGGGATAGCCCATTATCCCACCTCCCCAGTTAAACTGGACCCATTATCCCAGAACTGGGATCCTAGTTCCCCTAAACTGGTCTGGGATCCCATGGATCCCAGTTTTCCCAGTTATCCCAGTTCCCCATTATCCCAGTTTTCCCAGTTCTCCATTATCCCACTCTCCCCAGTTATCCCAGTTTCCCCACCACTATCCCACTTCCCCCATTATCCCAGTTCCCCCATGATCCCACTCTCCCAGTTATTCCAGATCCCCATTATCCCAGTATGCCCATTACCCCACTCTCCCAGTTCCCCCCATTATCCCAGTATCCCCCCTATCCCATTTTTCCCGTTATCCCAGTTTCTCCCCCCAAATATCCTGTGCTCCCCAGTTATCCCAGTTCCCCACGATGCCTGAGTGACTGGGACCCTATGGACTGGGATAAACTGGACTGGGATCCTATGGAACTGGGATCCTATGGACTGGGATCCTATGGACTGGGATTACATGGAACTGGGATCCTATGGACTGGGATAAACTGGACTGGGATAAACTGGACTGGGATCCTATGGACTGGGATAAACTGGTCTGGGATTACATGGAACTGGGATCCTATGGACTGGGATAAACTGGTCTGGGATTACATGGAACTGGGATCCTATGGACTGGGATAAACTGGTCTGGGAATGCCCAGACTGGGATCCTATGGACTGGGATAAACTGGACTGGGATTACATGGAACTGGGATCCTATGGACTGGGATAAACTGGTCTGGGATTACATGGAACTGGGATCCTATGGACTGGGATAAACTGGACTGGGATAGCCCAGACTGGGATCCTATGGACTGGGATAAACTGGACTGGGATTACATGGAACTGGGATCCTATGGACTGGGATCCTATGGACTGGGATAGCCCAGACTGGGATCCTATGGACTGGGATAAACTGGTCTGGGATTACATGGAACTGGAATCCTATGGACTGGGATCCTATGGACTGGGATCCTATGGAATGGGGTAAACTCGACTGGGATTATATGGAACTGGGATCCTATGGACTGGGATAACTTGGACTGGGATAAACTGGACTAAGATTAAATGGAACTGGGATCCTATGGACTGGGATAACTTGGACTGGGATAAACTGGATGGGGACCAAACAGGAACTGGGATCCTATGGACTGGGATAAACTGGACTGGGATAAACTGGATGGCGACCAAACAGGAACTGGGATCCTATGGACTGGGCAAACTGGACTGGGATTCTATGGAACTGGAATAACCTGGAATGGGATCAAATAGGGATTGGGATCCTATCAATGGACTGGGATAAATGGACTGGGATAAACTGGACTGGGATCCTACTGGAATGGGATAAACTGGACTGGGATTACATGGAACTGGGATCCTATGGAATGGGATAAACTGGACTGGGATAACCTGGACTGGGATCCTATGGAATGGGATAAACTGGACTGGGATTAGATGGAACTGTGGTCATATGGACTGCGATAACCTGGACTGGGATAAACTGGACTGGGATTACACGGAACTGGGATCCTATGGACTGGGATCCTATGGACTGGGATAAACTGGACTGGGATAAACTGGATGGGAACCAAACAGGAACTGGGATTCTATGGAATGAGATAAACTGGGCTGGAATAACCTGGAATGGGACCAAATAGGGATTGGGATCCTATGGACTGGGATAAACTGGACTGGGATCCTATGGAATGGGATAAACTGGACTGGGATAATCTGGAATGGGACCAAATAGGAATTGGGATCCTACGGACTGGGATAAACTGGACTGGGATAGCCTGGACTGGGATAAACTGGTCTGGAATAATCTGGAATGGGACCAAATAGGGACTGGGACTGTATAAACTGGAACCCTGTGAAATGGGATCCTATGGAATGGGATCATACAGACTGGGATAACCCGGACTGGGATCCTACAGACTGGGACTGCACAGACTGGGACCACAGGGATCCGGGCCATACACACTGGGATAAACTGGTCTGAGATTCTGATGGACTGGGATCGCACCAAACTGGGATGGCATGGAGCGGGACTGGAAAAACAGGGATGGCACGGAAGAGGAGGGATCACGGGGATGGAGAAGGGCTGGAAAAAAGAGGAGTAGGTGGGGTTAGGGAGGAGCAGGAGGAGGAGGAGGGGTAAAAGGGGAGGGATGAAGGGGGAGAAGGAGGAAGGGTCAGGGAGGAGGAGGAGGAGAGAGGGAAAGGGAGGGAGAAAGGAGGAGGGGAAAGAGAGGAGGTGGAGCAGGCATGGAGGAGGAGGGAGGGAAGAGGGGAAGGAGGCGCGGTCAGGGAGAAGGGGGAGGAGAAGGGACGGAAGAGGAGGAGCGGAGGAAGAGGAAGAGGAGGGCCAATGGCGGATGAAGGCTGAGCGGACGGATGCACGCGGTCTGAACCCTGCCTGCATTCGCAGCCCCCACCTGTGGGATCATCGCCCCCCGCATGGCGGAGGTGAGCGGGGACGGGGGATCCCGGCCCGGATATCCCGGGGGGTGCCTGGGTTGGGTTTTTCGGGGGGATGTTTGGAGAATGCAGAAGTCCAAGGCTGAGCGGAAAAGGCCCCTCGGGGGACATCGGGCGGTGGCGGTGGCGGCTGGCGGCAGAGGCAGCCTGGAGGAGCAGAGCCCTGTGTGCCCCAGGAGGCCAAAGTGGGGAGGCCAGAGAGGGGGGAGCGCCGCCATTGGCGGGAGCCTCAAGAGCCTGGAGAGGGGCGGGGGGGACTCCTTGGAGCCGCTGCAGCCCCGAGCAGAGAATGAGGGGAGAAGGGAGCCCGGGAGGGCAAAGAGCCCCGGCATCCCGAAATGGGGAGAGCCGAGAGGGGGCAGTGCATGCCCGGGGACGCCCCTGGGGGATCTCGTTGCCCTTGGCTGTGGCACGGAGGCAAATCCCGTCCTGTCCTTGTCCTTCCTCGCGCAGAGCAGGAGCTGAGCATGGAGAGCAGGGAGGACAAATGGCCGCGGCAGAACGTGGTGGAAGAGGCCGTTTTGAGCGGCTGCACGGCGCAGGAAGGCAACGGGGAGGAAAAGGCCCGGAGATGCCGCACGAGGAGGGGCTGCAAACGCAGCAGGCGGGGATCTGAGGGGGAAAGAGCCAGCCTGGGCCGGGAAGACGGCCGCAGATGGAGCCAGAGCTCGGAGCCGGTGCTCCAGGAGCAGCTCCATGATGGGGAGAAGTCTCACACGTGTGGGGAGTGTGGGAAGAGCTTCAAGTGGAACTCCAACCTGATCATGCACCTGCGGACCCACACTGGGGAGAAGCCGTACGAGTGTGGGGAGTGTGGGAAGAGCTTCAGCCGGAGCTCCAGCCTGATCATGCACCAGAGAACCCACAACGGAGAGAAGCCCTACGAGTGTGGGGAGTGTGGGAAGAGCTTCACGTGGAGCTCCAGCCTGGTTCTGCACCAGAGAACCCACACGGGGGAGAAGCCCTACAAGTGCGGAGAATGTGGGAAGAGCTTCTGCGACAGCTCCACCCTGATGAAGCACCAGAGGACCCACACTGGGGAACGGCCCTACGAGTGTGGGGAGTGTGGGAAGAGCTTCACCTGCAGCTCTTACCTGATCAGGCATCAGGTGATCCACACTAGGGCATGGCCCTACAGATGTGGGGCGTGTGGGAAGGGTTTCATTCAGAGATCCCACATGATCAGCCACCAGAGGATCCACACTGGGGAACAGCCCTATGAGTGTGCGGAGTGTGGGAAGAGCTTCAGCTGCAGGTCTGACCTGACCAAGCACCAGAGGATCCACACTGGGAAACGGCCCTACAAGTGTGGGGAGTGTGGACAGAGCTTCAGGTGGAGCTCTGACCTGATCAGCCACAAGAGGATCCACACTGGGGAACGGCCCTACGAGTGTGGGGAATGTGGGAAGAGCTTCAGAGAGAGCTCCAGCCTGATCAAGCACCAGAGGATCCACACTGGGGAGAGGCCCCATGAATGTGGGGAGTGTGGGAAGAGCTTCAGATTGAGCTCCAGCCTGAGCAGGCACCAGAGGATCCACACTGGGGAAAAGCCTTTCAAGTGTTCCGTGTGTGGGAACAGCTTCAGCCAGAGCTCCCACCTGATCACGCATGAGATGACCCACACTGGGGAGAGGCCCTACAAGTGTTCCAAGTGTGGGAAGGGGTTTCAGTCCAGCTCCCATCTCCACCGGCACTATCCGATTCACACGGAGGAGAGGCCCTTCCAATGCCCCGACTGCGGGAAGGGATTCAGACGCAACTGCGCCCTCATCACCCACCAGCGAATCCACACTGGGGAGAGGCCCTACGAGTGTGATAAATGCAGGAAGAGGTTTCTGACAGGCGGCAGTCTCCTCCTGCACCAGCGGATTCACACAGACGAAAGGCCCTTCCAGTGCCCTGACTGCGGGAAGGGATTCCAGCGCAACTGCAACCTCGTCATCCACGGCGCATCCACACAGGGGAGAGGCCCTACGAGTGTCCCCAGTGTGGGAAGAGCTTCTCCAGCAGCTCTCACTTGACCGAGCACCAACGGAGGCACCGGAGGCACCGGTAAGGGAAGCCCTGTGAGTGCCCCGAGTGCGGGAAGAGCTTCGTGCACTGCTCCAGCTCACGGATGGGGATTGTGTGGGGCTGGGTGTGTGGGATGTATTTGATAGCAAATAAAACTCTGAGACTTACTGCTTTCTCTCCCGTTCATGTTCAGTCCGCTGCAGTTCTGTTTGCAGAGTGCCGGCTCCCAGAGTGTCCCCTCAGAGTTGCCGCCCTTGGCCTGAGCCCGCCCCTTTCCCCTCACGGTTCCCGCCCTTTCCCTGCCCCCTTTCCCCTCAGGGTTCCCGCTCTTTCCCTGCCCCCTTTCCCCTCAGGGTTCCCGCCCTTTCCCTGCCCCCTTTCCCCTCAGGGTTCCCGCCCTTTCCTTTTCCCTCACGATCCCGGAGAAAATCTTTCACGATTCCCGCCCTTTCCTTCCCCCCCTCACGGTTCCCGCCCAATCCCTGCCCCTTTCCCTCACGGTTCCCGCCTCTTCCCCTGAAGGATTCCCTCACGGTTCCCGCCCTTTCCCTGCCCCCTTTCCCCTCACGGTTCGGCCTTCGAGAACGGGGGTGGAGGAGGAGGAGGAGGAGGAGGGAGGGAGGAAGAGTCCGAGCGGCCGCACCACAAGACCAGAGGGAGAATCTCGTGGCCCCGGCGCTCCCTGAAAGTGCCACAGCCCCGGGATCATCGCCCCCCATTTTGCAGGTGCCCGGGCACGGGGAGCGCGGCCCAAATATCCCGGGGTGTGCCTGGGTTTGGGCTTTGTTGGGGGGGATGTTTGCAGCTGGCAGGGCTCCAAAGCCGAGCCGTAGATGGCCCTCGGGGGGACATCGGGGGTCCCGGTGCCAGCAGTGGCTGCTCCCAGTAGGAGCCCAGTTGCTCCCCCCCCCCGTGCGCTTCCAGTTTCCTTGGCACTCCCAGTATGAGCCTGGTCCCTCCCAGTATGGGCCTGTGCACTCCCAGTATAATCCTGGTCACTTCCCCTGCCTTCCTGCATGATTCCAGGAACTCCCAGATGAGATCAGTCCCTCCCAGTTCTTCCCTATGATTATGCAATTTTCTTCCAGCACCCTCCCAGTTGCTCCCAGTTGCTCCCACTTTCATCCAGTGTGTTCCCAGTTCTCCCAGTTATCCCTAGCATAGTCCTAGGCACTCCCAGTATGATCCCAGTTTCTCCCAGCAGGTCCCCAGTCACTCCCACTTGCCCCCAGCGTGTTCCCAGTTCCACCAGCACCTTCCCAGTCTGGTCTCAGTTTGGTCCCAGTCACCACCTGGATGGGCTCAGACACTCCCAGTATATCCCAGTTGCCCTGAACATTCTCAAAGTCATTTCCAGGCACTCCCAGTCTCCTCAGTGTGGTTCAGTTGCCCCCAGTTTTCTCCCAGTTGCTCCCAGTTCCTATAATTATGTCCCCAGTTGGCACCCAGCATGGGCCTGGTAGCTCCCAGTATCCCCAGTCAGAGTCCAGTAACAACCTCTTTAATCCCAGTATGATTGTAGCCACTCCCAGTATGATCCCAGTCACTTGCAGTCTAATCCCAGTTGCTCCCAGACACTCCCAGTACAATTCCAGTGCCTCCAGTATGATCCCAGTGACTCCCTGTCTCTCCCAGTTTATCCCAGTTACTCCCACCTCTTTCCAGTTGTTTTTAGCACCATTCCAGTGGCTCCCAGTCAATCCCAGCATGATTCCAGTCACCCTCAGAGTGATCCCAGTTGCTCCCAGCATGGGCCCAGCTGTTCCCAGTCTGCTTCCTTCACTCCACCATGGTTACAGACACTCCCAGTATGGTCCCAGTTGAACCCAGCTGTCCCTGCTCTAGTCCCAGTCACTCCCCCTATGATCCCAGTCCCTCCCAGTATGATCCCACTTGCTCCCAGTTGCCCCCAGCATGGTCCTGGTTGTTCCCAGTGTGGTTCCAGACACTCCCAGTATATCCCAGTTGCCCCCAGCATGTCTGTAGTCATTTCCAGACACTGCCAGTGGCCCCAGTAAGGTGTTAGTTCTCCCAGTCATGCCCAGTATATCCCAGTTGCCTCCAGCACGCATCCAGTCCTTCCCAGTTCCTCCAGTTTGCTTGCAGCATGGTCCCAGTTTCCCTCAGTTGCTCCCAGTAGCCCAAAGTGTGATCCCAGTTGCTCCCTTTCAACCCCAATATGATCCCAGTAAGCTCCAGTTTGATCCCAGTCACATGCCAGCCCTCCCAGTGTGGTCCCAGTATAATCCCAGTTGCTTCCAATCTCCCCCCAGGTCCCAGCTGCCTCCAGTATGGTTCCAGTTGCTTCCTAGATCAGCCCAGTCAGTCCCAGTATGATGCCATTTGCTCCCCAGTTGTGATCCCCAGTATGGGGATGATGTGCAGGGTGTGTTCCCAGTCACCTCAGATCCTCCCAGTATGGTCCAGTCACCCCCAGTATGATCCAAGAATGGCCCCAGTGTGCTCCCAGTCACTTCCAGTAGAAACCAGTTTGGCCCCACATGATTCCAGTTGGATCCCTTTCATCCAGCATTGTCCCAGTCACTCCCAGTATCTCCCAGTGTGATGTCAGTACAAACCCAGTTCCCAGTCCCCCAGTCAGTCCCAGTCGGTCCCAGTATGATGTCAGTACAAACCCAGTAGAGTCCAGTACAGTCCCCAGTCAGTCACTCCCCCAGTCACAATCCCAGTATGATGTCAGTACAAACCCAGTACAGCCCCAGTCACTCCCAGTATGTCATCCCCTCCCAGTATGATCCAGTCATAAAACAAAATAGTAGCCCCAGTCACCCCCAGTTCAGTGTCAAACCCAGTACAGCCCCAGTCACCCCCCAGTCCCCAGTATGATGTCAGTACAAACCCAGTACAGCCCCAGTCACTCCCAGTACGATCCCAGCATGATGTCAGTACAAACCCAGTACAGTCCCAGTCACTCCCAGTACGATCCCAGTATGATGTCAGTACAAACCCAGTACAGTCCCAGTCACTCCCAGTATGATCCCAGCATGATGTCAGTACAAACCCAGTACAGCCCCAGTCACTCCCAGTAGGATCCCAGTATGATGTCAGTACACAGCCAGTACAGTCCCAGTTGGGTCAGACACCCCAGTATGATGTCAGTACACAGCCAGTACAGCCCCAGTAACCCCAGTATCCCAGTATGATGTCAGTACAAACCCAGTACAGCCCCAGTCACTCCCAGTACGATCCCAGTATGATGTCAGTACAAACCCAGTACAGTCCCCAGTCACTCCCAGTACGATCCCAGTATGATGTCAGTACAAACCCAGTACAGTCCCAGTCACTCCCAGTACGATCCCAGTATGATGTCAGTACAAATCCCCCAGTACAGAGTCATCCCAGTATGAGGGTACAATCCCAGTATGATCCCAGTACAGCCCAGTCAGGGCAGTCACCCAGTCCCAGTGTGATGTCAGTGCAAACCCAGTACAGCCCCATCCCCCAGTCCCAGATCCCCAGTATGATGTACAAACCCAGACCCAGTGTGCCCCAGTCAGCTGGTATGAAACCAGTACCCAGCCCATGGTCCCAGTTGTCAGTATGCTCCCAGTACAGTCCCAGTTCTCCCAGTATGATCCCAGTGTGATGTCAGTACAAACCCAGTACAGCCCCAGTCAGTACAGTATCCCCAGTATGATGTCAGTACAAAGCCAGTACAGCCCCAGTCAGCCCCAGTCCCAGTCCCCAGTATGATGTCAGTACAAAGCCCAGTACAGTCCCAGTCATCCCCAGTATGATCCCAGTCCCTGATGTCAGTCCAAAACCCAGTACCAGCCCCAGTCACTCCCAGTAGTCGATCCCAGTTGATGTCAGCACCCCAGTACAGCCCCAGTCACTCCCAGTACGATCCCAGTGTGATGTCAGTACAAACCCAGTACAGCCCCAGTCACTCCCAGTACGATCCCAGTGTGATGTCAGTACAAACCCAGTACAGCCCCAGTCACTCCCAGTACGATCCCAGCATGATGTCAGTCACCCAACAGCCCCAGGATCCCCAGCCCAGTATGATCCCAGTGTGATCCCAGTACAAAGCCAGTCAGTCCCAGTCAACCCCAGTGGATGCAGGCAAACCAGTAGAGCCCAGTATGATCCCAGCAGGATGTCAGCAGTCCCAGTAGCCCCAGTCACCCCAGAAGATTCCAGTGTGAACCCCAGTCCCATCTGATGATCCAGTGGACAAACCCAGCCCAGCCCCAGTCACCCCAGTACGATCCCAGGCCATCCCAGTCCCTGGCAGCGCTGCCACTGCTGGGATCCCCCAGCCCTGTGATTCCCCCCTGGCAGGATGTGCCCCCAGGAGCCCCAAGGGCTGGCAGTGCCCAGGCAGGGTCCCCAGCAAGGCCCAGTTTGGGATGTGCAGCCCCCAGTTTGCCCAGTTTGCCTCTCCTTTGGCCACTGCGGCTTCCCCCCCCCAGCGGCTGGGAGCAGCCGAGAGCCCCAGCTGCCCATCCCCCTGTCCTGGAGGATCCCCGAGGGAGGCCGGGAACCTCCTGCCAGGAACAGGGCACCGAGGGGCAGCTGCTGCTGGGGGGAGGAGGAGGAGGGAGGAAGGGGACTGGGAGGGGGAGGAGGAGGAGGAGGAGGGAGGGGCAGGGATGGAGGGGGAGGAGGAGGCGCGGTTAGGGGGGAGCAGGGTGGGAGGAAAGGGATGGAAGGGCAGGGATGGAAGAGGGGAAGGAGGTGGGGATAAAACAGAGGAGGAGAAGGGGGGTTGGAAGAGGAGGAGCGGGAGGAGAAGGAGGAGTGAAGGGGGCGGGGTGAGGGGGAAGGAGGAGAGGGAGGAGGGATGGAGGAGGAGAAGGAGGTGATCAGACAGAGGAGGAGAGGCAGGAAGAGGAAGAGGAGGGACAAAGGCGGATGAAGGCTGAGCGGACGGATCCTTGGGGTCTGAGCGCTGCCTGAATTCGCAGCCCCCACCTGTGGGATCATCGCCCCCCCATGGCGGAGGTGAGCGGGGACGGGGGATCCCGGCCCGGATCCTGGGGGTGCCTTTTTTTCAGGGGGATGTTTGGAGAATGAAGAAGTCCAAGGCTGAGCGGAAAAGGCCCCACTGGGACATCGGGCATGGCGGTGGCGGCTGGCGGCAGAGGCAGCCTGGAGGAGCAGAGCCCTGTGTGCCCCAGGAGGCCAAAGTGGGGAGGCCAGAGAGGGGGGAGCGCCGCCATTGGCGGGAGCCTCAAGAGCCTGGAGAGGGGCAGGGGGGACTCCTTGGAGCCGCTGCAGCCCCGAGCAGAGAATGAGGGGAGAAGGGAGCCCGGGAGGGCAAAGAGCCCCGGCATCCTGAAATGGGGAGAGCCAAGAGGGGGGAGCTTTTGGCATTGCTGGCACCGCCAGCAGCCTGGGCATGGCGGGCACCGAGGAGAAGGGGGACCCCCAATCCAAGCGTGACCCCAGCAGCTGGGACGGGGAGGAACCCCCGAACACCAAAGCGGAGGGAGCAGGGACAGGGAACTTCTGGGAGGCTTTTTCAGGGCTGAATCTTGGTGTTTGGGAGGGTGTATGGAGCCCAGCTACCCAGTGGCTTGTAGAGATGGACTGGGGCAGAGGGACCTTCAAGGTCATGGTGCTCATCCCTTGTTTTCCCCAAACCAGGATTTCCCATTGACAACCCCTGGGAGGCTGCGAGGAAGAGGAAGATGCCCCAGGACACTGAGGCAGGTAAGGAGGAAGTCAGTGCCCCTTTCCCCTCTGTGTTGCTCCATCTCCCAGCCCAGCACAGCCCCGGCTGCAGCACAGCCCCGGGGAGATCTCGTTGCCCTTGGCTGTGGCACGGAGGCAAATCCCATCCTGTCCTTGTCCTCATTCCCCCAGAGCAGGAGCTGAGCATGGAGAGCAGGGAGGACAAATGGCCGCGGCAGAACGTGGTGGAAGAGGCCGTTTTGAGCGGCTCCACGGCGCAGGAAGGCAACGGGGAGGAAAAGGCCCGGAGATGCCGCACGAGGAGGGGCTGCAAACGCAGCTGGCGGGGATCTGAGGGGGAAAGAGCCAGCCTGGGCCGGGAAGGCGGCCGCAGATGGAGCCAGAGCTTGGAGCCGGTGCACCAGGAGCAGCTCCATGATGGGGAGAAGCCCCACATATGCGTGGAGTGTGGTGAGAGCTTCAGGAGGAACTCCAGCATGATCAAGCACCAGAGGATCCACACTGGGGAGAAGCCCTACGAGTGTGGAGAGTGTGGGAAGAGCTTCAGGTGGAACTGCGACCTGATCAGCCACCAGAGGAGCCACACTGGAGAACGGCCCTTCGTGTGTGGGGAGTGTGGGAAGAGTTTCAGGTGGAACTGCGACTTGAACAACCACCAGAGGAGCCACACTGGGGAACGGCCCTACATGTGTAGGGAGTGTGGGCAGAGCTTCACCCGGAGGTGCCACCTAATCCAGCACCAGGTGATCCACACTGGGGAACGGCCCTTCGAGTGTTCCGTATGCGGGAAGAGGTTTCAGACCAGCTTCTGTCTCCTCCGGCACTTTCAGATTCACACAGAGGAGAGGCCCTTCCAATGCCCTGAGTGCGGGAAGGGATTCAGGCACAACTGCACGCTCGTCAAGCACCGGCGCATCCACACAGGGGAGAGGCCCTACGAGTGTACCCAGTGTGGGAAGAGCTTCTCACAGAGCTCTAACTTGACCCGACACCAACGGTGTCACCGGTAAGGGAAGCCCGGCGAGTGCCCCGGGTGCGAGAAGAGCTTCGTGCGCTGCTCCAGCTCCATCCCCCACTGGAGGAGGCACTTTGGGCACAGCCCTGGTCACTCACATTCCCTGTGATCCATGCTGGCAACACACCTGGCTCCTCCTACTTTTAGTTTCACCATAATTTTCTTCTCTTCTCCATCTCGTTGCATGCCAAAAGGCAAGAGGGATGGATCTGTCACCTCAAAACCACTCAAATCCCAGTGAAAACAGCTGAATTTTACACTAAAGGGGCTCAAACCCACCTCAGAAATCTCAATCCCACACCAAACTCATTCGATTCCACAGCCACCAGGCTGAGAGGGGGCTGGGAGGAGATTGGGAGTAGTGGGATCCCATTTTGGAACTGTGAGATGGGGATTGTGTGGGGCTGGGTGTGTGGGATGTATTTGATGGCAAATAAAACTCTGAGACTTACTGCTTTCTCTCCCGTTCATGTTCAGTCCGTTGCAGTTCTGTTTGCAGAGTGCCGCCTCCCAGAGTGTCCCCTCAGAGTTGCCGCCCTTGGCCTGGTTCCCCATTCCCCTGCCCCTTCCCTCACGGTTCCTGCCTTTTTCCCTGCCCCTTCCCCGGTTCCACCCTTTTTAAAAATTTCCCTCACGGTTCCCCTTTCCCTGCCCCTTTCCCTCAGGGTTCCCAGAGCCCCTGCCCCCTTTCCCTCATTTTTTCCAGTCTTTCCCTGCCCCTTTCCCCCACGGTTCCTGCCCTGCCCCTGCCCCATTTTTCCTCACCCAGTTCCCTCACCTTTTCCCCCATTTCCCAAGCAGGTTCCAGCCGGTCAGGGCGGAGAAGGAGGGGGAGGGGAGATGGAAGAGGAGGGATGAAGGCGGAGAGAGAGCAGCGATGGAAGGAGGAGAAGGAGGTGGGGTTAGGGAGGAGGAGGAGAAGGGATGGGAGTGGAGGGATGGAAGAGGAGAAGGAGGTGGAGATAACACAGAGGAGCGGTGGGGGGGATTGGAAGAGGAGGAGCGGAGGAAGAGGAAGAGGAGGGCCAATGGCGGATGAAGGCTGAGCGGACGGATGCACGCGGTCTGAGCCCTGCCTGAATTCGCAGCCCCCACCTGTGGGATCATCGCCCCCCGCATGGCGGAGGTGAGCGGGGACGGGGGATCCCGGCCCGGATATCCCGGGGGGTGCCTGGCTTGGGTTTTTCGGGGGGATGTTTGGAGAATGCAGAAGTCCAAGGCTGAGCGGAAAAGGCCCCTCGGGGGACATCGGGCGGTGGCGGTGGCGGCTGGCGGCAGAGGCAGCCTGGAGGAGCAGAGCCCTGTGTGCCCCAGGAGGCCAAAGTGGGGAGGCCAGAGAGGGGGGAGCGCCGCCATTGGCGGGAGCCTCAAGAGCGTGGAGAGGGGCAGGGGGGACTCCTTGGGAGCCGCTGCAGCCCCCAGAGAATGAGGGGAGAAGGGAGCCCGGGAGGGCAAAGAGCCCCCCTTCCCGAAATGGGGAGAGCTGAGAGGGGGCAGTGCATGGCCGGGGACGCCCCGGGGGGATCTCGTTGCCCTTGGCTGTGGCACGGAGGCAAATCCCATCCTGTCCTTGTCCTTCCTCGCCCAGAGCAGGAGCTGAGCATGGAGAGCAGGGAGGACAAATGGCCGCGGCAGAACGTGGTGGAAGAGGCCGTTTTGAGCGGCTGCACGGCGCAGGAAGGCAACGGGGAGGAAAAGGCCCGGAGATGCCGCACGAGGAGGGGCTGCAAACGCAGCAGGCGGGGATCTGAGGGGGAAAGAGCCAGCCTGGGCCGGGAAGACGGCCGCAGATGGAGCCAGAGCTCGGAGCCGGTGCTCCATGAGCAGCGCCATGATGGGGAGAAGCCCCACACGTGCGTGGAGTGTGGGAAGAGCTTCAGGTGGAGCACAGGATCCAAATCCCACCTGGGATCCCATGAGTGTGGGGAGAGGACCCACAAACCTGGATCAAGCACCAAAGGATCCACACAGATTCTAGGCAGTGGGGAAGAGCTTCAGCTGCAGATCCAACCTGACCCAGCACCAGAGGGTCCACACTGGGGAGAAGCCCTACCAGTGTGGGGAGTGTGGGAAGAGCTTCAGCTACAGCTCCAACCTGATCAGGCACCAGAGGACCCACGCTGGGGAGAAAATCCCACCTGATCAGTGGGAGAAACTGGGGAAGAGCAAGTAGCCGGAGCTGCCTCCTTATCCTGCACCAGAGGACCCACACTGGGGAGAGGCCCTACGAGTGTGGGGAGTGTGGGAAGAGCTTCAGCCACGGCTCCCACCTGATCCAGCACCAGAGGATCCACACTGGAGAGAGACCCTACGAGTGTTCCAAGTGTGGAAAGAGGTTTCTGAGCAGCTCCCATCTCTGCCAGCACTATTGGGTTCACAGAGAGGAGAGGCCCTTCCAATGTCCCGACTGTGGGAAGGGATCCCATCTCCTCCTCAGTTCTTCAACAGAGAGGGAGCATCCCACCAGGCATCCACACTGGGGAGAGGCCCTACGAGTGTCCCCACTGTGGGAAGAGCTTCTCCAGGAGCTCTAACTTGACCCAGCACCAACAGAGGGACCACTAAGGGAAGCCCTGCGAGTGCCCCGAGTGCGGGAAGAGCTTGGTGCACTGCTCCAGCTCCATCCCCCACTGGAGGAGGCACTTTGGGCACAGCCCTGGTCACTCACATTCCCTGTGATCCATGCTGGCAACACATACCTGGCTGCTTCTGCTTTTAGTTTTGTCTTAATTTTTTTCTTTTCTCCATCTCTTCCCACTTCAAAAGCCAGGAGAGATGGATCTGTCATCTCAAAACCACGGCAATCCCAGTGAAAACATCTCAACCTTACCTCAAAAGGGCTCAATTCCACTTCGAAAAAACTCAATGCCGCACCAAACTGACTTGATTCCACAGGCACCAGGCTGGGATGGGGTTGGGAGGTGATTTAGAGTAGTGGGATCTCAATTAGAAATGGTGGGATGAGGATTGCTCGGGGCTGGGTGTGTGGGATGTGTTTGATAGCAAATAAAACTCTGAGACTTACTGCTTTCTCTCCCGTTCATGTTCAGTCCGCTGCAGTTCTGGTTGCAGAGTGCCGCCTCCCAGAGTGTCCCCTCAGAGTTGCCGCCCTTGGCCTGAGCCCGCCCCTTTCCCCTCACGGTTCCCGCCCTTTCCCTGCCCCCTTTCCCCTCAGGGTTCCCGCCCTTTCCCTGCCCCTTTTCCCCTCACGGTTCCAGCGAGTTTGGGGGGAGGAGGAGGGGCAGGAGATGGAAGAGGAGGGATGAAGGCGGAGAGAGAGCAGCGATGGAAGGAGGAGAAGGAGGTGGGGTTAGGGAGGAGGAGGAGAAGGGATGGGAGGAGAGGGATGAAAGAGGAGAAGGAGGTGAAGATAACACAGAGGAGCGGTGGGGGGGATTGGAAGAGGAGGAGCGGCCGGAAGAGGAAGAGGAGGGCCAATGGCGGATGAAGGCTGAGCGGACGGATGCACGCGGTCTGAGCCCTGCCTGCATTCGCAGCCCCCACCTGTGGGATCATCGCCCCCCGCATGGCGGAGGTGAGCGGGGACGGGGGATCCCGGCCCGGATATCCCGGGGGGTGCCTGGGTTGGGTTTTTCGGGGGGATGTTTGGAGAATGCAGAAGTCCAAGGCTGAGCGGAAAAGGCCCCTCGGGGGGACATCGGGCGGTGGCGGTGGCGGCTGGCGGCAGAGGCAGCCTGGAGGAGCAGAGCCCTGTGTGCCCCAGGAGGCCAAAGTGGGGAGGCCAGAGAGGGGGGAGCGCCGCCATTGGCGGGAGCCTCAAGAGCGTGGAGAGGGGCAGGGGGGACTCCTTGGAGCCGCTGCAGCCCCGAGCAGAGAATGAGGGGAGAAGGGAGCCCGGGAGGGCAAAGAGCCCCGGCATCCCGAAATGGGGAGAGCCGAGAGGGGGCAGTGCATGGCCGGGGACGCCCCGGGGGGATCTCGTTGCCCTTGGCTGTGGCACGGAGGCAAATCCCATCCTGTCCTTGTCCTTCCTCGCGCAGAGCAGGAGCTGAGCATGGAGAGCAGGGAGGACAAATGGCCGCGGCAGAACGTGGTGGAAGAGGCCGTTTTGAGCGGCTCCACGGCGCAGGAAGGCAACGGGGAGGAAAAGGCCCGGAGATGCCGCACGAGGAGGGGCTGCAAACGCAGCAGGCGGGGATCTGAGGGGGAAAGAGCCAGCCTGGGCCGGGAAGGCGGCCGCAGATGGAGCCAGAGCTCGGAGCCGGTGCTCCATGAGCAGCGCCATGATGGGGAGAAGCCCCACACGTGCGTGGAGTGTGGGAAGAGCTTCAGGGGGAAGTACGAGCTGATTGTGCACCAGAGGATCCACACTGGAGAGAAACCCTATGAGTGTGGGGAGTGTGGGAAGAGCTTTAGGTCCAGGTCCCACCTGACCCAGCACCAGAGGGTCCACACTGGGGAGAAGCCCCACATGTGCCCGGAGTGCGGGAAGAGCTTCAGCCAGAGGTCCCACCTGATCTTGCACCAGAGGACCCACACTGGGGAGAAGCCCTACGAGTGTGGGGAATGTGGGAAGAGCTTCAGCCGGAGCTGCCTCCTTATCCTGCACCGGAGGACCCACACTGGGGAGAGGCCCTACGAGTGTGGGGAGTGTGGGAAGAGCTTCAGCTGCAGCTCCCACCTGATCCAGCACCAGAGGATCCACACTGGAGAGAGACCCTACGAGTGTTCCAAGTGTGGAAAGAGGTTCCTGAGCAGCTCCCATCTCCTCCAGCACTATCGGATTCACAGAGAGGAGAGGCCCTTCCAATGCCCCGACTGTGGGAAGGGATTCAAGTACAATTCTGACCTCGTCAGGCACAGGCGCATCCACACAGGGGAGAGGCCCTACGAGTGTGATAAATGCAGGAAGAGGTTTCTGATCAGCTCCCAACTCCTCCAGCACTATCGGGTTCACAGAGAGGAGAGGCCCTTCCAATGTCCCGACTGTGGGAAGGGATTCAAGTACAACTTCGCCCTCGTCAGGCACTGGCGCATCCACACTGGAGAGAGACCCTACGAGTGTTCCAAGTGTGGGAAGAGGTTTCTGAGCAGCTCCCATCTCCTCGTGCACTATCAGAATCACAGAGAGGAGAGGCCCTTCCAATGCCCCGACTGCGGGAAGGGATTCAAGGAAAACTCCAACCTCGTCAGGCACCGGCCCATCCACACTGGGGAGAGGCCCTACGAGTGTCCCCAGTGTGGGAAGAGCTTCTCCTGCAGGTCTTACTTGACCAAACACCAACGGAGGCACCACTAAGGGAAGCCCTGCGAGTGCCCCGAGTGCGGGAAGAGCTTCGTGCGCTGCTCCAGCTCCATCCCCCACTGGAGGAGGCACTTTGGGCACAGCCCTGGTCACTCCCATTCCCTGTGATCCATGCTGGGAACACACCTGGCTACTTTTACTTTTTGTTTGGGCTTAATTTTCATCTGCTCCATCTTTTTCCCTTAAAAACACCCAAAACTGGGTTAAATCAAGGAAATTGATGGAATATATCTGAAGTTCCCCAATTTTTTTGTTTTTTTAGAGGGTATTTAGGATTTGGGGGCACAGTCAATGTGGAGTCCTGCTGTTGCTAAGGGGCAGGAATTTGATCTCCCCCTTCTTGTGTTGCTGAGAACTCCTCCCTTGACCTAATCCCCAATTCCACCCTTGGGATACCCTATAAAACCCCATGTCCCTGCCTTTGCCTTGTCTTTGGGGGGTAAGAAATGGATTCCCAAAGGATCAGCCCTTGTCCCACTGGATTCCCAAAGGATCAGCCCTTTTCCCACTGGATTCCCAAAGGATCAGCCCTTGTCCCACTGGATTCCCAAAGGATCAGCCCTTTTCCCACTGGATTCCCGGAGGATCGGCCCTTTTCCCATTGGATTCCCATAGGATCAAGATTTTCCAACTGGATTCACAGAGGATCAGCCCTTTCCCACTGGATTCCCAAAATTTCAGCTTTTCCCACTGGATTCCCACAGGATCAGCTCTTTTCCCACTGGATTCCCAAAATTTCAGGTTTTCCCACTGGATTCCTAAAGGATCAGCCCTTTTCCCACTGGATTCCCAAAGGATCAGCCCTTTTCCCACTGGATTCCCAGATGATCAGTGTTTTCTACTGGATTCCCAAAATTTCAGCTTTTCCCACTGGATTCCCAGACGATCTGCCTTTTCCCACTGGATTCCCAGAGGATCAGCCCTTTTCCCACTGGATTCCCAAAATTTCAGGTTTTCCCACTTGATTCCCAGAGGATCCACCTTTTCCCACTGGATTCCCAAAGGATCAGCCCTTTTCCCCTTGGATTCCAAAGGATCAGCCTCATTCTCCGCTGGATTCCTTGAGGATCAAGCTTTTCCCACTGGATTTCCAAAATTTCAGGTTTTCCCACTGGATTCCTAAAGGATCAGCCCTTTTCCCATGGGATTCCAAAGGATCAGCCCTTTTCCCACTGGATTCCCAGAGGATCAGCCCTTTTCCCCTTGGATTCCAAAGGATCAGCCCTTTTCCCACTGGATTCCTAAAGGATCAGCCCTTTTCCCATGGGATTCCAAAGGATCAGCCCTTTTCCCACTGGATTCCCAGATGATCAGTGTTTTCTACTGGATTCCCAAAATTTCAGCTTTTCCCACTGGATTCCCAAAATTTCAGCTTGTCCCACGGGATTCCCAGAGGATCAGTTCTTTCCCACTGGATTTACAAAGGATCAGCCCTTTTCCCCTTGGATTCCAAAGGATCAGCCTCATTCTCCGCTGGATTCCTTGAGGATCAAGCTTTTCCCACTGGATTCCCAGAGGATCAGCCCTTTCCCACTGGATTCCCAAAATTTCAGCTTTTCCCACTGGATTCCAGGAGGATCAGCCCTTTCCCACTGGATTCCCAACATTTCAGGTTCTCCCACTGGATTCCTAAAGGATCAACCTTTTTTCGACTGGATTCCCAGCTGATTAACCTTTTCCCGCTGGATTTCCAGAGGATAAATCTTTTCCCACTGGATTCCCAGACGATCTGCCTTTTCCCACTGGATTCCAGGAGGATCAGCCCTTTTCCCATTGGATTCCCAGAGGATTCTAACTCTGTCACTGGTTTTTCTTACTTGTACTGCTGTGTTTGTATTTTTAGTTTTTCCTAATAAAGAACTGTTATTTCTACTCCCATGTCTTTGCCTGAGAGCCCCTTCATTTCAAAATTAATTATTTTTTATATTATAATATTATTAATACTATTATTACTATTACTTAAAGGGAGCGGATTTACATTTTCCATTTCAGTGGAGGCTCCTGAAATGGGGAGACACCCCCAAGGAGGGGCCGTCTAAAATCATTCCTGGAATATGTAAATTATGTTATGGATTTGCATAAGGATCTATAAATATGCAACAGGCTGATGTAATTAAAACCAGATTAATTAAGGGGTGTCCCCGAAAATAACTGTGGGGGGGTCTTGGTGGCCATAATAATCTTTGCTCGATGGTCCTTGTCTCCCATTACATCAGCCTGTTGCATATTCATAGATCTTTTTGCATATCCACGAACTACTTTACATATTCCAGGAACAAAATTGGCTTCATCCTGTTTGGGGATCCCATCCCCCTCCTGCTCCGTTTTGGGGTCCCGACCCCGTTTTGGATTAATTTGGGGTCCCCCACCCCATCCCCGGGGGCACCTCCCCCTCCTTAAATTCCGCTCCTGGCAACTGATGAGTCATCAGCGAGAAACGCTCTGATTGGCTGGAAATTACCCCGTGCAGTCTCTGAGTATTCACCTCAGTGAGCGGCGTTGGTCTCTGCCTGGCAACTGATGAGTCAGAATCGGGCCGGGCGCTGATTGGCTGAAAATCGCTGAGCGGGGCCAGTGCTCTGAGTTTCTGCCCAGCAACTGGATCGTCATCAGTCCCGCGCGTTCTGATTGGCCGGAATCTGTGGGGACGGGAGGAACTGGGGTTACTTGGGGTTTATTTGGGGTTAGGGATTGTTTGGGGTTTATTTGGGGTTTTTTATGGACTGTTTAGGGTTTATCTTGGGTTTTACTTGGTTTATTTTTTTTTTATTTGGGGTTATTTGGAAGTATTTGGGTTTATTTGGGTTTATTTTGGCTTATTTGGAATTATTTGGGGTTCTTGGGTTTTATGTTGGTGTATATGCGTTTTCTTTAGGTGTACGTGGAATTATTTGGTGTTATTTGGATTTAGTTTGGGTTCTTTTTGGTTTTTTGGGGGGGTTATTTGGATTTGTTTGGGGTTATTTGGGGGATTGTTAGGTATTGTTTGGGGTTTTTTTTGTGTTATTTGGGGTTTATTTCGGGTGTTTTGGGGTTATTCTGTTCATGTGGGGTCAAAAAATCCGGGAATGTTTCTCCTCCAAAAACGGGAATTTTCCCCAAAAATCCGAGAGTTTTTCCCAAAAAGCCGGGAATGTTCCCTTAAAAATCCTGGACTTTTCCCAGCCAATAGCGGCGCGGCGCGCCCCAAATCAACCAATCACCGCGCTCCTTCCCTCAGCAACTCCCTCCTCCCTCGCCCTAAACGAACCAATCACCGCGCACCCCCGCTCAGCAACGCCCGCCTTTCCCTTTCCTAAACCAACCAATCAGCGCGCGTCTCCCCATAGCAACTTCCGCCTCCCTTGCGCCTTTCTTGTCAATCACCGCTCAATAAACCAAACCAACCAATCACCGTGCGCCTCCCCTCAGCAACTCCCGCCTCTCCACGCAACCAATCACGGCGCGTCTCTCTTCAGCAGCTCCCGCCTTTCACGCGTCTCTCCTGTCAATCACCGCGCCCTTTACCAAACTAACCAATCACCGCGCCGCCCCCCTCAGCAACTCCCGCCTTCCCCGCGGCCCTCCAGCCAATCAGAGCCGAGCTCGAAGCGGCGCCCTCTGAGCCCGGGGCCGGGCATGGAGCGGGCGCCCCCTCCCCCCCCACCACCCCCTCCACCCCCGCCGCCCCCCGGGACCCCCTCAGGGACCCCCGAGCTCGGGCGGATCCTGCGGGAGGCGCTGGAGAGAGCGGGGGAGGCGCTGGGAGAGGACGGGGGGCTCCGGGAGCTGCTGAGGAGGCGCAGGGACAGGTGAGGGGTCCTGGAGGGGTCGTGAGGGGAATTTGGGGAGGGGTCCTGAGGGGAGGTTTGGGGGGGGGGACTTGGGCAGGGTCTGGGGGGAACTTGAGGGGGTTTTGGTGGGGTCTGGGGGTGCTGGGGGTCCTTGAGGAGTTTTTGGGGGGTCTGGGGGGGAATTTGGGGAGGGGTCCTGGGGAGATTTTGGGGGTCTTGGGAAGGGGTTTGGGGAGGGGTCTTGGGGGTTTTGGGAAGGTTTTGGGGAGGGTTTGGGGGAATTTGGGGGGATTTGGAGGGGATTTGGGGAGGGGTCCTGGGGGATTTGGGGAGGGGTCTTGAGGGGTTTTGGGGGTTTTGGAGGAGGGATTTGGGAGGGTTTGGGGGTCCTTGGGGAGGTTTGGGGGTTTTGGGAGGGGTCCTGTGGGGGGAATTTGGGGAGGGTCCTGGGGAGATTTTGGGGGTCTTGGGAAGGGTTTGGGGAGGGGTCTTGGGGGTTTGGGGAGGTTTTGGGGAGGGTTTTTGGGGGGGATTTGGAGGGAATTGGGGAGGGGTCTTGAGGAGGTTTTAGGGAGGGAGGGGGGGGTTTTGGGGGTTTGGAGGAGGGGATTTGGGGGGGTTTGGGGGTCCTTGGGGAGGTTTGGGGGTTTTGGGGAGGGGTCCTGTGGGGGAATTTGGGGAGGGGTCCTGGGGAGGTTTGGGGACGGGTCTGGGAGGTTTGGGGGGATTTGGGGGGATTTGGGGGGTTTGGGGGTCTTTGGGGGTTTTTGGGAGGGTCCTGGGCAGGATTTTGGGGGGGGTTTGGGAGGTTTTGGGGAAGGTCTGGGGTCCTTGGGGGGTTTGGGGGCTTTCTTGGGAGGAATTTGGGGAGGGGTCCTGGGGAGATTTTGGGAGTCTTGGGAAGGGGTTTGGGGAGGGTTTTGGGGGCCCCAATTGGGAGGGGTCTTGAGGAGGTTTGGGGAGGGGTCTTGGGGGGTTTTGGGAGGTTTTGGGAAGGGTTTTGGGGAATTTGGGGGGATTTGGAAGGGATTTGGGGAGGGTCTGAGGAGGTTTGGGGAGGGGTCTTGAGGGGTTTTTGGGGGGTTTTGGAGGAGGGGATTTGGGAGGGTTTGGGGGGGTCCTTGGGGAGGTTTGGGGGGTGTTGGGGAGGGTCCTGTGGGAGGAATTTGGGGAGGGGTCCTGGGGAGGTTTGGGGATGGGTCTGGGTGGATTTGGGGGGGTTTTTGGGGTCTTTGGGGGTTTTGGGAGGGGTCCTGGGCAGGATTTTGGGGGGGGCTTTGGGAAGTTTTGGGGAAGGTCTGAGGGGTCCTTGAAAAGTCTGGGGGCTTTGGGGAGGAATTTGGGGAGGGGGTCCTGGGGAGATTTTGGGGGTCTTGGGAAGGGATTTGGGGAAACCCCATAATCCCGTTTTGGGAGGGGTCTTGAGGAGGTTTGGGGAGGGGTCTTGGGGGTTTTGGGAGGTTTTGGGAAGGGTTTGGGGGAATTTGGGGGGATTTGGAGGGGATTTGGGGAGGGGTCTTGAGGAGGTTTGGGGAGGGGTCTTGAGGGGTTTTTGGGGTTTTGGAGGAGGGATTTGGGAGGGTTTGGGGGTCCTTGGGGAGGTTTGGGGGTTTTGGGGAGGGGTCCTGTGGGGGGAATTTGGGAGGGGTCCTGGGGTGGATTTTGGGGGCCCCAAAAGGTTTTGGGAGTGCTTTTTGGGGAAGGTCTGAGGGGTCCTTGAGGGGATTTTGAGGGGGTCTGGGGGGGCTTTGGGGGGGAATTTGGGGAGGGGTCTTGAGGGGGGTTTGGGGAGGTTTTGGGGAGGGTTTGGGGGATTTTGGGGGATTTGGAGGGGATTTGGGGAGGGTCCTGGGGAGATTTTGGGGGTCTTGGGAAGGGATTTGGGAGGGGTCCCCATGCAATCCCGAAAATGGAGGTTTTGGGAAGGGTTTGGGGAATTTGGGGGATTTGGAGGGATTTGGGGAGGGGTCTTGAGGAGGTTTTGGGAGGGTCTTGAGGGGTTTTGGGGGGTTTTGGAGGAGGGATTTGGGAGGGTTTGGGGGGGTCCTTGGGGAGTTTGGGGGGTGTTGGGGAGGGGTCCTGTGGGGAATTTGGGAGGGGTCCTGGGGAGGTTTGGGGACGGGTCTGGGTGGGTTTGGAGGGGATTTGGAGGGGATTTGGGGGGGTTTTGGGGGGTCTTTGGGGGGTTTTGGGGAGGGGTCCTGGGCAGGATTTTGGGGGGGGCTTTGGGAAGTTTTGGGGAAGGTCTGAGGGGTCCTTGAGGGAGTCTGGGGGGGCTTTGGGGAGGAATTTGGGGAGGGTCCTGGGGAGATTTTGGGGTCTTGGGAAGGGATTTGGGGAGGGGGCCCAAAGCGTTTTGGGAGGGGTCTTGAGGAGGTTTGGGGAGGGGTCTTGGGGGGTTTTGGGAGGTTTTGGGAAGGGTTTGGGGAATTTGGGGGATTTGGGGGATTTGGGGAGGGTCTTGAGGAGGTTTGGGGGGGGTCTTGAGGGTTTTTGGGGGTTTTGGAGGAGGGATTTGGGAGGGCCTGGGGGGTCCTGGGGAGGCTTGGGGGTTTGGGGAGGGTCCTGTGGGGGGAATTTGGGGAGGGGTCCTGGGGGTTGATTTTGGGGGCCTTGGGAGGTTTTGGGGGCTTGGGGAAGGTCTGAGGGTCCTTGAGGGGATTTTGAGGGGTCTGGGGGGCCCAGGAATTTGGGGAGGGGTCCCCAGAGATTTTGGGGTTTTGGGGAGGGGTCTTGGGGGCATTTTGGGGAGGGGTCTGGGGAAATTTGGGAGGTTTGGGAGGGGTCTTTGGGGCTTTTGGGATTTTTGGGGAGGGGGGGTCTCCCACAGATCCCCCCCCAAAAAAAAAGAGAGGGTCCCTGGACATGGCCCTCTCCACCGCCCGGTGCCGGGAGTCCTGATCCAGAACGGGCCCCAGTGAGCTGGTGTTTGGGAAAATCCTCTCCAAAATCTGGGGGCAATCACCCCAAAAGGCCCCCCAAATCCTCCCAAAAAATCCCTCCAAATCCTCCCCAGAAATCCCCCCCCCAAAAAAACCCCCAAATCCAACAAATCCCCCAGAATCCCCAAAAATCCATTTACAAACCCCCTATTGCCCAAAAACCCAAAATCTCCCCCCCCCTCAAAACCCCCAAAATCCCCCCAATCCCCCCAAAACTCCCAACAAATCCCTGCAATGTTCCACAAAACCTCCTCTAAATCCTCCCCTGGGTCCCCCAAATGCCCCTAAAAACACCCCAAAAACCTCAGTTGGGAAAAACCCCCAAAAGGTCCCCTCAAATCCCTCCCCTCCCAAACTCCCCAAAATCTCCCAAACCCCCCAAATGCCCCCAAAATCTGCAGGAGCCTCCCAAATTTTTTGGGGGCATTTCCCCAAATTTTGAAATTTAACCAAAATTTCCCAAACCCCAAATTTTTGGGGGTTCTCAAAACCCCCAAATTGGGGGAACTTCAAACTTTTTTTGGGGGGTTGAACATTTTTCCAAATCTGGGGAAATTAGGCAAAATCTGGGGCTTGGGGGGGGAAATAGTGACAAACTTCTAAAAATCTGGGGGGCCTGGGGGGATCCAAAAATGGGGGGATTTTGGGTCCCAACCAATTCGGAGGGGGTTGTAATTTGGGGGGTTTGGGGGAAATTTAAAATCACCCCACCTGGTTTGAATCCCCCAGGGGTCTTGGGGATTTGAGAAGGCTTTGGGGTGTGAGAAGGAAAAAGTGGGGCCAGGGGAGGTTTAAAAAAGGGTTTCCCAAACCCTGGGAAACACTGGGGAGCCCAAAATTGCCCCTGAAAATCCCCCAAAACCTGGGGGGGCATTTTGGGGACCCCAAAATCCCCCAAACCCAGGAATTTGGGGGTTTTCCCCAAATGTCAAACCCCAAATTTTGGGGGGGGTCCCCAGGCCGGTTTGAGGGGATTTCCAAATCCCCAAAACCTCAGGGCATTTTTGGGGTTTTTCCCTTTGGGGATTTTGGAAATTTTGGGATTTCAGATTTTAAAATTTCAGGGGGACCCAAAATTGGGGGGAAATTGGGGATTTTGGAGGGTTTGGGGATTTGGGGGCAAACCCAATTTGGGGGGAATGGAAAATTGGGAGGATTTTGAGATTTAGAGAATTATTGGGGGGGCATTTTCCAAGTTTGAGGGGGTTTGGGAGGTTTTGGGGGATTTTGGGGTGATTTTGGGGAATTTGGGGTGATTTGGGGAGAACTTTTAGAATTTTGGGGTTCCCCAAGGGGTTTTATTGGGATTTTGGGGGCATTTTGGGGGAATTCAAGGCCCCGAGGTTGGGGGTTGGGGGATTTTAGGGCATTTTGGGGTCTTTGGGCATTTTGGGGGTTGGGGGTGGATTTGGGAAGGTTTGGGGCAGCAGATTTTGGGGGATTTGGGGTGTCTGGGAGGGGCTTGGGGTGAAATGAGGTCCTCAAAATTTTGGGGGATTTTGGGCATTTTGGGAGGTTTGGGGGAGGATTTGGGGGAAATTTTAAGGGGTTTTGAAATTCCTGGGGGTTTTTGGGATTTGGGGAAGTTTTGGGGATTTTGGGGTTTGGGGGATTTTGAGGTGCCTGAGGGAATTGGGGAGGAAAAAATTTTTGGGGGTTTAAGTGGATTTAGGGGGATTTGGGTCTGGGGGCTCTGCTGGAGACCAGGGCCAGGGAGGTTACCCCATAAAAATCCAAAATGTTCTCAGGTAGCTGGGGGCATTTTTGGGGGATTTTCCTCAAGGATTTGGGGAATTTGGGGGATTTTTGGGGCATTTTTAGGGGATTTTTGGGGGTTTTGAAGGGATTTGGGGGGATTTTAGGGCATTTTTGGGGGATTTGGGGGCCGGTTTGAGGGATTTTGGGGGTTTCAGGGATTTTAGGGCATTTTGGGGGTTTGGGGTGGATTTGGGAGGTTTGGGGGATTTTGGGGAATTTGGGGTGGTTTGGAAGATTTAGGGGTTTGGGGGCATTTTAGGGTTTGAGGGATTTTGGGCATTTTTTGGGGGATTTGAGGCCGGTTTGAGGGATTTTGGGGGTTTGGGGGATTTTAGGGCATTTTGGGGTTGGGGGTGGATTTGGAGGTTTGGGGGGATTTGGGGGATTTGGGGTTTTGAAGTCTGGGGGATTTTTGGGGTTTTGGGGGATTTTAAATAGGTTTGGGGTGGATTTGGGGGAGGATTTTGGGGCATTTTTGAACAGGCGGGTTTGAGGGGATTTGGGGATTTTGGTGGATTTGGGAGGTTTAACAGGGGGTCCTTGGGATTTTTGGGCTGTTTTGGGAGTGATTTTGGGGATATTTTTCTGATGTTTTTGGGTTGATTTTGGGGTGATTTTTGGGCTGTTTTTGGGATGTTTTGGGGATATTTTTGGGATGTTTTTGGGGATATTTTGGTGATGTTTTTGGGTGATTTTTGGGATAGTTTTGGGTGATTTTGGGGATATTTTTGTGATTTTTTGGGGTTTTTTTGGGGATATTTTTGGGCTGTTTTGGGGTGATTTTGGAGATATTTTTGGGATGTTTTTGGGGATATTTTCGTGATGTTTTTGGGGTTATTTTGGGGATATTTTGGGGCTGTTTTTGGGATTATTCTGGGCTGTTTCTGGGGTGATTTTGGGGATATTTTTGGGATATTTTGGGGATAGTTTGGGGATATTTTTGGGATGTTTTTGGGGTGATTTTGGGGATGTTTTTGGGATGTTTTTGGGATATTTTTGGGATGTTTTTGGTGTGATTTTGGGGTATTTTTGGGCTGTTTTTGGGGTGATTTTGGGGATATTTTTGGGCTGTTTTGGGGTGATTTTGGGGATATTTTTAGGGGATTTTGGGAGGTTTTGGGGTGATTTTGGGGGATTTTTTAGGATGTTTTTAGGGTGATTTTTGGGGATATTTTGGGGCTGGTTTTTTTGGGGATTTTGGGGATATTTTGGGGTGATTTTTGGGGTGATTTTGGGGATATTTTTGGCGTGATTTTGGGGATATTTTTGGGGTGATTTTGGGGATATTTTTGGGATATTTTGGTGGTGATTTTGGGGATATTTTTGGGCTGTTTTGGGGTGAGTTTGGGCTGTTTTTGGGGTGATTTTGGGGATATTTTTGGGATGTTTTTGGTGTGATTTTGAGGCTGATTTTGGGGATATTTTGGTGATGTTTTTGTGGTGATTTTTGGGATATTTTTGGGATGTTTTTGGGGTGATTTTGGGGATATTTTGGGGCTGTTTCTGGGATTATTCTGGGCTGTTTTGGGGATTATTCTGGGCTGTTTTTGGGGTGATTTTGGGGATATTTTTGGGCTGTTTTGGGATATTTTTGGGATGCTTTGGGGTAATTTTGGCGATATTTTTGGGTGATTTTGGGTTGATTTTGGGGATATTTTTGGGGTGATTTTGGGGATATTTTTGAGATGTTTTGGGGTGATTTTCGGGATATTTTTGGGCTGTTTTTGGGATTATTTTGGGGATATTTTTGGGTGATTTTGGGGATATTTTTGTGATGTTTTTGGGGTGATTTTGGGGATATTTTAGGATGTTTTGGGGTGATTTGGGCGATATTTTTGGGCTGTTTCTGGGATTATTCTGGGCTGGTTTTGGGGTGATTTGGGGGATATTTTTGGGTGATTTTGGGGACATTTTGGGATGTTTTGGGGATATTTTTGGGCTGTTTTGGGGATATTTTGGTGATGTTTTTGGGATGTTTTTGGAGTGGTTTTGGGTATATTTTTGGATGATTTTGGGGTGATTTTGGGAATATTTTTGGGTGAATTTGGGGATATTTTTGGGCTGTTTTTCGGGTGATTTTGAGGCTGATTTTGGGGATATTTTGGTGATGTTTTTGGGGTGATTTTGGGGTATTTTGGGATGTTTTGGGGGTGATTTTGGGGATATTTTTGGGGATATTTTGGGGCTGTTTTTGGGATTATTCTGGGCTGTTTCTGGGATTATTCTGGGCTGGTTTTGGGGTGCTTTTGGGGATATTTTTGGGGTGATTTTGGGGATATTTTTGGGCTGTTTCTGGGATTATTCTGGGCTGTTTCTGGGGTGATTTTGGGGATATTTTTGGAGTGATTTTGGGGTGATTTTGGGGATATTTGTGGGATGTTTTTGGGGATATTTTTGGGCTGTTTTGGGGTGATTTTGGGAATATTTTTGGGCTGTTTTGGGGTGATTCTCAGGATGTTTTTGGGGATATTTTGGGGATATTTTTGGGGATATTTTTGGGCATATTTTGTGATGTTTTTGGGGTGATTTTGGGGATATTTTGGGGCTGTTTCTGGGATTATTCTGGGATATTTTGGGGATATTTTTGTGATGTTTTTGGGGTTATTTTGGGGCTGTTTTTGGGATGTTTTTGGGGATATTTTGGGGATATTTTGGGGCTGTTTCTGGGGTTATTCTGGGATATTTTGGGGATATTTTTGTGATGTTTTTGGGGTTATTTTGGGGATATTTTGGGGCTGTTTCTGGGGTTATTCTGGGGTGATTTTGGGGTTATTTTGGGGATATTTTGGGGCTGTTTCTGGGGTTATTCTGGGGTGATTTTGGGGATATTTTGGGGATATTTTGGGGCTATTTTGTGGGCTGTTTTGGGGATATTTTGGGGATATTTTGGGGCTGTTTCTGGGGTTATTCTGGGGTGATTTTGGGGATATTTTGGGGATATTTTGGGGCTGTTTCTGGGGTTATTCTGGGCTGTTTTTGGGGCTATTTTGGGGATGTTTTGGGGCTGTTTCTGGGGTTATCCTGGCCTCTTTTTGGGATTATTTAGGGGGCCTTCCCCTGCAGGGCTTTATTCTCAGGGGGCTTTGGGGCCCAGATCTGGGCTTCCTTTGGGGTTTCCTGGGCCCCTTTTCCTCTGGTTTTGGGGGCTTCATTTGGGGGTTTGGGGGCTCCTTTTTAGGGTTTGGGGCTTCATTTGGGGTTTTTTCGGATCCTTTTGGGGTTTTAGGGGCTCCTTTGGGGATTTTTGGGGGGGTTTGGGGGCTTCATTTGGGGTTTGGGGGCTTCATTTGGGGGTTTGGGGGCTGGATTTGGGGTTTTTGGGGCTGGATTTGGGGTTTGGGGGCTGCATTGGGGGTTTGGGGCTCCTTTGGGGTTTTGGGGATTCATTTGGGGTTTTTGGGGCTCCTTTTTGGGGTTTTCTGGGCTCCATTTTGGGGTCTTTTGGGGATGTTTGGGGGCTGGTTTGGGGTTTGGGGGCTGGATTTGGGGTTTGGGGGCTCCTTTGGGGTTTGGGGCCTGCATTTGGGGTTTTTGGGCTTCATTTGGGGGTTTGGGGGCTCCTTTGGGGTTTGGGGGCTCCTTTTGGGGTTTGGGGTCTGGATTTGGGGGTTTGGGGGCTGCATTTTGGGGTTTGGGGGCTGCATTTGGGGTTTGGGGGCTCCTTTGGGGTTTGGGGGCTGGATTTGGGGGTTTGGGGGCTCCTTTGGGGGTTTGGGGGCTGGTTGGGGTCACATTTGGGGGTTTGGGGGCTTCATTTGGGGGTTTGGGGGCTCCTTTTGGGGTTTGGGGGCTCCTTTTGGGGTTTGGGGGCTGCATTTGGGGTTTGGGGGCTCCTTTGGGGTTTGGGGGCTTCATTTGGGGTTTGGGGGCTGCATTTGGGGTTTGGGGGCTCTCATTTGGGGTTTGGGGCTCCTTTTTGGGGTTTGGGGTCTGCATTTGGGGGTTTGGGGGCTGCATTTGGGGTTTGGGGGCTGCATTTGGGGTTTGGGGGCTCCATTTGGGGTTTGGGGGCTTCATTTGGGGTTTGGGGGCTGCTTTTGGGGTTTGGGGGCTTCATTTGGGGGTTTGGGGGCTTCATTTGGGGTTTGGGGGCTCCTTTTGGGGTTTGGGGGCTCCTTTTGGGGTTTGGGGGCTCCTTTTGGGGTCACATTTGGGGTTTGGGGGCTCCATTTGGGTTTGGGGGCTTTTTGGGGTTTGGGGGCTCCTTTTTGTGGTCACATTTGGGGTTTTGGGGCTCCTTTTGGGGTTTTGGGATTTTATAGAATCATTTGGGGTTTGGGGGGATTTGGGGTTTGGGGTCCTTTTTGGGGTTTGGGGGGCTCCTTTGGGGCTGCATTTGGGGTTTGGGGTGCTGCATTTGGGGGTTTGGGAGCTTCATTTGGGGTTTGGGGGGCTGGATTTGGGGGTTTGGGGGCTCCTTTTGGGGTTTAAGGGGCTGCATTTGGGGTTTTGGGGGCTCCTTTGGGGGTTTGGGGGCTCCATTTGGGGTCACATTTGGGGTTTGGGGGCTTCATTTGGGGTTTGGGGGCTTGGGGGGGTTTTGGGGTCCCATTTGGGGTTTGGGGGCTTCATTTGGGGGTTTGGGGGCTTCTTTGGGGTCACATTTGGGGTTTGGGGGCTCCTTTTGGGGTTTGGGGGCTTCATTTGGGGGTTTGGGGGCTCCTTTTGGGGTCACATTTGGGTTTTGGGGCAGCCCCTGCTCATCCCGTATCCTTTGGGGTTTGGGATTTGGGGTCAGGATTTGGGGTTTGGGGTCTGGGGTCTCCCTTTGACATTTGGGCCCTGGGATTGGGGTTTTGGGGTCCCCTGTGGGCTCTGGGGTTTTGGGGTCCCCTTTAGGGTCTGAGCCCTGGAGTGGTTTTGGGGTCCCCTGTGGGGTCTGGGCCCTGGGATTGGGGTTTTGGGGTCCCCTTTGGGCTCTGGGATTTGGGTTTTGGGGTCCCCTTTGGGGTCTGGGCTCTGGGATTGGGGTTTTGGGGTTTTGGGGTCCCCTTTGGGCTCTGGGATTTGGGTTTTGGGGTCCCCTTTGGGGTCTGGGCTCTGGGATTGGGGTTTTGGGGTTTTGGGGTCCCCTTTGTGCTCTGGGGTTGGGGTTTTGGGGTTTTGGGGGTCCCCTGTGGGCTCTGGGATTGGGGTTTTGGGGTTTTGGGGTCCCCTTTGGGCTCTGGGGTTGGGGTTTTGGGGTTTTGGGGTCCCTGGTGGGCTCTGGGATTGGGGTTTTGGGGTTTTGGGCTCTGGGATTGGGGTTTAGGGGTCCCTTGTGGGCTCTGGGGTTGGATTTTGGGGTCCCCTTTGGGGTCTGGGATTGGGGTTTTGGGGTCTGGGCCGTGGGATTGGGGTTTTGGGGTCCCCTTTGGGCTCTGGGATTGGGGTTTTGGGGTCCCCTTTGGGGTCTGGGCTCTGGGATTGGGGTTTTGGGCTCTGGGTTTGGGGTTTTGGGGTCCCCTTTGGGCTCTGGGATTGGGGTTTTGGGGTTTTGGGGTCCCCTTTGGGGTCTGGGCTCTGGGATTGGGGTTTTGGGGTCCCCTTTGGGGTCTGGGATTGGGGTTTGGGGTTTTGGGGTTTGGGCTCTGGGATTGGGGTTTTGGGGTCCCCTTTGGGGTCTGGGCTTGGGGTTTTGGGGTCTGGGGTTGCGGTTTTGGGGTCCCCTTTGGGCTCTGGGGTCTGGGATTGGGGTTTTGGGGTCCCCTTTGGGCCCTGGGATTGGGGTTTGGGGGTTTTGGGGTCCCCTTTGGGGCCTGGGCTCTGGGATTGGGGTTTTGGGGTCCCCTTTCGGCTCTGGGATTGGGGTTTTGGGGTTTTGGGGTTTGGGCTCTGGGGTTGGGGTTTTGGGGTTTTGGGGTCCCTTTGGGCTCTGGGGTTGGGGTTTTGGGGTCTGGGCCCTGGGGTTGGGGTTTTGGGGTCCCCTTTGGGCTCTGGGGTTTTGGGGTCCCCTTTGGGGTCAGGGTTTGGGGTTTTGGGGTCCCTTTGGGCTCTGGGGTTGGGGTTTTGGGGTCTGGGCCCTGGGGTTGGGGTTTTGGGGTCCCCTTTTGGCTCTGGAGTTTTGGGGTCCCCTTTGGGCTCTGGGGTTGGGGTTTTGGGGTCCCCTTTGGGCTCTGGGCCCTGGGATTGGGGTTTTGGGGTTTTGGGGTCCCCTGTGGGCTCTGGGGTTGGATTTTGGGGTCCCCTGTGGGCTCTGGGTTTGGGGTTTTGGGGTTTTGGGTTTTGGGGTCCCCTTGGGGTCTGGGATTGGGGTTTTGGGGTTTTGGGGTTTTGGGCCCTGGGTTTGGGATTTTGGCTCCGTTTTGGTTCCTTGACCCCCCAGCTATGACGGCGACTCCAACCACGCCCCCTGCAGGCGCCGGGGCCACCGAGCGCACTGGGCCCTGCTCATCGGTGAGGGGGTCCCAAAAACCCCAAAAACGCCCAAAATCTCCCTAAAAAATCCCTAAAATCCACCCCAAAATCCCCCTTAAAAATCCCTAAAATCCACCCCAAAATCCCCCAAAAAATCCCTAAAATCCACCCCAAAATCCCCTAAAAATCCCTAAAATCCACCCCAAAATCTCCCTAAAAACTCTAAAATCCACCCCAAAATCCCCCTAAAAATCCCTAAAATCCACCCCAAAATCTCCTTAAAAATCCCTAAAATCCACCCCAAAATCCCCAAAATCCACCCCAAAATCCCCTAAAAAAATCCCTAAAATCACCCTAAAAAATTCCCCAAATCCACCCCAAAAAAAATCCCTAAAATCCACCCCAAAATCCCCCTAAAAATCCCCAAAATCCACCCAAAATTCCCTAAAATCCTCTAAAATCCACCCCAAAATTCCCTAAAATCCCCAAAATCCACCCCAAAATCCCCAAAAAACCCAAAATCCACCCCAAAAATTCCCTAAAAATCCAAATCTAAAATCCCCTAAAACCACCCCAAAATCCCCCAAAATTTTCCCTAAAATCCACCCCAAAATCCCCCTAAAAAATCCCTAAAATCCACCCCAAAATCCCTAAAAAAATCCCTAAACCACCCCCAAAATCCCCTAAAAACTATCCTAAAACCACCCTAAAAATTTCCCTCAAAAATCCACCTCAAAAATCCACCCCAAAATTTTGGGGTTATTCCCAAAATCCCTGCAACCCCCCAAAATTTCCCTAAAAATTTTAAAATCCAAATCCCCAAAAATCCCCTAAAATCCACCCTCAAAATCCCCCAAAAAAAATCCCTAAAATTTTTCCAAAATCCCCTAAAAATCCCTAAAATCCACCCTAAAATCCCCCAAATAAAATTTTCCAAAATTCCCCCAAAATCCCTTAAAATCCACCCCAAAATCCCCTAAAAATCCCTAAAATCCACCCCAAAATCCCCCTAAAAAATCCCTAAAATCCACCCCAAAATCTCCCCAAAAAATCCCTAAAATCCACCCCAAAATCTCCCTAAAAAATCCCTAAAATCCACCCCAAAATCCCCCAAAATCCCTACCCCAAAATTCCCCTAAAAATCCCTCCCAAATTCACCCCCAAAATTCCAAAAATCCCTAAAATCCATTTTTTGGAAAATCCCCAAAAATCCCTAAATTATTTGGGTCTTTTTCCTAAAAACCCCCAAAATCACCCCAAAATTTCCCCCAAATCCTGGAAAAAACCCCAAAATTTTTTCCAAAAACCCTAAAATCCACCCAAAAATTTAAAAATGGCTAAAAACCCCCCCCCAAATTTTCAAATTCCCCCAAAATCCCCTTGGGACCATCCAAAATCCCCAAAATCCCAAATTTTGGGCTAAAACCCAAATCCACCCCAAAATCCTCCCCTGCCATCTTTCCAAAACCCTAAAATCCTCTCAAAACCCCTAAAATTCCCCAAAATTTCCCCCAAAAAATCCCCCAAATTCACCCCAAAATCCCCCAAAATCCCCTCCACCCCAAAATCCCCCCAAAATTCTGTAAATTTCCCAAAATTTTTAAAATTTCCCATTTTGGGATTTTTCCCAAAATTCCCTCTCCCCCAAAATCCCCCAAAATCTCCCCTTTATCCCCCTAAAAATCCCTGGGAAAATTTTGGGAAATCCCCAAATTTTTCCAAAATTTAAAAATCCCCTGCCACCCTCCCAAAAAAGTCCCTAATTTTACCCAAAACCCTAAAATCCCCAAATTCACCCTCCCCAATCCCCCCCAACCACCTTCCCCCTAAAAAATCCCCAAAATATTTTGAAATATTTTAAAATCCCCCCAAAAAAATCCCCCAAAAAAAATCCCCCCAAAAATCCCCAAGAAAAATTTCCCTAAAATTTATCCCAAAAAACCCCCCAAAAATTGCCCCAAGAAACTCCCCAAAAATCCCTGAAAACCCCAAAATCCCCAAATCCCCCCCAAATCTCCCCAAAATTCCCCAATTTCCTCAATTTGGGTAAAAATCCCCAAATCCACCCAAAATCCCCCCAAAAAATCACCCCAAAATTTTCCAAAAATCCCCAAAAAACCCCCTCAAAAATTTTTAAAATCCACCCCAAAATGCCCCAAAAAATTTTGGCCCAAAAATCCCCCCAAAACCCCAAAAATTCCCCAAATTCAGGGATTTAAAATTTTGAGGCTGTCACCCTTTTATTTTGGGAAATCCCCCAAAACCCCAAAATCCCCAAAACCCTCCCCTAAAATTTCAGAAAACCCAAAATCCCTCAAATTCATTCCCCCAAAAGTCCCCAAAAAACCTACAAATTTTCCCTAAAAATCCCCAAATTTTCCCCCAAAATCCCAAAATTCAAATCTCCCTCAAAATTCCCCTAAAAATCCCCAAGAAACCCCAAAATTCCCCCTCTCACCCCAAAAATTTTCCCAAAATTTCCTAAAAATTCAAAATTTCCCCAAAAATTTTGCAAAATTCCCACCACTATTTTCCTCCAAAATCACCCAATTTCCCCAAAATTTCCCAAAAAATCCCCCACCTTTTTACCCAAATTTTCCCCTAAAATTCACCAAACTTTCCTAAAATTTTCCCCCATAAAAATCCCCCAAAATTTCCCTCCCCATTTTAAATCCCCCCAAAATTTCCCCAAATTCCCCCCAAAAACCCCAAAATTCCCCAAATTCACCCCAAAAAATCCCCAAAAAACCCCCAAAATTCCCTCAAAATCCCCAAAAAAATCCCCCAAAATTTCCCCAAAATCTCCCCAAAAAAACCCCCCCCCCCCAAATCCACCCCTAAAATCCCCTCAAAATCCCCAAAAAACCTCCTTAAAAATCCCCCAAAATCCCCCAAAACCCTTCCAACCCTCCCCCAATCCCTCCCAAAATTCCCCAAAAATCCCTCCCCAAAAAAAATCTCCAAATGGGCCTTCCTGAAATTCCTATTCCCCCCTCTGGCCCCCCTCCCCATTTTTTCCCTCAAAATCCCCCAAAAATCCCCATTTTTTACCTCTCTCTGAAGCCCCTCCCATTTCAGGCCTCTGGGCCCCTCCCCATTCCAGGCCTTGAATTTTGGGCCTTCTGAAGCCCCCTCCCCATTTTGGGTCCCCCCTCCCATTTCTGGGTCTCTCGAAGCCCCTCCCCATTCCAGGTCCTTGAATTTCCTCCCATTTTCAGGCCTCTGAATCCCCCTCCCATTTCCAGGCCCTCTCTCTGAAGCCCCTCCCATTTCAGGGTCTCATTCTGAAGCCCCTCCCCATTTTGGGTCATTCTAGCCCCCCCCCATTCCAGGCCTCCTTCTGAAGCCCCTCCCCATTCCAGGGGTCTCATTCCCTCTCCCCTCCCCATTCCAGGGGTCTCATTCTGAAAAGCCCCTCCCCATTTCAGGCATTTGAAGCCCCTCCCCATTTCAGGTCTCCCCTCCCCCTCCCCATTTCAGGTCCCTGGAAGACCCTCCCATTCCAGGGCTCCCATTCTCAGGGTCCTCCCCCCATTTTGGGTCATTCTGAAGCCCCTCCCATTTCAGGCTCTCTCTGAAGCCCCCCTCCCATTTCAGGCATTTGAAGCCCCCTCCCCATTCCAGGTCTCTGAAGCCCCCTCCCCATTTCAGGGCTCTCATTCTGAAGCCCCCTCCCCATTTCACCTCTCCCATTTTCCCCCCCCCTCCCATTTTAGGCTCTGAAGCCCCTCCCCATTTTCAGGGCTCTGAATCCCCCTCCCCATTTCAGGCATTTGAATCCCCCTCCCCATTTTGGGTCCTTTCTGAAGCCCCCCTCCCATTTCAGCTCTCTCTGAAGCCCCTCCCATTTCAGTGCCCTGAATCCCCCCCATTCCAGGGCTCTGAATCCCCTCCCCATTCCAGGTCTCTGAGGCCCCTCCCCATTTTCAGGTCTCTGAAGCCCCCTCCCCATTTCAGGGCTCTGAATCCCCCTCCCCATTCCAGGTCTCTGAAGCCCCCTCCCCATTTTGGGTCATTCTGAAGCCCCCTCCCCATTTTCAGGGCTCCTCGTGGCCGTGCCCCCCCAGGAGCCGCTGGGACCCCGATTCCAGAGGGACCCCGAGATCCCCAACGTCTTCCACGCCCGGGGATTTGGGGCTGGGGGCTCCCAAATTGGGGCTGGGGGCTCCCAAATTGGGTTTTTAAAGTCCTTGATTGAGGAGGGGTCCCAATTTGGGGAGGGGTCTCAGTGCCAGGAAGGGCTGCGGGATTTGGGGCAGGGGTCTCGGTTTGGGTCTGGGGGCTCCCAAATTGGGTCTGGGGGTTCCCAGTTTGGGTCTGGGGGTTCCCAAATTGGGTCTGGGGGCTCCCAATTGGAGGAAGGGCTGCGGGATTTGAGTCTGGGGTCCCAATTTGAGTCTGGGGTCCCGAACAGGATGAGTGACCCCAAATTGGGTCTGGGGTCTCCAATTGGGTCTGGTGATCCCAAATTGAGTGTGGGGTCTCCAATGAGTCTGGGGTCTCAAAGGGGCCCAAATTGGGTCTGGGGTCTCCAATGGAGTCTGGGGTCTCAAAGGGGCCAGAGTTGGGTCTGGGGTCTCCCATTGAGTCTGGGGTCCCCGAATTGGGTCTGGGGTCTCCATACGGATCCCATGACCCCGAATTGGGTCTGGGGTCTCCATATGGATCCAATGCCCCTGAATTGGGTCTGGGGTCTCCAATTAGGTCTGGTGAGCCTGAATTGGGTCTGGGGTCTCCAATTGAGTCTGGGGTCCCCGAATTGGGTCTGGGGTCCCCATACGGATCCCATGCCCCCAAATTGGGTCTGGGGTCTCCAATTGAGTCCCATGATCCCAAATTGGGTCTGGGGTCTCCATATGGATCCCATGACCCCGAATTGGGTCCCCTCCCCACTTGAGTCCTCTGCCCCCCTTGGGTCCCCCATGCAGGGATCTGGTGCCCCCTGGTGCCCTTCAGGTCTGGGGTCCCCACTTGGATCCCATGATCCCAAATTGGGTCTGGGGTCTCCAATTGAGTCTGGGGTCCCATTCCAGGGGTCTGGGTCCCCAGGATCCCATCCCTGAATTCCAGGCATTCTCCAATTGAGTCTGGTGCCCCCATTGGTCAGGGGTCTCCCTAAAATTCCCCCCTTGGGTCTGGGGTCTCCAATTGAGTCCCATGCCCCCGAATTGGGTCCCGGCCTGATTTTGGTGCCCGCTGCAGGGAATTCCCCCGCCGCAGCTCCGCTGGGGCCCCCAGGGCTGCGGGCCTCCCCGCCCGCCCCGGCGCCTCTGTGTCTGGGGTGGCCGGCCTGCAGGGGCCCCTCCCCTCCACCCCTGCGCGGCGACCCCTCCCCAATAAAAAATCGGAATTGTTTTTGAGGTGTTTTAGTGATTTTTTTGGTGATTTTTGCCCATTTTTTGGTGATCCCAATTTTTGGGGAAGATTTGGGGTTTTTTAAGCGTTTTCACCTTTTTGGGGTTTTTCCCCAATTTTAGGGTTTTTGTGGGCTCTTGGGGAGATTTTGGTAAGGATTTGAGGGGTTTTTTTTTGTGGTTTTTCAAAAGGATTTGGGGAGGTTTGAGAGATTTGGGCTCTTTTGGGGTTTTCAAGGTTTTCTTGAGAGGGTTTTAGGGGGTTTTTGGGAGGATCAGGGGAGGTTTTGGGTGGATTTTGGGGTGGATTTTGGGTGGATTTTGGGGAGGTTTTGGGTGGATTTTGGGTGGATTTCCCATTTTGGGGTTTGGTTGGATTTTAGGGGTTTTGGGTGGATTTTGGGGAGGGTTTTGGGGTGGATTTTAGGGGATTTGGGGGGAGGATTTGGGGTTTTTGGGGAGGTTTGGGTGGATTTTGGGAGGTTTTGGGTGGGTTTTTTTGGGTGGATTTTGGGAGGATTTGGGGTTTTTTGGGGGGAGGTTTTGGGTGGATTTTGGGAGGTTTCTTTTTTGGGTGGATTTTGGGGGTTTGGGGTTGGATTTTAGGGGAGGTTTGGGGTGGATTTTGGGGTTGGGGTGGATTTAGGGAGGTTTGGGGGGATTTTGGGAGGATTTGGGGTGGATTTTGGGGGAGTTTTGGGGTGGATTTTGGGGAGGTTTTGGGGTCCCTTGGGTAGATTTGGGTGGATTTTGGGAGGATTTTTGGAGGTTCAGGTGGATTTTTGGATTTTGGGAGGGATTTAGGGTTTTTGGGAGGGGTTGGGGAGGATTTGGGTGGATTTTTTGGGAGATTTTTGGGGTGGATTTTTTTGGTGGATTTTGGGAGGTTTGGGTGGATTTTGGGAGGTTTTGGGGTGGATTTTTGGGGATTTTGGGGTGATTTTGGGGAGGATTTGGGGTGGATTTTGGGGAGGGTTTTGGATTTTAGGGAGGTTTTGGGTGGATTTTGGAGGTTTTAGGGTTGGATTTTGGTTTTCCAGGTGGATTGGGGAGGTTTTGGGGTCTTTTGGGGCCCTTAGGGTGGATTTTGAGGAGGAGGTTTTGGGGTGGGATTTTGGGGAGGTTTTGGGGTGTGGATTTTGGGGAGGATTTTGGATTTTGGTTTTTGGGGGGATTTTTGGTGGATTTTGGGGATGTTTGGGGTTTTAGGGTTTTGGGTGGGGATTTTGGATTTTGGGGGAGTTTTGGGAGGATTTGTGGTGGATTTTGGGGAGGATTTTGGGGAGGGTTGGGGTGGATTTTGGGGAGGTTTGGGTGGATTTTGGGGAGGATTTGGGTGGATTTTGGGGAGGATTTGGGGTGGATTTTGGGGAGGATTTGGGTGGATTTTTTGGTGGATTTTATGGGTTTTGGGGTGGATTTTGGGAGGATTTTGGGAGGATTTAGAATTGGATTTTAGGTTTTGGGGTGGATTTTGGGGCTTTTTTGGATTTTTTTTCTGTTTGGATTTTGGGGAGGTTTTGGGGTGGATTTTGGGGAGGATTTGGGTGGATTTTGGGGAGGATTTGGATGGATTTTGGGGAGGTTTTGGGTGGATTTTGGGGAGGATTTTTGGGTGGATTTTGGGGAGGTTTTGGGGTGGATTTTGGGGAGGATTTTGGGGAGGATTTGGGGTTTTTGGGGAGGTTTTGGGGTGGATTTTGGGGAGGTTTTGGGGTGGATTTTGGGAAGGATTTGGGTGGATTTTGGGGAGGATTTGGGTGGATTTTGGGGAGGATTTGGGTGGATTTTGGGAAGGATTTGGGGTGGATTTTGGAGGTTTAGGGGTTTTTTTTTGGGGGATTTTTATGGGTATTTTTTGGTTTTGCTGATTTTGGGAGGTTTTGGGGTGATTTTGGGGAGGTTTTGGGAATTGGATTTTGTGGGGGTTTTTAGTTTTTTGGGGAGGTTTAAAGGGGGTGGATTTGGGGTGGATTTTGGGGAGGTTTTGGGTGGATTTTGGGGAGGATTTGGGTGGATTTTAGGGAGGTTTTGGGTTGGATTTTTTTCTCGGGGTCTCTTTGGGATTTTTCGGAATTGTTTTGAGGTGTTTTAGTGATTTTTTTTGGTGATTTTTTTGGTGATTTTTTGATGATTTTTTGATGATTTTTTGTGGGAAATTTGGGGGTTTTTTAAGCGTTTTTGGGGGGTATTTGGGGTTATTTTCAGAGAGGATTTAGGGGTTTTTTGTGGGCTCTTGGGGAAATTTTGGTAAGGATTTGGGAAGGTTTTGAGGGTTTTTTTGGTGTTTTTTCAAAAGGATTTGGGGAGGTTTGGGGGATTTGGGTTCTTTTGGGGTTTTCAAGGGGATTTTTTGAGAGGGTTTTAGGAGATTTTTTATTTTTTTGAGGGGATCAGGGAGGATTTGGGGTGGATTTTAGGGAGGTTTTGGGGTGGATTTTAGGGGGGTTTTGGGGAGGATTTGGGTGGATTTTGGGTGAATTTTGGGGATTTGGGGGGATTTTGGGGGAGCCCAGCAACGCCCAACTGGGGAGCTTTGGGCCCCCCCCCGCAATTTCTGTGGGCCCCCTGGCGGCGTGGCTTGGGGGGCCGCCGACCCCCCCATTAAAAATCAGATTTTGAGGTGTTTTTTTGATTTTTGGTGATTTTTGGTGATTTTTGGTGATTTTTGGTGATTTTTGGTGATTTTTTGGGGAAGATTTTTTAGAGGTTTTTGGTGATTTTCAGAGAGGATTTAGGGTTTTGGGGGCTTTGGGGATTTTTGGGAGGAAGGTTTGGGGGTTTTGGTGGTTTTTGAAAAGGATTTGGGGAGGTTTGGGGGATTTGGGCTCTTTTGGGGTTTTCAAGGGGATTTTTTGAGAGGGTTTTAGGGGATTTTTTATGGTTTTTTGAGGGGATCAGGGAGGATTTGGGGTGGATTTTGAAGAGGTTTTGGGTGGATTTTGGGGAGGTTTTGGGTGGATTTTGGGGAGGATTTGGGTGGATTTTAGGGAGGTTTTGGGTTGGATTTTGGGGCTCTTTGGGGACCCCTGACCCCCTCCCAATAAAAAATCAGGATGTTTTGGTGATTTTTTTGGTGATTTTTTGGTGATTTTTGATGATTTTTTGATGATTTTTTGTTTTTGGGGTTTTTGGGTTTTTTTATTTTTTGGGTTTTCAGAGGATTTAGGGGTTTTTTTGTGTTTTTTTGGGGCTCTTGGGGAGATTTTGGTAAGGAAAATTTGATGGTTTTGAAAGGGATTTTGGGGGGGCTCTTTTGGGGTTTTCAAGGGATTTTTGAGGAGGTTTTAGGGTTTTTATTTTTGGGGGGATTTTCAGGATTTGGGGTGGATTTTAGGGAGGTTTTGGGGAGGATTTGGGTGGATTTTGGGGAGGATTTGGGTGGATTTTAGGGAGGTTTTGGGGTGGATTTTGGGGAGGATTTGGGGTGGATTTTGGGGAGGTTTTGGGTGGATTTTGGGGAGGTTTGGGGTGGATTTTTTTGGGAGGGTTTGGGGATGGATTTTTAGGAGGGATTTGGGATTTGATTTTGGGGAGGATTTTGGGATTTTTGGAGGTTTGGGGGTGGATTTTGGGGGATTTGGGGTGGATTTTGGGGAGGTTTTGGTTTTTGGGGAGGTTTGGGGTGGATTTTGGGGGGATTTGGGGTGGATTTTGGGGAGGATTTGGGTGGATTTTGGGGAGGATTTGGGTGGATTTTTGGGGAGGTTTTGGGGTGGATTTTGGGGGATTTGGGGATGTTTGGGGTGGATTTTAAGGGAGGTTTTGGGGTTGGATTTTTGGGAAGGATTTTTGTGGATTTTGGGGAGGTTTTGGGATTTTGGGAGGATTTTTGGGGAGGATTTGGGTGGATTTTTTGGATTTTGGGGAGGATTTGGGTGGATTTTGGGGATGTTTTGGGTGGATTTTAGGGAGGATTTGGGTGGATTTTGGGGTGGATTTTGGGGGGATTTTGGGGAGGATTTGGGGTGGATTTTGGGAGGATTTTGGGGAGGGTTTTGGGGATTTTGGGGAGGTTTTGGGTGGATTTTGGGAGGTTTTGGGTGGATTTTGGGGAGGTTTTGGGTGGATTTTTTGGGAGGGATTTTTGGTGGATTTTGGGGGTTTTTGGTGGATTTTGGGGAGGTTTGGGTGGATTTTGGGGAGGTTTTGGGGAGGATTTTGGGATTTTTAGGGAGGTTTTTGGGGGTTTTGGGAGGGATTTTGGGGGATTTTGGGGAGGATTTGGGGATTTTGGGATTTTGGGGTGGATTTTGGGGGGGTTTTTGGGAGGATTTTGGGGGATTTTTTTGGGAGGGATTTGGGGAGGATTTGGGGTGGATTTGGGGAGGTTTTGGGGTGGATTTTGGGGGATTTTAGGATTTTTGGAGGTTTTGGGGTGGATTTTGGGGAGATTTTGGGGTGGATTTTGGGGGATTTGGGTTGGATTTTGGGATTTTGGATGGATTTTGGGGAGGTTTTGGGTGGATTTTGGGGAGGATTTTGGGTGGATTTTGGGGAGGTTTTGGGGTGGATTTTGGGGAGGATTTTGGGGAGGATTTGGGGGGATTTTGGGGGGATTTTGGGGGATTTTGGGGAGGTTTTGGGGTGGATTTTGGGAAGGATTTGGGGGATTTTGGGGGGGATTTGGGTGGATTTTGGGAGGATTTTGGTGGATTTTGGGGATTTGGGGGGATTTTGGGAGGTTTGGGGAGGATTTTGGGGTTTTGGGAAGATTTTGGGGGATTTTTATTTGGTTTTGGGATTTTGGGGGTTTTTTTTTTGGGGAGGTTTTTTGGATTTGATTTTTGGGGAGAGATTTTTATGGGTATTTTGTTGGTTTTTGCTGATATTTGGGGAGGTTTTGGGGTGGATTTTGGGTGGATTTGGGGTGGATTTTGGGGAGGTTTTGGGTGGATTTTGGGGAGGATTTGGGTGGATTTTAGGGAGGTTTTGGGTGGATTTTGGGTCTCTCGGATGGTCTCTGCAACCCCTTCCTTTCCCAATAAAAATTTGAATTGTTTTGGGGTTTTTTGGTGATTTTTTGGTGATTTTTTGGTGATTTTTTGGTGATTTTTTGGTGATTTTTTGGTGATTTTTTGGTGATTTTTTGATTTTTTGGTGATTTTTGGGGGATTTGGGGTTTTAAGGTTTTGGGGGTTTTTGGTTTTTTTCAGGGGGGTTTAGGGGTTTTGTGGTTTTGGGGGCTCTTGGGGAGATTTTGGTAAGGATTTTGGATGGTTTTTGAAGGGATCTGGGGAGGTTTGGGGGATTTGGGCTCTTTTGGGGTTTTTTGGGGGGTTTTGGGGGTTTTTAGGGGGTTTTATGGTTTTTTTGGGGATCAGGGAGGTTTGGGGGGATTTTGGGGAGGTTTTGGGTGGATTTTAGGGAGGATTTGGGGTGGATTTTGGGGAGGTTTTGGGATGGATTTGGGGAGGTTTGGGGTGGATTTTGGGGAGATTTGGGGTGGATTTTGGGGAGGTTTGGGGTGGATTTTGGGGAGGTTTTGGGTGGATTTTGGGGAGGATTTGGGGTGGATTTTGGGGAGGTTTTGGGGTGGATTTTGGGATTTTTTGTGGATTTTGGGGGTTTTGGGTGGATTTTGGGGGATTTATGGATTTTTGGGGGTTTTTGGTGGTTTTTGGAGGTTTTTGGGGAGGATTTTGGGAGGGATTTTGGGGGATTTTGGGGGGTTTTGGGGTGGATTTTGGGAGGGGGAGGATTTTGGGGTTTTGGGATTTATTTTGGGGGATTTGGGGTGGATTTTGGGCGGGTTTTGGGGTGGATTTTGGGGATTTTTGGGGATTTTTGGGGAGGATTTGGGGGATTTTAGGGGGTTTGGGGGATTTTGGGGAGGATTTGGGTGGATTTTTTGGGAGGATTTGTGGAGGATTTTGGGGGAGGATTTGGTGGGATTTTGGGGGATTTGGGGGGATTTTGGGGTGGATTTAAGGGTGGATTTTGGGGATTTTGGGGTGGATTTTGGGGATTTAGGCTTGGATTTGGGGTGGATTTAGGGGGTTTTGGGGGATTTTGGGGAGATTTGGGTGGATTTTGGGGAGGATTTGGGTGGATTTTAGGAGGATTTGGGGGGATTTGGGTAGATTTTTGGGGAGGATTTGGGTGGATTTTGGGGAGGTTTTGGGTGGATTTTGGGAGGTTTTTTCCCAGGGTGGATTTTAGGGAGGGGGTGGATTTTGGGGAGGATTTGGGGTGGATTTTGGGGTGGATTTTAGGGAGGTTTTGGGGTGGATTTTGGTGAGGATTTGGGTGGATTTTGGGGAGGATTTAGGTGGATTTTGGGGAGGATTTTTTTGGGGAGGTTTGGGGTGGATTTTGGGGAGGTTTGGGTGGATTTTGTGGGGTTTTTGGGGAGAGATTTTTATGGGTATTTTGTTGGTTTTTGCTGATATTTGGGGAGGTTTTTGGGTGGATTTTGGGAGGGATTTTGGGGGGATTTGGGGATTTTGGGGTGGACTTTGGGTGGAGTTTGGGAGGATTTAGGGGTGGATCTTGGGGGATTTGGGGTGGATTTTGGGAGGTTTTTTGGGGTGGATTTTGGGGTTTTGGGGTGGATTTTGGGGAGGATTTGGGTGGATTTTGGGGAGGATTTGGGGTGGATTTTGGCGGGATTAGGGTGGATTTTGGGGAGGATTTGGGGGGGATTTTGGGGTGGATTTTGGGCAGGTTTTGGGTGGATTTTGGGCAGGTTTTGGGTGGATTTTGGGGAGGTTTGGCGTGGATTTTAGGGAGGTTTTTTGGGGTGGATTTGGGGTTTTTGGGTGGATTTTGGGGAGGTTTGGGGTGGATTTTGGGGGATTTTGGCGGGATTAGGTTGGATTTTAGGGAGATTTTGGGGAGGAGTTTTGGGGGGATTTTTTGGGGATTTTGGGTGGATTTTGGGGAGGATTTGGGGTGGATTTTGGGGAGGTTTTGGGTGGATTTTGGGTGGATTTGGGTGGATTTTGGGGGAGATTTGGGGTCCCCTTTGGGGCTCTCGGCGTCTGTGCCAGGGTCTCCTTTCCCCTCCCCCACGGTTCCTGCCCTTTCCCCCGCCCCCTTCCCTCACGGTTCCCTGCCCTTTCATTGGGGTTCCCCTTTTCCCCTCACGGTTCCTGCCCTTTCCTGCCCCTTTCCCCTCACGGTTCCCTGGCCCCCTGGGTTCCCTTTTTCATTCCCCCCTTCCCAACCCCCCTTACTGGCCACGCCCTCCTCATACATAAACATCCATTCTCTGACCACGCCCCCTCCCTGTCTGAGCTCCGCCCATCTCCTGGCGCCTTCCCTTTGGCGCATGCGCAGCCCACCCGGAAGTGGCTCCCCTGGGCGCCGCCATCTTTGCTCCCGGTCCCTCGGCCCGGCTCCAGCATGTCCGAGACCTACGGTGCGGCTATAGGGGATCCATAGGGGATCCATAGGGGACCTGAGGGCACAAATCTTTCAGGGGTCCGGGGGTGGTTCTGGGGGGTCTATAGGGGTTTGGGGGGGTCTATAGGGGTGGGGTGTTTCTAGAGGAGGTCTGGGGGTGCCTACAGGGGGTTTCGGGGGGTCTGTAGGGGCTCTGGGGGGGATCTATAGGGGATCTATAGGGGTCTGGGGGGTTAGAGAGGGTCTGGGGGTCTCTATAGGGGATTGGAGGGTCTGGAGGGGATTTGGGGGTGTCTGGAGGGGGTTTGGGGGTGTCCAGAGGGGATTTGGGGGCTCTTGGGGGTCCCTATAGGGGATCTATAGGGGATCCATAGGGGATCTATAGGGGATCTGTGGCGGCATGGGGAGTTTGGGGGGCGTCTATAGGAGGTTTATGGGGGGCTCTGGGGGATCCATAGGGGATCTATAGGGGATCTATAAGGGCCTGGGGGGGCTATAGAGGGTCCCAGGGGGTCTGGCGGTCCCTATAGGGGGTCTGGGGGGGTCCTGGGGATTTTGGGGGGTCCTATAGGGGATCCATAGGGGATCTATAGGGGATCTGTGGCAGCATGGGGGGTTTGGGGGGGGGTCTATAGGGGATTTATGGGGGGCTCTGGGGGATCCATAGGGGATCTATAGGGGATCTATAGGGGCCTGGGGGGTTATAGAGGGTCCCAGGGGGGTCTGGGGGTCCCTATAGGGGTTTGGGGGGTCCCTATAGGTTTTGGGGGTCTCTTGGGGTCCCTATAGGGGGGATTATAGGGGCCTCGGAGGGGGGGGGGTCTAGGGGTCCCAGGGGGTCTGGGGTGGGCTATGGGGGATTTGAGGGGATCTATAGGGGATCTATAGGGATTGGGGGGGTCTAGAGGGGATTTAGGGGTCTCTATAGGGGATTTTGTCCAGGGGGTTTGGGGGTTCTATAGGGATCTATAGGGATTGGGGGGTCTAGAGGGATTGGGGGTCTCTATAGGGGATTGGGGGGTTCCAGGGGGATTTGGGGGCTATATAGGGATCTATGGGGGTCTATAGGGATTGGGAGGGGTCTATAGGGGGAAATTTGGGGTCTCTATAGGGATTGGGGGGGTCTATAGGGATCTATAGGGATTGGGGGGGGTCTAGAGGGGATTTAGGGGTCTCTATAGGGGATTGGGGGGGTCTATAGGGGATCTATAGGGGATTAGGGGGGTCTAGAGGGGATTTAGGGGTCTCTATAGGGGATGGGGGGGGTCTATAGGGGATCTATAGGTGATCTATAGGGATTGAGGGCGGTCTATAGGGGATTTAGGGGTCTCTATAGGGGATTGGGGGGGTCTATAGGGGGTCTATGGGGTCTCTATAGGGGATTGGGGGGGTCTATAGGGGATTTAGGGGTCTCTAGAGGGGTCTGGGGGTGTCTGTAGGGGATTTAGGGGTCTCTATAGGGGATCTCTGTCTGGATGGGGGGTCTGGGGGTGTCTATAGGGACCATAGGGTCTCTAGAGGGTCTATTTTGTCCCAAGGATTTGGGGGTCTCTGGGGGTCCCTATAGGGGATCTATAGGGGATCTGTGGCAGCGTGTGGGGTCTGGAGGGGATTGGGGGTGTCTGGGGGAGGTCTATAGGGGATCTATAGGGGATCTATAGGGGTCTGGGGAGGTTTTAGAAGGTCCAGGGGTCTGGGGGTCTCTCATAGGGGGTTTGGGGCTCTAAAAGGGGGGATTTTGGGGGTCTTAGGGGGTCGGGGGGGTCTGTAGGGGATTTGGGGGATTCCTGGGGTCCCTATAGGGGATCTGTGGTGGCAGGGGTGGGGGTTGGGGGTCTCTATAGGGGATTTAGGGGTCTCTATGGGGTCTGGGGGTGTCCCGAGGGGGGGGGGGCTTGGGGATCCCTAGGGATTTTATTTAGGGTTTTGTCTGGATGGGGGTTTGGGGTTTATTGGGGATCTTAAAGGGGATTTGGGGGGCCTATAAGGGTTTTGGGGGGTTTAAAGGGGATCTTTAGGGGATTTTAAGGGTCTGGGGGGGGCTATAGAGGGTCCGAGTGGGTTTGGGGTGTTTGGGAACCCCTATAGGGGATTTAGGGGTGTCTATAGGGGATCTGAAGGGCTCTGGGGGTTTTAATAGAGGATCCATAGGGGACCTTTTTAAAAACCTATTTGAGGGTCCAGGTGGGTCTGGGGTCCTTTAGGGGTTTGGGGGTTTTGGGGGTTTTGGGTTTAAAGGGGATTTTGGAGGGTTTATAGGGGTTTGGGGGTTTAAAGGGGATTTTTGGGGGTTTGGGGGGGCTCCCTAAAGGGATTTTAGGGTTTATAGGGGTTTTAGGGGTCCTTATAGGAGATTTTAGGGATTTTCGGGGGGTTTTAAAGGGGATTTATAGGGGATTTTGGGGTCTATAGGGGTTTGGGGGTCCCTATAGGGATTTTAGGGATCTTTAAATAGGGGATTGGGGAGGGGGTCTAGGGGGTTTTACCCCTATGGGGATTTTAGGGGGTTGGGGGTCCCTAAGGGGGATTTTGGGGTTTTATAGGGGTTTGGGGTTTTAAAGGGGATTGGGGGGGTCTGGGGTCTTTAGGGGATTGGGGGGCTTTAGGGGTCCCGGGTTTATAGGGATTTAGGGGTTTCCAGAGGGATCTTTGGGGCTTCAAAGGATCCATAGGGGCTCTATGGGGGATTTAAAGGGATCTTTGGGGGATTTATAGGGCATCCATAGGGGCTTTATAGGGATCCATTTGGGGTTTCTATGGGGGATCCATGGGATTTAGGGCATCCATTTTCTATAGGGGATCCAAAGGGCACCCATTTGGGGGATTTAATCCATAGGGAATCTATGGGGTCTTGGGGATCCATAGGGGATCCATTTTATCTATGGGGGGGATTTCAAAGGGAACCATAGGGGCTCTATAGGGGATCCATAGGTAATCTATGGGGGATCTATAGGGGATCCATAGGGCACCCATAGGGGATCTATAGGGGATCCATAGGGCACCCATAGGGGATCTGTAGGGGATCCATAGGGAATTTTGGGGATTTAAAAGGGATCCATTTCCATACCCTTTGGGATTTAAAAATCCATGGGGGAACCATAGGGGCTTTATGGGGATCCATAGGGAATTTTGGGGTTTTAATAGGGGATTTTAGGGTTTATGGGGATCCATAGGGGCTTTAGGGGGATCCAAAGGAATCTATGGGGGATCCATAGGGGCTCTATAGGAGATCCATAGGGGATCCATAGGGGATGCATGGGGGATCCATAGGGCATCCATTGGGAATCTGTAGGGGATCCATAGGGGATCTATGGGGGATCCATAGGGAATCTATGGGGGATCCATAGGGGATCCATAGGGGATCTATAGGGGATCCATAGGGAATCTATGGGGATCCATTTTCAAAGGCTCTTGGGGATTTTAGGGAATCTATGGGGATTCATAGGGGCTCTTGGGGGATCCATAGGGAATTTTGGGGGATCCAAAAGGAATTTTAGGGATTTAAAGGGATCCATGGGGATTTTCATGGGGGATTTTAGGGCATTTTTGGGAATTTGGGGGATTTTGAGGGGATTTTTGGGGGATTTAAAGGGAATTTTCCATAGGGGATTAAAGGGGATTTTAGGGGTTTTAAAGGGAATTTTGGGGGGATAAAGGGGATTATGGGGGGATCCAAGAGGATCCATAGGGCATCCATGGGGGAATTTGGGGGATTTTAAAGGAGTTTTGGGTTTTAAAAATTTTGGGGTTTTTAAAGGGAATTTTGGGGTTTTCAAGGGAATTTTGGGGTTTTCAAGGGAATTTTGGGGTTTTAAAAGGGATTTTGGGGTTTAAAGGGAATTTTGGGGTTTTAAATGGAATTTTGGGGTTTTCAAAGGAATTTTGGGATTTTAAAGGGAATTTTGGGGTTTTCAAGGGAATTTTGGGGTTTTAAAGGGAATTTTGGGGTTTTTAAAGAGAATTTTGGGGTTTAAAGGGAATTTTGGGGTTTTAAAGGGAATTTTGGGGTTTTTAATGGGAATTTTGGGGTTTTAATGGGAATTTTGGGATTTTTAAAGGGAATTTTGGGATTTTAAAGGGAATTTTGGGGATTTAAAAGGAATTTTGGGTTTTGAAAAATTTTGGGGTTTAAAATTCCCATTTTAGGTTTTAAAGAATTTTGGGGTTTTTAAAGGGAATTTTGGGATTTTAAAGGGAATTTTGGGGTTTTAAAAATTTTGGGGTTTTTAAATTGGAAATTTTGGGGTTTTAAAAGAATTTTGGGGTTTTTAAAGGAACCTTTGGGGTTTTAAAGGGATTTTAGGGGTTTTTAAAAATTTTGGGGTTTTAAAAAAATTTTAGGGTTTTTTTAAGGGAATTTTAGGGTTTTAAAGGAATTTTGGGGTTTTAAAAGGAATTTTAGGAAAATTTTCAAATTTTTGGGGTTTAAAAATTTTGGGGTTTTAAAAGGGAATTTTGGGGTTTTCAAAATTTTAGGGGTTTTAAAAGGGAATTTTGGGGTTTTAAAAATTTTTTGGGATTTTGAAGGGAATTATGGGGTTTTAAAAAAGGATTTTAGGATTTTTAAAAGGGGGTTTTAGGGTTTTTAAAGAATTTTTGGGGTTTTAAAGGAATTTTGGGGTTTCAAAATTTTGGGGTTTTGAAGGGAATTTTGGGGTTTTAAAAGAATTTTGGGATTTTAAAGGGAATTTTGGGGTTTTAAAGGGAATTTTGGGGATTTTAAAGGGAATTTTGGGGTTTTTAAGGAATTTTGGGGGTTTTCAAAAGGAATTTTTGGGTTTTAAAATTTTTGGGATTTTAAAATTTTTGGGGTTTTAAAAGGAATTTTGGGTTTTAAAGGGAATTTTGGGGTTTTAAAGGGAATTTTGGGGTTTTTAAAGGGAATTTTGGGGTTTTAAAGGGGAATTTTGGGATTTTTAAAGGGAATTTTGGGATTTTAAAGGGAATTTTGGGTTTTAAAAGAATTTTGGGGTTTTCAAGGGAATTTTGGGGTTTTAAAGGAATTTTTGGATTTTCAAGGGAATTTTGGGGTTTTCAAGGGAATTTTGGGGTTTTCAAGGGAATTTTGGGATTTTAAAGGGAATTTTGGGGTTTTCAAGGGAATTTTGGGGTTTTTCCCAGATTTCCTGTTCAAGTTCTGGTGATTTGGCGCCCGGCATTTTTGAAGTCTTTTTACCCACTTCATCGATTTTCAAGTGTAGGCAATGGGAGTTCCGGAACTTTCCGGCCATTTCGGGAATGCTGGGGGGGGCAGGGAATATTTGGAATTTTTGGGATTTTTTGGGATTTTTTGGGGAATTTTTTGGCTTTTTTTGGGCTTTTTTTGGAATTTTTTAGGGATTTTTAGGGATTTTTTTGGATTTTTTTTTTTTGCAATTTTTTGGGGATTTTTTTTTATTTTTTTGGCTTTTTTTGGGCTTTTTTTTGGATTTTTTTAGGTATTTTTAGGGATTTTTTGGGCTTTTTTTTTGCAATTTTTTAGGTATTTTTGGGAATTTTTTGGATTTTTTTGGGCTTTTTAAAAAATTTTTTAGGGATTTTTAGGGATATTTTTTGGATTTTTTTGAGGTTTTTTTTTTTTAATTTTTTAGGGATTTATTTGGATTTTTTTGGGTTTTTTTTTTAATTTTGTAGGTATGTTTGGGAATTTTTTTTGATTTTTTGGGGGCTTTTGGAATTTTTTGGATTTTTGGGATTTTTGGGATTTTTTGGATTTTTTGCAATTTTTTTTTGTTTTAGGGATTTTTTTTGATTTTTTGGGCTTTTTTTTGCAATTTTTTAGGTATTTTTAGGGATTTTTTTGGATTTTTTGGGGGTTTTTTTTGCAATTTTTTAGGGACTTTTAGGGATTTTATTTTTTAATTTTTTTGCCTTTTTTTGGAATTTTTTAGGGAGTTTTTGATGTTTTGGGTTTTTGATTTTTTTCCCATTTTTTTTTTTGGAAATTTTAGAGGATTTTTTTAGATTTTTTTGAATTTTAGGGATTTTTTTTTCATTTTTTCCATTTTGGGGGATTTTTTTTTCCCATTTTTTGGGACTTTTTTGAATTTTGGGGGGATTTTAGAATTTTAGGATTTTTTTGGGGATTTTTTTTTTTGGCCATTTTTGGGGATTTTTTAATTTTTCCCATTTTGGGTGAATTTTTGGGGAATTTTTGAGAATTTTTTGGATTTTTTTTTTTTTCCCAATTTTGGGCATTTTTAGGAATTTTTCCCATTTTTGGGGTCTTTCAAGGTTTTATTTTATTTTATTTTATTTCATTTTGGGGCCATTTTGTGTCATTTTGGGGCCATTTCTGGTCTCTTTTTCCCATTTTCCCCCCATTCCCGCTTCCCTCCATGCCCTCTCTCCATCCCAAGGAATTCCCAATTCTTTTTTCCCATTTTTCCCATTTTTCCCATTTTTCCCCATTTTTCCCATTTTCCCCATTTTTCCCATTTTTCCCCCATTTTTCCCCATTTTTCCCCCATTTTTCCCCATTTTTTCCCATTTTTCCCAAATTTTTCCCATTTTTTCCCATTTTTCCCCATTTTCCCCATTTTTCCCCATTTTCCCCATTTTTCCCCATTTTCCCCATTTTCCCCATTTTCCCCCATTTTTTCCCATTTTTTCCCATTTTTTCCCATTTTTCCCCATTTTTTTACATTTTCCAAACTTCCCCATTTTTTCCATGCTTCTCCCATCCCAAGGAATTCCCCATTTCCCCATTTTCCATTTTTCCATTTTTCCCATTTTTCCCCATTTTCCCATTTTTGGTTTTCCCCATTTTCCCCCATTTTCCCCCATTTTCCCCATTTTTCCCCATTTTCCCCCATTTTTTCCCCCCATTTCCCATTTTCCCCATTTTTTCCCCATTTCCCCATTTTCCCCATTTTTCCCCATTTTTTCCCCATTTTTCCCCATTTTTCCCCATTTTTTCCCCATTTTTCCCCATTTTTCCCCATTTTTCCCCATTTTCCCCCCATTCCCCCTTCCCTCCATGCCCTTTCTCCATCCCCTGGAATTCCCAATTCTTTTTTCCCATTTTTTCCCATTTTTCCCCATTTTTCCCCATTTTTCCCATTTTTTCCCATTTTTCCCATTTTTCCCCATTTTTCCCCATTTTTTCCCCATTTTCCCCATTTTTTTTTCCCCATTTTTCCCCATTTTTTTTTTCCCCATTTTCCCATTTTTCCCCCATTTTTCCCCATTTTCCCCATTTTTCCCCCATTTTCCCCATTTTTCCCCATTTTTTCCCATTTTTCCCCATTTTCCCCATTTTTCCCCATTTTTTCCCATTTTTCCCCATTTTTTTCCCATTTTCCCCATTTTTCCCCATTTTCCCCATTTTTTTCCCCATTTTTCCCCATTTTTTTCCCATTTTTTTCCATTTTTTTCCCATTTTCCCCATTTTTTCCCCATTTTCCCCATTTTCCCCATTTTCCCCATTTTCCCCATTTTTCCCATTTTTCCATTTTTCCCATTTTTCCCATTTTTTCCCCATTTTTCCCATTTTCCCCATTTTTTTTTCCCCATTTTTCCCCATTTTCCCATTTTTTTCCCCATTTTTCCCCATTTTCCCCCATTTTTCCCCATTTTTTCCCCATTTTTCCCCATTTTTTCCCATTTTTCCCCATTTTTTCACCGTTTTTTCCCGTTTTTTCCCCATTTTCCCAGTCAAGCAGGATTCCAACCACACCATCCCCGATTTCGGCCATTTCCATTCCATTTGAAGCTGCAGATTGGGACACCCCAAATTTTCAGGTCTTGCATTTCCCCCAAATTTCCCCACTTTTCCTTCCTTTTCCCGAATTTTCCCCATTTTCCCCATTTTTCCCAATTTTTCCCAATTTTTTCCCAATTTTTTCCCATTTTTCCCATTTTTTCCCATTTTTTCCCAATTTTTTCAGATTTTTTCCCATTTTTTCCCCATTTTTTTCCCATTTTTTCCCATTTTTTTTCCATTTTTTCCCAATTTTTTCAGATTTTTTTCCCATTTTTTTCCCAATTTTTTCAGATTTTTTTCCCATTTTTTCCCAATTTTTCCCAATTTTTCCCTCATTTTTCCCCATTTTTTCATCATTTCCCTTTTCCTATTTTCCTTCATTTTTCCCTGGGTTTTCCCCATTTTTCCTCATTTTTCCTTATTTTCCCTGATTTTTCATGATTTTCCCCACTTTCTTCCCACTTTCCCCATTTTTTGGCTTTTTTCCTTTTTTTCCCATTTTTCCCCATTTTTTCCCCATTTTTTTCCCAATTTTTTCCAGATTTTTTCCCATTTTTTCCCAATTTTTTCCCAATTTTTTCCCAATTTTTCGAGATTTTTCCCCATTGTTTTTCCCAATTTTTTCCCAATTTTTCCCAATTTTTCCCAATTTTTTCCCAATTTTTTCCCTTTTTTCCCCATTTTTCCCCCATTTTTTTCCCATTATTTCCCCATTTTTTCCCCATTTTTTCCCCAATTTTTTCCCTATTTTTTCCCAATTTTTTCCCATTTTTTCCCATTTTTTTCCCTTTTTTTTCCCAATTTTTCCCAATTTTTCCCCATTTTTTCCCTTTTTTTTCCCAATTTTTTCCCAATTTTTCCCAATTTTTCCCCATTTTTTTCCCAATTTTTTCCCAAATTTTTCCCATTTTTTCCCATTTTTTTCCCATTTTTTCCCATTTTTTTCCCATTTTTTCCAATTTTTTCCCATTTTTTTCCCAATTTTTTCCCATTTTTCCCCAATTTTTTCCCAATTTTTTTCCCAATTTTTTCCAATTTTTTCCAATTTTCCCCAATTTTTTCCCAATTTTTTCCCATTTTTTCCCTTTTTTCCCATTTTTTCCCAATTTTTCCCATTTTTTTTTCCTTTTTTTTTTTCCATTTTTTTTCAATTTTTTTTTTTTTTTTTCCCATTTTTCCCATTTTTTTTCCATTTTTTCCCAAATTTTCCATATTTTTTTCCTTTTTTTTTCCCATTTTTTCCGCTTTTTTTTTCCCATTTTTTCCCTTTTTTTCCATTTTTCCCAATTTTTCCCAATTTTTTTCCCAATTTTTCCCATTTTTTCCCAAATTTTTTTTCCAATTTTTTCCCATTTTTTCCCATTTTTTCCAATTTTTTCCCAATTTTTTTTCCCATTTTTTTTTTCCATTTTTTCCCAATTTTTCCCCATTTTTCCCATTTTTCCCAATTTTTTTCCCATTTTTTCCCATTTTCCCCAATTTTTTTCCCAATTTTTTCCCAATTTTTTCCATTTTTTCCCATTTTTTCCCAATTTTTTCCCAATTTTTCCCCATTTTTTCCCAATTTTTTCCCAATTTTTCCCCAATTTTTTTCCCATTTTTTTCCCAATTTTTTCCCTTTTTTTCCCAAATTTTTCCCATTTTTTTCCCATTTTTTTCCCATTTTTTTCCCAATTTTTTCCCAATTTTTCCCCATTTTTTCCCCATTTTTCCCATTTTTCCCCATTTTTCCCATTTTTTCCCATTTTTTTCCCCATTTTTCCCCATTTTTTCGCATTTTTTTCCCAGTTTTTCCCAATTTTTTCCCTTTTTTTTCCCATTTTTTCCCATATTCTCCCAATTTTCCCCATTTTCCATTTTTCCCAATTTTTCCCCATTTTCCCATTTTCCCATTTTCCCCCATTTTCCCCAATTTTCTCCCAATTTTTCCCAAATTTTTCCCATTTTTCCTCAATTTTTTTTCCAATTTTTTCCCATTTTTCCCAATTTTTTTTCCCATTTTTTTCATTTTTTTTTTTTTTTTCCATTTTTTTTCCCAATTTTTCCCCACTTTATTCCCATTTTTCCCAATTTTTTCCCAATTTTTTCCCATTTTTTCCCATTTTTTCCCAATTTTTTCCCAAATTTTCCCAATTTTTTCCCAATTTTTCCAATTTTTTCCCAATTTTTCCCAATTTTTCCCAATTTTTTTCCCAATTTTTTCCCATTTTTCCCATTTTTTTCCCAATTTTTTCCCATTTTTTTCCCAATTTTTTCCCATTTTTTCCCCATTTTTTCCCAATTTTTTCCCAATTTTTCCCCCAAATTTTTCCCATTTTTTCCCAAATTTTTCCCAATTTTTTCCCAATTTTTTCCCATTTTTTTCCCAAATTTTTCCCATTTTTCCCAATTTTCCCCAATTTTTCTGAAATTTTCCCCGATTTCCCCAATTTTTCCCAATTTTCCCCAATTTTTCTGGAATTTTTTTCCCAATTTTCCCGTTTTCCCCCGTTATTCCCAGGTCGGTCACGCGCAGTTATTACCGAGGGGCCGCGGGGGCGCTGCTCGTCTATGACATCACCAGGTGAGGCTGTGACATCATCAGCGGGGGCCGGGTGACGTCACCGGGCCCGGCCGTGATGTCATCGGGCGGGGCTATGACGTCACGGAATGGGTGGATGACGTCACAGTGTCGGGCGATGACGTCATTGGTTGGAGCGAGACGTCATCATTGTGAGTGGGTGATGTCACCAGGCGGGTCGATGACATCATCAATGGGTGTGTGATGTCATTGGGTGGGCGGATGACGTCACCGGGTGACGCTATGACATCATAAATACGTGTGTGACGTCATCATTTGGGGTATGACATCACCAGCCTTGACTGTGACATCACTGGGGGTCCAATGATTCGCCAAGCAAGTCTATGACATCATCGCGTGAATTGATGACATCATCACATTAATTGATGACATCATCATGCTCATTTATTAGATCTGCATGTAAATTTAATTTTTTTTTGCTCTTTTTCACTGTTTTTCTCATTTTTCCTGTTTTTGCCGTTTTTCGCCCCAAACCCGGCCGCGAGCCGTCCAACACCCTGCTCTGATGGCTGTGACGTCATTGTGTAAATTGATGACGTCACTTTGTGACTGTATGACATCATTGTGTGCTTTAGTGCATTTTTGGGGCATTTTTTCCCATTTTTTTCCTTTTTTCTCCTATCTTTTTTCCTGTTTTGCCATTTTTCACCCCAAACCCAGAAGTGAGACGTACAGCACAGTGGCGCAGTGGCTCTGACATCATTGTGTAAATTGATGACATCACCATGTTCAATTATGACATCACCATGTGAATTTCTTGGATTTTTTGGGCCGTTTTTTCCTATTTTTTCACTTTTTTCTCCCGTTTTTTCCCATTTTTGCCGTTTTTCACCCCAATTCCAGCCGCGAGACATCCAACTCACTGACCCATGAGTTATGACATCACAATGTTCATTTATGACGTCACCACGTGAATTTATTGTATTTTGGGGCTGTTTTTTCCCATTTTTTCACTTTTTCTCCCGTTTTTTCCCGTTTTTGCCGTTTTTGGCCCCAATTCCCAGCCGCGAGACTCCCAACTCACTGACCCATTGGCTGTGACGTCATCCTGTGCGTTTATGACGTCATTGTGTGAATGTATGACATCGCTATGTGCATTTCTTGTATTTTTGGGCCGTTTTTTCCCATTTTTTCACTTTTTTCTCCCGTTTTTTCCCGTTTTTGCCATTTTTCACCCCAATTCCAGCCGCGAGACATCCAACACACTGACCCGCTGACTATGACATCACCATGTGAATGTATGACATCACCATGTGAATGTATGACATCACCATGTCAATTTATTTTATTTTTGAGCCGTTTTTTCCCAATTTTTCACTTTTTTCTCCCATTTTTTCCCATTTTTTCACTTTTTTCTCCCGTTTTTTCCCGTTTTTGCCTTTTTTCGCCCCAATTCCCAGCCGCGAGACGTACAACGCGCTGGCGCAGTGCTTGAGTGTGACATCACCATGTGAATTTATGACATCACCGGGTCAATTTACATTTTTTCCAATTTTTCTTTAATTTTAGTGCCGTTTTTTCCCATTTTTTCACTTTTTTCTCCCGTTTTTTCCCATTTTTGCCATTTTTCACCCCAAATCCATCCGCGAGACATCCACCACACTGACCCATTGGCTGTGACGTCATCCTGTGCATTTATGACGTCATTGTGTGAATGTATGACATCGCTATGTGCATTTCTTGTATTTTTGGGCCGTTTTTTCCCATTTTTTCACTTTTTTCTCCCATTTTTTCCCGTTTTTGCCGTTTTTGGCCCCAATTCCAGCCGCGAGACATCCAAACATCTGACCCATCGGCTATGACATCATCCTGTGCATTTATGACATCACCATGTGAATTTACTGGATTTTGGGGCCGTTTTTTCCCATTTTTTCACTTTTTTCTCCCGTTTTTTCCCGTTTTTGCCGTTTTTCACCCCAATTCCCAGCCGCGAGACATCCAACACACTGACCCGCTGACTATGACATCACCATGTGAATGTATGACATCACCATGTACAATTTTCCAATTTTTTTTTAATTTTAGTGCAAACCCATTTTTCACTTTTTCTCCTGCTTTTTTTCCCATTTTGCCATTTTTCACCCCAAATTTTTTGGCTGTGACGTCATCCTGTGCATTTATGACATCACAATGTTCATTTATGACATCACCATGTGAATTTCTTGTATTTTTCCCGTCCAATTTTTTTTTTCCTCCCCAAAATTCCTGTTTTTGCCCCACCCCAATTCCCAGCTGCGATACATCCAACACACTGACCTGCTGACTATGACATCACCATGTGAATGTATGACGTCACCATGTGAATGTATGACATCACCATGTGAATTTCTTGTATTTTTGGGCCGTTTTTTCCCATTTTTTCACTTTTTTCTCCCGTTTTTCCCGTTTTTGCCGTTTTTCACCCCAAATCCATCCGCGAGATGTCCGACACGGTGACGCAGTGCTTGAGTGTGACATCACCATGTGCATTGATGACATCACCGTGTCAATTTACATTTTTTCCAATTTTTCTTTAATTTTAGTGCCGCCCTCCCATTTTCACTTTTTTTTCCTGCTTTTTCCAAACCCCTTTTTCCCCACCCAGCCAGAGGTGGCGCAGTGGCTGACGGACGCGCGGACCCTGGCCAGCCCCAACATCGTCATCATCCTCTGCGGCAACAAGAAGGACCTGGAGGGCGAGAGGGAGGTGACCTTCCTGGAGGCCTCGAGATTCGCCCAGGAAAACGGTGTGAAAAACGGGGAAAATGGGAAAAACGGGGAAAAATGGGCAAAAATATGAAAAAACGGGAAAAAAAGGGGGGGAAATGGGGAAAAATGGGGGGAAAATGGGGAAAAATGGGGGGAAAATGGGGAAAATTGGGGGGGAAATGGGGTTTGGGGTCATGGGGAGGTGAGGTCCTGGAGGCCTCAAGATTTGCCCAGGGAAAAAATGGTGTGAAAATGGGAAAATAAAAAATGGGCGAAAAATTGGAAAAATGGGAAAAAACGGAAAAAAACGGGGAAAAATGGGAAAAATGGGGAAAAATGGGGGGAAATTGGGGGAAAAATGGGGGAAATGGGGTTTGGGGTCATGGGGAGGTGAGGTTCTGGAGGCCTCGAGATTTGTCCTGGAAAATGGTGTGAAAAATTGGGAAAAATGGGAAAAAAATGGGGGAAAATGGGAAAAAAATATGAAAAAAAAAAAAAAAAATGGGAAAAATGGGGGGAAAATGGGGAAAATGGGGAAAAATGGGGGAAAAATGGGGGGAAATGGGGTTTGGGGTCATGGGGAGGTGAGGTCCTGGAGGCCTCGAGATTTGCCCGGGAAAATGGGGTGAAAAATGGGGAAAATGGGAAAAAATGGGGAAAATGGGAAAATATGAAAAAACAGAAAAATGGGAAAAATATGAAAAAAAAATGGGGAAAAATGGGAAAAAATGGGGGGGGGAAATGGGGTTTGGGGTCATGGGAGGTGAGGTCCTGGAGGCCTCGAGATTTGCCCGGGAAAATGGTGTGAAAAACGGGGAAAATGGGAAAAAATGGGGAAAAAATTGGGAAAAATGGGAAAAAATGGGAGAAAATGGGAAAAAATGGGGAAAAATGGGGGGAAAATGGGGAAAAATGGGGGGAAATGGGGTTTGGGGTCATGGGGAGGTGAGGTCCTGGAGGCTTCAAGATTTTGACCGGGAAAATGGTGTGAAAAATGGGGAAAACGGGAAAAAATGGGCGAAAAACGGGAAAAAATGGGAAAAACCGGAAAAAAACGGGGGAAAAATATGAAAAAATGGGGGGAAAATGGGGGGAAATGGGGAAAAATGGGGGGAAATGGGGTTTGGGCTCATGGGGAGGTGAGGTCCTGGAGGCCTCGAGATTTGCCCGGGAAAATGGTGTGAAAAACGGGGAAAATGGGAAAAAATGGGTGAAAATAGGAAAAAACGGGAAAAAATGGAAAAAAACGGGGGAAAAATATGAAAAAATTGAGGAAAAATGGGGGGAAATGGAGGGGAAATGGGGTTTGGGCTCATGGGGAGGTGAGGTCCTGGAGGCCTCAAGATTTGCCCGGGAAAATGGGGTGAAAAATGGGGAAAATGGGAAAAATGGGCAAAAAATGGGAAAAAATATGAAAAAACGGGAAAAAACGGGGGGAAAATGGGGAAAAATGGGGGGAAAATGGGGAAAAGTGGGGAAATGGGGTTTGGGGTCATGGGGAGGTGAGGTCCTGGAGGCCTCAAGATTTGCCCAGGAAAATGGTGTGAAAAATGGGGAAAATGGGAAAAAATGGGGAAAAATGGGAAAAATGGGAAAAATATTAAAAAAGGGAAAAAATGGGGAAAAATATGAAAAAATGGGGGGAAAATGGGGAAAATTGGGGGGAAATGGGGTTTGGGGTCATGGGGAGGTGAGGTCCTGGAGGCCTCGAGATTTGCCCGGGAAAATGGTGTGAAAAATGGGGAAAATGGGAAAAAATATTAAAAAACGGAAAAAAACGGGGGAAAAATATGAAAAAAATGAGGAAAATGGGGGAAATGGGGTTTGGGGTGGGGAGGTGAGGTTCTGAGGCCTCCCAGATTTCGGCCCAGGAAAAATTGTGAAAAAATGGGGAAATGGGAAAAATGGGGAAAATGGGAAAAAATATGAAAAAATGGAAAAAAACGGGGGAAAAATATGAAAAAATGGGGGGAAAATGGGGAAAAATGGGGGGAAATGGGGTTTGGGCTCATGGGGAGGTGAGGTCCTGGAGGCCTCGAGATTTGCCCGGGAAAATGGGGTGAAAAATGGGGAAAATGGGAAAAAATGGGGAAAAAATTGGGAAAAATGGGAAAAAATGGGAAAAAATGGGAAAAGGGGAAAATGGGGAAATGGGGTTTGGGGTCATGGGGAGGTGAGGTTCTGGAGGCCTCTTAGATTTGCCAGGGAAAATGGGGTGAAAAATGGGGAAAATGGGAAAAATGGGAAAAAAATGGGAAAAATGGGAAAAAATATGGGAAAATGGGGAAAAATGGGGGAAAATGGGGGGAAAATGGGGAAAATGGGGAAATGGGGTTTGGGCTCATGGGGAGGTGATGTCCTGGAGGCCTCAATATTTGCCGGAAAATGGGGTGAAAAACGGGAAAAATTGGAAAAAATGGGGGAAAATGGGAAAAATGGGAAAAAATGGGAAAATGGGGGGAAAATGGGGAAAATGGGGGAAAATGGGGGGAAATGGGGAAATGGGGTTTGGGGTCATGGGGAGGTGAGGTCCTGGAGGCCTCAAGATTTGCCAAAAATGGGGTGAAAAATGGGAAAATGGGAAAAATGGGCAAAAAATGGGAAAAATGGGGGAAAAATGGAAAAATGGGGAAAATGGAGGAAAAATGGGAGAAAATGGGGAAAAATGGGAAAATGGGGTTTGGGGGTCATGGGGGAGGTGAGGTCCTGGAGGGAGAAAAATGGGGAAAATGGTGTGAAAAATGGGAAAATGGGAAAAATGAGAAAAATGGGAAAAATGGGGAAAAAAAAATGGGGAAAATGGGGAAATTTGGGGAAAATGGGTTTGGGCTGCGGGGGGGGACCCTGTTGGGGCCCAAAAATGGGGAAAATGAAAATGGGAAAAAATGGGGTCAAAATGGAAAAATGGGGTCCTGGGGGGAATCAAAAAATGGGGTGAAAAAGGAAAAAATTGGAAAAAAGATTAAAAAATTGGGAGGAAATGGGGAAAAATGGGGAAAAATCGGGAGGAAATGGGGTTTGGGCTCATGGGGCGGTGACTCTGTTGGAGGACTCAAACTTTGCTCAAGAAAATGGGAAAAATGGGGTGAAAAAGGGAAAAATGGGAAAAAATGGGAAAAAATATGAAAAAATGGGGGAAAATGGGAAAAAATGGGGTGAAAAATGGGGGAAAATGGGGGGAAAATGGGAAAAAATGGAGTTTGGGCTCATGGGGAGGTGACCTTCCTGGAGTCCTCACGCTTCACCCAGGAAAATGGTGTGAAAATGGGGAAAAATGGGAAAAAAAATGGGGAAAATGGGGAAAATGGGAAAAATGTGGGAAAAATGGGAAAAAATGGGAAAATAAGGGGTTTGGGATCACGGGGAGAAAATGGGGGAAAATGGGAAAATGGGGAAAAATGGGAAAAAAAAAAAATGGGGGAAAAATGGGGAAAATGGGGAAAATGGGAAAAAATGGGAAAAATGGGGGAAAATGGGGAAAAATGGGGAAAAAATGGGAAAAATAGGGGGGAAAAATGGAAAATGGGGGGAAAAAATGGAAAAAATGGGAAAAAAAGGGGAAAATGGGGGAAAAAGGGGAAAAATGGGGGAAAATGGGGAAAAAATGGGAAAAATTAGGGAAAAATGGGAAAAATGGGGAAAAAAAAGGAAAAAATGGGGAAAAATGGGGGAAAAATGGGGAAAAAATTGGGGAAAATGGGGGAAAATGGGGGAAAATCCTCAAAAATTAATCGGGGAAAATGGGGAAAAAGGGGAAAAAATGAAAAAAATGGGGAAATGGGGAAAATGGGGGGGAAAAAGGAAAAAGGGAAAAATAAAAAAATGGGAAAATGGGGAAAAATGGGGAAAAAGGGGAAAAAATGGGGAAAAAATGGGGAAAAATGGGGAAAATCCTCAAAATGGGAAAAATGGGGAAAATTCAAAAATGAAAATCGGGGAAAATGGGGAAAATGGGGAAAAAAGGAAAAATGGGGAAAATTAGGGAAAATGGGGGAATGGGGAAAAAAAGGGAAAATGGGGAAAAGGGGAAAAGGGGAAATTTGGGGAAAATTTTGAAAAAATGGGGAAAAAAGGGAAAATGGGGAAAAAAAATGGGGTTCCTCAAAAAAAAAATGGGAAAATCCTCAAAAAGGGGAAAAATGGGGAAAATTTAAAAAAGGGGAAATGGGGTTTGGGATCAGGGAAAATGGGGAAAAGGGGGGAAAGGGGAAAAATGGGGAAAAATGGGGGAAAATGGGGAAAAATTTTGAAAAAAAAATGGGGAAAAATCAAGAAAATGGGGAAAATGGGGAAAAAAATGGGGAAAATGGGGAAAAAGGGAAAAATGGGGAAAATTAGGGAAAATGGGGAAAAATGGGGGGGAAAAATTTGGGAAAATGGGAAAAATGGGAAAATGGGAAAAAAATGGGAAAAAGGAAAAAAATGGGGAAAAATGGGAAAAATGGGAAAAAATGGGGAAAAAATGGGGGAAATTTTTGGGAAAAAAAAAAAAGGGGAAAAATGGGGAAAAATTCCTCAAAGGGAAAAATGGGGAAAAAATCCAGGGAAAATGGGGGAAAAAAAAAGGGAAAAATGGGGGAAAATGGGGAAAAGGGGGGAAAAAAGGGAAAAAGGGAAAAAATGGGGAAAAATGGGAAAAGGGATAAAGGAAAATGGGAAAAAAATGGGAAAATGGGGAAAAATTTTGGGGAAAAGGGGGGGAAGAATTTTGGGAAAAAAAGAAAAAATGGAGAAAAAAAAATGGGGAAAAATCCTCAAAAAGGAAAAATGGGGAAAAAAATGGGGAAAAGGGGAAAAAGGAAAAAGGGGAAAAATGGGGAAAATGGGGGTTTGGGATCAAAGGGGCAAATTAGGGGAAAATGGGGGAAAAATCCCAAAAATTAAAATTTTGGGGAAAAATGGGGAAAAGGGAAAATGGGGAAAAATTGGGAAAAATCCTGGAAAAAAAAAAAAATGGGGAAAAATTAGGGAAAATGGGGGAAAAAAAAAGGAAAAATGGGGAAAAAAAATGGGGAAAAATGGGGAAAAAATGGGGTTTGGGAAAAAATGGGGGGAATGGGAAAAAAAATGGGAAAATTAGGGGAAAAATGGGGAAAAAAGGGAAAAAGGGGAAAAATGGGAAAAAATGGGGAAAAAGGGAAAAATGTGGAAAAATGGGGAAAATGGGGAAAAATGAGGGAAAAATGGGGAAAAGGGGGAAAAAAGGAAAAAAAATAGGAAAAATGGGGAAAAATTTTGGGAAAAATTAGGAAAAAGGGGGAAAAAGGGGGAAAGAATGGGGAAAAAAGGGAAAAATGGAGAAAATTAGGGGAAAATGGGGTTCCTGGGGAAAAAAAAATCCTCAAATGGGGGGAAAAAGGGGAAAAAGGGAAAAATGGGGGGGAAAAATGGGGAAAATTGGGGAAAAAGGGGAAAATTAGGGGAAAAAAAAATGGGAAAAATGGGGAAAAAATGGGGAAAAAAGGGAAAAAATGGGGAAAAAATGGGGAAAAAATGGGAAAAAGGAAAAAATGGGGAAAAATGGGGAAAATGGGGAAAAATTCCCATTTCCCCCAAAAAAGGAAAAAATTGGGATCCAAAAAAAAATGGGAAAAAGGACCATAGAAAAAGAGGAAAATGGGGAAAAGGGGAAAAATTTAAAAATGGGGAAAATCAAAAATGGAAAAAAAATTGGGGAAAATGGGAAAAATTGGGAAAAATTCCCATGGGTTTCCCCAGGGTTTGGGGGAAAATGGGATCCAAAAAATTCCGGTTTTTTCAAAAAATGGGGGACCCAAAATTCCCATTTTCCCCAATTTTCCCCTCAAAATTCCCAATGTTCCTGAGACGAGGGACCCGGAGAAATTTGGGGTTCCTGAAGTGCGCCAGGAGCATCCTCAACAAGAAATTTCTGGTTTTCAAGGAAAAGGGATTTAGGAGCCCATTTTTCCCCCCCGGAAAAATTCCCAATTTTTGGGGGATTTTGGGGGAAAATGGGGAATTTTGGGGATTTTTAGTGTTTTGGGATCCCCAGGAGCATCCTCAACAAGATCGAGTCCGGTACCCACGGGAAAAGGGATTTTCCCCAGGGATTTGGGTTTGGGATTCCCAATGGGGAGGGAGGGGTTGGGAATGGGAATTTTGGGGAATTTTTCAATTTTGGGAATTTTGGGGAAAAATTCCCAGGTTTTGCCAGGGCGATCCCAAATCATCCTCAAAAGATCGAAATTGGTACCCAGGGAAAAGGGATTTAGGACCCCCAAAATTGGGATTTTTTTGGGATTATTTGGGATTATTTGGGATCAGGGATGCAGGGAGGGAGGGGTTGGAGAATGGGAATTTTGGGGAATTTTGGGGAATTTTGGGGAATTTTGGGGAATTTTGGGGAATTTTGGCGTTCCTCAAGTGCGCCAGGAGCATCCTCAACAAGATCGAGTCTGGTACCCACGGGAAAAGGGATTTAGGAGCGGGGATTTGGGATTATTTGGGATCAGGGATTGGGGATTGGGGATTTGGGATTTGGGATTTGGGATTTGGATTTGGGGATTTGGGATTTGGGATTTGGATTTCGGGATTTGGGATTTGGGGATTTGGGATTCGGGACCCAAAATTCCCATTTTTCCCCAGGGATTTGAGGGGATTTGGGATCCAAAAATTTCCCTTTTTTTGAGGGGATTTGGGACCCAAAATTCCCATTTTTCCCAGGGGATTTGGGACCCAAAATTCCCAATTTTTCCCCAGGGATTTGGGACCCAAAATTTTTAATTTTTTTTAGGGGTTTGGGAACCCCAAATTTAATTTTCCTGGATTTGGGACCCAAAATTTGGGGGATTTCCCCAGGGATTTGGGACCCAAAATTCCCAATTTTCCTCAGGGATTTGGGACCCAAAATTTAGGATTTTTTCCCAATTTTTTTGACCCAAAATTTAGGGGATTTTAGGGATTTGGGGGGATTTTGGGATCCAAAATTTCCGGGGATTTTGGGGGGATTTTGGACCCCAAATTCCCATTTTTTTAGGGATTTTAGGGGTTTGAAAATTCCCAAAAAATTCCCGGATTTTTGGGAAAATTTAGGGGTTTCCCCAGGGATTTGGGACCCCCCAAATTCCCCCCCCAAAATCCCCAGGATTTTAGGGATTTGGGATCCAAAAAATTTCCGGATTTTCAAGGAATTTTAGGGGATTTGAGGTGGACCCAAAAATTCCCAATTTTCCCAAGGGATTTAGGATTTTTTGGGGATTTTGGGGATTTTCCCCAGGGATTTAGGACCCAAAATTCCCAATTTTCCCCAGGGATTTGAGGGGATTTAGGATCCAAAAATTTTTTGGATTTTTGGAAAGGTTTTGGGAGATCCAAAGGGATTTTTTCCCCAGGGATTTGGATCCTAAATCCAAAACTTCCCAATTTTTTTCTCAGGGGTTTTAGGGGTTGAAAATTCCCAAAACCCCCTTGGGAATTTAAAGATTTTGGGGATTTTAGGGGATTTAGGAACCCCAAAATTCCCGGATTTTTTGGAGGAGATTTTAGGGGATTTGAGGGGATTTAGGAACCCCAGAATTCCCGGATTTTTTTGAGGAGTTTTTAGGGGATTTGAGGGGATTTAGGAACCCCAAAATTCCCAATTTTTTGGAGAAGGTTTTAGGAGATCCAGAGGGGATTTTGGGTGGATTTTAGGGGATTTTAGGGTGGATTTTAGGGGATTTAGGAACCCCAAAATTCCCGGATTTTTTGGGAGGATTTGAGGGGATTTAGGAGCCCCAAAATTCCCAATTTTCCCATTCCCAGGGAGAAGGATTTTTGAGGGATCCGGATCCAGGGTCGATTTTGGGTGGATTTTAGTGGATTTTAGGGTGTATTTTAGGGGATTTAGGAACCCCAGAATTCCCGGATTTTTTGGAGGGGATTTTAGGGGATTTGAGGGGATTTAGGAGCCCCAAAATTCCCAATTTTTTGGAGGAGGGATCCCCAAGGGATGGGATCAGGGATCCAGTTTTGGGATTTTTGGGGATTTTGGGGGATTTGGGGATTTTTTGGGGATTTTAAATTTAGGAACCCCAGAATTCCCGGATTTTTTTGAGGAGATTTGAGGGGATTTAGGAGCCCCAAAATTCCCATTTTCCCTTGCCAGGGGAGCTGGATCCCGAGCGGATGGGGTCGGGGATCCAGGGTCGATTTTGGGGGGATTTTAGGGGATTTAGGAACCCCAGAATTCCCGGATTTTTGGAGGGGATTTTAGGGGATTTGAGGGATTTAGGAACCCCAAAATTCCCGATTTTTTGGAGAAGGTTTTAGGGGATCCATAGGGGATTTTGGGTGGATTTTAGGGGATTTTTGGGTGGGTTTTAGGGGATTTAGGAACCCCAGAATTCCCAGAATTTTTTAGGAGATTTTGGTGGATTTTAGGGGATTTAGGAACCCAAAATTCCCAATTTTTTGGAGAAGGTTTTAGGAGATCCAGAGGGGATTTTGGGGGGATTTTAGGGGATTTAGGAACCCCAAAATTCCCGGATTTTTTGGAGGAGTTTTTAGGGGATTTGTGGGGATTTAGGAACCCCAAAATTCCCGGATCTTTTTGAGGCAATTTTAGGGGATTTGTGGGGATTTAGGAACCCAAAAATTCCCAGATTTTTTGGAGAAGATTTTAGACCCAGGGGATTTAGGAACCCAAAATTTGGGATTTTTAGGGGGATTTGAGGGGATTTAGGAACCCCAAAATTCCTGGATTTTTTGGAGGAGTTTTTAGGGGATTTTAGGGGATTTAGGAACCCCAAAATTCCCGGATTTTTTGAGGAGATTTTAGGGGATTTGAGGGGATTTAGGAACCCCAAAATTCCCAATTTTTTGGAGAAGGTTTTAGGAGATCCAGAGGGGATTTTTTGGGGGATTTTAGGGGATTTAGGAACCCCAAAATTCCCGGATTTTTTTGAGGAGTTTTTAGGGGATTTGAGGGGATTTAGGAACCCCAAAATTCCCCCCCTGGATTTTTAGAGCTTAGATCCCCAGCCGATTTTAGGGGATCCAGGGTCGATTTTGGGGGATTTTAGGGGATTTTGTGGGGGATTTAGGGGATTTTGAACCCCAAAATTTGATTTTTTTTGAGGAGATTTTAGGGGATTTGAGGGGATTTAGGAACCCCAAAATTCCCAATTTTTTGGAGAAGGTTTTAGGAGATCCAGAGGGGATTTTGGGGGGATTTTAGGGGATTTAGGAACCCCAAAATTACCGGATTTTTTGGAGGGGATTTTAGTAGATTTTGGGGGATTTAGGATCCCAAAATTCCCAATTTTTTGGAGAAGGTTTTAGGAGATCCAGGGGGGATTTTGGGGGGATTTTAGGGGATTTTGGGGGGATTTTAGGGGATTTAGGAACCCCAAAATTCCCGGATTTTTTGGAGGAGATTTTAGGGGATTTGAGGGGATTTAGGAGCCCCAAAATTCCCATTTCCCGTTGCCAGGGGAGCTGGATCCCGAGCGGATGGGATCCGGGATCCAGTGTGGGGATCTGGGGGGATTTTGGGGGGATTTTAGGAACCCCAAAACTCCCGGATTTTTTGAGGAGTTTTTAGGGGATTTGAGGGGATTTAGGAGCCCCAAAATTTGATTTTCCTTGCCAGGGAGCTGGATCCCGGCGATGATGGGGTCAGGGGATCCAGGGTCGATTTTTGGGGGATTTTAGGGGATTTTTCCCAATTTTAGGGGATTTAGGAACCCCAGAATTCCCGGATTTTTTGGAGGAGATTTTAGGGGATTTGAGGGGATTTAGGAACCCCAAAATTCCCAATTTTTTGGAGAAGGTTTTAGGAGATCCAGAGGGGATTTTGGGTGGATTTTAGGGGATTTTTGGGGATTTTTTTTTCATTTTAGGAACCCCAAAATTCCCGGATTTTTGAGGAGGAAATTTTAGGATTTGAGGATTTAGAGCCCCAAATTTCCCATTTTTCCCCCCCCAAAAATCCCCAGCTGGATCCCGAGAAATGGGGTCGGGGATCCAGGGTCGATTTTGGGGGATTTTTTTCCAGGATTTTGGGCGGATTTTTAGGGATTTAGGAACCCCAAAAAATCCCGGATTTTGAGGAGATTTGGGATTTAGGGCCCCAAATTCCCAAAACCCCATTCCCAGGAGCTGGATCCTGGAGCGGATGGGATCCGGGATTTAGGGTCGAAATTCCCAAATTTTAGTGGATTTTAGGGGTTTTTTTGGGGATTTAGGAACCCCAAAATTCCCGGATTTTTTAGAGGGGATTTTAGGGGATTTGAGGGATTTAGGAACCCCAAAATTCCCAATTTTTTGAGGCCAGGGGAGCTGGATCCCCAGGGGATGGGATCAGGGATCCAGTTTTAATAGGGATCTGGGGGGATTTTGGGGATTTTTTCATTTTGGGGATTTTAGGGATTTAGGAACCCCAAAATTCCCCTTTTTTTGAGGGAGATTTGAGGGATTTTTGGCCCCAAAATTCCCATTTTCCCTTTTTGGGAGCTGGATCCCCCTGGATGGGGCCCACTGGATCCAGGGTTTTGGGGATTTTGGGGGGGACGGGGAATTTAGGGAACCCCAAAATTCCCGGATTTTTGAGGGATTTTAGGGATTTGAGGATTTTAGGAACCCCAAAATTCCCCTTTTTTGGAGAAGGTTTTAGGGGAGATCCATAAAGATTTTGGGGGATTTTGGGGGAAAATTGGGGGGTTTTTAAAATCCCCAAAATTTCCCAAACCCAGAATTCCCTAGAATTTTTGGAGATTTTGGTGGATTTTTGGGGATTTAGGAACCCAAAATTCCCAATTTTTGGAGAAGGTTTTAGGAGATCCAGAGGGATTTTGGGGAAATTAGGGGCCAAAAAACCCAAAATTCCCAATTTTGGAGGAGTTTTAGGATTTGTGGGATTTAGGAACCCCAAAATTCCGGATCCCAAAACCTCCCAAAAATTGGGGATTTGGGGGATTTAGGAACCCAAAAATTCCCAAATATTTGGAGAAGATTTTAGGGGATTTGAGGGGATTTAGGAACCCAAAAATTTTTGGGTGGGATTTTGAAATTCCCAAAAATCTGGGAACCCCAAAATTCCAAAATTTTTTAGGAGGAATTTGGGGATTTGAAATTTTTGAAAAAAAAAATCCCAATTTTTGAGGAAGGAAAATTCCCAAAAATATTTTGGAACCCCAAAATTCTAATTTTTGAGAAGGCAAATTTTTTTTGGAGGAAATTTTTGGGGATTTGAGGATTTAGGAACCCCAAAATTCCCCAAAATTTGGAGAGCCCCAAAATTTTTGAAATTTTAGGAGCCCCAAAAATTCCCAAAAATCCCAAATTTCCCTGAAAATCCAGGTCCCCCCAAAATATCCCAAAATTCCCTAAACCACTCCCAAAAATCCAGGAGGGATTTTAAAAAATGTCCCATTTTAAAATTTTTTTGAGGATTCCCTTTTTTTTTTGAGGAGGTTTTAAAAGGTTTTTTTTTTGAAAAGGTGGAGCCCTAAAAATCCAGGGGGATTTTGGGAACACCTAAAATATCCCAAAAAATCCCAAATTAATCCCAAAATTTCCCCAAAATCCAGGAGGGATTTTAGTAATTTTGGGGATTTTTCCCAAAAATCCCAAAAAAATCCAGAGACCCAAAAAAATTTATCCTAAAAAATTTTAAAATGATCCAGAAGACCCCAAAAATGGGGTATCCCAATTTTGGGAAATGTCCCCAAAAATCCAGGTGAGACCCCAAAAATTCAGGAGACCTAAAATTTTCCCAAATAAATTAAAATTCCCCCAAAAATTTAGGAGCCCCAAAAATTCCCAAAATATCCCAAAATCCCAAAACCACCCCAAAATTCCAGGGAGCACCTCAAAATCCCAAAATCCCAAATAAATCCCAATGGGATCAAAAATCCAGGTGGGAACCCCAAAAATGTCCCAAAATATCCCAAATAAATCCCAAAATTTTGGGGATCCAGGAAAACCCCAAAAATTCCCAAAAAATCCCAAATAAAGAAATGTCCCAAAAAATCCCAAATAAACCCCAAAAATCCCCAAAAATCCAGGTGAGAGGGGAAAATGGAAAAATCCCAAATAAATGGGGTCCCAAAATGTCCCCAAAAATCCAGGTGAGGAAAATCCTCAAAAATCCCCAAATGGATTTTCCCAAAAATTTTGTGAAAATCCCCAAAAAAATCCCCAAAAATCCAGGTGAGATTTCAAAATATTTAAAAAATTGAAAAAATTTGTGGAAAATCCAGGTGAGATTCCCAAAAATTCCCAAAAATGGAAAAAATCCCAAATGAATCCCAAAACCACCCCAAAAATCCAGGGAGATTCCAAAATATCCCCTAAATCAGGTGAGACAATTTGGTAAAATGTCCCAAAAAATCCCAAATAAATCCCAGAACCATCCCAAAAAATCCAGGTGAGAGCACCCCAAAAAATCCCCAAAAATCCCCAAAAAATCCAGGTGAGACCCCCAAAAAATCCAGGTGAGAGGCCCCAAAAATATCCCAAAAAATCCCAAATAAATCCCAAATTCTCCCCGAAAAATCCAGGTGAGAACCCCAAAAATATCCCAAAAAATCCAGGTGAGAGCACCCCAAAAATGTCCCAAAATATCCCAAATAAATCCCAAAATGTCCCGGAAAAATGCAGGTGAGACCCCAAAATATCCCAAAAAATCCAGGTGAGAACACCCCCCAAAAAATCCCAAATAAATCCCAAAATGTCCCCCAAAAAATCCAGGTGAGATCCCCCAAAAATATCCCAAAAAATCCCAAATAAATCCCAAATAAATCCCCAAAAAATCCCAAAAAAATCCCAAATAAATCCCAAAATGTCCCCAAAATTCCAGGTGAGAGCCCCAAAAATGTCCCAAAAATCCCAAATAAATCCCAGAATCTCCCCGAAAAATCCAGGTGAGAGCCCCAAAAATCCAGGTGAGATCCCAAAAATGTCCCAAAAAATCCCAAATAAATCCCAAAATGTCCCCAAAATCCAGGTGAGAGCCCCCAAAAATGTCCCAAAAAATCCCAAATAAATCCCAAAACCACCCCAAAAAATCCAGGTGAGAGCACCCCAAAAATATCCCAAAAAATCCAGGTGAGACCCCCAAAAAAATAAATCCCAGAAAATCCAAAAATCCAGGAGAGCCCCCCAAAATATCCCAAAATCCAGGTGAAATGTCCCAAAATCCCAAATAAATCCCAAAACCTCCCCAAAAAATTCCAGGTGAGAGCACCTCAAAAATATCCCCAAAAATCCCAACAAAAATCCCAAAAAAATCCAGGTAAGATCCCCAAAATGTCCCCAAAAAATCCCAAAAATCCCAAAAAATCCCAAAAAATCCCAAATGAAATAAATCCAAAAAATCCCTCTAAAATCCCAAAAATCCCAAAAAATAAATCTTGGGCCCCCAAAAAAATCCTAAAAATCCAGGTCCAGAAAATTTAGGGAAAAATCCCAAAAAATCCCAAATAAATCCAAAACCCAAAAAATTGAAACCCAGATCCCACAAAAAATATCCCAAAAATCCAGGTGGGAAACCCCCAAAATATCCTAAAAAATCCCATCAAAAAACCCCTAAAATATCCCAAAATATCCCAAATAAATCTCCCAAAACCCCCAAAAATCCCCAAATGAGAGTTCCCCAAAAATGTCCCAAAAAAACCCAAATAAATCCCAAAATGTCCCCAAAAAATCCAGGTGAGATTCCCAAAAAAATCCAGGTGAGAACCCCAAAAATATCCCAAAAAATCCCAAATTAATCCCAAAACCAATCCAAAAAATCCAGGTGAGACGCCCCAAAAATATCCCAAAATATCCCAAATAAATCCCAAAAAATCCCAAATAAATCCCAAATAAATCCCAGAACCTCCCCAAAAATCCAGGTGAGACCCTCAAAAAATCCCAAAAAATCCCAAAAAATCCCAAATAAATCCCAGAACCACCCCCAAAATCCCCTGTGAAATCCCCAAAATTTTTCTAAACCCCAAACTTTAACTTGAAATTTCTAAATGCCCCAAAATGACCCCAAAATTTAACCCTTCAAATCCCATCAAAAATTTTAAATAAAATTCCCAAAATCCCAATCCCCAAATCCAAATTTAACCCTAAAATTCCCTAAATTTAACAAAAATTTTTAACCCCCAAAATCCCCTGCAAAAATTTAAATTTCCCCCAAATTTTAAAAAATCCCCTAAATCCCCCAAATTTAACCCCGTAAAACCCCCAAAATACCCCAAAAAAACCCCAAAAAATTCCCCTAAAATTTCAACCCCCAAACTCTGGGAAATTTAACCCCCTAAATCCCTAAAATCCCCAAAATTTAACCCCCCCTCTAAAATGCCCCAAAATGACCCCAAAATTTAACCCTTCAAATCCCATCAAACTCCCCCAAATTTAACCCCTTAATCCCCAAAAATCCCCCAAAATTTAACCCCAAAATTCCCTAAATTCCCCCAAAATTTTACCCCAAAAATCCTCAAATTTTAACCCCTTAAATCCCCAAAAATCCCCCAAAATTTAACCCCTTAAATCCCCAAAATCCCCCAAATTTCACCCCAAAAATCCCCAAAATTTAACCCCTTAAATTCCCTAAAACACCCCAAATTTTAACCCCTGAAATTCCCTAAAAATGCCCCAAAATGGCCCCAAAATTTAACCCTTAAAGTCCCCCCAAATCCCCCAAATTTAACCCCTTAAATCCCCCAAATTTAACCCCTTAAATCCCCCAAATTTAACCCCTTAAATCCCCACATTTCACCCCAAAAATCCCCAAATTTAACCCCTTAAATCCCCCAAAATTAAATTTAAATTAACCCCTAAATTTTAACCTTAAAAAAATTTAACCCTTCAATCAAATTTAACCCCTTAAAATCCCTAAATTTTCAAATTTTAACCCAAATCCCCAAAATCCCCAAAATTTAACCCCTAAAATCCCCTTTAAATTTAACCCCTTAAATCCCCCAAAATCCCCAATTTAACCCCTTAAATCCCCCAAATTTAACCCCAAAAATCCCCCAAATTTTAACCCCTTAAATCCCCCAAAATCCCCAAATTTAACCCCTTCAATCCCCGAAAATCCCCCAAATTTAACCCTTAAATCCCCATTTCACCCCAAAAATCCCCAAATTTTAACCCCTTCATTCCCTTTTCCCTCCCCTCTCCAGGACCAGGTGCCTCTGCCAGACCTCGAGACCCCCCCAGGAATTTTGGGGGGGGGGTCCCCAAACCCCAATTTTGGGGGGACCGGGGGGGGGTCTCCCCTCCCCCACACCCCCCTCCAAAAAATCCCCAAATTTTGGGTCCAATTCTGCTGCTTTTGGGCAAAAACCCCCTCGGATTCTGGGGGGGTCCCCACTTTATTTTGGGGGGGGTCCCCCCATTTTGGACACGGTTTTTTGGGGGGGGTCCCTCAAAATTTGGGGACCCCCCCCCTCCATTTTTTGCCTTTTTTTGCCCTTTTTTTTTTGCCTTTTTTGGTCATTTTTGGGCCATTTTGGGGTCATTTTTGGGCCATTTTTTGGTCATTTTTGGGCCATTTTTGGGTCATTTTTGGGCCATTTTTTGGTGGTTTTGGCGTTTTTTTGAGGGGGGGTCCCCCCAAATTTTTTTTGGGGGGGGGTGGGGTGGGGTCGCCCCCTCCCCCCCAATTTTTCCTCCGTCCCCCTCCCCCCAAATTGGGGGGGGAATTTGTTTTTCCTTTTTTTCCCTCTTTTTCCTTTTCCTTTTTTCCCTTTTTTTTTTTTTTTCCCCTTTTTTTCCCTTTTTTTCTTTTTTTTTCCTTTTTTTTTTCCTTTTTCCTTTTTTTTTCTCTTTTTCCCTTTTTCTCTTTTTCCTTTTTTTTCCCTTTTTTTTCTTTTTCCATTTTTTTCATTTTCCTTTTTTTTCCTTTTTTTTTTTTCCCTTTTTCCTTTTTTTTTTTTTTTTTTTTTTTTTTTCTTTTTTCTTTTTCCCCATTTTCCTTTTTCCTTTTTTTTCCTTTTTTCCTTTTTTCCCTCCTTTTTCCTTTTTTTTTCCTTTTTCCTATTTTTCCCTTTTTCCCCTTTTCCCTTTTTTTTTCCCCCCCCCCTTTTTTTCTTTTTTTTCCCTTTTTTTCCTTTTTTTTTCCCTTTTTTTCCTTTTTTCCCCTTTTTTTTCTCTTTTTTTCCCTTTTTTTTCTCTTTTTTTCCTTTTTTTCCCTTTTTTTTTCCTTTTTTTCCCTTTTTTTCTTTTTTTTTTTTTTTTTTTTTTTTTTTTTCCCTTTTTTTTTTTCCCCTTTTTTCATCTTTTTCTTTTTTTTTTTTTCCCTTTTTTTCTTTTTTTTTCCTTTTTTCCTTTTTTTTTTTTTTTCCCTTTTTTTTTTTTCATCCTTTTTTTTTTTCTTTTTCCCCTTTTTTCCCTTTTTCCCCTTTTTCCCTTTTTTTCCCTTTTTTTCCCTTTTTCCTTTTTTTCCCTTTTTTCTTTTTTTTCCTTTTTCCTTTTTTTTTTTTTTTTCCCCTTTTCCCCTTTTTCCCCTTTTTTTTTTTTTTTTTTCCCCTTTTTTCCTTTTTCCTTTTTTCCCCATTTTTTTTTTTTCCTTTTTTTCCTTTTTTTCCCCTTTTTTCCTTTTTCTTTTTTCCCCTTTTTTCCTCCTTTTTTTCCCTTTTTTTTTTTTTTTTTTTTTTTCCCATTTTTCCCATTTTTTTCCCCATTTTTTTCTTTTTTTTCTCTTTTTCCCCTTTTTTCCTCCTTTTTTTTCATTTTTTTCCTCTTTTTTTCCCATTTTTTTCCTCTTTTTCCCCTTTTTTCCCCATTTTTTCTTCTTTTATTTCCCCTTTTTTTTCCCTTTTTTTCCCCTTTTTTTCCCCAAATTTTCTTTTCATTTTTCACTTTTTTCTCTCATTTTTTTCTCCACTTTTTATTTATTTGCACTTCAATTGGGGAGGGGGGGGGGGTCACAGAATTTGGGGACCCCCCCCAAAAAATCCCCGAGAATTTTGGGGTTCCCCCCCCCCAAACCCCATCCAAGGTGTGAAAAATGTGAAATAAAAAATTTACGTTTTCAGCTTTTTGGGGGAATTTTTGGGGGGATTTGGGGAAATTTGGGGGGAAATTTTGGGTGAATTTTGAGGGAAATTTGGGGAAAGACTTGGGGGAAATTTGGGGAATTTTGGGTGAATTTTGAGGGAAAAAGGGGTTTTGGGTTTTTGGGAAAATTTTGGGTAGAATTTGGGGGGTTTGGGGTGAATTTTGGGGAAAATTTGGGGGATTTTGGGGAGAAATTTGGGGAAAATTTTGGAAAATTTGGGTTTTTGAAAATTGGGGAAAATTGGGGATTTTGAATTTTGTGGATTTTTGGGGGAAAATTTGGGGGTTTTTGGGAAAATTTGGGGTTTTTTGGGGTGAAATTTTGGGTGAAATTTTTGGGGTTTTGGGGAGAAATTTTGGGGGAATTTTGGGGGAAATTTGGGGAAGATTTGGGGGAAATTTGGGGAATTTTGGGTGAATTTTGAGGGAAAATTTTGGGGTTTTTGGGGAAAATTTTTGGGGTAGAATTTGGGGGGTTGAAGTGAATTTGGGGAGAAATTTTGGGGTTTTAAATTTGGGGAATTTGGGGAAATTTGAGGGAAAATTTGGGGAGGATTTTGGGGAAATTTTGGGGATTTTTGGGAAAGTTTTTGGGGAAAATTTGGGGGTTTGGGAATTTTAGGTGAAATTTGGGGTTTTTGGGGAAAATTTGGGGGAAATTTGGGGAATTTTGGGTGGAATTTGAGGGAAAATTTTTTGGGGTTTTGGGAGGAAAATTTTGGGTTGGAAATTTGGGAGTTTTGGGTGAATTTTGAGGGGAAATTTTGGGGTTTGGGGGGAGAATTTTGGGGTAGAATTTGGGGGGTTTTGGATGAATTTTGGGGGAAATTTGGGGTTTTTGGGTGAATTTTGAGGGAAAATTTTGGGGTTTGGGAGGGAAATTTTGGGGTAGAATTTGGGGGGGTTTGGATGAATTTTGGGGGAAATTTGGGGCATTTTGGGTGGAATTTTGGGGTGGGTTTTGGGGATTTTGGGGTGAATTTTGAGGGAAATTTGGGGATTTGGGGGAAATTTTGGGTGAATTTGGAGGATTTTTAGAATTTGGGGTGGGATTTGGGGGATTTGGGGAAACTCAAAGGGGTTGGGGATTTAAGGGAAATTTGGGGGTGGAATTTGGGGGGATTTGGGGGTGGAATTTGGGGGATTAAAGGGAATTTGGGAAATTTAAAGAATTTGGGGGATTTGGGGGAAGGAATTTGGGGATTAAGGGAATTTGGGGATGGAATTGGGGAAATTTGGGATTTTGGGGATTTAAAGAAATTTGGGGTGGAATTTAATTTGGAGGATTTGGGGATTTAAGGAATTTGGGGTGGATTTGGGGGGATTTAGGGTGGAATTTAGGGGAATTTGGGGGGATTTGGGGTGGAATTTGGGGGGGATTTGGGGTGGAATTTGGGGGGATTTGGGGGTGGAATTTGGGGAATTTGGAAATTTGGGATGGAATTTGGGGAATTTGGGGGGATTTAAAGGAAATTTGGGGGTGGAATTTGAGGGAATTTGGGGATGGAATTTGGGGGGATTTGTGAGTGGGATTTGGGGGAGGGTCCCATCAGAATTTAGGGTGGGGTCCCATCAGGGGGGGAATTTGGGGATTTGGGGAATTTGGGGGTTGAATTGGGGGGATTTTGGGGTGAATTTTGGTGGATTTTCGCGGGATTTTCGCGGGATTTTCACTGTAATCAATTAGAGGAGGGGGTCTCATCTGGATATAATTAGGGGAGGGGTCTCATCGGGGCAGGAACCGCAGCCGGAACGCGGGGGGGATGTTGGCGAAGCCGCTCTCGCGCGGGGCCGTGGGCACCGACTCGGGCGGGCCCAGGGGTTGGGGGCGCAGCCGCTGCAGCAGCGACGTCAGGAACAGGAACAGCTCCGAGCGCGCCAGCGCCTCCCCCAGGCACAGCCGCTTCCCTAAATGGGGAGGGGGCGTCAGGGACCCCAAATGGGGCTGGGGGTTTCGGGCTCAGGAACAGGAACAGCTCCGAGCGCGCCAGCGCCTCCCCCAGGCACAACCGCTTCCCTAAATGGGGAGGGGGCGTCAGGGGGGCCATAAATGGGTCTGGGGTCCCAAATGGGTCTGGGCTCCCAAATGGGTCTGGGGGTTTCGGGCTCAGGAACAGAAACAGCTCCGAGCGCGCCAGGGCCTCCCCCAGGCACAAACGCTTCCCTAAATGGGGAGGGGGCGTCAGGGGGGGGCTGGGGTCCCAAAATGGGTCTGGGGTCCATAATGGGTCTGGGGTCCCCAAATGGGGCTGGGGTCCCAAAATGGGTCTGGGGCCCCAAATGGGGCTGGGGGTTTCGGGCTCAGGAACAGGAACAGCTCCAGGCCAGCGCGCCTCCCAGGCACAGCCGCTGTAATAAATGGGAGGGGGCGTCATCTGGACCCCAAATGGGGCTGGGGTCCCCAAATGGGTCTGGGGTCCCAAATGGGGCTGGGGGTTCAGGCTCAGGGGGAACAGCTCCGGAATTTTGGGGTGAATTTTGCACAACCGCTTCCCTAAATGGGGAGGGGGCGTCAGGGGGGCCATAAATGGGGCTGGGGTCCCAAATGGGTCTGGGGTCCCCAATGGGGTCAGGGAACCTAAAAGGGTCTGGGGGCTTTGGGGGTCACAGGGCCCCAAATGGGACTGGGGTCCCAAAATGGGTCTGGGGGCCATAAATGGGGCTGGGATCCCAAATGGGGTTGGGGTCCCCAAAAGGGTCTGGGGTCCCAAATGGGTCTGGGGTCACAAAGGGGGCTGGGGTCCCCAAATGGGTCTGGGGTCCCAAATGGGTCTGGGGGACTCTGAAGGGTCTGGAGGCTTTGGGGGTCACAGGACCCCAAATGGGGCTGGGGGTCCCTAAAGGGTCTGGGGTCCCCAAATGGGTCTGGGATCCCAAATGGGGCTGGGGTCCCAAATGGGGTTGGGGTCCCAAATGGGTCTGGGGTTAAAAGGGTCTTTGGGGATGGAAATGGGGATGGGGTCCCTAAAGGGTCTGCGGGTCCCAAATGGGGCTGGGGTCCCGAAATGGGGCTGGGGTCCCCAAATGGGTCTGGGGTCCCAAATGGGGCTGGGGTCCCCAAATGGGTCTGGGATCCCAAATGGGTCTGGGGTCCCTAAAGGGTCGGGGGTCCCAAATGGGTCTGGGGTCCCAAATGGGTCTGGGGTCTCCAAAAGGGTCTGGGGTCCCAAATGGGTCTGGGGTCCCTAAAGGGTCTGCGGGTCCCAAATGGGAACGGGGGGGGATGGGGGGGGGGAATTTTGGGGTGAATTTTGGGAACATTTTCACGGATTTTCGGGCCTTCCAGGGATTTTCCGCTAATCAAATGGGGAGGGGTCTCAGGGGGTATAATTAGGGAGGGGTCCCATCAGGGCAGGAACCATAAATGGGTCTGGGGGGGATGTTTCTAAAGGGTTTGGGGGTTTTTTGGGATTTTTGGGGATTTCGGGGGGGTTGGGGGGAATTTGGGGGGTCTTGGGGTGGAATTTGGGGGATTAAATGGGTTTGGGGATGGAATTTGGGTCTGGAATTTTGGGGTTTGGGGAACCATTTGGGGGGGGTCCCTAAAGGAATTTGGGGGATTTAAAGGGCTTTGGGGGGATTTTGGGTCCGGGGTTGGTGGAAATTCTGGGGTCCCAAATGGGGCTGGGTCCCTAAAGGGGTTTCGGAACCTAAAAAGGTCTAGGGGCTTTGGGGGTCTCATCTGGATATAATTAGGTCCTGGGGTCCCTAAAGGGTCTGGGGTCCCAAATGGGGCTGGGGGCCATAAATGGGGCTGGGGTCCCAAATGGGTCTGGGGTCCCCAAATGGGGCTGGGGGCCATAAATGGGTCTGGGGTCCCAAATGGGTCTGGGGTCCCTAAAGGGGTCTGGGGGTCCCAAATGGGTCTGGGGTCCCAAATGGGTCTGGGGTCCCTAAAGGGGTCTGGGGGTCCCAAATGGGTCTGGGGTCCCAAATGGGGCTGGGGGTTTCGGGCTCAGGAACAGGAACAGCTCCGAGCGCGCCAGGGCCTCCCCCAGGCACAAACGCTTCCCTAAATGGGGAGGGGGCGTCAGGGACCCCAAATGGGTCTGGGGTCCCTAAAGGGTCTGGGGGATTCTAAAGGGTCTGGGGGTTTCGGGATTGTGGGTCCCAAATGGGTCTGGGGTCCCAAATGGGGCTGGGGTCCCAAATGGGGCTGGGGTCCCTAAAGGGTCTGGGGGACTCTGAAGGGTCTGGGGGCTTTGGGGGTCACAGAATCCCAAAAGGGTCTGGGGTCCTAAATGGGGAGGGGGTCCCCAAAAGGGTCAGGGGTCCCAAATGGGGCTGGGGTCCCAAATGGGGCTGGGGTTCCTAATGGGGCTGGGGGCCATAAATGGGTCTGGGGTCCCAAATGGGTCTGGGGTCCCAAATGGGGCTGGGGTCCTAAAAGGGTCTGGGGGCCATAAATGGGGCTGGGGTCCCAAATGGGTCTGGGGTCCCAAATGGGGCTGGGGTCCCAAATGGGTCTGGGGTCCCAAATGGGGCTGGGGTCCCAAATGGGTCTGGGGTTTCGGGCTCAGGAACAGGAACAGCTTTAGGGGATTTGGGAGGATTTTAGGCACAAATTTTCCCCTAAATGGGGAGGGGGAATTTTAGGGGCCATAAATGGGTTTGGGGTCCCCAAATGGGTTTGGGTCCCCAATTTGGGGTGGGGGTTTGGGGGAGGAACAGGGCTGGAATTTGGGGGGATTTGGGATGGAAACCGCTTCCCTAAATGGGAATTTGGGGGCGGAAAATGGGGCTGGGGCCATTTTGGGGGCTGGGGTCCCCTAAAGGGTCTTTTCGTTTTCTCCTTGTAATCCCAAATGGGTCTGGGGTCCCAAAATGGGTCTGGGGTCCTAATTAGGGCTGGGGTCCCAAATGGGGCAGGGGACCTGAAGGGTCTGGGGGGGGGGGATGTTGGGGACCCCAAATGGGTCTGGGGTCCCAAATGGGGCTGGGGTCCCAAATGGGTCTGGGGGCCATAAATGGGTTTGGGGTCCCTAAAGGGTCTGGGGTCCCTAATGGGTCTGGGGTCTCTAATGGGGCTGGGGACCATAAATGGGTCTGGGGTCCCAAATGGGTCTGGGGTCCCCAAATGGGGCTGGGGTCCCTAAAGGGGTCAGGGAACCAAAAAGGGTCTGGGGGCTTTGGGGGTCACAGGATCCCAAATGGGTCTGGGGTCCCAAATGGGTCTGGGGTCCCTAAAGGGTCTGGGGTCCCAAATGGGGCTGGGGTCCCAAATGGGGCTGGGGTCCCCAAATGGGTCTGGGGTCCCAAAAGGGTCTGGGGCCTTTGGGGGTCACAGAACCACAAAAGGGTCTGGGGTCCCTAAAGGGGTCTGGGGTCCCAAATGGGGCTGGGGGACTCTAAAGGTTCTGGGGGCTTTGGGGATGACAGGGCCCCAAATGGGTCTGGGGTCCCTAAAGGGTCTGAGGTCCCAAAATGGGTCTGGGGGCCATAAATGGGTCTGGGGTCCCAAATGGGGCTGGGGTCCCAAATGGGGCTGGGGTCCCCAAATGGGTTTGGGGTCCCAAATGGGGCTGGGGTCCTAAAAGAGGCTGGGGGACTCTGAAGGGTCTGGAGGCTTTGGGGGTCACAGGACCCCAAATGGGTCTGGGGTCCCAAAAGGGTCTGGGGGATTCTAAAGGGTCTGGGGGTTTTGGGATTGTGGGTCTGAAATGGGTCTGGGGGTCCCAAATGGGTCTGGGGTCCCTAATGGGGCTGGGGTCCCAAATGGGACTGGGGTCCTAAAAGAGGCTGGGGGACTCTGAATGGGGAGGGCGTCTGGGGGGGGGGGGGTCTGGGGTCCCAAATGGGTCTGGGGTCCATAATGGGTCTGGGGTCCCAAATGGGCCTGGGGTCCCAAATGGGGCTGGGGTCCCAAATGGGTCTGGGGGTTTCGGGCTCAGGAACAAAAACAGCTCCGAGCGCGCCAGGGCCTCCCCCAGGCACAACCGCTTCCCTAAATGGGGAGGGGGCGTCAGGGACCCCAAATGGGGCTGGGGTCCCAAATGGGTCTGGGGTCCCCAAATGGGGCTGGGGGTTTCGGGCTCAGGAACAGGAACAGCTCCGAGCGCGCCAGGGCCTCCCCCAGGCACAACCGCTTCCCTAAATGGGGAGGGGGCGTCAGGGGGCCCCAAATGGGTCTGGGGTCCCCAAATGGGTCTGGGGTCCCAAATGGGTCTGGGGGTTTCGGGCTCAGGAACAGGAACAGCTCCGAGCGCGCCAGCGCCTCCCCCAGGCACAAACGCTTCCCTAAATGGGGAGGGGGCGTCAGGGGGGTCTGGGGTCCCAAATGGGGCTGGGGTCCCCAAATGGGTCTGGGGTCCCCAATGGGGCTGGGGTCCCAAATGGGGCTGGGGTTTTGGGATTGTGGAACAGGAACAGGTCTGGCTAGGGGTCCCAAATGGGTCTGGGGTCCCTAAAGGGGCTGGGGTCCCATAAATGGGTCTGGGGTCCCCAAATGGGTCTGGGGTCCCCAAATGGGGCTGGGGTCCCAAATGGGGCTGGGGGTTTCTAAAGGGTCTGGGGGTTTTGGGATTGTGGGTCTGAAATGGGTCTGGGGGTCCCAAATGGGTCTGGGGTCCCTAATGGGGCTGGGGTCCCAAATGGGGCTGGGGGACTCTGAAGGGTCTGGGGGCTTTGGGGGTGACAGGGCCCCAAAAGGGTCTGGGGTCCCTAAAGGGTCTGGGGGTCCCAAAATGGGCCTGGGGTCCCCAAAGGGGTCTGGGGTCCTAAATGGGGCTGGGGTCCCCAAATGGGGCTGGGGGCCATAAATGGGGAGGGGGTCCCAAATGGGGCTGGGGTCCTAAAATGGGTCTGGGGTCCCCAAATGAGGCTGGGGGCCATAAATGGGGCTGGGGTCCCAAATGGGGCTGGGGTCCCCAATGGGGTTTTGGGATTAAAAAGGTCTTTGGGATTTTTGGGGCAGTTTTGTGGGATCCCAAAAGGGCTTTGGGGTCCCAAATGGGGCTTTTGGTCCCCAAAAGGGTTTGGGGTCCCTTCTGGGGCAGTTTGGGGCTTCTGGGGCAGTTTTGGGGCAGTTTTGGGGCAGTTTTGGGGCAGTTTTGGGGCAGTTTTTGGGGCAGTTTTGGGGCTGTTTTGGGGATTTTTGGGGCAGTTTTGGGGCAGTTTTGGGTCAGTTTGGGGCCTCTTTTGGGGCAGTTTTTGGGGGCAGTTTTGGGGCAGTTTTGGGGCAGTTTTGGGGCAGTTTTGGGGCCTTTTGGGATTTTTGGGGCAGTTTGGGGCAGTTTTTGGGATTTTTGGGGCAGTTTTTGGGAATTTTTGGGGGTTGTTTTGGGGCAGTTTTTGGGATTTTTTTGGGGCAGTTTTGGGATTTTTTGGGGCAGTTTTGGGGCAGTTTTGGGGATTTTTTGGGCAGTTTTGGGGCAGTTTTGGGGCAGTTTTTGGGGATTTTTGGGGGAGTTTTTGGGATTTTGGGGCAGTTTTTGGGATTTTTTTGGGGCGGTTTTTGGGGCAGTTTTTGGGATTTTTGGGGCAGTTTTTGGGATTTTTTGGGGCGGTTTTTGGGATTTTTTTGTGGCAGTTTTTTGGGATTTTTTGGGGCGGTTTTTGGGATTTTTTTGTGGCAGTTTTTGGGATTTTTTGGGGGATTTTTGGGTCCCACCTGCCGAGAAGGGCACGAAGGCCTCGTTGCGCTGGAAGCGGCCCCGCTCGTCCAGGAAATTCCCGGGGTCGAACTCTTGGGGGTTCTTGAAGGATTTGGGGTCGTGCAGCGCCGAGCTCAGCAGCGGGTACACGTCCGTGCCCTGCGGGGTCAGTTATGGGGTCAGAGGGGTTTGGGGTCATTGGGGTCGGTTATGGGGTTTGGGGTCATTGGGGTCAGTTATGGGGTCGGTTATGGGGTTTGGGGTCATTTATGGGGTTTGGGGTCAAAAATTTATGGGGTCACTTATGGGGTTTGGGGTCATTATTTAGTTATGGGGTTTGGGGTCATTGGGAATTATTATGGGGTCCTTATGGGGTTTAGGGTCAGTTATGGGGTTTAGGGTCATTAGGGTCATTGCAGTCATTATGGGGTCGGGTATGGGGTCACTTTATGGGGTTTAGGGTCATTGGGGTCATTAGGGGTCCCTTATAGGGTTTGGGGTCATTGGGGTCAGTTATATGGGGTTTGGGGTCATTGGGGTCATTATGGGGTCACTCAAAGGGGTTTGGGGTCATTGGGGTCAGTTATGGGGTTTGGGGTCATTGGGGTCAGTTATGGGGTTTGGGGTCATTGGGGGTCCTTATGGGGTATGGGGGGGTCAATTATGGGGTTTAGGGTCATTGGGGGTCATTATGGGTTTGGGGTCATTTATGGGGTCAGTTATGGGGTTTATGGGTCATTTGGGGTCATTGGGGTCATTGGGGTCAGTTATGGGGTTTGGGGTCATTGGGGTTTGGGGTCATTGGGGTCAGTTATGGGGTCAGTTATGGGGTTTGGGGTCATTGGGGTCAGTTATGGGGTTTGGGGTCATTGGGGTCAGTTATGGGGTCAGTTATGGGGTTTGGGGTCATTGGGGTCAGTTATGGGGTTTGGGGTCATTGGGGTCGGTTATGGGGTCATTGGGGTCATTGGGGTGCAGGATTTGGGGTTTTGGGGTCATTAGAGGTCAACAGTTATGGGGTCCGTCCCTGCCCAAAAATGGGGTTATGGGATTTGGGGTCACTTATGGGGTCATTGGGGTCATTGGAATCATTGGGGTCAGTTATGGGGTTTGGGGTCATTGGGGTCAGTTATGGGGTCAGTTATGGGGTTTGGGGTCAGTTATGGGGTCACTTATTGGATTTGGGGTCATTGGGGTCAGTTATGGGGTCAGTTATGGGGTTTGGGGTCATTGGGGTTTGGGGTTGGTTATGGGGTCAGTTATGGGGTTTGGGGTCACTGGGGTCATTGGGGTCACTTATGGGGTTTGGGGTCATTGGGGTCAGAATTTTAGGGGAATTTTAGGACAAATTTAAGGGAATTTTAGGGAGATTTTTGGAGGAGTTTAAGGGAATTTTAGGGGAATTTTTGGAAGAATTTAAGGGAATTTTAGGGGGAATTAAAGGGAATTTTAGGGGAATTTTAGGCGAATTTTCAGAGGATTTTTAAGGGGAATTTTAGGGGAATTTTAGGACGAATTTAAGGGAATTTTCGGGGAATTTTCGGGGTGATTTAAGGGAATTTTAGGGGAATTTTAAGGGAATTTTAAAGGAATTTCAGTGGAATTTTAGGACAATTTTTAAGGCAATGCCAGCGGGATTTCAGGAGGATTTTCAGGGAATTTTAGGAGGAATTTAAGGGAATTTTAGGGGAATTTTAGGGGAATTTTAAGGGATTTTTAAGGGGAATTTTAGGGTGAATTTAAGGGAATTTTTGGGGATATTTTAGGGGAATGTTAGGACAAATTTAAGGGAATTTTTGGGGAATTTTAGTAGAAATTAAATGGAATTTTAGGGGAATTTTAGGGGCATTTTAAGGGATTTTAAGGGGAATTTTAGGGGAATGTTAGGATGAATTTGAGGGAATTTTTTGGGAATTTTTGGAGAATTTTAGGAGGAATTTAGGGGAATCTTAGGACGAATTTAAGGGAATTTTCGGGGAATTTTGGGAGGAAATTAAATGGAATTTTAGGGGAATTTTAAGGGAATTTTAAGGGAATTTCAGTGGAATTTGAGGATGATTTTTAAGGCGATGCCAGAGGGATTTTTGGAGGATTTTCAGGGAATTTTCGGAGGAATTTAAGGGGATTTTAGGGGAATTTTAGGGGATATTTTAGGAGGATTTTTAAGGGGAATTTTAGGGGATATTTTAGGGGAATGTTAGGACAAATTTAAGGGAATTTGAGGGGAATTTTAGTAGAAATTAAATGGAATTTTAGGGGAATTTTAGGGGCATTTTAAGGGATTTTTAAGGGGAATTTTAGGGGAATTTTAGGAGGATTTTTAAGGTTAATTTTAGGGGAATTTTAGGAGGATTTTTAAGGTTAATTTTAGGGGAATTTTAGGACAAATTTAAGGGAATTTTAGTAGAAATTAAGTGGAATTTTAGGGGAATTTTAGTAGAAATTAAATGGAATTTTAGTAGAAATTAAATGGAATTTCAGGGGAATTTCAGGACAAATTTAGGGGAATTTTAAGTGAATTTTTTGGAAATTTCAGGTGAATTTGAGGACCATTTTTTAAGGCGATGCCAGCGGGATTTCGGGAGGATTTTCCGGGATGGGATTTTCCGCAAAAATTTTTGGGGATGCGGTAAAAATCCCAAACCGCGCGTCCCTGGTGACGCCCCCGGAAATCGGCAAAATGCCCAAAATCCCCCCAAATGACGGGCGTCCGTGAAAAATCAAAAATCCAAAAATGGCCACCCGGGCCCGATCAAAAAAATCCACTCAAAATCCCTTCTGGGCCGGGGAGAGCAAAAAAGAAAAATCCCCAAAATCTGGAAAAAATCCCACAAAAATTCAATCAAAATACGCAAAAAAAACCATGAAAAAATCCCAAAAATCCACCCAAAAATCAAAGAAATGCCACCAAAAATCACCCCAAAAATCCACCAAAAATCCGAAAAAATCCCACCAAAAATCGGAAAAAAATGCAACCAAAAATCAAAAAAATGCCACCAAAAATCACCCCAAAAAGCCAACAAAAATCCGAAAAAATCCCACCAAAAATCCGAAAAAATCCACCCAAAAATGCCACCAAAAATCAAAAAAATGCCCCCAAAAATCACCCCAAAAATCCACAGAAAATCCGAAAAAATCCCATGAAAAATCTGAAAAAAATCCACCCAAAAATCAAAAAAATGCCCCCAAAAATCCACCAAAAATCCCACCAAAAATCCCCAAAAAATGCCACCAAAAATCCGAAAAAAATGCCCCCAAAAATCCCAAAAATGCCCCCAAAAATCACCCCAAAAATCCCCAAAAATGGCCCCAAAAATCACCCCAAAAATCCACCAAAAATCCGAAAAAATCCACCCAAAAATCCAAAAAAATGCCACCAAAATCACCCCAAAATCCCCAAAAATGGCCCCAAAAATCACCCCAAAAATCCACCAAAAATCCCCAAAAAAATGGCCCCAATAATGCCCCACAAAATCCCAAAAAATTCCCCCAAAAAAGTCACAAAAAATTCCCCCCAAAATAAAAAAAATCACCCCCCAAAAATCCCCCAAATGCCCCCAATAATGCCCCCCAAAATCCCCCAAAAATCCCAAAAATGCCCCCAAAAATCCCCCCAAAAATCCACCAAAAATATCCCCCCAAAAATCCCCAAATTGCCCAAAATAATGCCCCCAAAATCCCCAAAATGCCCCAAAATGCCCCAAAAATCCCCCAAAAATCCACCAAAAATCCCAAAAATTCCAAAATCCCCCAAAAAATCCCCCCAAAAATCCCCAAATGCCCCAAAAATGCCCCCCAAAATCCAAAAAATCCCCCAAAATCCCCTAAAATCCCCCCAAAATCCCCCAAAAAATCTCCCAAAATCCCCCAAAAATCCCCAAAAAAATCCCCAAAAATCCCCAAAAAATCCCCCCAAAAATCCCCCCAAAAATCCCCCCAAAAATCTCCCCAAAACTCCCCAAAATCCCCCAAAATCCCAAAAAAATGCCCCCAAAAATCCACCAAAAATCCCACCAAAAATCCCCAAAAAATGCCCCCAAAATCCCCAAAAATCCCCCAAAAAAACCCCCAAAATGCCCCCAAAAATCAAAAAAATGCCCAAAAATCCCCCCCAAAATCCGAAAAAATCCCACCAAAAATCCCCAAAAAATGCCACCAAAAATCCCAAAAATGCCCCCAAAAATCCCCAAAAAATCCCACCAAAAATCCCCGAAAAAATCCCCCCAAAAATGCCACCAAAAATCAAAAAAATGCCCCCAATAATGCCCAAAATTCCCACCAAAAATCCCCCCCAAAAATCCCCGAAAAAAATCCCACCAAAAATCCGAAAAAAATGCCCCCAAAAATCAAAAAAATGCCCCCAAAAATTCCCCCCAAAAATCCACCCCAAAAACCCACCAAAAATCCCACCAAAAATCCGAAAAAAATGCAACCAAAAATCAAAAAAATGCCCCCAAAAATCACCCCAAAAATCCACCAAAAATCCCCAAAAAATCCGAAAAAAATGCCACCAAAAATCAAAAAAATGCCCAAAAAATGCCCAAAAATCCCACCAAAAATCCCCCAAAAAATCCCACCAAAAATCCCCCAAAAATGCCACCAAAAATCCCAAAAAAATCCCACCAAAAATCCCCAAAAAATCCCCCCAAAAATCCAAAAAGATCTTCCCAGAAATCCCCCAAAATACCAAAAAATCCCAAAAATGCCCCCAAAAATCCACCAAAAATCCCACCAAAAATCCCAAATTCAAAAAATTCCCAAAATGCCCCAAAAAATCCCCCCCAAAATCCCCCCAAAATCATCCCCCAAAAATTAAAAATCCCCAAAAAAAAATCCCCAAAAATGCCCCAAAATCAAAAAATCCCCCAAAAAATGCCCCCAAAAATCAAAAAAATGCCCTCAAAAATCCACCAAAAATCCCCAAAAAATGCCACCAAAAATCCAAAAAATGCCCCCAAAAATCACCCCAAAAATCCAAAGAAATCCCCAAAATCCCAAAAAATCCACCAAAAATCCCCCCAAAAATCCCCAAAATGCCCCCAAAAATCCCAAAAAAATGCCCCAAAAATTCACCCCAAAAATCCCCCAAAATCCCCCCAAAATGCCCCCAAAAATCAAAAAAATGCCCAAAAAAATGCCCAAAAAATCCCACCAAAAATCCCCAAAAAATCCCCCAAAATCCAAAAATCCCCAAAAAATGCCCCAAAAATCCCAAAATGCCCCAAAAATCATCCCAAAAATCCAAAAAAAAAATCCCCCCAAAAATCCCCCCAAAAATGCCACCAAAAATCCCCAAAAAATCCCACCAAAAATCCCCCCAAAAAACCACCAAAAATCCCACCAAAAATCCCCCCAAAAATCCCCCCAAAAATCCCCAAAAAAAAATCACCAAAATCAAAAATGCCCAAAAATCACCCCAAAAATCCCCAAAAAATCCCACCAAAAATCCCAAAAATGCCCCCAAAAATTGCCCCAAAATCCACCAGAAATCCCACCAAAAATCCCCAAAAAATCCCCAAAAAATCCCCCCAAAATCCAAAAAGATCTCCCCAGAAATCCCCCAAAATCCCAAAAGATCCCAAAATGCCCCCCAAAAATCCACCAAAAAATCCCCCAAAATCAAAAAAATCCCCAAAACGTCCCCAAAATGCCCCCAAAATGCCCCCAAAAATTCCCCCAAAATTCCCCCAAAATGCCCCCCCCAAAATCCAAAAAATTGCCCCAAAAATATCCCCCAATATCCAAAAAATCCCCTAAAAATCCCCAAAATGCCCCCAATAATGCCCCCAAAAATCAAAAAAATGCCCCCAAAAATCCCCCAAAAATCCCCAAAATCCAAAAAATCCCCAAAATTGCCACCAAAAATCAAAAAAATGCCCCCAAAAATGCCCAAAAATCCCACCAAAAAAAATCCAAAATCCCCCCCAAAAAAATCCCCAAAATCCCCAAAAATCCCCCCAAAAATCCCCCAAAAAAATGCCACCAAAATCCCCCCCCCCCAAAATCCCCCAAAATCCCCAAAAATCCCCAAAATGCCCCAAAAATATGCCCCAAAAATCCCCCAAAATGCCCCCAAAAAATCCCAAAATCCCAAAATCCCAAAAAATGCCCCCAAAAATCCCCAAAAATCCCCAAAATCCCCCAAAAAATTTCCCAAAAACTCCCCAAAAATTAAAATCCCAAAATGCCCCCAAAAATCCCTAAAATGCCCCCAAAATGCCCACCAAAATCCCAAAATGCCCCAAAAATTCCCAAAAATCCCAAAAATTTCCCCAAAAATCCCCCCAAAAATCCACCAAAAATCCCACCAAAAATCCCAAAAGATCTCCCCAGAAATCCCCCAAAATCCCAAAAAATCCCAAAAATGCCCCCCAAAAAAATCCCAAAAATGTCCCAAAACATCCCCAAAATGCCCCCAAAAATCCCCCCAAAAAAATCCCCCCAAAATCCCCAAAAAAAAAATTGGGATCCCCTCGCAAAAAATCCCCAAAAAATCCAAATCCCCCCAAAATCCAAAATGCCCCAAAAATCCAAAAAATCCCCAAAAATCCCCAAAATCCCCCAAAAATCCCCCCCAAAATCCCCCCAAAATCCCCAAAATCCCCAAAAATCCCCAAAATCCCCCAAATCCCAAAATCCCCCAAAATCCCGAAAAAATCCCAAAAATCCCCCAAAATCCCAAAAATCCCCCCAAAAATCCCCAAAATCCCACCCAAAATAAAAAAAATCTCCCCCCCCAAAATCCCAAAACATCCCCTGAAAATTTGGGATTTGGGGTTTGGGAAATTTGGAATTTGGGAATTTGGGATTTGGGATTTGGGAATTTGGGATTTGGGATTTGGGGATTTGGGATTTGGGGATTTGGGAACTCGGGAATTCGGGAATTTGGGAATTCGGAAATTCAGGAATTTGGGAATTTGGGAATTTGGAAATTCGGGATTTTGGGAATTCGGGAATTTGGGAATTCGGGAATTTGGGAATTCGGGAATTCGGGAATTTGGGAATTCGGGATTTTGGGAATTCGGGATTTCGGGAATTCGGGAATTCGGGATTTTGGGAATTCGGGATTTCGGGAATTTGGGAATTCGGGATTTCGGGAATTTGGGATTTTGGGAATTCAGGAATTTGGGAATTCGGGATTTCGGGAATTTGGGAATTCGGGATTTGGGGAATTTGGGGATTCCAGATTTGGGATTTGGGATTTGGGGTTTGGGATTTGGGGTTTGAGATTTGGGATTTGGGGAATTTGGGGATTTCAGATTTGGGATTTCAGGATTTGGGAATTCGGGAATTCAGGAATTCGGGATTTTGGGAATTCGGGAATTCGGGATTTCGGGAATTCGGGAATTTCGGCCCTCACCCTCCACGCGCGGGTGCCGCATGAGGAAGAGGAGGGATCTGGGATTTGGGGATTTGGGGATTTGGGGATTTCAGATTTGGGATTTTGGGAATTCGGGAATTTGGGAATTCGGGATTTCGGGATTTCGGGATTTTGGGAATTTGGGTCCCTGACCCTGGGAATCCAATTCCTTTATTTGGGGAATTTGGATGAGGAAACCCCAGGGAATTGGGATTTTGGGAATTTTGGAATTTTGAATTTGGGATTTTGGGATTTCGATTTTTGGGGAATTTCCCCAGGATTTGGGAATTTGGGAATTTGGGAATTTCGGCCCTGACCCTCCACGCGCGGGTGCCGCATGAGGAAGAGGAGGGATTTGGGGATTCGGGAATTCGGGAATTTGGGAATTTGGGGATTTCAGATTCGGGATTTTGGGATTTCGGGATTTCAGGAATTCGGGAATTCGGGATTCAGGCCCTGACCCTCCACGCGCGGGTGCCGCATGAGGAAGAGGAGGGATTTGGGGATTTGGGATTTGGTATTTGGGATTTAGGATTTGGGATTTGGGATTTGGGGAATTTGGGAATTTGGGAATTCGGAAATTCAGGAATTTGGAAATTCAGGAATTTCGGGATTTCGGGATTTTGGGAATTTGGGTCCCTGACCCTCCACGCGCGGGTGCCGCATGAGGAAGAGGAGGGATTTGGGGAATTGGGATTCCAGATTTGGGGAATTTGGGAATTCGGGAATTGGGGAATTTGGGGATTTGGAAATTCAGGAATTTGGGAATTCAGGAATTTCGGGATTTCGGGATTTTGGGAATTTGGGTCCCTGACCCTCCACGCGCGGGTGCCGCATGAGGAAGAGGAGGGATTTGGGATTTGGGGACTTGGGATTTGGGATTTGGGATTTGGGGAATTTGGGGATTTCAGATTCGGGATTTCGGGAATTTGGGAATTTGGGAATTCAGGATTTCGGGAATTTGGGAATTTGGGAATTTGGTCCCTGACCCTCCACGCGCGGGTGCCGCATGAGGAAGAGGAGGGATTTGGGGAATTTGGGGATTCCAGATTTCGGAATTCAAAATCCCTCAATTCAAAATTTTGGGATTTCCCCAAATTTCGGGATTTCGGGATTTCGAATTGGGTCCCTGACCCTCCAAAACCAAAAATCCTTTGGTGCCGCCCCCAAAAGAGGAGGATTTGGGAAACCCCCCAAACCCCTCAGGATTTGGGAATTTAGAAAACCTCAAAAACCCCCCCAAACAATCCCAGGAAATTTGGGAAACCTCCTCAGATTTGGGATTTGGGATTTCGAAATTTCGGAATTTGGGATTTTAGGAATTCCACCCCCCAAATTTGGGATTCGGGTCCCTGACCCCCCACCCCCAAAGTGCCGCATGAGGAAGAGGAGGCCGAAGCGCAGCGTGGAGCTCACGGTCTCGGTGCCGGCGAAGAACAGGTTCAGCGTGGTCAGCTCCAGGTTCTCCTGCGTGAACTCCGAGCCGGGATCGCCCTTCTCCTGCCAAAAAATCCCAAATTCCACCCCAAAAATCGCAGGGAACTCAAAAAAATCCCAAAATTCACAAAAATCCCCCCAAAAATCCCACCCAAAATCACCCAAATTCCCCTAAAAATCTCCAAATCCCTCCCAAAATTCCCCAAAAAATCCCCCCAGGTCCCCCCCAAATCCCCTCAGGACCCCCCAAATCCCCACCCAGGACCCCCCAAAAATCCCCCAGGACCTCCCCAAAACCCCCCAGGTCCCCCAAAATCCCCCAAAACCTCCCAAAACCCCCAAAATCCCTCAGGACCCCCCAGAACCCACCCAGGACCCCCCAAAACCTCCCCAAAACCCCCAAAATCCCCTCAGGACCCCCAAAATTCCCCAGGACCCCCAAATCCCCCCAAACCTCCCCCAAAACCCCAAAAATCCCCCAGGACCCCACAAATCCCCCAGAACCCCCAAATCCCCCAAAACCTCCCAAAACCTCCCAAAAACCCCCCAAAATCCCCCAGGACCCCAAAACTCCCTCAGGACCCCCAAATCCCCCAAAACCTCCCAAAATCCCCCTCAGAACCCTTCAGGACCCCCAAATTCCCCCCCAAATCCCCCAGAACCCCTTAGGACCCCCCAAAATCCCCTCAAGACCCCCAAAAATCCCCCCCGCGCCCCCACCTTGTCCATCTGGATGAGGAAGGCGTCGATGAAGTCAAAGGCCTGGCGGGTCCCTCAAGGTCCAGGCCCGCTGCAAAATCCCAAACGCCCCAAAAACTCCACGCATGCCCCAAATGCGGCCCAGGAGGCGCGGGATGCGCAGGTGCGGGCCCGGCACGAACCACAGCACGGACTCGGCCATGTCGTACAGCTGGGGACACCAAAAATGCCCAAAATCGCCCCAAAAATCGCCCCAAAATTGGGTCCAAAATGCCCCCAAAATCGCCCCAAAACCAGCTCAAAATCACCCCAAAACCAGCCAGGAAATCACCGAAAAAATCGCTGCTGGACCACCCAAAACCACCCCAAAAATGACACCAAAACCACTTGAAAACCACCCAGAAATGATCCCAAAATGCCTCGAAATCAACCCTAAAATCTCACCAAAAACTGCCCCAAAACCACACCAGAAACCCACCAAAACATCCCAGAAATGACCCCAAAACCACGTTAAAAACCACTCTTAAATCAGCCCAAAAACGACCCAAAAACCATCCCAAAAACTGCATCAAAACCACCCCAAATCACCCCAAAAACTTGCCTAAAACAGCCCCAAAAACCACCTCAAAACCATCCCAAAAACCCCAAAAAACTCCCCAAAAACTCACCAGAAATGACCCCAAAACCACCCCAAACCCACCCCAAAATCAGCCCCAAAACTCCCCAAAAACCTCCCAGAAATGACCCCAAAACCACCCCAAACCACCCCAAAATTGCCCCCAAAAACCCCAAAAAACTCCCCAAAAACTCACCAGAAATGACCCCAAAACCACCCCAAACCCACCCTAAAATCAGCCCCAAAACTCCCCAAAACCTCCCAGAAATGACCCCAAAACCACCCCAAACCCACCCTAAAATCAGCCCCAAAACAACCCCAAAATCAGCCCCAAAAATCCCCAAAAAGTTCCCAGAAATGACCCCAAAACCACGCTTAAAAACCACTCTAAAATCACCCCAAAAATGACCCAAAAACCATCCCAAAAACGCATCAAAACCACCCCAAATCACCCCAAAACCTTGCCTAAAACAGCCCCAAAAACCACCTCAAAACCATCCCAAAAACCCCAAAAAACTCCCCAAAAATCACCAGAAATGACCCCAAAACCACCCCAAACCCACCCGAAAATCAGCCCCAAAAACCCCAAAATCAGCCCCAAAAATCCCCAAAATCTCCCAGAAATGACCCCAAAACCACCCCAAAATCCATCCTAAAATCAGCCCCAAAACTCCCCAAAATCTGCCCCAAAACTCCCCAAAAATCTCCCAGAAATGACCCCAAAACCACCCCAAAATCCATCCTAAAATCAGCCCAAACCACACCAAAACCATCCCCAAAACCATCCCTAAAATCTCCAAAATCACCCCAAATCATCCCAAAAAATCCCCCCCAAATTCCCCAGAAAATCCCCCAAAATGTCCAAAAAAATCCCAAAATTTCACAAAAAATTCAATTAAAATCGCCCAAAATCACAAAATAATTCTCAAAAAATTCCCCCCCAAAATCACTGAAAAAGCACCAAAAATTACCCAAAAATTGCAAAAATATTACCAAAAAAAATCCCAGGAATTCCCCAAAATTATCCCAAAAAAATCGCCAAAAAAATCCCCAAAAATTAAAAAAAAATTGGCAAAAAAATCCTTTAAAAACCCTGAAAAAATCCCCCAAAATTATTTTAAAAATCACCAAAAAATTCTCCAAAAATAAAAAAAATCTCCAAAAATTACCCCCAAAATCCCAAAAAATATCCCAAAAAAATCCCCCCCAAAATCCCCCAAAAGCCAAAAAAAAAAAGACTAAAAAATAAAAAATCTCCCAATAGTCACCAAAAAATTCCCCCCAAAACCACCCAAAAATCCCCCCAAAAATTCCCAAAAAATCCCTAAAATATCCCAAAAAATCCCCCAAATCGCCCCCAAAATCCCACAGAAATAAAATAAACAAAACCCCAAAAATCTCAAAAAAATCACAAAAAAATCTTTAAAAAATTCCAAAAAATCCTCGAAAAATTCCCGAAAAATCCCCCCAAAATTCCAAAAATTTCTCAAAAAAAATCACAAAAATTTCCCCAAAAATGCCCCTAAAATCACAAAAAAATCGCCAAAAAATTGCACAAAAAATCAACAAAAAATTCCCAAAAAAGCTCAAAAAAATCCCCAAAAATCCTCAAAAATTCCCAGAAAATCATAAAAAAATCACCAAAAAAAAATCCCCAAAAATTCCATTAAAATTCCCAAAAAATCCCCCAAATCCTCCAAAAAAATCACAAAACCTTACCCAGAAAATCCCCAAAAATTCCCTCAAAATCCGCCAAGAATCACAAAATTTTCCCAAAAATTTCCCCAAAAATTCCCTGAAAAATTCCCCAAAAAATCCTCAAAGAAATCATGAAAATGTCACCAAAAAACCCCCAAAATCCCCAAAATTCTCTAAAAATTCCCCCAAAATCCTCAAAAAATTCCTCCAAAAAATCACAAAAAAATCTTCGGAAATTCCCCCAAAATTGCCAACAATTAAAAGAAAAATTGTTTTAAAAAATCACCAAAAAATCACAAAAAATTGCCAAAAAATCACCAAAAAACCCTAAAAAATCACCAAAAACTCCTCAAAAATTCCCCAAAAATCCTCAAAAAATCCCCAAAATTCTCAAAAATTCCACCCAAAATTCCCCAAAAAATCCTCAAAGAAACAATGAAAATATCGCCAAAAAAACCCCCCAAAATCCCCAAAAATCCTCAAGAAATCCCCAAAAATTCCTCTAAAAAATCCCAAAAATTCCTCCAAAAATCACAAAAAAAATCTTTGAAAAATCCCCCAAAATTGCCAAAAATAAAAAGAAAAATTGCCAAAAAATATCACAAAAAATCGCAAAAAAATCCCCAAAAAATCCCCAAAAATCCTCCAAAAATCACCAAAAAATCTGTAAAAATCCCCAAAAAATCCCCCAAAACATCCCCCAAAAAATCCCAAAAAATCCCCAAAATTCTCAAAAATTGCCCCCAAAAATCCCCCAAAAATCTTCAAAGAAATCACGAATGTATCGCCAAAACCCTCCCCCAAATCCAAAAAAATTCTCGAAAAATCCCCAAAAATCCCCCCAAAATTCCAAAAAATCCCCAAAAATTCCTCCCAAAAAATCACAAAAAAATCTTCGAAAAATCCCCCAAAATTCCCAAAAATAAAATGAAAAATTGCAGAAAAAATCAGCAAAAAATCGCAAAAAATCGCAAAAAAATCACCAAAAATTCACAAAAAATCGCCAAAAAATCCCCAAAAATTCCTCCCAAAAAATCACCAAAAATTCTTCGAAAAATCTCCTAAAATATAAAGAAAAATCACCAAAAAATCACAAAAAATCGCCAAAAAATCACAAAAAATCACCAAAAAATCACAAAAATCGCTAAAAAATCCTCAAAAAAATTCCGAAAAATCCCAAAAATTCCCCAAAATTCCTCCCAAAAAATCACCAAAAAAATCTTCGAAAAATCCCCTAAAATATAAAGAAAAATCGCCAAAAAATCCCTAAAAATCACCAAAAAATCGCCAAAAAATCACAAAAAATCGCTAAAAAATCCCCAAAAATTCCCCAAAAAATTCCCAAAAATTCCCAAAAATTCCCCAAAATTCCCAAAAAATCCCAGCCCAAATCCTCATGTGGAAGACGCCCCCATGAAAAAAAGCAGCAGCTCCAGGAACTCGGGGTCCCTCCAAATCCCCCAAAAATCCCCCCAAAAATCCCCAAAAATTCCTCCCAAAAAATGCCCAAAAATTCCTCTAAAAAATCACAAAAAAAATCTTGGAAAATTCCCCAAAAATTGTCAAAAATAAAGTGAAAAATTGCAGAAAAAATCACCAAAAAATCACCAAAAATCGCCAAAAAATCACAAAAAATCGCTAAAAAATCCCCAAAAATTCCCAGAAAATCCCCAAAAATTCCCCCAAAAAATCACCAAAAATTCCCCCCAAAAAATCACCAAAAATTCCAAAAAATCCTCAAAAAAATATCCCCAAAAAAAATCCTCAAAATTCCCAAAAATCCCCAAAAATTCCTCTAAAAAATCCAAAAAAATCCCCAAAAAATCCCCAAAAATTTCCCCAAAAAATCACAAAAAATATCTTCGAAAAATTCCCCAAAATTTGCCAAAAATAAAATGAAAAATTGCAGAAAAAATCGCCAAAAAATCGCAAAAAAATCACCAAAAAATCACAAAAAATCACAAAAAATCGCAAAAAAATCCCTAAAAATCGCAAAAAAATTCCCAAAAATTCCCAGAAAATCCCCAAAAATTCCCCAAAAATCCCCCAAAAAAATCAAATCCCCCAAAAATCACCAAAAATCCCCCCCAAAATCCCAAAAAAAATCCCCAAAATCCCCAAAATCCCAAAAAAAAAAATCCCCAAAATCCCAAAAAAATCCCAAAAAAAAACCCCAAAAATCACCAAAAAAATCTCCAAAAAATCCCAAAATTCCCCAAAATAAAAAATCACCCCATTGCAGAAAAAATCTCCAAAAATCCCCCAAAATCCCCAAAAATCACAAAAATCGCCAAAAATCCTCAAAAATCGCCCCAAAATCCCCCCAAAAATCACCAAAATTCCCCAAAAAATCCCAAAAATCACCAAAAATTTTGAAAAATCCCCTAAAATACAAAAAAAAAATCACAAAAAATCGCCAAAAATCGCCAAAATCCCAAAAATCCCAAAAATCCCCTAAAAATCCCCAAAATATCCCCAATCCTCAAAAATCCCAAAAAATCCAAAATTCCCCCAAAAATCCTCCCAAAAATCACCAAAAAATCCCCCCAAAATCCCTAAAATAAAAATAAAGAAAATCGCCCCAAAAATCCCCAAATCCCCCAAAAATCACCCCAAAAATCCCCAAAATCACAAAATTGCAAAAAATCACAAAAATCCCCCAAAAATCCCCAAAATCCCCAAAATTCCCAAATCCCCCCAAACCCCTAAAATCCCCAAAATTCCCAAAATTCCCAAATTCCCCAAAATCCCCATGTGGCGGAAGACGCCCCCATGAAAATCCCAAAAATCCAGGAAAAAATCCCCAAAAAATCCCCAAAAAATCCCCCCTCCTCCCTCCAAAATCCCCCAAAATCCCAAAATTGACCCCAAAATCCTCAAAAATCCCAAAAATTCCCCCCTAAAAATCCCAAAAAATCCCCTAAAATCACCAAAAAATCTTGAAAATTCCCCAAAATTGCCCCAAAAATAAAAAGAAAAAAAAAAAATAAAAAAATATCACAAAAATCGCTCCCAATCACAAAAAAAATGCAAAAAATCCCCCAAATTTTCAAAAAAGAAACCCAAAAAAATTCCCAGAAAATCCCCAAAAATTCCCCAAAAATCCTCAAAGAAATCATGAAAATATCACCAAAAAAAACCCCAAAATCCCCAAAAATTCTCAAAATATCCCCAAAATCCCCAAAAATCCCCAAAAAATCCCAAAAAATCCCAAAAAATCCCCAAAATTCCTCCCAAAAAATCACCAAAAAAATCTTGGAAAAATCCCCCAAAATTGCCAAAAATAAGAAGAAAAATACCCCAAAAAAATCACAAAAAAGTCACAAAAAATCACAAAAAATCGCCAAAAAATCACAAAAAATCGCTAAAAAATCCCCCAAAATTCCCCAAAAATTCCCAAAAATTCCCAAAAATCCCCAAAATTCCCGACCTGCGCCCAGGGCGTGCTCATGTGGCGGAAGACGCCCCCAAAATGACCCCAAAAAATTTCCCAGGAACCCAAAATCCGTCAGGAAGCGGCCCCCAAAACGATGGAGCAGATGACGTTGGACACGGCGCAGCTCAGCAGGAACGTGGGGTCCAAGGGCTCGCCTGGGAATTTGGGGGGAATTCCAGAGGTTTTGGGGCTTTTTGCCAAGAAAATGAAATTTTGGAGGGGTTTTGGGGGGGTTTTGGTTGAAATCTGCTGGAAAATACACCCAAAATGCCCCAAAACCAGCCCAAAACTGCTGCAAAAATACCGAAAATGACCCCAAAAATACCCTGAAATTATCCCAAAATGACCCCAAAAATATCCTGAAATGATCCCAAAATGACCCCAAAATGACCCCAAAAATATCCTGAAATTATCCCAAAAATGACCCCAAAAATATCCTGAAATTGACCCCAAAATGACCCCAAAATGACCCCAAAAATATCCTGAAATTATCCCAAAATGACCCAAAAATGACCCCAAAAATATCCTGCAATTATCCCAAAAATGACCCAAAAATGACCCCAAAAATATCCTGCAATTATCCCAAAAATGACCCCAAAAATATCCTGGAATTATCCCAAAATGACCCCAAAGTGACCCCAAAAATATCCTGAAATTATCCCAAAAATGACCCAAAAATGACCCCAAAAATATCCTGAAATTATCCCAAAAAAGACCCCAAAAATGATCCCAAAATGACCCCAAAATGATCCCAAAAAATGATCCCAAACCCACCCCAAAACTGCCCCAAAAATCCCCAAAATTTGTCCCCAAATACCCCAAAACTGCCCCAAAATCCCCAAAAATTTGTCCCCAAAAACCCCAAAACTGCCCAAAAATCCCCAAAATTCATCCCAAAAAACCCAAAACTGCCCCAAAATGGGAAATTTGGGGGTTTTGGGAGGATTTGGGGTTTTGGGGGAATTTTTGGGGATTTTTCCAAAGAAAATGAAATTTTGGGAGAATTTTGGAGGGGTTTTGGGGATTTTGCCCCAAATCCGCTCCAAAAATACCCAAAAAATACCCCAAAAATCAGCCCAAAACTGCTCCAAAAATGACCCCAAAATGATCCCAAAATTTCCCTGAAATTATCCCAAAAATACCTCAAAATTACCCCAAAATATCCTGAAATTATCCCAAAATGACCCCAAAAACGCTCCCAAAATGACTCCAAAATATCCCAAAATGATCCCAAAAAATGATCCCAAACCCACCCCGAAACTGCCCCAAAAACCCCCAAAATTCATCCCAAAATGACCCCAAAATGGGGAATTTGGGGTTTTGGGGGAGGATTTGGGGTTTTGGGGGGAATTTTTTGGGGGGATTTTTCCCAAGAAAATGAAATTTTGGGAGAATTTTGGAGGGGTTTTGGGGAGGTTTTGCCTGAAATCTGCTGGAAAAATACCCCAAAAATGCCCCAAAAACCAGCCCAAAACTGCTCCAAAAATCTCCCAAAATGACCCCAAAAATATCCTGAAATGACCCCAAAAATATCCTGAAATTATCCCAAAATGACCCCAAAAATGCTCCCAAAATTCGCCCAAAATATCCCAAAATGATCCCAAAAAATGATCCCAAACCCACCCCGAAACTGCCCCAAAAATCCCCAAAATTTGTCCCCAAGAAAATGAAATTTTGGGATAATTTTGGGGATTTCTGGGGTGATTTTAAAAATATCTGATTTCCCAAAATGACCCCAAAAAATTTTTTAAAATTTTTGCTCATTTTTCCTCATTCCTGTGGGGTTTATCCCCCACCCCAAAACTGCCCCAAAAATCCCCAAAATTCATCCCAAAAACCCCAAAACCACCCCAAAATGGGGAATTTGGGGTTTTGGGGAAAGATTTGGGTTTTGGGGAATTTTTTGGGATTTTTCCCAAGAAAATGAAATTTTGGGAGAATTTTGGGATATTTGGGGCAGTTTTGGGGCTGCTTTCCGAAATTATTTTGGTTTAATTTTCCCATTTTTTCCTCAAAAACGATTCCCAAAATTTTCCCAAAATTTTTTCGGGGATGATTTTTGCGATTTTCCCACCTCCCAAAAAACCCCAAAATCCCCAAAATTTGGGTACCTTTGGCGTCCTGGAAGGCCCGGATCAGCCCTGGCCTCCTGATGCGGACCCCCGATGCTCCCCAAATGATCCCGAAAATCCCCACCGAAAACGGTGCCCCAAAAGCTGCCAAAAGCGCCTGAAATGATCCCAAAACCACGCCTGCGTTTGGGGAGAAATCCACCGAATCCCAAAACTTTCCCCAAAACTCCAAAAAAAAACAACAAAATGGGTGGGAAACGGGGAAAAAACGGGAGAAAAATCCGTTGGGAAATGGGGAAAATGCGTTGGGAAATGGGGAAAATCCGTTGGGAATTGGGAAAAATTTATTGGGAATCGGGAAAAATTTATTGGGAATTGGGGAAAATCCATTGGGAAAAATTTGGGGTTTCCATCAATGGGAAATGGGGAAAATCCGTTGGGAATTGGGGAAAATCCATTGGGAATTGGGAAAAATTCAGTGGGGAAAATTTGGGATTAAATCAATGGGAAATGGGAAAAAATGGGTGAAAAATTCGTTGGGAAATGGGGAAAATCCATTGGGAAGGGGCGGGAATTGGGGTTAAATCCATTGGGAAATGGGGAAAAGTGGGAGAAAAATTCACGGGAAATGGGGAAAATCCATTGGGAATTGGGAAAATTTTATTGGGAAGAAATTTGGGGTTTAAATCAAAGGGAAATGGGAAAAATGGGAGAAAAATCCATTGGGAAATGGGGAAAAAATCCATTGGGAAATGGGGGAAAGTGGAGAAAAATTCATGGGAAATGGGGAGAAAATGGGGAAAAATCAGTGGAAAATGGGAAAAATCCATTGGGAAAAATATGGGGTTTCTATCAATGGGAAATGGGGAAAAATGGGAGAAAAATCCATTGGGAAATGGGGAAAAAATGGGTGTAAAATCCATTGGGAAATGGGGAAAATCCATTGGGAATTGGGAAAAATTCATTGGGGGAAATAATGGGGTTAAAATGGGTGGGAAATGGGAAAAAAACGGGAGAAAAATCCGTTGGGAAATGGGGAAAATGCGTTGGGAAATGGCTAAAATTAATTGGGAAAAAATTGGGATTTAAATCAATGGCAAATGGGAAAAAACAGGAGAAAAATCCATTGGGAAATGGGGTTAAATCAATTAGGAATTGTCTAAAATTAATTGGGAAAAAATAGGATTTAAATCAATGGAAAATGGGAAAAATGGGAGGAAAATCCATTGGGAAATGGGGAAAATCCATTGGGAAATGAGAAAAAACCTGGGGGAAAATCCATTGGGAATTGGAAAAAATTCAGTGGGAAAAAAAAAAGGAATTAAATGGGTGGGAAATGGGAAAAATGGGGGAAAAATCCATTCGGAAATTGGGAAAATCCATTGGGAATTGGGAAAAATCCGTTGGGAAATGGGGAAAATCCGTTGGGAAATGGGAAAAATTTATTGGGAATCGGGAAAAATTTATTGGGAATTGGGGAAAATCCATTGGGAAATGGGGAAAATCCATTGGGAATTGGGGAAAATTCAGTGGGGAAAATTTGGGATTAAATCAATGGGAAATGGGAAAAAATGGGTGAAAAATTCGTTGGGAAATGGGGAAAATCCATTGGGAAGGGGCGGGAATTGGGGTTAAATCCATTGGGAAATGGGGAAAATGGGAGAAAAATTCATGGGAAATGGGGAAAATCCATTGGGAAGAAAATAATGGAAAAATCCCTGGGAAATGGGAAAAAATGGGAGAAAATCCATTGGGAATTGGGAAAAATTAAGTGGGAAAAAATTGGGTTAAAATTGATGGAAAACTGGAAAAAGGGGGAGAAAAATTCATGGGAATTGGGGGAAACCCATTGGGAATTGGGAAAAATTCATTGGGAAATGGGAAAAATTTATTGGGGATCGGGAAAAATTAATTGGGGGAAAAAATGGGGTTAAAATGGGAGGGAAATGGGGAAAAAACGGGAGAAAAATCCGTTGGGAAATGGGGAAAATCCATTGGGAAATGGGGAAAATTCAGTGGGAAAAATTTGGGGTTTCCATCAATGGGAAATGGGGAAAAAAATGGGAGAAAAATCCGTTGGGAAATGGGGGAAATCCATTGGGAATTGGGAAAAATCCGTTGGGAAAAAATTGGGATTTAAATCAATGGGAAATGGGAAAAATGGGAGAAAAATCCATTGGGAAATGGGGAAGATCCATTGGGAATTGGGAAAAATCCGTTGGGAAATGGGAAAAAATGGGAGAAAATCCATTGGGAAATGGGGAGAAAATGGGGGAAAATCAATGGGAAATGGGAAAAATCCATTGGGAAGAAAATTGGGGTAAAATCCCTGGGAAATGGGGGAAAATGGGGGAAAATCAGTGGGAAATGGGAAAAATTCGTTGGGAAATGGGAAAAATTCGTTGGGAAATGGGAAAAATTCGTTGGGAAAAAATTGGGATTTAAATCAATGGGAAATGGGGAAAAAATGGGAGAAAAATCCATTGGGAAATGGGGAAAATCCATTGGGAAATGGGAAAAATTCATTGGGGGAAAAAAATGGGGTTAAAATGGGTGGGAAATGGGGAAAAATGGGAGAAAAATCCATTGGGAAATGGGGAAAATCCATTGGGAAATAAGGGAAAAATCCATTGGGAAGGGGCGGGAATTGGGGTTAAATCCATTGGGAAATGGGGAAAAGTGGGAGAAAAATTCATGGGAAATGGGAAAAATCCATTGGGAAGAAAATAATGGAAAAATCCCTGGGAAATAGGAAAAAATAGGGGGAAAATCCATTGGGAAATGGGAAAAATCCATTGGGAAATGGGAAAAATCCATTGGGAAATGGGAAAAATCCATGGGGAAATGGGAAAAATCCATTTGGAAATGGGGAAAATCCATTGGGAAAGAGGCAGGAATTGGGGTTAAATCTGTGGAAAATGGGAAAAAATGGGAGAAAAATCCATTGGGAAATGGGGAAAATCCATTGGGCATTGGGAAAAATATATTGGGAAAAATTTGGGGTTTCTATCAATGGGAAAAGGAAAAAATGGGAGAAAAATCCATTGGGAAATGGGGAAAATCCATTGGGAAATGGGAAAAATTCAGTGGGGAAAATTTGGGATTAAATCAATGGGAAATGGGGAAAAATGGGAGAAAAATTCATGGGAAATGGGGAGAAAATGGGGAAAAATCAGTGGGAAACGGGAAAATCCATTGGGAAGAAAATTGGGGTAAAATCCCTGGGAAATGGGGAAAAATGGGAGAAAAATCCGTTGGGAAATGGGGAAAATCCATTGGGAAGGGGCGGGAATTGGGGTTAAATCCATTGGGAAATGGGAAAAAATCAGTGGGAGAAAAAAAGGGTTTAAATGGATGGAAAAGTGGGGAAAAAGGGAGAAAATCCATTGGGAATTGGGAAAAATTCATTGGGGGAAAAAATGGGGTTAAAATGGGTGGGAAATGGGAAAAAAAACGGGAGAAAAATCTGTTGGAAAATGGGGAAAATCCGTTGGGAAATGGGGAAAATTCAGTGGGAAATGGGAAAAAATGGGAGAAAATCCATTGGGAAATGGGGAGAAAATGGGGAAAAATCAGTGGAAATGGGAAAAATCCATTGGGAGAAATTTGGGGTTTCTATCAATGGGAAATGGGGAAAAATGGGAGAAAAATCCATTGGGAAATGGGAAAATCCATTGGGAAATTTGGGGTTTTTTAAATGGATGGAAAAGTGGGGAAAAAGGGAGAAAAATCCATTGGGAAATGGGGAAAATCCATTGGGAAAGGGGGAAAAAATTATTGGGAAATGGGAAAAATTTATTGGGAAAAAATTGGGATTTAAATCAATGGGAAATGGGAAAAAATGGGTGGAAAATCCATTGGGAAATGGGGAAAATCCATTGGGAAATGGGAAAAATTTATTGGGAAAAATTTGGGGTTTAAATCAATTGGGAAAATGGGGAAAAAATTATTTTGGGGGATTTTGGGGTATTTTGGGAAAATTGTTTTTCAAAAATTTTTGGGAAATTTTGGGAAAAAATGGGGTGGAAAATCCATTGGGAAATTGGGAAAAATTGGGATGGTTTGGGGGGAAAATGGGAAAAAATTTAAAATTTTGGGGTGGTTTGGGGTGGTTTTTCAAAATTCAATTTTAAATTTTTGGGCAATTTGGGGGTGGTTTTGGGAGAAAATTTTTTTGGGTTGGTTTTGGGGTATTTGGGTGGTTTTGGGGTGGTTTTTCAGGGCAATTTCTGGGATATTTTTGGGCTATTTTGGGGTGGTTTTGGGGTGGTTTTGGGGTTTTGTTTTTGGGGTGGTTTGGGGCAATTTTTGGGATAATTTTGGGCTATTTTTGGGGTGGTTTCAGGGAGATTTTGGGGTGGTTTTGGGGAATTTTGGGGTGGTTTTGGGGTGGTTTTCAGGGAAAATTTTGGAGAATTTTGGGCTATTTTTGGGGTGGTTTTTGGGGAATTTTTGGGGTGGTTTTGGGGGTGGTTTTGGGGGAATTTTGGGGTGATTTTGGGGTTTTTAGAAATTTGGGTGGTTTTCGGGTGGTTTGATTTTTTCAGGGCAATTTTTTGGGATAATTTTGGGCTATTTTGGGGTGGTTTTGAGGTGATTTTGGGGTGGTTTTGGGACGGCTTTTCAGGACAATTTTGGGGTGATCTTGGCATGGTTTTGGGAAATTTTGAGCTGGTTTTGGTTTTTCAGGGCAATTTTTTGGGGTAACTTTGGGCTATTTTGGGGTGGTTTAGGGTAATTTTGGGGTGGTTTTGGGGAAATTTTCAGGTTTTTTGGGGGTGGTTTTGGGATGGTTTGGGTTTTGGGGTGGTTTTGGGGCGGTTTTTTTTTGGGGTGGTTTTGGGAAATTTTTGGGGTTAAAATTTGGGGTGGTTTTGGGGTGGTTTGGGGAAATTTTGGGGTTTTGGTTTTGGGGAGATTTTGGGGTGGTTTTCAAATTTTGGGGTGGTTTTGGGGTGATTTTGGGGCGATTTTCGGGTGGTTTTGGGGTGGTTTTGGGGTGATTTTGGGGCAATTTTGGGGAGATTTTTGGGGTGGTTTTGGGGTGGTTTTGGGGAGATTTTGGGGTTAATTGGGGTGGTTTTTCAGGGCAATTTTTGGGATAATTTTGGGCTATTTTGGGGTGGTTTCGAGGTAATTTTGGGGTGGTTTGGGGACATTATGGGGTGGTTTGGGGTGGTTTTTCAGGGCAATATTTTGGGGTAACTTTGGGCTATTTTGGGGTGGTTTTGGGGAGATTTTGGGGTGGTTTGGGGTGGTTTTTCAGGGCAATATTTTGGGGTAACTTTGGGCTATTTTGGGGTGGTTTTGGGGAGATTTTGGGGTGGTTTGAGGTGGTTTTTCAGGGCAATTTTTTGGGGTAACTTTGAGCTATTTTGGGGTGGTTTTGGGGAGATTTTGGGGTGGTTTTGGGGTGGTTTTTCAAGGCAATATTTTGGGATAATTTGGGGCTATTTTGGGGTGGTTTTGGGGTGATTTTGGGGTGGTTTTGGGGAGATTTTGGGGTGGTTTGGGGTGGTTTTTCAGGGTAATATTTTGGGCAGGTTTTGGGGAGATTTTGGGCAGGTTTGGGGTGGTTTCTCAGGGCAATTTTTTGGGGTAACTTTGGGCTATTTGGGGTTGGTTTTGGGGTGGTTTTGGGGTGGTTTTGGGATGGATTTCAGGATATTTTTTGGGGTAATTATGGGCTGTTTTGAGCTGGTTTTGGGGAGATTTTGGGGTGGTTTTGGGGAGATTTTGGGGTGGTTTTGGGGTGATTTTGGGGTGGGTTTGGGGTGGTTTTTCAGGACATATTTTGGAGTAACTTTGGGCTATTTTGGGGTGGTTTTGGGGAGATTTTGGGCAGGTTTGAGGTGGTTTCTCAGGGCAATTTTTTGGGGTAACTTTGGGCTATTTTGGGGTGGTTTTGAGGTGATTTTGGGGTGGTTTGGGGGAGATTTTGGGTTGGTTTTGGGGTGGTTTTGGGGAGATTTTGGGGTGGTTTGGGGTGGTTTGAGCTGGTTTTGGGGAAATTTTGGGCTGGTTTGGGGTGGTTTTTCAGGGCAATATTTTGGGGTAACTTTGGGCTATTTTGGACTGGTTTTGAGGTAGTTTTGGGATGGCTTTTCAGGACAATTTTGGGGTGACCTTGGAGTGATTTTGGGGTATTTTGGGGTGGTTTGAAAAATGTTTTCAGGAAAATTGGGTTGGTTTTAAAATGGTTTTGGGGTGGTTTTTCACCCCAAATTGGGAGATTTTGGGGTGGTTTGGGGTGGCTTTTCAGGGCAATTTTTTGGAATAATTTTGGGGTATTTTGGGGTGGTTTTGAGGTGATTTTGGGCTGGTTTAGGGGAGATTTTGGGGTGGTTTGGGGGAGATTTTGGGGTGGTTTGAGGTGGTTTTTTCAAAATCAAAAATTTTAAAAATAATTTTGGGATATTTTAGGGAATTTTGGGCTGGTTTTGGGGAAAATTTGGGGTGGTTTGGGGAAAAAATGGTTTTCAAAAAATGGTTTCCCCAAAATTTTTGGGGAAATTTTGGGGGTGGTTTTGGGCCCAAATTTTGGGGTGGTTTGGGGTGGTTTTCAGGGCAATTTTGGGGTAACTTTGGGCTATTTTGGGGTGGTTTTGGGGAAATTTTGGGGGTGGTTTAAAAAAACTTTCAAAAATCTAATATTTTGGGAAAATTTGGGGCTATTTTGGGGTGGTTTTGGGTAATTTTCCAAAAATTTACTAAAATCCTTGGGAGATTTTCAGGTGGTTTGGGGTGGTTTTCAGGGCAATTTCTGGGATATTTTTGGGCTATTTTGAAAATTTTGGGGAAATTTTGGGGTGGTTTGGGTGGTTTTTCAGGGCAATTTTGGGGTAATTTTAAAAAATTTTGGGGTGGTTTTGAAAATGATTTTTTTGGCTTTGGGTGGTTTTGGGGAATTTTTTTAATTGGGTTTGGTGTCAGCCCAGGGCATTTTTTGGGGTAAAAACCTATTTTTGGCTGGTTTTGAAAATGATTTTGGGGTGGTTTTAGGCTGGTTTCTCAGGGCAAAAAACAATCAAACTTTGGGCTAAAAATCCCATTTTTGGGCTGGTTTGGGGTGGTTTCAGGGCAATAATTTTGGGGTAACTTTGGGCTATTTTGGGCTTGTTTGAAATGGTTTGAAAATCCCATTTTTCAGGACAATTTTGGGGTGACCTTGGAAAATCCTTGGGGTATTTTTGGGGTGGTTTGAGCTGTTTTGGGGAAAAATTTGGGTTGGTTTTAAAAATCCCATTGGGGTGATTTTGGGGAGATTTTGGGGTGGTTTTGGGGTGGTTTTTCAGGTCAATTTTTTGCGGCAATTTTGGGCGATTTTGGGCTGGTTTTGGGAAGTTTTTGGGGTGGATTGGGGTGGTGTTTCAGGGCAATTTTTGCCAAAAACAGGGCTGGTTTCAGGGCGGTTTCAGGCCAAAACCCATTAAAATCCCAAAAATCGGAAGGTGCTCTCGATGGTTTAAAACCCAAAAAATCCCATTAAAATTAAAAAAAATCCCATGAAAATCGGCCCAAACTCACCCAAATCCCACTAAAATGGCCCCACACCCAGCCCAGCCACACCGTGAACACCGGCCCCAGCGCTCGCTCAGCTGCCGGGGGCACAATCCCATCAAAATCCCAAAAATATCCCAAAAAAATCCCATGAAAATCCCAAAAAAATCCCATTAAAATCCCAAAAAATCCATTAAAAATCCCAAAACTCCCAAAAAAATCCATTAAAATCGGAAAATCCCATAAAATCAAAATCCAAATCCCATTAAAATGGCCCCAATCCCAGCCCATCCACCCAAAAAATCCCCCAAAATTAAAAATCCCCCAAAAAAAAAATCCATTAAAATGCCAAAAAAAACCCCATTAAAATCCCCAAAAAATCCCAAAAATCCCATAAAAAAATCCCATTAAAATCCCATTAAAATCCCATGAAAATCCCATTAAAAACCCCACAAAAATCCCATGAAAATCTCAAAAAATCCCATGAAAATCAGACCAGACTCACCCAAATCCCATCAAAATGGACCCAAATCCCATCAAAACCCCAAAATCCCAAGAAAATCCCATGAAAATCCCCAAAAATTCCCATAAATATCCCATTAAAATCCCATTAAAATCCCATTAAAATCCCATAAAATTCAACCAAAATCTCCATCAAAAATCCCATGAAAATCCCATTAAAATCCCGTTAAAATCCCAAAAACATCCCAAAAAATCCCACAAAAATCCCAAAAAATCCCAAAAATCCAAAAAATCCCAAAAAATCCCAAATGAAAAATCCCAAAATCAACCAAAAAAAAAATCCCATTAAAAAAATCCCATTAAAAAATCCCAAAATCCCAAAAAAATCCCATTAAAATCCAAAAAAAACCCATTAAAATCCCATGAAAATCCCATTAAAATCCCATTAAAATCCCATTAAAACCCCATTAAAATCCCATAAAAATCCCATAAAAATCAACCAAAATCTCCATGAAAATCCCATCAAAATCCCAAAAATCTCCTCCCATTAAAATCCCAAAAATCCCATTAAAATCCCATTAAAATCCCAAAATCCCATAAAATCCCAAAAAAATGAAAAATCCAATAAAATCCATTAAAATCCCATTAAAAATCCCAAAAATCCCAAAAATCCCAAAAAATCAAAACCAAAATCCCAAAAATCCCATTAAAACCCCAAAAAAATTCTCAAAAAATCCCATTTAAAAAATCTATAAAATCCCAAAAAATCCCATTAAAATCCCAAAATCCCCAAAATCCCCAAAAATCCCATTAAAATCCCATTAAAATCCCAAAAATCCCCAAAACTCCCATTCCCAAAATCCCATTAAAATCCCAAAAAAAAATCCCATTAAAATCCCTCTAAAAATGAAAATCCCCAAAAATCCATTAAAATCCCCATGAAAATCCCATTAAAATCCCAAAAAAAATCCCATTAAAATCCTAAAAAATCCCAACCAAAATCCCCAAAAAATCCCATTCAAAAATCCCAAAAATCCCATCCAAAAATCCTATAAAAATCCCATTAAAATCCCCATTAAAAAAAAAAATCCCATTAAAAACCCATTAAAATCCTAAAAAAATCCCAATCCCAAAATCCCATGAAAATCCCATTAAAAATAAAAAATCAAAAAAATCCCATGCAAAAAAAATCCCATGAAAAACTTCCCAAAAAAAATCCCATTAAAATCCCATAAAAATCAAAATCCCAAAAATCCCATTAAAAATCCTTAAAATCCCAAAAAATCAAAAAATCCCCAAAAAAAAAATCCCAAAAATCCCATTAAAATCCCATTAAAATCCCATTAAAATCCTAAAAATCTAAAAAATCCTCCATTAAAATCCCATTAAAAAAATCCAAAAAACCCAAAAAAATCCCAAAATCTCCATTAAAAATCCCATTAAAATCCCATGAAAATCCCAAAAAACCCATTAGTCCCACCTAAAAATCCCATTAAAAATCCCATTAAAAAAAATCCCAAAAAATCCCATTAAATCCCATTAAAAATCCCCAAAAAAATCCCCAAAAAAAAAATCCCATTAAAATCCCAAAAATTAACCAAAATCCCATTAAAATCCCATTAAAAATCCCATTAAAATCCCATTCCCATTTTTAAAATCCCATAAAAATTAAAAAAAAATCCCATTAAAATCCCAAAAATTAAAAAAATCCCAAAAATCCCATTAAAAATCCCATTAAAAATCCCATAAAATCAATGAAAATCCCAGAAAATCCCAAAAAAAATCCAAAAAAAAAAAATTAAAATCAAAAAAAATCAACCAAAATCCCAAAAAAATCCCATTAAAATCCCAAAAAATCCTAAAATCCCAAAATCCGTGAAAAATCCCCATGAAATCCCCATTAAAAAATCCCATTAAAATCCCATTAAAATCCCATTAAAAATCCCATTAAAAATCCCAAATCCCAAAAAAATCCCATTAAAAATCCCATTTAAATCCCATTAAAATCCCAAAAATCCCAAATCCCAAAAATCCCCATTAAAAATCCCAAAAATCCCATTAAAAATCCCAAAAAACCCCATAAAAAAATCCAAAAAAAAATCCCATTTAAAAATCCCATTAAAATCCCATCCCAAAATCCCATTAAAAATCCCATTAAAATCCCAAAAAAAATCCCATTAAAATCCCATAAAAATCCAAAAATCCCATGAAAATCCCAAAAATCCCATTAAATCCCAAAAAATCCCATTAAAAATCCCAAAAAAAAAAATCCCATTAAAAATCCCAAAAATCTCAAAAAAATCCCATAAAATCCCATCCCAAAAATCCATTAAAATCCCAAAAATCCCATTAAAAAAAAATCCCAAAAATCCCATTAAAAAAATCCCAAAAATCCCATTAAAATCCCATGAGAATCCCATTAAAAATCCATTAAAATCCCATTAAAATCCCAAAAATCCCAAAAACCAAAAAAAAAATCCCAAAAATCCATTTAAAATCCCATTAAAAATCCCATTAAAATCCCATTAAAATCCTATTAAAATCCCATTAAAATCCCAAAAAATCCCATAAAAATCCCAAAAATCCCATAAAAATCCCATCAAAATCCAAAAAATCCCATTAAAACCTCCCCAAAAACCTATAAAATCCCCCAAAAAAAACCATTAAAATCCATTAAAATCCCATTCCAAAAAATCCCATTAAAACCTAAAAAATCCCATTAAAATCCCATTAAAAATCCCAAAAAATCCCATTAAAAATCCCATTAAAAATCCCATTAAAATCCCATTAAAATCCCATTAAATCCCATTAAAATCCCATTAAAATCCCAAAAAATCCCATAAAAATCCCATAAAAATCCCAAAAAAATCCCAAAAAATTAAAAAAAATCCCATTAAAATCCCATTAAAATCCCATAAAAATCCCCCAAAAATCCCACAAAAATTCCAAAATCTCCATTAAAAATCCCATTAAAATCCCATTAAAACTCCCATTAAAAATCCCATTAAAATCCCATTAAAATCCCATCCCAAAAATCCCATCAAAATCCCATTAAAATCCCATAAAAATCCCATTAAAAATCCCATAAAAATCCCAAAAAATCCCATTAAAATCCCATAAAAAATCCCATTAAAATCCCCAAAATCCCAAAAATCCCAAAAATTTAAAAAATCCCATTAAAAAACCCAAAAAAAATCCCATTAAAAAAACCATTAAAAAAAAAAAATCCCATTAAAATCCCATTAAAAATCCCAAAAAAAAATCCCATTAAAAAATCCCATTAAATCCCATTAAAATCCCATTAAAATAAAAATCCCTAAAATTAAAAATCCCATTAAAAATCCATTAAAAAACCATTAAAATCCCAAAAAAAATCCCAAAATTCCCCAAAAAATCCATTAAAATCCCATTAAAATCCCATTAAAATCCCAATCCCAATTAAAATCCCATTAAAATCCCATTAAAAATCCCATTAAAATCCCATGAAAATCCCAAAAAAATCCCAAAAATCCCAAAAACTGGATTAAAAACCCATTAAAAATCCCATCCCAAAAATCCCATTAAATCCCAATTATTAAAAATCCCAAAAATTCCAAAAATCCCATTTAAAATCCCAAAAAAATCCCATTAAAATCCCATTAAAAAATCCCATTTAAAATCCCAAAAATCAAAAAATCCCAAAAAATCCCAAAAAAATCCCCAAAAAATCCCAAAAAAATCCCATTAAAATCCCATGAAAATCCCATCAAAATCCCAAAAAATCTGATAAAAATCCCATTAAAATCCCAAAAAAATCCCAAAATCCTAAAAATCCCCAAAAATCCCAAAAAAAAATCCCAAAAAATCCCATTAAAAAATTAAAAAATCATTAAAATCCCCCAAAAAAAATTTCCCAAAATCCCATAAAATCCCATTAAAATCCCATCAAAATCCCATTAAAAATCCCATAAAAATCCCATTAAAACCCCATTAAAATCCCATTAAAATCCCTTTAAAAATCCTCCCCATTAAAATCCCAAAAAAAAATCCCAAAAAATCCCAAAATTTTAAATCCCAAAAAATCCCAAAAATCCCAAAAAATCCGGTTCAAAAATCCCAAAAAATCCCAAAAAATTCCAAAAAATCCCAAAAAATCCCAAAAAATTCTCCTCAAATCCCCCAAATCCCGTTAAAATCGGACCAAAAATCCTAAAAAACCCCAAAACCACCAAAAAAACCTTAAAAAACCCCGGAAAAATTCCAAAAAAATTCCCCAAAATTCCCCAAAATTCCCAAAAATCCCAAAAAGCTGCATTGGGAAAAAATTCCCAGGGGTCCTAAATCCCCTAAACCCACCCCTAAAAATGGCCAAAAATCCAAAAAAAAACCCCAAAAAATCAACAAAAATTCCCAAATTTCCCCAAATCCCCGAATTTTCCCCCAAATCCTCACCTTGAGCAGGGACTGGAAGGGGCAGGGGGATCCTAAACCCCCTAAACCCCCTAAAAAATTCCCAAAAAAAATAAAATCCCATTAAAACCCTAAAAAATCCCAAAAAATTCACAAAAAAATTCACAAAAAATTCCCAAAAATTTCCCCAAAAATTCCCAAATTCCCAAATTTCCCAAAATCCCCGGATTTGGCCCCAAATCCTCCCCTTGAGCAGGGACTGGAAGGTGCAGAGAGGGGCCCAAACCCCCTAAACCCGCCCCTAAAAACGCCAAAAAACCACCAAAAAATCCCCGGAAAATTCTGGAAAAATTCCCAAAAAATTCCCAAAAATTCCCAAAAAATTCCAAAATTCCCAAATTTCCCAAAATCCCCTAAATTTGGCCCCAAAAATCCAAAAAAACCTTGAGCAGCGAGTGCAAAAACCCCCTAAACCCGCCCCTAAAACATCCCCTAAAAAAAAATCCCAAAAAATTCCTAAAAAATTCCCCAAAAAATCCTAAAAAATTCCCAAAATTCCAAAATTCCCAAATTTCCCCAAAATCCCCGGATTTGGCCCCAAATCCTCACCTTGAGCAGGGACTGGAAGGTGCAGAGAGGGTCCCAAACCCCCTAAACCCGCCCCTAAAAATGCCAAAAAATCCCAAAAAATTCCCAAAAAATTCAAAAAAAATTCACAAAAAATTCCTAAAAAATTCCCCAAAATTCCAAAATTCCCAAATTTCCCAAAATCCCCGGATTTGGCCCCAAATCCTCCCCTTGAGCAGGGACTGGAAGGTGCAGAGAGGGGCCCAAACCCCCTAAACCCGCCCCTAAAAACACCAAAAAACCACCAAAAATCCCAGGAAAATTCTGGAAAAATTCCCAAAAAATTCCCAAAAAATTCCCAAAAAATTCCCAAAAATTCACAAAAATTCCAAAATTCCCAAATTTCGCAAAATCCCCGGATTTGGCCCCAAAATTCCCGGAATTCCCCACCTGGAGCAGCGAGTGCAGCGTGCGGGGGGCGCCCAAATCCCCTAAACCCGCCCCTAAAAACGCCCAAGAAATGCCAAAAAATTCCCAAAAATTCCCAAAAATCCCCAAAATTCCCAAATTCACAAATTTCCCAAAATCCCCGGATTTGGCCCCAAATTCTCACCTTGAGCAGGGACTGGAAGGTGCAGAGAGGCTCCCAAACCCCCTAAACCCGCCCCTAAAAACACCAAAAAACAGCCAAAAAATCCCTGGAAAATTCTGGAAAAATTCTGGAAAAATTCCCAAAAAATTCCCCAAAAATTCCAAAATTCCCAAATTTCCCAAAATCCCCGGATTTGGCCCCAAATCCTCACCTTGAGCAGGGACTGGAAGGTGCAGAGAGGCTCCCAAACCCCCTAAACCCGCCCCTAAAAACGCCAAAAAAATGCCAAAAAATCGTGGAAAAATTCCCAAAAAATTCACAAAAAATTCCTAAAAATTCCCAAATTCCCAAATTTCCCAAAATGCCCGGATTTGGCCCCAAATTCCCCACCTTGAGCAGCGAGTGCAGCGTGCAGGGGGAGACCAAACCCCCTAAACCAGCCCCTAAAAACGCTTTAAAAAGCCCTAAAAACGCCCAAAAACCGCCAAAAAATCCCGGGAAAATTCCCAAAAAATTCCAAAAAATTCCCAAAAATTCCCAAAAATTCCCAAAATTCCCAAATTTCCCCAAAATGCCCGGATTTGGCCCCAAAATCCCCACCTTGAGCAGCGAGTGCAGCGTGCAGGGGGAGACCAAACCCCCTAAACCCGCTCCTAAAAACACCAAAAAACCGCCAAAAAATCCCAAAAAATCCCGGAAAAATTCCTAAAAAATTCCCAAAAAATTCCCAAAAAATTCCCAAATTTCCCAAAATGCCCGGATTTGGCCCCAAATCCCCAGCTTGAGCAGCGAGTGCAGCGTGCAGGGGGAGACCAAACCCCCTAAACCAACCCCTAAAAACGCCAAAAAATCCCAAAAAAATCCAAAAAAATTCCAAAAAAATTCCCAAAAAATTCCAAAAAAATTCCCAAAAAATTCCCAAATTCCCAAATTTCCCAAAATGCCCGGATTTGGCCCCAAAATCCCCACCTTGAGCAGCGAGTGCAGCATGCAGGGGGAGACCAAACCCCCTAAACCCGCCCCTAAAAACGCCAAAAAAACCCCTAAAAACGCCCAAAAAACGCCAAAAAATCCCGGGAAAATTCCCAAAAAATTCCAAAAAAATTCCCAAATTCCCAAATTTCCCAAAATGCCCGGATTTGGCCCCAAAATCCCCACCTTGAGCAGCGAGTGCAGCGTGCGGAAGGGCGAGAGCTGCAGGAGGTTCCCGAGCAGCGGCAGCGCGGGCGGGCCCGGGGGCAGCCTCGAGGCCATGGCGCGATGTCGCGACAGCAGCGACAGCAGCGACAGCAGCGCCACGGCCAGCAGCGCCAGCAGCACCGGGGACATGGTGGGGACAGCGAGGGGACAGGAGGGGACAGGAGGGGACAGGAGGGGACAGGAGGGGACAGGGGTTAAAGGGACGGGGTGGCGCTAAGGGAGGGGAGGGACAGGGAGGGGACAGGAGGGGACAGGAGAGGGTGGCACAGGCTTGGGGACAGTGAGGGGACAGGAGGGGACAGGGCAGGGGACAGGAGAGGGTGGCACAGGCTTGGGGACAGTGAGGGGACAGGAGGGGGTGGCACAGGGGGGGGACATCGTGGGGACAGGAGGGACAGGAGGGGACAGGAGGCGACAGGGAGGGGACACCGTGGGGACATAGAGGGTGGCACAGAGAGGGGAAAGGAGGGGACAGGAGGGGACAGGGAAGGGGACAGGAGGGGACATTGAGGGTGGCACAGAGCGGGGACAGTGTGGGGACAGGGAGGGGACAGGAGGGGACAGGAGGGGACAGGAGGGGACAGGGAGGGGACACCGTGGGGACATAGAGGGTGGCACAGAGAGGGGACAGCGAGGGGACAGCGAGGGGACAGGGCAGGGGACAGGAGAGGGTGGCACAGGCTTGGGGACAGTGAGGGGACAGGAGGGGACAGGAGGGGTGGCACCGAGCTGGGGACACCGTGGGGACACTGAGGGTGGCACAGAGCGGGGACAGGGCAGGGGACAGGGCAGGGGACAGGGCAGGGGACAGGAGGGGACAGGAGGGGACACTGAGGGTGGCACAGAGCGGGGACAGGGCAGGGGACAGGAGGGGACAGGAGGGACAGGGCAGGGGACAGGAGGAGGTGGCACAAGGAGGGGATAGGGAGGGGACAGCGACGGGACACCGTGGGGACACTGAGGGTGGCACAGAGTGGGGACAGCAGGGGACAGCGAGGGAACAGGGCAGGGGACAGGAGGGGACAGGGAGGGGACAGGAGGGGACAGGAGGGACAGGAGGGACAGGAGGGGACAGGAGGGGGTGGCACAGGGTGGGGACACCGTGGGGGGACACTGTCATGGACAGCCCGAGGGTGGCACCGAGCTGGGGACAGGAGGGGACACTGAGGGTGGCACAGAGTGGGGACAGGGCAGGGGACAGGAGGGGACAGGAGGGGACAGGGAAGGGACAGGAGGGGACAGGAGGGGACAGGAGGGGACAGGAGGGGACAGGAGGGGGTGGCACAGGGGTGGGGACACAGTGGGGACAGTGGGAGGGACAGCCCGAGGTGGCACAGGCTTGGGGACAGAGAGGGGACAGAGAGGGGACAGGAGGGGACAGGAGGGGGTGGCACAGGGTTGGGGACACCGTGGGGACACTGAGGGTGACACAGAGAGGGGACAGGGCAGGGGACAGGGCAGGGGACAGGAGGGGACAGGAGGGGGTGGCACAGGGTTGGGGACACCGTGGGGACAGTGGGAGGGACAGCCCGAGGGTGGCACAGGCTTGGGGACAGGAGGGGACAGGAGGAGGTGGCACAAGGAGGGGACAGAGAGGGGACAGTGCCAGGGTGGCACTGACACCATGGGGACACCTTGGGGACACCTTGGGGACAGTCCCAGGGTGGCACTGACACCTTGGGGACACCTTGGGGACAGTCCCAGGGTGGCACTGACACCATGGGGACAGCGAGGTGGCACCTTGGGGACGGGCTGGGGACAATGGGGGACACTCCGAGGGTGGCACAGGCTTGGGGACAGCGAGGGGACACTGGGGACAGTGACACCATGGGGACAACGAGGGGACACCGTGGGGAGTGTCCCCACCCCCTGTCCCCAAGGTGTCCCCATGGTGTCCCCAAGGTGTCAGTGCCACCCCGGGACTGTCCCCAAGGTGTCCCCAAGGTGTCCCCAAGGTGTCACTGCCACCCTGGGACTGTCCCAAGGTGTCCCCAAGGTGTCCCCATGGTGTCCCCAAGGTGTCCCCAAGGTGTCAGTGCCACCCTGGGACTGTCCCCAAGGTGTCCCCAAGGTGTCCCCAAGGTGTCCCCAAGGTGTCCCCAAGGTGTCAGTGCCACCCCGGGACTGTCCCCAAGGTGTCCCCAAGGTGTCCCCAAGGTGTCAGTGCCACCCCGGGACTGTCCCCAACCCTGTCCCCAAGGTGTCCCCAAGGTGTCCCCAAGGTGTCAGTGCCACCCCGGGACTGTCCCCAACCCTGTCCCAAGGTGTCCCCAAGGTGTCCCCAAGGTGTCCCAAGGTGTCAGTGCCACCCTGGGACTGTCCCAAGGTGTCCCAAGGTGTCCCCAAGGTGTCAGTGCCACTGTCCCCAAAACTGTCCCAAAGGTGTCCCCAAGGTGTCCCCAAGGTGTCAGTGCCACCCCGGGACTGTCCCCAAGGTGTCCCCAAGGTGTCCCCAAGGTGTCGGTGCCACCCCGGGACTGTCCCCAAGGTGTCCCCAAGGTGTCCCCAAGGTGTCACTGCCACCCTGGGACTGTCCCCAAGGTGTCCCCAAGGTGTCCCCATGGTGTCCCCAAGGTGTCCCCATGGTGTCAGTGCCACCCTGGGACTGTCCCCAAGGTGTCCCCAAGGTGTCCCCAAGGTGTCAGTGCCACCCGGGACTGTCCCCAAGGTGTCCCCAAGGTGTCCCAAAATTGTCCCCATGGTGTCAGTGCCACCCCAGCCCTGTCCCCAAGGTGTCCCCAAGGTGTCAGTGCCACCCCGGGACTGTCCCAAAGTGTCCCAAAATTGTCCCAAGGTGTCCCCATGGTGTCAGTGCCACCCCGGGACTGTCCCCAAGGTGTCCCCAAGGTGTCCCCAAGGTGTCCCCATGGTGTCAGTGCCACCCCGGGACTGTCCCCAAGGTGTCCCCAAGGTGTCCCCATGGTGCCAGTGCCACCCTGGGACTGTCCCCAAGGTGTCCCCAAGGTGTCAGTGCCACCCCGGGACTGTCCCCAAGGTGTCCCCATGGTGTCAGTGCCACCCAGGACTGTCCCCAAGGTGTCCCCAAGGTGTCAGTGCCACCCTGGCACTGTCCCCAAGGTGTCCCCAAGGTGTCCCCAAGGTGTCAGTGCCACCCTGGGACTGTCCCCAAGGTGTCCCCAAGGTGTCCCCAAGGTGTCCCCATGGTGTCAGTGCCACCCCAGCACTGTCCCCAAGGTGTCCCCAAGGTGTCCCCAAGGTGTCAGTGCCACCCTGGGACTGTCCCCAAGGTGTCCCCAAGGTGTCCCCAAGGTGTCCCCAAGGTGTCTCCTCGCTGTCCCCGTGTCCCCAAGGTGTCCCCAAGGTGTCCCCAAGGTGTCAGTGCCACCCTGGGACTGTCCCCAAGGTGTCCCCATGGTGTCCCCAAGGTGTCCCCAAGGTGTCAGTGCCACCCCTGGGACTGTCCCCAAGGTGTCCCCATGGTGTCAGTGCCACCCTGGCACTGTCCCCAGCCCTGGGGGAGGGAGGTGACAAAGGTGACAGAGGGGACAAAGGTGACAGAGGGGACAAAGGTGACAATGGTGACAAAGGTGACGAAGGTGGCGCCGCTTGCACAACGCCGGGGGCGGGGACACGGGGACACGGGGACAGGCAGGTGACACCGAGGGTGGCACAGGGGACACACACACGTGACACCGCTGTCCCCGAGGCCACCAGGAGTGTCCCCAAGGGTCGGAATTGTCCCCAAGGCTCGGGAGTGTCCCCAAGGTGCCGGTGCCACCTCGGGAGTGTCCCCAGGGCCTCGGTGTCACCTCAGAATTGTCCCCAAGGCTCAGAAGTGTCCCCAAGGTGCCGGTGCCACCTCGGGAGTGTCCCCAGGGCCTCGGTGTCACCTCAGGAGTGTCCCCAGGGCCTCGGTGCCACCTCGGGAGTGTCCCCAGGGCCTCAGTGCCACCTCAGGAGTGTCCCCAAAGCTCAGAGATTGTCCCCAAGGTTCAGGAGTGTCCCCAAGGTCTCGGTGTCACCTCAGGAGTGTCCCCAAGGCCTGGCATTGTCCCCAAAGCCCAGGAGTGTCCCCAGGGCCTCGGTGCCACCTCAGCCGTGTCCCCAAAACTCGAGATTGTCCCCAAGGTTCGGGAGTGTCCCCAAGGTCTCTGTTTGTCCCCAAGGTCTCGGTGCCACCTCAGGAGTGTCCCCAAAGCTCAGGAGTGTCCCCAAAGCTCCAGAGATGTCCCCAAGGTCCCAGTGCCACCTCGGGAGTGTCCCCAGGGCCTCGGTGTCACCTCGGGAGTGTCCCCAAGGCCTGGCATTGTCCCCAAAGCTCAGGAGTGTCCCCAAGGCCTCGGTGCCACCTCAGGAGTGTCCCCAAAGCCAGGATGTGTCCCCAAGGGTCAGAATTGTCCCCAAGGTGCCAGTGCCACCTTGGGAGTGTCCCCAGGGCCTCGGTGTCACCTCAAGAGTGTCCCCAAGATTTTGATGTCACTTTGGGAGTGTCCCCAAATCCTGGGAGTGTCCCCAAGATTTCAGTGTCACCTCAAGAGTGTCCCCAAAGCCCAGAGATGTCCCCAAGGTCCCAGTGCCACCTCGGGAGTGTCCCCAGGGCCTCAGTGTCACCTCGGGAGTGTCCCCAAGGCCTGGCATTGTCCCCAAAGCCCAGGAGTGTCCCCAAGGTCTCGGTGCCACCTCAGGAGTGTCCCCAAGGTCTCGGTGTCACCTCAGGAGGTGTCCCCAAATCCTGGGAGTGTCCCCAAGGCTCAGGAGTGTCCCCAGGGCCTCGGTGTCACCTCGAGAGTGTCCCCAAAGCCCAGGATGTGTCCCCAAAGCCCAGAGATGTCCCCAAGATTTTGGTGCCACCTCAGGAGTGTCCCCAAGGTCTCGGTGCCACCTCAGGAGGTGTCCCCAAAGCCTGGCATTGTCCCCAAGGCTCAGGAGTGTCCCCAAAGCCCAGGATTGTCCCCAAAGCTCCAGAATGTCCCCAAGGTCTCGGTGCCACCTCAGGAGTGTCCCCGAGGTCTCGGTGTCACCTCAGGAGTGTCCCCAAGGTCTCGGTGCCACCTCAGCCGTGTCCCCAAAGCTCGAGATTGTCCCCAAGATTCAGGAGTGTCCCCAAGGTCTCGGTGTCACCTCAGGGGTGTCCCCAAAGCCCAGAGATGTCCCCAAGTCTTTGGTGCCACCTCAGGAGTGTCCCCAAGGCCTCAGAGTGACATCGGGAGTGTCCCCAAGTCCCAGAATTGTCCCCAAAGCCTGGGATTGTCCCCAAGGTCCAGGAGTGTCCCCAAGGCCTCGGTGCCACCTCAGGAGTGTCCCCAAGGCCTGGCATTGTCCCCAAAGCCCAGGAGTGTCCCCAAGATTTTGGTGCCACCTCAGGAGTGTCCCCAAGACCTCAGTGCCACCTCAGCCGTGTCCCCAAAGCTCGAGATTGTCCCCAAGGCTCAGGAGTGTCCCCAAGGTCCCAGTGCCACCTCAGGAGTGTCCCCAAGGCCTGGCATTGTCCCCAAAGCCCAGGAGTGTCCCCAAGGCCTCGGTGTCACCTCAGGAGGTGTCCCCAAATCCTGGGAGTGTCCCCAAGGCTCAGGAGTGTCCCCAAGACTTTGGTGCCACCTCTGGGAGTGTCCCCAAAGCCCAGGATGTGTCCCCAAAGCCCAGAGATGTCCCCAAGGTCCCGGTGTCACCTCAGGAGTGTCCCCAGGGCCTCGGTGTCACCTCAGGAGTGTCCCCAAGGCTTCAGTGTCACCTCAGCCGTGTCCCCAAAGCTCGAGATTGTCCCCAAGGTTCGGGAGTGTCCCCAAGGTCTCGGTGCCACCTCAGGAGTGTCCCCAAGGCCTGGCATTGTCCCCAAAGCCCAGGAGTGTCCCCAAGGTGCCAGTGACACCTCAGGAGTGTCCCCAGGGCCTCGGTGCCACCTCAGCCGTGTCCCCAAAGCTCGAGATTGTCCCCAAGGTTCGGGAGTGTCCCCAAGGTCTCTGTTTGTCCCCAAGGTCTCGGTGCCACCTCAGGAGTGTCCCCAAGATTTCAGTGCCACCTCAGGAGTGTCCCCAGGGCCTGGCATTGTCCCCAAAGCCCAGGAGTGTCCCCAAGGTCTCAGTGTCACCTCAGGAGTGTCCCCAAGGCTCAGGAGTGTCCGCAAAGCTCCAGAGATGTCCCCAAGGTCCCAGTGCCACCTCAGGAGTGTCCCCAAGGTCTCGGTGCCACCTCAGCCGTGTCCCCAAAGCTCGAGATTGTCCCCAAGATTCAGGAGTGTCCCCAAGGTCTCGGTGTCACCTCAGGGGTGTCCCCAAGGCCTGGCATTGTCCCCAAAGCCCAGGAGTGTCCCCAGGGCCTCGGTGCCACCTCAGGAGTGTCCCCAAAGCCCAGAGATGTCCCCAAGTCTTTGGTGCCACCTCAGGAGTGTCCCCAAGGCCTCAGAGTGACATCGGGAGTGTCCCCAAGTCCCAGAATTGTCCCCAAAGCCTGGGATTGTCCCCAAGGTCCAGGAGTGTCCCCAAGGCCTCGGTGCCACCTCAGGAGTGTCCCCAAGGCCTGGCATTGTCCCCAAAGCCCAGGAGTGTCCCCAAGATTTTGGTGCCACCTCAGGAGTGTCCCCAAGACCTCAGTGCCACCTCAGCCGTGTCCCCAAAGCTCGAGATTGTCCCCAAGGTTCAGGAGTGTCCCCAAGGTCCCAGTGCCACCTCGGGAGTGTCCCCAAGGCCTCGGTGTCACCTCAGGAGGTGTCCCCAAATCCTGGGAGTGTCCCCAAGGCTCAGGAGTGTCCCCAAGACTTTGGTGCCACCTCTGGGAGTGTCCCCAAAGCCCAGGATGTGTCCCCAAAGCCCAGAGATGTCCCCAAGGTCCCGGTGTCACCTCAGGAGTGTCCCCAGGGCCTCGGTGTCACCTCAGGAGTGTCCCCAAGGCTTCAGTGTCACCTCAGCCGTGTCCCCAAAGCTCGAGATTGTCCCCAAGGTCCAGGAGTGTCCCCAAGATTTCAGTGCCACCTCAGGGGTGTCCCTAAGGCCTGGCATTGTCCCCAAAGCCCAGGAGTGTCCCCAAGGTGCCAGTGCCACCTCTGGGAGTGTCCCTGAGGCTCAGGAGTGTCCCCAACCCTGCGGTGCCACCTCAGGAGTGTCCCCAAAGAGCCAGAAGTGTCCCCAAGGTCTCTGTTTGTCCCCAGGGCCTCGGTGCCACCTCAGGAGTGTCCCCAAGGCCTGGCATTGTCCCCAAAGCCCAGGAGTGTCCCCAAGGCCTCGGTGCCACCTCAGGAGTGTCCCCAAGGCCTGGCATTGTCCCCAAAGCCCAGGAGTGTCCCCAAGGCCTCGGTGCCACCTCAGGAGTGTCCCCAAAGCCCAGGATTGTCCCCAAAGCTCCAGAATGTCCCCAAGGTCTCGGTGCCACCTCAGGAGTGTCCCTGAGGCTCAGGAGTGTCCCCAAGCCTGTGGTGCCACCTCAGGAGTGTCCCCAAATCCTGTGAGTGTCCCCAAAGCTCCAGAATTGTCCCCAAGGCCCAGAATTGTCCCCAAGGTCCAGAGCTGTCCCCAAGGCCCGGAATTGTCCCCAAGGCCCGGAATTGTCCCCAAGGCCCAGAATTGTCCCCAAGGCCCGGCTGTGTCCCCAAGGCCCAGAGTTGTCCCCAAGGCCCGGAATTGTCCCCAAGGCCCGGCTGTGTCCCCAAGGCCCAGAATTGTCCCCAAGGCCCAGAATTGTCCCCAAGGCCCGGCTGTGTCCCCAAGGCCCAGAGTTGTCCCCAAGGCCCAGAATTGTCCCCAAGGCCCAGAATTGTCCCCAAGGCCCAGAGTTGTCCCCAAGGCCCAGAATTGTCCCCAAGGCCCGGAATTGTCCCCAAGGCTCAGAATTGTCCCCAAGGCCCAGAGTTGTCCCCAGGGCCCGGAATTGTCCCCAAGGCCCAGAGTTGTCCCCAAGGCCCAGAATTGTCCCCAAGGCCCGGAATTGTCCCCAAGGCCCGGAATTGTCCCCAAGGCCCGGAATTGTCCCCAAGCCCAGAATTGTCCCCAAGGCCCAGAATTGTCCCCAAGCCCAGAATTGTCCCCAAGGCCCAGAATTGTCCCCAAGGCCCAGAGTTGTCCCCAAGGCCCAGGAATTGTCCCCAAGGCCCAGAATTGTCCCCAAGGCCCGGAATTGTCCCCAAGGCCCAGAATTGTCCCCAAGGCCCAAAATTGTCCCCAAGGCCCCGAATTGTCCCCAAGGCCCAGAATTGTCCCCAAGGCCCAGAATTGTCCCCAAGGCCCCAGAGTTGTCCCCAAGGCCCTGCTGTGTCCCCGTGTCCCCTCTTGGGGTCCCCCTGTCCCTCCCCCGCCTTGGGGGCGGTTGAAAAATCCCGTGAGAATCCTGGAGCCTTCATCATCATCATCGTCGTCGTCATCATCATCACCCCAGAGCCTTCATCCCATCCTCATCATCATCATCATCGTCGTCCTCATCATCATCATCATCACCCCAGAGCCTTCATCCCATCATCATCATCATCATCATCATCGTCCTCATCATCATCATCCTGGAGCCTTCATCCCATTCTCATCCTCATCATCATCGTCGTCATCATCATCATCATCATCACCACCCCAGAGCCTTCATCCCATCATCATCATCATCGTCATCATCGTCCTCATCATCATCATCATCATCACCCCAGAGCCTTCATCCCATCCTCATCATCATTCCAGAGCCTTCATCCCATCATCATCCTCATCAGCATCATCCTCCTCATCCTCATCCTCATCACCCCTGAGCCTTCATCCCATCCTCCTCACCCTCATCATCGTCACGATCCTCATCATGTCTCCAGAGCCTTCATCCCATCATCATCATCATCATCATCATCACCACCCCGGGGCCTTCATCCCATCATCATCATCATCATCATCATCGTCATCATCTTCATCTTCATCATCATCGTCATCATCATCACCCCCGAGCCTTCATCCCATCATCATCGTCATCATCATCATCATCGTCCTCATCATCATCATCCTGGAGCCTTCATCCCATTCTCATCCTCATCATCATCGTCATCATCGTCGTCATCATCATCATCACCCCAGAGCCTTCATCCCATCCTCATCATCCTCATCATCGTCACGATCCTCATGTCTCCAGAGCCTTCATCCCATCATCATCATCATCATCCTCGGCATCACCATCATCACCCTGGAGCCTTCGTCCCATCATCATCATCATCATCATCATCATCATCATCATCATCATCATCATCATCATCCCACAGCCTTCATCCCATCCTCGTCATCCTCATCATTGTCATCCTGGAGCCTTCATCCATCATCATCATCATCATCATCCTCATCACCCTGGAGCCTTCATCCCATCCTCATCGTGTTCCTCCGCCTCCTCCTCCTCATCCCACAGCCTTCATCACATCCCCACCATCCTTTTCCTCATCATCATCATCATCATCATCATCATCATCCCAGAGCCTTCATCCCATCCCTGCCATCCTCCTCCTCCTCCTGGCATCTTCCTCCCTGTCCTCCCCCCCTTCCTCCTTCTCCTCCTCCTCCTCTTCATCATCCCGAGACCTTCCTCCTCCTCCTCTGCCTTCCTCCTCCTCCTCCTCGTTATCCCGGGGCCTTCATCCCCCCCTCCTCCTCCTCCTCCTCCATCATCCCAGAGCCTTCATCCCACACCCCCCCACACCCCCTCCGCTATCCCGGGACCTTCATCCTCCTCCTCCTCCTCTTCCTCATCCCAGGACCCTCCTCCTCCTCCTCTTCCTCATCCCGGAGCCTTCATCCCTCTTCCTCCTCCTCCTCGTCTTCATCATCCCGGAGCCTTCATCCCTCCCCCTCCTCCTCCTCATCTGTCACCCCGGGGCCTTCATCCCACCCCCTCCCTCTTCTTCCTCCTCCTCCTCCTCTTCATCATCCTCAGAGCCTTCATCCCCCCCCCCCCCGCCGCCTTCCTCTGTCATCCCGGGATCTTCCTCCTCCTCCTCCTCCTCCTCCTCCTCCTCCTCCTCCCCTCCTCGTTATCCCGAGGCCTTCATCCCCCCCTCCTCCTCCTCTTCCTCCTCTTCCTCCATCATCCCAGAGCCTTCATCCCACCCCCACCCCCCCGCCCCCTCCGCTATCCCAGGACCTTCATCCTCCCCTCCTCCTCCTCCTCCTCCTCCTCCTCCTCTTCATCATCCCGGAGCCTTCATCCCTCCCCCTCCTCCTCCTCATCTGTCACCCGGAGCCTTCATCCCGCCCCCTCCCTCTTCTTCCTCCTCCTCCTCCTCTTCATCATCCTCGGAGCCTTCATCCCTCCCTCCTCCTCCTCCTCCTCCTCCTCCTCCTCCTCCTCCTCCTCCTCCTCCTCCTCCCTCCTCCTCCTCCTCCTCCTCCTCCTCCTCCTCCTCCTCCTCCTCCTCCTCCTCCTCCTCCTCTTCGTCATCCCCGGAACATTTTTTTCCCCTCTCCGTCATTCCCGGAGCCTTCATCCCTCCCCTCCCTCCTCTTCCTCGTCATCCCGGGAACAAAACTTTTCCTCCTCCGTTATTCCCGGGAAAAAACTTCTCCGTTATTCCCGGGATCTTCCTCCCTCCTCCTCCTCCTCCTCCTCCTCCTCTTCGTCATCCCGGGAAAACTTTTCCTCCTTCGTCATCCCGGGATCTTCCTCCCATCCCCGCCCTCCTCATCCTCCTCCTTCTCCTCCGTTATTCCCGGGATCTTCCTCCCATCCCCGCCCTCCTCCTCCTCCTCCTCCGTTATTCCCGGGATCTTCCTCCCTCCTCCCTCCTCCTCCTCCTCCTCGGCTGTCCCGGGACTTTCCTCCTCCTCCTCCTCCTCCTCTTCGTCATCCCGGGAAAATTCTTTCCTCCTCCGTCATCCGGGAGCCTTCATCCCGCCCCCGCCTCCTCCTCTTCGTCATCCCGGGAAAACTTTTCCTCCTCCGTCATCCTCGGGGATCTTCCTCCCATCCCCGCCCTCCTCCTCCTCCTCCTCCTCCTCTTTTCCGTTATCTCCTTCATCCACCCCTGGGACCTTCCTCCTCCTCCTCCTCGGCCGTCCCGGAGCCTTCATCCCGCCCCCGCCTCCTCCTCCTCCTCCTCCTCTTCGTCATCCCGGGAAAACTTTTCCTCCTCCGTCATCCCCCGGGAATCTTCCTCCCATCCCCGCCCTCCTCCTCCTCCTCCTCCTCCTCCTCCTCTTTTCCGTTATCTCGGGACCTTCCTCCACCCTCGGGACCTTCCTCCTCCTCCTCCTCCTCCTCCTCGGCCGTCCCGGAGCCTTCATCCCGCCCCCGCCTCCTCCTCCTCCTCTTCGTCATCCCAGGAAAACTTTTCCTCCTCCGTCATCCCCCGGGGATCTTCCTCCCATCCCCGCCCTCCTCCTCCTCCTCCTCCTCCTCCTCCTCTTTTCCGTTATCTCGGGACCTTCCTCCACCCTCGGGACCTTCCTCCTCCTCCTCCTCCTCCTTTCCGTTAACTGGAGATCTTCATCGCCTCCTCCTCCTCCTCCTCGGCCGTCCCGGAGCCTTCATCCCGCCCCCGACTCCTCCTCTTCGTCATCCCGGGAAAACTTTTCCTCCTCCGTCATCCCGGGACCTTCCTCCCATCCCCGCCCTCCTCCTCTTCCTCCTCCTCCTCCTCCTCTTTTCCGTTATTCCGCGACCTTCATCCACCCCTGGGACCTTCCTCCTCCTCCTCCTCCTCCTCCTCGGCCGTCCCGGAGCCTTCATCCCGCCCCCGCCTCCTCCTCCTCCTCCTCCTCCGCTGTCATCCCGAGCTCTTCCTCCCCTCTCCGCCCTCCTCCTCCTCCTCTTTTCCGTTATCCCGGGACCTTCCTCCACCCCCGGGACCTTCCTCCTCCTCCTCCTCCTCCTCCTCGTCCCGCGGGGGCTCCGGGCCATGGGCGGGGGTCTCGGCGGGGCCCCCCCGGTCCTGTCGCCGGTCCTGTCGCCGGTCCTGTCGCCGTTTCTGTCGCCGCTGTCGCCGTTTCTGTCGCCGTTTCTGTCGCTGCTGGTGGCGGCCGCCGCCCTGGGGGCGACCCCGGCCCCGCCCGGTGAGGGGGGGGGGGGGAACAACCCCAAATTTGGGGGGGGGGGGTCCCGGTTTTGGGAGGGGGGAAATCTCGGTTTTGGGGTGTCCCGGGACAGGAGGGTCCCGGTTTTGGGCGGGTCCCGGTTTTGGGCGGGTCTCAATTTTGGGATGCCCCGGTTTTGGGGTGTCCCAGGACAGGAGGGTCCTGGTTTTGGGGTGTCCCGGGACAGGAAGATCCCGGTTTTGGGCGGGTATCCCAATTTTGGGGTGTCCCGGTTTTGGGAGGTCCCGGGACAGGAGGGTCCCGGTTTTGGGTGGGTCTCAATTTTGGTATGTCCCGATTTTGGGGTGTCCCGGGACAGGAGAGTCCCGGTTGTTCGGGTGTCCCGGGACAGGAGGGTCCCGGTTTTGGGAGTGTCTCGATTTTGGGAGTCCCGGTTTTGGGGTGTCCCGGTTTGGAGGGTCCCGGATTTGGGGTGTCCCGGGAGAGGAAGATCCCGGTTTTGGGCGGGTATCCCAATTTGGGGTGTCCCGGTTTTGGGGTGTCCCGGGACAGGAGGGTCCCGGTTTTGGGCGGGTATCCCAATTTTGGGGTGTCCCGGTATTGGGAGGTCCCGGTTTTGGGGTGTCCCGGTTTTGGGTATGTGTCGATTTTGGGATTTCCCAATTTTGGGGGTGTCCAGATTTTGGGGTGTCCTGGAACAGGAGGTCCCGGTTTGGAGGTTCCCGGTTTTAGGGTGTCCCGGTTTTGGGAGGTCCCGGTTTTGGGCGGGTATCCCAATTTTGGGGTGTCTCGGGACAGGAGGGTCCCAGTTTTGGGCATGTCTCGATTTTGGGGTGTCCCGATTTTGGGGTGGTTCCCGATTTTGGGCTGTCCCGATTTTGGGGTGTCCCGGGACAGGAGGGTCCCAGTTTTGGGCATGTCTCGATTTTGGGGTGTCCCGGTTTTGGGGAGGTCCCGGTTTTGGGGTGTCCTGGGACAGGAGGGTCTCGTGTTTGGGCGGGTCCCGGTTTTGGGAGGTCCCGGTTTTGGGAGGTCCCGGTTTTGGGGCGGGTCTCGGTTTTGGGGTGTCCCGGGACAGGAGGGTCCCGGTTTTGGGCGGGTCTCGATTTTGGGGTGGTCCCGGTTTGGAGGATCCTGATTTTGGGGTGTCCTGGGACAGGAGGGTCCCGGTTTTGGGCATGTCTCGATTTTGGGAGTCCCGGTTTTGGGCGGGTCCCGGTTTTGGGTGGGTCCCGGTTTTGGGGTGTCCCGGTTTGGGGAGGGTCTCGGTTTTGGGGTATCCCGGTTTTGGGGTGTCCCGATTTTGGGGTGTCCCGGGACAGGAGGGTCTCGGTTTTGGGCGGGTCTCGATTTTGGGGTGGTCCCGGTTTGGAGGATCCTGATTTTGGGGTGTCCCGATTTTGGGGTGTCCCGATTTTGGGCTGTCCCGGTTTTGGATTGTCCCGGGACAGGAGGATCCCGGTTTTGGGGTGTCCCGGTTTTGGGCGGGTATCCCAATTTTGGGATGTCCCGGTTTTCGGGTGTCCCGGGACAGGAGAGTCCCGGTTGTTCGGGTGTCCCGGTTTTGGGGTGTCCCGGTTTTGGGAGGTCCCGGTTTTGGGGTGTCCCGGGACAGGAGAGTCCCGGTTTTGGGCGGGTATCCCAAATTTGGGGTGTCCCGGTTTTGGGGTGTCCCGGGACAGGAGGGTCCCGGTTTTGGGCGTGTCTCGATTTTGGGAGTCCCGGTTTTGGGCTGTCCCGGTTTTGGGTGGGTCCCGGTTTTGGGGTGTCCGGTTTTGGGGTGTCCTGGTTTGGGGAGGGTCTCGGTTTTGGGGTATCCCGGATTTGGGGGTCCCGGTTTTGGCAGGTCTCGGTTTTGGGGTGTCTCGGGATAGGAGGGTCCCGGTTTTGGGGTGTCCCGGTTTTGGGGTGTCTCGGGATAGGAGGGTCCCGGTTTTGGGGTGTCCCGGTTTTGGGGTGTCCCGGTTTTGGGGTCTCCGGTTTGGAGGGACCCGGTTTTGGGCGTGTCTCGATTTTGGGAGTCCCGGTTTTCCAGCATTCAGGGAATTTGGGGGATCCCGGTTTTGGAGAATCCCGATTTTGGGGTTTTTGGAGAATTTGGGGGGGTCCCGGGACAGGAAGGTCCCGATTTTGGGGTTTTTGGAGAATTTGGGGGGTGCCGGGACAGGAAGGTCCCGATTTTGGGTTTTTGGAGAATTTGGGGGGTGCCGGGACAGGAAGGTCCCGATTTTGGGGTTTTTGGAGAATTTGGGGGATCCCGGGACAGGAAGGTCCCGATTTTGGGATTTTTTGGAGAATTTGGGGGTGCCGGGACAGGAAGGTCCCGATTTTGGGGTTTTTGGAGAATTTGGGGGGTGCCGGGACAGGAAGGTCCCGATTTTGGGGTTTTTGAGAATTTGGGGGGTCCCGGGACAGGAAGGTCCCGATTTTGGGGGTTTTGGAGAATTTGGGGGGTCCCGGGACAGGAAGGTCCCGATTTTGGGGTTTTTTGGAGAATTTGGGGGGTCCCGGGACAGGAAGGTCCCGATTTTGGGTTTTTTTTTGGAGAATTTGGGGGGTCCCGGTTTTGGGGGATCCGGATTTGGGGATCCCAATTTTGGGATGTCTCAGTTTTGGGGGATCTCAGTTTTTGGGGTGATCCCAAATTTTGGGGCTTCCCAATTTTCTGGGCATCCAAATTTGGGGTGATCCCAATTTTAGGGGAATCCCAGTTTTAAGGTTTCCCAATTTTAGACTTTCCTAAATTTAGGGAATCCAAATTTTGGGGTCTCCTGATTTTGGGGTCCCCCAGTTTTAGGGGATCCTAATTTTGGGGAGATCCGAAATTTAGGGATATCCAAATTTGGGGGTGTCCCAATTATAGGGAATCCCAAATTTGGGGTTTCCCAATTTGAGGGGACCCCAATTTTTGAGGTTCCCAAATTTTGAGGTTCCCCAATTTTGGGGGTTTAAAATTTCTGGGTTTCCCAGATTTTGGGGTTCCCCCATTTGGGGTTGTCCCAATTTTAGGGGATCCCGATTTTGGGGTTTCCCAATTTTAGGGAACACCAATTTTCCAGAACCCCAAATTTAGGAATCCCCAATTTTTGGGGTTTCCCAATTTTTGGGTTCCCCATTTTTAGGGAAACTTAATTTCGGGGTTCCCCAATTTTTACGTATCCCAAATTTTGGTGTTTCTTTATTTTGGGGTCCCCCCGATTTTGGGGTGTCCCAATTTTAGGGGATCCCAATTTTTGGGGGACCCAAATTTCGGGGAATCCCAGTTTTGGGGGATCCCAAATTTTGGCGCTCCCAGTGTTGGGGTTTCTCAATTTTAGGAGACCCCAAATTTTGAGATTCTCAATTTTTGGGGTCTCCTGATTTTGGGGTGTCCCAATTTCAGGGGATCCCAATTTCGGAGGGTTCCCAAATTTTGAGATTCTCAATTTTCCCCAAAATTATTCTTTCCCAATTTTGGGGTTTCCCCAATTTTAGGGGATCCCAATTTTTGGGGTCTCCTGATTTTGGGGTTTCCCAATTTTAGGGAATCCCAATTTTTGGGGTCTCCTGATTTTGGGGGTTCCCAATTTCGTGGGATCCCCAAACTTCGGGGAATCCCAAATTTTGGGGTCTCCTGATTTTGGGGTTTCCCAATTTTTGGGGTCTCCTGTTTTCGGGGGGACCCCAAATTTTGAAATTCCCAATTTTTTGGGGTTCCCCAATTTTAGGAATCCCCAATTTCAGCCCCCCCTAAATTTTGGGGTCCCCAATTTTTAGGATTCCCCCTTTCCCCCCTTTTTGGGAGGGGTCCCAAATTTGGGGTGCGCCCCCCCCCCGGGGGGATGGGCGGGGTCCCCTCCCCCACCCCGCAGCTGCGGCCCCTCCCCCACCCAAACTCGGCTTTTTTGGGAATTTGGAGAAATTCCCCAAATTCCGGAGCCTCCCCAGGGAGGGGGAGGGGCCACGGGAGAACCGGAAACGCCGAATTTGGGCATTTTTGGGCGATTTTGGGCGATTTTTGGGTGATTTTGGGGCAATTTTGGGGTGATTTTGGGGTGATTTTAGGGGCATTTTAGGACGATTTTTGGGGCCATTTTTGGGAGATTTGGGTCATTTTGGGGCGATTTTGGGGCGATTTTGGGGTGATCTTGGGGTGATCTTGGGGAGATTTTAGGGTCATTTTTGGGGCGATTTTGGGGTCACTTTTGGGTGATTTTGGGGTGATTTTTGGGGTGATTTTAGGGTGATTTTGGGGCCATTTTAGGATGATTTTTGGGGTGATTTTTGGGTGATTTTGGGGCAATTTTTCGGTGATTTTGGGGCCATTTTAGGATGATTTTTGGGGTGATTTTTGGGTCATTTTGGGGCGATTTTGGGGTGATCTTAGGGTGATTTTGGGGCGATTTTTCGGTGATTTTGGGGCCATTTTTGGGTGACATTTGGGTAAGTTTGGGGTGATTTTGGGGAGATTTTAGGGTCATTTTTAGGTGATTTTGGGTGATTTTGGGGTGATTTTAGGGGCATTTAGGGGCGATTTTTGAGTAATTTGGGGTCATTTTGGGGTCATTTTGGGGGGATTTTGGGGTGATTTTAGGGGCATTTAGGGGCGATTTTTTGGCAGCTTTGGGGTAATTTTTGGGGTGATTTTGAGGAGATTTTAGGGCAATTTCGGGGTGATTTTAGGGTCACTTTTGGGTGATTTTGGGGTGATTTTAGGGGCATTTTAGGACGATTTTTGGGGCCATTTTTGGGTGACATTTGGGTCATTTTGGGGCGATTTTGGGCGATCTTGGGGCGATCTTGGGGAGATTTTAGGGTCATTTTTGGGGCGATTTTGGGGTCACTTTTGGGTGATTTTGGGGTGATTTTTGGGGTGATTTTAGGGTGATTTTGGGGCCATTTTAGGATGATTTTTGGGGTGATTTTTGGGTGATTTTGGGGCAATTTTTGGGTGATTTTGGGGTGATTTTAGGGGCATTTTAGGACGATTTTTGGGGCCATTTTTGGGTGACATTTGGGTCATTTTGGGGCGATTTTGGGGTGATCTTGGGGAGATTTTAGGGTCACTTTTGGGTGATTTTGGGGTGATTTTAGGGGCATTTAGAGGCGATTTTTGAGTAATTTGGGGTCATTTTTTGGGGGGATTTTTGGGAGATTTTAAGGCAATTTCGGGGCAATTTTAGGGTCACTTTTGGGTGATTTTGGGGTAATTTTGTGGCCATTTTAGGACAATTTTTAGGGTCATTTTTGGGTGATTTTAGGGGCATTTAGGGGCGATTTTTGAGTAATTTGGGGTCATTTTGGGGTGATCTTGGGGAGATTTTTGGGCGATTTTGGGGTCATTTAGGGCGATTTTTCGGTGATTTTGGGGTAATTTTTGGGGTGATTTTTGGGAGATTTTAGGGCAATTTCGGAGCGATTTTAGGGTCACTTTTGGGTGATTTTGGGGTGATTTTGTGGCCATTTTAGGACGATTTTTGGGGCCATTTTTGGGTGACATTTGGGTCATTTTGGGGCGATTTTGAAGTCATTTTGGGGTGATCTTGGGGAGATTTTGGGGTAATTTTGGGGGGATTTTAGGGAGATTTTGGGGTAATTTTTGGGTGATTTTGGGGTCATTTAGGGCGATTTTTCGGTGATTTTAGGGTTATTTATGGGGTGATTTTTGGGAGATTTTAGGGCAATTTCAGGGTGATTTTAGGGTCACTTTTGGGTGATTTTGGGGCCATTTTAGGGCGATTTTTGGGGCCATTTTTGGGTGACATTTGGGTCATTTTGTGGAGATTTTGGGGCGATTTTGAGGTCATTTTTGGGTGATTTTGGGGTGATTTTAGGGTGATTTTTGGGTGATTTTGGGGCCATTTTAGGATGATTTTTGGGGCCATTTTTGGGTGACATTTGGGTCATTTGGGGGCAATTTTGGGGTGATCTTAGGGTGATTTTGGGGAGATTTTAGGGCCATTTTTGGGTTATTTTGGGGCCATTTTAGGACGATTTTTGGGGCCATTTTTGGGTAACACTTGGGTAATTTTGGGGCGATTTTGGGGTGATTTTGGGGTGATTTTAGGGGCATTTAGGGCAATTTTTCAGTGATTTTGGGGTCATTTTTTGGGGAGATTTTTGGGAGATTTTAGGGCAATTTCAGGGCGATTTTAGGGTCACTTTTGGGTGATTTTGGGGTCATTTTTGGATGATTTTGGAGTGATTTTGGGGCCATTTTAGGACAATTTTTGGAGTAATTTTTGAGAGATATTTGGGTCATTTTGGGGTGATCTTGGGGAGATTTTAGGGCCATTTTGGGGTGATTTTGGGTAATTTTTGGGGTAATTTTTGGGAGATTTTAGGGTGGTTTTGGGGGGATTTTAAAGGTGATTTTTGGGTGATTTTAGGGAGATTTTGGGGTCATTTTTGGGTCATTATTGAGCGATTTCGGGGTCATTTTGGGGTTATTTTCCGGTGATTTTAGGGGTGATTTTTTGGTGATTTTAGGGCGATTTTTGGGGCGATTTTGGGGTCATTTTATGGCGATTTGGGGGTGATTTTAGGGATGAATTTTCGGTGATTTTATGGTGATTTTGGTGGTGATTTTGGGGTCATTTTTGGGGGCACTTTGGGGCAATTTTTGGGTCATTTTTGTGTGATTTTGGGGTCATTTTAAGGTGATTTTCGGGGTGATTTTGGGTGATTTTGTGTGATTTCAGGGGCCATTTTTTGGTCATTTTTGGATGATTTTAGGGTAATTTATGGGAGATTTTGGGGTCATTTTATGCAGAATTTGGGGCGATTTTGGGGTCGCTTGGCTGATTTTGGGGGCGAATTTTGGGTCATTTTAGGGCGATTTTGGGGTCATTTTTGGTTCATTCTGGGGCCATATTTAGGTCATATTTGGGAGATTTTTTGGGCGATTTTGGGGTAATTTTGGGGGATTTTGGGGTGATTTGGGGTGATTTTAGGGGCCATTTTTGGGTCATTTTGGGGTCATTTTTGGGAGATTTTAGGGTGGTTTTGGGGGGATTTTAAAGGTGATTTTTTGGGTGATTTTAGGGAGATTTTGGGGTCATTTTTGGGTCGTTATTGGGCGATTTTGGGGTCGTTTTGGGGTTATTTTCCGGTGATTTTAGGGGGGATTTTTTGGTGATTTTATAGTGATTTTCGGGGTGATTTTGGGGTAATTTTTGGGGCACTTTGGGGCAATTTTTGGGTCATTTTTGTGTGATTTTGGGACAATTTTAAGGTGATTTTGGGGTCATTTTTGGGTCATTTTGTGTGATTTTAGGGGCCATTTTTGGGAGATTTTGGGGTCTTTTTATGCAGAATTTGGGGCGATTTTGAGGCCATTTTTGGTTCATTTTGGGGCCATATTTAGGTCATATTTGGGCGATTTTTAGGGCGATTTTGGGGTCATTTCAGGGGATTTTGGGGTCATTTTGGGGTGATTTTTGGGGCCATTTTTGGCTGATTTTGGGGTCATTTTTGGGAGATTTTAGGGTGGTTTTGGGGGGATTTTAAAGGTGATTTTTTGGGTGTTTTTAGGGAGATTTTGGGGTCATTTTTGGGTCATTATTGGGTGATCTCGGGGTCATTTTGGGGTTATTTTCCGGTGATTTTAGGGGGGATTTTTTTGTGATTTTAGGGCGATTTTTGGGGCAATTTTGGGGTCATTTTATGGCGATTTGGGGGTGATTTTAGGGATGAATTTTCGGAGATTTTATGGTGATTTTCGGGGTGATTTTGGGGTCATTTTTGGGGCACTTTGGGGCCATTTTTGGGTCATTTTTGTGTGATTTTGTGATAATTTTAAGGCGATTTTTGGGGTCATTTTTGGGGCGATTTTTGTGTGATTTTAGGGGCCATTTTTGGGTCATTTTGGGTGATTTTAGGGTCATTTTTGGGCGGTTTTGAGGTAATTTTATGCAGAATTTGGGGCAATTTTGGGGTCATTTTTGGTTCATTTTGGGGCCATATTTAGGTCATATTTGGGCAAATTTTAGGGCGATTTTGGGGGATTTTGGGGCCATTTGGGGGTGATTTTTGGGCCATTTTTGGGTGATTTTGGGGTCATTTATGGGAGATTTTAGGGTGGTTTTGGGGGGATTTTAAAGGTGATTTTGGGTCATTTTAGGGCGATTTTGGGGTCATTTTTGGTTCATTTTGGGGCCATATTTAGGTCATATTTGGGCGATTTTTAGGGTGATTTTGGGGTGATTTTGGGGAATTTTGGGGTCATTTGGGGGTGATTTTTGGGGCCATTTTTGGGTGATTTTGGGGTCATTTTTGGGAGATTTTAGGGTGGTTTTGGGGGGAATTTAAAGGTGATTTTTTGGGTGATTTTAGGGAGATTTTGGGGTCATTTTTTGGTCATTATTGGGCGATTTCGGGGTCATTTTGGGGTTATTTTCCGGTGATTTTAGGGGTGATTTTTGGTGATTTTAGGGCGATTTTTGGGGCAATTTTGGGGTCATTTTCTGGCGATTTGGGGGTGATTTTAGGGATGAATTTTCGGTGATTTTGTGGTGATTTTCGGGGTGATTTTGGGGTCATTTTGGGGGGATTTTTGGGAATTTTTGGGAATTTCGGGACTCTGACCCCGCCCCCCTCACCTGTGCCCAGGAGTGACGTTCCCGGTCGAGTTTTGCGGTAGAATTTTGGGGTTTTTTCCCCCAATTTTTCCCATTTTTTCGCATTTTTGGGGGGAATTTTTGGGAATTTCGGGACTCTGACCCCGCCCCCCTCACCTGTGCCCAGGTGTGACGTTCCTGGTCGAGTTTTTGGGGTAGAATTTTTGGTTTTTTTCCCCCATTTTCCCCATTTTTTCCCCCTATTTTCTCGGGAATTTATGGGAATTTTTGGGAATTTTTGGGAATTTCAGGAATTTCACCCCGTCCCCCTCACCTGTGCCCAGGTGTGACGTTCCTGGAGCTCCCCACAACCAATTTCGGGGCCGGAATTTTGGGGTTTTTTCCCCATTTTCCCCAATTTTTTCCCATTTTCTCGGGATTTTTTTCGGGAATTTTTGGGAATTTCGGGACTCTGACCCCGCCCCCTCACCTGTGCCCAGGTGTGACGTTCCTGGTGGAGTTTTGGGGGTAGAATTTTGGGGTTTTTTTCCCATTTTCCCAATTTTTCCCCCCATTTTCTCGGGAATTTCCGGGATTTTTTTCGGGATTTTTGGGGGAATTTTTGGGAATTTCGGGACTCTGACCCCGCCCCCTCACCTGTGCCCAGGTGTGACGTTCCTGGAGCTCCCCACAACCAATTTCGGGGCCGGAATTTTGGGGGTTTTTCCCCATTTTCCCCAATTTTTTCCCATTTTCTCGGGAATTTTGGGGGGATTTTTGGGGGGAATTTTTGGGAATTTCGGGACTCTGACCCCGCCCCCCTCACCTGTGCCCAGGTGTGACGTTCCTGGTCGAGTTTTGGGGCCAGAATTTTGGGGTTTTTTCCCCATTTTCCCCATTTTTTCCCCATTTTTTTCCCATTTTCTCGGGAATTTCCGGGATTTTTTTCGGGAATTTTGGGAATTTTTGGGAATTTCGGGGCTCTGACCCCGCCCCCTCACCTGTGCCCAGGTGTGACGTTCCTGGAGCTCCCCACAACCAATTTCGGGGCCGGAATTTTGGGGTTTTTTCCCCATTTTCCCCAATTTTTCCCCATTTTCTCGGGAATTTTTGGGGGGAATTTTTGGGAATTTTTGGGAATTTCGGGACTCTGACCCCGCCCCCTCACCTGTGCCCAGGTGTGACGTTCCCGGTCGAGTTTTGGGGTAGAATTTTGGGGTTTTTTTCCCCATTTTTCCCATTTTCTCGGGATTTTTGGGGGAATTTTTGGGAATTTCAGGACTCTGACCCCGCCCCCCTCACCTGTCCCCAGGTGTGACGTTCCTGGTCGAGTTTTGGGGTAGAATTTTTGGGTTTTTCCCCCATTTTCCCCATTTTTCCCCCATTTTCTCGGGAATTTCCGGGATTTTTTTCGGGATTTTTGGGGGAATTTTTGGGAATTTCGGGACTCTGACCCCGCCCCCTCACCTGTGCCCAGGTGTGACGTTCCTGGAGCTCCCCACAATCAATTTCGGGGCCGGAATTTTGGGGTTTTTTCCCCATTTTCCCCAATTTTTCCCCATTTTCTCGGGAATTTATGGGGAATTTTTAGGAATTTTTGGGAATTTCGGGACTCTGACCCCGCCCCCTCACCTGTGCCCAGGTGTGACGTTCCTGGTCGAGTTTTGGGGCCGGAATTTTGGGGTTTTTTTCCCCCATTTTCCCCAATTTTTCCCCATTTTCTCGGGATTTTTGGGGGGAATTTTTGGGAATTTCGGGAATCTCACCCCGCCCCCCTCACCTGTGCCCAGGTGTGACGTTCCTGGTCGAGTTTTGGGGGTAGAATTTTGGGTTTTTTCCCCCATTTTTTCCCATTTTCTCGGGAATTTCCGGGATTTTTGGGGGGAATTTTTGGGAATTTCGGGGCTCTGACCCCGCCCCCTCACCTGTGCCCAGGTGTGACGTTCCTGGAGCTCCCCACAACCAATTTCGGGGCCGGAATTTTGGGTTTTTTTCCCCATTTTCCCCAATTTTTTCCCATTTTCTCGGGATTTTTTTCGGGAATTTTTGGGAATTTCGGGACTCTGACCCCGCCCCCTCACCTGTGCCCAGGTGTGACGTTCCTGGAGCTCCCCACAACCAATTTCGGGGCCGGAATTTTGGGGTTTTTTCCCCATTTTCCCCAATTTTTTCCCATTTTCTCGGGATTTTTGGGGGGAATTTTTGCGAATTTCAGGACTCTGACCCCGCCCCCCTCACCTGTCCCCAGGTGTGACGTTCCTGGTCGAATTTTGGGGGGTAGAATTTTGGGGTTTTTTTCCCCCATTTTCCCCAATTTTTTCCCATTTTCTCGGGATTTTTTGGGGGAATTTTTGGGAATTTCGGGACTCTGACCCCGCCCCCTCACCTGTGCCCAGGTGTGACGTTCCTGGTCGAATTTTGGGGTAGAATTTTGGGGTTTTTTCCCCAATTTTTCCCATTTTCTCGGGAATTTCTGGGATTTTTTTCGGGATTTTTGGGGGGAATTTTTGGGAATTTCGGGACTCTGACCCCGCCCCCCTCACCTGTCCCCAGGTGTGACGTTCCCGGTCGAGTTTTGGGGGTAGAATTTTGGGGTTTTTTCCCCAATTTTTCCCATTTTCTCGGGAATTTCTGGGAATTTTTTCGGGATTTTGGGGGGGAATTTCGGGACTCTGACCCCGCCCCCCTCACCTGTGCCCAGGTGTGACGTTCCTGGTCGAGTTTTTGGGGTAGAACTTTTGGGTTTTTCCCCCATTTTCCCCATTTTTCCCCCATTTTCTCGGGAATTTCTGGGATTTTTTTCGGGATTTTTGGGGGGAATTTTTGGGAATTTCGGGACTCTGACCCCGCCCCCTCACCTGTGCCCAGGTGTGACGTTCCTGGAGGAGCCGCAGGACGCGCGCGCCGCCCCGGGGGGGGAGGTGCGGCTGCGCTGCCGCGCGCGGGGGGCGGGGCCGGGCCCCCCCCCGGAGCTGGGCTGGGAACGGGACGGGAGCGACAGCGACGGCGACAGCGACATGGCCCAGGTGGCGCTGCCCGACGGGGCGTGGGTCGTGACCTCACAGCTCAGGTAACGTCACCTGTGTCACCTGTGTGTGTCACCTCTGTCACCTGTGTGTGTCACCTGTGTCACCTGTGTGTGTCACTGATGTCACCTGTGAGTGGTTATTGTCACACCTGTGTCACCTGTGTGTGTCACTGATGTCACCTGTGTCACCTGTGAGTGTCACCTGTGTCACCTGTGTGAGCTGTGAGTGGTTGTTGTCACACCTGTGTCACCTGTGTGTGTCACCTGTGTCACCTGTGTGTGGCCAATGTCACCCCTGTGTCACCTGTTTGTGTCACTGATGTCACCTGTGCACCTGTGTGAGCTGTGAGTGGCCAATGTCACACCTGTGTCACCTGTTTGTGTCACTGATGTCACCTGTGTGAGCTGTGAGCGGTTATTGTCACACCTGTGTCACCTGTGAGCGGTTATTGTCACACCTGTGTCACCTGTGTGTGCCATTGAGGTCACCTGTGCCACCTGTGAATTGTTATTGTCACCTGTGTGTGTCACCTGTGTCACCTGTGTGTGTCACCTGTGTGTGTCACCTGTGTCACCTGTGAGTGGTTATTGTCACACCTGTGTCACCTGTGTGTGTCACTGATGTCACCTGTGTCACCTGTGAGTGGTCATTGTCACCCCCGTGTGTCTGGGGACAGCGCCATGGCCCAGGTGGCGCTGCCCAACGGGGGGTGGGTCGTGACCTCACAGCTCAGGTAACGTCACCTGTGTCACCTGTGTCACCTGTGTCACCTGTGTGTGTCACCTGGGTCACCTGTGTGAGCTGTGAGCGGTTATTGTCACACCTGTGTCACCTGTGTGTGTCACCTGTGTGTGTCACCTGTGTCACCTGTGTGTGTCAGTGATGTCACCTGTGTGTGTCACCTGTGTCACCTGTGTGTGTCACCTGTGTGTGTCACCTGTGTCACCTGTGTGAGCTGTGAGCGGTTGTTGTCACACCTGTGTCACCTGTTTGTGTCACTGATGTCACCTGTGTGAGCTGTGAGTGGCCAATGTCGCACCTGTGTCACCTGTGAGTGTCACTGATGTCACCTGTGTCACCTGTGTGAGCTGTGAGTGGTTATTGTCACACCTGTGTCACCTGTGTGTGTCACCTGTGTCACCTGTGTCACCTGTGTGAGCTGTGAGTGGTCATTGTCACACCTGTGTCACCTGTGTGTGTCACTGATGTCACCTGTGTCACCTGTGAGTGGTCATTGTCACACCTGTGTCACCTGTGTGTGTCACCTGTGTCACCTGTGTCACCTGTGAGTGGTTATTGTCACACCTGTGTCACCTGTTTGTGTCACCTGTGTCACCTGTGTGTGTCACTGATGTCACCTGTGTGTGTCATTGATGTCACCTGTGTGAGCTGTGAGCGGTTATTGTCACACCTGTGTCACCTGTGTGTGTCACCTGTGTCACCTGTGTGAGCTGTGAGCAGTTGTCACCCCTGTGTCACCTGTGTGTGTCACTGATGTCACCTGTGTGAGCTGTGTGTGGCCATTGTCACCCCTGTGTGTCTGGGGACAGCGACATGGCCCAGGTGGCGCTGCCCAACGGGGGGTGGGTCGTGACCTCACAGCTCAGGTAATGTCACACCTGTGTGTGTCACCTGTGTCACCTGTGTGTGTCACCTGTGCACCTGTGTGAGCTGTGAGCGGTTATTGTCACACCTGTGTCACCTGTGTGTGTCACTGATGTCACCTGTGCCACCTGTGAGTGTCACCTGTGCACCTGTGTGAGCTGTGAGCGGTTATTGTCACACCTGTGTCACCTGTGAGTGGTTATTGTCACACCTGTGTCACTGATGTCACCTGTGAGTGGTTATTGTCACACCTGTGCCACCTGTGTGTGTCACCTGTGTCACCTGTGTCACCTGTGTGTGTCACTGATGTCACCTGTGTGAGCTGTGTGTGTCACCTGTGTCACCTGTGATTCGTTATTGTCACACCTGTGTCACCTGTGTGTGTCACTGATGTCACCTGTGTGACCTGTGAGCGGTTATTGTCACACCTGTGTCACCTGTGTCACCTGTGTCACCTGTGTCACCTGTGTGTGTCATTGATGTCACCTGTGTGACCTGTGAGCGGTTATTGTCACACCTGTGTCACCTGTGATTCGTTATTGTCACACCTGTGTCACCTGTGTCACCTGTGTGTGTCACCTGGGTCACCTGTGTGTGTCACTGATGTCACCTGTGTCACCTGTGAGTGGTTATTGTCACACCTGTGTCACACCTGTGTGTGTCACTGATGTCACCGATGAGCGGTTATTGTCACACCTGTGTCACCTGTGAGTGGTCATTGTCACCCGTGTGTGTCTCGGGACAGCGACATGGCCCAGGTGGCGCTGCCACAAGGGGGGTGGGTCGTGACGAGCCAGCTCAGGTAATGTCACCTGTGTGTGTCACCTGTGTGTGTCACTGATGTCACCTGTGTGTGTCACTGATGTCACCTGTGTGAGCTGTGAGCAGTTGTTGTCACACCTGTGTTACCTGTGTGTGGCCAATGTCACACCTGTGTCACCTGTGTGTGTCACCTGTGTTACCTGTGTGTGGCCAATGTGTCACCTGTGTCACCTGTGTGGGTCACTGATGTCACCTGTGTCACCTGTGTGTGTCACTGATGTCACCTGTGTGAGCTGTGAGTGGTTATTGTCACACCTGTGTCACCTGTGTGTGGCCAATGTCACCCCTGTGTCACCTGTTTGTGTCACTGATGTCACCTGTGTCACCTGTGTGTGTCACCTGTGCACCTGTGTGAGCTGTGAGCGGTTATTGTCACACCTGTGTCACCTGTGTGTGTCATTGATGTCACCTGTGTCACCTGTGTGAGCTGTGAGCGGTTATTGTCATTGTGTGTCACCCCACCTGTGTGTGTGTGTCACCCCTGTGTGTCACTGATGTCACCTGTGTCACCTGTGTCACCTGTGAGGTGGGTCATTGTCACACCTCAGTAACGTCACACCTGTGTGTGTCACCTGTGTGTGTCACCTGTGTGTGTCACTGATGTCACCTGTGTCACCTGTGTGTGTCACCTGTGTCACCTGTGTGTGTCAGTGACGTCACCTGTGTGAGCTGTGAGCGGTTATTGCCACACCTGTGTCACCTGTGTGTGTCACTGATGTCACCTGTGTGAGCTGTGAGCGGTTATTGTCACACCTGTGTCACCTGTGAGTGGCCAATGTCACACCTGTGTCATTAATGTCACCTGTGAGTGGTCATTGTCACCCCTGTGTGTTTGGGGACAGCGACATGGCCCAGGTGGCGCTGCCACAAGGGGGGTGGGTCGTGACCTCACAGCTCAGGTAACGTCACACCTGTGTGTGTCACCTGTGTCACCTGTGTGTGTCACCTGTGTGTGTCACCTGTGTCACCTGTGTGTGTCACTGATGTCACCTGTGTCACCTGTGTGTGTCACTGATGTCACCTGTGTCACCTGTGTGAGCTGTGAGTGGTCATTGTCACACCTGTGTCACCTGTGTGTGTCACCTGTGCACCTGTGTGAGCTGTGAGTGGTTATTGTCACACCTGTGTCACCTGTTTGTGCCATTGAGGTCACCTGTGCCACCTGTGAATTGTTATTGTCACCTGTGTGTGTCACCTGTGTCACCTGTCAGCTGTGACCTTGTCACACCTGTGTGTGTCACCTGTGTCACCCGTTTGTGTCACTGACGTCACCCGTGTGGCCCCTGTGTCCCCAGGGCTCCACGTCCCCAAAATTCCCAACCCCAAACCCCAAAATCTCCAAATCCCAAATCCTGAATTCCCAAACCCCAAACCCCAGCGTCCCAAATCCCCAAATCCCAAATCCCCAAATCCCAAATCCCCAAATCCCCAATCCCAAATCCCCAAATCCCCAAATCCCAAATCCCCAAATCCTCAAATCCCAAATCCCCAAATCCCAAATCCCAAATCCCCAATCCCAAATCCCCAAATCCCCAAATCCCAAATCCTAAATCCCAAACCCCAAACCCCAGCATCCCAAATCCTCAAATCCCAAATCCCCAAATCCCAAATCCCAAATTCCCAACCCCAAACCCCAAAATCCCCAAATCCCAAATCCTGAATCCCCAAACCCCAAACCCCAGCGTCCCAAATCCCCAAATCCCCAAATCCCCAAATCCCAAATCCCCAAATCTCCAAATCCCAAATCCTGAATTCCCAAATCCCAAATCCCAAACCGCAGCATCCCAAATCCCAATCCCAAATCCCAGTTTCCCCGTTCTCAAATCCCCAAATCCCAAACTCCAAATCCCCAAATTCCCAACCCCAAATCCCCCCAAACCCCAAATCCCAAATCTCAAATCCCCAAAACCCAAATCCCAAATCCCCAATCCCCAAATCCCAAATCCCAAACCCCCAATTCCCAAAATCCCCAAATCCTAAATCCTCACTTTTGATCCCAAATCCCCCAAAATCCCAAATCCCCAATCCCAAATCCGTTTCCCCGTTCTCAAATCCCCAAATCCCAAACTCTAAATCCCAAAATCCCAAATTCCCAAATCCTGATCCTCAGTCCCAGATTCCCAAATCCCCAAATCCAGAAATCTCCCAAATCCCCAAATCCCAAATCCCCAAATCCCAAATCCTAAACCGCATCATCCCAAATCCCCAATCCCAAATCCCAGTTTCCCCGTTCTCAAATCCCCAAACTCCCAACCCCAAATTCCAAATCCCAAATCCCCCATTCCCAAAATCCCATTTTTGACCCTAAATCCCAACCCCGAACCCCCAAACCCCCAAAATCCCAAATCCTCAAATCCCCAAATCTCCAACCCCCCCAAAATCCCAACCCCCAAATCCTCACATCCCAAACCCCCCGAAATCCCAAATTCCGGACCTCAAATCCCCCAAATCCCCAAATCCCAAATCTCCCTTATTCCCCAAATACCGAATTCCTCGTTCCAAAGCCCCCCAAAATCCCAAATCCCAAACCCCCAAATCCCAAAATCCTCAAATCCCAAACCCCCAAATCCTCAAATCCCAAAATCCCAAATCCCAAACCACCAAATCCCCAATCCCCAAATCCCCAAATCCTGATTCTAAATCCCAAACCCCAGCATCCCAAATCCCCAAATCCCCAAATTCCCCAATACCAAATTCCAAACCCCAAATCCTGAATTCCCAATCCCAAATCCCAAATCCCAATCCCCAAATCTGGAATTCCGAACCCCAAATCCCCAAATCCCAAACCCCAGAGTCCCCCATTCCCAAATCCCCAATTCCCAAATCCGCAAATGCCCCCCTCCTGAAATCCCCCAAATCCCAAAACCCAAAATCCCAAATCCCAAATCCCAACTCCAAATCCCAAATCCCAAATCTCAGCCCCCAAATCCCAAATTCTAAAATCCCAAATCCCCCAAATCCTCATTCTCAAATCCCAAAATCCCCCAAAAATCCCCAAAATCCCCCAAATCCCCCAAAATCCCCCCAAAATCCCCCAAAATCCCCCGCTCCAGGCAGTTCCCGGTGTCACTGTTGGACTCCCAAATTCCAAATCCCAAATCCCCCATTCCCAAAATTCCATTTTTGACCCTAAATCCCAACCCCTGAACCCCAAAAAACCCCAAAATCCCAAATCCTCAAATCCCCAAATCTCCAACCCCCCCAAAATCCCAACCCCCAAATCCTCACATCCCAAACCCCCCGAAATCCCAAATTCCGGACCTCAAATCCCCCAAATCCCCAAATCCCAAATCTCCCTTATTCCCCAAATAGCAAATCCCCCCAAAATCCCAAATCCCCAATCCCCAAATCCCCAAATCCTCAAATCCCAAAATCCCAAATTCCAAAGCCCCAAATCCCAAAATCCCAAATCCCCAAATCCCCAATCCCCAATCCCAAATCAGAAATCCCAAAATCCCAAATCCTGAATTCCCAAACCCCAAACCCCAGCATCCCAAATCCTCAAATCCCAAATCCCCAAATCCCCAAATCCCCAAATCCCCAAATCCCAAATCCCCAAATCCCCAAAATCCCCAAATCCCCAAATCCCAAATCCCAAATCCCCAAATCCCAAATCCCGAATTCCCAAATCCCCAAATCCCAAATCTCAAATCTCCAAATCCCAAATCCCTAAATCTCCAAATCCCAAATCCTGAATTCCCAAATCCCAAATCCTGAATTCCCAAATGCCAAACCGCAGCATCCCAAATCCCCAATCCCAAATCCCAGTTTTCCATTCTCAAATCCCCAAATCCCAAACTCCAAATCCCCAAATTCCCAACCCCAAATCCCCCCCAAACCCCCAAATCCCCAAATCCCAAATCTCAAATCCCCAAATCCCAAAACCCAAATCCCAAATCCCCAATCCCCAAATCCCAAATCCCAAATCCCAAACCCCCAATTCCCAAAATCCCCAAATCCTAAATCCTCACTTTTGATCCCAAATCCCCCAAAATCCCAAATCCCCAAGGTCCCAAATCCCCCAACCTCAAATCCCCCAAATTCCAAAACCCAAAATCCTGAAATCCCAAATCTCAATCCCCAAATTCCTGATCCCAAATTCCCGACCCCAAATCCCCAAATCCCCAAATCCCAATCTGCCAAACCCCCAATCCCAAATCTCCAAATCCCAAAAAATCCAAAACATCCCAAAAATCCCCCCAAAAAATCCCCAAATTCCAAAACCCCAAATCCTGAATTCCCAATCCCAAATCCCAAATCCCAATCCCCAAATCCTGAATTCTGAACCCCAAATCCCCAAATCCCAAACCCCAGAGTCCCCCATTCCCAAATCCCTAAATCCCAAATCCCTAAATCCCAAATCCCAAATCCCAAATCCCAAATCCCAAAAAAAATCCCAAAAATCCCAAAATCCCAAAACCAAAAATCCCAAAATCCCCAAAATCCTCCCCAAAATCCCCCCCCCCTAAAAATCCCCAAAATCTCCCAAAAATCCCCAAAAATCCCCAAAATCCCCCCCCCCGCAACCCCCAAAATGCCCCAAAATCCCATAAAATCCCCCCAAAATCCCATAAAATCCCCCCAAATCCCCCCAAATCCCCAAAGAAATCCTTAAAATGCCCCAAAATCCCCTAAAATCCCCAAAAAATCCCCCAAAATCCCCCAAATTCCCCAAAAATCCCCCCCCAAAATCCCCCAAAATCCCAAAATCCCCAAAATCCCCCATAAAATCCCCCAAAAATCCCCCAAAAATCCCCACAAAAAGGCCCACAAAATCCCCAAAATCCCCCAAATTCCCCAAAAATCCCCAAATTCCCCCCAAAAAAAAATCAAAAAATCCCCCAAAATCCCCCAAATCCCCCAAAATCCCAAAAAATCCCCCAAAATCCCCAAAAATCCCCAAAAATCCCAAAAAATCCCCAAAATGCCCCAAAAAATCCCAAATCCCCCATAAAATCCCCCAAATGCCCCCCCTCCCCAAATCCCCAAAAAATTCCCCAAAATCCCCAAAACCCATAAAATCCCCCAAAATGTCCCAAAATCCCCCATAAAATCCCCCAAAATGTCCCCAAATCCCCCAAAATCCCCCAAAATGACCCAAAATCCCAAAAAATCCCCAAAATCTCACAAAAAATCCCCAAATCCCCCATAAAATCCCCCATAAATCCCCCCAATCCCCCCAAAAATCCCCCCATAAATCCCCCATAAAATCCCCCAAAATCCCCTAAAATCCCCCAAAATCCCCTAAAATCCCCCATAAAATCCCCTAAAATGCCCCCAAATCCCCTAAAATGCCCCAAAATCCCCCGAAATGCCCCCGATCCAGGCTGTTCCCCAAAAAAATCCGTGTCAAAAATCCCTCCCGTTATCGCTGCTGGGCCCGCCTGGGGGCCGGGAGCAAAATCTGCTGTCCCAAAAGGCCACCCCTGGAAAATAGGTGAGACCCAAAAATCCCCAAATTCACCCCAAAAATATCCCCAAAAATATCCCCAAAACATCACCGAAATCCCACAAAAATCCCGGAGAAAAATCCCCAAAAATTGCCGAAAAATCCCCTCAAAAATCCCAAATTCACCCCAAAAATATCCCCCAAAACATCACCAAAATTCCACAAAAATCCCCCCAAAAATCCCAAATTCACCCCAAAAATATCCCCCAAAACATCCTCAGAATCCCCAAAAAATCCCTGAGAAAAATCCCCAAAAATCGGCAAAAAATCCCCTGGAAAATCCCAAATTCACCCCAAAAATATCCCCAAAACATCACCAAAATCCCACAAAAATCCCCGAGAAAAATCCCCAAAAATCGGCAAAAAATCCCCCCAAAAATCTCCCAAACTTCCCCAAATTCATCCCAAAAATAGGCCCAAAATCACAAAAAAAATCCCCCCAAATCCCCAAAAAATCACCCAAAAAATCCCCCCAAAATGCCAAATTTATCCCAAAAATATCCCCAGAATCTGCAGAAAATCCCTAAAAAATTCCCCCAAAAATCCCCCAAAATTCCCCAAATTCATCCTAAAAATAGCCCCAGAATCTCCAAAAAATCCCCCCAAAATGGCCAAAAATCGGCAAAAAATCCTCCGAAAATCCCAAATTCACCCCAAAAATATCCCCAAAACATCACCAAAATTCCACAAAAATCCCCCCAAAAATCCCCAAAAATCGGCAAAAAATCCCTCAAAAATCCCAAATTCACCCCAAAAATATCCCCAGAATCTGCAGAAAATCCCAAAAAAATTCCCCAAAAAATCCCCCAAAATACCCCAAATTCATCCCAAAAATAGGCCCAAAATCTCCAAAAAAATCCCCGAGAAAAATCCCCAAAAAATTACCAAAAATCCCCCCAAAAATCCCAAATTTACCCCAAAAATATCCCCCAAAACATCACCAAAATTCCACAAAAATCCAAGAGAAAAATCCCCAAAAATCGGCAAAAAATCCCCCCGAAAATCCCAAATTCACCCCAAAAATATCCCCCAAAACATCACCAAAATCCCCAAAAAATCCCTGAGAAAAATCCCCAAAAATCGGCAAAAAATCCCCCCAAAAATCCCAAATTCACCCCAAAAATATCCCCAAAACATCACCAAAATGCCACAAAAATCCCCGAGAAAAATCCCCAAAAATCGCCAAAAATCCCCCCGAAAATCCCCAAATTCACCCCAAAAATATCCCCAAAAATCACCAAAATCCCACAAAAATCCCCGACAAAAATCCCCCAAAATCGCCAAAAAATCCTCCCAAAAATCCCAAATTCACCCCAAAAATATCCCCAAAACATCACCAAAATTCCACAAAAATCCTCCCAAAAATCCTCCCAAAAATCGACAAAAAATCCACCCAAAAATCCCAAATTCACCCCAAAAATATCCCCAGAAAACCAAAAATATCCCCAGAATCTGCAGAAAATTCCCAAAAATTCCCCCAAAAATCCCCAAAAATTCCCCAAATTCATCCTAAAAATAGCCCCAAAATCTCCAAAAAAATCACCCCCCAAAATCCCCAAAAATCGGCAAAAATCCCCCAAAAATCCCAAATTCACCCCAAAAATATCCCCAAAACATCCTCAGAATCCCCAAAAATCCCCCCAAAAATCCCAAATTCACCCCAAAAATATCCCCAGAAATATCCCAAAAATATCCCCAGAATCTGCAGAAAATTCCCCAAAAATTTCCCCAAAAAATCCCCAAAAATTCCCCAAATTCATCCTAAAATCCCAGAATCTCCAAAAAATCCCCCCAAATCCCCCCGGCAAAAATCCCCCCAAAAATCCCAAATTCACCCCAAAAATATCCCCAAAACATCACCAAAATTCCACAAAAATCCCCCAAAAATCCCCAAAAATCGGCAAAAAATCCCCCAAAAATCCCAAATTCACCCCAAAAATATCCCCAAAACATCCCCAAAATTCCAAAAAATCCCCAAAAAAATTTCCCCAAAAATTTGGGAATTCAAAATTCCCCCCCCCAAAATCACCAAAATCCCACAAAATTTCCCCAAAAACATCAAAAATCCCCAAAAATTGGCAAAAAATCCCCCCAGAAATCTCCCAAAATTCCCCAAATTCATCCCAAAAATAGGCCCAGAATCTCCAAAAAAATCCCCCCAAAATCCCCGAATTCACCCCAAAAATATCCCCAAAACATCACCAAAATTCCACAAAAATCTCCGAGAAAAATCCCCAAAAATCGGCAAAAAATCCCCCCAGAAATCCCCAAATTCACCCCAAAAATATCCCCCAAACATCCTCAGAATCCCCAAAAAATCCCGGAGAAAAATCCCCAAAAATCGGCAAAAAATCCTCCCGAAAATCCCAAATTCACCCCAAAAATATCCCCCAAATTTTTTCCCAAATCCCTCAAATTTTTCCCCAAAATTTCCTTAAATTTGGGAATTTCAACCCCAGATTTGGGAATTTCAACCCCAAATTTTCCCCCAAATTTGGGAATTTCAACCCCAAAATTTCCCCAAATTTGGGAATTTCAACCCCAAAATTTCCCCAAAATTTGGGAATTTCAACCCCAAATTTGGGAATTTGAACCCCAGAATTTGGGAATTTCAACTCCAAAATTTTCCCAAAATTTGGGAATTTCAACCCCAAAATTTCCCCCCAAAATGTGGGAATTTCAACCCCAAATTTCCCACAAATTTGGGAATTTCAACCCCAAAATTTCCCCAAAATTTCCCCAAAATCTGGGAATTTCAACCCCAAATTTTTCCCAAATTTGGGAATTTCAACCCCAAAATTTGGCAATTTGAACCCCAAATTTGGGAATTTCATCCCCAAAATTTTCCCCAAAATTTGGGAATTTCAACCCCAAATTTTCCCAAAATTTGGCGATTTCAACCCCGAATTTCCCCAATATTTGGGAATTTCAACCCCAAAATTTCCCCAAAATCTGGGGATTTTTGTCCCTTTGAAAATTTTCCCCAAAAATTTGGGAAATTTCAACCCCAAAATTTCCCCAAAAATTTGGGAATTTCAACCCCAAATTTTTCCCAAAATTTTTGGAATTTCAAAATTTTCCCCAAATTTGGGAATTTCAACCCCAAATTTTTTCCAAAATTTGGGAAAATTTCGAATTCCAACTAAATTTTTTCCCAAAATTTGGAATTTCAATGCCAAATTTGGGAATTTCAACCCCAAAATTTCCCCAAATTTGGGAATTTCAACCCCAAAATTCCCCAAATTTGGGAATTTCAACCCCAAATTTTCCCCAAAATTTGGGAATTTCAACCCAAATTTTCCCCAAAATTTGGGAATTTCAACCCCAAAATTTGCCCCAAAATTTGGGAATTTCAACCCCAAATTTGGGAATTTCAAGCCCCAATTTCCCCAAAATTTGGGAATTTGAACCCTAAAATTTGGGAATTTCAACCCAAAATTTCTCCAAAATTTGGGAATTTCAACCCCAAATTTCCCTCAAAATTTGGGAATTTCAACCCCAAATTTTCCTCAAAATTTGGGAATTTCAACCCCAAAATTTGGGAATTTCAACCCCAAATTTTCCCTCTGGAAACCTCCAAATATTGGGATTTTTGGCGGAGTTTTTTGGTGTTTGTGACCCCAAATTTGCCCCGATTTTCGCGCGGTTTTTTCCCAAAATCCCCGGATTTGGCCCCGAATGTGTCCCCAGGGCTGCCGCTGTTCCTGGAGGAGCCGCAGGACCTGAAAATCGCTTTTTTCACCCCATTTCTGAGCCCAAAACTGCCCAAATTTCCTCCATTTTTGGGGTGATCTTTTGTCGTTTTTGGGGGTTTTGAGCCCCAAAATTTTCCCCAAAATCCTCCAAATTTTCCCCAAAATTTGGGAATTTCAACCCCAAATTTTTCCCCAAATTTGGGAATTTCAACCCCAAAATTTCCCCAAAATTTGGGAATTTCAACCACAATTTTTCTCCCCAAATTTCCCTCAAAATTTGGGAATTTCAACCCCAAATTTCCCCCCAAAATCTGGGAATTTCAACCCCAAATTTTCTCCAAAATTGGGAATTTCAACCCCAAATTTTTCCCCCCAAATTTGGGAATTCCGACCCCAAAATTTCCCCAAATTTGGGAATTCCGACCCCAAAATTTCCCCAAATTTGGGAATTTCAACCCCAAAATTTGGGATTTCAACCCCAAATTTTCCCAAAATTTGGGAATTTCAACCCCAAAATTTTCCCAAAATTTGGGAATTTCAACCCCAAATTTGGGAATTTCAACCCCAAAATTTCCCCAAATTTGGGAATTTCAACCCCAAATTTCCCCAAAATTTGGGAATTTCAACCCCAAATTTGGGAATTTTAACACCAAAATTTCCCCAAAATGTGGGAATTTCAACCCCAAAATGTGGGAATTTCAACACAAAAATTCCCCCAAAATTTGGCAATTTCTACCCCATTTTTTTCCCCAAAATTTGGGAATTTCAACCCCAAATTTGTGAATTTCAACACCAAAATTTCCCCAAAGTTTGGGAATTTCAACCCCAAAATTTCCCCAAAATTTGGGAATTTCAACCCCAAATTTGGGAATTTCAACCCCAAATTTCCCCCAAGTTTGAGAATTTGAACCCCAGAATTTGGGAATTTCAACCCCAAATTTGGGAATTTCAACCCCAATTTTTCCCGCAAAATTGGGAATTTCAACCCCAAAATTTGGGAATTTCCACCCCAATTTTTCCCTCTGGAAACCTCAAAATATTGGGATTTTCTGGGGATTTTTTGTGGGTTTTTCTGGGGTTTTTTGGTGTTTGTGACCCCAAATTTGCCCCGATTTTCGTGCGGTTTTTTCCCAAAATCCCCGGATTTGGCCCCGAATGTGTCCCCAGGGCTGCCGCTGTTCCTGGAGGAGCCGCAGGACCTGAAAATCGCTTTTTTCACCCCATTTCTGACCCCAAAACTGCCCAAATTTCCTCCATTTTTGGGGTGATCTTTTGTCGTTTTTAGGGGGGTTTTGAGCCCCAAATTTTTCCCCAAAATTTGGGAATTTCAACCCCAAATTTGGGAATTTCTACCCCAAATTTTCCCCAAAATTTGGGAATTTCAACCCCATATTTTCCCCAAAATTTGGGAATTTCAACCCCAAAATTTCCCCAAAATGTGGGAATTTCAACCCCAAACTTGGGAATTTCGACCCCAAAATTCCCCAAAATTTGGGAATTCCAACCCCAAATTTTTCCCAAAATGTGGGAATTTCAATGCCAAATTTGGCAATTTCAACCCCAATTTTTTCCCAAATTTGGGATTTTCAACCCCAAATTTCCCCAAAATCTGGGAATTTCAACCCCAAAATTTGGGAATTTCAACCCCAAAATTTTCCCAAAATCTGGGATTTCAACCCCAAAATCTGGGAATTTCAACCCCAAAATTACCCCAAAATCTGGGAATTTCAACCCCAAATTTGGGAATTTCAACCCCAAAATTTCCCCCAAATTTGGGAATTCCGACCCCAAAATTTCCCAAAAAATCTGGGAATTTCAACCCCAAAATTTCCCCAAAATTTGGGAATTTCAATCCCAAAATTTCCCCAAAATTTGGGAATTTCAACCCCAAAAATTCCCTAAAATTTGGGAATTTCAACCCCCAAATTCCCCAAAATTTGGGAATTTCAACCCCAAATTTTCCCTCTGGAAACCTCCAAATATTGGGATTTTCTGGGGATTTTTGTGGGGTTTTTCTGGGGTTTTTTGGGCTTTGTGACCCCAAATTTGCCCCGATTTTCGCGCGGTTTTTTCCCAAAATCCCCGGATTTGGCCCCGAATGTGTCCCCAGGGCTGCCGCTGTTCCTGGAGGAGCCGCAGGACCTGAAAATCGCTTTTTTCACCCCATTTCTGACCCCAAAACTGCCCAAATTTCCTCCATTTTTGGGGTGATCTTTTGTCGTTTTTGGGGGGGTTTTGAGCCCCAAAATTTTCCCCAAAATCCCACAAATTTCCCCCCAAATTTTCCCCCAAATTTGGGAATTTCAACCCCAAAATTTGGGAATTTCAACCTCAAAATTTCCCCCAAATGTGGGGATTTCAACCCCAAAATTTCCCCAAATTTGGGAATTTCAACCCCAAAATTTGGGAATTTCAACCGGAATTTCTCCCAAATTTGGGAATTTCATCCCCAAAATTTTCCCAAAATGTGGGAATTTCAACCCCAAATTTTCCCCAAATTTGCAATTTTCAGGCCCAAATTTGGGAATATCAACCCTCAAATTTTCCCAAAATTTGGGAATTTCAACCCCAAATTTGGGAATTTCAACTCCAACATTTCCCCAAATTTGGGAATTTCAACCCCAAAATTTGGAAATTTCAACCCCAAAATTTCCCCAAAATTTGGGAATTTCAACCCCAAAATTTCCCCAAAATTTGGGGATTTCAACCCCAAAATTTGGGAATTTCAAACCTCAAATTTTCCCAAATTTTGGGAATTTCAACCCCAAATTTGGGAATTTCAACCCCAAATTTTCCCCCAAAATTGGGAATTTCAACCCCAAATTTTCCCCAAAATTTGCGAATTTCGACCCCAAAATTTCCCCAAAATTTGCGAATTTCAACCCCAAATTTGGGAATTTGAACCCTAAAATTTGGGAATTTCAACCCAAAATTTCTCCAAAATTTGGGAATTTCAACCCCAAAATTTCCCAAAATTTGGGAATTTCCACCCCAAATTTTCCCTCTGGAAACCTCCAAATCTTGGGATTTTTGTGGGGTTTTTCTGGGGTTTTTGGTGTTTGTGACCCCAAATTTGCCCCGATTTTCTCGCGGTTTTTTCCCAAAATCCCCGGATTTGGCCCCGAATCTGTCCCCAGGGCTGCCGCTGTTCCTGGAGGAGCCGCAGGACCTGAAAATCGCTTTTTTCACCCCATTTCCGACCCCAAAACTCCCCAAATTTCCTCCATTTTTGGGGTGATCTTTTGTGGATTTTAGGGGGGTTTTGAGCCCCAACATTTTCCCCAAAATCCCCCAAAATTTCCCCAACATTTGGGAATTTCTACCCCAAATCTTCTCCAAATTTGGGAATTTCAACCCTAAAATGTGGGAATTTCAACCCCAAAATTTTTCCCAAAATTTGGGAATTTCAACCCAAATTTTTCACCAAAATTTGGGAATTTCAGCCCCAAAATTTCCCCAAATTTGGGAATTCCGACCCCAAAATTTCCCCAAATTTGGGATTTCCGACCCCAAAATTTCCCCAAATTTGGGAATTTCAACCCCAAATTTTCCCCAAATTTGGGAATTTCAACCCCAAATTTTCCCCAAAATTTGGGAATTTCAACCCCAAATTTTCCCAAAATTTGGGAATTTCAACCCCAAAAATTCCCCATATTTGGGAATTTCGACCCCAAATTTTCCCCAAAATTTGGGAATTTCAACCCCAAAATTCCCCAAAAATTTTGGAATTTCAACCCCAATTTTTCCCCAAAATTTGGTAATTTCAACCCCAAAATTTCCCCAAAATCTGGGAATTTCAACCCCAAAATTTCCCCAAAATGTGGGAATTTCAACCCCAAACTTGGGAATTTGAACCCCAAAATTCCCCAAAATTTGGGAATTTCAATCCCAAAATTTCCCCAAAATCTGGGAATTTCAACCCCAAAATTTGGGAATTTCAACCCCAAAAATTCCCTAAAATTTGGGAATTTCAACCCCAAAATTTTCCCCAAATTTGGGAATTTCCACCCCAAATTTTCCCCCTGGAACCCTCAAAATCTTGGGATTTTTGTGGGGTTTTTCTGGGGTTTTTTGGTGTTTGTGACCCCAAATTTGCCCCGATTTTCTCGCGGTTTTTTCCCAAAATCCCCTGATTTGGCCCCCATTTTGGGGTCCCCATCTTTTGTGTTTTTAGGAGTTTTGAGCCCCAAAACCTGAAAATCCTCCGTTTTTCCCCAAAATTTGCTGCGCTTCCCCAAAATTTTTCCCCAAATTTGGCAATTTCAACCCCAAATTTCCCCCCCAAATTTGAGAATTTCAACCTAAATTTTCTCCCCCGTCCGTCAAAATTTGGGTTTCACAGGTGGGGGTTTCCCCAAAATCTGGACATTTCAACCCATTTTTCCCAAAATCTGACATTTTGGGGTTGAGGTTTTCTCCAAATTTTGGGGTTTTTTGGGGTTTTTTTCCCCAAATTTGAATTCTCAGGGACCTTTCTGGGAATTTGCCCCTCGGATTCAGAGCCCCTCGTGAATTTCCCCAACATTTGGGGACATCAACCCCAAAATGGGGACATTTGGGGACATTTTCCCCCAAATTTGGGATTTTTTTTCAAAATTTTGGGGTTTTCAACCAATTTCTCCCAAATTTGGGAATTTTTTCCAAAATTTTCCCAAAATTTGGGGCTTTCATCTGGGAATTTCCCCAAATTTCACAGGTTTCATCAAAAAACATTTGGGGAAATTTGGGGACATTTCATCCCCAAATTTTCCCCAAATTTGGTTTTCCGGGAAATTTCCCAAAATTTGGGGATTTCAACCACATTTTCCCCCCCAAATTTGGGGTTTTCAACTTCATTTTCCCCAAAATTCAGGAATATCAACTGACAGAGCCCCCCACACTTGGGTTCCAGATGAACATTTCCCCAACATTTGGGGATTTCTGGGGACATTTTTTCCACATTTGGGGACAATCAACAAAATTTAGGTATTTTGAACCCCAAATTTTGGGGTTTCATCCCCAAAATTTGGGTTTTTCAACCCCAAATTTTTGGGTTTGGTTTTGGGGGCTCAACCCCCTGGGACCAAATTTTCCCCCTCCGTGCTCTCAAATATTGGGATTTTTGTGGGTTTTTTCTGGGGTTTTGGGGACATTTTGGGGATTTTTGGGGACATTGGGGACAATTTTGGCCCAGGTATTTTGGGTTCCTGAGGTTTTGGACCTGAAAATTGGGATTTTTGGGATTTTTTGGGGTTTTTGGGGGGAGGTTTTGGGGTTTTGGGGGCTCTGGGACTCGGGGACCCCCCAAAACCTCACGGTGACAGGTGGGGACATTTGGGGACATTTCAGGGTCACATTTGGGGACACTTGGGGACATTGGGGACATTTGGGGACATTTGGGGACATTTGGGGGGTGGAAAATGGGCAAATTTTGGGATTTTTTGGGGTTTTTTGGGGGTTTTTTGGGGGGTTTTTTGGGGGTTGTTTAGGGGTTTTGGGGGGCTCAGGGACCTGGGACGGAGCCCGTCCACGCTGCGGGTCACAGGTGGGGACACCTGGGGACATTTGGGGACATTGGGGACACTTGGGGACAATTGGGGACATTTGGGGACAATTTCGGGTATTTTGGGTTCGATGTTTTGGGATTTTTTGGGATTTTTTGGGGTTTTTTGGGGTTTTGGGGGTTGTTTAGGGGTTTTGGGGGGCTCAGGGACCCCTGGGCCGGAGCCCGTCCGTGCTCACGGTCACAGGTGGGGGTTTGGGGACATTTGGGGACATTTGGGGACATTTGGGGACATTTGGGGACATTTGGGAAATTTGGGGACAATTTCGGGTATTTTGGGTTCGAGGTTTTGGGATTTTTGGGGGATTTTTGGGGATTTTTTGGGGTTTTTTTGGGGTTTTGGGGGCTCAGGGACGCCCTGGGACGGAGCCCGTCCACGCTCACGGTCACAGGTGGGGGTTTGGGGACATTTGGGGACATTTGGGGACATTTGGGGACACCTGGGGACATTTGGGGACATTTGGGGACAATTTCGGGTATTTTGGGTTTTGGGATTTTTGGGATTTTTTCAAAACCCCAAATTTTGGGGGTTTTTGGGGTTTGGGGGCTCAGGGACCCCTGGGACGGAGCCCGTCCGTGCTCAGGGTCACAGGTGGGGACATTTGGGGACATTTGGGGACATTTGGGGACATTTGGGGACATTTGGGGACAATTTCGGGTATTTTGGGTTCGAGGTTTTGGGGGATTTTTGGGGGTTTTTTTGGGGATTTTTTGGGAATTTTGGTGGTTTTTTTGGGGCTCAGGGGACGCCCTGGGGGAAACCCCCCCCCCACAGGTGAGAGCTTGGGGACACCTGGGGAAATGGGGACATTTGGGGACATTTGGGGACATTTGGGGACATTTGGGGACATTTGGGGACAATTTCGGGTATTTTGGGTTCGAGGTTTTGGGATTTTTGGGGTTTTTTGGGGTTTTTGGGGGTTTTGGGGCTTTTGGGGGTTGGGCCGGGGGTTTCCGGGCTCCCAGGGACAGGTGGGGACATTTGGGGACATTTGGGGACACTTGGGGACATTTGGGGACATTTGGGGACATTTGGGGACATTTGGGGACATTTGGGGACAATTTTGGGTATTTTGGGTTTGAGGTTTTGGGGGATTTTGGGGGATTTTTGGGGTTTTTTTGGGTTGTTTTGGGGCTTTTTTCGGGTTTTGGGACGCCCAAAACTCGGAGCCCTCCACTCTGGGTGCCAGATGAGGGTTTGGGGACATTTGGGGACATTTGGGGACATTTGGGGACATTTGGGGACATTTGGGGACATTTGGGGTGGAAAATGGGCAAATTTTGGGATTTTTTGGGGTTTTTTTGGGGGGTTTTTTGGGGTTTTTGGGGGCTCAGGGACCCCCTGGGACGGAGCCCGTCCGTGCTCAGGGTCACAGATGGGGACATTTGGGGACATTTGGGGACATTTGGGGACATTTGGGGACATTTGGGGATAATTTCAGGTATTTTGGGTTCGAGGTTTTGGGATTTTTTGGGGTTTTGGGGGGATTTTTGGGGGATTTTTGGTGGTTTTTGGGGGCTCAGGGACCCCTGGGACGGAGCCCGTCCACGCTCACGGTCACAGGTGGGGACATTTGGGGACATTTGGGGACATTTGGGGACATTTGGGACATTTTGGGGACATTTGGGGACATTTGGGGACATTTGGGGACAATTTCGGGTATTTTGGGTTCGAGGTTTTGGGGTTTTTTGGGGTTTTGGGGTTTTTTGGGGGAGGTTTTGGGGTTTTGGGGGCTCAGGGACCCCTGGGACAGAGCCCGTCCACGCTCACGGTCACAGGTGGGGACTTTGGGGACATTTGGGGACATTTGGGGACATTTGGGGACATTTGGGGACATTTGGGGACAATTTTGGGTATTTTGGGGTTGAAATTTTGGGATTTTTTGGGGTTTTTTTGGGGACCTTTGAGGTTGTTTTGTTGGTTTTTGGGGGCTCAGGGACCCCCTGGGACGGAGCTTGTCCACGCTCACGGTCACAGGTGGGGACATTTGGGGACATTTGGGGACATTTTGGGGACATTTGGGGACATTTGGGGACATTTGGGGGGGACAATTTCAGGTATTTTGGGATTTTTGGGGGTTTTTTGGGGGTTTTTTGGGGGTTTTTGGGGGTTTTTAGGTTTTGGGGCTCAGGGACCCCTGGGCCGGAGCCCGTCCGTGCTCACGGTGACAGGTGGGGACATTTGGGGACATTTGGGGACAATTTCAGGGGACATTTGGGGACATTTTTAATTTCGGATAATTTGGGTTCGATTTTTTTGGGATTTTTGGGGTTTTGGGGGATTTTTGGGAGGTTTTGGGTGGTTTTGGGGGCTCAGGGACCCCTGGGGCGAGCCGTCCCACGCTCACGGTCACAGGTGGGGACATTTGGGGACATTTGGGGACATTTTCATTTGGGGACATTTGGGGACATTTGGGGACATTTTTGGGAATTTTGGGGTTTTGGGTTCGGGGGGATTTTTGGGATTTTTGGGATTTTTGGGGATTTTGGGGGGCTTGTTTGGGGGTTGGGGGCCCCTGGGACGGAGCCCGTCCACGCTCACGGTCACAGGTGGGGACATTTGGGGACATTTGGGACATTTGGGGACATTTGGGGACATTTGGGGACATTTGGGGACAATTTTGGGTATTTTGGGTTCGAGGTTTTGGGGTTTTTTTGGGGTTTTTGGGGAGGTTTGGGGGTTTTGGGGCTCAGGGACCCCTGGGGACATTTGGGGACATTTTCCGTGCTCAGGGTCACAGGGGTTTTGGGGTTTTTTTTGGGGTTTTGGGGACATTTGGGGACATTTGGGGACATTTGGGGGAGATTTGGGGACATTTTGGGGACATTTGGGGACAATTTGGGGTATTTTGGGGACATTTTGGGGACACCTTGGGGACATTTGGGGTTTTTGGGGAGGTTTTGGGGTTTTTTTGGGCTCAGGGACCCCTTTAGGACGGAGCCTGTTTTTCACGGTCACAGGTGGGGACATTTGGGGACATTTGGGGACATTTGGGGACAATTTCGGGTATTTTGGGTTCGAGGTTTTGGGATTTTGGGGTTTTTGGGGTTTTTTTTGGGGGTTTTGGGGGTTTTTAGGGGTTTTGGGGTTTTTTGGCTCAGGGGGCCCCCCTAGGATGGAGCCCGTCCGTGCTCCGGGTCACAGGTGGGGACATTTGGGGACATTTGGGGACATTTGGGGACATTTGGGGACATTTGGGGATAATTTCGGGTATTTTGGGTTCGAGGTTTTGGGATTTTTTGGGGATTTTGGGGGTTTTTTGGGGTTTTTTTGGGGGATTTTTGGGGTTTTGGGGGGCTCAGGGACCCCCTGGGACGGAGCCCGTCCACGCTCAGGGTCACAGGTGGGGACACCTGGGGACATTTGGGGACATTTGGGGACATTTGGGGACATTGGGGACAATTTGGGGACATTTTGGGGACATTTTGGGGACAATTTGGGGACAATTTGGGGACAATTTGGGGACATTTGGGGGACATTTTGGGGACAATTTGGGGACATTTTGGGGACAATTTGGGGACATTTTGGGGACATTTTGGGGACAATTTGGGGACATTTTGGGGACATTTTGGGGACAATTTGGGGACAATTTGGGGACATTTTGGGACAATTTGGGGACATTTTGGGGACATTTTGGGGACATTTGGGGACATTTGGGGACATTTTGGGGACATTTTGGGGACATTTTGGGGACAATTTGGGGACATTTTGGGGACATTTGAGGCCCCGAGCTGTCACCGGGGCAGGGTTTGGGTGACAAAAATTCCTCCCAAATTTTTGTCCCCAAAGTTTTCGTCCCCCAAATTTTCATCCCCAAAATTTTTGTCCCCGAACTTTTGTCCCCCAAATTTTCACCCCCAAATTTTTTGGGGAATTTTGGGGACAAAATTTTTGGGACAAATTTTTGTCCCCCAAATTTTCATCCCCAAATTTTTTGTCCCCAAACTTTTGTCCCCCAAAACTTGTTTCCCCAAATTTTTTCCCCCCAAATTTTCATTCCCAAAATTTTTGTCCCCAAAATTTTCATTCCCAAAGTTTTTGTCCCCCAAACTTTTGTCCCCAAAATTTGTGTCCCCCAAATTTTCATCCCCAAATTCATCCCCAAATTTTCACCCCCAAACTTTTGTCTCCCAAAATTTGTGTCCCCAAATTTTCATTCCCAAAATTTTTCTCCCCAAATTTTCATCCCCCGAAGTTTTTGTCCCCAAACTTTTGTCCCCAAAATTTTTGTCCTCAAATTCATCCCCAAACTTTTCATCTCCAAATTTTCATCCCCAAACTTTTGTCCCCAAAATTTTTGTCCCCAAACTTTTGTCCCCAAATTTTTGTCCCCCAAATTTTCATCCCCAAATTAATCTCAAAATTTTTGTCCCCAAATTTTTGTCCCCAAATTTTCATCCCAAAATTTTTGCTCCCAAAATTTTTGTCCCCAAATTTTTCATCCCCAAATTTTTCATCCCCAAACTTTCGTCCCCAAACTTTTGTCCCCCAAATTTTCATCCCCAAATTTTAGCCCCAAATTCATCCCAAAATTTTTGTCCCCAAACTTTTGTTCCCAAATTTTTGCCCCAAATTTTCATCCCCAAATTTTTGTCCCCAAATTTTCATCCCCAAATTTTTATTCTCCAAATTTTCGTCCCCAAACTTTTGTCCCCCAAATTTTTGTCCCCAAATTTTTGTCCCCAAATTTTTATCCCCAAAATTTTTGTCCTCAAATTCATCCCCAAACTTTTCGTCCCCAAACTTTTGTCCCCCAAATTTTCACCCCCAAATTTTTAGCCCCAATTTCATCTCAAAATTTTTGTCCCCCAAATTTTTCCCCCAAATTTTTGTCCCCGAAATTTTGATCCCCAAATTTTTGTCCCCAAAATTTTCATCCCCAAAACTTTTGTCCTCAAAATTTTCATCCCCAAATTTTTGCCCCAAAATTTTCATCCCCAAATTTTTGTCCCCAAATTTTCATCCCCTGAAGTTCTTGTCCCCCAAACTTTTGTCCCCCAAATTTTCACCCCCAAACTTTTGTCTCCCAAAATTTTTGTCCCCAAATTTTCATCCCCAAAATTTTGTCCCCAAAATTTTCATCCCCAAATTTTCATCCCCAAAATTTTTGTCCCCCAAATTTTCATCCCCAAATTTTTGTCCCCAAATTTTCATCCCCAAATTTTCATCCCCAAATTTTTGTCCCCAAACTTTTGTCCCCCAAATTTTCATCCCCAAAATTTTCCGTCCCCCAAATTTTCATCCCCAAATTTTTCATCCCCAAATTTTTCATCCCCAAAATTTTGTCCCCAAATTTTCACCCCCAAACTTTTGTCCCCCAAATTTTCATCCCCAATTTTTCATCCCCCAAATTTTTGTTTTCATCCCAAACTTTTGTCCCCAAAATTTTGTCCCCAAATTTTCCCCCCCAAATTTTCCATCCCCAATTTTTCATCCCCAAATTTTTCATCCCCAAATATTTGCCCCCCAAATTTTCATCCCCAAAATTTTCCATCCCCAAATTTTCATCCCAAATTTTATCCCCAAATTTTGTCCCCAAAATTTTCATCCCCAAAACCTTGGCCCCAAAATTTTCATCCCTGGGAGGGAAAACCTTCCCTGGCGGCAAATTTTCATCCCCCCAAATTTTGTCCCCAAAATTTTCATCCCCCAAATTCTTGTCCCCAAAACTTTCCCCCAAATTTTTTCCCCAATTTTTCAATTGGGCCAAATTTTCATCCCCAAAATTTTCCGTCCCCAAAATTTTCATCCCCAAACTTTTGTCCCCCAAATTTTCGTCCCCAAATTTTCATCCCCAAAATTTTGTCCCCAAATTTCATCCCCAAAATTTTTGTCCCCAAAAATTGTCCCCAAATTTTCATCCCCAAAATTTTCCAAAATTGATGAAAAATTTTTCCCCAAATTTTCCAAAATTGATCCCCAATTTTTGTCCCCAAACTTGTGTCCCCAAATTTTCATCCCCAAACTTTTCGTCCCCCAAATTTTAGCCCCAAATTAATCCCAAAATTTTTGTCCCTAAACTTTTTGTCCCCCAAATTTTAATCCCCAAAATTCTTGTCCCCAAAAATTTTGTCCCAAAATTTTTCAAAATTGACAAAAATTTTTGTCCCCAAATTCTAGCCCCCCAAAATTTTGTCCCCCAAAATTTTTAAAAAAATCCCAAAATTTTTGTCCCCAAAATTTTTGTCCCCCAATTTTTGTCCCCCAAATTCATCCCCAAAATTTTCATCCCCAAAATTTTCATCCCCAGATTTCCGTCCCCCAACTTTTGTCCCCAAAATTTTAATCCCCAAATTTTTGTCCCCAAAATTTTCATCCCCCAAACTTTTGTCCCCAAATTTTTGCCCCAAATTCATCCCAAAATTTTTGTCCCAAATTGGTCCCCCAAAATTATCCAAAATTGACCCAAAATTGGTCCAAAATTGGTCCAAAATTGACCTGAAATTGACCCAAAATTGGTCCAAAATTGATCCCCAAAAATTGAACCCCAAATTTTCATCCCAAAATTGACCCAAAATTGATCCAAAATTTTGGGGACCCTGGGCACACCATCCCCAAATTTCCACCCCAAAATTGGCCCAAAATTAATGAAAAATTTGCCTTAAACTTGGCAGAAATTGGCCCAAAATTTGCCCTAAAATTGGGCCAAAATTGAGGTGAAATTGGTCCAAAATTGAGGTGAAATTGGTCCAAAATTGATGACAAATTTGCCCCAAAATTGATCCAAAATTGACAGAAATTGGTCTAAAAATTGTGGAAAATTTGCCCTAAAATTTGTCCAAAATTGGTCAAAAATTTGTGAAAATTGCCCTAAAATTTCTCCAAAATTGGTCGAGAATTTGTGGAAAATTGCCCTAAAATTTGTCAAAAATTTGTGAAAATTGCCCTAAAATTTGTCCAAAATTGGTCTAAAAATTGTGGAAATTTTGCCCTAAAATTGGCCCAAAATTGGCCGAAAATTCATGAAAATTTGCCCAAAATTGGTCTAAAAATTGTGGAAAATTGCCCTAAAATTTGTCCAAAATTGGTCTAAAATTCACGAAAAATTGCCCTAAAATTTGTCCAAAATTGGTCTAAAAATTGTGAAAAATTGCCCTAAAATTTGCCCAAAATTGGTCGAAAATTTGTGAAAATTTGCCCTAAAATTTGTCCAAAATTGGTCGAAAATTTGTGGAAAATTGCCCTAAAATTTGTCCAAAATTGGTCGAAAAATCGTGAAAATTTGCCCCTAAAATTTGTCCAAAATTGGTCGAAAATTCGTGAAAAATTGCCCTAAAATTTGTCCAAAATTGGTCTGAAAATTTGCCCTAAAATTTGTCCAAAATTGGTCGAAAATTTGTGAAAATTTGCCCCTAAAATTTGTCCAAAATTGGTCGAAAAAATTATCCAAAATTTGGTCCAAAATTTTGTCCAAAATTGGTCTGAAAATTTGCCCTAAAATTTGTCCAAAATTGGTCGAAAATTGTGAAAATTTGCCCTAAAATTTGTCCAAAATTGGTCCAAAATTGTGAAAATTTGCCCTAAAATTTGTCCAAAATTGGTCGAAAATTCGTGAAAAATTGCCCTAAAATTTGTCCAAAATTGGTCAAAAAATTGTGAAAATTTGCCCTAAAATTTGTCCAAAATTGGTCGAAAATTCGTGAAAATTTGCCCCTAAAATTTGTCCAAAATTGGTCGAAAATTTGTGAAAATTTGCCCTAAAATTTGTCAAAAATTGGTCGAAAATTTGTGGAAAATTGCCCTAAAATTTGTCCAAAATTGGTCTAAAAATTGTGAAAATTTGCCCTAAAATTTGTCCAAAATTGGTCAAAAATTCGTGAAAATTTGCCCTAAAATTTGTCCAAAATTGGTCGAAAATTTGTGAAAATTTGCCCTAAAATTTGTCCAAAATTGGTCTAAAATTTGTGAAAATTTGCCCTAAAATTTGTTCAAAATTTGTGAAAATTTGCCCTAAAATTTGTCCAAAATTGGTCTAAAAATAGTGAAAATTTGCCCTAAAATTTGTCCAAAATTGGTCTAAAAATTGTGAAAAATTGCCCTAAAATTTGTCCAAAATTGGTAGAAAATTTGTGAAAATTTGCCCTAAAATTTGTTCAAAATTGGTCGAAAATTTGTGAAAAATTGCCCTAAAATTGGTTCAAAATTTGTGAAAAATTGCCCTAAAATTTGTCCAAAATTGGTCGAAAATTGTGAAAAATTGCCCTAAAATTGTCCAAAATTGGTCTAAAATTTGCAAAAATTTGCCCTAAAATTTGTCCAAAATTGGTCTAAAAATTGTGAAAATTTGCCCTAAAATTTGTCCAAAATTGGTCTAAAAATTGTGAAAATTTGCCCTAAAATTTGTTCAAAATTGGTCTAAAAATTGTGAAAATTTGCCCTAAAATTTGTTCAAAATTGGTCTAAAAATTGTGAAAAATTGCCCCAAAATTTGTTCAAAATTGGTCGAAAATTTGTGAAAAATTGCCCTAAAATTTGTCCAAAATTTGTGAAAATTTGCCCTAAAATTTGTCCGAAATTGGTCGAAAATTGTGAAAAATTGCCCTAAAATTTGTCCAAAATTGGTCTAAAAATTGGTGAAAAATTGCCCTAAAATTTGTCCAAAATTGGTCGAAAATTGACCCCAAATTGCCCAAAATTTGTCCAAAATTGGTCCAAAATTTGTGAAAATTCACCCCAAATCAGCCCCAAAATTTGTTTAAAAATCTCAAAATTTGCCCCAAAATTTGTCAAATTTGGCCCCAAAATTTTGAAAATTGCCCCCCGGGGGTTTGTCCAAAATTTGGGACATTGGGTGGCATTGGGGACACTGGGGTGACATCTGGGGACATTGGGGTGGCATTGGGGACATTAGGGTGGCTTTGGGGACACTGGGGGTGGCATTTGGGGACCTTGGGGACATTTGGGGACATTGGGGTGGCATTTGGGGACACTGGGGTGGCATTTGGGGACATTGGGGTGACATTGGGGACACTGGGGTGACATTGGGGACACTGGGGTGGCATTGGGGACACTGGGGTGGCATTGGGGACATTGGGGTGACATTGGGGACATTGGGGTGACATTTGGGGACATTGGGGTGGCATTGGGGACATTGGGTGGCATTTGGGGACACTGGGGTGGCATTTGGGGACATTGGGGTGGCATTTGGGGACACTGGGGTGACATTTGGGGACACTGGGGTGACATTGGGGACATTGGGGTGGCATTTGGGGACACTGGGGTGACATTTGGGGACACTGGGGTGGCATTTGGGGACCTTGGGCGGCATTTGGGGACATTGGGGTGGCATTGGGGACACTGGGGACATTTGGGGATGTTGGGTGGCATTTGGGGACATTGGGGTGGCATTTGGGGACCTTGGGGACATCTGGGGACACTGGGGTGGCATTGGGGGACACTGGGGTGGCATTTGGGGACCTTGGGGTGACACTGGGGACACTGGGGTGGCATTTGGGGACCTTGGGGACACTGGGGGTGACATTTGGGGATGTTGGGTGGCATTTGGGGACCTTGGTGACACTGGGGGTGTTGGGTGACATTTGGTGACACTGAGGGTGGCATTTGGGGACATTGGGTGACATTTGGGGACACTGGGGTGACATTTGGGGACATTGGGTGACATTTGGGGACACTGGGGTGGCATTGGGGACACTGAGGTGACATTTGGGGACATTGGGGTGACATTTGGGGACACTGGGGCGACACTGGGGACATTGGGTGGCATTTGGGGACATGGGGGTGGCATTTGGGGACATTGGGGTGACATTGGGGATGCTGGGGTGGCATTTGGGGACATTGGGTGGCATTTGGGGACCTTGGGGTGGCATTTGGGGACACTGAGGGGTGACATTTGGGGACCTTGGGGACACTGGGGTGGCATTTGGGGACATTTGGGGACACTGGGTGGCATTGGGGACATTTGGGGACACTGGGGTGGCATTTGGGGACACTGGGTGGCATTGGGGACATTGGTGACATCTGGGGACACTGGGGTGGTATTGGGGACACTGGGGTGGCATTTGGGGACCTTGGTGACATTTGGGGACACCGGGGGTGGCCCTGACCGTGTCCCCTCCGTGTCCCAGTGCCCCCCAGCCCCCCCAAATTTGGGGTTGGCAAAAATTGGCTCGAGGTCACCTGGGAGCCGGGGACGGCCTTGGGGACATCGGGGACGGCGTTGGGGACATCGGGGACATCGGGGACGGCCTTGGGGACGTCGGGGCCCAGGAGTGCACGGTGCAGGTGAGGGGACACCGGGGACACCGAGGGGACACCGGGGATGTTGGGAATTGAACCAAACTGGCCCAAAATTGGCCCAAAATCGGCACAAAGTTGAGGCAAAAATTGTGTCCAAATTGGTCAAAAATTGGCCCAAAATTGGCCCAAATTGGCCCAAAATCAGCACAAAGTTGAGGCAAAAATTGTGTCCAAATTGGCCGAAAATTGGTCCAAAATTGGTCCAAAATTGGTCCCAAATTGCCCCAAAATTGGCCCAAAATTGGCCCAAAATCAGCACAAAATTGAGCCAAAATTGCCCCCAAATTGGCCCAAAATTGGTCCAAAAAATTGGCCCAAAATCAGCACAAAATTGATCCCAAAATTGGCTGAAAATTGGCCCAAAATTGGCCCGAAATTGATCCCAAAATTGCCCCAAATTGGCCCAAAATTGGTCCCAAAAATGGCCCCAAATTGGCCAAAGATTGGCCCAAAATTGATCCCAAAATTGGGCCGAAAATTGCCCCAAAATTGAGCCAAAAATTGCCCCAAGTTGGCCCAAAATTGGTCCCAAAATTGGGCCCAAATTGGCCCAAAATTGGTGCCAAATTGGCCCCAAATCGGCCCAAAATCAGCACAAAGTTGAGGCAAAAATTGTGTCCAAATTGGCTGAAAATTGGCCCAAAAATTGGCCCAAATTTGATCCCAAAATGGTCCAAAATCGGCACAAAGTTGAGGCAAAAATTGCGTCCAAATTGGCCGAAAATTGGCCCAAAATTGGCCCAAAATTGGTCCCAAATTGCCCCAAAATTGGCCCAAAATTGGCCCAAAATCAGCACAAAATTGAGCCAAAAAATGCCCCAAATTGGCCCAAAATTGGTCCAAAAAATGCCCCAAATTGGCCCAAAATTGGTCCAAAATTGGCCCAAAATCAGCACAAAATTGATCCCAAAACTGGCTGAAAATTGGCCCAAAATTGGCCCAAATTGATCCCAAAATTGATCCAAAATTGGTCCCAAAATTGGTCCCAAAATGGATCCAAAATTGGCCCAAAATTGATCCCAAAATTGGGCCGAAAATTGCCCCAAAATTGAGCCAAAAATTGCCCCAAGTTGGCCCAAAATTGGTCCCAAAATTGGGCCCAAATTGGCCCAAAATTGATCCCAAAATTGCCTCCAAGTTGGCTGAAAATTGGCCCGAAATTGATCCTAAAATTACCCCAAATTGGCCCAAAATTGATCCCAAAATGGCCCAAAATCGAACCCAAAATCAGCACAAAGTTGAGCCAAAAATTGCCTCCAAATTGGCTGAAAATTGGCCCAAAATTGAGCCCAAAATTGGTCTCAAAATTGCCCCAAATTGGCCCAAAATCAGCACAAAGTTGTGCCAAAAACTTCCCCCAAATTGGCCGAAAATTGGCCCAAAATTGATCCCAAAATTGGTCCCAAAATTGGCCCAAATTGGCCCAAAATCAGCACAAAGTTGAGCCAAAAATTGCCCCCGAATTGGCCAAAAAAGTCCCAAAATTGATCCCAAAATTGGCCCAAAATTGGTCCCAAAATTGCTCCCAAAATTGCCCCAAATTGGCCCAAAATCGAGCCCAAAATCAGCACAAAGTTGAGCCAAAAATTGGCCCAAAATTGATCCCAAAATTGCCCAAAATTGCCCCAAAATTGCCTCCAAATTGGCCCAAAATTGGTCCCAAAATTGCCTCCAAATTGGCCGAAGATTGGCCCAAAATTGATCCCAAAACTGGCCCAAAATTGGTCCCAAAATTGCCTCCAAATGAGCCCAAAATTGATCCCAAAATTGATCCCAAAATTGGCCCCAAAATTGCCCCAAATTGGCCCAAAATCAGCACAAAGTTGAGGCAAAAATTGCCCCCGAATTGGCCGAAAATTGCCCCAAAATTGAGCCAAAAATTGCCCCAAATTTGCCCAAAATTGGTCCTAAAATTGGGCCCAAAATTGCCCCAAATTGGCCCAAAATCGAGCCCAAAATCAGCACAAAGTTGAGCCAAAAATTGGCCCAAAATTGATCCCAAAATTGCCCAAAATTGCCCCAAAATTGCCTCCAAATTGGCCCAAAATTGGTCCCAAAATTGCCTCCAAATTGGCCGAAGATTGGCCCAAAATTGATCCCAAAACTGGCCCAAAATTGGCCCCAAAATTGCCTCCAAATGAGCCCAAAATTGATCCCAAAATTGATCCCAAAATTGGCCCCAAAATTGCCCCAAATTGGCCCAAAATCAGCACAAAGTTGAGGCAAAAATTGCCCGCGAATTGGCCGAAAATTGCCCCAAAATTGAGCCAAAAATTGCCCCAAATTGGCCCAAAATTGGTCCTAAAATTGGGCCCAAATTGGCCCAAAATTGATCCCAAAATTGCCTCCAAGTTGGCTGAAAATTGGCCCGAAATTGATCCTAAAATTGCCCCAAATTGGCCCAAAATTGATCCCAAAATTGGTCCCAAAATTGGCCCAAAATGGTCCAAAATTGGCCCAAAATTGATCCCAAAATTGCCCCAAAATGGCCCAGAATTACCCCAAAATCAGCACAAAGTTGAGCCAAAAATTGCCCCCAAATTGGCCGAAAATTGATCCCAAAATTGATCCCAAAATTGATCCCAAAATTGATCCCAAAATGGATCCCAAAATTGGCCCAAAATCAGCACAAAATTGAGCCAAAAATTGCCCCCAAATTGGCCCAAAATTGGCCCAAAATTGATCCCAAAATTGCCCCAAATTGGCCCAAAATCAGCACAAAGTTGAGCCAAAAATTGTCCCCAAATTGGCCCAAAATTGGCCCAAAATTGATCCCAAAATTGGCCCAAAATTGGTCCCAAAATTGGCCCAAAATTGGTCCCAAAATTGCCGCCAAATTGGCCGAAAATTGGCCCAAAATTGATTCCAAAATTGTCCCAAATTGGTCCCAAAATTGAGTCCAAAATCATCAGGAAATTGACCCCAAAATTGCGTCCAAATTGGCCAAAGATTGGCCCAAAATTGATCCCAAAATTGGTCCCAAAATTGACCCAAAATCGAGCCCAAAATTGTCCCGATATCGCCCCAAAGGCCCCAAAATCTCCCCAAAATTGCCCCAAAATCACCCCAAAACTGAGCCCAAATAGGCCCCAAATTATGCCCCAAATTGACCCAAATGGCCCCAAAATGGCCCCAAAATTTACCCAAAATCGTCCCCAAATCGCCCCAAAATTGACCCAAAATCGCCCCCAAATCGCCCCAAAATCACTCTAAAATCGACCCAAAATTGACCCAAAATCCCCCAAAATCGCCCCAAAATCCCTCAAAAATCGTCCCGAAATCGCCCCAAAATCGCCCCAAAATTGACCCCCTCCCCAAATGGCCCCCGGTGGCCCCTAAATGCCGCCGTTCGCCCTTGCCCCAAAATCGGGGCTGCGGCCGCTGTCGCGAAAATTGCGCGCGCGTGGCCTGTCGCGACAATTGGGGCCAAAATTCGGCCTGGAGCCAATGGGAAATCGCCCCAAATGGCCAAATCGGCCAAAATCGGTGAAAATTGGAGAAATTGGTCCCCAAAATCGGGGGCCCCAAAATCCCCCAAAATTGGGGAAAATCACCCCAAAATGGGAGACCCCAAAATTGGGGAGGACCCAAAATCGGGGGAAATCCTCCAAAATTGCCCCAAAATTGGGGGCCCCCAAAATGGCCCCAAAATGGGGGAGGGGAATGGGATTGTCCCAAAATTGGGGGGAAATCTCCCCAAAATGGCCCCAAAAATTGGGGGGGGACCCCAAATCGCCCTAAATCGGGGATGGCCCCAAAATCGCCCCCAAATCCCCCCAAAATCGGGGGAAATCCCCAAAATTGGGAGGGGGAAAAATGGGGGCAAAAATGGGGGAGGGGGGATCCCCCGATATCATGGGATCCGCGCCCGATGTCGCCGACCGGGGACCCAATGTCGCCGATATCGCCGAAAAATGTCGCGATCCGCCCCCGATGTCGCCCCCGATATCGCCGATGTCGCCGCGGACGAGGCCATGTCGCGACAGGGCGGCCTCCTGTCGCGCTCGGTGGCGGTGCCGCCGTTCGCGCTGCGCCTGGCGGGGCTGCGGCCGCTGTCGCGATACCGCGCGCGCGTGGCCTGTCGCGACAGGCGGGGCCGCTCGGCCTGGAGCCAATGGGAGCCGATGGCCACGGCGGAGGGGTGAGGGGACCCCAAAAATTGGGGGGACCCCCAAAATTGGGGGGAGGGGCGAAAATGGGGGGCCCAAAATTGGGGGAAAATTGGGGGCCAAAAAATTGGGGGAGGAGACCCAAAACTGGGGAGGAGGCCCCAAATTTCCCTAAAATGGGGGAGGGGCCCCCAAAATGGGGGACCCCAAAATTGGGGGAGGCCCAAATTGGGAGGGGACCCCAAAAATTGGGGGAGGAGAGACCCCAAAATGGGGGGGAGACCCCAAAATTGGGGGAGGGGCGAAATGGGGGGAGACCCAAAATTGGGGGGGACCCCAAAATTGGGGGGACCCCAAAAATTGGGGGTCCTGAAATTGGGGGAGACCCCAAAATTGGGGGGGAGGGGGAAAATGGGGGGAGACCCCAAAATTGGGGAGGGGGGCCCAAATTCCAGGGATGGAGAAAGGGACCCCAAAAATTGGGGAGGAGACCCCAAAATTGGGGGGGGTCCTGAAATTGGGGGGGAGACCCCAAAATTGGGGGAGAAAAAAATTGGGGAGGACCCCAAAATGAGGGGGGGGGGACCCCAAAATTGGGGGGGGCGGAAAAAAATAGGAAGGAGGGACCCCAAAATTGGAGGGAGGAACCCCAAAATTGGGGAGGGGGGATCCCAAAAATGGGGAAAGGGGATCCCAAAATGGGGGGAATGGGGGGGACCCCAAAAATGGAGGGGGGGGACCCCAAAATGGGGGACCCCCAAAATCCCCAAAATGGAGAAAGGGGACCCCAAAAATTGGGGGAGGGGACCCCAAAAATTGGGGAGGAGACCCCAAAAATTGGGGGGAGGGCGAAAATGGGGGGGACCCCAAAAATGGGGGAGGGGGGACCCCAAATTTGGGGAATGGGGGGGCCCAAAAATGGGGGAGGGTCCCGAAATTGGGGGGGGTGAACCCGAAATTTGGGGAGGGGGGGACCCCAAAAATTGGGGAGGGGGGGACCCAAAAATTCCCCCCCTTGCCCCAAAATTTTGGGGTCTGGAGCCCCAAAAATGATTTTGGGCTGGGAGACCCCAAATTTCGGGTCTGACCCCCCAAATTTTGGGTTTTCCACCCCAAATTTCGGGTCTGACCCCCCCCGATTTTGGGTTTCCCCCCAAATTTCGGGTCTGACCCCCCAATTTTGGGTTTTCCCCCCAAATTTTGTGGGACCCCCAAATTTGGGTCTGACCCCCCTTGATTTTGGGTTTCCCCCCCAAATTTTGGGTTTTCCCCCCCAAATCAGGTCTTCCCCCCCAATTTTTGAGTTCCCCAATTTTGGGTTTTCCCCCCAAATTTCGGGTTTTCCCCCCCGATTTTGGGTTTTCCCGCCAAATTTCGGGTCTGACCCCCAATTTTAGGTTTCCCCCCAAATTTTGAGGTTCCCCCCCAAATTTTGGGTTTTCCCCCAATTTCAGGTCTGACCCCCCCGATTTTGGTTTCCCCCCAAATTTCAGGTTTGACCCCCAATTTTGGGTTTTCCCCAATTTTGGGTTTCCCCCCCCCAATTTCGGTCTGACCCCCCCAATTTTGGGTTTTCCCCCCCAATTTTGGGTTTTCCCCCCAAATTTCGGGTCTGACCCCCAATTTTGGGTTCCCCCAAATTTCTGGTCTGCCCCCCCAATTTTGGGTTTTCCCCCAATTTTGGGTTTCCCCCCAAATTTGGGGTCTTTTGACCCCCAAATTTGGTTTTCCCCCCCCAATTTTGGGTTTTCCCAAATTTCGGGTCTGACCCCCCGATTTTGGGTCTCCCCCCGATTTTGGGTTTTCCCCCAAATTTCGAGTCTGACCCCCAATTTTGAGTTCCCCCATTTTGAGTTTCCCCAAATTTCGGGTCTGACCCCCCATTTTGGGTTTTCCCCAAATTTTGGTTTTCCCCAAATTTCGGTTCTGACCCCCAAATTTTGGGTTTCCCCCAAATTTCGGTCTGATCCCCAAATTTTGGGTTTCCCCCAAATTTCAGGTCTGACCCCCCCGATTTTGGGTTTCCCCCGAAATTTTGGGTTTCCCCCCCCATTTTGAGTTTTCCCCAAATTTGGGTTTTCCCCAAATTTTGGTTTTCCCCCCAATTTCGAGTCTGAACCCCCCGATTTTGGGTTTTCCCCCCAAATTTTGGTTTTTCCCCAAATTTCGGGTCAGACCCCCCCTTTTGAGTTCCCCGCAGTTTTTGGGTTTCCCCCCCGGAACGGGTTTTCCCCGCCTTCGGTCTCCCAGGGCCCCCGATTTTGGGTTTTCCCCCCCCCTCAATGGGATCCTGGGGTTTTCCCCAAATTTCGGATCCTGACCCCCCGGCAGCCCCAGGTGAGTTCCCCAAAATCCCAAAATTCACCCCCCAAATTTTGGTTTTCCCCAAATTCACCCCAAAAACCATACTGAAATCCCCCAAAATTCACCCCAAAATTCTCCCCAAAATTTTGGGTTTCCCCCAAATTTCACCCCTGAATCCCCCGAAATTCAGTTCCCCAATTTTGGGTTTCCCCCCAAAATTCACCCAAAACCCGAAATTCCCCCCATTTTCACCCCAAAATCCCTTTTGGGACCCCCCAATTTCAGGTTTTCCCCCCCCGTTGAAGTTCCCCAAAATTCACCCCAAAATTCACCCCAAAATTCCCCAAAATTTTGGGACCCCCCAACCCGCCAGGTCTGGGGGGACCCCAATTTTGGGGCCCCCCCAAAACCCTGAAATTCACCCCAAAACCCCCCAAAATTCACCCCCAAATTCACCCCAAAACCCGGGTTTCCCCCCAAAAACCCCCGAAATTCCCCCCAAATTCACCCCAAAAACCCTACGGGACCCCCTGAGCCCCAGGTGAGAGGGACCCCAAAACCCCCCCCCCCAAAATTCACCCCAAAATTCACCCCAAAATTCATCCCAAAATCCCCCAATTTTTGTCCCCTGGCAGCCCCAGGTGAGAGGGACCCCAAAAACCCCCTCACCCCAAAAATCCCCCCCCCTCAAAATTCAACCCCAAATCCCAAAAATCCCTACAGGACCCCCAGGCAGCCCCCCAGTGAGAGGGACCCCAAAACCCCAAAATTCACCCCAAAATTCACCCCAAAAACCCCCAAATTCACCCCAAAATTCATCCCAAAATTCACCCCAAAATTCCCCAAAACCCCAAAATTCACCCCAAAATCCACCCCAAAATCCCTATGGGACCCCCAGCCCCAGGTGAGAGGGACCCAAAAACCCCAAAATTCACCCCAAAATTCACCCCAAAAACCCCAAAAATCACCCCAAAATTCACCCCAAAATTCACCCCAAAATCCCCAAAATTCACCCCAAAATTCACCCCAAAATCCCCAAATTCACCCCAAATTCACCCCAAAATTCATCCCCAAATCCCTATGGGACCCCCAGGCAGCCCCAGGTGAGAGGGACCCCAAAATCCCCAAATTCACCCCAAAATTCATCCCAAAAACCCCCAAATTCACCCCAAAATTCACCCCAAAATTCACCCCAAATCCCTACGGGACCCCCAGGCAGCCCCAGGTGAGAGGGACCCCAAAAACCCCAAAATTCACCCCAAAATTCACCCCAAAATTCACCCCAAATTCACCCCAAAATTCACCCCAAAATCCCTACGGGACCCTCGGGCAGCCCCAGGTGAGAGGGACCCCAAAAACCCCAAATTCACCCCAAAATTCACCCCAAAATTCACCCCAAAATTCATCCCCAAATCCCTACGGGAGCCCCAGGCAGCCCCAGGTGAGAGGGACCCCAAAAAACCCCAAAATTCACCCCAAAATTCACCCCAAAATTCACCCCAAAATTCACCCCAAAATTCACCCCAAAATTCATCCCAAAAATCCCTATGGGACCCTCGGGCAGCCCCAGGTGAGAGGGACCCCAAAAACCCCCAAATTCACCCCAAAATTCACCCCAAAATTCACCCCCAAATCCCCCGGCTCCCCGGGCAGCCCCAGGTGAGAGGGACCCAAAAACCCCAAAATTCACCCCAAAATTCACCCCAAAAACCCCAAAATTCATCCCAAAATTCACCCCAAAAAACCCAAAATTCACCCCAAAATTCAGCCCCAAAATGCCTGAGGTGAGAGGGGACCCAAAACCCCAAAATTCACCCCAAAATTCACCCCAAAATTCATCACCCTGTCCCTATGGGACCCCCGGGCAGCCCCAGGTGAGAGGGACCCCAAAAACCCCAAAATTCACCCCAAAACCCCAAAATTCATCCCCCAAAAACCCCGAAATTTACCCCAAAATTCACCCCAAAATCCCCAACCCCAAAAGCCCCAGGTGAAAGATCCCAAAATCCCAAAAAATCCCCAAAATCTCCTTAAAAATCCCACCAAAAACCCCCAAATCCCCACCCCAAATCCCCCTAAATTGCCAAAAATCCCCAAAATCCACCAAAGCCCCCAAAGGTGAAAATCCCCACCCCCCAAATCCTCTAAAATCCCCCAAAAATCCCCCAAAATCCCCAAAATTCCCCAAAATCCCAAATTTCCCCAAAATTCCCCCCCCTAAAAATCCATCCAAATCCCCCCCCCTAAAATTCCCCAAAATAATCCCCAAAATCCCAAATTTCCCCCAAAATCCCCCCCCAAAATCCCCCAAAATATTCCCAAAAATCCCCAAAATGCCCCCAAATCCCCAAATCCCCCAAAATCCCCCAAAATCCCCAAAAATCCCTCCCAAATTTCACCCAAAACCCCAAATTTCTCCAAATTTCCCCAAAATCCCAAAAAAAAATCCCCAAAAATCCTAAAATTCTGATTTAAAATCCCCCCAAATTCCCCAAAAATCCCCCAAAAATCAGTCATAAAAAAAATCCCCCAAATCCCCCAAAATCCCCCAAAATCCCCCAAAAAATCCCCCAAAAAATCCCCCAAAATCCCCTAAAATTCCCCAAAAAATCCCCCAAAATCCCTAATTTCAAATTTCCAAAAAACCCAAAAATCCATCCAAAAATCCCCCAAATCCCCAAAATCACCCAAAAAATCCCCAAAATCCCCAAAAATTCCCTAAAAATCCCCCATTCCCTGCCCCAAATCTCCCAAATCCCCCCAAATCCCCGAAAATCCCCCAAAATTCCACAAAAAATCCCCTAAAATTCCACAAAAAATCCCCCAAAATTCCCCCAAATTTCCCCAAATTTCCCCCAAAATCCCCCCCCAAAATCCCCTAAAAATCTCCCAAAATCCCTAAAATTCCCCAAAAATCCCCAAAATCCCTAAAATTCCCCAAAAAAATCCCCAAAATCCCAAATTTCCCCAAAATCCCCCAAAATCAAAAAACCCCAAAATCCCCAAAAATCCCCCAAAATTCCCTAAAAATCCCCCATTCCCTGCCCCAAATCTCCCAAATCCCCCACCCAAATCCCCCCAAAATCCCCCCAAAATCCCCAAAATCCCCCAAAATCCCCAATTTCCCCCAAACCCCAAAATGCCTAAAATCCATCCAAAATCCATCCCAAATCCCCCAAAATCCCCCAAAATATTCCCCAAAATTCCCATTCCCTAAACCTCCCAAAAATCCCCCAAAATCCCCCAAAATCCCCTAAAATCCCCAAAAAATCCCCCAAAATCCCCCCCTAAAATGCCTAAAATCCAAAATCCCCAAAAAATCCCCCAAAATCCCCCCCAAAAATCCCCCATTCCCCTGCCCCCAAATCTCCCAAATCCCCCAAAATCCCCCAAAAATCCCCCAAGATCCCTAAAAATCCCCCAAAATCCCCAAAAATCCCCAAAATTTTCCCCAAAACCCCAAAAAATTTCCCCAAAAATCCCAAAATGCCCCAAATCCATCCAAAAATCCCCCCAAAAATCCCCCAAATCCCCCACAATCCCCCAAAAAATCCCCCAAAAATCCCCCTAAAATCCCCTAAAATTGCAAAATAAATCCCCCAAAATCCCTAATTTCCCCAAATTTCCCCCAAAATCCCCTAAAATCCATCCAAAATCCCCCTAAAATCCCCCAAATTCCCCCAAAATCCTCCCAAAATCCCCCAAAATATTCCCTAAAAATCCCCCATTCCCTGCCCCAAATCCCCCCCCAAATCCCCCAAAAATCCCCCCAAAATCCCAAAAATCCCCCAAAATCCCCTAAAATCCCCCAAAAATCCCCAAATTTGCCCCAAATCTCCCAAATTTTCCCCCAAAATCCCCCCTAAATTCCACAAAATTCCCCCCAAATCCCCCAAAAATCCCATCCCCCAAAACCCCCAAATCCCCCCAAAATCCCCCAAAATCCCCTGAAAATCCCCCTAAAATTTCCCAAAAATTCCCCCAAAATCCCCCTAAAATTTCCCCAAAATCCCCACCCAATCCCCAAAATTCCCCCAAAATCCCCTAAAATTCCCCCAAAAAAATCCCCCAAATCCCCTAAAATTCCCCAAAAAATCCCCCCAAAATCCCTCAAAAAATCCCCCAAAATCCCTCAAAAATCCCCCAAAATCCCCCAAAATCCCCTAAAATTCCCCAAAAAATCCTCAAACCCCCAAATCTCCCCAAACTCCCCCAAGCCCCAAAATCCGCAAGAATCCCCCTAAAATCCCCAAAATTCCCCAAAAAATCCCCCAAAATCCCCCAAAATCCCCTAAAATTCCCCAAAAAATCCCCCAAAATCCCCCTAAACATTTTCCCCAAAAATCCCCAAAATCATCCAAAAAATCCCCAAAATCCATCCAAAAATCCCCCCAAATCCCCTAAAATTCCCCAAAAAATCCCCCAAATCCCCTAAAATTCCCAAAAATCCCCCAAAATCCCTCAAAAAATCCCCAAAATCCCTCAAAAATCCCCAAAAATCCCCAAATCCCTCCCCAAAATCCCCCAAATCTCCCCAAACTCCCAAAATCCCAAAAAAAATCCATCCAAAATTCCCCCAAACCCCAAAATCCCCTAAAATTCCCCAAAAAATCCCCAAAATCCCCAAAACCCCCAAAATCCCCCCAAAAAATTCCCCAAATCCCCAAAAATCCCCAAAATCCCTAAAACCCCGTCAAAAACCCCAAAAACCCCAAAAATCCCCCAAATTCCAAATTTCCCCAGCAAAAACCCCCAAAATTCCCCAAAATCCCCATTCCCTGCCCCAAATCTCCCAAATTCCCCCACCCAAAATCCCCCAAAAAATGCCCCCCAAAATGCCCCAAAATCCCAAAATCCCCAAACCCCAAAACCCCAAATTTCCCAAATTTCCACCCCAAAATCCCAAAATCCCCCAAAATCCCAAAATTCCCCAAAAAACCCCCAAAATCCCCCAAAATCCCCCCAAAATCCCCTGAATTCCCCAAACATGCCCAAATTTGTTTCAAAAAATCCCCCCAAATTTCCCAAATTTCCCCCAATCCCCAAAAATCCCCAAAATCCCCCAAAATCCCCCAAATCCCCAAAATCCCCCAAATATTCAAAAATCCCCATTCCTGCCCCAAATCCCCCCCCCAAAACCCTCCCCAAAAATCCCCCAAAATTCCTTGTTTGTGCCCCCAAAAATCCCCCAAAATCCCCAAATTCCCCAAACCCCAAAATCCCCCAAAATCCCCCCAAGATCCCCCGCATGAGTGAAAATCCCCCCAAAATCCCCCAAAATATTCCCCAAAATCTCCCAAATTCCCCCAGCCCAAAACCCACCCAAAATCCCTCAAAAATTCCCCAAAAAGCCCCCAAATCCCCAAAATTTCCCCAAAACCCAAAAATTTCTCCAAAATCTCCAAAATCCCAAAATCCCCCCAAAATGAAAAATCCATCCAAAATCCCCTGTGCACCCCCAAAAAATGCCAAAATCCCCCCAAATCCAAAATTGGCACCCCAAAATCCCTAAATCCCCAAAATGCCCAAGAAAATCCCCCCAATTTCCCCCAAATTCCAAATCCCCCAAAATCCCTCCCCAAAACCCCCAAAACAAACCCAAAAATCCTGAAAATCCCATGTTTGTGCACCCCAAAACCCCAAAATTCACCCCAAATTCACCCCCAAATTCACCCCAAATCCATCCCCAGCACAAAAACCCCAAAAATCCTGAAAATCCCATGTTTCTGCACCCCAAAACCCCAAAATTCACCCCAAATTCACCCCAAATCAAACCCCACCCCCAAACCCCAAAAATCCAAAATCCAAATTAAAACCCCACAAAATCCCCCAAAAAAAATCTCCCCAGCCCAAAACCCCAAATTCATCTTGATCCCCAAAATCCCAAAACCCCCCAAATCCCCCCCCCAAATTCTGCACCCCAAAATCCCCCAAACCCCCAAATCCCTGACCCTGGACCCCCCACAATGTCCCCAAATCCCCATCCCTGTTTCCCCAATGTCCCCCCAATGTCCCCACTGATGTCCCCATTGATGTCCCCAATGTCCCCCATGTCCCCAATGTCCCCAATGTCCCCAATGTCCCCACTGACGTCCCTAATGTCCCCAACATCTCCTCAGTGTCCCCATGTCCCCCCAAACCCCAAAAATCCCCAAAAATCCCCCAATGATGTCCCAAAAATCCCCAACATCCCCTCAGTCCCCCATGTCCCCCCCAACTTCCCCAAATTCCCCACTCCCCCAATGTCCCTAAAATCCCCAACATCCCCTCAGTGTCCCCATGTCCCCATGTCCCCAATGTCCCCAATGTCCCCAATGTCCCCACCCCGATGTCCCTAATGTCCCCCAATGTCCCCAATGTCCCCAATGTCCCCCCAAATCCCCAATGTCCCCATTGATGTCCCTAAAATCCCCCCCCAATGTCCCCCCAATGTCCCCAAAATGTCCCAATGTCCCCCAAATGTCCCCCCAATGTCCCCATTGATGTCCCCAATCCCCCAAAATCCCCCCAATGTCCCCAATGTCCCCCCCAAAATGTCCCCCCCCCCCCCCAATGTCCCCCAAAATCCCCAAAAATCCCCAAACATCCCCAAACCCCCAAATCTCCCTGAATTCCCCCAAAATCCCCAAATGCCCCTGGTTTTGCCCAATGTCCCCCGTTGTGGGCGTGGGCGTCCTGAGGCCCTGGATTTGGGCTCAAGGGCCCAACCTCACCCTGGGCGTGGCCAATGGGGGAGGGGCCTGGAAACACCCAAAAGGGACGTGAGGACCCAAAAACCCCAAAATTCACCCCAAATTCAGCCCCCAGCACAAAAACCCCAAAAATCCTGAAATTCCCATGTTTCTGCACCCCAAAACCCCCAAAATAACCCCAAATTCACCCCAAATTCACCCCAAATTCACCCCAAATCAAACACCAGCCCAAAACCCCTAAAATTCACCTCAAAGTCACCCCAAATCAATCCCCAGCCCAAAACCTCCAAAAATCCTGAAATTTCCTTGTTTGTGCACCCCAAAAAAACCAAAATTCACCCCAAATTCACCCCAAATCCATTCCCAGCCCCAAAACCCCAAAATCCTGAAATTCCCAAGTTTGGTGATGATGATGAACCCCAAAAATCCCCCAAATCCCATGTTTCTGCAGCCCAAAACCCCAAAATTCACCCCCCAGATGATGAGCCCAAAACCCCATGAATCCTGGAAATGTGATTTCTGCACCCCAAAAATCCCAAAAATCCTGAAATTCCCAAAATGAAGATGATGGCAAAATCCCAAATTCACCCCCAAATTCACCCCAGTGATGATCCCAAAATGGTTCCCACCATTCTGCACCCCAAAACCCCAAAATTGGGGAAGAATGGGACCCCAAATCCAAGATGATGATCCCCAGCACAAAATGATTAAAATCCTGAAAATCCCATGTTTCTGCATGAAAATGAAATTCATGGGAATGGGATGAAGCCCCATGACCCCAAAAGATGAAATTCCCATGTTTCTGCAGCCCAAAAAATCCCAAAACCACCCCAAATGATCCCCAGCACAAAACCCCAAAAATCCTTGAAATTCCATGTTTCTGATGAAAACCCCAAGTGGGATCCTGAAAATGATGATGTTTCTGGCCCCAAACCCCAAAATGACCCAAATAAGGATCCCAAATTTTGATGATGCCTGAAAATCCCCAAAAATGATGAAATTCCCCTGTTTGTGCACCCCAAAATCCCAAAATCCCCAAAAGAGACCCCCAAATCCCCCTGCTGCTGCTGATGATGATGAGGACCCCAAAATGGGAAAACCCCCAATGGGATGAAGATGAAAAATCCTGAATTCCCCATGTTTCTGACCCCAAACCCCAAAATGTCCCCAATTCACCCCAAATGATGTCCCAAATGATGACCCCAAATTAAACCCCACCCCAATGTCCCAAATTCACCCCAAATTCACCCCAAATGAAATCCATCCCCAGCCCAAAAAACCCCAAAATCCCCAAATGATGTTTGTAAACCCCCAAATGCCCCCAAATTGTCCCCCAAAATCCCCCAATGTCCCCGGCATGTCCCTGGGAAAATGGGCTCAAAACCCCAAATTCACCCCAAATCAACCCCCAGCACAAACCCAAAAATCCTGAAAATCCCATGTTTGTGTACCCCAAAACCCCAAAATTCACCCCAAATTCACCCCAAATCCATCCCAACATGGGGAAAATCCTGAAATGTCCCATGTTTGTGCACCCCAAAACCCCAAATTCATGATGACCCCCAAATCAAACCCCACCCCCAAACCCCAAATCCATGGGAAATGGGTCACCCCAAATCCATCCCCAGCCCAAAAACCCCAAATTCATCTTGATCCCCTTGATCCCAAAAACTCCAAATTCACCCCAAATTCTGCACCCCAAAATCCCCCAAACCCCCAAATCCCTGACCCTGACCCCCAATGTCCCTGATGAATCCCCATCCCTGATGAATGTCCCCCCAATGTCCCCACTGATGTCCCCATTGATGTCCCCAATGTCCCCCCAATGTCCCCAATGTCCCCCATGTCCCCAATGTCCCCAATGTCCCCAATGTCCCCACTGACGTCCCTAATGTCCCCAACATCTCCTCAGTGTCCCCCATGTCCCCAATGTCCCCAATGTCCCCAATGTCCCCAATGTCCCCACTGATGTCCCTAATGTCCCCCAACATGATCAGTGTCCCCAATGTCCCCAATGTCCCCAATGTCCCCACTGATGTCCCTAATGTCCCCCAATGTCCCCAATGTCCCCAATGTCCCCTCGGTGTCCCCAATGTCCCCATTGATGTCCCCAATCCCCCCAATGTCCCCCCAATGTCCCCAATGTCCCCAATGTCCCATGGGATGAAGATGATGAGGAGGAGTCCCCCCCCCAATGTCCCCATTGATGATGAAGATGATGATGATGGGATGGGATGAAGGTGAGGAAGATGATGGATGGATGAAGATGATGATGATGGGATGGGATGATGAAGATGATGATGATGGGATGGGATGGGATGGGATGATGATAGGATAGGATGGATGAGATGGGATGAAGATGATGATGATGGTAATGGGATGATGATGATGATGATGGGATGGGGTGGGATGGGATGGGATGAAGATGGTGATGATGATGATAATGGTGATGATGATGATGATGATGATGGTGATGATGGGGAAGAGATGGGACGGGATGAAGATGATGATGAGGAGGATGATTATGGGATTGTGATGAGGATGGGATGAAGATGATGATGATGGGATGGGATAGGATGGGATGGGATGAAGATGATGGCAATGACGATGATGATGATGGTGATGATGATGGTGATGGTGGTGATGATAGGGAAGAGATGGAATGGGATGAAGATGATGAGGAGGAGGATGATTATGGGATTGTGATGAGGATGGGATGGGATGAAGATGATGATGATGGATGGGTGGGATGGATGGAGGGGATGAAGATGATGATGGGGTGGGAGGGGATGAAGATGATGATGACGGCAATGACGATGATAAGGATGGTGATGATGATGACAGTAATGGTGATGGTGATGATGATGATGATGATGATGATGATGATGATGATGGTGATGGTGATGATGATGATGGGAAGAGATGGGACGGGATGAAGATGATGAGGAGGAGGATGATTATGGGATTGTGATGAGGATGGGATGAAGATGATGATGATGGGATGGGATGAAGATGATGATGGGATGGGTGGGATGGATGGAGGGGATGAAAATGATGATGATGGGATGGGTGGGATGGATGGATGGGATGAAGATGATGATGGTCGTGGGAGGGGATGAAGATGATGACAATGACGATGATAAGGATGGTGATGGTGATGATGATGATGATGATGATGGAATGGGGTAGGATGGGATGGGATGAAGATGATGGCAATGATGATGATAATGGTGATGGTGATGGTGATGATGATGACGGGGAAGAGATGGGACGGGATGAAGATGATGAGGAGGAGGATGATTATGGGATTGTGATGAGGATGGGATGAAGATGATGATGATGGGATGTGATGGGATGAAGATGATGATGATGATGATGATGATGATGATGATGATGATGATGATGGGATGGGATAGGATGGGATGGGATGTAGATGATGACAACGATGATGACAATGATGATGATGATGACGATGATGATGAAGATGACAATGATGAAGATGACATGATGATGGAACCATGATGATGACAATGATGACAATGATGATGATAGGATGAAGATGACGATGACAATGACAATGACGATGATGATGACGATGATGATGAAGATGACAATGACAATGATGATGACGATGATGACAATGACGATGACAATGACGATGACGATGACATGATGGATGAAGATGACAATTACAATGATGATGACCATGATGATGACAATGATGATGACAAAAATGATGATAGGATGATGATGACGATGATGATGATGACGATGATGACAATGACGATGACGATGAAGATGACAATGACGATGATGATGATGATGACGATGACGGATGATGACAATGACAATGATGATGATGATGATGATGATGACGATGATGATGACGATGACGATGATGATGATGATGATGGATGATGACGATGACGATGATGATGATGATGATGATGATGATGATGACAATGACAATGATGATGATGACAATGATGATGATGATGATGATGATGATGACGATGACAATGACAATGACAATGACGATGACGATGACAATGACAATGATGATGACAATGATGATGACGATGAAGATGATGATGGATGATGATGATGACCATGATGACAATGATGATGACGATGAAGATGATGACAATGACAATGACAATGATGATGACGATAGACAATGATAGGTGACAATGATGATGATGATGATGACAATGACAATGATGATGACAATGATGATGATGATGATGACAATGACAATGATGATGAAGATGATGACAATGACGATGATGATGATGATGATGACAATGATGATGACAATGATGATGACGATGATGATGATGATGACAATGACAATGACAGATAATGACGATGATGATGATGATGAAGATGACAATTACAATGATGATGACCATGATGATGACAATGATGATGATGATGATGACGATGATGATGATGATGATGACAATGACGATGACGATGACAATGACCATGATGATGAAGATGACAATGACAATGACAATGACAATGATGATGACGATGAAGATGACGATGACAATGACGATGACAATGATGATGATGAAGATGACGATGATGATGACAATGATGATGATGATGAAGATGACAATGACAATGACGATGATGATGATGATGAAGATGACGATGACAATGACAATGATGATGAAGGTGACAATCCCCTGAATGATGACAAGTCGATGACGATGATGACGATGATGATGAAGATGATGAAGATGACAATGACAATGACCCTGGGGACGCGCTGGATGATGCCCTGGTGATGACCCCTGGATGATGATGATGACAATGACAATGACAATGACGATGACATGATGGATGAAGATGATGAAGATGATGACAGACGGTGAGGGTCACCTGTGTCACCCGTGTGTCACCTGTGTCACCTGTGTGTCACCTGTGTCACCTGTGTCACCTGTGTGTCACCTGTGTGTCACCTGTGTGTCACCTGTGTCACCTCAGTGTCACCTGTGTGTCACCTCAATGTCATCTGTCACCTGTGTGTCACCTGAGCGTCACCTGTGTCACCTGTGTGTCACCTCAGTGTCACCTCAATGTCATCTGTCACCTGTGTGTCACCTCAATGTCACCTCAATGTCATCTGTCACCTGAGTGTCACCTGTGTGTCACCTGTGTGTCACCTGTGTGTCACCTCAGTGTCACCTCAATGTCACCTCAATGTCATCTGTCACCTGAGTGTCACCTGTGTGTCACCTGTGTGTCACCTGTGTGTCACCTGGGTGTCACCTCAGTGTCACCTCAATGTCATCTGTCACCTGAGTGTCACCTGTGTCACCTGTGTGTCACCTCAGTGTCACCTGTGTGTCACCTGTGCGTCATCTGTCACCTGTGTGTCACCTGTGTGTCACCTCAGTGTCACCTCAGTGTCACCTCAATGTCATCTGTCACCTGTGTGTCACCTGTGTCACCCGTGTGTCACCTGTGTGTCACCTGTGTGTCACCTGTGTGTCACCTGTGTCACCTCAATGTCATCTGTCACCTGTGTGTCACCTGTGTGTCACCTCAGTGTCACCTCAGTGTCACCTCAATGTCATCTGTCACCTGTGTGTCACCTGTCACCTGTGTGTCACCTGTGTCACCTCAATGTCATCTGTCACCTGTGTGTCACCTGAGTGTCACCTGTGTCACCTGTGTGTCACCTGTGTCACCTGAGTGTCACCTCAGTGTCACCTCAATGTCATCTGTCACCCGTGTGTCACCTGAGTGTCACCTGAGTGTCACCTGTGTGTCACCTCAGTGTCACCTCTGTCACCTCTGTCACCTCCTGCCACCTCTGTCACCTCCTGTCACCTTTATGTCATCTCTGTCACCTCTGTCACCTCTGTCATCTCCAGTCATCTGTCACCTCCTGTCACTTCTGCGTCCCCCTCGGTGTCCCCTCGGTGACAATGGCACTGACCGCTGTCCCCTCGGTGTCCCTCTGTGTCCCCTCTGTGTCCCCACAGTGACAATGGCGGTGACCGCTGTCCCCTCGGTGTCCCCATGGTGACAATGGCACTGACCGCTGTCCCCTGTCCCCTGTCCCCTCGCTGTCCCCATGGTGACAATGGCACTGACCGCTGTCCCCTGTGTCCCCTCGGTGTCCCCTCGCTGTCCCCATGGTGACAATGGCACTGACCGATGTCCCCTCGGTGACAATGGCACTGACCGCTGTCCCCACGGTGACAATGGCACCCCTGTGTCCCCCCTGTCCCCATGTCCCCATGACAAAATGGCGGTGACAATGGCAAACACCCCCAACCCCCCTCCCCATGGTGACAATGGCGGTGACAATGGCACTGACCGATGTCCCTCTGTGTCCCCATGGTGACAATGGCGGTGACAATGGCACTGACCGATGTCCCCTCTGTGTCCCCATGGTGACAATGGCCCCCTGTGTCCCCACCCCATGGTGACAATGGTCCTGTCCCAGACAATGGTGACAATGGCCCTGACCCCAAACCTTTCTGTGTCCCCTCAATGTCCCCTTGGTGACAATGGCACTGACAATGGCACTGACCGCTGTCCCGGTGTCCCCTGGTGTCCCCAGACAATGGCACTCCCACAAACCCTCAGTGTCCCCCCATGGTGTCCCCATGGTGACAATGGCACTGTTCGATGTCCCCTGTCCCCCCGCTGTCCTCTGTGTCCCCAAGTGCCAATGGCGGTGACAATGGCACTGACCGTGTCCCCTGGTGTCCCCTGTCCCCCTGGTGTCCCCCTGGTCACCTGGTGTCCCCCTGTGTCACCCGCTGTCCCCTGTGTCCCTGTGACCGTCCCCATGGTGTCAATGGCAAAATGTCCCAGTGTCACCTGTGTCCCTGTGGTGACAATGGCCTGTGTGTCACCTGTGTGAACCACTGACCGCTGTCCCCTGTGTGTCACCTGTGTCCCCTGTGTCTGTGTCAATTGTCACCTGGTCACCTGTGTGTCCTGTGTGTCACCTGTGTGTCACCTGTGTGTCACCTCTGTGTCACCTGTGTGTCACCTGGGTGTCACCTGTGTGTCACCTGTGTGTCACCTGGGTGTCACCTGGGTGTCACCTGTGTGTCACCTGAGTGTCACCTGTGTGTCACCTGGGTGTCACCTGTGTCACCTGTGTGTCACCTGTGTCACCTGTGTGTCACCTGTGTGTCACCTGTGTGTCACCTGTGTCACCTGGGTGTCACCTGTGTGTCACCTGTGTGTCACCTGGGTGTCACCTGGGTGTCACCTGTGTCCCCCAAAATCCCCTGTGTCCCCAAAATGGCCCCAGTGTCCCCTGTGCCCCCTGGCCTCCTGATGTCCCCCAATGTCCCCAAATGGCCCCATTGATGTCCCCACTGTCCCCAATGATGTCCCCAATGATGTCCCCATAATGTCCCCATTGCTGTCCCCACTGTCCCCCCTGCTGTCCCCATTGCTGTCCCCAATGTCCCCATTGCTGTCCCCACTGTCCCCAAGTGTCCCCAGTGTCCCCAAGTGTCCCCATTGCTGTCCCCAATGTCCCCAAGTGTCCCCATGCCCCATGTCCCCCTGATGTCCCCTGTCCCCAGTGTCCCAATGTCCCCATTGTGTCCCCAATGAGAAATACCAAGTGTCCCTAAATGTCCCCCAATGTCCCCAATGTCCCCAATGTCCCCCCCCCTAGTGTCACCCAATGTCCCCAATGTCCCCAAAAATCCCCAATGTCCCCAAAATCCCCACTGTCCCCTGTGTGTCCCCAAGCTGTCCCCAGGCCCGTCCCCAAAGTCCCCACTGGTCCCCACTGTCCCCAATGATGTCCCCAATGATGTCCCAAATGTCCCCAGTGTTGTCCCCAATGTCCCCAATGATATCCCTTCACTGTCCCCATTGATGTCCCCAATGCCCCCAGTGTCCCCAATGCCCCCGATGTTCCCAATGATGTCCCCAGTGATGTCCCCAATGTCCCCAATGATGTCCCCAATGAGGTCCCCAATCCCCCAATCCCCCAATGTCCCCAATGTCCCCTCACTGTCCCCAATGTCCTCAAGTGTCCCCAATGATGTCCCCACTGTCCCCATTGCTGTCCCCAGTGATATCCCTACTGATGTCCCCAATGTCCCCAAGTGTCCCCACTGTCCCCAATGTCCCCAATGTCCCCACTGTCCCCACTGTCCCCAATGTCCCCACTGTCCCCAATGTCCCCAAGTGTCCCCAATGTCCCCCACTGTCCCCAATGTCCCCAATGTCCCCAATGTCCCCAGTGTCCCCAATGTCCCCAGTGTCCCCAATGTCCCCAATGCCCCCAAATGTCCCCAATGTCCCCAATGTCCCCACTGTCCCCAATGTCCCCAATGTCCCCAATGTCCCCAATGTCCCCAGTGTCCCCAATGTCCCCAGTGTCCCCAATGTCCCCAATGCCCCAATGTCCCCACTGTCCCCAATGTCCCCAATGTCCCCAATGTCCCCAGTGTCCCCAGTGTCCCCAGTGTCCCCAAGTGTCCCCAGTGTCCCCAGTGTCCCCAATGTCCCCAAGTGTCCCCAGTGTCCCCAAGTGTCCCCAGTGTCCCCAGTGTCCCCAATGTCCCCAAGTGTCCCCAGTGTCCCCAAGTGTTCCCACTGTCCCCAAGTGTCCCCAATGTCCCCATAATGTCCCCAAGTGTCCCCAAGTGTCCCCAATGTCCCCAATGATGTCCCCAAGTGTCCCCATTGCTGTCCCCAGTGTCCCCAGTGTCCCCAATGTCCCAAATGTCCCCACTGTCCCCAATGTCCCCATAATGTCCCCAATGTCCCCAATCCCCCAATGTCCCCAATGTCCCCAATGTCCCCACTGTCCCCAGTGTCCCCAGTGTCCCCAATGTCCCCAAGTGTCCCTGCTGTCCCCACTGATGTCCCCAATGATGTCCCCAATGTCCCCAAGTGTCCCCCGCTGTCCCCAATGATGTCCCCAATGATGTCCCCAGTGTCCCCAGTGTCCCCAAGTGTCCCCCGCTGTCCCCAGTGAACCGCCTGGGCATCAGCCCCGAGCTGAAGGAGAAGCTCCGTGACGTCCCCCAGGAGCCCGGGCCTGGGCAAGACGCCAATAGGGTGGGTAATGAGTCCCAAAATCCCCTGAATCACCCGAAATCACCCGAAATCAGCCCAAAATTACCCAAATCGCCACAAAATCACCTGAAATCGTCTCAGAATCAAGTGAAATCAGCCCAAAATCGCCCGAAATCAGCCCAAAATCACCCGAAATAGCCCCAAAATTCCATGGAGATCAGCCCAAAATCACCTGAAATCACCCCAAAATCAACTGAAATCGCCCCAAAATTACCTGAAATCAGCCCAAAATCACCCGAAATAGCCCCAAAATTATCTGAAACCGGCCCAAAATCACATGAAATCAGCCTAAAATCACCCGAAATCAGCCCAAAATTACCCAAATTGCCCCAAAATCACCCAAAATCAGCCCAGAATCGCCTGAAATCAGCCCAAAATCACCAGAAATCGCCCCAAAATCACTGGAAATCACCCCAAAATCACCGGAAATCACCCCAAAATCACCAGAAATCGCCCCAAAATTACCTGTAATCAGCACAAAATCACCCAGAACTGCCCCAAAATGATCTGAAATCGGCCCAAAATCACCGGAAATCGTCTCAGAATCAACTGAAATCAGCCCAAAATTACCCAAAATCACCCCAAAATCACCTGAAATAGCCCCAAAATCACCCAAATCTCCACAAAATCAACTGAAATCAGCCCAAAATCTCCAGAAATCGCCCCAAAATCACCTGAAATCGTCTCAGAATCAACTGAAATCAGCCCAAAATCACCCCAAATCAGCCCAAAATCAACTGAAATCAGCCCAAACTCACCCGAAACTGCCCCAAAATCACCGGAAATCAGCCCAAAAATCTCCCAAATCCATCACAAAATCAACTGAAATCAGCCCAAAATCACCTGAAACAGGCCCAAAATCACCAGAAACTGCCCCAAAATCGTCTGAAACAGCCCCAAAATTACCAGAAATCATCCCAAAATCAACTGAAACAGCCCCAAATCACCCAAAATAGACCCAAAATTCAATGGAGATCAGCCCAAAATCACCCAAAATCAGCCCAAAATTACCCAAATTGCCACAAAATCACCATAAATCGCCCCAAAATCACCTGAAATCATCCCAAAATCACCGGAAATCAGCACAAAATCACCTGAAACAGCCCCAAAATCACCGGAAACTGCCCCAAAATCGTCTGAAACAGCCCCAAAATCACCAGAAATCATCCCAAAATTACCTGAAATCAGCCCAAAATCACCCAAAACAGCCCAAAATCATCTGATATACCACAAAATCACCAGAAATCGCCCCAAAATCACCTGAAATCGTCTCAGAATCAACTGAAATCAGCCCAAAATCGCCCAAAATCAGCCCCAAAATCTCCCAAAACCATCACAAAATCACCGGAAATCAGCCCAAAATCACCTGAAACTGCCCAAAAATCACCCAAAACAGCCCCAAAATCGCCTGAAACAGCCCCAAAATCACCCGAAACAGCCCAAAATCGCCTGAAATAGCCCCAAAATCACCGGAAATCACCCCAAAATCACCTGAAATAGCCCCAAAATCACCTGAAATCAGCCCAAAATTACCCAAATCGCCACAAAATCACCTGAAATCGTCTCAGAATCAAGTGAAATCAGCCCAAAATCGCCCGAAATCAGCCCAAAATCACCCGAAATAGCCCCAAAATTCCATGGAGATCAGCCCAAAATCACCTGAAATCATCCCAAAATCAACTGAAATCAGCCCAAAATCACCAGAAATCAGCCCAAAATCACCTGAAACAGGCCCAAAATTACCGGAAACTGCCCCAAAATCGTCTGAAACAGCCCCAAAATCACCAGAAATCATCCCAAAATTACCTGAAATCAGCCCAAAATAACCCAAAATACCCCAAAATCACGTGAAATTGCCCCAAAATCCCTAAACCTCCCCCAAACCCCCTCAGAACCCCCTAAAATCCCCAAAACCCCCAAAACCCCCAAATCTCCCCAAACCTCCCCAAATCTCCCCAAAATCCCCTCAGGATCCCCCAAAATTCCCCCCAAACCTCCCCAAATCCCCCCAAAATTCCTTCAGGACCCCCCAAAATTCCTCTAGGACCCTCCAAAATCCCCCTAAACCTCCCCAAAACCCCCTCGGGACCCCCCAAAATCTCTTCAAACCTCCCCAAATCTCCACAAAATTCATTAAGGACCCCCAAAATCCCCAGGACCCCCAAAATCCCCCAAACCTTCCCAGATCTCCCAAAATTCCTTCAGGACCCCCAAAATTGGGACTAAACCCCCAAAATCCCCCTAAACCTCCCCAAATATCCACAAAATCCCCTTGGGACCCCCCAAAATCCTCTCGGGATCCCCCAAAATCCCCTCGGGATCCCCAAAATCTCCCAAACCTCCCCAAATCTCCCCAAAACCCCTGGACCCCCAAAATCCCCAGGACCCCCCAAAATCCCAGGGCCTCCCCAAATCTCCCAAAATCCCCTGGGACCCCCAAACCCCCTTGGGACCACCCAAAACCCCCCGGGACCTCCCAAAATTCCCTCAAGGATAAAATCCCTCCCCCAAAACCTCCCTAAATCCCCCCAACCCCCAAATGCCCCAAACCTCCCCCAAACCCCCTAGGGCCCCCAAAATTCCCTGGGACCCCCAAAATCTCCCCAAACCTCCCCAAATCTCCCCAAAACCCCTCGGGACCCCCCAAAATCCCCTCAGGACCCCCCAAATCCCCCAAACCTCCCCAAATCTCCCCAAAACCCCTCAGGACCCCCCAAAATCTCCCCAAACCTCCCCAAATCCCCCAAACCTCCCCAAACCCCCCCAAAATCCCCTCAGGACCCCCAAAATCTCCCCAAACCTCCCCAAATCTCCCCAAAATCCCCCTGGGACCCCCAAAATCCCCTTGGGACCACCCAGAACCCCCCAGGACCCCCCCCAAATCCCCGGGACCCCCAAAATCTCCCCAAATCCCCCAACCTCCCCAAATCTCCCAAAATCCCCCCCCAAAACCCCCAAAACCCCCCAAACCTCCCCAAATCTCCCCAAAATCCCCTTGGGACCCCCCAACCCCCTCGGGAATCCAACCCCAAAAATCCTCCTCAATCCCCCAAAATCCCCTCGGGACCCCCAAAATCCCCCAAACCTCCCCCCAAAATCCCCAAAATCCCCTGGGACCCCCAAAATCCCTGGAAACCTCCCAAATCTAAAATCCCCTCAGGACCACCCAGAACCCCCTCGGACCCCCAAAATCCTCGGGACCCCCAAAATCCCCAAACCAAAATCCCCCCAAACCCCTCCCCAACCCAAAATCCCCCAAAATCTCCCAAAATCCCCCAAATCCCCCCCCCAAAATCCCCTCGGGACCCCCCAAAATCCCCTCGGGACCCCCCAAAATCTCCCCAAACCTCCCCAAAATCCCCCAAACCCCCCCCAAATCCTCCCCCCCCCAAAATCCCCTCAAATCCCCCAAAATCCCCTCAGACCCCCCAAAATCCCCCCAAACCTCCCCCAAAACCCCCCCCCAATCCCCAAATCTCCCCAACCCCCTGGACCCCCAAAATCCCCTCAGGACCCCCCAAAACCCCCCAAACCTCCCCAAACCCCTGACCCCCCAAAATCCCCTAAACCTCCCAAAATCTCCCCAAATCCCTCCCCCTCAAATCTCCCCAAACCTCCCCAAAATCTCCCAAAATCCCCAGGAATGAAAATACCCCAAAACCTCCCCAAATCTCCCCAAAATCCCCCAAAATCACCCCAAAATCCCCCCCAAACCCCCAAATCACCCCAAAACCTCCCCCCCAATCTAAAAATCCCTGAAAAATCCCCAACCCCAAAATTTGGGAAAATCCCCCCCAAAATAACCCCAAAATCACCCCAAAATCACTCCCAAAATCACTCCCAAAAAGACCAAAATCCCCCAAAATCCCCCAAAATCCCCCCCAAAATCCCCAAAATCACCCCAAATTCACCCCCCTAAAAATCCCCAAAATTCTAAAACTCCCCCCTCAAATCACCCCAAAATCAGAAAATCCCCCGAAAAATCAGCTGGAAATCATTTGAGCCCAAAATCCCAAAATCATGAAAAACTTTGACCCCCCTGGGGGATCATCCCAAAAAACCCCCAAAACGCCCCAAAATCACCCCAAAAACGCCCCCAAAATTACCCCAAAATCACCCCAAAATCACCCCAAAATTACCCAAAATCGCCCCAAAATCACCCCAAAAATGCCCCAAAATCACCCCAAAATCGCCCCAAAATCACCTCAAAATCACCCCAAAGTAACCTCAAAATCACCCCAAAATCACCCCAAAATTACCCCAAAATCACTCCCAAAATCACCCCCAAAATCACCCCAAAATCACCCCAAAATCACCCCAAAATCACTCCCAAAATAACCCCAAAATCACCCCCAAAATCACCCCAAAAACTCCCAAAATCACTCCCAAAATCACCCCAAAATCACTCCCAAAATCGCCCCAAAATCGCCCCAAAATCACCCCAAAATCACCCCAAAATCACCCCAAATTCACCCCCAAAAATGCCCCAAATCACCCAAAAATCACCCAAATCGCCCCCAAAATCACTGACCCCCCAAAATTGCCCCAAAAACCCCAAAATCACCCCAAAATACCCCAAAATCACCCCAAAATCACCCCAAATCACACAAAAAATCACCCCAAATCACCCCCAAATCACCCCCAAATCCCCCAAAATCATCCCCTAAATCACCCCAAAATCACCCTAAAATCACCCCAAAAATCACCCCCAAATCACCACCAAAATCACTCCCAAAATCACCCCAAATCACCCCCAAATCACCCCAAAATCACCCCAAAATCACCCCAAAAATCACCCCAAAATCACCCCCCCAAAATCAATCCAAAAATCACCCCAAAATCGCCCCAAAATCACCCCAAAATCACCCCAAAATCACCCCCAAAAATCGCCCCAAAATCACCCCAAAATCACCCCAAAATCACCCCAAAATCACCCCAAAATGGCCCCAAAAAGTCACCCCAAAATCACCCCAAAATCACCCCAAAATCACCCCAAAATCCCCCCAAAATCACCCCAAAATCACCCCCAAAATCACCCCAAATCACCCCAAAATCCCCCAAAATGCCCCCAAAATCTCCCAAATTCACCCCAAAAATCACCCAAAATCAATCCCCAAATCACCCCAAAATCACCCCAAAATCACCCCAAAATCACCCCAAAATCACTCCCAAAATCACCCCAAAATTGCCCAAAATCACCCCAAAATCATCCCAAAATTACCCCAAAATCACCCCAAAATCACCCCAAAATCCCCAAAATCCCCCAAAATCGCCCCCAAATCACCCCCAAAATCACCCCAAAAAAATAACCCCAAAATTACCCCAAAATCACTCCCCAAAATCCCCCAAAATCACCCCAAAATCACCCCAAAATCACCCCCCAAAATCACCCCAAAAATCACCCAAAATCACCCCCAAAATCACCCCAAAATCACCCCAAAATCACCCCAAAATCACCCCAAAAATCCGCCCAAAATCACCCCCAAAATCACCCCAAAATCACCCAAAAAATCACCCCAAAATCACCCCCAAAATCACCCCAAAATCACCCCAAAATCATCCCAAAAATCACCCCAAAATCACCCCAAAATCACCCCAAAATCACCCCAAAATCACCCCAAAATCACCCCAAAATCACCCCAAAAATCACCCCCAAAATCACCCCAAAATCACCCCAAAATCCCAAAATTCCCCCAAAATAAAACCCCCCAAAAATCACCCCAAAATCACCCCAAAATCCCCCAAAATCACCCCCAAAATCACCCCAAAATCACCCCAAAATCCCCAAAATCACCCCAAAATCACCCCAAAATCACCCCAAAATCACCCCAAAATCACCCCAAATCAAATCAAAATCACCCCAAAATCACCCCAAAAATCACCCCAAAATCACCCCAAAATCACTCCCAAAATCCCCAAAATCACCCCAAAATCACCCCAAAAATCACCCCAAAATCACCCCCAAAATCACCCCAAAATCACCCCAAAATCACCCCAAAATCGCCCCAAAATCACCCCAAAATCGCTCCAAAATTGCCCAAAATCACCCCAAAATCACCCCAAAATCACCCCAAATCACCCCAAAATCACCCCAAAATCACTCCCAAAATCACCCCAAAATCACCCCAAAATCACCCCAAAATCACCCCAAAATCCCCAAAATCACCCCAAAATCACCCCAAAAATCACCCCTGAAAATCGACCCAAAATCACTCCCAAAATCACCCCTGAAATCACCCCAAAATCACCCCAAAATCAAACCAAAAATCACCCCAAAAAAAATCCCCAAAAAAAAATCACCCCAAAATCACCCCAAAATCTAAAAATCAAAAATCACCCCAAAATCACCCCAAAATCCCAAAATCACCCCAAATCACCCCAAAAATCACCCCAAAATCCCCCAAAATCACCCCAAAATCACCCCAAAAAAAATCCCCCCTGAATCACCCCAAAATCAACCCCAAAATCACCCCAAAATCAACCCCAAAAATCACCCAAAATCACCCAAAAATCACCCCAAATCAACCCCAAAATCACCCCCAAATCGCCCCAAAATCACCCCCAAAATCACCCCAAAAAAAATCACCCCAAAATCACCCCAAAAAACAAACCCCAAAATAACCCCCAAAATTTCCCCAAATCACCCCAAAATCACCCCAAAATCATCCCCAAAATCCCCCCAAAATCACCCCAAAATCACATCAAAATCACCCCAAATCACCTCCCAAAATCAGCCCCCAAATCACCCCAAAATCGCCCCAAAATTGCCCCAAAATCACTCCCAAAAACCCCCCCCCAAATCACTCCCAAAATCCCAAAAATCACCCCAAAATCACCCCAAAAATCACCCCAAAATATCCCCAAAATCACCCCAAAAATCACCCAAAATCCCCCCAAAATCAATTCCTGAAATCACCCCCAAATCACCCCAAAATCACCCCAAAATCACCCCAAAATCACCCCAAAATCACCCCCAAAATCCCCCAAATTTGGGGTTCACCCCCAAATCACCCCAAAATCACCCCAAATCACCCCAAAATCGCCCCAAAATCCACCCCAAAATCACCCCCAAAATCAAAATCCCCCAAAAAATCACCCCCAAAATCACCCCAAAATCACCCCCCACCCCAAAATCACCCCAAAATCGCCCCAAAATCACTCCCAAAATCACCCAAAATCACCCCAAAATCCCCCCAAATCACCCCCAAAATCGATCCCAAAATCACCCCAAAATCATCCCAAAATCACCCCAAAATCACCCCAAAATCCCCCAAAATCACCCCAAAATCACCCCCAAAATCACCCCAAAAAAAATCACCCCAAAATCACCCCAAAATCACCCCAAAATCGCCCCAAAAATCACCCCAAAATCACCCCAAAATCACCCCCAAAATCACCCCAAAATCACCCCAAAATCACCCCAAAATCACCCCAAAATCACTCCCAAAATCACCCCAAAATCCCCAAAATCACCCAAAATCACCCCAAAATCACCCAAAATAAAAATCACCCCCCCAACCCCAAATCGCCCAAAATCACCCCAAAACACCCAAAAATCACCCCCAAAATCACCCCAAAAATCAAAATTCAAAATCAAAAATCACCCCAAAATCAGCCCAAAATCTCCCAACATCCCCCCAAATCACCCCAAAATCTCCCAACATCCCCCCAAATCACCCCAAAATCTCCCAAAATCCCCCCAAATCACCCCAAAATCACTCCAAAATCACCCCAAAATCACCCCAAAATCACCCCAAAATCACCCCAAAATCACTCCCAAAATCACCCCCAAATCCCCCAAAATCACCCCAAAAATCCCCAAAATCGCCCCCCAAAATCACCCCCAAAATCACCCCAAAATCACCCCAAAATCAGGGGTTCTGCCCCAAAATCACCCCAAAATCGCCCCAAAATCACCCCAAAAAAAATCGTCCCCCAAAATCACTCCCAAAATCACCCCAAATCGCCCCAAAATCACCCCAAAATCACCCCAAAATCACCCCAAAATCACCCCAAAATCGCCCAAAATCACCCCAAAATCACCCCAAAATCACCCCAAAATCACCCCCAAAATCACCCCAAAATCACCCCCTAAATCAAATTTTGCCCCTAAAATCACCCAAAAAATCCCCAAAATCATCCCCCAAAATCATCCCCCCAAAATCACCCCAAAATCACCCCAAAATGGCCCCAAAATCACCCCAAAATCACCCCAAAAATCACCCCAAAATCACCCCAAAATCACCCCCAAATTTGGGGGTTCTCACCCTAAAATCCCCCAAAATCACCCCAAAATCACCCCAAAAAAATTCCCAAAATCCCAAAATCACCCCAAAATCACCCCCAAATCACCCCAAATCATCCCCAAAATCACCCCAAAATCACCCCAAAATCATATCCCAAATCCCAACCCCAAAATCACCCCAAAACCTCCCGAAAATCGACCCAAAATCACTCCCAAAATCACCCCAAAATTACCCCAAAATGCCCCAAAAATCTCTTTGGGGTCCCCCAAATCAAATTTGGTCCTGCCCCAAATCACTCCCAAAATCAACCCCCAATTTTGATCCCCCCCAAATTTTGGAAATTTGGGGGTCTGGGTAAATTTTGGGGTTCTGTGCCCAAATTTTGGGGTTCCCCCAAATTTTGGGGGTCTGCCCCAAAAAAAATCTGTGTCCCAATTTTGGGGGTTCTGAGCCCAAATTTTGGGGGGTCTGCACCCCAATTTTTGGGGATCTGTGTCCCAATTTTGGGGGGTCTGAGCCCAAATTTTGGGGGCTCTGAGCCCAAATTTTGGGGGTCTGCACCCCAATTTTGGGGGATCTGTGTCCCAATTTTTGGGGGTTCTGAGACCAAATTTTGGGGTCTCTGAGCCCAATTTTGGGGATCTGCACCCCAATTTTGGGGGTTCTGAGCCCAAATTTTGGGGGTTCTGAGCCCAAATTTTGGGGGGTCTGCACCCCAATTTTGGGGGGTTCTGAGCCCAAATTTTGGGGGTTCTGAAACTTTTGGGGTGGGATCTGTATCCCAATTTGGGGGGTATCTGTGACCCAAATTTTGGGGTGCTCTGAGCCCAAATTTTAGGGGTCTGCACCCCAATTTTGGGGGTTCTGAGCCCAAATTTTTGGGTTCTGAGCCCAAATTTTGGGCGGTCTCTGTCCCAATTTTTGGGCTGCTCCGAGCCCCAATTTTGGGGGATCTGGGTCCAAATCTGGGGGAGGTTCAGGGGGTCCCACACCCCAATTTTGGGGGTTCTGAGCCCAAATTTTTGGGGTTTGCACCCCAATTTTGGGGTGCTCTGAGCACCGATTTTTGGGGGGCTCTGAGCCCAAATTTGGAGCCTGCACCCCAATTTTTGGGAGTTCTGTGTCCCAATTTTTGGGGGGTTCTGAGCCCAAATTTGGAGCCTGCACCCCAATTTTTGGGAGTTCTGTGTCCCAATTTTTGGGGGCTCTGAGCCCAAATTTGGAGCCTGCACCCCAATTTTTGGGAGTTCTGTGTCCCGATTTTTGGGGGCTTCTGAGCTCAAATTTTGGGGGGTCTGCACCCCAATTTTGGGGTTCTGTGTCCCAATTTTGGGGTGTTCTGAGCCCAAATTTCGGGGGTCTGCACCCCAATTTTGGGAAACCTGTGTCCCAATTTTGGGGGTTCTAAACTCAAATTTTGGGGGATCTGCGCCCAAATTTTTGGGGGGCCTGTGTCCCAAATTTTGGGGGATCCGTGTCCCAATTTTGGGGGCCCCAAAATCTGGGGTTCATTTTTGTGGGTCTCCCCCCCAATTTTGGGGGTTCTGCCCAAAAATGGGACCTGCCCCCTCCCCCATGGGGTTCCTGTGTCCCAATTTTGGCCCACGGGGACCTGCAAAATTTGAGCCCCAAAATGGTTCCCAGCCCAAATGAGAAACCGCGCCCAAACCCCAAAAATCCCAAAATCACCCCAAAAAATCCCCTGAAAAATTGGGAGTTACATAGCCCCAAAAAACCCCCCAAATCCCCATCAAAATCCCACTAAAAATTGGGGAGTTCTGAAATCCCAAAAAATTTGGGGTTAAAAAACCCCATTAAAATCCCCCAAAATCCCCATAAAAATCCAAAATAATCCCCATAAAATCCCCATAAAAATCCCCCCAAAATTGCTGTAAATTAACTCCAAAATCACCCCAAAAAATCCCCAAAAATATTGGCGTTAAATAGCCCCAAAAATCCCCAAAAATCCCCATCAAAATCCCCCTAAAAACCCCAAATTTGGGGCCCTGTGGAGTTCCTGCTCTGGGACCCCCCCACGGTGAGAAACCGCACCCCAAAACCCCCAAAATCCCGGGAAATCTGTGTCCCAAAAATCCCCTGAAAAAAATTGGAGTTACATAGCCCCAAAAATTGGGAAAATCCCATCAAAATCCTACTAAAACCCCCAAATTTGGGGGCCCCCAAAAGGTCCCTGCTCTCAAATTTTGGGCCACAATGAAAACCCCAAAAATCCCCGAAAATCAAAAAAAATCCCAAAAAATTGGAAAAACATAGCCCCAAAATCCCCAAAAAAATCCCCATCAAAATCCCAAATTTGGAGCCTGCACCCCCAAATTTGGGGACCTCTGCAAATCAATGCCTAGGACCCCCCCAGCCCAGAATTTGCCCCTGCAAACCCCAAAATCCCAAAAATCACCCAAAAAATCCCAAAAAATTGGGGTTAAATGGCCCCAAATTCCCCAAAATCCCCATCAAAATCCCACTTTGGGTTCTGTGTAAAAATCCAAAATAATCCCCCCAAATTTGCTGTGAATTAACCCAAAATAACCCCCTGATCCCCTAAAAATTGGAGTTACATAGCCCCAAAAATCCCCAAAAATCCCCATCAAAATCCCACTAAAAACCCCAAAAATCCCACTAAAAACCCCAAATTTGGGGCTCTGTGGAGTTCCTGCTCTAGGACCCCCCCACGGTGAGAAAATCCCAAAACCCCAAAATCCCCCAAATCACCCCAAAAAAAAAATCCCTGAAAAAATTGGAAAATTAAATAGCCCCCCAAATCCCCAAAAAATCCCCTAAAACCCCAAAATCCACTAAAACCCCCAAATTTGGGGCCCTGTACAGCTTCCTGCTCTGTGTCCCAATTTTGTGGACCCCCACGGTGAGAAACCTGCACCCAAAAACCCCAAAATCCCGGAAAATCCCCCAAAAAATCCCCTAAAAAATTTGAGTTAAATAGCCAAAAATCCCCCCCCCAAAATCCCCACTAAAACCCCAAAATCCCCCCAAAAATCCCCAAAAATCCCACCATAAAAACCCCAAAAATCCCAATCAAAATCCCAAAATCCCCCTGCTCGGGATTTGCCTCCTGAAAATTTTGGGAATGTCCCAAAACCCGGGGCTCACCCCAAAAAATCCTGCAAAAATTGGAGGGAATATGAGCCCAAAAAATCCCCAAAAATCCCCATCAAAAATTTTGGGGGGTTCATAAAATCACAAAAATTGGGGGGGTTGCTGTAAATTAACCCAAAATAACCCCAAAAATCCCCAAAAATTGGGGTTAAAAGCCCAAAAATCCCCCAAATCCCCAATTTTTGGGATCCCACTAAAAATTTTGGGGATCCCCCCCAAATTTGGGGGGGTGTGGAGGTCCCTGGGGGTTCTGAAAATCCAAATTTTTGGGGACCCCCAAAAACCCCCCCAAAAACCCCCAAATTTGGGAAAATCACCCCAAAAAATCCCCGAAAAAATTGGAGTTAAATAGCCCCAAAAATCCCCAAAAATCCCCATCAAAATCCCACTAAAAACCCCAAAAATCCCACTAAAAATCTCAAATTTGGGGATCTGTGGAGTTCCTGCTCTGCGCCCGCCTCGGGGACCCCCCCACGGTGAGAAACCGCGCCCCGAAACCCCCAAAATCCCAGCAAATCACCCCAAAAAAATCCCCGAAAAATCACAGTTAAATAACCCCAAAAATCCCCATCAAAATCCAAAAATAATTTGCCAAAATCCCATTAAAATCGGACCAAAAATTCCCATTAAAATCCCATCAAAATCCCCATAAAAATCCAAAATAATCCCCATAAAAATCCAAAATAATTCCCCAAAATTGCTGTAAATTAACTCCAAAATCACCCCAAAAATCCCCTAAAAATTGGAGTTAAATAGCCCCAAAAATCCCCAAAAATCCCCATCAAAATCCCACTAAAAACCCCAAATTTGGGGCTCTGTGGAGGTCCCTGCTCTGCGCCCGCCTCGGGGACCCCCCCACGGTGAGAAACCCCCAAAATCCCGGAAAATCACCCCAAAAAAATCCCCGAAAAAATTGGAGTTAAATCGCCCCAAAAATCCCCAAAAATCCCCATCAAAATCCCACTAAAAACCCTAAAAATCCCCCTAAAAATCCCAAAAATCCCCATCAAAATCCCAAAAATGGGGCCCCCAAAATTCTAAAAAAACCGCGCCCCTAAACCCCAAAATCCTAAAATCACCCCAAAAAATCCCCGAAAAAATTGGAGTTACATAGCCCCAAAAATCCCCAAAAATCCCCATCAAAATCCCATTAAAATCCCCATAAAAATCCAAAATAATCCCCATAAAATCCCCGTAAAAATCCCCCAAAATTGCTGTAAATTAACTCCAAAATAACCCCAAAAATCCCCGAAAAATTGGAGTTAAATTGCCCCAAAAATCCCCAAAAATCCCATTAAAATCCCATTAAAGTCACCATAAAAATCCCATTAAAATCCCCATAAAAATCCAAAATAATCCCCAAAATTGCTGTAAATTAACACCAAAATAACCCCAAAAATCCCCTAAAAATTGGAGTTAAACAGCCCCAAAAATCCCCAAAAATCCCCATCAAAATCCCACTAAAAACCCCAAAAATCCACTAAAAATCCCAAATTTGGGGACCTGTGGAGTCCAAAAAATTGCTGGGGAAACGGTGAGAAACCCCAAAATCCCCGGAAAATCACCCCAAAAAAATCCCCGAAAAAATTGGAGTTAAATCGCCCCAAAAATCCCCAAAAATCCCCATCAAAATCCCCCTAAAAATCCCAAAAATCCCACTCAAAATCTCAAATTTGGGGCCCCCCAAGTTCCTGCTGAAATTAACCCCAAAACCCCCAAAATCCCGGAAAATCACCCAAAAAAATCCCCGAAAAAATTGGAATTAAATAGCCCCAAAAATCCCCAAAAATCCCCATCAAAATCCCACTAAAAACCCCAAAAATCCCACTAAAAACCCCAAATTTGGGGATCTGTGGAGTTCCTGCTCCCCTGGGGACCCCCACGGTGAAAAAACCCCAAAAAAAACCCCAAATCCCGGAAAATCACCCCAAAAAAATCCCCGAAAAAATTGGAGCTAAATAGCCCCAAAAATCCCCAAAAAATCCCCCTAAAAACCCCAAAAATCCACTAAAAACCCCAAATTTGGGGCCCTGTGGGGTTCCTCCTCGGGGACCCCCCCACGGTGAGAAACCGCGCCCCAAAACCCCCAAAATCCCGGAAAATCACCCCAAAAAAATCCCCGAAAAAATTGGAGTTAAATAGCCCCAAAAATCCCCAAAAATCCCCATCAAAATCCCATTAAAATCCCCAAAAAATCCCATAAAAATCCCCCCAAAATTGCTGTAAATTAACACCAAAATAACCCCAAAAATCCCCTAAAAATTGGAGTTAAATAACCCCAAAAATCCCATTAAAATCCCATTAAAATCCCCATAAAAATCCCATTAAAATCCCCATAAAAATCCAAAATAATCCCCATAAAAATCCAAAATAATCCCCCCAAAATTGCTGTAAATTAACACCAAAATAACCCCAAAAATCCCCGAAAAATTGGAGTTAAATAACCCCAAAACCCCCAAAATCCCAGCAAATCACCCCAAAAAATCACAGTTCAATAACCCCAAAAATCCCCATCAAAATCCAAAAATAATTTGCCAAAATCCCATTAAAATCTGACCAAAAATTCCCATTAAAATCCCCCCAAATCCCCATAAAATCTAAAATAATGCCCATAAAAATCCCCATAAAAATCCCCCCAAAATCCCCCCAAAATTGCTGTAAATTAACTCCAAAATAACCCCAAAAATCCCCTAAAAATTGGAGTTAAATAACCCCAAAAATCCCCAAAAATCCCCATCAAAATCCCATTAAAATCCCCATCAAAATCCCATTAAAATCCCCATAAAAATCCCAAAAATCCCCCCAAAATTGATGTAAAATAACTCCAAAATTACCCCAAAAATCCCCTAAAAATTGGAGTTAAACAGCCCCAAAAATCCCATTAAAATCCCAATAAAATCCCCATAAAAATCCAAAATAATCCCCATAAAAATCCAAAATAATTCCCCCAAATTGTTGTAAATTAACTCCAAAATAACCCCAAAAATCCCCTAAAAATTGGAGTTAAATCGCCCCAAAAATCCCATTAAAATCCCATTAAAATCCCCATAAAAATCCAAAATCCTCCCAAAATTGCTGTAAATTAACACCAAAATCACCCCAAAAATCCCCTAAAAATTGGAGTTAAATAGCCCCAAAAATCCCCAAAAATCCCATTAAAATCCCATTAAAATCCCCATAAAAATCCAAAATAATCCCCATAAAAATCCAAAATAATTCCCCAAAATTGCTGTAAATTAACTCCAAAATAACCCCAAAAATCCCCTAAAAATTGGAGTTAAATAACCCCAAAAATCCCCAAAAATCCCATTAAAATCCCATTAAAGTCACCATAAAAATCCCATTAAAATCCCCATAAAAATCCAAAATAATCCCCCCAAAATTGCTGTAAATTAACACCAAAATAACCCCAAAAATCCCCTAAAAATTGGAGTTAAATAGCCCCAAAAATCCCCATTAAAATCCCATTAAAATGCCATAAAAATCCAAAATAATCCCCATAAAAATCCCCCAAAAATTGCTGTAAATCAACACCAAAATAACCCCAAAAATCCCCGAAAAATTGGAGTTAAATAACCCCAAATCCCATATTAAAATCCATTAAAAATCCCCATAAAATCCCCCAATCCCCAAAATTGCTGTAAATTAACACCAAAATCACCCCAAAAATCCCCTAAAAATTGGAGTTAAATCGCCCCAAAAATCCCCAAAAATCCCCATTAAAATCCCATTAAAATCCCCTAAAAATCCCATTAAAAATCATTTAAAAATCCTGTTAAAAAACCCATAAAAATCCAAAAAATTCCCCAAAATTGCCAAATTAACACCAAAATAACCCCAAAAATCCCCTAAAAATTGGAGTTAAACAGCCCCAAAAATCCCATTAAAATCCCATTAAAATCCCATAAAAATCCAAAATAATCCCCATAAAAATCCCCCCCAAATCCCCCCCAAATCCCCCAAAATTGCTGTAAAATAACTCCAAAATCAGCCCAAAAATCCCCTAAAAATTGGAGTTAAATAGCCCCAAAAATCCCCAAAAATCCCATTAAAATCCCATTAAAATCCCCATCAAAATCCCTTTAAAATCCCTAAAAAATCCCAAAAATCCCCCCAAAATTGATGTAAAATAACCCAAATAACCCCAAAAATCCCCTAAAATTGGAGTTAAATTGGGGAAAAAATCCCCATTTTTCCCATTAAAGTCACCATAAAATCCCATTAAAATCCCCATAAAAATCCAAAAATAATTTTTTGTTGTAAATTAACTCCAAAATAACCCCAAAAATCCCCAAAAAAATTGGGGAAATCCCATTAAAAATCCCACATAAAAATAATTAAATCCCCCCAAAATTGCAAAAATAACCCCAAAATACCCCAAAAAATCCCCAAAATTGGGGTTTTTCCCTGAAAATCCCATAAAATCCCATTAAAATCCCTTTAAAAATCCCCAAAATAATCCCCAAAAAATCCCCAAAATTTTTGCTGGGGTTTAACCCCAAAATAACCCTTAAAATCCTAAAAATTGGAGTTAAACCCCCAAAAATCCCAAAATCCCCAAAAATCCCATTAAATCCCCCCTTCCCCGCTGAGCTTTTGGGGCCAAAAATTTTGGGGCAAATTTTGGAAAAATTTAAAATCCCATTTCCTACTAAAACCCCAAATTTGGGGCCCCGGAGAAAACCGTCCCCCCAAAACCCCAAAAATCCCAGCAAATCCCCAAAAATCCCCGTGTGTCCCTGAAAAATTGGGAACATGCTGGGGTTCCCAAAATCCCCATTAAAATCCCCATAGGGGGGGCCCCCCATTTTGTGGGGACATTTTGGGACATTTGGGGACATTTTGTCCCTAGGGACAGTGGGGACATTGGGGATTTTGGGGTGGCATTGGGGGGCATTGGGGACATTGGGGATTGGGGACATTGGGGACATTGGGGACATTTGGGACATTGAACTCATTGAGCTTTGGGGACATTGGGACCTTTTTGGGGACAGGAACTTTTTTGGATTTTTTTAGGGACATCAGTGGGGACATTGGGGACATCAGTGGGGACATTGGGGACACTGGGGACATCATTGGGGACATTGGGGACATTGGGGACATTTGGGACATTGGGGGGACATTGGGGACATCATTGGGGACATTGGGGACATCACTGGGGACATTGGGGACAGTGAGGACAGTGGGGACACTGGGGACATCATTGGGGGCATTGGGGACATTGGGGACACTGGGGACATCAATGGGGACATTGGGGACACTGGGGACAGTGGGGACATTGGGGACAGTGGGGACATTGGGATGGCACTGTGACATTGGGGACATTGGGGATTGGGGACGTTGGGGACATTGGGGACATTGGGGGATTGGGGATATTGGGGGGCATTGGGGACACTGGGGACATTGGGGACATTGGGGACATGGGGACATTGGGGGACATTGGGGACATTGGGGACAGTGGGGACATCGGGGTGGCACTGTGACATTGGGGACATTGGGGGCATTGGGGACATTGGGGTGGCACTGTGACATTGGGGACATTGGGGACATTGAACTTCGTGCACCGGGACCTGGCGGCCAGGAACTGCATGTGGGGACACTGGGGACATTGGGGACATCATTGGGGACAGTGGGGACATTGGGGACATTGGGGACATTTGGGGACAGTGGGGACATTGGGGACATTGGGGGCATTGGGGACATTGGGGACAGTGGGGACATTGGGGTGGCACTGTGACATTGGGGGTGTTGGGGACATTGGGGACATTGGGGACATTGGGGGCACTGGGGACATTGGGGTGGTACTGTGACATTGGGGACATAGGGGGGATTGGGGACAGTGGGGACATTGGGGACATTGGGGACATTGGGGACATTGGGGACAGTGGGGACAGTGGGGACATCGGGGTGGCACTGTGACATTGGGGACAGTGGGGACATTGGGGACATTGGGGACATTGGGGGCACTGGGGACATTGGGGTGGCACTGTGACATTGGGGACATTGGGGACACTGGGGACATTGAACTTCGTGCACGGGGACCTGACAGCCAGGAACTGCATGTGGGGACACTGGGGACATCATTGGGGACAGTGGGGACATCAATGGGGACATTGGGGACGTTGGGGACACTGGGGACATTGGGGACATTGGGGACATCATTGGGGACATTGGGGACATCCCTGAGGACATTTGGGACACTGGGGTGGCACTGTGACATTGGGGACACTGGGGACACTGGGGACATCGGGGTGGCACTGTGACATTGGGGACAGTGGGGACATTGGGGGCATTGGGGACATTGGGGGCATTGGGGACATTGGGGACATTGGGGACATTGGGGACACTGGGGACATTGGGGACATTGGGGACATTGGGGGCATTGGGGACACTGGGGACATTGGGGACATCATTGGGGACAGTGGGGACATTGGGGACATTGGGGGCATTGGGGACATTGGGGACAGTGGGGACATTGGGGTGGCACTGTGACATTGGGGGTGTTGGGGACATTGGGGACATTGGGGACATTGGGGACGTTGGGGACACTGGGGGCATTGGGGACATTGGGGACATTGAACTTCGTGCACCGGGACCTGGCGGCCCGGAACTGCATGTGGGGACATTGGGGACATCATTGGGGACAGTGGGGGACATTGGGGGACATTGGGGACATTGGGGGCATCACTGGGGGCATTGGGGTGGCACTGTGACATTGGGGACATTGGGGGCATTGGGGACATTGGGGACACTGGGGACATTGGGGGCATTGGGGACAGTGGGGACATTGGGGGTGTTGGGGACATTGGGGACAGTGAGGGCATTGGGGACACTGGGGACAGTGGGGACATTGGGACATTGGGGTGGCACTGTGACATGGAGGACACTGGGGACATTGGGGACATTTGTGGCATTTGGGGACATTTTGGGGTGCAAGGTGTGGATTTGGGGATTTTTGGGATTTGGGGACATTTGGGGTTTGGGAATTTGGAGATTTGGGATTCTGGGATTGGGGGTTTTGGGGATTTGGGGATTTGGGGATTTGGGGGATTTTGGGGGGATTTTGTGAATTTGGTTTAGGGGTTTTGGGGTTTGGGGGTTTTGGGATTTGGGATTTTGGGCATTTTGGGGATCTGGGATTTGGGATTTTTGGAGATTGGGGATTTGGGGATTTGGGGGTTTTGGGGGGATTTTGGAGGATTTTGGGGATTTGGGGGGATTTTGGGAATTTGGTTTAGGGGTTTTTGGGATTTGAGGATTTGGGATTTGGGGATTCTGGGATTTGGGATTTTGGGTGTTTTGGGGATCTGGGATTTGGGATTTTTGGAATTTGGGGATTTGGGGATTCTGGGATTTGGGATTTTGGGGATCTGGGATTTGGGATTTTGGGGTTTGGGCATTTGGGGATTCTGGGATTTGGGGATTTTTGGAGCCTTTGGGCATTGGGAATTTGGGATTTTGGGGGATTTGGGGGTTTGGAGATTTGGCATTTTGGGATTTGGGGATTTTTGGGTTTGGGGTTTTGGGATTTGGGGTTTTGGGGATTTGGGGATTTTTGGGGATTTGGGGATTCTGGGATTTGGGATTTTTGGGGTTTTGGGCGTTTGGGGATTGGGGATTATTGCAATATCGGGATTTGGGGATTTTTGGGGATTTGGGGGTTTGGGATTTTAGGGGTTTGGGGATTTTGGGGATTTGGGATTTGGGATTTAAGATTTGGGGCTTTGGGTTTTTTTGGGATTTGGGATCTGGCCTGACCCTGTGTCCATGTCCCCAGGCTGGACGAGCGGCTCCGTGCGCGTGTGGCGGATTTTGGGATTCGGGGATTTTGGGGGATTTGGGGTTTGGGTTTTCGGGGATTTGGGATTTGGGGGCATTTGAGGATTTGGGCATTCAGGGATTTTTGGGGTTTGGGCATTTGGGATTTTGAGGATTTGGGTATTTGGGATTATTCCAGTGTTGGGATTTTGGGGTTTCGGGGGATCTGGGAATTGGAATTTTTGGGTTTGGGGGTTTTTGGGATTTGGGATCTTTGGGATTTGGGGATTTTGGGGATTTGGGGTTTTGGGGTTTTGGGAGTTTGGCAATTTGGGATTTTGGGGATTTGGGGATTTTTGGGGATTTGGGGTTTTTGGGATTTGGGGATTCTGGGATTTGGGATTTTGGGGTTTTGGGAGTTTGGCAATTTGGGATTTGGGGTTTTGGGGATTTGGGATTTGGGGGCATTTCAGGATTTGGGTATTCGGGGATTTTTGGGGTTTGGGCATTTGGGATTTTTGGGGATTTGAGGATTTGGGTATTTGGGATTTGGGGATTTTGGGGTGTTTTGGGCATTGGGAATTTGGGATTTTGGGGTTTTTGGGGATCTGGGATTTGGGATTTTGGGGTTTTGGGATTTGGGGTTTTTGGGGATTTGGGATTTTGGGGATTTGGGATCTTTGGGATTTGGGGATTTTGGGGATTTGGGGACCCCGCGGTGACGCTGTCCCCGTGTCCCCAGGCTGGACGAGCGGCTCCGGGTGCGCGTGGCCGATTTGGGGATTTGGGGATTATTCCACTATTGGGATTTTGGGAGATCGCGATTTTTGGGGATTTGGGATTTGGGGATTTGGGGATTTTTGGGGATTTGGGGACCCCGCGGTGACGCTGTCCCTGTGTCCCCAGGCTGGACGAGCGGCTCCGGGTGCGCGTGGCCGATTTGGGGATTTGGGGATTATTCCAGTGTTGGGATTTTGGGGTTTTGGGATTTGGGGATTTTGGGATTTGGGATCTTTGGAATTTGGGATCTTTGGGATTTGGGGATTTTGGGGATTTTTGGGGACCCCGTGGTGACGCTGTCCCCGTGTCCCCAGGCTGGACGAGCGGCTCCGGGTGCGCGTGGCTGATTTGGGGATTTGGGGATCATTCCAGTGTTGGGATTTTGGGATTTGGGGATTTTTGGAGTTTGGTGATTTGGGTATTTGGGATTTGGGATCTTTGGGATTTGGGATCTTTGGGATTTGGGGATTTTTGGGGATTTGGGGACCCCGCGGTGACGCTGTCCCCGTGTCCCCAGGCTGGACGAGCGGCTCCGGGTGCGCGTGGCCGATTTGGGGATTATTGCAGTATTGGGATTTGGGGATTTGGGATCTTTGGTGATTTGGGATTTTTGGAGTTTGGGGTTTTTTGGGATTTGGGATCTTTGGGATTTGGGGATTTTGGGATTTGGGGACCCCGCGGTGACGCTGTCCCCGTGTCCCCAGGCTGGACGAGCGGCTCCGGGTGCGCGTGGCCGATTTCGGGCTCTCCAAGCAGGTCGGCCGCTCCCTCTATTACCGGCAGGGCCGCGGCGCCCCCGTGCCCGTCAAGTGGGTGGCCCTGGAGAGCCTGGCCGAGCGCGTCTACACCACCAAGAGCGACGTGGTGAGAGCCCAAAACCAGCAGAAATCACCCCAAAAATGGACTCGGGGGCATCTAAAACCCCCCAAACAAAAAAATCCCCATAAAAATCCCAATAAAAATCCCAATAAAAATCCCATTAAATCCCATTAAAAACCCCATAAAAATCCCAATAAAAATCCAATAAAAACCCCATTAAAATCCCCATAACAATACAATAAAAATCCCATAAAATCCCATAAAAACCCTATAAAAATCCCATAAAAATCCAATTAAAAATCCCATAAAAATCCCATTAAAATCCCATTAAAATCCCATAAAAATCCCATTTAAAAAATCCCATAAAAGCCCCAAATGTGGCCCCAGTGAGAGCCGGGCCGAGCGCGTCTGCACCACCAAGAGCGACGTGGTGAGAGCCCAAAACCAGCAGAAATCACCCCAAAAATGGACTCGGGGGGATCTAAAACCCCAAAACCCCAAAAATCCCCACAAAAATCCCATAAAAAATCCCAATAAAAATCCCATTAAATCCCATTAAAAACCCCATAAAAATCCCAATAAAAATCCAATAAAAACCCCATTAAAATCCCCATAACAATACAATAAAAATCCCATAAAATCCCATAAAAACCCTATAAAAATCCCATAAAAATCCAATTAAAAATCCCATAAAAATCCCATTAAAATCCCATAAAAATCCCATAAAAATCCCATTTAAAAAATCCCATAAAAGCCCCAAATGTGGCCCCAATGAGAGCCTGGCCGAGCGCGTCTGCACCACCAAGAGCGACGTGGTGAGAGCCCAAAACCAGCAGAAATCACCCCAAAAATGGACTCGGGGGGATCGAAAACCCCAAAACCCCAAAAATCCCCACAAAAATCCTATAAAAACTTCAAAAATTCCACAAAAATCCCATAAAAATCCCATAAAACATCATATAACGGGAAAAATCCCATAAAAATCCCACTAAAATCCCATTAAAAACAACATAAAAATCCCATTAAAATCCCCATAAAAATCCAATAAAAATCCCATAAAATCTCATAAAAACCCCATAAAAATCCTATAAAAATCCCATTAAAATCCCCATAAAAATCCCATTAAAAACCCCACAAAATCCCATAAAAACCCCATAAAAATCCCCATAAAAATACAATAAAAATCCCATTAAAACCCATTAAAAACCCTATTAAAAACCCCACAAAATCCAATTAAAACCCCATAAAAATCCAATAAAAATCCCATAAAAATCCCATTAAAACCCCATAAAAACCCCCATAAAAATCCCATTAAAAACCCCATAAAAATCCCCACAAAAATCCCATAAAAATCCCATAAAACATCATATAACGGGAAAAATCCCATAAAAATCCCACTAAAATACCCACGATGTCCCAAACAAATATTAAAAAAAAACCCCGAAAAAATCCCAATAAATTCCCCCAAACCCCCCCAAAATCCCATAAAAATCCCCCAAAAATCCCATTAAAAACCCCATAAAAATCCCATTAAAAACCCAATAAAAATCCAATAAAAACCCCATAAAAATCCCATTAAAAACCCCATAAAATCCCATAAAAACCCCATTAAAATCCCAAAAAGAATCCAATAAAAATCCCATAAAAACCCCATAAAATCCCATAAAAATCCCATAAAAACCCAATAAAAATCCCATTAAATCCAATAAAAATCCAATAAAAATCCCATTAAAAACCCCATATAAACCCCATAAAAATCCCATAAAAATACAATAAAAATCCCATTAAAATCCCATTAAAAATCCAACAAAAATCCCAATAAAAATCCTATAAAAATCCCATAAAAATCCCATAAAAATCCCATAAAAGCCCCAAATGTGGCCCCAGTGAGAGCCGGGCCGAGCGCGTCTGCACCACCAAGAGCGACGTGGTGAGAGCCCAAAACCAGCAGAAATCACCCCAAAAATGGACTCGGGGGGATCCAAAACCCCAGAGTGACCCTGAGTGACCCTGAGTGACCCCTGAGTGACCCTGAGTGACCCTGAGTGACCCCTGAGTGACACAGAGTGACCCTGAGTGACCCTGAGTGACCCCAGAGTGACCCTGAGTGACCCCAGAGTGACCCCAGAGTGACCCTGAGTGACCCCAGAGTGACCCTGAGTGACCCCGAGTGACCCAGAGTGACCCTGAGTGACCCCTGAGTGACCCTGAGTGACCCCAGAGTGACCCCTGAGTGACCCTGAGTGACCCCTGAGTGACCCAGAGTGACCCTGAGTGACCCCAGAGTGACCCTGAGTGACCCAGAGTGACCCTGAGTGACCCCAGAGTGACCCCAGAGTGACCCCTGAGTGACCCCAGAGTGACCCCAGAGTGACCATGAGTGACCCTGAGTGACCCTGAGTGACCCAGAGTGACCCCAGAGTGACCCCAGAGTGACCCTGAGTGACCCCTGAGTGACCCCTGAGTGACCCCAGAGTGACCCTGAGTGACCCTGAGTGACCCCTGAGTGACCCTGAGTGACCCCAGAGTGACCCCAGAGTGACCCTGAGTGACCCCAGAGTGACCCTGAGTGACCCCGAGTGACCCAGAGTGACCCTGAGTGACCCCGAGTGACCCCGAGTGACCCCAGAGTGACCCTGAGTGACCCTGAGTGACCCCCAGAGATGACCCAGAGTGACCCCTGGTGACCCCTGAGTGACCCCGAGTGACCCCTGAGTGACCCCAGAGTGACCCTGAGTGACCCTGAGCGACCCTGAGTGACCCTGAGTGACCCCGAGTGACCCCTGAGTGACCCCTGAGTGACCCCAGAGTGACCCAGAGTGACCCTGAGTGACCCTGAGTGACCCCAGAGTGACCCTGAGTGACCCCTGAGTGACCCCAGAGTGACCCTGAGTGACCCTGAGTGACCCAGAGTGACCCCGAGTGACCCCAGTGACCCTGAGTGACCCCTGAGTGACCCCAGAGTGACCCTGAGTGACCCTGGTGACCCCAGAGTGACCCCTGAGTGACCTCAGAGTGACCCTGGTGACCCCTGGTGACCCCCAGAGTGACCCCAAATGACCCCATGGTGACCCCTGAGTGACCCCTGAAATGACCCCTGTGACCTGAGTGACCCCAGAGTGACCCTGTGTGACCCCTGGTGACCCCTGAGTGACCCCAGAATGACCCATTGGTGACCCTGAGGTGACCCCCCAGTGACCCTGAATGAGAACAGGTGGGGTTGGTGACCCTGGCAAAAGATGAGTGACCCTGTGCTCTCCCTGAAGACCCAAAATGACCCTGGTGACCCATGGTGAAATTTGGTGACCCTGGTGACCCCTGGTGACCCCAGGTGACCTGGTGACCCCGGTGACCACCTGGGAACCCCAGGGGTCAGGGGTCCCTGACCATTGGTCCCCAGTGGTCACCAGGGTCCCCAAAATTGTGGTCAAATTGGTCACTCTGGTCCCCAAAATCACTGTGGTCAATCAGCCACCAGTGGTCACTGTGGGAGGGTCAGTGGTTGCCAAAAACACCAGTGGTCACTGTGGTCACCCTTGGTCACCAAAGTGACCAGTGGTCACTCAGTGGTCACTCTGGTCACTGTGGTGGGTCAGTGGTCACTCAGTGGTCACTCAGTGGTCACTCAGTGGTCACTCAGTGGTCACTCTGGTCACTGTGGTGGGTCAGTGGTCACTCAGTGGTCACTCAGTGGTCACTCAGTGGTCACTCAGTGGTCACTCTGGTCACTCATTGGTCACTCAGTGGTCACTCAGTGGTCACTCTGGTCACTCATTGGTCACTCTGGTCACTCAGTGGTCCTTCGGGGTGACCATGTGGGAGATCGGGGGGGTTCGATGGGTGTCACTGGTCACTGTGGTCACTCAGTGGTCACTCAGTGGTCACTCAGTGGTCACTCTCTGGTTCCAGTGGTCCTTCGGGGTGACCATGTGGGAGATTGGGGGGGTTCCCCAATGGTCACTGGTCACTGTGGTCACTGTGGTGGGTCAGTGGTCACTGTGGTCACTCAGTGGTCACTCAGTGGTCACTCATTGGTCACTCTGGTTCCAGTGGTCCTTCGGGGTGACCATGTGGGAGATCGGGGGGGTTCCCTGGCTGTCACTGCTCACTGTGGTCACTCAGTGGTCACTGTGGTCACTGTGGTCACTGTGGTCACTCAGTGGTCACTGTGGTCACTCAGTGGTCACTCAGTGGTCACTGTGGTCACTCTGGTCACTCAGTGGTCCTTCGGGGTGACCATGTGGGAGATCGGGGGGGTTCGATGGGTGTCACTGCTCACTGTGGTGGGTCAGTGGTCACTCAGCGGTCACTGTGGTCACTCAGTGGTCACTGTGGTCACTGTGGTCACTCAGTGGTCACTGTGGTCACTGTGGTCACTCAGTGGTCACTGTGGTGGGTCAGTGGTCACTCAGTGGTCACTCAGTGGTCACTCTGGTCACTCAGTGGTCCTTCGGGGTGACCATGTGGGAGATCGGGGGGGTTCCCTGGCTGTCACTGCTCACTGTGGTCACTCTGGTCACTCAGTGGTCACTGTGGTCACTGTGGTCACTCAGTGGTCACTGTGGTCACTCAGTGGTCACTCAGTGGTCACTCAGTGGTCACTCTGGTCACTCAGTGGTCCTTCGGGGTGACCATGTGGGAGATCGGGGGGGTTCCCCAGGGATCAGTGGTCACTGTGGTCACTCAGTGGTCACTCAGTGGTCACTGTGGTCACTCAGTGGTCACTCTCTGGTTCATTGTCAGTCACTCACCAGGGTCCTCATGTGGGAGATCTCTGGTCACTCATTGGTCACTCAGTGGTCACTCAGTGGTCCTCAGGGGTCTCAGTGGTCAGGTCATTGGTCCCCTGGTCCTCTCATTGGTCGCCTGGGGGTGCACCATGTGGGTCACCCAGCCTTCGATGGGTGACCCCTGGTCCCCTGACCCTCACCCTCACTCATTGGTCCTGTGGTCACCAAATGGTCACTGTGGTCCCCTGGTCTGACCCCACTGTGGTCACCCCCACTCATTGGTCACTCTGGGTCCTTCGGGGTGACCATGTGGGAGACCTGGGGGCGTTTTCGCACTGGTGTCACTGCTCACTGTGGTGGGTCAGTGGTCACTGTGGTCTCTGTGGTCCTGACCACTCTCTGGTCCTCTGGTCCTCAGTGGTCCTTCCCTGGTGACCATGTGGACCCCTTCCCCCAGATCCCAGGTCTCTGTGGTGGGTCAGTGCTCACTGTGGTCCCTGGGATTTGGGACCAGTGGTCCCAGCCTTGGTCACTGTGGTCACTCTGGTCACCCACTCAGTGGTCACTCGGTGGTCACCAGTGGTCAAATTGGTCCCTCATTGACCACTCAATGGTCCTTGGGGATGACCATGTGGGAGAGATCCCCAGGGGTCATTGGTCACTCATTGGTCACTGTGGTCCTCAGCACTCACCCAATTCAGTCCTCAGTGGTCCCTGTGGTCACTCATTAAATCTGGTCCCCAGTGGTCGTCACCCCTGACCATGTTCCCGGGGGGTTCCCAGGGATCCCAAATCACTGACCATTGCGGTCACCCACGAGTCACCCCAGCCTGACCATTGCCCAGCCTGTCAGTGACCCACTGACCCTCTGACCTCTGACCCCAGACTGACCCCTGACCCCTGACCCCTGACCCCTGTGCCCCAGCTGTTGAGTTCCCCTGGGGGCGGCGCCTGGGGGGACCCCCCCACTGCCCGCCCAGCCTGTGGTGACCCCTGACCTCCTGACCCCTGACCCCCCCTGACCCCCCACCCCTGACTGACCCCTGACCCCTGTACATTTTCCCGTGTTCCCGAGTTCCTGCAGGGGGCGGCCCCTGGGGCTCCCCGCACTGCCCGCCCAGCCTGTGAGTGACCCCTGACCCCTGACTGACCCCTGACTGACCCCTGACCCCTGACTGACCCCTGACCCCTGACTGACCCCTGACCCCTGACCCCTGACTGACCCCTGACCCCTGACCCCGACCCGGGGGCTGTTCGAGTTCCTGCGGGGGGGGCGGCGCCTGGGGGCGCCCCCGCACTGCCCGCCCAGCCTGTGAGTGACCCCTGACCCCTGACCCCTGACCTCTGACCCCTGACTGACCCCCTGACTGACCCCTGACCCCTGACCCCTGACCCCCTGACCCCCAGCCCCACCCCCTCAGAAGCCCCCAGCCCCAATTCCAGCCCCATTTCCATCCCCATTGCCGAAGCCCCCAGCCCCAATTCCAGCCCCATTTCCATCCCCATTGCCGAAGCCCCCAGTTCCATTTCCATCCCATTCCCAAAGCCCCCAGCCCCAATTGTAGCCCCCAGCCCCATTTCCAGCCCCCACCCCCATTCCCGAAGCCCCCAGCCCCATTTCCATCCCCCAGCCCCAATTGAAGCCCCAGCCCCAAAAATCCCCCCAGCCCCATTTCCATCCCATTCCCCAGCCCCCAGCCCCATTCTCAAGCCCCCCAGCCCCATTTCCATCCCATTCCCGAAGCCCCCAGCCCCACTCAGTTCCCCAGCCCCAATTGAAGCCCCCAGCCCCACCAGCCCCCCAGCCCCATTTCCTCCCATTCCTGAAGCCCCCAGCCCCAATTGAAGCCCCCAGCCCCATTTCCATCCCCCCCAGTCCCATTCCCCAAAGCCCCAGCCCCATTCCCAAAAATCCCCAGCCCCATTCCCATCCCCACCCCCATTCCTGAAGCCCCCAGCCCCATTTCCATCCCATTCCCCTGCCCCCAGCCCCAACCCCAAGCCCCCAGCCCCAACTGAAGCCCTCAGCCCCACCCTAAGCCCCCCAGCCCCAATTGGAAGCCCCCAGCCCCATTTCCCCCCTCCCCCCTGTGCCCCAAATGCGCCCCCAAGGCCGCCGACCCCAGAGCCCCAAAGCCCCCAGCCCCATTTCAATCCCCCAGCCCCATTCCCTGAAGCCCCCAGCCCCATTTCCATCCCCCAGCCCCAATTGAAGCCCCCAGCCCCATTTCCCTCCCATTCCTGAAGCCCCCAACCCCAATTGAAGCCCCCAGCCCCATTTCCATCCCATTCCCAAAGCCCCCAGCCCCATTCCCATCCCCCAGCCCCATTTCCAGCCCCCAGCCCCATTCCCAAAGCCCCAGCCCCAACTGAAGCCCCCAGCCCCATTCCCGAAGCCCCCAGCCCCAACCAGCCCCCAGCCCCATTCCCGAAGCCCCCAGCCCCAACTGAAAGCCCCCCAGCCCCAACTGAAACCCCCAGCCCCAATTGAAGATCCCAGCCCCATTTCCATCCCATTCCCCCAGCCCCAGCCCCATTTCCAGCCCCCAGCCCCATTTCCCTCCCATTCCCGAAGCCCCCAGCCCCAATTGAAGCCCCCCAGCCCCATTTCCCCCCCTCCAGCCCCCTTGATTTTGCCCCCTGGGCCCAGACCCCGGCCCGCAAAGCCCCCAGCCCCATTTCCATCCCCCAACCCCATTCCCAAAGCCCCCAGCCCCATTTCCCTCCCATTCCCGCCAGCCCCCCAGCCCCATTTCCAGCCCCCAGCCCCATTTCCATCCCCCAGCCCCATTCCCAGCCCCCCAGCCCCATTCCCAAAGCCCCCAGCCCCATTCCCAGCCCCCCAGCCCCATTCCCAAAGCCCCCAGCCCCAATTGAAGCCCCCAGCCCCATTCCCAAAGCCCCCAGCCCCATTCCCAAAGCCCCCAGCCCCAATTGAAGCCCCCAGCCCCATTCCCAAAGCCCCCAGCCCCATTTCCAGCCCCCAGCCCCATTTCCAGCCCCATTATTGAAACCCCCAGCCCCAATTGAAGCCCCCAGCCCCATTTCCCTCCCCAGGTACGCCCTGATGCGCCGCTGCTGGGCCGCCGACCCCCGGGCCCCCAAAGCCCCCAGCCCCATTTCCATCCCCCAACCCCATTCCCAAAGCCCCCAGCCCCATTTCCCTCCCATTCCCGAAGCCCCCAGCCCCATTTCCAGCCCCCCAGCCCCATTTCCATCCCCCAGCCCCATTCCCAGCCCCCCAGCCCTATTCCCAAAGCCCCCAGCCCCAATTGAAGCCCCCAGCCCCATTCCCAAAGCCCCCAGCCCCAATTGAAGCCCCAGCCCCCCATCCCCATTCCCAAGCCCCCAGCCCCATTCCCAAAGCCCCAGCCCCATTTCCCATCCCATTCCCCAAAACCCCAGCCCTAAGTGAAGCCCCCAGCCCCATTCCCAAAGCCCCCAGCCCCATTCCCATCCCATTCCCTGATGCCCCAGCCCCATTCCCCCGGCCCCCAGCCCCATTTCCAGCCCCCAGCCCCATTTCCAGCCCCATTTTGAACACCCCCCAGCCCCAATTGAAGCCCCCAGCCCCATTTCCCTCCCATTCCCGAAGCCCCCAGCCCCATTCCCGAAGCCCCCAGCCCCATTTCCCTCCCATTCCCGAAGCCCCCAGCCCCATTTCCCTCCCATTCCCGAAGCCCCCAGCCCCATTCCCGAAGCCCCCAGCCCCAATTGAAGCCCCCCTCCCCAGGTACGCCCTGATGCGCCGCTGCTGGGCCGCCGACCCCCGGGCCCCCAAAGCCCCCAGCCCCATTTTGTTCCCCCAGCCCCATTTCCCTCCCATTCCCGAAGCCCCCAGCCCCATTTTGAACACCCCCAGCCCCAACTGAAGCCCCCAGCCCCATTTCCCCCCAGGTACGCCCTGATGCGCCGCTGCTGGGCCGCCGACCCCCGGGCCCCATTTCCAGCCCCCAGCTCCATTTCCAGCCCCATTTTGAACACCCCCAGCCCCATTCCCCAAAGCCCCCCCAGGTACCCCATTTCCTCCCCATTCCCCCCCAAGCCCCAGCCCCATTTTGTTCCCCAGCCCCATTTCCTCCCATTCCAAAGCCCCCAGCCCCATTTTGAACACCCCCAGCCCCAATTGAAGCCCCCAGCCCCATTTTTCCCCCCAGGTACGCCCTGATGCGCCGCTGCTGGGCCGCCGACCCCCGGGCCCGCCCGACCTTCGAGGAGCTGGGGGGGGCCCTGGGGGGGCTCCTGCGGGGGCTGCCCCCCCCCCCGCCGCCCCCGACCCCCTCTACGTCAACATGGCCGAGGGGGGGGGCGGGGCGGCCCCGGGCCCCGCCCCCAAAACCAGCGAGGAGGGGGCGGGGCCCGGCCGCTACGTGCTCTGCCCCGCCCCGCCCCCAGAATCCGGGGACCCCCCCCCTGAATTTGGGGACCCCCCCCCCACCGAGTGCGGGACCCCCCCGGAGTTGGGAGCCCCCCCGGATTTTGGGGCTTCTGAGGAGGGGGCGTGATGGGCGCGACCCCCCACACACCCCAAAAAAAGCTGAGGCACTGCCAGGGACCCCCCCCCCAAAAATGAGGAGGGACCCCCCCCCAAAAAAAAGGTACTGGGGAGCCCCATAAATAAAGGGAACCCCCCCAAATAAAGGGAACCCCCCCAAATAAAGGGACCCCCCCCAAAATAAAGAGAGCCCCGAAAGGTACTGGGGACCCCCCCCAAATTAAAGGGAATCCCTCAAAAGGACCCCCCAAAGGTACTGGGACCTCTCCCTCAAAATAAAGGACCCCCAAATAAAGGGACCCCCCCTAAAGGTACTGGGGACCCCCAGGGACCCCCCAAAATAAAGGGACCCCACCCAAAAAAACCCCCCCCAAAGGTACTGGGGACCCCCAAAATAAAGGGAAACCCCCCCAAAGGTACAGGGACCCCCCCAAAATAATGGGACTCCCCCAAAGGTACTGGGGACCCCCCCAAAATAACGGGACCCCCCCAAAAAAGGGATCCCCCCCAAAAGAGGAAGGACCCCCCCAAAGGTACTGGGATCCCCCCGAAAAGAGACCCCCCCAAAAAAAGGGACCCCCAAAAGGAACCCCCAAAATGAAGGGACCCTCCCAAAAAAAAAGGAACCCCCAAAATAAAGGAACCCCCAAAGGTACAGGGACCTCCCCAAAATAAAAGGACCCCCCAAAGGTACTGGGGACCCCCAAAATAAAGGGACCCCCCAAAATAAAGGGAACCCCCAAAAAGGGACACCCCCAAAGGTACTGGGGACTCCCCAAAATAAAGGGATCCCCAAAATAAAGGAACCCCCAAAGGTACTGGGGACCCCCCAAAAAAGGAAGCCCACCCCAAATAAAGGAACCCCCAAAATAAAGGGACCCCCCAAAGTACAGGTGACCCCTAAAATAAAGGAACCCCCAAAATAAAGGGACCCCCCATAAAAGGGACCCCCCAGAATAAAGGACACCCCAAAGGTACTGCGGACCCCAAAATAAAGGGCCCCCAAAATGAAGGAACCCCCAAAATAAAGGACCCCCCCCAAAAGGGACCCCCAGAATAAAGGGACATCCCCAAAGGTACTGGGGACCCTCCCCAAATAAAGGAACCCCCAATAAAGGGACCCCCAAATAAAGGGAACCCCCAAAAAGGGACCCCCCCCAAAATAAAGGGAGCCCCCAAAGGTACTGGGGACCCCCAAAAAGGACCCCCAAAATAAATGAACCCCTCCCAAAATAAAGGGACGCCCCCCCAAATAACAGGGACCCCCCCAAATTAAAGGACCCCCAAAACCCTCCCCCAAAATAATGGGACCCCCAAAATAAAGGGACACCCCCAAAATAATGGGACCCCCCAAAATAATGGGACCCCCAAAATCAGGGACCCCCCCAAATAAAGAGACACCCCCCAATATAAAGAAACCCCCCAAATTAAAGGGACGCCCCCCCCCAAAATGAGGGGACCCCCCCAAAATTAAAGGGCCCCACCCAGGACCCCCCATTCCCCCTCCCCTCCCCAATAAAGTTCTGAGTTCCGCTCCCGCCTCGTTCTGCGAGAGGGGTCGGCGCATTTGGGGACTTTGGGGGGGTTTTGGGGGGGGTTGGGGTTTTGGGGGTGATTTTGGGGGATTTGGGGGGAAATTTGGGGATTATTTCAGGGGGAGTTGGCGGTTTTGGGGTTCTTTGAAATTTTTTTAGGTTTTTTTGTGTTTTTTTGGTGTTTTTGGAGTTTTTTGGGAGTCGCCGGGGGGGACCCGGGAATTTGGGGGCTCAGGGGCGTGGCCAGGGTAAGGAGGCGTGGTCTCAGGCCACGCCCGGATGGGTCCAGCCAATGGGAGCACGGGGATCCCCCGGAAGCCAGCCAATAGGAGCGCGGCTCCTGTTGCCAGGCAACTTGGGCGACCCCACGCGCAGACGCCGCCGTGGGCGCGTCTGCACCCACATCGCAAAATAACCAATCAAAAGAGAGATTTGGACTGAGGGCCCCGCCAACTAATTGACAGACAGCGCTTTTAACCAATGGTAGTGCGCATCCCCCTTCCCGCTTCCCTCCCTCCGCGGATGCACTAACCAATGACATGCCGCGTTACAACCTCACTCCGCCTTTCCACCCAATCAGCGCCCGCTTTACAAACCCCTCGACCTATGCGGGCGCCCGGGCGGGAAGCCGGGGGAGGCGGGAGAGTGCTGACCAATAGAAAGCGGCATTACATCGCCGGGCGGGGCGGACAGCCAATGGCAGCGCGCGTTACAGCGGGCGCGGGCAGGACCCGGGAAGCGGGGGAGGTGGCGGCCATTTTGATCGGGCCCCGTGAGGGGCGGGCATGGAGGCGCGGCGGCGGTGGGTGCCGGAGCTGCGGGACGAGCAGGGCCGCCGCGGCCTGGACAGCCGCGGGCTCAAGGCCGAGCTGGCCGAGCGGCTGCAAACGGCGATGGACGGAGAAGGAACTTGGCGGGGGAACGCGGCGGGCGCCGAGGGCCGGTGTAAGCGGGAGAGGGGGTCGCGGTGTGAGGGTGGGATGGGTGGGTGGGAAGTTTGCTGGGCTCTCCGTGAGGGGCTGGGGGTGAGCCTTCACTCAGGGAAAGGGCTGGCCTTGAGGGCGTGAGCCCCCGGCCTGAGGGGACTCTGGGACTCCCCAGTTCTGTTGGAATGGGATCCCCCGGTTCTGAGGGAGTGAGAGCCCCAAGACCCCCGGCCCTGAGGGGAATGGGAGCCCCCGGTTCTGAGGGGATGGGACCCTCAAGACCCCGGGTTCTGAGGGGACTGAGACCCCCTGGTTCTGAAGGAACTGAGACCCCCAAGACCTTGGGCTGTGAGGGGAATGGGACCCCCCGGTTCTGAGGGGAACTGAGAGCCCCTAAGACCCCCGGTTCTGAGGCAATGGGACCCCCAGTCCTGAGAGGGATGGGACCCCCAGGACCCCCGGTTCTGAGGGGATGGGACCCCCCGGTTCTGAGAGGATGGGACCCCCGGCTTCTGAGGGGATGGGACCCTCGAGACCCCTGGTTCTGAAGGAATTGAGACCTCCAATACCCCCGGCCCTGAGGGGATGGGACCCCTCCGGTTCTGAGGGAATGGGACCCCCGGGTTCTGAGGGAACTGAGAGCCCCAAGACCCCCGGTTCTGAGGGGGCATGGGACCCCCAACACCTCTGGCCTTGAGGGGATGGGACCCCACCGGTTCTGAGGGGAATGGGACCCCCAAGATCCCCAGCCCTGAGGGGAACTGAGAGCCCCAAGACCCCCGGGTCTGAGGGGAGTGGGACCCCACTGGTTCTGAGGGGAGCTGAGAATCTCAAGACCCCCGGTTTTGTTGGGATGGGACCCCCAAGAGCCCCAGTCTGAGGGGGCTCCGGACCCCAAGACCCCGGAAGGGAGAGGGGACCCCGGGCCTGGGGAATGACCCCCCAGTTCTGAGGGGTCCTGATCCCCAAGACTCCCATCCCTGAGGGGATGGGACCCCCAAGACCTCTGGCACTGAGGGGATGGGACCCCCGGTTCTGAGAGGAATGGGAGCCCCCGGTTCTGAGGGGATGGGACCTTAAAGACCCCTGGTTCTGAAGGAACTGAGACCCCCCAAGACCCTGGGCTCCTGGGACCCCCATTGCTGAGGGGACCCCCCCCCCCCCATCTCTGTTCTTTGGGGCCCATCCTGAGGGCTGAGACCCCGAGACCCCCCGCCCCAATGGGAGCCCCTTCTTGGGACCCTCAAGACCCCATTTCTCCAGGATCTGAGACCCCCCCTGGTTCTGAAGGAACAGCCCCAAGACCTTGGGCTGTGAGGGGAATGGGACCTCCCGGTTCTGAGGGGCTACTGAGAGCCCTAAGGGTGGCTACTGGGAATGGGACCCCCAGTCCTGAGAGGGATGGGACCCCCAGGACCCCCAGTTCTGAGGGGATGGGACCCCCGGCTTCTGAGGGCAATGGGACCCCTCCGGTTCTGAGGGAGTGAGACCCCCAGGACCCCCGGTTCTGAGGGGATGGGACCCCTCCGGTTCTGAGGGAACTGAGAGCCCCAATACCCCCGGTTCTGAGGGAATGGGACCCCCAGTCCTGAGAGGGATGGGACCCCCAGGACCCCCGGTTCTGAGGGGATGGGACCCCCGGCTTCTGAGGGAACTGAGAGCCCCAAGACCCCCGGTTGTGAGGGGAATGGGACCCCCAAGACCTCTGGCACTGAGGGGATGGGACCCCCGGTTCTGAGAGGAATGGGAGCCCCCGGTTCTGAGGGGATGGGACCTTAAAGACCCCTGGTTCTGAAGGAACTGAGACCCCCCAAGACCCTGGGCTGTGAGGGGAATGGGACCCCCGGTGCTGAGGGGAGCTGAGACCCCCAAGACCCCCGGCTCTGAGGGGAATGGGAGCCCCCGGTTCTGAGGGGATGGGACCCTCAAGACCCCTGGTTCTGAAGGATCTGAGACCCCCCTGGTTCTGAAGGAACTGAGACCCCCAAGACCTTGGGCTGTGAGGGGAATGGGACCTCCCGGTTCTGAGGGGAGCTGAGACCCCCAAGACCCCCGGCTCTGAGGGGAATGGGAGCCCCCGGTTCTGAGGGGAGCTGAGACCCCCGAGACCCCCGGCCCTGAGGGGAATGGGAGCCCCCGGTTCTGAGGGGATGGGACCCTCAAGACCCCTGGTTCTGAAGGATCTGAGACCCCCCTGGTTCTGAAGGAACTGAGACCCCCAAGACCTTGGGCTGTGAGGGGAATGGGACCTCCCGGTTCTGAGGGGAGCTGAGAGCCCTAAGACCCCCGGGTCTGAGGGAATGGGACCCCCAGTCCTGAGAGGGATGGGACCCCCAGGACCCCCAGTTCTGAGGGGATGGGACCCCCGGCTTCTGAGGGCAATGGGACCCCTCCGGTTCTGAGGGAGTGAGACCCCCAGGACCCCCGGTTCTGAGGGGATGGGACCCCTCCGGTTCTGAGGGAACTGAGAGCCCCAATACCCCCGGTTCTGAGGGAATGGGACCCCCAGTCCTGAGAGGGATGGGACCCCCAGGACCCCCGGTTCTGAGGGGATGGGACCCCCGGCTTCTGAGGGAACTGAGAGCCCCAAGACCCCCGGTTGTGAGGGGAATGGGACCCCCAACACCTCTGGCCTTGAGGGGATGGGACCCCACCGGTTCTGAGGGGAATGGGACCCCCAAGATCCCCAGCCCTGAGGGGAATGGGACCCCCAAGATCTCCAGCCCTGAGGGGAACTGAGAGCCCAAAGACCCCCGGTTCTGAGGGGAGTGGGACCCCACTGGTTCTGAGGGGAGCTGAGAATCTCAAGACCCCCGGTTTTGTTGGGATGGGACCCCCAAGAGCCCCAGCCTGAGGGGGCTCTGACACCGCCGGCTCTGAAGGAGCTGAGAGCCCCAAGACCCCGGGCCCTGGGGAATGAGGCACCCCAGTTCTGAGGGCAATGGGAGCCCCAAGACTCCCGGTTCTGAGGGGATGGGACCCCCAAGACCTCTGGCACTGAGGGGATGGGACCCCCAATACCCCCGGCCCTGAGGGGAATGGGAGCCCCCGGTTCTGAGAGGATGGGACCCTCAAGACCCCGGGTTCTGAGGGGATGGGACCCTCAAGACCCCTGGTTCTGAAGGATCTGAGACCCCCCTGGTTCTGAAGGAACTGAGACCCCCAAGACCTTGGGCTGTGAGGGGAATGGGACCTCCCGGTTCTGAGGGGAGCTGAGAGCCCCAAGACCCCCGGTTCTGAGGGAATGGGACCCCCAGTCCTGAGGGGAATGGGACCCCCAGGACCCCCAGTTCTGAGGGGATGGGACCCCTCCGGTTCTGAGGGAACTGAGAGCCCCAATACCCCCGGTTCTGAGGGGAATGGGACCCCCAGTCCTGAGAGGGATGGGACCCCCAGGACCCCCGGTTCTGAGGGGATGGGACCCCTCCGGTTCTGAGGGGATGGGACGCCCGGCTTCTGAGGGAACTGAGAGCTCCAAGACCCCCGGTTCTGAGGGGAATGGGACCCCCAACACCTCTGGCCTTGAAGGGATGGGACCCCATCGGTTCTGAGGGGAATGGGACCCCCAAGATCTCCAGCTCTGAGGGGAATGGGACCCCCAAGATCCCCAGCCCTGAGGGGAATGGGACCCCCAAGATCCCCAGCCCTGAGGGGAACTGAGAGCCCCAAGACCCCCGGGTCTGAGGGAATGGGACCCCCAGTCCTGAGAGGGATGGGACCCCCAGGACCCCCGGTTCTGAGGGGATGGGACCCCCGGCTTCTGAGGGCAATGGGACCCCTCCGGTTCTGAGGGGATGGGACCCCCGGCTTCTGAGGGCAATGGGACCCCTCTGGTTCTGAGGGGATGGGACCCCCGGCTTCTGAGGGAACTGAGAGCCCCAAGACCCCCGGTTCTGAGGGGGCATGGGACCCCCAAGATCTCCAGCCCTGAGGGGAACTGAGAGCCCCAAGACCCCCGGTTCTGAGGGGCATGGGACCCCCAACACCTCTGGCTTTGAGGGGATGGGACCCCCAAGATCTCCAGCTCTGAGGGGAATGGAACCCCCAAGATCCCCAGCCCTGACGGGAACTGAGAGCCCCAAGACCCCGGTTCTGAGGGGAATGGGACCCCACTGGTTCTGAGGGGAGCTGAGAATCTCAAGACCCCCGGATTTGTTGGGATGGGACCCCTCGGTTCTGAGGGGATGGGACCCCCAGCCCTGAGGGGAATGGGACCCCCAAGACCCCCGGCCTGAGAGGGGGGGGGGGAACACCCCCTGTGACCACCCCATCCCTGAGGGTCCTGATCCCCCATTTCCCCCATCCCCGAGGGTCCTGATCCCCCATTTCCCCCATCCCTGAGGGTCCTGATCCCCCATTTCCCCCATCCCTGAGGGTCCTGATCCCCCATTTCCCCCATCCCCGAGGGTCCTGATCCCCCATTTCCCCCCATCCCCGAGGGTCCTGATCCCCCATTTCCCCCATCCCTGAGGGTTCTGATCCCCCATTTCCCCCCTCCCCGAGGGTCCTGATCCCCCATTTCCCCCCATCCCTGGGGGTTCTGATCCCCCATTTCCCCCATCCCCGAGGGTCCTGATCCCCCATTTCCCCTCAGGACCCCCCTCCCCCCATCTCTGTTCTTTTGGGGGCTCCATCCCCAAATTTCTCCCTTTTCCCTGCCCCAATCCCTCCTTTTTTTCACCCCATTTTCCAGACGGCCTCAACAACCACAGCCAGGGTGGCTACCAGGAGTACCAGGGTGGCTACCAGGAGTACCAGGGTGGCTACCAGGGCCACCAAGGCCACCGAGGCCAGGGCCACCAAGGCCAGGGCCACCGAGGCCACCGAGGCCAGCAGCAAGAGCCCCAGGGGTACCAGCCCTACGAGGGTCACGAGGCTGAGCCCCCTGGGCTGCCCTCAGGTGGGGATTGGGGGGCTCTGGGGGTCTGTGGGTGCATTTGGGGAGTTTGGGGGCATTTTGGGGGTCTCAGGAACCCCCCTGTGGGGGTTTGGGCTCTAGGGGGGGGCATTTTGGGGGGTCTCTGGGGTCTCAGGAACCCCTGGGGTTTGGGGAGGCATTTTGGGGGGTCTCTGGGGTCTCAGGAACCCCTGGGGGCTCTGGGGGGGCATTTTGGGGGTCTCTGGGGGTCTCAGGAACCCCCCTGTGGGGTTTGGGGCTCTGGGGGGGCATTTTGGGGGTCTCTGGGGGTCTCAGGAACCCCCTGAGGGGTTTTGGGGGCATTTTGGGGGTCTCAGGAACCCCCCTGTGGGGTTTGGGGGGGCATTTTGGGGGTCTCAGGAACCCCCCTGTGGGGTTTTGGAGCTCTAGGGGGGCATTTTGGGGGTCTCTGGGGGTCTCAGGAACCCCCCTGGGGGGGGGTCTCTGGGGGGGTCTGTGGGTGCATTTGGGGGTTCTGGGGTTGCATTTGAGGGGGGGTCTCTGGGTGTGTTTGAGGAGGGGTCTCTGGTTGGGTGGGGTCTCTGGGGTGTATTTGGGTGGGGTCTCTGGTTGGGTGGGGGTCTCTGGCTGTATTTGGTGGGGGTCTCTGGTTGGGTGGGGGTCTCTGGTTGGGTGGGGGTCTCTGGGTGTATTTGGTGGGGGTCTCTGGGTGTATTTGGGTGGGGGTCTCTGGGTGTATTTGGGTGGGGGTCTCTGGCTGTATTTGGGGGGGGTCTCTGGGTGTATTTGGGTGGGGGTCTCTGGGTGTATTTGGGGGGGGTCTCTGGGGGTCTCTGGTTGTTTTTGGTGGTCTCTGGTTGTATTTGGGGGGTTCCTGGGGGGGTCTCTGGCTGTATTTGAGGAGGGGTCTCTGTGTGTATTTGGGGAGGGGTCTCTGTGTGTATTTGGGGGTCTCTGGTCTCTGGCTGTATTTGGGGAGGGGTCTCTGGGTGGATTTGGGGGTCTCTGTGTGGATTTGGGGGTCTCGCTGGTCTCTGGCTGTATTTGGGGAGGGGTCTCTGGGTGTGTTTGGGGGTCTCTGGGTGTATTTGGGGGGTCTCTGGGTGTATTTGGGGGGTCTCTGGGTGTATTTGGTTGTATTTGGGGAGGGGTCTCTGGTTGGGTGAGGGTCTCTGGGTGTGTTTGGGGGGGGTCTCTGGGGGTCTCTGGTTGTTTTTGGTGGTCTCTGGTTGTATTTGGGGGGTTCCTGGGGGGTCTCTGGCTGGATTTGGGGAGGGGTCTCTGTGTGTATTTGGGGAGGGGTCTCTGTGTGTATTTGGGGGTCTCTGGTCTCTGGCTGTATTTGGGGAGGGGTCTCTGGGTGTGTTTGGGGGTCTCTGTGGATTTGGGGAGGGGTCTCTGGCTGTATTTTGGGGTCTCTGGTCTCTGGCTGTATTTGGGGAGGGGTCTCTGGGTGTGTTTGGGGGTCTCTGGGTGGATTTGGGGAGGGGTCTCTGTGTGTGTTTGGGGGTCTCGGGGGTCTCTGTGTGTATTTGGGGAGGGGTCTCTGTGTGTATTTGGGGGTCTCTGGTCTCTGGCTGTATTTGGGGAGGGGTCTCTGTGTGGATTTGGGGGTCTTTGGGTGTATTTGGGGAGGGGTCTCTGGCTGTATTTTGGGGTCTCTGGTCTCTGGCTGTATTTGGGGAGGGGTCTCCACATCATCTCTCCCCTCCCCCTCCCCACAGTGCTGCGCTCCAAGCTGGACGAGCTCCCCCCCCCCGCCCCCTCCCCAAATTACAGCGCCCCGCCCCCTCCCCCACCCTTCCCCACCCCCCCCTACGCCCTCCCCCCCCCTCCCCCCCCTCCGGGGGGCTACGGAGCCCCCTCCCCAAATTACAGCGCCCCCCCCCAAATTACCGTGCCCCTCCCCCCAATTACAACGCCCCTCCCCCCAATTACAACGCCCCTCCCCCTAATTACAACGCCCCTCCTAATTACAGCGCTCCCCCTAATTACAACGCCCCTCCCCTAATTATAACGCTCCTCCTCCTAATTACAACGCCCCTCCCCCGAATTTTAACACCCCTCCCCAAATTTTAACGCCCCTCCCCCGAAGTTTAACGCCCCTCCCCCTAATTACAGCGCCCCTCCCCCTAATTACACCGCCCCTCCCCTCCTCATTACGGAGCCCCCTCTAATTACCCCGCGCCCCCCCCCGCCTTTGCCGCCCCCTCCCCTTATTGCGGCCCCCCCCGCGGGGGGGGTGGGGGCGCTTTTGGGGGGGGTCCCGACCCCTCCCCCGACCCCTCCCCCCCCAGCCGGAAGCGCCCGTTGGAGGAGTGGGGGAGGGGCAGCCACGAGCACCGCCGGGAGAAAAGGTGAGGGAGACCCCCCCCCAAATTAACCCCCCCCCCCATCCTCATTTGGGACCCTCAGGTTTGGGGTTATAACCCCCCCCCCCAAATTAACCCATCCCCATTTGGGACCCTCAGGTTTGGGGTTATAACCCCCCAAATTAACCCATCCCCATTTGGGACCCCCAGGTTTGGGGTTATAACCCCCCAAATTAACCCCCACCCCCATTTGGGACCCCCCAGGTTTGGGGTTATAACCCCAAATTAAATTAACCCCCATTTGGGACCCCCAGGTTTGGGATTGTAACCCCCCAAATTAACCCCCACCCCCATTTGGGACCCCCAGGTTTGGGGTTATCACCCCCCCCCCAAATTAACCCCCCCCACCCCCATTTGGGACCCCCAGGTTTGGGGTTATAACCCCCCCCCAAATTAACCCCCACCCCCATTTGGGACCCCCAGGTTTGGGGTTATAACCCCCCAAATTAACCCATCCCCATTTGGGACCCCAGGTTTGGGGTTATAACCCCCCAAATTAACCCCCATCCTCATTTGGGACCCCCCAGGTTTGGGGTTATAACCCCCAAATTAACCCCCACCCCATTTGGGACCCCCAGGTTTGGGGTTCTGGGATGCCCCCAAATTAACCCCCCACCCCCATTTGGGACCCCAGGTTTGGGGTTGTAACCCCCCAAAATTAACCCCCCCACCCCATTTGGGACCCCCAGGTTTGGGGTTCTGGGACCCCCCAAATTAACCCCCATCCCCATTTGGGACCCCCAGGTTTGGGGTTATAACCCCCCCCCCACCCCATTTGGGACCCTCAGGTTTGGGGTTCTGAACCCCCAATTTGGAGTTGGGACCCCCCAAATTTGACATCGAGACCACCCCCAAATTTGGGGTTGGGACCCCCCTGATTTGGAGTCAGGACCCCCCTAATTTGGGGTCCTAACCCCCCTAATTTGGAGTTGGGACCCCCCAAATTTGACATCGAGACCACCCCCAAATTTGGGGTTGGGACCCCCCTGATTTGGAGTCAGGGCCCTCCTAATTTGGGGTCCTAACCCCTCCAATTTGGGGTTGCGACCCCACCCCCAAATTTGGAGTTGGGACTCCCCAAATGTGGCGTTGGGACCCCCCAAATGTGCACTGGGACCCCCCAAATCTGGGGTTGGGACCCCCCAGATTTTGGGTTGGGACCCCCCTGGTTTGGAGTCAGGACCCTCCTAATTTGGGGTCCTAAGCCCCCCAATTTGGGGTTCTGACCCCCACCCCCAAATTTGGGGTTGGGACCCCCCTGGTTTGGAGTCAGGACCTTCCTAATTTGGGGTCCTAAGCCCCCCAATTTGGGGTCCTAACCCCCCCAATTTGGGGTTCTGACCCTCCCAATTTGGGGTTGGGACCCCCCAAATTTGACATCGAGACCACCCCCAAATTTTGGGTTGGGACCCCCCTGGATTTGGAGTCAGGACCCTCCTAATTTTGGGTTCTAACCCCCCTAATTTAGGGTCCTAACCCCCCCAATTTGGGGTTGGGACCCCACCCCCAAATTTGGCATTGGGACCCCCCAAATGTGGCACTGGGACCACCCCCAAATCTGGGGTTGGGACCCCCAAAATGTGGCACTGGGACCCCCCAAATTTGGGGTTGGGACCCCCCAAATTTGACATCGAGACCACCCCCAAATTTGGGGTTGGGACCCCCCAAAATTTGGGTTGGGACCCCCCTGATTTGGGTCAGACCCTCCTAATTTGGGGTCCTAAGCCCCCCAAATTTGGGGTTTAACTCCCTCAGGTTTGACATTGAGACCCCCCCCCAAATTTGGCATTGGGATCCCCCAAATTTGGATTTGGCATCCCCTAATTCGGGGTTAGGACCCCCCAAATTTGGATTTGGGATTCCCCAAATTGGGGATTGGGATCCCCCAAATTTGGATTTGGCATCCCCTAAATTTGGGTTAGGACCCCCCAGATTTGGATTTGGGATTCCCCAAATTTGGCATTGGGATCCCCCAAATTTGGATTTGGCATCCCCTAAATTTGGGTTAGGACCTCCCAAATTTGGATTTGGGATTGCCCAAATTGGGGATTGGGACCCCCCAAATTTGACACTGAGATCCCACCCCCCAAATTTGGCATCCATAAATCTGCGTCCCCGTTCCCAAATCCCTGTCCCCAAACTGCGTCCCCTGTCCCCAAATTTGTGTTCCTGACCCCAAACTGGGTCCCCTGTCCCCAAATTTGTGTTCCTGACCCCAAACTGGGTCCCCTGTTCCCAAATCCTTGTCCCCAAACTGGGTCCCCTGTCCCCAAATCCTTGTCCCCAAACTGGGTCCCCTGTTCCCAAATCCTTGTCCCCAAATCCGTGTCCTCTGTCCCCAAATCTCTGACCCCAAACTGGGTCCCCTGTCCCCAAATTTTTGTCCCCAAACTGCGTCCCCTGTCCCCAAATTTGTGTTCCTGACCCCAAATTGGGTCCTCTGTCCCCAAATCCTTGACCCCAAACTGGGTCCCCTGTCCCCAAATCTTTGTCCCCAAACTGGGTCCCCTGTCCCCAAATCCCTGACCCCAAACTGGGTCCCCTGACCCCAAATCCCTGACCCCTGTCCCCAACCCCAAATCCCTGACCCCAAACCGGGTCCCCTGTCCCCAAATCCCTGTCCCCAAACTGAGTCCCCTGTCCCCAAATCCTTGTCCCCAACCTTGTCCTCTGTCCCCAAACCGGGTCCCCTGTCCCCAAATCCCTGTCCCCATCCATGTCCCCAGGTCCCCAGCCCTGTCCCCAAATCCCTGTCCCCAAATCCCTGTCCCCATCCCTGTTCCCAGCCCTGTCCCCAACTTGGTGTCCCCAACTTGGTGTCCCCAACTTGGTGTCCCCAAATCCCTGTCCCCAAATCCGTGTCCCCATCCCTGTCCCCAAATCCATGTCCCCAAATCCCTGTCCCCATCCATGTCCCCAGCTCCGTGTCCCCAGCTCCGTGTCCCCAGCCCTGTCCCCAAATCCATGTCCCCAGCCCCGTGTCCCCAAATCCCTGTCCCCAGCCCTGTCCCCAACTCCATGTCCCCAGCCCTGTCCCCAACTCCGTGTCCCCAAATCCCTGTCCCCAACTCCATGTCCCCAGCTCCATGTCCCCAGTCCTGTCCCCAACTCAGTGTCCCCAACTCCGTGTCCCCAGCCCTGTCCCCAAATCTGTGTCCCCAGCTCCGTGTCCCCAACTCCGTGTCCCCAGCTCCGTGTCCCCAAATCCCTGTCCCCAGCCCTGTCCCCAAATCCATGTCCCCAAATCCCTGTCCCCAGCTCCATGTCCCCAACTTCATGTCCCCAAATCCCTGTCCCCATCCCTGTCCCCATCCCTGTCCCCAACTCCGTGTCCCCAGCCCTGTCCCCAACCCTGTCCCCAACTCCGTGTCCCCAGCCCTGTCCCCAACTCCGTGTCCCCAACTCCGTGTCCCCATCCCTTTCCCCAAATCCCTGTCCCCAGCTCCGTGTCCCCAGCTCCGTGTCCCCAGCCCTGTCCCCAAATCCCTGTCCCCAAATCCCCGTCCCCAGCTCCATGTCCCCAACTCCGTGTCCCCAGCCCTGTCCCCAGCTCCCTGTCCCCTACTCCGTGTCCCCAGCCCTGTCCCCAAATCTCTGTCCCCAGCTCCGTGTCCTCAACTCCGTGTCCCCAGCCCTGTCCCCAAATCCCTGTCCCCAGCTCTGTGTCCCCAGCTCCGTGTCCCCAGCCCTGTCCCCAACTCCATGTCCCCAACTCCGTGTCCCCAGCTCCCTGTCCCCAAATCCCTGTCCCCAAATCCCTGTCCCCATCCATGTCCCCAACTCCATGTCCCCATCCCTATCCCCAACTCCCTGTCCCCAGCTCCGTGTCCCCATCCCTGTCCCCAAATCCCTGTCCCCATCCCTGTCCCCAAATCCCTGTCCCCAAATCCCTGTCCCCAGCCCTGTCCCCAGCTCCGTGTCCCCAGCCCTGTCCCCACCGTGTCCCCTCACGCAGGCCCCGCTCCCCGCAGCCGCCGCCCGAGGACGAGGACGACGACTTCGACGATTCCCTGGTGGCCGTGGACACCTGTGAGTGCCCCCACCCTCCGGTGCCACCAAGTGCCACCTCCCCGGCGTCACCCGAGCGCCACCGAGGTCCCTTTGTGTCCCCACAGACAACTGTGACCTGCACTTCAAGGTGGCCCCGGACAGGTACAGCGGGTACCCGCTGACCACGGAGGGCTTCGCCTACCTCTGGTCAGGGGCCAGGGCCACCCACGGCGTGACACGGGGACGGGTGTGCTACGAGATGGAGGTGAGGGGACACGGGGACAGTGACACAGTGACACAGTGACACAGGGGACAGGGACAGGGACAGAGGGACACAGGTACAGCGGGTACCATGACCATTTGAGGGCTTCGCCTACCTCTGGTCAGGAGCCAGGGCCACGGCGTGACACGGGGACGGGTGTGCTACGAGATGGAGGTGAGGGGACACGGGGACAGGGACACAGTGACACAGTGACACAGGGGACAGGGACAGGGACAGAGGGACACAGGTACAGCGGGTACCCGCTGACCACGGAGGGCTTCGCCTACCTCTGGTCAGGGGCCAGGGCCACCCACGGCGTGACACGGGGACGGGTGTGCTACGAGATGGAGGTGAGGGGACACGGGGACAGGGACAGGGGACAGGGACACGGGACAGGGACATGGGGACAGGGACATGGGGACAGGGACACGGAGACAGGGACACAGGTACAGGGACACAGGGACAGGGGACAGTGACAGGGACATGGGGACAGGGACAGGGACATGGGGACAGGGACAGGGGGACAGGGACAAGGGACAGGGACATGGGGACAGGGACATGGGGACAGGGACACAGGGACAGGGACAGGGACAGGGACATGGGGACAGGGACATGGGGACAGGACAGGGACATGGGGACAGGGACAGGGACATTGGGACAGGGACAGGGACATGGGGACAGGACACAGGTGGTGCTGGGACATGGGGACAGGACAAGGTGACAGGGACAGGGGCTGGGACACTGACAGGACAGGGACATGACAGGGACAGGGACACGGGGACAGGGACAGGGACAGGGACATGGGGACAGGGACATGGGGACAGGGGACAGTGACAGGGACACAGGGACAGGGACACAGGGACAGGGACATGGGGACAGGGGACAGTGACAGGGACACAGGGACAGGGACACAGGGACAGGGACATGGGGACAGGGGACAATGTGACAGGGGACACTCATGTCCCTGATGTCCCCAAGGGACCCCAGTGACCCCTATGTCATGGGGTCCAGGGACATGGGGACAGGGACATGGGGACAGTGACCCTAATGGGGACAGGGACATGGGGACAGGGACATGGGGACAGGGTCCCAGGGATGTCCCCAGAGACCCAGGGACAAGGGACACCAGGGACAGTGACCCCACATGGGACAGGGACATGGGGACAGGGACAGAGGTCCCCAGGGTCGTCCAGGGGACCCAATGTCCCCAGTGTCCCCAATGACAGGGACATGGGGACAGGGACAGAGGTGTCCCAGGGTCCCCAAAGGGACATGGGGACAGGGACTTGGGGACAGGGAAGTGACAGGTGACCCAAATGACAGGGACATGTCCCCAGGGACACCTGGGACAGGGGCAGGGACACAGTGACAGGGACACAGTGACAGGGACATGGGGACAGGGACATGTGGACAGGGACACAGGGACAGGGGGACAGGGACATTGGGACAGGGACACGGTGACAGGGACAGGGACATGGGGACAGGGACACAGGTACAGGGACAGGGGACAGTGACAGGGACATGGGGACAGGGACAGGGGACAGTGACAGGGACATGGGGACAGTGACACAGGGACAGGGACATGGGGACAGTGACAGGGACATGGGGACAGGGACATGGGGACAGTGACAGGGACATGGGGACAGGGACATGGGGCAGGGACAGGGACACGGGGACAGGGACATGAGGATGGGGACAGTGACAGGGACAGTGATAGGTGCTGGTGACACTGACAGGTGACAGTGACAGCCACGGGACCTGGTGGCAGTGTCCCCAAAAAATGTCCCCAAATGTCCCCAAATGTCCCCAAATAATGTCCCCAGTGTCCCCAGTGTCCCTGGACTCCTGCAGCACCCAGCTGGGTCAGTGTCACCAAATGTCCCCAGATAATGTCCCCAAATGTCCCCAAATGTCCCCAAATAATGTCCCCAATGTCCCTGGACTCGTGCAGCACCCAGCTGGGTGAGCAATGTCCCCTAATGTCCCCAAATGTCCCCAATGTCCCCAATGTCCCCAAATGTCCCCAATGTCCCCAAATGTCCCCAAATGTCCCCAAATGTCCCCAAATAATGTCCCCAATGTCCCCAGTGTCCCTGGACTCCTGCAGCACCCAGCTGGGTCAGTGTCACCAAATGTCCCCAAATGTCCCCAAATAATGTCCCCAGTGTCCCTGGACTCCTGCAGCACCCAGCTGGGTCAGTGTCACCAAAAAATGTCCCCAAATGTCCCCAATGTCCCCAAATAATGTCCCCAGTGTCCCTGGACTGCTGCAGCACCCAGCTGGGTCAGTGTCACCAAAAAATGTCCCCAAATGTCCCCAAATGTCCCCAAATAATGTCCCCAGTGTCCCTGGATTCCTGCAGCACCCAGCCCCATGTCCCCAAAAATGTCCCCAAATGTCCCCAAACAATGTCCCCAGTGTCCCTGGTCCCCAAATGTCCCCCAGCTGGGTGAGCAATGTCACCTAATGTCCCCAAATGTCCCCAAATAATGTCCCCAGTGTCCCCAAATAATGTCCCCAATGTCCCCAGTGTCCCTGGACTCCTGCAGCACCCAGCTGGGTGAGCAATGTCCCCTAATGTCCCCAAATGTCCCCAAATAATGTCCCCAGTGTCCCCCCTCCCCAATGTCCCCAGTGTCCCTGGATGTCCCCACCCAGTCCCCATTGTCCCCAAATGTCCCCAAATAATGTCCCCAGTGTCCCCAATGTCCCCCAGCTGGGTCCCCACCAAATGTCCCCAAATGTCCCCAAATAATGTCCCCAATGTCCCCCCAATGTCCCCATTGTCCCCAATGTCCCCTCACGTCCCCAATGTCCCCAATGTCCCCAAATGTCCCCAGGTGCTGGAAATGTCCCCAATGTCCCCAGTGGACCTGCAGCAGCACCCAGCTGGGGAAAGTCCCCAAAAAAAATGTCCCCAAATGTCCCCAGATAATGTCCCCAGTGTCCCTGGACTCCTGCAGCACCCAGCTGGGTGAGCAATGTCCCCAAATGTCCCCAAATGTCCCCAAATAATGTCCCCAATGTCCCTGGACTCCTGCAGCACCCAGCTGGGTGAGCAATGTCCCCAAATGTCCCCAAATGTCCCCAAATGTCCCCAGTGTCCCCAGTGTCCCTGGACTCCTGCAGCACCCAGCTGGGTCAGTGTCCCCAAAAAATGTCCCCAAATGTCCCCAAATGTCCCCAAATGTCCCCAATGTCCCCAAATGTCCCCAAATGTCCCCAGTGTCCCAAATCTCCCCAAATGTCCCCAAATGTCCCCAATGTCCCCAAATGTCCCCAAATGTCCCCAAATGTCCCCAAATGTCCCCAATGTCCCCAAATGTCCCCAAATGTCCCCAATGTCCCCAAATGTCCCCAGTGTCTCCTCCCCCTCTGGAATTTTGGGTCTGGATTGGGAATTTTTGGCGGGAATTTTTTGGGGAATTTTGGGGGATTTTGTTCTCCCTGCTGGGAATTTTTGGCCGGAATTTTGGGGAATTTTTGGGGATTTTGTTCTCCCTGCCGGGAATTGTTGGGAATTTTTGGCCGGAATTTGTGGGAATTTGGGGGGGATTTTGTTCTCCCTGCTGGGAATGTTTGGGAATTTTTGGCCGGAATTTTGGGGAATTTTGGGATTTTTTTTGTCCCTGCCGAATGTTTGGAATTTTAATGGATTTTTTTTGGGGATTTTCCCTGCCAGAATTTTTTGGAATTTTGGCTGGAATTTTTGGGAATTTTTGGCCAGAATTTTTGGGGATTTTGTTCTCCCTGCCGGGAATTTTTGGGAATTTTTGGAATTTTTGGGGGGATTTTTTCTCCTGAAGGAATTTTTTTAGATTTTGGGAATTTTTTTGGGAATTTTGGGAATTTTTGGGAATTTTGGGAATTTTGGTTTTAATAAATTTTGGGAATTTTTGAAATTTGTAGGGAATTTTTGGGGGGATTTTGTTCTCCCTGTCAGGAATGTTTGGGAATTTTTGGCCGGAATTTTTTGGGATTTTATGGGATTTTGTTCTCCCTGCCGGGAATTTTTGGGAATTTTTTGGGATTTTGGGGGATTTTTTTTTGGATTTTTTGGTTTTTCTCTGAATTTTTGGAATTTTTGGGATTTTGGGAATTTTTTGGGATTTTGTTCTCCCTAAAGGGAATTTTTGGCCGGAATTTTTGAATTTTGGGATTTTTTTTTCCTGGGAATTTTGGGAATTTTGTCCCTTTTGGGGAATGTTTGGGAATTTTGTGGGAATTTTTGGGGATTTTGTTCTCCTGCTGGAATTTTTTTGGGAATTTTGGGGAATTTTTTCTTTTGGGGAATTTTGGGGGGATTTTGTTCTCCCTGCCGGAATTTTTGGGAATTTTTGGCCGGAATTTTTGGGGATTTTTGAGGGGATTTTGTTCTCCCTGAAGGGAATTTTTGGGAATTTTTGGCTGGAATTTTTGGGAATTTTGGCCGGAATTTTTGGGAATTTTTGGGGGATTTGGGGGGTTTTGTTCTCCCTGCCGGGAATTTTTGGGAATTTTTGGCTGGAATTTTTTAGGAATTTTTTGGGATTTTGTTCTCCTTGCTGGGAATTTTTGGGAATTTTTGGCTGGAATTTTTGGGAATTTTGGCTGGAATTTTTGGGAAGTTTTTGGAGATTTGGGGGGGATTTTGTTCTCCCTGCCGGGAATTTTTTGGGAATTTTTGGGAATTTTGGGAATTTTTGCCGGAATTTTTGGGGATTTTGGTCTCTCTGAAGGGAATTTTTGGCCGGAATTTTTGGGAATTTTTTGGGATTTTGTTCTCCCTGCCGGGAATTTTTGGGAATTTTTGGCCTGAATTTTTTAGGAATTTTGAGGGGTTTTGTTCTCCCTGCCGGGAATTTTTGGGAGGAATTTGTGGGAATTTTGGGGGGATTTTGTTCTCCCTGAAGGGAATTTTTGGAGATTTTTGGCTGGAATTTTTGGGAATTTTGGCCAGAATTTTGGGGAAATATTTGGGGGGATTTTGTTCTCCCTGCCGGGAATTTTTGGCTGGAATTTTTGGCCGGAGTTTTTGGGGATTTTGGGGGATTTTGTTCTCCCTGTCAGGAATTTTTGGGAATTTTTGGCCGGAATTTTTGGGAATTTTTTGGGGATTTGGTCTCCATAAAGGGAATTTTTGGGAATTCCGCCGTTTTTCCCAAATCCCCGCGTTCTGCCCCCAGGGGAGGAGCCCTTCTCCTACGGCTACGGCGGCACCGGCCGCAAATCCACCGACGGAAAGTTCCAGAACTACGGAGCCAAATTCGGCCAGGGCGACGTCATCGGGTGCCTGGCGGTGAGAGACGGGGGGGGCACAAATGGGGCACCTGGGCACACCTGGGGGCACCTGGGCACACCTGGGGGCACAAATGGGGCACCTGAAATGCACCTGGGGGCACCTGGGCACACCTGGGGGCACCTGGACACACCTGGGGGCACCTGAAATGCACCTGGGCACACCTGGGGGCACAAATGGGGCACCTGAAATGCATCTAGGGGCCCCTGAAATGCACCTGGGCACACCTGGGGGCACCTGGGCACACCTGGGCACACCTGGGGGCACAAATGGGGCACCTGAAATGCACCTGGGCACACCTGGGGGCACCTGGGCACACCTGGGCACACCTAGGGGCACAAATGGGGCACCTGAAATGCACCTGGGGGCACCTGAAATGCACCTGGGCACACCTGGGCACACCTGGGGGCACAAATGGGGCACCTGAAATGCACCTGGGCACACCTGGGGGCACCTGAAGCACCTGGGCGCACCTGGGGTCACAGCTGGGGCACCTGAAATGCACCTGGGCACACCTGGGGGCACCTGGGCACACCTGGGGGCACAAATGGGGCACCCGAAATGCACCTGGGCACAGCTGGGGGCACCTGAAATGCACCTGGGCACACCTGGGCACACCTGGGGGCACCTGGGGGCACACATGGGGCACCTGGGCACACTTGGGGGCACCTGAAATGCACCTGGGGGCACCTGAAATGCACCTGGGCACACCTGGGGGCACCTGAAATGCACCTGGGGGCACCTGAAATGCACCTGGGCACACCTGGGGGCACAAATGGGGCACCTGAAATGCACCTGGGGGGCACAAATGGGGCACCTGGGCACACCTGGGGGCACAAATGGGGCACCTGAAATGCACCTGGGCACAGCTGGGCGCACCTGGGCACACCTGGGGGCACACCTGGGGGCACCTGAAATGCACCTGGGCACACCTGGGGGCACAAATGGGGCACCTGGGGGCACCTGAAATGCACCTGGGCACACCTGGGCACAGCTGGGGGGTCCCAGAGTGCCCAGGGCAGCGTCTCTGGGCACCCTGAGCTCCCTCCTGTTTTTCGTCCATTTTTCACTTCATTTTCGTCTTTTTGTCACCGTTCTGTGCCTTTTTTTGCCATTTTTTCACCATTTTTTCCCTGTTTCTCGCCGTTTTTCCTCATTTTTTCCCATTTTTTCACCATTTTTCCCCGTTTTTCCCCCATTTTTTCCCATTTTCCCAGGATTTCGAGGCGGGCGAGGAGGTGGAGCTGTCCCTCCTGAAGAACGGGCAGTGCCAGGGCCTGGCTTTGGCCATTTCTCACCGTTTTTTCCCCGTTTTTCGCCGTTTCTTCACCGTTTTTTCACCGTTTTTCACCGTTTTTTCACCATTTTTTCCCATTTTTCCCATTTTCCCAGGATTTCGAGGCGGGCGAGGAGGTGGAGCTGTCCTTCCTGAAGAACGGGCAGTGCCAGGGCCTGCCATTGGGGGTTTCTTTGGCCGCTTTCACCCATTTTCCCACAGTTTTTCCCCATATTTTCTCCATTTTTCGCAGGGGCACCGGTGCACCATTTTCCCACCTTTTCCCGTTTTCCCGTTTTTCCACCTGGGATTTCACACCTGGGGCACCTGGCGAGGAGGTGGAGCTGTCCTTCCTGAAGAACGGGCAGTGCCAGGCCCTGCCCTTGGGGGTTTCTTTGGCCGTTCCTCACTGTTCTTTCACCGTTTTTCGCCGTTTCTTCACCGTTTTTTCCCCATTTTTTGCAGTTTTTTCACCGTTTTTCCCTGGGGGCACCTGGGGTCCCAGGATTTGGGCGGGCGAGGTGGAGCTGTCCTTCCTGAAGAACGGGCAGTGCCAGGCCCTGCCCTTGGGGGTTTCTTTGGCCGTTCCTCACCGTTCTTTCACCGTTTTTCGCCGTTTCTGTGCCATTTTTTCCCCGTTTTTCGCCGTTTTTTCACCGTTTTTCCCCGTTTTTTCCCGTTTTCCCAGGATTTCGAGGCGGGCGAGGAGGTGGAGCTGTCCTTCCTGAAGAACGGGCAGTGCCAGGGCGTGCCCTCGGGGGTTTCTTTGGCCGTTTTCACCATTTCTCCCCATTTTTTCACCGTTTTTCGCCGTTTCTTCACCGTTTTTCCCCCGTTTTTCGCTGTTTTTTCCCGTTTTTTCCCGTTTTTTCCCGTTTCCGCAGGATTTCGAGGCGGGCGAGGAGGTGGAGCTGTCCTTCCTGAAGAACGGGCAGTGCCAGGCCCTGCCCTTGGGGGGGTTTCTCACCGTCTTTTCCCCATTTCTCATCATTTCTGTGCCACTTCTTTACCATTTTTTCCCCATTTTCACCATTTTTTGCCCATTTTTCGCCATTTTTTCACCGTTTTTTCCCATTTTTTCCCGTTTCCGCAGGATTTCGAGGTGGGCGAGGAGGTGGAGCTGTCCTTCCTGAAGAACGGGCAGTGCCAGGGCCTGGCTTTGGCCATTTCTCACCGTTTTTTCCCCGTTTTTCGCCGTTTCTGTGCCATTTTTTGCCCGTTTTTCGCCGTTTTTCACCGTTTTTCGCCGTTTTTTCACCGTTTTTCCCGTTTTTCCCGTTTCCGCAGGATTTCGAGGCGGGCGAGGAGGTGGAGCTGTCCTTCCTGAAGAACGGGCAGTGCCAGGGCCCGGCCTTTCACCATTTCTCCCCATTTTGTCACAGTTTTTCGCCATTTCTTCACCGTTTTTTGCCGTTTTTTCCCCGTTTTTCACCGTTTTTTCACGTTTTTTCCCGTTTTCCCAGGATTTCGAGGCGGGCGAGGAGGTGGAGCTGTCCTTCCTGAAGAACGGGCAGTGCCAGGGCCTGGCTTTGGCCATTTCTCACCGTTGTTTCCCCGTTTTTCGCCGTTTCTGTGCCATTTTTTGCCCGTTTTTCGCCGTTTTTTGCCCGTTTTTCGCCGTTTTTTCACCGTTTTTTCCCGTTTTTTCCCGTTTCCGCAGGATTTCGAGGCGGGCGAGGAGGTGGAGCTGTCCTTCCTGAAGAACGGGCAGTGCCAGGGCCTGGCTTTGGCCATTTCTCACTGTTTCTTCCCATTTTTCACCGCTTCTGGACCAGGGGGGCCGTTTTCAAAGGGCGGTTTTTTCCCTTTTTCACCTTTTTTCACCGTTTTTCCCATTTTTCCATTTCCAGGGGACACGGGGACAGACACAGGGAGGTGGAGCTGTCCTTCCTGAAGAACGGGCAGGGGACAGCACAGGGCGTGGCGTTCCAGGACATTGTGGCACCTTGGCGGCGCTGGCGGGACCCACTGCTGTTCCCCACGTGCTGGTCAAGAACTGCGCCATGGGGACGCTTCACACTCGGGACAGCACAGGGACTGCCCCCGGGAGCCTCCCGGCCGAATTCCCCATCCAGCCCATCCAGGACCTCCAGATCCAGGACAAAGGGACAGGGGGTCGGGGGGGGCACACCTTGGACAAAGGGCAGACACAGGGAGGGGAAACATGGGGGACATTATGGGCACCTTGGGGACATGGGGACAGACATGGGGACACTGCCCGCCGGAATTCCGGCCCATCCAGCACCTCCCGATCCAGGACAGGGACAGGGGGGGACACCCACCACGGACAAAGGGCGACAGGGGACAGACACAGGGACAGGGGACACCTTGGGGACATTGGGGACATTGTGGGGACAGACACGGGGACAGACACAGGGACATGGGGACAGACACAGGGACATGGGGACATGGGGACACTGCCCGCCGGCATTCCGGCCCATCCAGCACCTCCCGATCCAGGACAGGGACAGGGGGACACGGGGACCACGGACAAAGGGCGAGTGCGAGGTGAGGGGACACCTTGGGGACATTGGGGACATTGTGGGGACAGACACGGGGACAGACACAGGGACATGGGGACACTGCCCCCGGCATTCCGGCCCATCCAGCACCTCCCGATCCAGGACAGGGACAGGGGGACACGGGGACCACGGACAAAGGGCGGGGACATCTTACCATCATGGACACGGATGAGGGGACACCCATCATGGACATTGGGGACACTCATCCTGGGGACAAACGCCATCATGGGACATGGGGGGGGACATCCTGGGGACAAACGCCATCATGGACATGGGGACAGGGACACTGGGGACATCCTGGGGACAAACAGGGGACAGACACAGGGACAGATGCAGGGGACAGACACAGGGACATGGGGACAGACACAGGGACAGACACAGGGACACGAGGACAGACACAGGGACAGACACGGGGAGAGACACAGGGACATGGGGACAGACACAGGGACAGACACAGGGACATTGGGGACAGACATGGGGACACTGCCCCCAGCATTCCGGCCCATCCAGCACCTCCCGATCCAGGACAGGGACAGGGGACACTGGGGGACAGGACCATCATGGACAAAGGGCGAGGGGACACTGGGGTGAGGGGACACCTTGGGGACATTGGGGACATTGGGGACATTGGGGACAGACACATGGACACAGGGACAGACACCTGGGGACAGGGGACAGGCGGGGACAGACACAGGGGACAGACATCATGGACAGACAGGGGGGACACTGGGGGACATGGGGACAAACAGGGATCATGGACAGAATGGGGACAGACACAGGGACAGACAAAGGGACAGACACAGGGACAGACACAGGGACATGGGGATAGACACAGGGACATGGGGACATCCAGGACATTGTGGGCACCTTGGGGACATTGTGGGGATTGGGGACATTGGGGACATCACAGGGACAGACACAGGGAATTGGGGACAGACACAGGGACAGACACAGGGACAGACACAGGGACACGGGGACAGACACAGGGACACGGGGACAGACATGGGGACAGACACAGGGACAGACACAGGGACAGACACAGGGACACGGGGACACTGCCCCCGGCATTCCGGCCCATCCAGCACCTCCCGATCCGGGACAGGGACAGGGGGACAGCTGAGGGTACCACACTGGGGACAAAGGGGAAACAAGTGAGGTGAGGGGGGGACACACTGGGGACATTGGGGACACCTTGGGGACAGACACAGGGACAGACACAGGGACATGGGGACAGACATGGGGACATTGGGGACACTGCCATCATGGACAGAATTCACTGGCCCATCCAGCACCTCCCGGACAGGGACAGGGGGGCAGGGGACATTGGGGACCACGGACAAAGGGCGAGTGCGAGGTGAGGGGACACCTTGGGGACATTGGGGACAGACACAGGGACATGGGGACAGACACAGGGACATGGGGACAGACACAGGGACAGACACAGGGACAGACACGGGGACAGACACAGGGACATTGGGACAGACACAGGGACAGACACAGGGACATGGGGACAGATACCGGGACAGACACAGGGACACAGGGACAGACACAGGGACAGACACAGGGACAGACACAGGGACACAGGGACAGACACAGGGACATGGGGACAGACACAGGGACACGGGGACTGACACAGGGGCATGGGGACAGACACAGGGACACGGGGACACTGCCCCCGGCATTCCGGCCCATCCAGCACCTCCCGGTCGGGGACAGGGACAGGGGGACACGGGGACCACGGACAAAGGGCGAGTGCGAGGTGAGGGGACACCTTGGGGACACCTTGGGGACACGTTGGGGACACCTTGGGGACATTGGGGACAGACACAGGGACACAGGGAGAGACACAGGGACACGGGGACAGACACAGGGACAGACACAGGGACAGACACAGGGACATTGGGGACATGGGGACATCCTGGGGACATTGGGATGGGGACAGAGTGACACCGGGGACACTGGGGACATCTGGGGACAACCATCATGGACAGAATGGGGTGGGGACACTGGGGACATCCTGGGGACAAATGTCCCCATTGTCACCATTGTCACTGGGGACATTGGGGACCCCCATCACAGAATGGGGGAGATGCTGACATCCTGATGGTGTGGACAGCTGAGGGTGGGGACACTGGGGACATCCCCATTGTCATCATGGACACCATTGGGGACACACATTGGGGACAAACGCCCAGACAGCTGATGGTGGGGGACACTGGGGACATTGGGGACAAACCCATCATGGACCCCATTGGTAGGGACATTGTCCCCAGATAACGCCATCATGGACAGAGTGAGGGGGGACACTGGGGACATCCTGGATGGGTCATGGACAGTGACACTGATGACATTGGGGACCCCATCATGGACCTGCCCCAGATGGGGATGATGGGGACATCCTGCCAGGACAGGCCCTGGCTGTGTCCCAATGTCCCCATGGACAGACAGCACCAGACATTGGGGACAATGTCATGGACAGGTGATTGTCCCCGACACTGGGGATGGGGACTGGGGGGGCTCATGTCAGACATGGGGTGGGGGACACTGGGGACATCCTGTGTCCCATTGTCACCATCCTGGGGACACCATGGACAGAATCACCACTTGGACATTGGGGACAAACCCCATCATGACAGATGGGGTGGGGGACACTGGGGACATGTCCCATTATCACCATTGTCACCATTGTCCCCATTGTCCCCATTGACATCCCATTGGGACCCCATCATGGACAGATGATGGTGGGGACACTGGGGACATCCTGGGGACAAACGCCATGTCCCAGAGTGAGGGGGTCCCCATTGTCACCATTGTCATGGACAGAATGTCCCCATTGTCCCCAGATGCTGATGATGGTGGGGCTGCCGGGTGGGGACATCCTGACAAACCCATGGACAGAATGAGGGTGTCCCACATCACTGGGGACAAACGCCATCATGGACAGATGAGGGTAGGGGACACTGGGGACATCCTGGGGACAAACGCCATCATGGACAGAGGGGGGGTGGGGACACTGGGGACATCCTGGGGACCCCATCATGGACAGAATGAGGGTTGGGGACACTGTCCCCAGGGACAAACCCATCATGGACAGAATGAGGGGGGGGGACACTGGGGACATTGGGGACAAAACGTCCAGAATGAGGGTAGGGACACTGTCCCATCCTGGGATGCTGATGATGGTGAGGCTGGCTCTGGACATGGGGACAGTGAGGGACACTGGGGACATCCTGGGGACAAACCCTGTTGTGGACAGAATGAGGTAGGGGACACTGGGGACATTGGGGACAAACCAGATGCTGATGATGGGACACTGGGGACATTGGGGACAAACGCCATCATGGACAGAGTGAGGTAGGGGACACTGTCCCCATCCCTGGGGACAAACCCATCATGGACAGAATGAGGGTAGGGACACTGGGGACACCTGGGGACCCAGACAGAATGATGGGTGGGGCATCATGGGGACATCCTGGGGGACACTGTGTCCCCCATCATGGACAGATTGTCCCCATTGGGGACACACTGGACATGGGGACAAACAATCATGGACAGAATGAGGGGACATGTCCCCAGATGCTGGGGACACTGATGGGGACAAACGCCATCATGGACAGAATGAGGGATGGGGACACTGGGGACATCCTGACAAACGCCATCATGGACAGAGAGGGGGTCCCCACTGTCCCAGGGATGCTGATGGACAGGTGGGGGACAGGGGACACTGGGGACATCCTGGGACCCCGCTCATGGACAGAGTGTCCCCATTGTCCCATTGTCCCCAAATGCCATCATGACAGAGTGGGGGGGGGACACTGGGGACATCCTGGGGACAAAGCGCCATCATGTGACACATGGACAGAATGAGGGGTAGGGGACACTGGGGACATCCTGGGGACAAACCCCATTGGACAGAGTGTCCCCACTGGGGACACTGTCCCCCATCATGGACAGATGATGGTGGGGGACACTGGGGACATTGGGGACAAACGCCATCATGGACAGATCATGGAGGGTAGGGGACACTGGGGACATCCTGGGACCCCATTGTCCCCAGATGCTGATGATGGACAGGCTGCCAGAGTGGGGAGGGAAACGCCATGGACAGAGTGTGTCATTGGGGACAAACGCCATCATGGACAGAATGAGGGTAGGGGACACTGGGGACATCCTGGGGACAAATGCCATCATGGACAGAATGAGGTGGGGACACTGGGGACATTGGGGGGTCATGGACAGAATGAGGGTGGGGACACTGGGGACATTGGGGACAAACCCATCATGGACAGACACTGGGACATCATTGTCCCCATCATGGGGACAAACATCAGGGGACAGGCTGGACAGAATGAGGGTGGGGGACACTGGGGACATCCTGGGGACAAACGCCATCATGGACAGAATGAGGGTCCCCACTGGGGACATCCTGGGGACAAACGCCATCATGGACAGAATGAGGGTGGGGACACATCCTGGGGACACCATGGGGACAAATCCTGCCATGCATGGACAGAACCCCGGTAGGGGACACTGGGGACATCCTGGGGACAAACGCCATCATGGACAGAATGAGGGTAGGGGACACTGGGGACATCCTGGGGACAAACGCCATCATGGACAGAGTGAGGGTACACACTGGGGACATCCTGGGGACAAACGCCATCATGGACAGAGTGAGGGTAGGGGACACTGGGGACATCCTGGGGACAAACGCCATCATGGACAGAATGAGGGTAGGGGACACACTGGGGACATCCTGGGGACAAACGCCATCATGGACAGAATGAGGGTAGGGGGGACACTGGGGACATCCTGGGGACAAACGCCATCATGGACAGAGTGAGGGTAGGGGGACACTGGGGACATTGGGGACAAACGCCATCATGGACAGAATGAGGGTAGGGGGACACTGGGGACATTGGGGACAAACGCCATCATGGACAGAATGAGGGTAGGGGACACTGGGGACATCCTGGGGACAAACGCCATCATGGACAGAGGGGTAGGGGACACTGGGGACATCCTGGGGACAAACGCCATCATGGACAGAATGAGGGTAGGGGACACTGGGGACATCCTGGGGACAAACGCCATCATGGACAGAATGAGGGTAGGGACACTGGGGACATCCTGGGGACAAACGCCATCATGGACAGAGTGAGGGTAGGGGACACTGGGGACATTGGGGACAAACGCCATCATGGACAGAATGAGGGTAGGGGACACTGGGGACATTGGGGACAAACGCCATCATGGACAGAATGAGGGTAGGGGACACTGGGGACATCCTGGGGACAAACGCCATCATGGACAGAGTGAGGGTAGGGGACACTGGGGACATTGGGGAACAAACGCCATCATGGACAGAATGAGGGTAGGGGACACTGGGGACATCCTGGGGACAAACGCCATCATGGACAGAGTGAGGGTAGGGGACACTGGGGACATCCTGGGGACAAACGCCATCATGGACAGAATGAGGGGACACTGGGGACATCCTGGGGACAAACGCCATCATGGACAGAGTGAGGGGACACTGGGGACATTGGGGACATTGGGGACAAACGCCATCATGGACAGAATGAGGGTAGGGGACACTGGGGACATCCTGGGGACAAACGCCATCATGGACAGAATGAGGGTAGGGGACACTGGGGACATCCTGGGGACAAACGCCATCATGGACAGAGTGAGGGTAGGGGACACTGGGGACATCCTGGGGACAAACGCCATCATGGACAGAGTGAGGGGACACTGGGGACATTGGGGACAAACGCCATCATGGACAGAATGAGGGTAGGGACACTGGGGACATCCTGGGGACAAACGCCATCATGGACAGAGTGAGGGTAGGGGACACTGGGGACATCCTGGGGACAAACGCCATCATGGACAGAATGAGGGTAGGGGACACTGGGGACATCCTGGGGACAAACGCCATCATGGACAGAGTGAGGGGGGGGACACTGGGGACATTGGGGACAAACGCCATCATGGACAGAATGAGGGTAGGGGACACTGGGGACATCCTGGGGACAAACGCCATCATGGACAGAATGAGGGTAGGGGACACTGGGGACATCCTGGGGACAAACGCCATCATGGACAGAGTGAGGGTAGGGGACACTGGGGACATCCTGGGGACAAACGCCATCATGGACAGAATGAGGGTAGGGGACACTGGGGACATCCTGGGGACAAACGCCATCATGGACAGAGTGAGGGTAGGGGACACTGGGGACATTGGGGACAAACGCCATCATGGACAGAGTGAGGGTAGGGGACACTGGGGACATTGGGGACAAACGCCATCATGGACAGAATGAGGGTAGGGGACACTGGGGACATCCTGGGGACAAACAAGCCATCATGGACAGAAGGAGGGGACACTGGGGACATCCTGGGGACACTGGACAGAATGAGGGACATTGGGGACAAACGCCATCATGGACAGAATGAGGGTAGGGGACACTGGGGACATCCTGGGGACAAACGCCATCATGGACAGAATGAGGGTAGGGGACACTGGGGACATTGGGGACAAACGCCATCATGGACAGAGTGAGGGTAGGGGACACTGGGGACATTGGGGACAAACGCCATCATGGACAGAGTGAGGGTAGGGGACACTGGGGACATTGGGGACAAACGCCATCATGGACAGAGTGAGGGTAGGGGACACTGACATTGGGGACAAAACGCCATCATGGACAGAATGAGGGTAGGGGACACTGGGGACATCCTGGGGACAAACGCCATCATGGACAGAGTGAGGGTGGGGACACTGGGGACATCCTGGGGACAAACGCCATCATGGACAGAATGAGGGTAGGGGACACTGGGGACATTGGGGACAAACGCCATCATGGACAGAGTGAGGGTAGGGGACACTGGGGACATTGGGGACAAACGCCATCATGGACAGAGTGAGGGTAGGGGACACTGGGGACATCCTGGGGACAAACGCCATCATGGACAGAGTGAGGGTAGGGGACACTGGGGACATTGGGGACAAACGCCATCATGGACAGAATGAGGGTAGGGGACACTGGGGACATCCTGGGGACAAACGCCATCATGGACAGAGTGAGGGTAGGGGACACTGGGGACATCCTGGGGACAAACGCCATCATGGACAGAATGAGGGTAGGGGACACTGGGGACATCCTGGGGACAAACGCCATCAGGGACAGAATGAGGGACACTAGGGGACACTGGGGACATCCTGGGGACAAAAACGCCATCATGGACAGAATGAGGGTAGGGGACACTGGGGACATCCTGGGGACAAACGCCATCATGGACAGAGTGAGGGTAGGGGACACTGGGGACAAACGCCATCATGGACAGAATGAGGGTAGGGGACACTGGGGACATCCTGGGGACAAACGCCATCATGGACAGAATGAGGGTAGGGGACACTGGGGACATCCTGGGGACAAACGCCATCATGGACAGAATGAGGGTAGGGGACACTGGGGACATTGGGGACAAACGCCATCATGGACAGAGTGAGGGTAGGGGACACTGGGGACATTGGGGACAAACGCCATCATGGACAGAATGAGGGTAGGGGACACTGGGGACATCCTGGGGACAAACGCCATCATGGACAGAGTGAGGGTAGGGGACACTGGGGACATCCTGGGGACAAACGCCATCATGGACAGAATGAGGGTAGGGGACACTGGGGACATTGGGGACAAACGCCATCATGGACAGAGTGAGGGTAGGGGACACTGGGGACATTGGGGACAAACGCCATCATGGACAGAGTGAGGGTAGGGGACACTGGGGACACTGGGGACAAACGCCATCATGGACAGAGTGAGGGTAGGGGACACTGGGGACACAGGGCTCATTTTGAGGGTCTTACAGGTGACACTGGGGGTGTGACAGGTGTGTGACACCAGTGTCAGCTGTCCCCAGGTGATGGCACTCTGCAGGCAGCTGTGGTGACACAGGGATGTGACCGGTGACACTGGGGTGTGACAGGTGTGTGACACTGATGTCACAGCCCCCAGGTGACAGTGTCACACCTGTCCCCAGGTGATGGGGCTCCGCAGACAGCGGAACTACGCTGGCCGTTGGGATGTGCTGATCCAGCAGGACTGGGACAGGGGCTGTGACACTGGGGTGTGACACTGGGGTGTGACAGGTGTGACAGGTGTGTGACACTGATGTCACAGCCCCCAGGTGACACAGGTGTCACACCTGTCCCCAGGTGATGGGGCTCCGCAGACAGAGGAATTACCCCGGCCGTTGGGATGTGCTGATCCAGCAGGGCTGGGACAGGGGGTGTGACACAGGGCTGTGACAGGTGTGACACAGGTGTGTGACACTGTCACTGTCACCTGTCCCCAGGTGATGGGACTCCGCAGACAGCGGAACTACGCCGGCCGCTGGGACGTGCTGATCCAGCAGGGCTGGGACAGGGGCTGTGACACTGGGGTGTGACACTGGGTGTGACACTGATGTCACAGCCCCCAGGTGACACAGGTGTCACACCTGTCCCCAGGTGATGGGGCTCCGCCGACAGCGGAATTACGCCGGGCGCTGGGATGTGCTGATCCATCAGGGCTGGGACAGGGGCTGTGACACTGGGGTGACACTGGGTGTGACAGGTGTGTGACACAGGTGTCACAGCCCCCAGGTGACAGTGTCACACCTGTCCCCAGGTGATGGGGCTCCGCAGACAGAGGAATTACGCCGGCCGCTGGGACGTGCTGATCCAGCAGGGCTGGGACAGGGGCTGTGACACTGGGGTGTGACACTGGGTGTGACACTGGGTGTGACAGGGGTGACACTGATGTCACAGGTGTGTGACACTGATGTCACACGGTGTCACACCTGTCCCCAGGTGATGGGGCTCCGCAGACAGAGGAACTACGCCGGCCGTTGGGACGTGCTGATCCATCAGGGCTGGGACAGGGGCTGTGACACTGGGGTGTGACACTGGGTGTGACAGGTGTGACACTGGGGTGTGACACTGGCACTGTGTGAGGTGTCACAGCCCCCAGGTGACAGTGTCACACCTGTCCCCAGGTGATGGGACTCCGCAGACAGAGGAACTACGCCGGCCGCTGGGACGTGCTGATCCAGCAGGGCTGGGACAGGGGCTGTGACACTGGGTGTGACAGGTGTGTGACAGGGGTGTGACAGGGGTGTGACACTGGTGTCACACCTGTCCCCAGGTGATGGGGCTCCGCAGACAGCGGAACTACGCCGGCCGCTGGGACGTGCTGATCCAGCAGGCCACGCAGTGCCTGAACCGCCTGATCCAGATCGCAGCCAGGAAACGCCGCAACTACATCCTGGACCAGGTGACATTGGGGACATCGCTGGGGACATTGGGGACATCACTGGGGACATTGGGGACATCCTGGACCAGGTGACATTGGGGACATCGCTGGGGACATCCTGGACCAGGTGACACCATGGGGACATCACTGACACCTCCCTGGGGACACTGACACCATCCTGGACCAGGTGACATTGGGGACATCATTGGGGACATCATTGGGGACATTGGGGACATCCTGGACCAGGTGACATTGGGGACATCACTGGGGACATCCTGGACCAGGTGACATTGGGGACATTGCTGGGGACATCATTGGGGACATTGGGGACATCACTGGGGACATCACTGGGGACATCCTGGACCAGGTGACACCATGGGGACACTGGGGACATTGGGGACATTGGGGACATCCTGGACCAGCTGACACCATGGGGACATTGCTGGGGACATTGGGGACATCATTGGGGACATCCTGGACCAGGTGACATTGGGGACATTGCTGGGGACATCCTGGACCAGGTGACATTGGGGACATCGCTGGGGACATCCTGGACCAGGTGACATTGGGGACATTGGGGACATCCTGGACCAGGTGACATTGGGGACATCACTGGGGACATTGGGGACATCCTGGACCAGGTGACATTGGGGACATCACTGGGGACATTGGGGACATCCTGGACCAGGTGACATTGGGGACATCACTGGGGACATTGGGGACATCCTGGACCAGGTGACATTGGGGACATCACTGGGGACATTGGGGACATCCTGGACCAGGTGACACCATGGGGACATCGCTAGGGACATCACTGGGGACATTGGGGACACTGGGGACATCACTGACACCATCCTGGACCAGGTGACACCGTGGGGACACTGGGGACATTGGGGACATCATTGGGGACATCTTGGACCAGGTGACACCATGGGGACATTGCTGGGGACATTTGGGACATTGGGGACATCACTGACACCATCCTGGACCAGGTGACACCATGGGGACATCACTGCCACCTCCCTGGGGACACTGGGGACATCATTGGGGACATCACTGGGGACATCCTGGACCAGGTGACACTGGGGACATTGGGGACATCCTGGACCAGGTGACATTGGGGACATCACTATCACCTCCCTGGGGACACTGCCACCACCGTGGGGACATCGCTGTCACCTCCCTGACACCTCCCTGGGGACACTGCCACCATCCTGGGGTCACTGTGTCCATCCTGGACCAGGTGACATTGGGGACATTGGGGACATCACTGTCACCTCACTGACACCTCCCTGGGGACACTGACACGATCCTGGACCCGGTGACACCGTGGGGACACTGGGGACATCATTGTCACCTCACTGACACCATCCTGGAGCAGGTGACATTGGGGACACTGGGGACATTGGGGACATCCTGGACCAGGTGACACTGGGGACACTGGCACCTCACTGACACCATCCTGGACCAGGTGACACCATGGGGACACTGGGAACACTGCCACCACCCTGGCACCTCCCTGGGGTCACTGTCCCCATCCTGGACCGGGTGACACCCAAAACATCACTGTCACCACCCTTTTTCCATGCTTTTCCTCAAACCTTCCACTGTCCCCATCCTGGACCCAAATTTTCCCTTTTCACTGCCACCTTGGGGGTTTTTTGGTTTTTGGGGACATTTTTGTCACCTCCCCACACTGGGGACATCTGCCCCTCCCCAGGGGACACTGGGGACGTCCTGCCACCTTCAGGACACTGACATCACTGCCACCTCCCTGGGGAAAATCGCTGTCAAATGGGGACATTTTTCCCCCACCTTTTTTTCATGTTTTTGCCCCTCCAAATTCTCCATTTTCCACCCAAATTTTCCCATTCCACTGGGGACATTAGGGGACATTTTTGCCACCAGACCCATCCTGGACCGGGTGACACCATGGGGACACTGGGGACATCACTGCCACCTCACTGACACCTCCCTGGGGACACTAAAACATCCTGACCTCAGGTGACACCAAAAAACACAAAACATCATTTCACCCCACTTTTTCACCATTCTGGAGCAGGTTTCCCACTTTTGACCCAGGTGACACTGGGGACACTGGTGACATTGGGGACACTGACACCTCACTGACACCATCCTGGACCAGGTGACACTGTGGGGACACTGCCACCTCCATGGGGACACTGGGGACATTGCTGTCACCATCCTGGACCCTCCACTTTTCATTGGGGACATCATTGTCACCTCACTGACCCCATCCTGGACCAGGTGACACCATGGGGACATTTTTTCATCACTTTGACCTCCCTTTTTTGACACCATCCTGGAGCATTTGACACCGTTTTGCCCCAGACCCTCACTGACACCATCCTGGACCCAGCACCGGAACATCACTTTCACCTCCTGTTTTCTGACACCAAAACTGGAGACAGGTGACACTGGGACACCAAAAATCCTGGAAAGGTGACATTTTTTCACTTTTGACATTGGGGACATCCTGGACCAGGTGACACTGGGGACACTGCCACCTCACTGACACCATCCTGGACCGGGTGACAATTCACTGCCCACCTCCTGGGGACACTGGGGATTTCCCACCTTGTCCCCATCCTGGACCGGGTGACACCGTGGGGACGTCACTGTCTCCTCCCTGGGGACACTGGGGACATCACTGTCACCTCAGTGACACCTCCCTGGGGACACTGTCCCCATCGTGGGACCAAACACCGTGGGATGTCACCCCACCTAAAAACCGCTTTCAGGCCAATTTTCCCAAATCGGCTTTTTCCCGTTTTTCCCAAATGGTTCCCAATTTTTCCCAAATTTCCCTTTTTTTGACCCAAATTCCCCCTTTTTCCCCCCAGACCAACGTGCACAGCTCAGCCCAGCACCAGAAGCTGCGTCCCCAGATCCTCCTCTTTCAGCAAAATTACCTCAAAAATCTCCCAAAAAATCGGATTTTTTTCCTGTTTTTTCCCAAATTTCCCTTTTTGGACCCAAATTTTCCCTTTTTTGTGGTTTTTGGTGGTTTTTTTGTGGTTTTTTGTGGGTTTTTTTGTGGTTTTCCCCCCAGACCATCTGCCCAGCACCAGAAGAGCCCCCCCCAAATCTCCATTTTCAGGGAAACCGACTCCAAAACCCCTCAAAAAATCGCTAAAAAATCCAATTTTTTCCCCGTTTCTTTCCTGTTTTTCCCAAATTCTCCGTTTTCCACCCAAATTTTCCCATTCCTGCATTTTTTCCCCTCAGACCAACGTGTGCAGCTCAGCCCAGCACCAGAAGCTGCGTCCCCAAATCCTCCTCTTTCAGCAAAATGACCTCAAAAATCCCCCAAAAAACACTAAAAACTCTGATTTTTCCCACTTTTTTCCCAAATTTCCCTTTTTTTCACCCAAATTTCCCTTTTTTTGACCCAAATTTCCCGTTTTCCCCCCAGACCAACGTGTGCAGCTCAGCCCAGCCCAAGAACATTCATCCTCCCCAAATCCTCCATTTTCCAGCCAAATAATCTCAAAAACCCCTAAAAAACCCCTAAAAACTCCCATTTTTTCCTCATTTTTTCCCTGTTTTTTCCCAAATTTCCCGTTTTTTGATCCAAATTTCCCCTTTTTTGTCCCAAATTTCCTGTTTCCGGCCCAGACCAACGTGTACGGCTCAGCCCAGCCCAAGAACATTCATCCTCCCCAAATCCTCCATTTTCAGCAAAACCAACTCCAAAAATCCCTAAAAAACCCCTAAAAACTCCGATTTTTTCCCCGTTTTTTCCCAAATTTCCCTTTTTTTGACCCAAATTTCCCTTTTTTTGACCCAAATTTCCCGTTTTTGCCCCAGACCAACGTGTACAGCTCAGCCCAGCCGGAAGATGTTTCCTCCATTTTCAGCAAAACCGACTCCAAAAACCCCTAAAAAATCACTAAAAAATCCAATTTTTCCCCCGTTTTTTTCCTGGTTTTTCCCAAATTTCCCTTTTTTGACCCAAATTTCCCCTTTTTTGACCCAAATTTCCCATTTTTGGCCCAGACCAACGTGTGCAGCTCAGCCCAGCGGCGAAAGATGCAACCCCACCAAAACCTCATTTTTCAGGCGAATGAGCTCCAAAAACCCCTAAAAATCCCTAAAAACTCCAATTTTTTCCCCGTTTTTTCCCTGTTTTTTCCCAAATTTCCCTTTTTTTGACCCAAATTTCCCTTTTTTTGACCCAAATTTCCCTTTTTTTGCCCAGACCAACGTGTACGGCTCAGCCCAGTGGCAGAAGATGCGACCTTTCAAAATCCTCCATTTTCAGAGAAACAAACCCTAAAAAACCCCTAAAAACTCCGATTTTTTCCCTGTTTTTTCCCCGTTTTTTCCCAAATTTCCCATTTTTTGACCCAAATTTCCCATTTTTCACCCCAAATTTCCCTTTTTTTGCCCCAGACCAACGTGTACGGCTCAGCCCATCCCAGGAAGATGCGTCTTCCATTTTCAGCAAAACCGACTCCAAAAACCCCTAAAAAATCGCTAAAAACTCCGATTTTTTCCCGTTTTTCCCAAATTTCCCATTTTTTGACCCAAATTTCCCTTTTTTTGACCCAAATTTCCCGTTTTCCCCCCAGACCAACGTGTACGGCTCAGCCCATCCCAGGAAGATGCGTCCTCCATTTTCAGCAAAACCGACTCCAAAAACCCCTCAAAAATCGCTAAAACCAAATTTTTTTATTTTTTTTTTCCGTTTTTCCCAAATTCCCCCTTTTTGACCCAAATTTCCCCTTTTTACCCAAACCAACGCCCCCATACCAACGTGTGCAGCCCAGCCCATCCCAAGAAGATCTTTCCTCCATTTTCAGAGAAACAAACCCTGAAAAATCCCTAAAAATCTCGAAAAATTTTTCCCATTTATTTTCCGTTTTTTTCCCAAATTTCCCTTTTTTTGACCCAAATTTCCATTTTTTTTCCCAAATTTCCCGTTTCCGGCCCAGACCAACGTGTACGGCTCAGCCCAGCACAGGAAGATGCGTCTTCCATTTTCAGCAAAACCGACTCCAAAAACCCCTAAAAAATCGCTAAAAACTCCGATTTTTTCCCCGTTTTTTCCCACTTTTTTCCCAAATTTCCATTCTTTTTACCCAAATTTCCCTTTTTTTGACCCAAATTTCCCGTTTTCCCCCCAGACCAACGTTTTGGGATTTTTTTTTTTAAAATCGCTAAAAACTCGATTTTTTTCCCGTTTTTAAATTTCCCATTTTCACCCCAAATTCCCCGTTTTGGCCCAGACCAACGTGCGCCGGCGCTGCGCTGGCGGAAGATCGTTCCTGCCGGCGCATGGCCCGTCGTGGTGTGCCATCGGACAGCCCCGATTGCGGGAAAACCCTGGCCTGAATTTTGGGAATTTGCAGGTTTTAATTTTGGGCTTTTTTGAGGGCGTTTTCCCAAAAATCCCATTTTTTAAAAAAATTTCCGTTTTTGGCCCGGAGGCGGTGAAAAAGGCTCGGTGAAAAAATGGGGATTTTAGGTGGAAAAATGGGGAAATTGGATTTTTGGGGATTTTTGGGGAAATTTAGAGTTTTGAGGATTTTGGGGATAAAATGGGAATTTTAAAATTTGGGGAAAATGGGTATTTTGGGTGGAAAAATGGGGATTTTGGGTGAAAAATGGTGAATTTTGGGGGAAAAATGGTGAATTTTGGGTGAAAAATGGTGAATTTTGGGGGTTCTTGGACGTTGGGAGCTGCAGGGACGAGGAGGGCAAGGACGTGCCCGAGCACGGATGTTTTATGAAGGATAGTTTGGGTGAAAAAAGAGATTTTGGGAAAACGGGGAAAAAAAGGAAAAACGGGAATTTGAAAAATGGGGATTTTAGGTGGAAAATATAGGGAAAATGGGATTTTTTTGGGAGGGGTTTGAGGGGGTTCTGGGGGATTGGATACAGGAAAAGGAGAAATTTGGGAGTTTTGAGAGGACAGAAACGGGGTAAAAATGGGAATTTTGGGAAAATTTTGGGAAAAAATGGGGGATTTTAAAAAAAAATGGAATTTTTTTGAAAAATGGGAATTTGGGGTTTTAGGTTTTGGGGAGCTGCAGGGACCAGGGGATCCCATTTTTTGAGCCAAACCAACTTCACGCTGCGAAGGGTGAGGGAGTTTTGGAGGCCGGGATTTTGGGAAAAACGGCGGAAAACGGTGAAAAAATGGGAAAATTTAGGAAAAATGGGATATTTTTGGGGGATATTTTTGCAGATTTTTGGGGGTTTGGGGAAAATTTAGGAGTTTTTAGGGCAGAAATGGGGTAAAATGGACCCAAAATTTGGGGAAATTTTTTGGGTGAAAAAATGGTGAATTTTGGGTGAAAAATGGTGAATTTTGGGGGTTCTTGGAGGCCGTGCAGGGACGAGAGGAGGGTATGATTTGCCCGGAGCACGCCATGCTTTGAAGGGTTTTGGAGTTTTTAGGAAAAAAGGGATTTTGGGTTTTTTCCCAGTGAAAAAATCCCATTTTTAGGTGAAAAAAGGGGGAAAATGGGATTTTTTGGGGGGGTTCTGGGGGGAGAAATTTGGGAGTTTTGAGAGGCCAGGAATGGGGAAAAAATGGGAATTTTGGGAAAATTTTTTTGGGGATTTTGGGGATTTTGGGTGGAACTTTTTAGGAAAAAATGGGGAAAATGGAGTGAAAATGTAAAGAAAATGGAATTTTTTGGGAATTTCTCAAGGATTTTAAGGGTTGGGATGCAGGAAAAGGAGAAATTTGGGAATTTTGAGAGGCCAGGAATGGGGAAAAAATGGGAATTTTGGGAAAATTTGGGGAAAATGGGAATTTTGGGTGAAAAAATGGGGATTTTGGGTAGAAAAATGGTGAATTTTGGGTGAAAAATGGTGAATTTTGGGGGTTCTTGGACGTTGCTGCGGGGAGTTCCTGGGAGGGCAGGGTTGCCAGGAGCTGCAGTTTTGGGGAGATTTTGGGTGAGGGCGTTTTGGGATATTTTTGGATATTTTGCAGAAAAACGGGAAAAAAGGAAATTGATTTAAAAAAAAAAAAAACCCAAAATTTTAGGTTTTAAAATGGGGAAATGGGATTTTTTGGGGGGTTTTGAGAGGGTTCTGGGGGGAGAAATTTGGGAGTTTTGAGAGGACAGAAACGGGGTAAAAATGGGGATTTTGGGAAAATTTGGGGAAAAATGGGGATATTCAGAAAAAACTCAGGGATTTTAGGTGGAAAAATGGGAAAAAACGGAGTGAAAATGTAAAAAAAATGGAATTTTTTGGGAATTTCTCAAGGATTTTAAGGGTTGGGATGCAGGAAAAGGAGAAATTTGGGAGTTTTGAGAGGGCAGGAATGGGCTGCATGAATTTTGGGAAAATTTGGGATTTTTATTTTGGGTGAAAAATGATTTTGGGTGAAAACGGGGAAAATGGGATTTTTTTTTTAAGATTTCTCCAGGTGTTGGAAGGGTTGGGATGCAGGAAAAAATTTGGGAGTTTTGAGAGGACAGAAACGTGGGGTCCTGGGAATTTTGGGAAAATTTGGGGAAAATGGGAATTTTGGGTGAAAAAATGGGGATTTTGGGATTTTTAAATGGGATTTTGGGGATTTTTAAATTTGGATTTTTTTGGGGGTTTTGAGGGGGTTTTGGGGAGAAATTTGGGAGTTTTGAGAGGACAGAAATTCGGTAAAATGGGGATTTTGGGAAAATTTGGGAAAAATGGGAATTTTCAGAAAAAAACTCAGGGATTTTAGGTGGAAAAATGGGAAAAAACAGCCAAATGTAAAAAAAATGGAATTTTTGGGAATTTTCTCAAGGATTTTTTATGGGTTGGGATGCAGGAAAAGGAGAAATTTGGGAGTTTTGAGAGGACAGGAACAGGGAAAAAATGGGAATTTTGGGAAAATTTGGGGGGAAAATGGGGATTTTGGGTGAAAAAATGGGGATTTTGGGTGGAAAAACGGGGGGAAAATGGGATTTTTTGGGGGGTTTTGAGGGGGTTCTGGGGGGAGAAATTTGGGAGTTTTGAGAGGACAGAAACGGGGTAAAAATGGGAATTTTGGGAAAATTTGGGGGAAAATGGGGATTTTGGGTGGAAAAACGGGGGGAAAATGGGATTTTTTTCAAGGATTTTTCCAGGTGTTGGAAGGGTTGGGATGCAGGAAAAGGAGAAATTTGGGAGTTTTGAGAGGACAGAAATGGGGAAAAAATGGGAATTTTGGGAAAATTTGGGGGAAAATGGGGATTTTGGGTGGAAAAATGGGGATTTTGGGTGAAAAAATGGGGATTTTAGGTGGAAAAATGGGGGGAAAATGGGATTTTTTGGGGAGGTTCTGGGGAGTTGGATACAGGAAAAGGAGAAATTTGGGAATTTTGAGAGGGCAGGAATGGGGAAAAATTGGGAATTTTGGGAAAATTTGGGGAAAAATGGGAATTTTGGGTGGAAAAATGGGGATTTTGGGTGGAAAAACGGGGGGAAAATGGGATTTTTTCAGGGATTTTTCCAGGTGTTGGAAGGGTTGGGATGCAGGAAAAGGAGAAATTTGGGAGTTTTGAGAGGACAGAAATGGGGAAAAAATTGGGAATTTTGGGGAAATTTGGGGGAAAATGGGAATTTTGGGTGAAAAAATGGGGATTTGGGTGAAAAATGCCGGATTTTGGGTGAAAAATGGTGAATTTTGGGTGAAAAATGGTGAATTTTGGGGGTTTTTTGGATCCCCAATGACCCAAAATCCCATTTTTTTGCCCCAAAGCCAACTTCACGCTGCCGGAGGCGGGCGAGTTCCTGGGCCCGTGCGGTTCATGGAGCTGCAGATTTTGGGGATATTTAGGATTTTTTATGGGATATTTTTTGATATTTTTGCAGATTTTTGGGATTTTGGGATTTTAGGATTTTGGGATCCCCAATGACCCAAAATCCCATTTTTTCGCCCCAAAGCCAATTTCACGCTGCCGGAGGCACGCGAGTTCCTGGGCCCATGCGGTTCGTGGAGCTGCAAATTTTGGGGATATTTGGGATTTTTTATGGGATTTTTGAGTTTTTAGGATTTGGGGATTTTGGGTTTTTAGGATTTTAGGATTTCCCCAATGACCCAAAATCCCATTTTTTCTCCCCAAAGCCAACTTCACGCTGCCGGAGGTGGGCGAGTTCCTGGGCCCGTGCGGTTCGTGGAGCTGCAGATTTTGGGGATTTTTGGGATTTTTTATGGGATATTTTTTGGATATTTTTGCAGATTTTTAGAATTTTGGGATTTTAGGGATTTTAGAATTTCCCCAATGACCCAAAATCCCATTTTTTCACCCCAAAGCCAACTTCACGCTCTTTGGAGGCGGGGGTTTGGGGAGTTCCTGGGCCGTTTTGGATGCGGTTTTTGGGAGCTGCAGCCCCGATTTTTTAGGATATTTTATGGGGATTTTTAGGATTTTGGGTTTTTAGGATTTTGGGATTTTAGGATTTCCCCACTGACCCAAAATCCCATTTTTTCGCCCCAAAGCCAACTTCACGCTGCCGGAGGTGGGCGAGTTCCTGGGGCCCTGCGGTTCGTGGAGCTGCAGATTTTGGGGATATTTGGGATTTTTTATGGGATATTTTTTGGATATTTTTGTAGATTTTTGGGATTTTGGGATTTTAGGGTTTTTAGGATTTCCCCACTGACCCAAAATCCCATTTTTTCTCCCCAAAGCCAACTTCACGCTGCCGGAGGCGGGCGAGTTCCTGGAGGCCGTGCGGTTCGTGGAGCTGCAGCCGCTCCCGATTTTGGGATATTTTATGGGATATTTTTGCAGATTTTTGGGATTTTGGGATTTTTAGGGTTTTTAGGATTTCCCCAATGACCCAAAATCCCATTTTTTGGCCCCAAAGCCAACTTCACGCCACCCGGAGGCGGGCCTGGAGGCCTGGAGGCCGCAGTGATTTCGTGGAGCTGCAGATTTTGGGGATATTTGGGATTTTTTATGGGATATTTTTTGGATATCTTTGCAGATTTTTGGGATTTTGGGACCACAGTTTTAGGATTTCCACAGTGACCAAAATCCCATTTTTGGCCCCGGAAGCAACCACAGGAACGAGGCTACAGGAGTGAGGCCACAAGTGTCTGTGGAGCTGCAGATTTTGGGGATATTTGGGATTTTTAATGGGATTTTTGGGTTTTTAGGATTTGGGGATTTTGGGTTTTTAGGATTTTGGGATTTTAGGATTTCCCCAATGACCCAAAATCCCATTTTTTCACCCCAAAGCCATGGGAGGCGGACCAGTTCCTGGGACCACCGGAGAGTGGAGCTGCACAGGAGGGCGGCACCAGGTCCGACCTACAACCTGGACCACCACAGAACCCACAGGAGTGACCACAGTGACCACCGGAGTGACCACCGGAGTGACCACAGTGACCACAGGAACAACGGGAGTGACCACCGGAGTGACCACCGGAGTGACCACCGGAGTGACCACAGTGACCACCGGAGTGACCACAGTGACCACAGGTGACCACAGGAACCATGGGAGTGACCACCGGAGTGACCACCGGAACCACAGGAACCACCGGAGTGACCACGGGAGTGACCACAGTGACCACGGGAGTGACCACAGTGACCACCGGAGTGACCACAGGAGTGACCACCGGAGTGACCACCGGAGTGACCTCAGGAGTGACCACCAGGGTGACCACCGGAGTGACCTCAGGAGTGACCACCAGGGTGACCACCGGAGTGACCTCAGGAGTGACCACAGTGACCACAGGAACCACGGGAGTGACCACAGGAACCACGGGAGTGACCACGGGAGTGACCACAGTGACCACGGGAACCACCCGAGTGACCACCGGAGTGACCACAGGAACAACGGGAGTGACCACGGGAGTGACCACGGGAACCATGGGAGTGACCATGGGAGGACCATGGGAGGACCATGGGAGTGACCTCGGGAGTGACCTCGGGAGTGACCACAGGGACAACGGGAGTGACCTCAGAAGTGACCATGGGAGGGACCACGGGAGTGACCACGGGGGTGACCATGGGAGGGACCATGGGGGTGACTGCGGGGGTGACCACAGTGACCACAGGAGGGACCATGGGAGTGACTGTGGGGGTGACCACGGGAGTGACCACCGGAGTGACCTCAGTGACCACAGGAGTGACCTCAGGAGTGACCACAGGAACCACGGGGGTGACCACGGGGGTGACCACGGGAGGGACCACGGGAGTGACCATGGGAGTGACCACAGTGACCACAGGAACCACGGGAGGGACCATGGGAGGGACCATGGGAGTGACCATGGGAGGACCACAATGACCACGGGAGTGACCACAGTGACCACAAGAACCACGGGAGTGACCACGGGAGTGACCACAGGAACCACGGGAGTGACCTCGGGAGTGACCACAGGAACCACGGGAGTGACCACAGTGACCACAGTGACCACAGGACCCATGGGAGTGACCACAGGATGACCATTTCCAGTGATTCAACTGCAGGATTGACCATGGATCCAGCCCTAGGATCCAACTGGGAGGGGCACCATGGGTTCCCAAGGGCCAGGATTCCTGCAGGGATTCCATTTAGATCCAACTGGGGGTCCCATAGAATTCCATAGGTTTTGGATGTGGGATTTTGGATTCCCATAGGATTCCTGTAGGATTCCCATAGGATCCAACTGTAGGATTCCCATAGGATCCAACTGCAGGATTCCCATAGGATCCAACTGCAGGATTCCCATAGGATCCAACTGTAGGATTCCCATAGGATTACTGTAGGATTCCCATAGGATCCAACTGTAGGATTCCCATAGGATCCAACTGTAGGATTCCCATAGGATCCAACTGTAGGATTCCCATAGGATCCAACTGCAGGATTCCCATAGCAGTCAGCGGTAGGATTCCTGTAGGATTTTTTGGGATTCAGCTGTAAGATTCCCATAAGATTCCCATAGCATCCCGGTGTAGGATTCCCATAGGATTCACCAGGATTCCCATAGGATTCTTGTGGAGGGATCCCTGATTCTTACAGATTCAGCTGTAGATTCATCTGTTGGATTCCTGTGGGATTCCCATAGGATTCAGCTGTTGGATTCCTGTAGGATTCCCATAGGATCCAACTGTAGGATTCCCATAGCATTCCTGTAGGATTTTCATTGGATCCAACTGTAGGATTCCCATAGGATTCCCATAGGATTCCACTAGGAGTAGGATTTCATGGGATTCCGCTGTGGGATTCCTGTAGGATTCCCATAGGATTTCATGGGATTCCCATAGGATCCAGGTGTAGGATTCCCATAGGATCCAGCTGTAGGGTTCCCATAGGATTCCTGTAGGATTCCCATAGGATCCAGCTGCAGGATTCCCGTAGGTTTCCCATAGAATCCAACTGAAGAATTCCCACAGGATCCAACTGAAGAATTCCCAGAGGATTCTGCTGTAGGATCCTCATAGAATTCCTACAGGATTCCCATAGGATTCCGCTGTAGGATTCCCATAGAATTCCTGTGGGATTCCCATAGGATTCAGCTGCAGGATTGCCGTGGGATTCCTGTGGGATTCCCATAGGATTTAGGTGCAGGATTCCCATAGGATTTAGGTGCAGGATTCCCATGTTGGTTCTGCAGGATTCCCATAGGATCCAACTGTAGGATTCCCATAGCATTCCTGTAGGATTTTCATTGGATCCAACTGTAGGATTCCCATAGGATTCCCATAGGATTCCCATAGGATTCCACAGTAGGATTCGAAGAGGATTCAGCTGCAGAATTCCTGTAGGATTCCCATAGGATTGCCATAGGATCCAGGTGTAGGATTCCCATGGGATTCAGCTGCAGGATTCCCATAGGATTCCTGTAGGATTCCCATAGGATCCAGCTGTAGGATTCCCATAGGATTCCCATAGGATTCCCATAGGATTCAGCTGTAGCATTCCCGTGGGATTCCTGTAGGATTCTCATTGGATCCAGGTGTAGGATTCCCATAGGATCCAACTGTAGGATTCCCGTAGGATTCAGCTGTGGATTCCCCATAGGATCCAGCTGGGATTCCTATAGGATTCCCATAGGATTCCTGTAAGATTCCCATACAATCCAGGTGTAGGATTCCCATAGGATCCAGGTGTAGGATTCCTGTAGGATCCAATTGTAGGATTCCCATAGGATTCCCGTAGGGCTCCCATGGGATCCAACTGTAAGATTCCCATAGGATTCCTGTAGGATTCCCATAGGATTCAACTGCAGGATTCCCATAGGATTCCTGTGGGATTCCCATAGGATTTAGGTGTAGGGTTCCCATAGGATTCAGCTGTAGGATCTCACTGTGGGATTCCCATAGGATTCAGCTGCGGGATTCCCGTAGGACCCAACTGTACAATTCCCATAGGATTCCCTCAGGATTCCCATAGGATCCAGCTGCAGGATTCCCATAGGATTTCATAGGGTCCCATAGGATTCCCATAGGATTCTTTTAGGATTCTCCTGGGATTCCCCCATAGGATCCAGCTGCAGGATTCCAATAGGATTTCATGGGATTAAACTGCATTATTCCCACAGGATCCCACTGTAGGATTCCCTTAGGATTCCTGTAGGACCCAACTGTACAATTCCCATAGAATTCCTGTGGGATTCCCTTAGGATTCAGCTACAGGATTCCCATAGGATTCCTGTGGGATTCCCATAGGATTTAGGTGTAGGGTTCCCATAGGATTCAGCTGCGGGATTCCCATTGGATCCAGGTGTAGGATTCCCATAGGATTCTTTTAGGATTGTCTTGGGATTCCCCCATAGGATCCAGCTGCAGGATTCCCATAGGATTTCCTTAAAGGATTATTCCACAGGATTCAGCTGTAGGATTCCCATACAATTCCAACATGGGGATTCCCATAGGATTCCTGTGGGATTCCCCAGCTTTAGGATCCCATAGGATCCAGCTGCAGGATTCCCATAGGATTCCTAGGATTCATAGGATTCAGCAGTGGGATTCCCCATAGGATCCAGGATCCAGGATTCCCTGCAGGATTCCACCATAGGATCCCCATGGGATTCCCATAGGATTCCCTGTAGGATTCCCATGGGATTCCAGCCGCAGGATTCCCATAGGATTCATGGGATTCCCATAGGATTCTTTTTGGGATTCCCAGTGGGATTCCCATGGGATTCCCAACTGTAGGATTCCCCATAGGATTCCCATGGGATTTAATCAGGATCCCACTGTAGGATTCCCCCATAGGATTCCACTGTAGATTCCTGTGGGGGGTGACAATGGGGGTGACAATGGGGTCCAATGGGGGGTGACAATGGGGGTGACAATGGGGGTGACAATGGGGGGTGACAATGGGGGGTGACAATGGGGGGTGACAAGGATTCAATGGGGGATCAATGGGGTGACAATGGGGGTGACAATGGGGGTCCCAATGGGGGTGACAATGGGGGTGACAATGGGGGTGACAAATGGGGGTGACAATGGGGGGTGACAATGGGGGGTGACAATGGGGGTGACAATGGGGGTGACAATGGGGGGTGACAATGGGGGTGACAATGGGGGGTGACAATGGGGGTGACACTGGGGGTGACAATGGGGGGTGACAATGGGGGTGACAATGGGGGGGTGACAATGGGGGTGACAATGGGGGGTGACAATGGGGGTGACAATGGGGGTCCAGCTGGGTGATTGGGGGTGACAATGGGGGGTGACAATGGGGGGGACAATGGGGGTGACAATGGGGGTGACAATGGGGGACAATGGGGGATTCCAATGGGGGGGACACAAACCAATGGGGGATCCAATGGGGTGACAATGACAATGGGGGTGACAATGGGGGTGACAATGGGGGGGTGACAATGGGGGGTCCCAATGGATGACAATGGGGGATTCCAATGGGGGTGACAATGGGGGTGACAATGGGGGGTGACAATGGGGGTGACAATGGGGGATCAATGGGGGTGACAATGGGGGTTCCAATGGGGGTGACAATGGGGGTGACAATGGGGGTGACAATGGGGGGTGACAATGGGGGTGACAATGGGGGTGACAATGGGGGGTGACAATGGGGGTGACAATGGGGGTGACAATGGGGGTGACAATGGGGGTGACAATGGGGGTGACAATGGGGGTGACAATGGGGGGTGACAATGGGGGTGACAATGGGGGGTGACAATGGGGGTGACAATGGGGGGGACAATGGGGGTGACAATGGGGGTGACAATGGGGGTGACAATGGGGGTGACAATGGGGGTGACAATGGGGGTGACAATGGGGGTGACAATGGGGGATTGACACTGGGGGTGACAATGGGGGGTGACAATGGGGGTGACAATGGGGGTGACAATGGGGGTGACAATGGGGGTGACAATGGGGGGTGACAATGGGGGTGACAATGGGGGTGACAATGGGGGTGACAATGGGGGACAAACAATGGGGTGACAATGGGGGTGACAATGGGGGTGACAATGGGGGTGACAATGGGGGTGACAATGGGGGGTGACAATGGGGGTGACAATGGGGGTGACAATGGGGGTGACAATGGGGGTGACAATGGGGGGTGACAATGGGGGTGACAATGGGGGGGGGTGACAATGGGGGTGACAATGGGGGTGACAATGGGGGTGACAATGGGGGTGACAATGGGGGTGACAATGGGGGTGACAATGGGGGTGACAATGGGGGGGTGACAATGGGGGTGACAATGGGGGGTGACAATGGGGGTGTCACAAAGGGCATACAATGGGGGGTGACAATGGGGGGTGACAATGGGGGTGACAATGGGGGTGACAATGGGGGTGACAATGGGGGTGACAATGGGGGTGACAATGGGGGTGACAATGGGGGTGACAATGGGGGTGACAATGGGGGGTGACAATGGGGGTGACAATGGGGGTGACAATGGGGGTGACAATGGGGGTGACAATGGGGGTGACAATGGGGGTGACAATGGGGGTGACAATGGGGGTGACAATGGGGGTGACAATGGGGGTGACAATGGGGGTGACAATGGGGGGGACAATGGGGGTGACAATGGGGGTGACAATGGGGGTGACAATGGGGGGTGACAATGGGGGGTGACAATGGGGGTGACAATGGGGGTGACAATGGGGGTGACAATGGGGTGACAATGGGGTGACAATGGGGGGGTGACAATGGGGGTGACAATGGGGGGTGACAATGGGGGTGACAATGGGGGACAATGGGGGTGACAATGGGGGTGACAATGGGGGGTGACAATGGGGGTGACAATGGGGGGATGACAATGGGGGGTGACAATGGGGGTGACAATGGGGGGTGACAATGGGGGTGACAATGGGGGTGACAATGGGGTGACAATGGGGGTGACAATGGGGGTGACAATGGGGGTGACAATGGGGGTGACAATGGGGGTGACAATGGGGGTGACAATGGGGGTGACAATGGGGTGACAATGGGGGTGACAATGGGGGGTGACAATGGGGGTGACAATGGGGGTGACAATGGGGTGACAATGGGGGTGACAATGGGGGTGACAATGGGGGTGACAATGGGGGTGACAATGGGGGGGGGGTGACAATGGGGGTGACAATGGGGGTGACAATGGGGGTGACAATGGGGGTGACAATGGGGGTGACAATGGGGGGACAATGGGGGTGACAATGGGGGGTGACAATGGGGGTGACAAAAAATGACAATGGGGGTGACAATGGGGGTGACAATGGGGGGTGACAATGGGGGTGACAATGGGGGACCCAATGGGGGTGACAATGGGGGTGACAATGGGGTGACCTGGGGGGACCCCAATGGGGGGTGACAATGGGGGGTGACAATGGGGGGGTGACAATGGGGGTGACAATGGGGTGACAAAATGGGGGTGACAATGGGGGGTGACAATGGGGGTGACAATGGGGGTGACAATGGGGTGACAATGGGGGGGTGACAATGGGGTGACAATGGGGGTGACAATGGGGTGACCCTGTGAAAATTCACCCCAAAATCACCCCAAGGGACAATGGGGACAATGGGGGGGAAAATCACCTCAGGGACCCCCCCCCCTGTGACCCCCCCCACCCCAGTGACCCCCCCCAATCCTGAAAAATTCACCCCAAAATCACCCCCCTCCCCAAATCCTGAAAATTCACCCCCCTCTCACCTCAGGGACCCCAAAATCCTGTTCACCCCCCAAATCACCAGGGGACCCCAAAAATCCTGAAAATTCACCCCAAAATCACCTCAGGACCCCAAAATCCTGAAAATTCACCCCAAAATCACCTCAGGGACCCCAAAAATCCCGAAAATTCACCCCAAAATCACCCCGGGGACCCCAAAACCCTGAAATTCAACCCCAAAATCACCCCGGGACCCCAAAATCCTGAAAATTCACCCCAAAATCACCTCAGGGACCCCAAATCCTGAAAATTCACCCCAAAATCACCTCAGGGACCCCAAATCCTGAAAATTCACCCCAAAATCACCTCAGGGACCCCAAATCCTGAAAATTCACCCCAAAATCACCTCAGGGACCCCAAAATCCTGAAAATTCACCCCAAAATCACTGCAGGGACCCCAAAATCCTGAAAATTCACCCCAAAATCACCTCAGGGACCCCAAAATCCTGAAAATTCACCCCAAAATCACCCCAGGGACCCCAAAATCCTGAAAATTCACCCCAAAATCACCTCAGGGACCCCAAATCCTGAAAATTCACCCCAAAAATCCCCCCCAAATCCTGAAAATTCACCCCAAAATCACTGCAGGGACCCCAAATCCTGAAAATTCACCCCAAAATCACCTCAGGGACCCCAAATCCTGAAAATTCACCCCAAAATCACCTCAGGGACCCCAAATCCTGAAAATTCACCCCAAAATCACCTCAGGGACCCCAAATCCTGAAAATTCACCCCAAAATCACCTCAGGGACCCCAAAATCCTGAAAAATTCACCCCAAAATCACCTCAGGGACCCCAAATCCTGAAAATTCACCCCAAAATCACCTCAGGGACCCCAAAATCCTGAAAATTCACCCCAAAATCACCCCGGGGACCCCAAATCCTGAAAATTCACCCCAAAATCACTGCAGGGACCCCAAAATCTTGAAAATTCACCCCAAAATCACCTCAGGGACCCCCAAATCCTGAAAATTCACCCCCAAAATCACCCCCAAACCCTGGGACCCCAAATCCTGAAAATTCACCCCAAAATCACTGCAGGGACCCCAAATCCTGAAAATTCACCCCAAAATCACCTCAGGGACCCCAAAATCCTGAAAATTCACCCCAAAATCACCTCAGGGACCCCAAAATCCTGAAAATTCACCCCAAAATCACCCCTCAGGGACCCCAAAATCCTGAAAATTCACCCCAAAATCACCTCAGGGACCCCAAATCCTGAAAATTCACCCCAAAATCACCCCGGGGACCCCAAATCCTGAAAATTCACCCCAAAATCACTGCAGGGACCCCAAAATCCTGAAAATTCACCCCAAAATCACCTCAGGGACCCCAAAATCCTGAAAATTCACCCCAAAATCACCTCGGGGACCCCAAAATCCTGAAAATTCACCCCAAAATCACCCCGGGGACCCCAAAATCCTGAAAATTCACCCCAAAATCACCTCAGGGACCCCAAAATCCTGAAAATTCACCCCAAAATCACCTCAGGGACCCCAAAATCCTGAAAATTCACCCCAAAATCACCTCAGGGACCCCAAATCCTGAAAATTCACCCCAAAATCACCTCAGGGACCCCAAAATCCTGAAAATTCACCCCAAAATCACCTCAGGGACCCCAAATCCTGAAAATTCACCCCAAAATCACCCTGGGACCCCAAAATCCTGAAAATTCACCCCAAAATCACCCTCAGGGACCCCAAAATCCTGAAAATTCACCCCAAAATCACCTCAGGGACCCCAAATCCTGAAAATTCACCCCAAAATCACCTCAGGGACCCCAAATCCTGAAAATTCACCCCAAAATCACCCTGGGGACCCCAAATCCTGAAAATTCACCCCAAAAATCACCCTCAGGGACCCCAAAATCCCCAAATGAAAATTCACCCCAAAATCACCTCAGGGACCCCAAAATCCTGAAAATTCACCCCAAAATCACCTCAGGGACCCCAAAATCCTGAAAATTCACCCCAAAATCACCCTGGGGACCCCAAATCCTGAAAATTCACCCCAAAATCACCTCAGGGACCCCAAAATCCTGAAAATTCACCCCAAAATCACCTCAGGGACCCCAAAATCCTGAAAATTCACCCCAAAATCACTGCAGGGACCCCAAATCCTGAAAATTCACCCCAAAATCACCTCAGGGACCCCAAATCCTGAAAATTCACCCCAAAATCACCTCAGGGACCCCAAAACCTGAAAATTCACCCCAAAATCACCCCAGGGACCCCAAAATCCTGAAAATTCACCCCAAAATCACCTCAGGGACCCCAAAATCCTGAAAATTCACCCCAAAATCACCTCGGGGACCCCAAATCCTGAAAATTCACCCCAAAATCACCTCAGGGACCCCAAAATCCTGAAAAAATTCACCCCAAAAATCACCTCAGGGACCCCAAAATCCTGAAAATTCACCCCAAAAATCACCTCAGGGACCCCAAATCCTGAAAATTCACCCCAAAATCACCTCAGGGACCCCAAAATCCTGAAAATTCACCCCAAAATCACTGCAGGGACCCCAAAATCCTGAAAATTCACCCCAAAATCACTTCAGGGACCCCAAAAATCCTGAAAATTCACCCCCCCAAAATCACCTCGGGGACCCCAAATCCTGAAAATTCACCCCAAAAAATCACCCCAGGGACCCCAAATCCTGAAAATTCACCCCAAAATCACCTCAGGGACCCCAAAATCCTGAAAATTCACCCCAAAATCACCTGCAGGGACCCCAAAATCCTGAAAATTCACCCCAAAATCACTGCAGGGACCCCAAATCCTGAAAATTCACCCCAAAAATCACCCTCAGGGACCCCAAAACCCTGAAAATTCACCCCAAAATCACCCCTTAGGGACCCCAAATCCTGAAAAATTCCCCCAAAATCACCTGGGACCCCAAAATCCTGAAAATTCACCCCAAAATCACCCTCAGGGACCCCAAAATCCTGGGGAACCCCAAAATCACCTCGGGGGGGTCCCAAATCCTGAAATTTTTGGGGTGTTTGGGGAGGATTTTTTGGGATCACCCCCCCCAAATCCTGAAAATTCACCCCCCAAAAATCACCTGGGGACCCCAAATCCTGAAAATTCACCCCAAAATCACCTCAGGACCCCAAATCCTGAAAATTGGGGGTCTGGGGATTTTGGGGGGCTCTAGGGGTTTGGGTGGAAAACACTGGGGGACCCCCAAATTTTGGGGGTGAAAATTTTTGGGTTCATTTTGGGGGTCTGGGGGGGAAATCACCTTGGGGGTTTAAATTTTTTTCACCCCAAAATCACTGCAGGGACCCCAAATTTGGGAGTTTGGGGATTTTGGGGGATTTTGGGCGGATTTTGGGGGATTTTGGGGATTTGGGGTGGAATTTGGGGATTTTGGGGGGGGTCTGGGGGGTGATTTAGGGGGGTCTGGGGGATTTTGGGTGGGGGGAATTTGGGGGATTTAGGGGGGACTTGAGGGGGGCTCCTTTGGGGGGATTTGGGGTTAAAATTTTGGATTTGGGGGAATTTTGGGGGGAAAAAAGAAATTTTGGAGCAAAGAATGGGATTGGGGGGAAAAATGGGGATTTTGGGGGTCTGGGGATTTGGGGGATTTTGGGGATAAAAATGGGGGGATTTTGGGGGCTTTTGGGGGGGTCTGGGGAGTTTTGGGGGGATTTTGGGGGGAATTTGGGGGAGCCAAAATGGGGATTTTGGGAGAAAAATGGGGATTTTGGGGAAAAAATAGGGGAAAAAAATGGGGATTTTGGGAAAAAGGGGATTTTGGGGATAAAATGGGGGGTCTGAAATGTCTGGGATTTTGGGGATAAAATGGGATTTTGGGGAAAAAATGGGATTTTGGGGGGGGGAAAATGGGGATTTTGGGGATAAAAATGGGGATTTTGGGGGGGAAAATTGAATTTTGGGGGCAAAAAATGGGATTTTTGGGGGAAAATTGAATTTGGGGGAGGAAAAATGGGAATTTGGGGGAAAAATGGGGATTTTGGGGCCAAAAATGGGGAATTTGGGGATAAAATGGGATTTTGGGGAAAAATTTTTGGGGAAAAAAATGGGGATTTTGATAAAAATGAATTTTGGGGTAAAAAATGGGGATTTTGGGGTGAAAAATTGAAATTTTGGGGGGAACAATGGGATTTTTGGGGGAAATGGCAAACTGGATTTTGAGGAAAATGGGATTTTGGGGGAAAAATGGGATTTTGGGGGAAAAATTGAATTTTGGGGCAAAATGGGATTTTGGGGGAAAAATGGGGGGAATTTTTAAAAATGGGGGAAAAATGGGGATTTTAAAATTTTTGGGCCAAAATGGGATTTTGGGGCCAAAAAATGGGGAATTTTTTGGTAAAAATGGGAATTTTTGGGGATTTTTGGGAAAAATGGGATTTTTCTGTGAACCGCGGGGATTTGGGCTCTAATTTGGATTTTTTGGGTTTTTTTGCAGTTCCGGCCGCGCTGGCAGCCCCGGCACCCCCAGAGCCCCCCCTGGGCCCCCGAGGGCTCCTTCCACTCCCAGGGGGGATCGCGGTGACCAAAAATCCCAAAAAATCCCAAAAATATCCCCAAAAAATTCCCAAAAAATCCCTAAAAAATCCCCCAAAAAATCCCTCAAAAATCCCCCAAAAATTCCCCAAAAATCAAAAAAAAAAATAAAAAATCCCCAAAAAATCCTTTTGGGGAAAGAATCAAAAAATCCCAAAAAAAAATTTGGGAAAAATGCCCCAAAAAATCAAAAAAAAATGGGGGCAAATCCCCCAAAAATCCCAAAAATCCCCAAAAATCCCCCAAAAAATGCCCCAAAAAATCAAAAAAATCGCCCAAAAATCCCCCAAAAATCCCAAAAAAATCCCTCAAAAATAAAAAAAATCCCCCCCCCCAAAAAAAATCCCCAAAAATCCCCCAAAAATCCCAAAAAAATCCCAAAAAAATCCCCCAAAAAATCCCTCAAAAATCCCAAAAAAATCCCCAAAAATCCCCCAAAAATCCCTTCAAAAAATCCTGAAAAAATCCTAAAAAAATCCCCCAAAAAATCTCAAAAAATCAAAAAAAAATCCCCAAAAAATCAAAAAAAATCCCAAAAAATCCCCAAAAAATCCCCAAAAAATCCCCCCAAAAATCCCAAAAAACCCCATAAAAATCCCCAAAAATCCCAAAAGAATCCCCAAAAGAATCCCCAAAAATCCCCAAAAAATCCCCAAAATCCCCCAAAAATCCCCAAAAAATCCCCCCAAAAATCCCAAAAAATCCCCAAGAAATCCCTCAAAAAATCAAAAAAAATCCCCCTAAAAAACCAAAAAAATCCCCAAAAATCCCCCAAAAAACCCCAAAAATCCCAAAAATCCCCAAAATCCCAAATTCCCTTCCTGGGCTGGGGCAGCTCCCACAACCAAGAAAAACAAAGAAAAAATTTTGAATTTTCAAAGTCTCCGGGTCTCATTTCCAGTCCCCTCCTGGCCTTTCTTGCATTCCCAATTTATTCCCATTTTATTCCCATTTTATTCCCATTTTTCTCCCATTTTATTCCCATTTTATTCCCATTTTATTCCCATATTATTCCCTTTTTATTCCCATTTTATTCCCATTTTTTTCCCATTTTATTCCCATTTTCTCCATTTTATTCTCATTTTATTCCCTTTTTATTCCCATTTTATTCCCATTTTTCCCCCTTTTTATTCCCATTTTTCCCCCTTTTTATTCCCATTTAATTCCCATTTTATTCCCATTTTTATTCCCATTTTATCCCCATTTTATTCCCATTTTATTCCCATTTTATCCCCATTTTTCTCCATTTTATTCCCATTTTTATTCCCATTTTTATTCCCATTTTATTCCCATTTTTTTCCCATTTTTTTCCCATTTTATTCCCATTTTATTCCCATTTCCCCATTTTATCCCCATTTTATCCCCATTTTATTCCCATTTTATTCCCATTTTATTCCCATTTTTCTCCCATTTTACTCCCTTTTTATTCCCTTTTTATTCCCATTTTTTTCCCATTTTATTCCCATTTATTCCCATTTTCTTCCCATTTCCCCATTTTATTCCCATTTTTCCCCATTTTTCCCATTTTATTCCCATTTTATCCCCATTTTTATTCCCATTTTATCCCCTTTTTATTCCCATTTTATTCCCATTTTATTCCCCATTTTATTCCCCATTTTATCCCCTTTTTATTCCCATTTTATTCCCATTTTCTTCCCTTTTTATTCCCTTTTTATTCCCATTTTTCCCCTTTTTATTCCCATTTTATTTGATTTTTATTCTCATTTTATTCCCATTTATTCTCATTTTATTCCCATTTAATTCCCATTTTTATTCCCATTTTATCCCAATTTATATTCCCATTTTATTCCCATTTTATTCCCATTTTTCTCCCATTTTATTCCCATTTTATTCCCATTTTATTCCCATTTTTCCCCCTTTTTATTCCCATTTTTCCCCCTTTTTATTCCCATTTTTATTCCCATTTTTCCTCCTTTTTATTCCCATTTTATTCCCATTTAATTCCCATTTTATTCGATTTTTATTCTCATTTTATTCCCATTTTATTCGATTTTTATTCCCATTTTATTCCCATTTAATTCCCATTTTTATTCCGATTTTCCCCCATTTTATTCCCATTTTATTCCCATTTTATTCCCATTTTATTCCCATTTTATTCTGTTTTTTTAAATTATTTTCCCCCATTTTATTCTGATTTTCCCCCAATTTTTCCCCATTTTTCTCCCATTTTATTCTGATTTTCCCCCATATTTCCCCTTTTTTTCCAGGTTTTTCTCCCATTTTATTCTGATTTTCCCCCAATTTTTCCCCATTTTTTTCTCCCATTTTATTCTGATTTTCCCCCATTTTTCTCCCATTTTATTCTCATTTTCCCCCAAATTTTCCCCATTTTTTCTCCCATTTTTTCCTCATTTTCCCCCAATTTCCCCCCATTTTTTCCCCCATTTTTTCCCCAGTTTTTCCCCCATTTTATTCTCATTTTCCCCCAATTTTCCCCATTTTTCTCCCATTTTATTCTGATTTTCCCCCAATTTTCCCCCATTTTTTCTCCCATTTTATTCTGATTTTCCCCATTTTTTCTCCCATTTTATTCTCATTTTCCCCAATTTTCCCCATTTTTCTCCCCATTTTATTCTGATTTTCCCCCAATTTTGCCCCATTTTTTCTCCCATTTTATTCTGATTTTCCCCCATTTTTTCTCCCATTTTATTCTGATTTTCCCCATTTTTCTCCCCATTTTATTCTGATTTTCCCCCATTTTTTCTCCCATTTTATTCTGATTTTCCCCCAAATTTTCCCCATCTTTTCCCCAATTTTTCCCCAAATTTTTCCCAATTCTTTCCCATTTTCTCCCTTTTTATTCCCATTTCCCTTCTCCCCTTGATGTCCCCTCCACATTTTCCACAAATTTCACTTTTTATCCCATTTTTTCCCTTTTTTTCCCTTTTTATCCCATTTTTTCCCTTTTTTTCTTCCCCATTTTTCCTCAATTTTGGGAATTTTTTGGATTTTGGAGCTTTTTGGTCTCTGCTTTTTACAGAGGGCGAGCAAAACTTTGAAAAACCTATGAAAACCTCCCAGTCCCGCCTCTTTCTTTCCAATTTTGGGAAATTTTTTTTTGGGGCAAATTTGGGAAATTTTGGGGCTTCCCGGAACCAAAACACTCCGGAACCTTCGGACGAAGCCCTTGCTTCCTTTCCCGGAAGTGACGTCAAAGCGCGCAGGACGCGCTCCCTGATGCCCTGGCGGTGTCACACTGAAACGGGACCGGGCGGAACCGCGGGGAAGTTCTGGGGCTCCCGGGGGAGATTTTGGGGTCCCCGTGAGGATTTTTGGGGTCCCCGGGAAAGTTTTGGGGTCCCCAGGAAAGTTTTGGGGTCCCCGCGAGGATTTTTGGGGTTTCGGGGGGGTTTTCGAGGGGTTTTGAGCTCTCGGGAGCCGCGGTGGCGATTGGGGCCTGCAGGCCCCACTGAGGCCTTGAGGGGATTTTGGGGTCTCTGAGGGGATTTTTGGGGTTCTTTGAGGAGATTTTTGGGTCCCGGGGAATTTTGTGGTTTTTGAGGGACTTTTGTTGTCCCTGAGGGAGTTTTGGGGGTCCTTGAGGGGATTTGGGGATCTTTGAGGGAATTTTGGGTCCCGGGGAGGATTTTGGGGTCCCGGAGAGAACTTTGGGGCTCCTTGAGGGAATTTTTGTGTCCCTGAGGGAGTTTTGGGGGTCCCTGAGGAGATTTTGGTGTCCCTGAGGGAGTTTTGGGGGTCCCTGAGAGGATTTTGGGGTTCTTTGAGGGGATTTTGGGGTCTCTGAGGGGATTTTGAGGTCTCCCCCAATTTCTGAGGCCTTCGGGGTCTCCTGAGGGTCCCTCCCCCCTTTTTGAGGGTTTTGGGGTTCCCTCCCCCCTTTTGGGTTCCCTCCCCCCTTTTTGGGGACCCCTCCCCGCATTTTGGGGACCCGTCCCCCTTTTTGGGACCCCTCTCCCCTTTTTGAGGACCCCTCCCCCCATTTTGGGGACCCCTCCCCCATTTGTGAGGGTTTTGAGGACCCCTCCCCCCATTTTGGGACCCCTCCCCCCATTTGAGGACCCCTCCCCCCATTTTGAGGGTTTTGAGGACCCCTCCCCCCATTTTGGGGACTCCTCCCCCCATTTTAGGGACCCCTCCTCCATTTTGGGGACCCCTCCCCCTTTTTGGGGCCCCTCTCCCCTTTTTGAGGACCCCTCCCCCCATTTTGGGGACCCCTCCCCCCTTTTTGAGGGTTTTGAGGACCCCTCCCCCCTTTTTGGGACCCCTCCCCCATTTGTGAGGGTTTTGAGGACCCCTCCCCCCATTTGAGGACCCCTCCCTCCATTTTGAGGGTTTTGAGGACCCCTCCCCCCATTTTGGGGACTCCTCCCCCTTTTGGGGACCCCTCCTCCCTTTTTGAGGATTTTGGGGACCCCTCCCGTTTTTGGGGCCCCTCCGCCATGGAGGCCCCGCGCTGCCCCGGCCCCGCCCCCCAGGAGCGGCCCCAGCGGAACCCGCCCAGGAACCGCCCCAGGGCCCGCACCCAGATCCGCAACCGCCGCTACAACGCGCTCCGGAGGCTGCTCGCCGGTAACACCCTGAAATATAAATATAAAATATAAATGTAAATATAACCATTAAATATAAATATAAATATAAATGGAAATGGAAATGGAAATATAAATGTAAATCCATAAATGTAACCAACCGCTCCGCACAACGCGGCTGCTCGCGGGTAACAGCCCGAAATATACATATACATATAAATATAAATATAAATATAAATATAAATATAAATATAAATATAAATATATACAGTAAATATAAATGGAAATATAAATGGAAATGTAAATATAAATGTAAATCCCCCATAACGTAGCTTCCAGGCCCGGAGGCTGCTCGCGGGTAACAGCCAGGAAATATACATATAAATATAAATATAAATGTAAATATAACCATTAAATATAAATATAAATATAAATATAACCATTAAATATAAATGTAAATATAAATGGAAATAAATATAAATATAAATATAAATGGAAATGGAAATGCTTGAAAGGAAATGAATCATAAATCTACAACGCGCTCATCCGAGGCTGCTTTCGAAGTAACACCGGGAAACATAAATATAAATATAAAATATAAATGTAAATATAAATATAAATATTACTATAAATATAAATATAAATATACATATATGCAGTAAATATAAATGGAAATGGAAATGGAAATGTAAATCCAAAACTATATAACGCTCTCCGAGGCTGCTATGCATATAAATAACAGCCAGGAAATATACATATAAATATAAAATATAAATGTAAATATAACCATTAAATATAAATATAAATATAAATATAACCATTAAATATAAATGTAAATATAAATGGAAATGGAAATGGAAATGTAAATCCACCCAATGGAATATAAATATAAATATAAATGTAAATATAACTATTAATATAAATATAAATATAAATATAAATATAAATATAAAATATAAATGTAAATATAAATATAAATATTACTATAAATATAAATATAAATATACATATATACAGTAAATATAAATGGAAATGGAAATGGAAATGTAAATCCGCAACCGCCGCTACAACGCGCTCCGCAGGCTGCTCGCGGGTAACAGCCAGGAAATATACATATAAATATAAAATATAAATGTAAATATAACCATTAAATATAAATGTAAATGGAAATATAAATATACATATATACAGTAAATATAAATGGAAATGGAAATGGAAATGGAAATCCGCAACCGCTGCTACAACGCGCTCCGGAGGCTGCTCACCGGTAACACTGGGAAATATAAATATAACTATAAATATAAGTATAAATATAAATATACCCATTAAATATAAATATAAATGTAAATGTTAATATAAATGTAAATATAAATGTAAATGTAAATGTAAATCCGCAACCCAAATATAAATATTAAATAAAATCAGAGGCTGCTTTCGGGGTAACACCCAGGAAATATAAATATAAATATAAACATTAAATATAAATATGAATATAAATTATAAATATAAATATAAAATATTAATATAAATATAATTATGAAAATATAAATATAAATATAAATATGAATGTATTTCCCGTATTTCTCTGGCAGAGGGCGATTATTTCAGCGAGGAGCGGATGCGGCTCCGGGCCCCGGCGCTGTTCCACCACTACATATAAATACATCCGCCACCCCAGAGCCCCCCAAAACCCCCAAAATCCCCCCAAAAATCCCCTAAATCCCCCCCAAAACCCCCAAATTCACCCCCAAAACCCCCAAAATCCCCCCCAAAATCCCCAAATTGCCCAAATTCAATAGGATATTTACATATAAATATAAAAAAAAAAAATATGCTGCTCACGGCCCTGCAGGAGGCTGAAGGTGAAAAAATAAATAATGTGGGAAAAATGCATTTAAAATTTAAAAAAAAATTTAAAAGGGTTTGATTGGGATTTTATTGGGGTTTGATTGGGGTTTGATTGGGGTTTGATTGGGGTTTGATTGGGATTTTATTGGGATTTTATTGGGATTTTATTGGGATTTTTTGGAATTTTATTGGGATTTTATTGGGATTTTTTAGGGGATTTTTTAGGGGATTTTTTGGGGTTTTTTGGGATTTTTATTGGGATTTTTGGGGGATTTTAATGGGATTTTTATTGGGATTTTATTGGGGTTTTATGGGGATTTTATTGGGATTTTATGGGGAATTTATTGGGATTTTATTGGATTTTTATTGGGATTTTTATTGGGATTGTATTGGCATTTTATTGGGGTTTTATTGGGAATTTATTGGGATTTTTATTGGGATTTTTATTGGGATTTTTATTGGCATTTTTATTGCAATTTTTGGGGGATTTTTTGGGGATTTTTATTGGGATTTTATAGGATTTTATGGGGATTTTTATTGGGATTTTAATGGGATTTTTATTGGGATTTTTATTGGGATTTCATTGGGATTTTCTTGGGATTTTTATTGGGATTTTATTGGGATTTTATTGGGATTTTTATTGGGATTTATTGAGATTTTGTTATAATTTTTGGCGCTCGGGGGAGCTGCTGCTCAATGACCCCCCCAGGAGGCTGAAGGTGAACGGGAATTTGGGGGAATTTATTGGGATTTTATTGGGGTTTGATTGGGATTTTATTGGGATTTGATTGGGATTTTATTGGGGTTTGATTGGGATTTTATTGGGGTTTTATTGGGGGATTTATTTAGGTTTTATTGGGATTTTTATTGGGATTTTATGGGGATTTATTTGGGTTTTATTGGGATTTTATTGGGATTTTTATTGGGATTTTATTGGGATTTTATTGGGATTTTTATTGGGATTTTATTGGGGTTTTATTGGGATTTTATAGGGATTTTACTGGGATTTGATTGGGATTTTATTGGGGTTTAATTGGGATTTTTATTGGGATTTTATTGGGATTTTTATTGGGATTGTATTGGGATTTTATTGGGATTTTATTGGGGTTTGATTGGGGTTTGATTGGGGTTTGATTGGGATTTTATTGGGATTTTATTGGGATTTTATTGGGATTTTAATTGGGATTTTATTGGGATTTTATTGGGATTTTATTGGGATTTTTATTGGGATTTTATTGGGATTTTATTGGGATTTTGGCGCTGCGGGAGCTGCTGCTCACGGCCCTGCAGGAGGCTGAAGGTGAACGGGAATTTGGGGGAATTTATTGGGGTTTGATTGGGATTTTATTGGGATTTGATTGGGATTTTATTGGGATTTGATTGGGATTTTATTGGGGTTTGATTGGGATTTTATTGGGGTTTGATTGGGGGACTTATTTAGGTTTTATTGGGATTTTTATTGGGATTTTATGGGGATTTATTTGGGTTTTATTGGGATTTTATTGGGATTGTTATTGGGATGTTATTGGGATTTTAATTGGGATTTTATTGGGTTTTTTATTGGGATTTTACTGGGATTTTCTTGGGATTTTGTTGGGGTTTAATTGGGATTTTATTGGGATTCAATTGGGATTCAATTGGGATTCAGGTGGGATTTTTTAGGGATTTTTATTGGGATTTTTTAGGGATTTTTTAGGAATTTTTTGCGATTTTAATTGGGATTTTTATTGGGATTTTTATTGGGATTTTATTGAGGTTTGATTGGGATTTTTATTGGGATTTTATTGGGATTTTTATTGGGGTTTATTTGGGATTTTTTGGAATTTTTTTGGTGATTTATTTGGATTTTATTGGGATTTTATTGGGATTTTATTGGGATTTTATTGGGATTTTGGGGCTCTTTTAAATGCTGCTCACTGGTTGCAGGAGGCTGAAGGTGAGCCCCAAATTTGGGGAAATTAAATAATTTTATTGGGATTTTATTGGGATTTGATTGGGATTTTATTGGGGTTTGATTGGGATTTTATTGGGGTTTTATTGGGGGATTTATTTAGGTTTTATTGGGATTTTTATTGGGATTTTATGGGGATTTATTTGGGTTTTATTGGGATTTTTATTGGGATTGTATTGGGATTTTATTGGGGTTTGATTGGGGTTTAATTGGGATTTTATTGGGATTTTTATTGCGATTTTTTAAGATATTTTTTTAGGGATTTTTATTGGGATTTTATTGGAATTTTTTGGGATTTTTATTGGGATTTTTATTGGGATTTTATTGGGGTTTTTTAGGAATTCTTTTGGATTTTAATTGGGATTTTATTGGAGTTTTATTGGGGTTTGATTGGGATTTTATTGGGGTTTGATTGGGATTTTTATTGGGGTTTAATTGGGATTTTTATTGGGATTTTATTGGGATTTTATTGGGGATTTTTTAGCGATTTTTTTGGATTTTAATTGGGATTTTTATTGGGATTTTAATTAGGATTTTAATTGGGATTTTATTGGGATTTTATTGGGGTTTTATTGGGATTTTATTGGGGTTTTATTGGGATTTTATTGGGATTTTTATTGGGATTTTATAGGGATTTTTATTGGGATTTATTTAGGTTTTATTGGGATTTTTAAAGGATTTTTTTAGGGATTTTTATTGGGATTTTTGGGGGATTTATTTAGGTTTTATTGGGATTTTTTAGGAATTTTTTAGGGATTTTTTTGGATTTGTATTGGGATTTTTCAGGAATTTTTTGGGATTTTTATTGGGATTTTTTTGAGGATTTTTATTGGGATTTTATTGGGATTTTTATTGGGATTTTATTGGGATTTTTTGGGGGATTTATATGGGTTTTATTGGGATTTTTATGGGGATTTTGTGGGATTTTATTGGGATTTTATTGGGGTTTTATTGGGATTTTATTGGGATTTTTATTGGGATTTTTTGAGCATTTTTTGAGGATTTTTATTGGGATTTTTTTGGGATTTTTATTGGGAATTTATTGGGGTTTTCATTGAGGTTTGATTGGGATTTTATTGGGATTTTATTGGGGTTTAATTGGGATTTTATTGGGATTTTTATTGGGATTTTATTGGGATTTTAATTGGGATTTTATTGGGGTTTTTATTGTGGATTTTATTGGGATTTTTTAGGGATTTTTTTTTATTTTATCGGGATTTTTATTGGAATTTTATTGGGATTTTCATGGGGATTTTGTGGGATTTTATTGGGATTTTATGGGGATTTTTATTGGGATTTTCTGGGAATTTTATTGGGGATTTTTATTGGGATTTTTATTTGGATTTTATTGGGATTTTATTGGGATTTTTATTGGGATTTTAATTGGGATTTTATTGGGATTTTATTGGGAATTTATTGGGAATTTATTGGGATTTTATTTGGATTTTATTGGGATTTTTATTGGGATTTTTATTGGGATTTTTTAAAATTTTATAAAATTTTTAAAAATTTTATTGGGTTTTTTAGGGATTTTTTTTATGATTTTTATTGGGATTTTATTGGGATTTTTATTAAATTTTTAAAAAAGGCATTTTTATTGGGATTTTTTGGGAAATTTTTTAGGTTTTATTGGGATTTTTAGGGATTTTTATTGGGATTTTTGGGATTTTTTGGGATTTTTCAAAAATTTTTGGGAAATTATTGGGATTTTTAATTGGGAATTTATTGGGAAAATTTTAAAATTATTAAATTTTTATTGGGATTTTAAAAAAATTTGGGGGATTTATAAATTTTAAAATTTTTTTGGGTTTTGTGGGGTTTTGTAAATTTTATTGGGGTTTTTTGGGGATTTTGGGGTTTTATTGGGATTTTATTGGGATTTTTAAATTGGGATTTTTGTTGGGGATTTTATTGGGATTTTATTGGGATTTTGGGATTTTGGGAAAAAATGCTCAAAGCCCTTTTTGAAATTTTGCAAAATTTTGGGGAATTTAAAAAGGTTTGATTGGGATTTTGGGATTTTATTGGGATTTTATTGGGATTTTATTGGGGTTTGATTTTTATTGGGGTTTTATTGGGGTTTGATTGGGGTTTGATTGGGATTTTAAAATAGGATTTTATTGGGGGATTTATTGGGTTTTAGGTTTTATTGGGAAAAAACCCATTTTAATTGGGATTTTATTAGATTTTTATTGGGATTTGTTGGGATTTTTAATTGGGAAAATTGGGGAAACTTTAAATCCCTTGGGAAAAATTTTAAGGATTTTTAAAAAATTTTGGGGAAATTATTGGGATTTTTGGGATTTTAAAATTTTATTGGGTTTTTTGGGATTTTTTGGGATTTTTTGTTGGGATTTTTATTGGGGTTTTATTGGGGTTTTAATGGGGTTTTGGGTTTGATTGGGGTTTAATTGGGGGATTTAATTGGGATTTTTATTGGGATTTTTATTGGGATTTTGTTAGGTTTTTATTGGGGATTTTATTGGGAAAATTGGGATTTTATTGGGGTTTGATTGGGGTTTTTTTGGGGTTTTAATTGGGATTTTGGGAGGAATTTTTTTTTGGGGGGCTTTTCCCCTACAGGAAAGGTGAACAGGAATTTGAAAAATTTTATTGGGATTTTATTGGGATTTTATTGGGAAAATTTGGGATTTTGATTGGGGTTTTTTTGGGATTTTATTGGGATTTTATTGGGATTTTATTGGGGTTTTTATTAGGTTTTTTGGGATTTTTGGATTGGGTTTTATATTTTATTGGGTTTTTATTGGGAAATTTATTGGGGTTTTTATTGGGAGAAAAATTTATTTTCTTGGATTTTATTTGGGTTTTTATTGGGATTTTTAAAATTTTTTTTAATTGGGATTTATTTGGGATTTTTATTGGGATTTTTTTGGGAAATTATAGGGATTTTTGGGGATTTTAAAAAATTTATTTAAAAAATCCCCAAGATTTTTTATTGGGATTTTATTGGGATTTTTATTGGGATTTTTGGATTTTATAAAATTTTTTTAAAGGGATTTTTAAAATTTTTTTAAAAATTTTATGTAATTTTTATTGGGATTTTTATTGGAATTTTATTGGGATTTTTTAAATTTTAATGGGATTTTAGTGGGATTTTTTTATTTTAGTGGGAATTTCTTGGAATTTTGTTGATTTTAGTGGGATTTTATTGGAATTTTGTTGATTTTAGTGGGATTTTTTTATTTTAGTAGGATTTTTTGGTTTTTTTTATTTTAATGGGATTTTATTGGAATTTCATTGGGTTTTTTTAAATTTTAATGGGATTTTATTGGAAATTTTTTGGGATTTTTTAAATTTTAATGGGATTTTATTGGAAAATTTTCCAATTTTCATGCCCAAAATTTTATTGGAAAAAATCCCATTTTAAATTTTCTTGGAAATTTTAAAAAAAAATAGGTTTTTCCTTCAATTTTTTTAATTCCATTAGGAAACTTCCCAAAATTGATTTTCCTCCTTTCCTTCAATTTCCACCGATTTCCCAAAATTTTATCTTTTCCCGTTCCTCAAAAATTCCCATTTTTAGCCATTTCCAAAATTTTGATTTTTTTTTTGGGGTCTGCCCCAGCCGAGGATGAGGAGGAAGGAAGGGAGGATGAGGATGAGGATGAAGAAAGATGGGGATGAGGACCAAAAACCCCCGAAAATTCCCCTGGGTTCCAAAAAATTCCAAAATGGCCTTCCAAAAATCCCAACAAAAATCACCTAAAAACCCCAAAAATCCCCAAAATCCCAAAATTTGGAAAAAATCCCCAAAATTTAAAAATCCCCAAAAATCACAAAAATTAATCCCCCACAAAAATCCCCAAAATCTTTACAAAAATCCCCAAAAAATCCCCCAAAAAATCCCCAAAATTCCCAAAACTCCCCAAAATCCCCAAAATTCTTAAAATTCCCAAAAAATCCCCCAAAAAATTCCCAAAAATCCCCCAAAAAATCCCAAAAAAATTCAAAAAAAAATCCCCAAAAATTCCAAAAAATGCCCAAAAAAAATCCCCAAAAAATTCCAAAAAATGCCCCAAAATTCCCCAAAAATTCCCAAAAAATCCCAAAAATCCCCCAAAAATCCACAAAATTCCAAAAAATCCCAAAAATCAAAATCCCAAAAAATCCCCCAAATCCCAAAAATCCCCCAAAATTCCAAAAATCCCAAAAATCCCAAAAAATCCCAAAAAAATTCCCCCAAAAAATCCCCAAAAATTCCCCCAAAATTCCCAAAATTTTAAAATCCCCCAAAAAAATCCCCAAAAATCCCCAAAAAATTCCCCAAAAATTTTACAAAAATCCCCCAAAAAAAAAACCCAAAATCCCCAAAAATCCCCCAAAACCTCCAAAAAAAAAAAATCCCCCAAAAAATCCCCCCCAAAATCCCACCAAAAATTCCCCCAAAATTCCCAAAAATCCCCAAAAATTCCCCCCAAATCCCCCAAAATTCCCAAAAAATCCCCAAAAATCCCCAAAAATCCCAAAAAAATCCAAAAAATTCCCCAAAATCCCAAAATTTCAAAAATCCCCAAAAATTCCAAAATTCCCCCAAAATCCAAAAATTCCAAAAAAATCCCCAAAAATCCCAAAAAACCCCCAAAATTCCCCCAAAAAAAAATCCCCCAAAAAATTCCACAAAATCCCCAAAAATCCCCAAAATCCCCCAAAATTTTAAAAAAAAAATTCCCCAAAAATTCCCAAAAATTTCCCCCTGATTCCAAAAAAATCCCAAATTCAAAAAAAATTCCCCCAAAATCCCCAAAAATCCCCCCAAAAAATTCCAATAAAAATCCCCAAAAATCCCCAACAAAAATCCCCAAAAAAAAATCCACAAAAAATCCCAAAAAAATTCCCAAAAATTTCCAAAAATTCCACCAAAATTCCACCAAAAAACCCCAAAATTCCACCAAAATTTCCCAAAATTCCAAAAAATCCCCCAAAATCACCAAAATTCCCCAAAAATTCCCCAAAATTCCCCCAAAATTCCCCAAAAATTCCAAAAAATCCCCAAAAATTCCACAAAATTCCCAAAAAATCCCCAAAAAATTCCCCAAAATTCAAAAAAAAATTCCCCAAAAATCCCAAAAAATCCCCCCCAAAATTCCATTAAAATTCCCAAAAATTCCCAAAATCAAAAAATCCCAAAATTCCATTAAAAATCCCCAAAAATCCCAACAAAATCCCCAAAATTCCCCCAAAATTCCCCAAAATCCCAAAAAAATCCCCCAAAAAATTCCAAAAAATTCCAAAATTTTACAAAAATTCCCAAAAATTCCATTCCAAAATCCCCCAAAAATCCCAAACAAAATTCCCCCCAAAATTCCCAAAAATTCCCCAAAAAATTCCCCCAAATTCCAAAAAAAAAAAATCCCCAAAAATTCCCCAAAAAATCCCCCAAAATCCCCAAAATCCCCAAAATTCCCAAAAAATTCCACAAAATTCCACAAAATTCCAAAAATCCCCCCAAAAAAATCCCAAAAAAAAAATTCACAAAATCCCCAAAAATTCCAAAAACCCCCAAAATTCCCCAAAATTCCCCAAAAATTCCCAAATCCCCAAAAAAAAAATCAAAAAAATCCCCAAAAAAATTCCCCAAAATCCCATTAAAATCCCAAAAAATTCCACAAAAATTCCCAAAAAAAAACCAAATCTTCCCAAAAATCAACCCCAAATTCCCCCAAAAATTAAAAATTCCCCAAAAATCCCTTCAAAATTCCCCAAAAAAATTCCAAAAAATCCCCCCAAAATCCCCCCAAAATTTCCCCAAATTTTAAAAAATTCCATTAAAATCCAAAAAAAATCCCCAAAAATTCCCCAAAAATCCCCAAAAACTCAAGGAAAAATCCCAAAAAATCCCCCAAAATTCCAAAAAATTTCCCAAAATTTCCCCAAAATTCCAACAAAATTCCATTTTTAAAAAAATTCCCCAAAAATTCCAAAAAAATCCCCCAAAATCCCCAAAAATTCCAAAAAACCCCAAAAATCCACCAAAAATCCCAAAAAATTCCAAAAAAATTCACAAAAAATCCCCTCCCCAAAATTCCCCAAAATTCCCCAAAATCCCAAAAAAATTCCAAACAAAATTCCCAAAAAAATTAAAATCCCAACAAAATCACCCAAAATCCCCAAAAATTCCATTAAAAATCCCCCAAAAATCCCCAAAAAAATCCCCAAAAATTCCCAAAAAATCCCCCAAAAATTCCATTAAAAATCCCCCAAAAATCCCAAAAAATTCCCCAAAAATTCCCAAAAAATTCCCCAAAATTCCCCAAAAAATCCCCAAAAAATCCCACCCCAAAAATTCCAACAAAATATTCAAAAAATATTCCAAAAATCCCCAAAATTCCCCAAAAAAATCCCCAAAATTCCAAAAAATCCCCCAAAAATCTCCCAAAAAATCCAAAAAACCCCCCAAAATTCCCAAAAAATTCCCCAAAGTTCCACCAAAAATTCCACAAAAATTAAAAAAAATCCCCCAAAAAAAAAACCCAAAAATCCCAAAATTCCCCAAAAATTCAAAAAATCCATTAAAAATCCCAAAATTCCCCCAAAATCCCCAAAAAAATTCAAAAAAATTCCCCAAAAAGCCCCCAAAATTCCCCAAAAAAATCCCCAAAAATTCCAAAAAAAAAAATTTCCCCAAAAAATCACCCAAAAAAATTCCCCAAAAATTCCCCAAAAAAAAATCCCCAAAATTCCCCAAAAAATCCCCACCCAAAAATCCCAAAAAATCCCCAAAAAATTCCAAAATCAAAATTCCCCAAAAATTCCCCAAAAAATCCCCAAAATTCCCAAAATATCCAAAATTCCAAAAATTCCCAAAAAATCTAAAAATTTCCAAAATTCCCTGGGGGGGATTCCCCCAAAAATTTCCCCAAATATTCCTGGCAAAATTCAAAATCCCCAAAAATTCCCAAAATATTCATTTTAAAATCCCCAAAATATCCCCAAATATCCCCAAAATTCCCCAAAAATGGGGTTTGGGTTTTCCAAAAAATCCCCAAAATCCCCAAAATCCCCAAAAATTCCCCAAATATCCCCAAAAATTCCCCAAAAATTCCCCAAAATATTCCCAGAAATTCCTCCAAAATTCCCAAAATTCCCCAAATATTCAAAAAAATTCCCAAATATTCCCAAAAAATCCTCCAAAATTCCATCCCCAAAAAAATCCCAAAAATTCAGGGTTAAAAAAATTCCCCAAAAACTCCCCAAAAACTCCCCCAAAATTCCCCAAAAATTTCCCAAAATTCCCCAAAATTCCCCAAAATATCCCCAAATATTTCCCCAAAAATTCCCAAAATATCCCCAAATATCCCCAAAAATATCCCCAAAATATTCCCCAAATATCCCCAAAATATCCCCAAAAATGTCCCAAAATATCCCCAAAATATTCCCCAAAATATCCTCAAAAATGTCCCAAAATATTCCCCAAAAATGTCCCAAAATATCCCCAAAATATCCCCAAAAAATCCCCAAAAATGGCCCAAAATATCCCCAAAATATCCCAAAATATCCCAAAAATATTCCCCAAAATATTCCCAAAATATTCCCCAAAATATCCCCAAAATATCCCCAAAATAAAATATCCCCAAAATATTCCCCAAATATCCCCAAAATATTCCCTAAATGTCCCCAAAATATTCCCAAAAATATCCCCCAAAATATCCCCAAAATATCCCCAAAAAATATCCCCAAAATATTCCCCAAAATATGTCCCAAAATATCCCCAAAATATCCCCAAAATATCCCCAAAATATCCCCAAAAATCCCCAAAATATCCCCAAATATCCCCAAAATATCCCAAAATATCCCCAAAATATCCCCAAAATATCCCCAAAATATTCCCCAAAAAAATATCCCCAAAATATCCCCAAAATATTCCCCAAAATATCCCCAAAATATTCCCCAAAATATCCCCAAAAATCCCCAAATATCCCCAAAATATTCCCCAAAATATCCCCAAAATATCCCTTAAAATATCCCAAAAATATCCCCAAAATATTCCCCAAAAATCCCCAAAATATCCCCAAAAAATCCCCAAAATATCCCCCAAAATATCCCCAAAATATCCCCAAAATATCCCCAAAATATCCCAAAATATCCCCAAAATATCCCCCAAAATATCCCCAAAATATCCCCCAAATATCCCCCAAAATATCCCCAAAATACCCCAAAATATCCCAAAAATACCCCCAAAATATCCCCAAAAATCCATAAAATATCCCAAAAATTCCCCCCAAAAATATCCCAAAATATCCCAAAATATCCCCAAAATATCCCAAAATATCCCCCAAAATATCCCCAAAATATCCCCCAAAATATCCCCAAAATATCCCCAAAATATCCCAAAATATTCCCCAAAATATCCCAAAAATATCCCCCAAAATATCCCCCAAAATATCCCCAAAATCCCCAAAATATCCCCAAAATATCCCCAAAATATCCCCAAAAATATCCCCAAAATATCCCAAAATATTCCCCAAAAATATTCCCCAAAATATTCCCCAAAATATCCCCAAATATTCCCCAAAATATCCCCAAAAATATCCCCAAAATATTCCCAAAATATCCCCAAAAAATCCCCAAATATCCCCCAAAATATCCCCAAAATATCCCAAAATATCCCCAAAATATTCCCAAAATATCCCCAAAAATGTCCCAAAATATCCCCAAAATATCCCCAAAAATGTCCCCAAAATATCCCCAAAATATCCCCAAATATTCCCCAAATATTCCCCAAAATATCCCAAAATATTCCCAAAATATCCCAAAATATTCCCCAAAAATGTCCCAAAATATCCCCAAAAATGGCCCAAAATATCCCCAAAATATCCCCAAAATATCCCCAAAATATCCCCAAAATAAAATATCCCCAAAATCCCCAAAATATCCCAAAATGGCCCAAAATATTCCCCAAAATGGCCCAAAAATATTCCCCAAAATATCCCCAAAATATTCCCCAAATCCCCCAAAAATTCCCCAAAAATGTCCCAAAAATATCCCCCCAAAATATCCCCCAAATATCCCCAAAATATCCCAAAATATTCCCAAAATATCCCCAAAAATCCCCAAAATCCCTTAAATATCCCCCAAAAATCCCCCAAATATCCCAAAAATATGGCCCAAATTCCAAAATATTCCCCAAAAATTCCCCAAAATATCCCCAAAATAAAATCCCAAAATATCCCTTAAATTCCTAAAATATTCCCAAAATATTCCCAAAATATCCCCAAAATTCCCCAAAATTCTGCAAAAAATCCTTTAAAATCCCCCAAAATTCCACCAAAATTCCCAAAATGGCCCAAAAATTCCAAAAAAATCCCCTCAAAATCCCTGAAAAAATCCCCCAAAATCCCCTCAAATATCCCCAAAATATCCCCAAAATATCCCCAAAATGTTTGGGATTCCCAAAAATCCCCAAATCATCTCCCAAAAATGGGGAAAAAATCCCATTTGTCCCCAAAAATTCCCCAAAAAATCCACAAAAATCCCCCAAAATATCCCAAAATATCCCCAAAATATTCCCCAAATTTCCATTTTTGTGCTGGGTTTTGCCTCCAAGAATCGGCCCTGAAAAGCCCCAAATCCCCCCAAAATAAACCCAAAATAAACCCAAAATGGCCCAAAATCCCCCCAAAATCCCCCCAAAATCCCCCCAAAATAAACCCAAAATAAACCCAAAATAAACCCAATTTTGGTGGGATTTCTGTAATTTTTAAAAATATTCATATGGGATTTTATCCTTTAAATGGGGTGGATTTTAAGGAAAATTGGGGTGGATTTTCAGGTTTTGGGTGAATTTTGGGGGTTTTGGGGTATTGGGGGCAGTTTTAATCATCTCCCCAAAAAGGTGGATTTGGGGGCAGTTTTGGGGGGTTTTGGGGTTGGGGCAATTTTCCCAAAATTTTTGGGGGGTTTGGGGTGGATTTTGGGGATTTTGGGGTGGATTTGGGGCAGTTTTGGGGAATTTTGGGGATTTTTTTGGGTGGATTTTTGGGGGATTTTTAAAATATTTTGGGCGGTTTTGAGGATTTTTCAGGGCAGTTTTGGGGAATTTTTTAAAATTTTGGGAAAATTTTGGGCAGGTTTGGGGATTTTTTGGGAGGTTTTGGAGGTGGATTTTGGGGTGGATTTGGGGGATTTGGGGGTTTTTGGGGTGGAATTTGGGGTGGATTTGGGTTTTTTTTGGGGTGGATTTGGGGCAAATTTGGGGTGGAATTTCCCAAAATTTTTTTTTTTGGGGTGGATTGGATGGGGAAAAATGGGGTGATTTTTGGGGGGATTTTAATTCCAAATTTTCCCAAAATTTTCCCCAAATTGGGGTTTTAAGAATTTTGGGGTTTTGGGGTGGATTTTGGGGCATTTATTTCTGGTGGGATTTTGGGGTTTTTTTGGGGGACAATTTGGGGTGGAATTTGGATTCAGGGGTATTTGGGGTAAAATTTTTGGGGTGGTTTAAAACATTTTGGGGGGAAAATGGGGTTTTGGGTGTTTTGGGGCAAATTTGGGTGGATTTTGGGGTGGATTGGACAATTTTTGGGGTGGATTTTTAGGCCAATTTTGGGGGGTTTTAAAACTTTTTGGGGTATTTTGGGGCCATTTTTTTGGGGATTTTTGGGGGGATTTTGGGGTTTATTTGGGGCGATTTTTGGGGTGGATGGGTGGGATTTTGGATATTTTGGGGTGGATTTCCCCTAATTTTGGATATTTTGGGGTGGATTTAGGACAATTTGGGAGGGGTTTGGGGATAAAATGGGGGAATTTTAGGGTGAACAATTTTTGGGTGAGTTCAGGGCAATTTTGGGTTTATTTTTAAAGGGGTTTTGGGACAATTTTTTGGGACATTTTAGGGGAATTTTTATTGAACATTTTGGGGACAATTTTGGCATTTTATTTGGTGAATTTTGCCCAAAATTCTGGGATTTTGGGGGGATTTTGGGGGGATTTTGGGGTTTTACCTGGGGATTTTTGGGGTTTTGGGTTTATTTTCCATTTTGGTTTATTTGGGTTTATTTTCAGAAACCTGGGTTTGAGGCAGGATTTGGGGTTTTTCAGGGGAATTTGGAGCTTTTTGTGGAGGATTTTTGGTATTTTTGGGGCACTTTGGGGAGGATTTTGGAGGCGGTTTTGGGGGTTTTAAAAATTTGGGGTGTGACTTTGGGGCTCTTTAATGAAGGATTTTGGGGTCCTCAAACCCCCAGGATTTGCAACCTCTGAACAACTTTTGGGGTTTTAAATTGGAAATTAAATAAAATTTATTGGTCCAACGCGGCCGGAAAATTTGGGTATAAATGTAAAAAATTTTGGGGGGTTTTGCAATTGGGGTTTTTGGGGGACAATTTTGGGGGGTTTTGGGGATTTAAAAAAAGTTTCAAAAATTTTTTGGGGTGCATTTGGGGGCATTTTAGGATTTTTAATTTAAATTTTTTGGGGGATTTATTTGGGGATTTTGGGGGATTTGGGGTTTATTTTAAAAATTTTGGGGATTTTTAAGTTTTAGGGTTTTTAGGAATTTTGGGGTTTATTTTGGGGATTTTTGGAGGATTTTAGGTTTATTTTGGGGATTTTTAGGGGTTTTGGGGGTTTTTTTTGGGATTGGGGTTTATTTTGGGGGCATTTTTTTGAAATAGGATTTGCAACCTCTGAACACCAAAAACACCAAAAAATTAGAAATTAAATAAAATTTATTGGTCCAACGATGGGAAACTTCCCGGGATAAATGTGGGAATTTTGGGGGGGTTGGGGTGGGAATTTTTGGGGTGAATTTTGGGGTTTTGGGGGTTTATTTTGGGGATTTTTTGGGGCCATTTTGGGTTAATTTTGGGGGATTTGGGGAGGATTTGGAGGATTTTGGGGTTTTTGGGGGGGATTTGGGGTTTTGTGGGGGATTTTTGGGGGATTTTTGGGAGGGGGTGATCCCCCAAAATATTTTAGGAGTTTTGGGGGGATTTGGGGATTTGGGGTTTTTTGGGGAATTTTTTTTTTGGAGGGGATTTTTTTTGGGGGGTTTTTTGGGGTTTTTTTGGGCTTTTGGGGAAGGGTTTTTTTTGTCATTTTGGGGAGGATTTGCAACCACTGAACACCGAAAAAACCACCAAAAATTAGAAATTAAATAAAATTTATTGGTCCAACATTTCCCTGAAACTTTGGGGTATAAATGTGGGAATTTTGGGGTTTTGGGGTTTTTGGGACAATTTTGGGGAATTTTGGGGGATTTGGGGGTGGATTTGGGGCAGTTTTGGGGATTTTTTGGGGTGGGTGCATTTGGGGGCATTTTAGGAGATTTGGGGTTTATTTTATAAATTTTTGGGGGATTTGGGTTTATTTTGGGGAGGGTTCTTTTGGGGATTTTTATTTTGGGGTTTTTTGGGAGATTTGGGGTTTATTTTGGGGTTTTTGGAGGGATTTTCAATTTATTTTGGGGATTTTTGGGGATTTTGGGGTTTTTAGGGGATTTTGGGGGATTTTGGGGGATTTATTTTGGGGAGGATTTGCAACCTCTGAACACCAAAAAAACACCAAAAAATTAGAAATTAAATAAAATTTATTGGTCCAACGCAGCCGGAAACTTCTCGGTATAAATGTGGGAATTTTGGGGGGTGGGGGTGGGAATTTTTTGGGGTGAATTTTGGGGGTTTTGGGGTTTATTTTGGGGGATTTTTTGGGGCCATTTTGGGTTAATTTTGGGGGGATTTGGGGCTTTTTGAGGCGAGGATTTGGGGTTTTTTGGGGGGGGAATTTGGAGCTTTTTGTGGAGGATTTTTGGTATTTTTGGGGCACTTTGGGGAGGATTTGGGGGCGGATTTTGGGGGTTTTGGGGATTTTTGGGGGGTGACTTTGGGGCTCTTTGTGAAGGATTTTTGGGGTCACTCCGGGGAGGATTTGCAACCACTGAACACCGAAAAAACCACCAAAAATTAGAAATTAAATAAAATTTATTGGTCCAACGCAGCCGGAAACTTCTCGGGATAAATGTAGAATTTTGGGGTGGGGTTTGGGGTTTTTGGGTGAATTTTGGGGGTTTTGGGGTGGATTTGGGGCAGTTTCAGGGATTTTTTTGGGGTGCATTTGGGGGCATTTTTAGGGAGATTTGGGGTTTATTTGGGGGATTTTTGGGGGTTTTGGATTTATTTTGGGTTTATTTTGGGGGATTTTATGGGGGATTTGGGGTTTATTTTGGGGGATTTTTGGGGGGTTTTTGGGGGATTTGGGGTTTATTTTGGGGTGATCTTTGGGGATTTTTAGGAGTTTTGGGGTTTTTTTAGGGGGATTTGGGGTTTGTTTGGGGGAATTTTTGGCGCTTTTAAGGGAGGATTTGGGGGATTTTTTGGGGGATTTTTTGGGGGATTTTTGGGGTTTTTTGGGGCGGTTTTTGGGGGGGATTTGGGGTTTATTTTGGGGCATTTTTGGGGAGGATTTGCAACCTCTGAACACCGAAAAAACCCCAAAAAATTAGAAATTAAATAAAATTTATTGGTCCAACGCAGCCGGAAACTTCTCGGGATAAATGTGGGAATTTTGGGGGGTGCGGGTGGGATTTTTTGGGGTGAATTTTGGGGGTTTTGGGGTGGATTTGGGGCAGTTTCAGGGATTTTTTTGGGGTGCATTTGGGGGCATTTTTAGGGAGATTTGGGGTTTATTTTGGGGATTTTGGGGGGTTTTTTCTCTTTTATTTTGGGGGATTTTTGAGGATATTTGGGGTTTTATTTTTGGGATTTTTGGGGATTTGGGGTTTATTTTGGGGATTTTTTGGGGGGATTTGGGGTTTATTTTGGGGGATCTTTGGGGATTTTTAGGAGTTTTGGGGTTTTTTTTTAGGGTGATTTGGGGTTTGTTTGGGGGAATTTTGGAGCTTTTAAGGGAGGATTTGGGGATTTTTGGGGGGGTTTTTGGGGGATTTTGGGGTTTTGGGGTGAATTTTGGGGGTTTTGGGTGGGTTTGGGGCAGTTTCAGGGGATTTTGGGGTGCATTTGGGGGCATTTTTTTGGGAGATTTTGGGGTTTTTGGGGGATTTTTGGGGGTTTGGGGTTTATTTTGGGGGATTTTTGGGGATTTTTAGGAGTTTTGGGGGTTTTTTAATTGGGGTTTGTTTGGGGGAATTTTTGGGGTTTAGGGGTTATTTTTGGGGATTTTTGGGGATTTTTGGGGTTTTAGGGGCCCTTTTTTCTCATTTTTGGGGTTTATTTTGGGGCATTTTTGGGAGGATTTTTTCCCACTGGTTTTAAAACCCCAAAATTTTTTAAATAAAATTTATTGGTCCAAATTTTTTGGGGAAACTTCTCGGGATAAATGTTAGAATTTTGGGGTGGGAGTGGGAATTTTTTGGGTGAATTTTTTGGGGTTTGGGGGATTTTTGGGCAGTTTCAGGGATTTTTAGGGGTGCATTTTGGGGGCATTTTAGGGAGATTGGGGTTTATTTGGGGATTTTTGGGGGCGATTTGGGGTTTATTTTGGGGGATTTTGGGGGATTTTTAGGATTTTGGGGTTTTAGGGGATTTGGGGGTTTGTTTGGGGGAATTTTTGGCGCTTTTAAGGGAGGATTTGGGGGATTTTTTGGGGGATTTTTGGGGTTTTAGGGCATTTTGGGGGATTTGGGGTTTATTTTGGGGATTTTGGGGAGGATTTGCAACCACTGAACACCAAAAAAACCCCAAAAATTGGGGATTTAAATAAAATTTATTGGTCCAAAATATTTTGAAAATACACGGGATAAACATTAGGAATTTTGGGGGTTGGGGATTTTTGGGGTGAATTTTGGGGGTTTTGGGGTGGATTTGGGGCAGTTTCAGGGATTTTTTTGGGGTGCATTTGGGGGCATTTTTAGGGAGATTTGGGGTTTATTTTGGGGGATTTTTGGGGGGGATTTGGGGTTTATTTTGGGGGATTTTTGGGGGATTTGGGGTTTATTTTGGGGTGATCTTTGGGGATTTTAGGAAAATTGGGGGTTTTTAGGGTGATTTGGGGTTTGTTTGGGGGACTTTTTTGGGATTTTAAGGGAGGATTTGGGGATTTTTGGGGATTTTTGGGGGATTTTTACATCCCAAAATTTTTGGGGTTTTAGGGATTTGGGGTTTATTTTGGGGAAATTTGGGAGGATTTGCAACCACTGAACACCAAAAAAACCCCAAAAAATTAGAAATTAAATAAAATTTATTGGTCCAACACATAAACTTTCTCGATAAATGTAAAATTTTGGGGGTCGTACATTTTTGGGTTTATTTTGGGGGTTTTCCCAAAATATTTGGGGTTTCAGGGATTTTTTGGGTGCATTTGGGGGCATTTTAAAGATTTGGGGTTTATTTTGGGGGGTTTTTTGGGGGTTTAAAATATTTTTGGGAATTTTTGGGGAAAATTTGGGGTTTTAGGGATTTTGGGATTTATTTTGGGGGATTTTGGGGTTTTTTGGAAATTTTGGGGTGATCTTTGGGGTTTTAAACATTTTTTAAATTTCCCAAAATTGGGGGATTTTTGGGGATTTGGGGGATTTTGGGGTTTTTTTGGGGATTTTATTTGGGGTTTTTTTTTGGGAATTGGGGTTTATTTTGGGGGATTTTTATCCCAAAATTTCCCCAAATACACCCAAAATTTCCCAAAATAAATAAAATTTTTTCCCCAAAATATCCCCAAATTTTTGGGGGTATTTTCCCAAAATTTAGCCCAAATTTTGGGTGAAAATTGGGGGATTTGGGGCTTTTTGAAAATATCCCCCAAATACATCCAAAAAATTTCACGGGGCCTACATCCCAAATCCACCAAAATACCCAAAATTTTCCCAAAAATCCAGGCTCTGGGGGAAAATTTATAAATGATCCCAAAATATCCCCAAAATACAGGTTTTGGGAATGCACCAAATCCCCAAAATACATACTAAAATACCCCAAAATACAGGCCAAAATACACCCAAAATCCACCAAAATACATCCCAAAATATCCCCCAAATACACCAAAAATACCCCTTAAATACCCTCCAAAATACATCCCAAAATACATTTTCCTAAATACATCCCAAAATACACCCAAAATACATGCCAAAACATCCCAAAATATCCCCAAATACACCTAAAATTTTTGGGAATACCCGCAAAATACATCCCAAAATATCCCCGAAATACACCCAAAATACACCAAAATACCTGCAAAATACATCCCAAAATATCCCCAAAATACATCCCAAAATATCCCCAAAATACATCCCAAAATATCCCCGAAATACACTCCAAATACACCAAAACACCTGCAAAATACATCCCAAAATATCCCCAAAATACATACTAAAATATCCCCAAAATACATCCCAAAATATCCCCGAAATACATCCCAAAATACCCCCAAAATACATCCCAAAATATCCCCCAAAATACATACTAAAATATCCCCAAAATACACCCAAAATACACCAAAATACCCGCAAAATACATCCCAAAATATCCCCAAAATACATCCCAAAATATCCGCAAAATACACATCCCAAAATATCCCCAAAATACACATCCCAAAATATCCCCAAAATACATCCCAAAATATCCCCAAAATACATCCCAAAATATCCCCGAAATACATCCCAAAATATCCCCAAAATACACCCAAAATACCCCCAAAATACATCCCAAAATATCCCTAAATATCCCCAAATACAAAAATACCTCCAAAATATCCCCAAAAATATCCCCAAAATACATCCCAAATATCCCCAAATACACCCAAAAATATCCCCAAATGCATCCCAAAATACATCCCCCCCAAAATATAAATACCCCCAAAATATCCCCAATACATCCCAAAATATCCCAAAATACATCCTAAAATACAACCCAAAATATCCCAAAATACAAAATACATCCCAAAATATCCCCAAAATACATCCCAAAATATCCCCAAAATATCCCCAAAATACCCACAAAATACATCCCAAAATATCCCCCAAATATACCCAAAATACCCACAAAATACATCCCAAAATATCCCCAAAATATCCCAAAATATCCCCAAAATACTCCCAAAATACACCCAAAATACACCAAAATCCCCGCAAAATACATCCCAAAATATCCCCAAAATACCTGCAAAATACATCCCAAAATATCCCCAAAATAACCCCGAAATACATCCCAAAATATCCCCAAAATACACCCAAAATACACCCCAAAATACATCCCAAAATATCCCCAAAATACATCCCAAAATACACCCAAAATACATCCCAAAATATCCCCAAAATACATCCCAAAATATCCCCAAAATACATCCCAAATACACCAAAATACCCGCAAAATACATCCCAAAATATCCCCAAAATACACCAAAAATACACCAAAATACATCCCAAAATATCCCCAAATACATACTAAAATATCCCCAAAATACCCGCAAAATACATCCCAAAATATCCCCAAAATACACCCAAAATACACCAAAATACCCGCAAAATGCATCCCAAAATATCCCCCAAATACATCCCAAAATATCCCCAAAATACACCCAAAATACATCCCAAAATATCCCCAAAATACACCAAAAATATCCTGCAAAATACATCCCAAAATATCCCCAAATACATCCCAAAATATCCCCAAAATACACCCCAAAAAAACATCCCAAAATACATCCCCAAAATATCCCCCCAAAAAATACCCCCAAATATACCCAAAATATCCCCAAAATATCCCCTAATACATCCAAAATATAAAAAATATACCAAATATCCCAAAATATCCCCAAAATACATCCCAAAATATCCCCAAAATAAAATACACCAAAATACACCCAAAATATCCCCAAAATACATCCCAAAATATCCCCAAAATTACCCCAAAATACCTGCAAAATACATCCCAAAATATCCCCAAAATACACCCCAAAATACACCAAAATAACCCCAAAATAAACCACAAAATAACCCCAAAATACACCAAAATACTCTCAAAATACACCCAAAAATATCCCCAAATGCATCCCAAAATAAAATCCCCAAAATACACCCCCAAAATATCCCCAAAATATCCCCCAAATACACCAAAATACCTGCAAAATACATCCCAAAATATCCCCAAAATACACCCCAAATCCACCAAAATACCCCCAAAATACATCCCAAAATACCCGCAAAATACACCCCAAAATCCCAAAAATATCCCCAAAATACATCCCAAATCCCCAAAATACCCCAAAACATCCCAAAAATATCCCTAAAATACATCCAAAAACCCCAATACCCCTTTAACATCCCAAAATATCCCCAATACCCCAAAATACACCAAAATACCCGCAAAATACATGCCAAAATATCCCCCCAAAATACCCAAAAAAAAACATCCCCAAAATATCCCCTGGGGGTACATCCCAAAATATCCCCCAAAATCACATCCCTGTCCCCCAAAGGACCCAAAAATACACCCAGGACCCCAAAAATATCCCCAATATCCCCAAAATACATCCAAAAATATACCTGGGGAAATACCAAAAATATCCCCAAATCCCCAAATTGGGGACCCCCAAAATATCCCCAAAATACAATCCCCCTCCCCCAAAACCCCAAACCTCCAGGACCCCTAAATATCCCCAAATATCCCCAATACCCAATGGGGACCAAAATATCCCCAAAACAAACCCCCAAATACCCCAAAACACCCAAAAGGATACAAACCCCAATATCCCCAAAACCCCCATCCCCCAATGTCCCTTTAATGTCCCCAATACCACCCCAAATACCCCCAAACATCCCAAAATATGGGACCCCAAATAAACCCCAAATCCCCAAAAATACATCCCCAAAATACCCCAAAATACAAACCCCCAATACCCCCAAACCCAATCCCACCCCCCCCCAAAATACACCCAAAAATACATCCCAAAATATCCCCAAAATAATTCCAAAATACCCTCCAGGATCCCTCTAAAATACATCCCAAAATATCCCCAAACCAAAAATACCCAGGAAAAATACCCCCCAAAAAATTTTCCGTCATCCCCCCCTAAAATACACCCCCAAATAAACCCAAATACACCAAATTTTTGGGACCCCCAAAATACATCCCCAAATAATCCCACATCCCCTGCCAATATCCCCAAAATCCCCCAAGAAAATACATCCCAAAAATGTCCCCAAATACAAACCCAAAATGTCCCCAAAATATCCCCAAATCCCCTAAAATAGGACCCTTCCAAAATAAAATATCCAAAATAAGACCCCAATGACCCCAAAATACACCCAAAATCCCCAAAATCCCCGTCCCCAAAATATCCCCAAAATCCCCAAAAAATCCCCATTTGGGGGTCCCAAAATATCCCCAAAATCCTGCAAAATACACCCCCTTGTCCCAAAAATACCCCAAAATCCCCCAAAATACCCCAAATACCCCAAAATCCCCAAAATCCCTACATCCCCTAAATATCCCCTGGGGGTCCCCAAAATATCCCCAAAATGTCCCCAATCCCCCAAAATACACCACAAAATACCCAAAATACATCCCAAACATACAAAATGTCCCCTTAAAATACATCCCCCCAATATCCCCAAATCCCCCAAAATAAAATCCCCCAAATACCCCCCCTGGGGGCCCCAAACCCTCCAAAATACCCCAAATCCTGGTAAATAAAAATACATAAAATTTGGGTCCCCAGGGCCCCCAAAATACCCCCAAATCCCCCCAAAATGTCCCCTAAAATGTCCCAAACCCCAAATGTCCCCAATCCCCTAGGTGATACATCCCTGGGTCCCCCAAAATAAACACCCCAATCCCCCTGGAAAATAAAATCCCCCCCAATATCCCCAAAACCCCCCAAATACCCCCAATGTCCCCAAAACCCCCCCAATACCCCCAAATGTCCCCCCCCAATGTCCCCAAATGTCCCCAGGACCCCCCAATCCCCAATGTCCCCAAATCTCCCCAAAATGTCCCCCCAAACACCCCCAAAATACACCCCCCAATGTCCCCAAATGTCCCCAAAACCCCAAGGAAATACAAACCCCCCCCTGTCCCCAAATACCAATGTCCCCAAACCCCCAAAATGGATCCAAACCCCAGGATACAAAATCCCCCAAATGTCCCCAAATGTCCCCATATGTCCCCAAATATGTCCCCATGTCCCCCCCAATGTCCCCCAATAACCCCCAAATCCCCAAAATACATCCCCATACCCCCAAAATACAAAGTCCCCTGAAAATAGGACCCCTAAAATATCCCCCCAATGTCCCCAAACCCCCCAAAATAAATCCAAAATACAATGCCCCTCCATACCCCCCAAATACCCCCAAATCCCCAAACTGTCCCCAAATCCCCCCAAACATCCCCCAATATCCCCTAAAATACACCCAAACCCCATGTCCCCAAAACCCAAATCCCCAAAATATCCCCAAAATCCATCCCAAAATCCCCCCCCCAAACACCCACCCAAAAAATCCTCCAAAATCCCCCCCCGGAGGATTAAACACCCCAAAAATCCCCAAATGTCCCCAAATGTCCCCAGGATCCCTTTCCCCAACCCCCAAATCTCCCCTCAAATCCCCCAAACCCCCCAATGTCCCCAATACCCCAAATACCCCCAAACCCCCCAGGACCCCCAAATCCCCCCAAATCCCCAGGACCCCCAAAATGTCCCCCCAAATCCCCAAAATGTCCCCAAACCCCAAATCCCCCAAAACCCCCAGGACCCCCCAAAAACCCCCAAATCCCCTGGGACCCCCCCAAACCCCAAAATCCCCCCAAAACCCCAAATCCCAAAAATCCCCCAAATGCCCCCCTCGGACCCTCTGGGAAATCCCCCCCCTGGACCCCCCAAATCCCCAAATCCCCCAAATGTCCCTCCAGGACCTCTGGGACCCCAAATCCCCCAAACCCCCCAAATAATGCTCCCCCAAACCCCCAAAATCCCCCCAAAACCCCCCCCCAAACCCCCCCATCCCCCCCCTGGGGATTCCCCAAATCCCCCCAAACCTGGACCCCAAAATATCCCCCAAATGATAAATGCCCCCAAACCCCCCCAAAATCCCCCAAATCCCCCCCAGGACCCCCAAAACCCCCCATCCCCTAATGTCCCCAATCCCCCCAAATCCCCAAACCCCCCCCAAAATCCCCCCAAACTCCCCCCAGGACCCCTGGGACCTCCCAAATCCCCCCCCCAAATCCCCCCAAATGTCCCCAAATGTCCCCAAAACCCCCAAATCCCCAAGTCCAACCCCAATCCCACTGGGACCCCCAAACCCCCAAAAACCCAAATCCCCCCCGAACCCCCCAATGGGGTCACACCCCAAATCCCCAAATCCCCCCCACAACCCCAAATCCCACCAAAATGTTCCAAACCCCCCAGGATGCCCCCAAATCCCCCAAAATCACCCAAAGGGGACCCCCAGGACCCCCTAAATGGTCCTAGGACCCCCCAAACACCCCAAATCCCCAATCCCCCCCAAACCCCCAAATACCCCCCTGTAATCCCCCCTAGGATGTGGGATTTGGGGACCCCCCAAACTCCCCCAAATGGGGGACCCCCAAAACCATCCCCCCAAATCTCCAGGATCCCCCAAATCCCCAAAACCCACCCAAACCCCCCAAATCCCCCTAAACCCCCAAATCCCCCCCAAGTCCCCCCCCCCCAAATGGGGGGACCCCCTCCCCCCCCAAAATGAAACCCTCTGGGACCCCCAGCTGGGGATCCCCCCAATGGGGGCCAGGGCCCCAGGGGACCCCAAAAATACCCCAAATCCTTTGGGGTCCCCAGGGGACAATGGGGTCCCAGGGGGGGTCCTGGACCGCAGGACCCAAATCCCCAAAAATCTCCCTAAACTCCCCAGGACCCCCAAAACAGTGGGATTGGGAGGTTCCCCATTGGGGACCATGGGGGATCACCCCTAGGGACCCTCTAAATTTTGGGGTCCCAGGACCCCCAAATCCCACCCATGGGGGATGGACCCCAAAACCCCAGGAGATCCCCCAAACTCCCCCCCCATGAGGTCCCTCAGGACCCCAAATCCCCCATGAGGTCCCCCTGGGATCCCCCCCCCAATCCCCAAACTCCCCCAGGGGCCCCCCACCCCCCAAACCCCAAAACCCCCCCACCATGGGGTCAAACCCCCCAAACCAAATCCCCCCAAATGGGGGAACCCCCCCCAACCCTCTGGGTCCCAGGGGGACCCCCAAAATCCCCAAAACCCCCACAGGAAGGTCCCCCAAACTTGGGACCTCCCCTAACACCAGGGTGATAGAGGACCCCCCCCCAAACCCCCAAACATTTTTGGGGTCAATGGGGTCCCAGGGGATTTGGGGACCCCAGGGCCCCCCCTGGGGACAGTGACAAATTGGGGGGTTGGGGGTTGGGGACATTGGGGGTCCCAGGGGACCCCAATGGGGACCCGGGGTGATAAATGTGCCCAGTGGGATTTTGGCTGCTCGGGGGACCCTGGGGTCACCCAGGGGACCCCAATGGGGACACATCAGGGGAATTTGGGGGTCATGTCCCATTGGGGACACTGGGGACACCAGGGGGACCCTTTTGGGGTCACCAGGGAAGAATTTGGGTCATCATCCCTGGGACACCTTGGGAGGACACCACAGGTCCCCAGGATGTTGGGGTCCCCTCTAAAACCCTGGGTGAACAAACCCCCAAAAACCTTGGGGGAAATCCCCAAATTGGGGTCAACCCCAAAATCTCCCCCAAACCCCCCCCAAAATTTGGGGACCCTTGGGGGGGGTCCCCCAAAACCCCCAATCCCCCCAAATCCACCAATGGGGACACCAAATCCACCCTCACCAAAAATCCCCAAAAATCCCCAAAATCCCCAAATTTCCCCAAAGGTCACCCCAAATCCAGGGTCACCGGTCAAATCCAGGGGACCCTCAAATCTCCCCAAAAGGGATTTGGGGGGTCCCAGGGTCCCCCAGGCCTCCCCCAATGCCCAAAATCCCACCCAAAATCCCCAAATTCCCCCTGGGTCACCCTGGGGACCCCCCATGTCCCCAAAATTTGCCCAAAAATCCCCAAAATCCCCCATTCCCCAATGGGGTCCCAGGGGTCCCCCAGGGTCACCCCAAATGGGGGACACCACCCCAAATTGGGGTCCCCGATTTGGGTCCCCAAAATCGTTTAGGGTCCGAATTTCCCCCCATGTCCTGTGATTCCCAAAATCCCCAATGTCCTCAAAATGTCCCCATGTCCCCCGATGTCCCCATGTCCCCCAATGTCCCCAATGTCCCCATGTCCGTGTGTCCCCTGTCTGTGTGTCCCTCCAATGTCCCCATGTCCCCCAGTGTCCCCATGTCCCCCAATGTCCCCACGTCCGTGTGTCTCCCCAATGTCCCCATGTCCCCCGATGTCCCCATGTCCCCTCAATGTCCCCATGTCCCCGTGTCCCCCCACGCCCCAATCCCCCCAGTGTCCCCATGTCCCCCAATGTCCCCATGTCCCCAAACCCCCCCAATGTCCCCAATGTCCCCCCCCATGTCCCCATGTCCCCCGAAATGTCCCCATCCCCCCCCCATCCCTGATTTTGTCCCCTCAATGTCCCATGTCCCCCCATGTCCCCATGTCCCCCCGAAGTGTCCCCATGTCCCTCGAGTCCCCATGTCCGTGTGTCCCCCCATGTCCCCAGTGTCCCCCAATGTCCCCATGTCCCCAAATTCCCCCATGTCCCAAATGTCCCCAATGTCCCCATGTGTCCCCCCCCGCCTGGTCCCCCCCGATGTCCCCCAAAAATCCCCCCAAATCCCCATGTCCCCTGGGGATGTCCCCATGTCCGTGTCCCCCCCACCTCCCCAAAAATCCCCCGATGTCCGTGTGTCCCCCCCCCAGCCATGTCCCCCCCATGTCCCCATGTCTGTGTGTCCCCCATGTCCGTGTGTCCCCCAAATGTCCCATGTCCGTGTGTCCCCTGTGTGTGTGTCCCCCAAAATCCCCATGTCAAAATGTCCCCATGTCCGTGTGTCCCCATGTCCGTGTGTCCCCATGTCCGTGTCCCCCAATGTGCGTGTCCCCCAATGTCCCCATGTCCCCTGTCCCCCCACGTCCCCCCAAAATCCTCCAATGTCCCCATGTCCCCTCTATGTCCCCATGTCCCCACTGTCCCCCCAAATGTCCGTGTGTGTCCCCCATGTCCCCATGTCCCCATCTGTGTGTCCTCCTGTGTCCCCATGTCCCCCCCTCAATGTCCCCTGATGTCCCCATGTCCCACCGATGTCCCCATGTCCGTGTGTCCCCCCGATGTCCCCATGTCCGTGTGTCCCCCCATGTCCCCATGTCCCCATCTGTGTGTCCTCCTGTGTCCCCATGTCCCCCCGATGTCCCCATGTCCATGTGTCCCCCCGTGTCCCCTGTCCCACTCGCTGTCCCTGGGCGGTCTCCACGGGCAATCAGCGTCCCTTGTCCCCACCATGAGCGGCTGTCACCCCAGGTGTCCCCAATGTCCCCAGTGTCCAACTGTCCCCCAGGTGTCCCCAATGTCCCCAGTGTCCAACTGTCCCCCCAGTGTCCCCAATGTCCCCAATGTCCAACTGTCCCCCATCTGTCCCCCCAATGTCCCCAGTGTCCAACTGTCCCCCCAGTGTCCCCAATGTCCCCAATGTCCCCAGAGTCCAACTGCCCCCCAGGTGTCCCCAATGTCCCCAATGTCCCCAGTGTCCAACTGTCCCCCATCTGTCCCCCCAATGTCCCCAGTGTCCAACTGTCCCCCAGGTGTCCCCAGTGTCCCCAATGTCCCCCAGGTGTCCCCAATGTCCCCAGTGTCCAACTGTCCCCCAGGTGTCCCCAGTGTCCCCAGGTGTCCCCAATGTCCCCGGTGTCCAACTGTCCCCCAGGTGTCCCCAATGTCCCCCCAATGTCCCCAGGTGTCCCCCAATGTCCCCAGTGTCCAACTGTCCCCCAGGTGTCCCCAATGTCCCCCAATGTCCCCAATGTCCCCAGTGTCCAACTGTCCCCCAGGTGTCCCCCCAATGTCCCCAGTGTCCCCAGTGTCCAACTGTCCTTCCCGATGTCCCCAGTGTCCCCAATGTCCCCCAGGTGTCCCCAATGTCCCCAGGTGTCCCCAATGTCCCCAGGTGTCCCCCAATGTCCCCATGGCCCCATGTCCAGCTGTCCCCCAGGTGTCCCCCTAATGTCCCCAATGTCTCCCCAGTGTCCCCCAGGTGTCCCCAATGTCCCCAGTGTCCCCTCACTGTCCCCAAATGTCCCCATGGGGCAGTCCCTAGCAGCCCCAATGGGGTGACCCAAATCCCCCAGGGCTGCTGTGTCCCCATGTCCCTGTGTCCATCCCCACCCCCCTGTCCCCATGTCCCCTTGTGTCCCCAATGTCCCAGGTGTCCCCAATGTCCCCAATGCTCCCCATGGGGCAGCCAGTTTTGGGGAACACCCCTGCGGCTCCTGGGGCTGATGTGTCCCCATGTCCCCATGTCCATCTGTCACCCCCCTGTCCCCATGTCCCCTTGGTGTCCCCAATGTTCCCCAGGTGTCCCCAATGTCCCCGGGGCTCTCCATGGGGCAGCGCAGCAGCTCCTTGGGGTGACACCCTGCGGCTCCTCGTGCTGCTGTCACCCCCATGTCCCCCCATGTCCATCTGTCCCCACAATGTCCCCAATGTCCCCAATGTCCCCAATGTCCCTCACCTTGTCCCCTGGGCCTCCAATGGGGCCAAAAGCTCCTTGGGGGGGGGATTTGTGGCTCCCCGTGGGGGGAGGAGGGTCTGTGTCCATGTCCCCAAATGTCCCCAATGTCCCCATGTCCCCCAATGTCCCCCCAATGTCCCCAGTCCCCTGGGGATCCATGGGGGTCCCCCCTGTCCCCACCCCCCCCCAGTGGGGCCAACCCCCCATGTCCCCAATGTCCATCTGTCCCATGTCCCCTGTCCCCCCCATGTCCCCCGTGTCCCCAATGTCCCCAGTGTCCCCTCACCCCCCGGGCTGTCCATGGGAAGCCCAGTCTTTTTGGGCCCAGTAACCCCATGTCCGGGCTCCCCCGGGTCATGTCCCCATGTCCCCAAATGTCCCCAACGTCCCCAATGTCCCCATGTCCCCAACGTCCCCCAGTGTCCCCCGTGTCCGGGCTGTCCCCCCCTGCCTGAGCTCCCAAATGACATGTCCCCCCCAGGCTGCCCGTGTCCCCATGTCCCCACGTTCCCCTGTCCATCTGTCACCCTCATGTCCCCAATGTCCCCCAATGTCCCCCATGTCCCCAGTGTCCCCAGTGTCCCTCACCGGCCCCTGGGGAATCCATGGGGGAGCCCCTCCCTTGGCGTGTCCCCCATGTCCCCATGTCCCTGTGTCCCCCAATGTCCCCATGTCCCCCCAATGTCCCCAATGTCCCCCAGTGTCCCCAATGTCCCCCAATGTTCCCAGTGTCCCCAATGTCCCCAATGTCCCCAATGTCCCCAGTGTCCCCAATGTCCCCAATGTCCCCACCGTTGTCCCCCAAATGTCCCCCCAAGCAGTCCCCATGACACAGTAACCCTGCGGCTCCTGGGGCTGCTGTCACCCCCCATATCCCCCTGTCCCCAATGTCCCCAGTGTCCCCAATGTCCCCAGTGTCCCCATGTCCCCCGTCCCCCCATGTCCCCAGCAGTCCCCCCAATGTCCCATGTCCGTGTGCTCCCCCCTGTGTCCATGTCCCTGTATCCCCCTGTCCCCCCAATGTCCCCATTGTCCCTCACCATCCCCTGGGCTCTCCATGGGGCACTGCAGCAGCCCCTTGGGGTGACACCCAGGATCCCTGGGGAATTTGCAGTGTCCCCCATGTCCCCAATGTCCATCTGTCCCTGCCATGTCCCCCTGTCCCCCCAATGTCCCCAATGTCCCCAATGTCCCCAATGTCCCCAGTGTCCCCAGTGTCCCCTCACCGTCCCCGGGGTGTCCAATTTTTCCCTGCCCTTGGCCCCAGTAACCCCTGCCCTGGTCCCCATCTCCGGGTCTGTGTCCCCGTGTCCCCTCATATCCCCCTGTCCCTGCCATGTCCCTGTGTCCCACTGTCCCCCTGGTGTCCCCCCAATGTCCCCAATGTCCCCTCACCATCCCCAGGCCTCCATGGGAAGCTCAGCAGCCCCCACCCATGTCGGCTCCTGGGGCCAATGTGTCCCCATGTCCCCAAAACCCTGTCCATCTGTCACCCCCATGTCCCCAATGTCCCCCAATGTCCCCCATGTCCCCAGTGTCCCTCAGTGTCCCCTGGGACCATGGGGACATTGGCAGCCCTTGGTAGTAGTCCTCAGTGTCCCTCTGTCCCCCAGTGTGTCCCCTATTTAATGTCCCCAAAAACTGTCCCCAAATGTCCCCAGTGTCCCCAATGTCCCAACTGTCCCCCAGTGTCCCCAATGTCCCCAATGTCCCTCACTGTCCCCCCATCTGTCCAACATGGGAAGCCCCAGCTCCTTGGGGTCCCCTGGGGCCCCCCCCCAATCCCCCAGTCCCCAATGTCCCCAATGTCCCCAATGTCCCCAATGTCCCCAGTCTGTCCCTCACCCCCCCCGGGCCTCCATGGGGCCCAGTGTCCCCAGTGTCCCCACCCCTCCCCAGGTGTCCCCGGGGTCTGTGTCCATGTCCCTGTATCCCCCTGTCCCCCCAATGTCCCCAATGTCCCCATTGTCCCTCACCATCCCCGGGGCTCTCCATGGGGCACTGCAGCAGCTCCTTGGGGTGACACCCTGCGGCTCCTGGGGCTGCTGTGCCCCCATGTCCCCAATGTCCATCTGTCCCTGCCATGTCCCCCTGTCCCCCCACTGTCCCAAATGTCCCCAGTGTCCCCCCAATGTCCCCAATGTCCCCAGTGTCCCCTCACTGTCCCCGGGGCTCTCCATGGGGCAGCGCAGCAGCTCCTTGGCACAGCAACCCTGCGGCTCCTGGGGCTGCTGTCACCCCAATGTCCCCATGTCCCCCTGTCCATCTGTCACCCTCATGTCCCTAATGTCCCCAATGTCCCCAGTGTCCCCAATGTCCCCAATGTCCCTCAATGTCCCCAGTGTCCCTCACCATCCCCGGGGCTCTCCATGGGGAAGCGCAGCAGCTCCTTGGGGTGACAGCCTGCGGCTCCTGGGGCTGCTGTGTCCCCATGTCCCTGTGTCCATCTGTCACCCCCAATGTCCCCATGTCCCCTTGGTGTCCCCAATGTCCCCAATGTCCCCAGTGTCCCTCACCGTCCCCGGGGCTCTCCATGGGGAAGCGCAGCAGCCCTTGGGGACGAGTAACCCCTGGGCTCCTGGGCTGCGATGGAGCCGGTCCCCCAAGTCCCCATGTCCCCCCCATGTCCCCCAGGTGTCCCCTGTCCCCCAATGTCCCCAATGTCCCCAGTGTCCCCTCACCATCCCCGGGGCTCTCCATGGGGCAGCGCAGCAGCTCCTTGGGGTGACACCCTGTGGCTCCTGGGGCTGCTGTGTCCCCATGTCCCCATGTTCCCCTGTCCATCTGTCACCCCCATGTCCCTAATGTCCCCAGTGTCCCCCCCAATGTCCCCAATGTCCCCAGTGTCCCCTCACCGTCCCCGGGGCTCTCCATGGGGCAGCGCAGCAGCTCCTTGGGGTAGTAACCCTGCGGCTCCTGGGGCTGATGTGTCCCCATGTCTCTGTGTCCATCTGTCACCCTCATGTCCCTAATGTCCACAATGTCCCCATGTCCCCCCAATGTCCCCAATGTCCCCAATGTCCCCAGTGTCCCCAATGTCCCCAGTGTCCCTCACCGTCCCCAAGGCTCTCCATGGGGAAGCACAGCAGCTCCTTGGGGTGACACCCTGCGGCTCCTGGGGCTGATGTCCCTCTGTGTGTCCCCATGTCCCCCCATGTCCATCTGTCCCTTCAGTGTCCCCCTGTCCCCCCAATGTCCCCATGTCCCCCCAATGTCCCCAGTGTCCCCAATGTCCCCAGTGCCCCTCACCATCCCCGGGGCTCTCCATGGGGAAGCTGCAGCCCTTGGGAAACCCCGGGGCCCTGGGGCTGATGTCACCCCCATGTCCCCATGTCCCCCTGTCCATCTGTCGCCCCCATGTCCCCCTGTCCCCCCACTGTCCCCAATGTCCCCAATGTCCCCAACGTCCCCAATGTCCCCTCACCATCCGCGGGGCTCTCCATGGGGCAGCACAGCAGCTCCTTGGCGCAGTAACCCTGCAGCAACTCGTGCTGGCGGAGCCGCGTGTGTGTCCCCGCAATGTCCCCTTGGTGTCCCCCCAGTGTCCCCAATGTCCCCAGTGTCCCCATGTCCCTCACCCCCCCGCCTCCCCATGGAGTCAGTGCAGCAGCCCAGTGTCCCCCTGTGCCCCTTCCTGGGTCCCCAATGTCCCCAATGTCCCCAATGCCCCCATGTCCCCAATGTCCCCAATGTCCCAATGTCCCTGAATCTCCAATGGGGCAGCACAGCAGCCCTTGGGGTGACACCCAACCCCCCCTGATGTGTCCCCATGTCCCCGTGTCCATCTGTCCCCCAATATCCCCAATGTCCCCAGTGTCCCCAATGTCCCCAATGTCCCCAATGTCCCCAATGTCCCCCAATGTCCCCAATGTCCCCAATGTCCCCAATGTCCCCAACGTCCCCAGTGCCCCTCACCGCCCCCAAGATCCATGGGGAGGGGCAGCCCTTGCCCTTGGGTAACCCTCATGGCTCCCCTCCCTGTGTCCCCATGTCCCCCTGTCCCCTAAGTGTTCCCAATGTCCCCAATGTCCCCATGTCCCCACAATGTCCCCCATGTCCCCAGTGTCCCCATTGTCCCTCACCGTCCCCGGGGCTCTCCATGGGGAAGCGCAGCAGCTCCTTGGCGTAGTAGTCCTGCGGCTCCTGGGGCTGCTGTGTCCCCATGTCCCCCCATGTCCCCCTGTCCATCTGTCACCCTCATATCCCCCTGTCCCCCCAATGTCCCCAATGTCCCCAGTGTCCCCTCACCGTCCCTGGGGCTCTCCATGGGGCACTGCACCAGCTCTGTGGGGGGACATCCTGCGGCTCCTGGGGCTGCTGTGTCCCCATGTCCCTGTGTCCATCTGTCACCTCCCTGTCCCCATGTCCCCAATGTCCCCAATGTTCCCCAGGTGTCCCCAATGTCCCCGGGGCTCTCCATGGGGCAGCGCAGCAGCTCCTTGGGGTGACACCCTGCGGCTCCTGGCCTGATGTGTCCCCATGTCTCTGTGTCCAGGTGTCCCTGCCATGTCCCCCTGTCCCCCCAATGTCCCCAATGTCCCCAGTGTCCCCAGTGTCCCTCACCGTCCCTGGGACTCCATGGGCAGCGGGGTGTCCCCTGGGACAGTGAACCTGTCCCCCTGGGGCTTGCTGTGTCCCTGTGTCCCCCTGTCCATCTGGATAAACCCATCAGTCCCCTCAATGGGACCAATGTCCCCAATGTCCCCAATGTCCCCAATGTCCCCAGTGCCCCACCATCCCCTGGCTCTCCATGGGGATAAACCAGCTGTCCAAACCCTCGGGGAGGGGGGGGGACCCCCCATGTCCCCATGTCCCCTGTCCATCTGTCGGAGTCCCCCGTCCCCCACTGTCCCCAATGTCCCCAGTGTCCCCTCACCATCCCCAGGACCTCCATGGGGGACCCTTGGGGAGGGTCCTGGGAGAAAGGATGAACCCTGTCCCCACGTGTCCCCCAAACTGTCCCCAATGTCCCCAATGTCCCCAATGTCCCCAATGTCCCCAGTGTCCCCAGTGTCCCTCACCGTCCCCGGGGCTCTCCATGGGGAAGCGCAGCAGCTCCTTGGCGCAGTAACCCTGCGGCTCCTCATGCTGCTGTCACCCCCATGTCCCCCTGTCCCTCAATGTCCCCAATGTCCCCAATGTCCCCAATGTCCCCAATGTCCCCAATGTCCCTCACCATCCCCGGGGCTCTCCATGGGGCAGCGCAGCAGCTCCTTGGGGTGACAGCCTGCAGCTCCTGGGGCTGCTGTGTCCCCATGTCCCCACGTTCCCCTGTCCATCTGTCACCCTCATGTCCCCAATGTCCCCAATGTCCCCAGTGTCCCCAGTGTCCCCTCACCGTCCCCGGGGCTCTCCATGGGGAAGCGCAGCAGCTCCTTGGGGTGACACCCTGTGGCTCCTCGTGCTGCTGTCACCCCCATGTCCCCATGTCCCCCCAGTGTCCATTCCAATGTCCCCTGTCCCCCCAATGTCCCCAATGTCCCCAGTGTCACCAATGTCCCCAATGTCCCCAGTGTCCCCCCAATGTCCCCAGTGTCCCCAGTGTCCCTCACCGTCCCCGGGGCTCTCCATGGGGAAGCGCAGCAGCTCCTTGGCGCAGCAATCCTGCAGCTCCTGGGGCTGCTGTCACCCCCATGTCCCCAATGTCCATCTGTCACCCCAATGTCCCCAATGTCCCCAATGTCCCCATTGTCCCTCACCGTCCCCGGGGCTCTCCATGGGGCAGTGCAGCAGCTCCTTGGCGCAAACCCCGAGTGGACCCCGAATGTCCCCGGGTCTGTGTCCCCGTGTCCCCTCATATCCCCCTGTCCCCAATGTCCCCAATGTCCCCAGTGTCCCCCAATGTCCCCCAATGTCCCCAATGTCCCCTCACCGTCCGCGGGGCTCTCCATGGGGAAGCGCAGCAGCTCCTTGGGGTGACAGCCTAAGCTCCTGAAAAAGGTCTGTCCCCATGTCCCCCCATGTCCATCTGTCCCCACAATGTCCCCAGTGTCCCCAATGTCCCCAGTGTCCCCAGTGTCCCCTCACTGTCCCCGGGGCTCCCATGGGATGTCCCCAGAACCGGAGTAACCCCTGGGCCCTGATGTGTCCCAGAGCCGGGTAGTGTCCCCATGTCCCCCAATGTCCCCCAGGTGTCCCCAATGTCCCCAATGTCCCCAATGTCCCCAATGTCCCCAATGTCCCCAATGTCCCCAATGTCCCCAATGTCCCCAGTGTCCCCAGTGTCCCTCACCGTCCCCGGGGCTCTCCATGGGGCAGCGCAGCAGCTCCTTGGGGTGACATCCTGCGGCTCCTGGCCTGATGTCTCCCCATGTCCCTGTGTCCAGGTGTCCCTGCCATGTCCCCCTGTCCCCAATGTCCCCAATGTCCCCAATGTCCCCAATGTCCCCCCACCGTCCCCTCCTCTCTCCATGGGGAATGTCCAGCTCCTGATAAGTAGTCCTGGGAACTGTCCAACCTCACCCCATGTCCCCCTGTCCCCTAAATGTCCCCAATGGATAAATAATCCCCAAAGTCCCCTAAACCCCCAGGACCCCCCATAACCGAACCCCCAATAACCTGGGAACCTGGATAAATCCCAGAACCGGATAACCCCTAGAACCCCAGTGCCCCCTAGAACCGGGATAAACCCCCAAACCGGATAAACCCCCCAGAACCGGATAAACCCCTAGAACCGGATAACCCCTCGAACCCCAAATGTCCCCCAGAACAGGGATAAACCCCTAGAACTGGATAAACCCAAAGAACCCCATAAACCCCTTTCCCCAACCGGGATAAACCCCCAGAACCCCAGGTCCCCAAACCCCCAAACTTCCAGAACCGGGATAAACCCCTACCCCCCGGGATAAACCCTAGAACCCATTGATAACCCTAGGAGAACCGGATAACCCCAGAACCCCCGGGTCCCCAGAACCCCAATAACCCCAGAACCGGATAAACCCTAGAACCGGATAAAACTCCCCCAGAACCGGGAGATAACTGCCCCCAGAACCGATGGATGCCCCCATGGATAGGATGGACGAATGGAAGGTAAACCCCTGGGAGAGACTGGACCCCCACAACCGATGAAACACTGGAACCGGGAGAAATCCCCAAACCTCGGAACCCAGAAACCTGATGGAACGGATAAACCCCCGGGATAAACCTCGGGAGGACCGATAAACCCTCGATAAACCCTCAAGGGGACAGAATGAATCGGATAAACCCCGAGGGACTGGGAGAAATCCTCAGGAGGGACCAGGAAAAACCCTCGGGAGAGACCGGAATGAATCGGGATAAACCCCTCAGAACCGGAGGACCCCTATAAACCCTCCAGAAGGGACCCCCCATGAATCGGGATAAACCCTCGGGAGGGACCAGGATAAACCCTCAAGGGAAACCGGAATGAATCGGGATAAACCCTCGGGAGGGACCGGAGAACCCCCAGAACCCTCGGATAAACCCCCTAGGGACCGGATGGGATAAACCCTCGGGAGAGACCGGGATAAACCCTCGGGAAGAACCGGGATAAACCCTCGGGAAGGACCGGGATAAACCCTCGGGAGAGACCGGGATAAACCCTCGGGAAGGACCGGGATAAACCCTCGGGAGGGACCGGGAGGGACCGGGATAAACCCTGGGGATAAACCCTCGGGAGGGACCGGGATAAACCCTCAAGGGAGACCGGAATGAATCGGGATAAACCCTCGGGAGGGACTGGGAGAAATCCTCGGCAGGGACCGGGATAAACCCTCGGGAGAGACCGGGAGGGACCGGGATAAACCCTCGGGAAGGACCGGGAATAAACCCCAGGGAAGGACCGGGATAAACCCTCGGGATGGACCGGGATAAACCCTCGGGAGAGACCGGGATAAACCCTCGGGATGGACCGGGATAAACCCTCGGGAGAGACCGGGATAAACCCTCGGGAGAGACCGGGATAAACCCTCGGGATGGACCGGGATAAACCCTCGGGATGGAACGGGATAAACCCTCGGGATGGAACGGGATAAACCCTCGGGAGAGACCGGGAGGGACCGGGATAAACCCTCCAGGACCGGGATAAACCCTAGAACCGGGATAAACCTCAGGATGGACCGGATAAACCCTCAGAACCGGGATAAACCCTCATGGATGGACCGGATAAACCCTCGGGAGAGACCGGATAAACCTCGGATGGACCGATAAACCCTCGGATGGACCGGATAAACACTCTAGGACCGGGATAAACCCCGGGATGGAACGGATAAACCCCAGACCGAGGGACGGGATAAACCCTCGGATGGACCGGATAAACCCTCGATGGACCGGGATAAACCCTCGGGAAGGACCGGGATAAACCCTCGGGAGAGACCGGGATAAACCCTCGGGAGAGACCGGGATGGAACGGGATAAACCCTCGGGAGAGACCGGGAGGGACCGGGATAAACCCTCGGGAGGGACCGGGATAAACCCTCGGGAAGAACCGGGATAAACCCTCGGGATGGACCGGGATAAACCCTCGGGAGGGACCGGGAGGGACCGGGATAAACCCTCGGGAGGGACCGGGATAAACCCTCGGGAGGGACCGGGATAAACCCTCGGGATGGAACGGGAGGGACCGGGATAAACCCTCGGGATGGAACGGGATAAACCCCTTAGAAAGGACCGGGATGGACCGGGATAAATTCCCGGGAGGGGTTAAAGGGTTAAACTTTCCCCGAACGGGTTAAACACCCCCGGAACGGGATAAACCTGCGGGAACGGGACGGAAACAAAGCCCTGGAACCGGGATAACCCCCCTAGAACCGGGATAAACCCCCCAGAACCGGGATAAACCCCCCTAGAACCGGGATAACCCCCCTAGAACCGGGATAACCCCCCTAGAACCGGGATAAACCCCCCAGAACCGGGATAACCCCCTAGAACCGGGATAACCCCCCCAGAACCGGGATAACCCCCAGAACCGGGATAACCCCCAGAAACCAGGATAACCCCTAGAACTGGATAAATCTCCTAGAACCGGATAACCCCCAGAACCGGATAACCCCCAGAACCCTAATAACCCCCTAAAACCGGGATAACCCCCTAGAACCGGATAACCCCCTAGAACCGGATAAACCCCCAGAACCGGATAACCCCTAGAACCGGGATAACCCCCAGAACCGGGATAAACCCCCCAGAACCGGGATAACCCCCCTAGAACCGGGATAAACCCCCTAGAACCGGATAATCCCCCAGAACCGGGATAACCCCCAGAACCGGGATAACCCCCCAGAACCGGGATAAACCCCCAGAACCGGATAACCCCCCAGAACCGGATAAACTCCCCCAGAACCGGGATAACCCTCCCAGAACCGGATAAACCCCATAAAACCGGATAACCCCCCCAGAACCGGGATAACCCCCCCAGAACCGGGATAACCCCCCAGAACCGGGATAACCCTCCCAGAACCGGGATAACCCCTAGAACCGGATAAACCCCAGAACCGGGATAACCCCCCCAGAACCGGGATAACCCCCTAAAACCGGATAAACCCCTAGAACCCCAGGATAACCCCCAGAACCGGGATAACCCCCTAGAACCGGGATAACCCGCTCAGAACCGGGATAACCCCCCAGAACCGGGATAACCCCCCCAGAACCGGGATAACCCGCTCAGAACCGGGATAACCCCCAGAACCGGGATAACCCCCCCAGAACCGGGATAACCGTCCCAAACCCGGGACTTAACCCGGGATACCCCGCCCGGATTTCCCCGCCCGGGCTCGGTTCCGCTCCCGATGGCCCCGTCCGGATGTCCCGGGTTGTCCCTCCGGTTTATCCCGGTTTATCCCCCCGGTTTATCCCGGGTTTTTCCACCGGTTTGTCCCGGTTTGTCCCCTTGGTTTATCCCGGTTTGTCCCGGTATATTCCCCTGGCTTATCCCGGTTTATCCCCCAGGTTTATCCCAGTTTATCCCCCCGATTTGTCCCCCCAATTATCCCCCTGGTTTATCCCCCCATTTGTCCCCCGGTTTATCTCCCCCATTGTCCCTGGTTTGTCCCCCCAGTTTACCCCGGTTTATCCCTGTTTATCCCGGTTTATCCCCCCGCTTTATCCCAGTTTATCCCCCCAGTTTATCCCGGTTTGTCCCGGTTTATCCCCCTGTTTTATCCCCGTTTATCCCCCAATGTCCCCCATTTATCCCCGGTTTATCCCATTTATCCCCATTGTCCCCCGGTTTGTCCCCCGTTTATCCCCGGTTTGTCCCCTTATCCTGGTTTATCCCCCGGTTTATCCCGGTTTATCCCCCCGGTTTATCCCCTTGGTTTATCCCGGTTTATCCCCAATGTTTATCCCCTGGTTTATCCCCCGTTTGTCCCCAGTTTTGTCCCCCAGTATCCCCGTTTTATCCTGGTTTGTCCCCCCGGTTTTATCCCCCCCGTTTATCCCCCCCACTTTTTCCCCGGTTTATCCCCAGTTTTGTCGGTTTTCCCCAATGTCCCCGTTTATGTCCCCAAACATCCCTGTTTCATCCTGTTTATCCGTGGTTTATCCCGGTTTATCCCGGTTTATCCATTTGGTTTGTCCCCCCCCTGGTTATCCCCTTGGTTTGTCCCCCAGTTTATCCCGGGTTGTTCCCCCAGTTTATCCCGGTTTGTCCCCTTTGTTTATCCTGGTTTATCCGGGTTTATCCCCCCCGTTTATCCCCCCGGTTTATCCCGGTTTATCCCCCCTTTTTGTCCCGGTTTATCCCGGTTTATCCCATTTGTCCCGGGTTGTCCCCCGTTTATCCCCCCGGTTTATCCCAGTTTATCCCCCTGATTTATCCTCCCCCTGTTTATCCCCCGGTTTATCCCCCGTTTATCCCCAGTTTATCCTGGTTTCCCCCGTTTTATCCCCATGTTTCCCCTCGGTTTCCCCCCATCTGTCCCCTTGTCCAGTTTCCCCTGTTTATCCCCCGGTTTATCCCCCCTGTTGTCCCCGGTTTATCCCGGTTTGTCCCAGTTTATCCCCTTGGTTTATCCTGGTTTATCCCCCCCGGTTTATCCTGGTTTGTCCCCCAGTTTATCCCGGGTTGTTCCCCCGGTTTGTCCCGGCTTATCCCCCCCGTTTATCCCCCCGGTTTATCCCCTTGGTTTATCCCGGTTTATCCCCCCGGTTCATCCCTGTTTATCCCGGTTTCCCCCCCGGTTTATCCCCCGGTTTCCCTACCGGTTTATCCCACTTGGTTTGTCCTGTTTTGTCCTGGGTTGTTCCCAGTGTCCCGGCTTTGTCCCCTTGTTTATCCTGGCTTGTCCCGGTTTATCCCCCCTTTTATCCCCAGGTTTCCCAGTTTGTCCTGGTTTGTCCCCAGTTTATCCCAGTTTATCCCCCGATTTATCCCCAGTTTATCCTGGTTTATCCCCTGGTTTATCCCGGGTTACCCCTGTTTATCCCCAGGTTTATCCCTGTTTGTCCCCTGTTTCCCCAGTTTATCCCCAGGTTTATCCCCCTGGTCTGTCCCGGTTTGTCCCAGTTTATCCTGGTTTACCCCTGTTTATCCCTCGGTTTATCCTGTTTGTCCTGGTTTCCCCAGTTTATCCCCCGTTTATCCTGGGGGTATCCCCCTGAGGGGGTGGGGGCAGTTTATCCCAGCTTCCCCCTGGTTTATCCCCAGTTGTCCTGGTTTATCCCCAGGTTTGTCCCCCCACCCACCCCAGTTTATCCTGTTTTATCCCCGGGACCCCCCCCAAAATCCTCACCCGCCCCAGTTTATCCCCAAATTGTCCCCATTATCCCCAATTATTCCAGGTGTTTGTCCCGGTTTATCCCCCGGTTTCCCCCCGGTTTATCCCCCGGTTGTGTCCCAAAATTGTCCCCCAAAATTGTCCCCCCAAAATTGTCCCCCCAAATTGTCCCCAGTGTCCCGGCTCTGTCCCCGCGGTCCCAAAATTGTCTGTCCTCTTAAATTGTCCCTCCCTCCCGGCTGTCGCGCCCTTGTCCTTGTCCTTCCCCAAAAATTGTCCTGGCCCAAAATTGTCCCCCCAAAATTGTCCCCCAAAATTGTCCCCCCCTGTCCTTGTGTTCCCGGTTTATCCCTCAAAATTGTCCCTCCCCAAAATTGTCACCTCCCCCAAATTGTCCCCCAAAATTGTCCCTCCCCAAAATTGTTTTCCCTCCCCCAAAATTTTCCGTTTTCCCCCAAAATTGTCCCCCCCAAAATTGTCACCCCCCCCCCGTTTTCACCCCCAAATTTGGCCCCACCCCCCAAAATTGTCCTCCCCCAAAATTGTCACACCCCAAAATTGTCCCCGGGGAGGGGGCAGGGAAGGAAACTTGACCCCAAATTTGTCCCCACCCCCAAAATTGTCCCCATTCCAAAATTGTCCATCTCCCCAAACTGGACATCCCAAATTGTCCCCTCCCCCCAATTGTCCCACACCCCCAAAATTGTCAGGGACATCCCCAAATTGTCCCCCAAAATTGTCACCCCCTCTTAAATTGTCCCTCCCCCAAAAATTGTCCCCCAAAATTGTCACCCCCCTCCCCCCAAAATTGTCCCCCCCCAAAAATTGTCACCTCCCCTTAAATTGTCCCTCCCCCAAATTGTCACCCCAAAATTGTCACCCTCCAAAATTGTCCCTCCTCCCCAAATTGTCCCCCTCCCCCAAAATTGTCACCTTCCAAATTGTCCCTCCCCAAAATTGTCACCCCAAAATTGTCCCTTCCCCCCAAAATTGTCACCCCCCGAATTGTCCCCACCCTCCAAAATTGTCCTTCCCCCAAAATTGTCCCCCCCAAAAATTGTCACCTCCTCCTCTTAAATTGTCCCTCCCCCCAAATTGTCCCCTCCCCCAAATTGTCACCTCCCCCTAAAATTGTCCCATACCCCCAAAAATTGTCCCTCCCCCAAATTGTCCCTCCCCCCCAAATTGTCCCCCCCCCCAAAATTGTCCCCCCCCAAATTGTCCCCCCCAAATTGTCCCTCCCCCAAATTGTCCCTCCCCAAAATTGTCATCTCCCCTTTAAATTGTCCCCCCCAAATTGTCCCCCCCCAAATTGTCACCCCCCCCCCAAAATTGTCCCCCCCCAAAATTGTCCCCTTCCAAAATTGTCCCCATCGTCCCTCCCCAAAATTGTCACACCCCCTGAAAAATTGTCACCCCCAAATTGTCCCCATGCCCCCAAAATTGTCCCCTCCCCAAAATTGTCCCCCCCTCTAAATTGTCCCCTCCCCCAATTGTCCCAATGTCCCCAAATTTGTCCCCACCCCCCAAATTGTCCCTCCCCCAAAATTGTCCCTCCCCCAAAACTGTCCCCCAAAATTGTCATCCCCAATTTGTCCCCTCCCCCAATTTGTCCCCCAAATTGTCACCCCCCAAAATTGTCCTCCCCAAATTGTCACCCCCAAAAATTGTCCCTCCCAAAAATTGTCACCCCTTAAATTGTCACCTCCCCCTGCATTGTCACCCCAAAATTGTCCCCCCCCAAATTGTCCCCACCCCCAAATTGTCCCCACCCCCCCAATTGTCCCCACCCCCCCTTAAATTTGTCCCCACCCCCAAATTGTCACCCCCAAATTGTCCCACCTCCCAAAATTGTCACCACCCCAGATTGTCCCCCAAAAATTGTCACCCCCTCCCCCAAAAATTGTCACCCCCAATTTGTCCCTCCCCCCCAAATTGTCACCCCCAAAATTGTCCCTCCTCCCAAAATTGCCCTCCCCAAAATTGTCACCCCCCAAACTGTCACCCCCAAATTGTCCCCACCCTCAAAATTGTTACCCCAAAATTGTCCCTCCCCTCCCAAATTGTCACCCCCAAATTGTCACCCCCCCAATTGTCACCCCAAAATTGTCATTCCCCCTCTTAAATTGTCCCTCCCCAAAATTGTCCCTCCAAAATTGTCCCAAAAATTGTCACCCCCCAAATTGTCACCCCCAAAATTGTCCCTCCAAATTTGTCACCTCCCAAATTGTCCCCTCCCCCCAAATTGTCCCTCCCAAAATTGTCACCCCCCCCCAAAATTGTCATCCCCAAAATTGTCCCCCCAAATTGTCCCCCCAAATTTGTCCCTCCTCCAAATTGTCACCCCCCCAAAATGTCCCTCCCCCAAAAATTGTCCCTCCTCCCCAAAATTGTCACCATTCCCAGATTGTCCCTCCCCCATTGTCCAAAAATTGTCACCCCCCAAAATTGTCCCCCAAAATTGTCCCCCCAAAATCCCCACCCCCAAAATTGTCCTTCCCCTAAATTGTCCCTCCCCCAAATTGTCCCCCAAATTTGTCCCCAAAAATTGTCCCCCCCAAAAATTGTCCCGCCCCCCCAAAATTGTCCCCCCCAAAATTGTCACCCCCCAAATTGTCACCTCCCCTCTTAAATTGTCCCCCCCCCCCCAATTGTCCCCCCAAATTTGTCCCCCCAAATTGTCCCTCCCCCCCCATTGTCCCCTCTCCCCCAAAATTGTCACCCCCCCCAAAATTGTCACCCCCAAATTGTCCCCAAATTGTCACCCCCAAAAAAATTGTCCCCCCAAATTGTCCCTCCTCCCCAAATTGTCCCTCCCCTGTTAAATTGTCAAAATTGTCCCCAATGTCCAAACTTGTCCCACCTCCAAATTGTCCCTCCCCCAAATTGTCCCCTCCCCAATTTCCTCCCCCCCCCCATGTGTCCCCTCCCCCTGTTGTCACCTGGGGCCCCATGGTGACAAAAATTTTATTGGGGGACAAAGTGGGGGGGAGGGGACACTGGGGGGAGGGGACAAAGTGGGGAGGGGTCCCCAGGGGGGGTGGCAACGTGACAATTTTGGGGACAGGGAGGTGACACCCAGGGTCCGACAATGTCCCCAGTGTCACCCCAATCCAAGATGTCCCCAGTGTCCCCTCCTGTCCCCGGGTCCCCAAGTGGCACCTCTCCAGTCCCCAAGACGACCCCAAAATCCATCCCTGTCACTAAGGTGTCCCCATGTCCCCAATGTGTCCCCCTGTCCCCCCTGTCCCCAATGTCCCCAACACAGCCCATTGTCCCCAATGTCCCCAGTGTGTCCCCAATGTCCCCAGTGCCACCCCCATGTCCCCAATGCCCCACAGGGGTCCCCAATGCAGTCCCCAATGTCTAAGGTGTCCCTGGCCTGATGTGTCCCCATGGTGTCCCCTCCTGTCCATCAGTCCCCCCCAATGTCCCCATGTCCCCTTTGGTGTCCCCAATGTCCCAATGTCCCCAATGTCCCCACCTCCTGTCCCCATCTTGGTGTCCCCAAGTGCCACCTCCTTGGTGTCCCCAAGTGCCACCTCCTGTCCCAAGGTGTCCCCAAGTGCCACCTCCTTGGTGTCCCCAAGGCGACCCCAAAATCTCATCCCGTGTCACCCCAATGTCCCCAACCCTGTCCCCAATGGTGCCACCCCAATGTCCCCACCCCGATGTCCCCAATGTCCCCAACACAGCCCACGGTGTCACAGTGTCCCCAGTGATGTCCCCAATGTCACAGTGCCACCCCAGGGCCCCAATGCAGCCCACAGTGTCACCATGTCCCCAATGGTGTCCCCAATGCCACAGTGCCACCCCAATGTCCCCCCAATGCCACAGTGCCACCCCAATGCCACCCCAATGTCCCCAATGCCACAGTGCCACCCCGATGTCCCCAAGGGTGTCCCCAAGGGTGTCCCCATTACCCCGTACCCCAGTGATGTCCCCCATGGTGTCACTGTGTCCCCAATGTCCCCATGTGTCCCAGTGTCCCACAATGTCCCCAATGTCCCCAGGTGTCCCCACATGTCCCAACAGTGTCCCCAATGGTGTCCCCAATGGTGTCCCCAGCGGTGTCACAGTGCCACCCCGTATCCCTCCATGTCCCGTGCCACCACGCCCAGCTCCAATGTCCCCAATGGTGTCCCCAATGGTGTCCCCCCCATGTCCCAGTGCCCCCCCAATGTCCCCATGTCCCCAGTGTCCCCAGTGTCCCAGCTCCAATGTCCCCAATGGTGTCCCCAATGGTGTCCCCAATGGTGTCCCCAATGCCAGCCCCAATGGTGTCCCAATGTCCCCATGCCACCCCAATGGTGTCCCCCTATGTCCCCATGTGTCCCCACGGTGTCCCCCCTGATGTCCCCAGTGTGTCCCCCAATGCCCCCACGCCCAGCTCCAATGTCCCCAATGTCCCCCCAATGGGGTTTCCAATGGCAGTCACAGCAGCCCCCATGATGTCCCCAATGGTGTCCCCTAATGGTGTGTCACAGGCCCCAGTGTCCGTGTCCCCTGGTGTCCCCAATGTGTCCCAGTGCCCCCCGTATCCCCAGTGTCCCCACCACGCCCAGTCCCCAATGGTGTCCCCAATGGTGTCCCCAATGGTGTCACAGTGCCACCCCAATGTCCCCTCCCCAATGGTGTCCCCAGTGTCCCCAGTGTCCCAATGGTGTCCCCAATGGTGTCACAGTGCCACCCCGTATCTCGCCATGTTCCGTGCCACCACGCCCAGCTCCAGTGTCCCCAGTGTCCCCAATGTCCCCAATGTCACAATGCCACCCCAATGGTGTCCCCAATGTCCCCAGTGTCCCCAATGGTGTCCCCAGTGTCCCCAATGGTGTCACAGTGCCAGCCCAGTGTCCCCAATGGTGTCCCCAATGGTGTCACAGTGCCAGTGAGCCCCTGCTGGTGTCCTGCTGTGTCCCCATGTCCCCCCATGTCCCCTATGGTGTCCCCAGTGTCCCCTGGTGTCCCCCCCAATGTCCCCAATGTCCCCAATGTCCCCCCTCGGGCTCTCCATGGGAAAAGCCACGGGTGAGGTAGTCCTGTCCCCCTGTGTCCCCATGTGTCCCCCATGTCCCCCAGTCTGTCCCCATATCCCCTGTCCCCCCAATGTCCCCACTGTCCCCAGTGTCCCTCACTGTCCCCATGGGCCTGCACCAGCTCCTGGGGACCTGTCCCGGCTCCTGGGGCCGCTGTGTTCCCATGTCCCTGTCCCTGTCATGTCCCCAGTGTCCCAATGTCCCCCTAATGTCCCCAGGGCAGTGAAAGAGTGTCCCCAATGTCCCCAGTGTCCCCAATGTCCCCAATGTCCCCTGCCCCCAATGTCCCCCCACGTCCCTAATGTCCCCATGTGGAAGTGTCCCACACCGCCCCAGGGGTCCCCAATGTCCCCAGCTGTCCCCCCGCCCCAATGTCCCCTGTCCCAGTGTCCCCAATGTCCCCAATGTCCCCAATGTCCCCAGTGTCCCTCACGTCCCCAATGTCCCCCATGTCCCCAGTGCCCCTCACCATCCCTGGCGTGTCCCCAGCCTCATGTCCCTCAAGCGGAGCCGGGGGCTGCTGTCCATGTCCCCATGTCCCCTGTCCATCATAATGTCCCCACTGTGTCCCCAATGTCCCCAGTGTCCCTCACCATCCCCTGGGCTCCCATGGGCACTGCAGCAGCTCCTCAGTGTCCCCAGTGTCCCCAGTGTCCCCAGTCCCCAAATGTCCCCTCTGTCCCTGCCATGTCCCCCCTGTCCCCAATGTCCCCACAACCCTGTGTCCCCCAGTGTCCCTCCCCAGTGTCCCCATGAAGGACATGGGGAGTCCTTTGGGCAGAGGTGTCCCATCCTGTCACCCCCATGTCCTCCTGTCCCCCCAATGTCCCCAGGTGTGTCCCCCCTGTGTCCCCAATGTCCCCAATGTTGTCCCCAATGTCCCTGGGTGTCCCCTCACCTTGAGCCCCCAGGGCCATGGGTGCAGGTCCAGCTGTCCATCTGTGTCCCCAATGTCCCCAGGTGGTCCCCAGTGTCCCCAGTGTCCCCAGGTGTGTCCCTCTTAATGAAGCCAGGGACATTTTGGTGACACCCTTGGTGGCCAGGTGTCACCCCATGTCCAGCGGGTGTCCCCCATGTCCCCAGATGTCCCCTGTCCCCAGGTGTGTCCCCAGTGTCCCCAGTGCCCCAATGTTGTCCCTGGTGTCCCCAGGGGTCCCCACCTTGTCCCCCCCTGTCCCCACCGGGGCAGGTCCATGGGGGTCCCCAGCAATCCTGCACATTAGGGGGGTGTGTCCCCAATGTCCCCAGGTGTGTCCCCAGGTGTGTCCCCAATGTCCCCAATGTCCCCAGGTACCTTGGAGCCCCCTGGTGGCCAGGTGCAGGTCCAGCGGGTGTCCCCAATGTCCCCAGGTGTGTCCCCAGTGTCCCCAATGCCCCCAATGTTGTCCCCAATGTCCCCAGGTGTGTCCCCAATGTCCCCAGGTGTGTCCCCAATGTCCCCACTGTCCCCAGGTGTGTCCCCTCACCTTGCAGCCCCCTGGTGGCCAGGTGCAGGTCCAGCGGGTGTCCCCAATGTCCCCAGGTGTGTCCCCAGTGTCCCCAGGTGTGTCCCCAATGTCCCCAGGTGTGTCCCCCAAATCCCCCGGGGATCCCCTGCAAAAGGGTGCAGGTCCAGCGGGTGTCCCCAATGTCCCCAGGTGTGTCCCCAATGTCCCAGGTGTGTCCCCAGGTGTGTCCCCAATGCCCCCAGGTGTGTCCCCAGTGTCCCCAATGTTGTCCCCAATGTCCCCAGGGTGTCCCCTCACCTTGCAGCCCCCTGGTGGCCAGGTGCAGGTCCAGCGGGAAAAATCAGCCAGGGTGTCCCCCAAAAATCCCCCAGGATGTGTCCCCAGGTGTGTCCCCAATGTCCCCAATGTTGTCCCCAATGTCCCCAGGTGTGTCCCCAGGTGTGTCCCCAGGTGTGTCCCCACTGTCCCCAGGTGTGTCCCCAATGTCCCCAGGTACCTTGGAGCCCCCTGGTGGCCAGGTGCAGGTCCAGTGGATGTCCCTGAGTGTCCCCAATGTCCCCAGGTGTGTCCCCAGGTGTGTCCCCAGGTGTGTCCCCAATGTCCCCAATGTCCCCAGGTGTGTCCCCAGGTGTGTCCCCTCACCTTGGAGCCCCCTGGTGGCCAGGTGCAGGTCCAGCGGGTGTCCCCAATGGGCCACGTCGTCCACCTGGGGGTCATCGAGCTGCGTCTGCCCCGCGCCCGCCCCGGCCAGCAGCGTCCAGGCTGCACCTGAGGGACCCAAAATCGACAAAATTCATGGGAAATCACCCTGAAAATCACCCCAAAATCCTGGACAAAGCCAGGCAGCGTCCAGGCCCCAAAGGGACCCAAAATCGCCAAAATTCACCCCAAAAATCAGCCCAAAAATAACCCAGAATTGCCCCAAAATCAGCCCTAAAATAACCCCAAAAATCACCCAAAAAATCACCCAAAAAATCATCCAAAATCAGCCCAAAAATAACCCCAAAAATCACCATAAATCAGCCCAAAAATAACCCCCAAAATCACCCCAAAAATAACCCCACGATCAACAAAAATCCCCCCAAAAATCACCCAAAATTTACCCCAAAAATAACCCAGAATTGCCCCAAAATCACCCCAAAAATAACCCCACAATCAACCAAAATGACCCCAAAAATCACCCCCAAAATAACCCCAAAAATCACCCAAAATCAGCCCAAAAATAACCCCAAAATCACCAAAAATCACCCCCAAAATCACCCAAAATCACCCCAAAAATCATCCAGAACCCCAAAACCCCTGGACAGCGTTGGGGAAAATGCCCCAAAAAACGCCAAAATCACCCCAAAAACCCCCAAACAACCTGGGAAATCACCCAAAATCAGCCCCCTATAAGCCCAAATCACCCCAAAATGGGATATGGGGGACACTCCAAAAATGACCTGAAAAAATCCCCAAACCCCCAAGATCTCCCCCAAACTCCCCAAACTGCCCCCCCCCTGTCCCCAAATTGCCCCAGGTGATCACCCCAAAAATCCCCAAAACCCCCAAAAATCCCCCACCAAAATCAGCCCAAAATCACCCAAAGCCCCACCCAATTCTCAAACTCCCCCAAAATCCCACCCAAAATCCCCCAAAATCACCCCAACCGCAATCCGACCAAAATGGACCCCCAAATCACCCCAAAATCTCCCCAAAATCCCCAAAATCCCCAACCTGTGTCCCAAAATTTTCCTCAAAAATCATCCCCTGGGGAATCTCCCCAAAATCATTAAAACCCCCCCCAAATCCCCCCCAAATCCCCAAAAAATCCTCCCAAAATTGCCCCAAAATCCCCAAAAATCCCCAAAAATCCCCCCAAAATGTCCCAAACCCCCTAAAATGCCCCCAAAAAAAACCTCCCAAAATCCCCCAAAATCCATGCAGCCCCCAAAATCCCCAAATCCATCCAAAACCCCCAAAATTCCAAAATCCATCCCCAAAATCCCCTTCCATCTCCCAAACTCTCCCCAAAATGCCCCCTCCAAATCCCCCAAAATCCCCCAAAATGTCCCCAAAATCCCCCAAAAATCCCCCAAAAACCAACCCCAAATCCCCCAAAATCCCCCCAAAATCCCCCAAACCACCCCAAAATCCAAATTCCCAAAAACCTCCCCCCCAAATGTTAAAAAAATCCCCCCCAAATCTCCCCAAATCCCCCAAAAATCCCTCCCCCAAAATCCCCAAACCCCCAAAATCCCAAATCCCCCAATTCCCCAAAAATCCCACCTCCTCCCCAAATCCCAAAATCCCCCCCAACCCCTAAAATCCCCAGGATCTGCCCCACCCCTAAAACCTGGGGCCAATCCCCCAAAATCCCAAAATGCAAAAATCCCCCAAAAATCCCCAAATCCCCCAAATCCCCCAAAATCCCCAAAATGTCCCCTAATGTCCCCAAAATCCCCCTCCCAGGTGTGTCCCCCCCAAATCTGTTCCCCCCCAAATCCCCAGGTGTCATCCCCCACCCCAAAATCCCCCCAAAACCCCCCAAACCCCAAAAACTCCCCAATCCCCCCAGGTGTGTGTCCCCAAATTCCCCAGGTCCCTAAAAATGCCCAAAATCCCCAAATGTCCTTTGGAGCCCCAAACTCCCCAAAATGTCCCAAAATCCCCAAAAATCCCCAAAAACCCCAAACCCCCCCCAGGTGTCCCAGGAAAATCCCCAAATCCCCAAAATCCCTGTCCCCAGGTGTTCCCCAAAATCCCCAGGTGTCCACCCCAAAAATGCCCCTAAATGCAGGTCCAAAATCCCCCCAATGTCCCAGAATCCCCCCAAAATCCCCCAAAAATCCCCAGGTGTGTCCCCAAATGTGTCCCCCAAAATCCCCAAATGTCCCCTCCCCCCCCCTCAAAATCCCAAAAATCCATCCCAAAAATCCCCAAAATGTCCCCTTAAACAATGTCCAAAATGTCCCCAAAATCCCCCAGGTGTGTCCTTAAAAATCCCCAGGTGTGTCCTCTCAAAATCCAAAAACCTCCCAAAATCCCAAAAATCCACCCCAAAAATCCTTGCAATCCCCAAAAATCCCCAAAAATCCTGCCAAATCCACCCCAAAAATGCCCCAAAATCCCCCCAAAATGTGTCCCCAAAGGTGTCACCCCAAAATCCCCAAAATGCAAAAAAATCCCCCAAAATCCCCAAAATCCCCAAAATCCCCCAAAATCCCCAAAAATCCCAAACCACCCTAAAAATCCCCAAAATCCCCTGCCAAAAATCACCCAAATCACCCTAAAAAACCCCCAAAATCCCAAAATCCAGCCCCCCAAAATCCCCAAATGTAAAATCCACCCAGAATCCCCCAAAATCCCACCCCAAAATCCCCCTAAAAATCCAACCCAAAATCCCCAAAATCCACCCCAAAAATCAAAAATCCCAAAATCCCCAAAATCCCCCAAAAAAAACCCCAAAATTCCAAAATCCCCCCAAAATCAACTCCCAAAATCCCCCAAAAATCCAACCCAAAATCCCCCCCAAAATCAAAAATCCCCAAAATCACCCCCAAAATCCCCCCAAATCAGCCCAAAAAAATCCCCAAAAATCCCCCAAAAATCCCCCCAAAATCCCCCAAAATGCCCCAAAAATCCAATTCCCAAAATCCCAAAAAGCCCAAATCCCCCCCTAAAAATCCACCAAATTCTCCCCCCCCAAAATCCCCCCAAAATCCCCAAAACTGAAATGCCCAAAAATCCCCCCCAAAAATCCCCTAAACCACCCCAAAAATCCCCAAAAATCCCAACCCAAAATCCCCCCAAAATCCCCAAAAAATCCTGGTTTGGGGAAAATCCCAAAATCCACCCAAAATCCCCCAAAATCCCCAAAATCCCCCCAAAAATGCCCCCAAAATCCCACCCCAAAAAATCCCCCAAAATCCCCAAAATCCTAAAATCCCCAAAATCACCCTAAAATCCCCCAAAAATCCAATCCCCAAAAATCCCCCAAAATCAAAAAATGCAAAAATCAAAATCCCAAAATCCAAATCCCCCAAAATTTTGGGGCATCCCCAAAATCCCCAAAATCCCCCAAATCCCCAAAATCCCCAAAATCCCCCCAAAATCCCCAAAATCCCCCAAAATCCCCCCAAACCCCAAAATCAGCCCAAAAATCCCCAAATCCCCAAAAATCATCCAAAAAAATCCAAAATCACCCAAAATCCAAAATCCCCCAAAATCCCCCAAAAATCCCAAAAAAATCCAAAAATCCCAAAAATCCCAAAATCCCCCAAAAATCAAAGCCCAAAATCCCCCAAAAATCCCCCCAAATCTCCCCCAAAATCAATCCCTCCTGGGGCAAATTCCCCCCAAAAATCCCCCAAAATTCCCCCAAAATCCCCAAAATCCCCCAAATATCCCCAAATCCCCAAAAATCCCAAAATGCCCCAAAATCCCCCAATTTGTCCCAAAAAATCCCCCAAAAAAATCCCCAACCCAAAATTCACCCCAAAATCCCCAACCCAAAAATCCCCAAATGTCCCAAAAAACCCCAAAATCCCCCAAATCCCCCAAAATAACCCCAAAATCACCCCAAAATCCCCCCCAAAATCCCCAAAATCACCCCAAAATCCCCCAAAATCCCCCCAAAATCCCACTAAATCCAAAAAATCCTGAAAAAAATCCCCTAAAAATCCCCAAAATCCCCAAAACCCCACCCCAAATCCCCCCAAATCCCCCCCAAAATCCCCTAAAACCCCCAAAATCCCAAAACCCCCCAAAAATCCCCCAAAATCCCCCAAATCCCCCAAAATCCCCCAAATCCCCAAAAAACCCCAAAATCCACCCAAAAATCCCACCCCAAAATCCCCCCAAAATTCCCAAAAATCCCCAAAAAATCCCCAAAATGCCCCAAATCCCCAAAAACCCCCAAATCCACCCAAAATCCTGAACAACCCCAAAATCCCAAAAATCCCCCAAAATCCCCTCCCCAAAATCCCCTAAAATCCCCCCCAAAATCCCCCCAATTCTAAAAATTCCCAAAAATCCCCCCAAAAAAAATCCAAAATCCCCCAAAATCCCCAAAATCACCCCCAAAAATCCCAAAAATCCCCCAAAATCCCCAAATCCACCCCAAAATCCCCCCAAACCCCCCAAAATCCCCAAAAATCCCAAAATCCCCCAAAACGGCCCCCAAAATCCCCAAAAAATTCCCCCAAAATCCCCCCAAAATCCCCCCCAAAATCCCCAACCCCCCCCAAATCCCCCAAATCCAAAAATCCCCCCAAAAATCCCCCCAAAATTCCCCAATCCCAAAATCCCCAAATCCACCCCAAAATCCCCCAAAATCCCCCCAAATCCCAAAAATGAGATCGGCCCAAAATCCTAAAATTTGTCCCAAAATCCCCAAAATTGGCCCCAAAATCCAACAAAACCCCAAAATCCCCCCAAAATCCCCCAAATCCCCTAAAAATCCCCCCAAAATTTGTCCCAAAATCCCAAAATCCCCCCCAAATCCCCCAAAAATCCCCCCAAATTCCCCAAAAATCCCCCCAAAATCCCCCCAAATCCCCAAAATCCCAAAAATCCCAAAATTCCCCCCAAAAACCCCAAAATCCCTGCAAAAAATCCCCCAAATCCCCCAAAAATCCCCCAAAAATCCCCCCAAAAATCCCCCAAAATCCCCCAAAAACCACCCCAAAATCCCCCAAAAATCCCCAAATCCCCAAAATCCCCCCAAACCCCCAAAAAATCCCCCCAAAATTCCCCAAAAATCCCCCAAAATTCCCAAAATCCCAAAAATGCCCCAAAAATCCACCCAAAAATCTCCCCAAAACCCCACAAAAACCCAAAATCCCAAAAATCCCCCAAAAATCCCACCCCCCCCCCAAAATCCCCAAAATTTGTCCCCAAAATCCCCCTAAATCCCCAAAATCCCCCAAAATCCCCCCCCTAGGACCAAATCCCCCTAAAAATCCCCAAAATCCAAAAATCCCCCCAAAACCGCCCCAAAATCCCCCAAATGACCCAAAACCCCCAAAAATCCTCCCAAAATCCCCCCAAATCCCCCCTTAAAATCCCCAAATCCCCCCCAAAAATCCCCAAAAATCCCCCAAAATCCCCCCCAAAAATCCTAAAAATCCCCCCAAAATCCCCCAAAAAATCCCCAAAATCCCCCCCAAAATCCCCAAAATCCACCATCCCAAAAATCCCCCAAAATCCCCAAAATCCACCAAAAATCCCCCAAAATCCCAAAATCCCCAAATCCCCCAAAAATCCCCAAAATCCCCAAAATTCCCAAAACCCCCCAAAATCCCCAAAACCCCAAAATCCACCCCAAAATCCCCCCAAAAAAACCCCAAAAATCATCCCCCAAATCCCCAAAAATCCACCCCAAAATCCCCCAAAATCCTCCCCTGAAAATCCCCAAAATCTCCCCAAAAAAAATCCCCAAAAAATCCCCCCAAAATCCAAAATCCCCTCAAACTCCCAAATCCCCCAAAATCCACCCCAAAATCCCAAAAAATCCCCAAAATCCCCCCTCCCAAAAAAATCCCCCCAAAAAAAATCCCAAAAATCCAAATTTCCCCAAATCCCCTTAAAATCCAATTCCCAAAATCCCCCCAAAATCCCCCAAAAAACCCCAAAAATCCCCCCAAATCCCCCCTGCAAAAATCCCCAAAAACCCCAAAATCCCCCAAAAATCCCAAAATCCCCAAAATCCCCAAAATCCCCAAAAATCATCCCCAAAATCCCTCCCAAAAAAAGCCCCCAAAAACTCCTCAAAAGGCCCCAAAAAATCCCAAAAACCCCCAAAATCCCCCAAAATCCCCCCAAAATCCCCCAAAAATGAGCCCAAAATCCAAATGCTCCAAATCGGCCCCAAAATCCAATCCCCAAAATACCCAAATCCATCCAAAAACTCCCAAAATCCCCCCAAAAACCCCAAAAATCCCAAAAAATCTCCCAAAATCCCCAAAATCCCCCAAAACCCCCCCAAAATGTCCAAAAAAATCTCCCAAAATTCCCCCTAAAACCCCCCCCAAATCCCCCCCAAAATCCCCAAATCCCCCCCAAAATCCCCAAAATCCCCAAAAATCCCCAAAAATCCCCAAAATCCCCCAAAACCCCCCAAAACTCCCCCAAATCCCCCCAAAATCCCCTAAAATCCCCCCAAAAATCCCCAAAATCCAAATCCCCCCAAATCCCCAAAAATCAATCCCCAAAATGCCCAAATCCCCCAAAAATCCCCAAAAATCCCAAAAAATCCCCAAAAATCCCAAAATCCCCAAAATTCATCCCAAAATTTCCCAAAATCCTAAAAATCCCCAAATCCACCCAAAAAAACCCCAAAAAAAATCCCCCAAAATCCCCCAAATCCCCCTTAAAAATCCCCCAAAAATCCCCCAAAACCTAAAAATCCCAAAATCCCCCCTAAAAATCCCCAAAATCCCCCAAAAAAAGTTCTAAAATCCCCAAAAAATCCCAAAAAAAAAATGCCCCAAAATCCCCCAAAATCTCCCCAAAAACCCCCAAAATCCCCCCAAAATCCCTAAAATCCCCCAAAAACCCCCAAAACCCCCCAAAAATCCCCAAAATCCCAAAAAACTGCCCCAATCCCCCAAATCCCCCCCAAAAAATCGGCCCCCAAACTGAAATCCCAAATCCCAAAAAATCCCCAAAATCCCCAAAATCCCCTAAAAAACCCCAAAATCCCCCCAAAATCCCCCCTAAAAACCCCAAAATCCCCCCAAATCCCCCAAAAATCCCCAAAAATCCCCCAAAATCCCCCAAAATTCTCAAAATCCCCAAAAATCCCCTAAAATTGTTCAAAATCCTTTCCAAAATCCCCCCAAAATCCTAAAATCCCAAAAAAAATCCCCAAAATTCCCAAAATGGCCCCAAAAATCCCCAAAATCCCCAAAAATGAGCCCCAAAACCATAAAAATCCCCTGGGACAAAAATCCCAAACTCAAACCCAAAATCCACCCTAAAATCCCCCAAATCCCCCCTGAATTCCCCCAAAATCCCCTAAAATTGGCCCCAAAATCCCCAAAAAAAATCCTTAAAATCCCCCCAAATCGGCCCCAAATCCCCTTAAAAATCCCACCCCAAAATCCCCCCAAATCCACCCCAAAATCCCCAAATGACCCCCAAAATCCCCCAAATCCAGTCCCAAAATCCCCCAAATGCCCCAAAAATCCCAAAATCCTCCCTAAAATCCCCCAAAATCCCCAAAATCCACCCCCAAATTCCCAAAATTCCCCCAAAAAATCCCAAAAATCCCCAAAACCCTGAATCCCCAAAAATCCCCAAAAATCCCCAAAATCTAAAAAAAACCCAAAAATCCCCAAAATCCCCCAAAAATTCCCCCAAAACCCCCAACAAAATCCCCCAAAAAATCCCCAAAACCCCCCAAAATCCCAAAAATGAAAAAATTCTAAAAATCCCCAAAATCCCCAAATCCCCCAAATCCAAAATGCCAAAAATCCACCCAAAATCCCCCAAATCCCCCTAAAAAAATCCCCAAAATCCCCAAGTCCCCACCCAAAAATCCCCAAATCCATCCTAAAATCCCCAAAATCCCCCAAAAATCCCCCCCATCAAAATCCCCAAAATCCCCAAAATCCTAAAATCCAAAAAAATTCCCCAAATCCTCCCCAAAATCCCCAAAAAAAATCCCAAAACCCCAAAATCCCAAAAAGCCCCCAAAAAGATCCCCCCCAAAAATTCCCCAAAATCCCAAAAAATGAACCCAAAACTCCTCCAAAACCAAACCAAAATCCCCTAAAATCCCCAAAAATCCCCCAAAACCCCCAAAATCCCCCCAAAAAAAATCCAAAATCCAAAAATCCCCAAAATGGAGAAAAATCCACCCCAAAAATCCAGCCCTAAAAAATCCCAAAAATCCCCCCAAAATCCCCAAAATCCAAAACCCCAAAACCCCCAAAATGACCCAAAATCCCAAAAATCACCCAAAAATCCCCAAATGTCCCTAAATCCCAAAAAAATCAAAAATCCCCCCCAATTCCCCCCCCCCAAAAATCCCCCAAAATCCCCCAAAAATCCAATCAAAATCCAAAATCCCATAAAACCCCCCAAAATCCCAACCCCCAAATCCCCAAAAAAATCCCAAAATCCCCCAAAAAAAAATCCCCAAAATCCCCCAAAATTCAAAATCCCCAAAATTCCCAAAATCCCACAAAATCCCCAAAGTTCCCAAAAATCCCCCAAAATCCCCAAAATCCCCAAATTTCCCAAAATTCCCACCCCTAAATCCCCCAAACCCCGGCAAATCCCCCAAATTTGCCCTAAAATCCCCAAAATCCCATCCTAAATCCCCCAAAAATCTCCCCAAAAATTCCACCCCAAAAAATCCATCCCTAAAATCCCCAAAATCCCCCCAAATGCCCCAAAAATCCCCAAAAAATCCCAAAATCCCCAAAAACCCCCCAAAATCTAAAAAATTCCCAAAATCCTCCCCTAAACCTCCCAAAATTCACCCCAAAAAATCCCTCAAAATTCCCTAAAATTCTGAAAAATTTTCCCAAAAAATCCCCCAAAAATCCTAAACTTAAAATTCCCAAAACCACCAGAAAATCCCCAAAACCCCCAAAATTCCCCCAAAAATCCCCAAAATTCTAAAAACCCAAAATTCCCAAAAATCCCCAAAATCCCCCCAAAATGGGAAAAATTCCTAAAATCCCAAAATCCCCCAAAAAATCCCAAAAATCCCCAAAATCCCAAAAAAATCCCCAAAATCCCCTTAAAATCCCAAAATCCCCAAAATCCCCCCAAAATCCCAAAAACTGCAAAAAAATCCCAAAATCCCCTAAATCCCCTAAAAAATCCCAAAAAATCCCCAAAAATCCCCCTCCAAAACCCCCCAAAATCCCCAAAAAAATGCAAAAAATCCCCCTAAAATCCAGTTAAAAAAATCCCCCCAAAATGCCCCAAAATCCCCTGGGATCCCCCAAATTGCCCAAAATCCCAGCCAAAATTGCCAAAAACCCCCCAAAATCCCCCAAAATTCAAAAATCCCAAAATGAACCTAATCCCCCAAAATTCCCAAACCCAAAAAATCCCAAAATCCCCCCCCAAAATCCCCCAAAAATCCCAAAATTTCCCAAAAAATCCCCAAAATGCACCCCAAAATTTCAAAATCAGAAAATCCTCCAAAATCCCCCAAAAAGCCCCCCAAATCCCCAAAATTTTGAAAAATCCCCCCAAAATTCCCTAAACCCAAAAATGCCCCAAAATCCTCCCAAAATTTGTCCCAAAATTCTAAAAATCCCCCCCAAATTGTCCAAAAACCCCCCAAATTTAAAAATCCCCAAAAAATCCCCAAAATTTCAAACCCCCAAAAAACCACCACCCTCCAAAATAGTTTTAAAAATTTTTGGGTTTCTAAAAATCCCCAAAAATTCCCCAAAAAGACCAAAAATCCCCAAAAATTCCCCAAATCCCAAAAAATCCCCCAAAATTTTGAGTTTTCAGCCCCAAAATCCCAAAATTTTAAAATAAAAGCCCCCCAAAAATGCCCAAAATCCCCAAAACCATCCCAAATCCCCACCAAAAAATCCCAAAAAATCCCAAAACTTTGGGGTTTTCCCAAAATCCCAAATCCCCCAAAACTCCCCAAAAATGCCCAAAATCCCAAAAATCCCCAAAATGCGCCCAAAATCCACCAAAATCCCCTAAAATCCCCAAAAATCCCCAAAAAATTTTGGAAATCCCCAAAAATGCCCAAAATCCCCCCAAAATCCCCAAAAAATCCCAAAAACCCAAAATTGCCCAAAAAAATCCCCCAAAACCCCCCAAATCCCCCAAAAAATCAAAATTTTCCAAAATGACCCCAAAATCCTCCCAAAATCCCCCAAATTCAGCCCAAAAATCCCCAAAATCCCTGAATAATTTCTCAAATCCCCCAAAAACCCCCAAAAATCCCTGGGCCCCAATCCCAAAATTTGGTTTCCCAAAAAAAATCCCCAAAATTTGCCAAAAATTCCAAAATCCACCCCAAAAAATCCCCCCAAAAAACCCCTTTGCCTTTCCCCCTAAAATTTGGGGAAAATCCCCCCAAAATCCCAAAAATCCAAAATTCAAAAATCCCAAAAAATCCTCCAAAACCACCCCAAAAATCCTAAAAATTTCCCAAAACCACCCAAATCCCTCCCAAAAATTACCCAAAATCAAAACCCCAAAAAATTTCCCCAAAATTTCCTCCCAAATCCCAAAATCCCCCTAAATCCCTGCAAAAAATCCCCAAAATCCATCCTCCCATCCCCAAAATTCCCCAAAAATCCCTCCAAAATCCCCCAAAAATCCATCCCAAAATCCACCCAAATGCCCCAAAAATCCCCCAAAATCCCCCAAAATCCCCCCAAAATCATCCAAAATTCCCCAAAATCCCCCCAAATCCCCTAAAATCCACCCCCAAAATCCCCCAAACTCCCCCAAAATCCCCAAAATCATCCCAAAATCCCATTCCCCAAAAAATCCCAAAATCCCCAAAATTCCCCAAAAATCCCAAAAAAACCCCCCAAAAATCCCCAAAATTTCCCCAAAAATCCCCAAAAATCCCCAAAAACCCCAAAACCACCCCAAATCCAAAAATCCCCAAAATCCCCCCAAAATTCCCTCCCCAAAATCCCCTCAAAAAATCCCCCCCAAAAATTGAAAATCCCCAAAAATCCCCAAAATTTCTCCAAAAAAAACCCAATTTTAAATCCCCCCAAAAACCCCAAAAATCAGCCCCAAAATTCCCCAAAAATCCCCAAAAATTTCCCCCAAAATCCCCAAAAACCCCAAAATCCCCAAAATCCCCAAAAATCCCAAAATCCCCAAACCACCCCAAATTTGCATCCCAAATCCCCAAAAATCCCCAAAAAATCCCCCAAAAATTCCAAAAAACCCCCAAAAATCCAAAATCCAAAATCCACCCCAAAAATGCTAAAAATCCCCAAAAAAGGTCCAAAAATCCCCAAAAATCCAAAAAACTCCCCAAAACCCCCAAATCCCCAAAATCCCCCCAAAAATCCCCTAAAATTCCAAACCCAAAAATCCCAAACCCCCAAATCCCCCCAAAAATCCCCCAAAATCCCAAAAATCCCAAAAAAACCATCCCAAAACCCCAAAAATCCTCCAAAACACCCCCCAAAATCCAAAAAAATTCCCCCCAAAATCATCCCCAAATCCCCCCAAAAACCCCAAAATTTTCCAAAAATCCCCCCAAAACCATCCCCAATCCCCCAAATCCATCCCCAAAAATCCCCAAATTTCCCCAAAATTCCCCAAAATTCCAAAATCCACCCCAAAAATTGCAAAAATCCCTAAAATTTTCCCAAAAATCCCCAAAAATTTAGGAACCAAATCAAAAATCCCCACCCCCCCCCAAAAATTCCCCAAAATCCCCCAAAAATCCCCCCCAAAAATTCCCCAAAATCCCCTTGACCCCCCAAAATCCCCCCAAAAATCCCCTAAAATCCAATTTGAAATTCCCCCCAAAATCCCCCAAAAATCCCCCCAAAATCCCCCCCAACCCCCAAATCCCCAAATCCCCAAAATCCCCCAAATCCATCCCAAAAATTTGTTTTTCCCCAAAAATCCCCAAAATCCCCCCCAAAATCCCAAAAAATCCCAAAACCCAAAATCCCCCAAAAACCCCCAAAAATCCCTCCCCCAAACGGCCCCAAAAATTCCCCAAAATCCCAAAAATCCCCCAAAATCCCCCCAAATCCCAAATCCCCAAAAATTCCCCCAAAAATCCCCAAAAAATCCCAAAATCACCCCCCAAAAATCCCCCAAAATCCCCAAAAATCCCCCAAAAAATCCCCCAAAAATCCCCCCAAATCCCCCAAAAATTCCCCAAAATCACCCCTAAAATCCCCAAAATCCATCCCCCCAAAATCCCAAAAATTCCCCAAAATGCCCCAAAATCCCCAAAAAATCCAAATCCCAAAAATCACCAAAATTCCCCTAAATCCCCAAATTCCCCCAAAATCCCCCCAAAATCCCCAAAAAATCCTCCCCAATCCCAAAAATCCCCCCCAATCCCCCCAATCCCCTCCCCCAAAATCCCCCCAATCCCCCCAAAAATTCACAAAAAATCCCAAAAAGTGCCCAAAATAATTCCCAAAAATCCCCCCCAAAATTCCCCCAAAAATCCAATCCCAAAATCCCAAAATCCCCTAAAAATCATCCCAAATATCCAAAAATCAAAAAATCCATCCCAAAATCCCCAAAATCCTCCAAAAATCCCCCAAAAAAATCTCCCAAAATCCCCAAAAAATCCAGAATCCCCCAAAATCCATCCAAAAACCCCCCAAAATCCCCCAAATTCCCCAAAATCCCCAAAAATCCCCAAAATCCCTCCAAAAATTTCCCCAAAAATCCTCAAAATCATCCCAAAATCCAAAATCAAAAATATCCCCAAATCCCCTAAAAAATCCCCCAAAATCATGAAAAAATTCCAAAATCCCAAAAATCCCCAAAATTCCCCAAAAATCCCCAAAAATTCCCCTAAAAATCACGGCCCAAAATCCCCAAAAATTCCCCAAAATTCCCCCAAAATCCACCCAAATCCATCCCAAAATCCCCAAAAATCCTCCCCAAATTCCCCAAAATCCCCCCAACCCCAAAATCAAAAAATCCAAAATCCATCCTGAAAATCCCCAAAAATCCCAAAATCCCAAAAATCCCCAAAATCACCCTAAAAATTCCCAAAAAATTTTCAAATTCCCTCAAAAAATTTGCCCAAAATCCCCCAAAATCCTCCCAAAAATCCCAAAATCCATCCCAAAAATCCCATAAAATCCCCCAAAATCCCCAAAATCCTCCAAAAAATGAAAATTGGAATCCCCCAAAATTCCCCAAAATTCCCAAACCCCAAAACCCCAAAATCCCCCCAAAAATCCCCAAAAATCCCAAATTGTCCACCCCCCAAATCCATCCAAAAAATCCCCAAAAAATCCCAAAAAAATCCCCCCCAAAACCCCAAAATCCCCAAAATCCATCCCAAAATCCCCAAAATCCCAAAAAAAATCCAAAATCCACCCAAAATCCCCCCAAAATCCCCCAAAATCCTGTCCTGCCCTCCCAAATTCCCCAAAATCCACCCAAAATCCCCCAAAATTCCCCCAAAAAAATTCCTCCCAAAATCCCCCAAAATCCAAAAATCCCCCAAAATCCCAAAATTTCCCCAAATCCACCTCCAAAATCCCAAAAATTCCCAAAAATCCCCCTGCCCCAAAAAATAAAATCCCCCAAAACCATCCCAAAAATCCAAAACCCAAAAATCCCCAAAATCCCCAAAAAAAATCCCCAAAATTCAATCCCCAAAATCCAAAAAATCCCCCCCAATTCCTGCCCCAAAATCACCCCAAAAAATTGCCCCAAATCCCCCCAAAATCCCAAAATCCAAATCCTATTTTCCAAAATTTCAAAAATCCCCAAAATCCCCCAAAAATCCTAAAAATCCCCCCCCCAAAATCCCCAAATTCCCCCCAAAATCCCCAAAAAACACCCCAATCCATCCCCAAAACCCAAATCCAAAAAATCCAAAAATTCCAAAATCCCAAAATCCCAAAATTCATCCCCAAAACCATCCCAAAATCCCCATCCCAAATCCACCACCATCCTTCAAATCCCCCCAAAATCCACCCTCCAAATCCCCAAAATCCCAAAATTCATCCCCCTAAATCCCCCAAATTCACCCTGTAAAATCCCAAAATCAGCTATCCCAAAAAATCCCCCAAATCATCCCCAAATTGTCAAAATAAAATCCAAAAATCCAAAATTACCCAAAATCCATCCCAAAAATCCCCAAAATCCAAAAATCAAAATCCCAAATCCAAAATCCCCAAATCCCCAAAATCCATCCCCAACCATCCCCAACCATCCCAAATCCATCCCCAAATTCAAAGACGCCATCCCTAAAACGCAAATATCCCAAAACAATCCCCCAAAATCCCTAAAAATCCCCAAAAATCCCAGAAAATCCCAAATTCCTCCCCAAATCCACCCAAAATCCATCCTAAAAGTCCCAAAAATCCCCAAAAATCCCCCCCAACCATCCCCAAAATCCAAAATCCCCAAATCCATCCCAAATCTATCCCAAAATTGCCCAAAAAATCCCCAAAAATCCCCAAAAATCCCCAAATTCCAACAATTCCCAAAAATCTCCCCAAATCGACCCAAAATTCTGCCCCAAAAGACAACACTCCCAAAATTCCCCAAACCCCAGGGCGTCCCAAATGGAAGACCAAATGAATCAAAATCCCAAATCACCCCAGGAACTCCTCCCCAAATCCCCTCAAATCCTCCCCAAAAATCCCAAAAATTCCCCAAAATGCCTAAAATTCCCCCAAAATCCCCCCAAAACTCCCAAAAATCCCCCAAAATCCATGGAAATCCCAAATCCACCCAAAAACCCAAATTGCCCCCAAATCCCCAAAAATCCCAAATTTTAAATTTTCCCCCAATTCCCAAAATCCATCCCAAATCCCCATTATTTTCCCCAAAAACTTTGTCCCAAAAATTTTTTCCTAAAATCCCCAAAATTTATCCTAAAATTCTAAACCATCCCCAAATTTCTGCCCCATTTTCCCCCAAACCTATTTTCCCCAATCCCCAAAACCACCCCAAATGCCCCTTCTGCCCCAAATCCCAAATTTCAAAATCCCAAATTTCCAAAAATTCTCCCAAAAATCCCCATTTTTATGCCCCAAAATCCCAAAAATTTTTCTGCCCCAAAATTCCCTTCCCCAAAATGAAAAATTTTTTCCCCAAAAATCCCCAAAAAAATCCCAAAAATCATCAAAATTCCCAAATCCCCAAATTTTTCCCAAAATCCCCCAAAAATTCCCCCAAAATCCCCCAAAATTCCCCCAAAATCCCATTATTTTCCAAAATCCCCCCCAAAATCCCCAAAATTTTCCCCACCCTAAAAATTCCCAAATCCCCAAAAATCCCCCCAAATTATTTTTCCCCAAATTCCCCCAAAATCCCCAAAATATCTTCCCCAAATTCCCCCAAATTATTGCCCCAAAATAAATGAAAAAAAAAACTCCCCAAATCGCAAAAATCCAAATTTATCCCAAAAATCCCTTAAAAAATTTCGCCCCTACCCCAAATTCGCCCCAAATCTAAAATTCTCCTTTTTCCCAAAAATTCTTTTTTTTTTTCAAAAAATCCCCAATTTTCCCCAAATCCCCAAAATCCCAAAAATCCCAAAAATCCCCAAAATCCCTAAAATTATTTTCCCAAAATCCCTTAAATTTCCCCCAAAAATCCCCCCAAATTCCCAAACCCCTGAAATTTGCCCAACCTCTTTTTTTTTCCCAAAAATCTTTATTTTTTGCCCTAAAATCCATTAAATAAATGCCCCTATTTATTGCAGAAAAATCATTAAAATTCCCAAAAAATCATTTTCCTAAATCCCCAAAACTTTGTCCCTGAAATCCCAAAATTTGCCCAAATTCATTAAAATTCCCAAAATCCCCTTAATTTATTCTAAAATTCTGCCCCAAATTCCCCTTAAAACCTATTGCCTAATTTTGGGGTTTTTCCAAATTCCCATTTTTTTGGGGAACTATTTATTCCCCAACCCCCCAAAAACCCCCAAAAATCCCCATTATTTAAAATTTCAAAATGCCCCAAAAACCTTAAATAAATTATTGCTCCAGGCCTCAAAAATCCCCAAAAACTTTAAAAATCGCATTAAAATTCCAAAAATCCCAAAAATTTACCCAAAATCCCCCCAAAAATCCAAAAATCCCCAAAAATTCAAAACCCCCAAATTTTCCAAAAATCCCCCAAATTTTCCCCTCCCCCCAAAATTTCCCCCCTCCCCAAAAATTTTCAAAAAATCCCCCAAAATCCCCAAAATCCCCAAAAATCCCAAAAATCCCAAATTTTTCCCAAAATCCCATTATTTATTCCAAAATCCCCAAAAATTTTGCTTCAAATTGCCAAAATAAACCACCCTAAAAATCCCAAAATCCTATTAAAAATCGCCCAAATCCCAAAAATCCCTCCAAAATCCCCCAAAAACCCCCAAAAATCCCCCAAATTGCCCCAAATTTCCCCAAAATCCCAGCCTGGGCGTGCTCATGTATGAAGACGGGTGGAATCCCCAAAATCCAATTTGGCCCAAATCCCAAAATTTATTCCCCCAAATCCCAAAATTTTCCCAAAAATCCCCATTAAATCCCCCCAAATTTCCCAAAAAATCCCCAAATCCCCCAAAAATCCCCAAAAAATCCAGAATCTCCCAAAATCCCCCAAAAAAAATGAAAATTTTGCCCAAAATACCCCAAAAATCCCCAAAAATCCCAAAAATCATCAAAAATTTCCCAAAAAATCCCCAAAATTTTTATTCAAAAATCCCCCAAAAAAATCATTAAAACCTAAAATTTAAAATCCCCCCAAATTTTTCCCCAAAATCCCCAAAAACCCCCTAAAAAACCCCCAAAATCCCCAAAATTCCCAAAATCCCCAAAAAAATTCCCCAAAATTCCCCAAAATCCTACAAAAATCCTTTCCCAAAATCCCCCAAAAACCACAAAAATCCCCAAAAATCCCCAAAAAAATAAAAAAAATCCCCCAAAATCCCCAAAATGCCCCAAAAATCCCCAAAAATGCCCAAAAATCGCCCCAAATCTCCAAAAACCAAAAATCCCAAAAATCACCAAAATCCCAAAAATCCCCCCAAAAATCCCAAAAAGCCCCAAATCCCCAAAATCCCAAAAAATCCCCCAAAATCCCCCCAAAATCCCAAAATTCCCAAAAATCCCAAAAATATCCCCAAAATTCCCCCAAAACCCCCAAAATCCCCCAAAATTCCAAAAAAAATCCCCCAAATCCCCCAAAATCCCCAAAAATCCCCAAAATCCCCCAAAATCCCAAACCCCAAAAATCCCCCCAAAAATTCCCCCAATTCCCCAAAATCCCCTTTAATTCCCCAAAATCCCCCCCCAAAATGCCAAATCCCCTGAAACCCCACAAAAATCCCCTCAAAATCCCATTAAAATCCCCAAAACCCCCAAAAACCCCCAAAAATCCCCAAAAATCCCCAAAATCCTCCTTCTCCCAAAATATCCCAAAAATCCTCAAAATCCCCAAAAATTCCCAAAAATTCCCCTAAAAAAATCCCAAAAAATCCCCCAAAATTCCCAAAATCCCCCAAAAAACCCCCAAAATTTTAAAACTCAAAAATCCCCAAAAATTCCCAAAATCCTAAACCACCCCAAAATCCCCTAAAAACCCCCAAAAATCACCCCAAAAATCCCCCCAAATATCCCAAAAATCCCCCAAAATTCCCAAAAAATCACCCAAAAATCCCCCCCAAATCCCAAAATCCCCAAAAAATCCCAAAAATCTAAAACCCCAAAAAAAATCCTAAAATCCCCCAAAAATCCCCCAAAATCCCCCCCAACATCCCAAAAATCCCCTAAAATAAATTCCCAAAATCCCCCAAAATCCCCAAAAATTCTAACCAAAATCTAAAAAAACAAAAAATCTTTCCCAAATTCCCAAAAATCCCTAAAAAAATCCCAAAAAATCCTCTAAAACCACCAAAAATCCCCCAAAAATTCCCTAAAATTCCCCCAAAATTCCCAAAATCCCCAAAAATCCCAAAAATCCCCCAAAATCCCCCCCAAAACCCAAAATCCCCTAAAAAGATCCCCAAAAAATCCCAAAAATCCCCCCAAATTCCCCAAAAATCCCAAAAATCCCCAAAATCCCCCCAAAAAAGTCCCCCAAAAATTTGAAAAATCCCCAAATGCCCCAAAATCCCCCAAAACCCCCAAAATCCCCAAAATCCCCCAAAATCCCCCCAAAAAATCCCCCAAAATCCCACCAAAAATCCCCAAAAATCCCCCTAAACCCCCAAAATCCGCTCCCAAAACCACCAAAAATCCCAAAAATCCCCCCAAAAACCCCCAAAAAATTCCCCAAAAACCCAGAAAAACTGCCCCCAAATCCCCAAAAATCCCCAAAATCCCCCAAAATCCCCCAAAATGCCCCAAAAAACCCCAAAATCCCAAAAATCCCCAAAACCCCCCCAAATCAAAAATCCCCCAAAATCTCCCCAAAAATGCCCCCAAAAATTCCCCAAAAATCCCCAAAAAATCCCCCAAAATCCCCAAAATCCCCAAAAAAAACCCAAAACCTCCCCAAAATCCAAAAAAAAACCCCAAAATGCCCCAAAATCCCCCAAAACCCCCAAAATTCCCCCCAAAAAAAAATCCCCCAAAACCCCAAAAACCCCCCAAAATCCCTCAAAAATCCCTAAAATCCCCCTTCTAAAAAATCCTCCTAAAAATCCCAAAAATCCCCCCAAAAATCCTCCCAAAATCCCCCAAAATCCCCAAAATCCCCAAAAAATCCCCAAAATCCCCCCAAAAAATCCCCCCAAAATCCCCCAAAAATTCCCCAAAATCCCCCAAAATCCCCAAAAACCCCCCAAAATCCCCCCAAAACCCCCAAAAATCCCCCCAAAAATGCCCCTCAAAAAATCCCCCAAAATCACCCAAAATCCCCCAAAAATCCCCAAAAAATCAAAAATCCCCAAAATTCCCCAAAAACCCCCAAAAATCCCCCAAAAATCCCTCAAAAACCCCCAAAATTCCCCAAAAATCCCCAAAATATCCCCAAAAACCACCCAAAAACCAAAAATCCCCAAAATTCCCCAAAAAATCCCCTGAAACCCCCAAAAATCCCCCAAAAATCCCCCAAAACCCCCCCAAAAAAATTCCCCCAAAATCCCAAAAAATCCCAAAAAACCCCCAAATCCCCAAAAATCCCCCAAAATCCCCAAAAACCAAAATCCCCAAAAACCCCCCAAAATCCCCCAAAATTCCCCCCTCCAAAATCCCCCAAAATTCCTAAAATCCCCCAAAATCCCCAAAATCCCCAAAATCCCCCAAAATCCCCCTAAAAATCCCCCAAAAACCACCCCAAAATCCCCAAAATCCCCAAAAATCCCCCAAATCCCCCAAAAATCCCCCAAAATCCCCCAAAATTCCCAAAAAAAAATTCAAAAAAAAACCCAAAATCCCCAAAAAACCCCCAAAAATCCCCAAAAAACCCCTAAAATCCCCAAAATCCCCAAAATCCCCAAAAATCCCCCAAAAATCCCCAAAAATCCCCCAAAAAATCCCCAAAAAATTCCCAAAATTCCCCAAAATCCCCCAAAATCCCATTAAAATCCCCAAAACCACCAAAATGCCCCCCCAAAAATCCCCAAAAATCCCCCAAAATGCCCAAAAATTAAAAATCCCCAAAATCCCTCAAAATGCCCCAAAATCCCCCCAAAAATCCCCAAAAAATCCCCAAATCCCCAAAAACCCCAAAACCCCAGAAATTCCCAAAATCCCCAAAAATCCCCAAAAATCCCAAAATCCCCCAAAAAATTCAAAACCAAAAATCCCCAAACCACCAAAACCCCCCAAAATCCCCAAAATCCCCTGAAAATCCCCTAAAATCCCCAAAATTCCCCAAAAATTCCCCAAAAATTCCCCCCAAAATCCCAAAACCCCAAAAATGCTCCAAAAACCACCCCAAATGTCCCCAAAAATTTCAAAATTCCCCAAAATTCCCCAAAAATTCCCAAAAATCCCCCTGAAACCCCCAAAATGCCCCAAAATCCCCCCCAAAACTCCCCTAAAAACCATGCCCCAAAAATCCCCAAAAATCCCCAAAATTCAAAAAAATCCCCAAAAATCCCAAAATCTCTGAAAAAAATCCCCCCAAAATCCCCAAAAATCCCCCTAAAACCACCAGAAATGCCCCAAAAATCCCCCAAAAATCCCCAAAAATCCCCAAAATCCCCCAAAATTCAAAACCCCCAAATCCCAAAACCCCAAAATCCCCAAAAAATCCCCCAAAACTCCCCCCAAATGCCCCTAAAATCCCAAAATTCCAAAATCCCCAAAAAATTTGGGGGCAAATAATCCCCCAAAATTTTGGGGGAAAACCCCTGAAACCCCCAAAATCCCCAAAAATCCCTAAAATCCTGGGGAATCCCCAAAAATCCCCAAAATCCCCTGAAACCCCCAAAAATTCCCCAAAAATCCCCAAAAAATTCCCCAAAAATAAAATCCCCAAAACCCCCAAAATTCCCAAAAATCCCCAAAACCCCTGGGCTCCCCAAAAATCCTGAAAAAACTCCCAAAATACACCAGAAATGCCCCTAAAACTTGGGGTCCCCAAAAAATTCCAAAAATCCCAAAAAAATTCAGCCCTAAAATGCCCTGAAAAATCGGGGGGGTGGAAACCCCCAAATGGTGGGGGAAATCCCCAAAACCTCCCAAATCCCAAAACCAGTTGGGGAAAAAAAAAATTTGGGGGAAAAATGAAAATGGGCCAAATTCCCCAAATTTTGGGGAAATAAAAATATTTTGGGAATTCCCCAAAATTTTGGGGGAAAATCCCCAAAATTTGGGGGAAAAATGGGGTTTTTGGGGAAAATCCCCAAAATCCCCAATAAATAATTTTTGGGGAAAAAAAAATTTGGGGATTTTTTGGGGAAAAATGGGATTTTGGGGAAAATAATGGGAATTTTGGGAAAATAATAAATATAGGATTTTGGGGAAAAAAAAAATGGGGATTTTGGGCAAAAAAAAATTAAAAATTTTGGGAATAAAATAATGGGGATTTTGGGGGAAAAATAATGATTTTGGGGAAAAAATAAACCTCGCCATTTTTATATGGGAAAATAATGGGAATTTTGGGGAAAAATAATAGGATTTTGGGGATAAATAATAATGGGAAAAAAATAATGGGATTTTTGGGGAAAATAATAGGAAAATTTTTGGGAAAATAATGGGGAAAATAATGGGAAACTGGGGAAAAAAATGGGATTTTGGGGAAAATAATTGGGGATTTTGGGGGAAAAAAATGGATTTTGGGGGAAAAAAATTTTGGGAAAAAATAATGGGGATTTTTTGGGGAAAAAAAATAATGGGGTTTTGGGAAAATAATGGGGATTTTGGGGACAAAAAAATGGGAATTTGGGGGAAAAATAATGGGGATTTTGGGGGGAAAAATAATAATAATTTGGGGAAAAAAAATGGGATTTGGGGAAATTTTGGGGGATAAATAATGGGGATTTTGGGGAAAATAATGGGGATTTGGGGGGGAAAATAATGGGGATTTTGGGGAAAAAATGGGGTTTTGGGGAAAAAAAAGGGGATTTTGGGAGAAAATAATGGGGATTTTGGGGAATAAATAATGATTTTGGGGGAAAATAATAATAGGGAATTTGGGGGAATAAATAATGGGGATTTTGGGGAAAAATAATGGGATTTTTGGGAAATAAAAAAAGGATTTTGGGGGAAAAAATAATGGGAAGGCCCGGATTGGGCCTCCATAATGGGGATTTTGGGGGAATAAATAATGGGATTTTGGGGAAAAAATGGGGATTTTTTGGGGAATAAAAAAATAGGATTTGGGGAAAAAATAATTTGAAAAACTTTGGGGGGAAATAATGGGGATTTTGGGGAATAAATAATGGGGATTTGGGGGGAAAAAATAATGGGAAGAATTTTGGGGAAAATATAATGGGGATTTTGGGGAATAAATAATGGGAATTTTGGGGGAAATAATGGGATTTGGGGAATAAATAATGGGGATTTTGGGGGAAAAATAATGGGGATTTGGGGAAAAATAATGGGGATTTGGGGGGAAAATAATGGGAATTTGGGGGGAAAAATGGGGATTTTGGGGAAAAAAATAATGGGGATTTTGGGGAAAATAATGGGGATTTTGGGGAAAAATAATGGGAATTTGGGGGAAATAATAAAACAACGGATTTTGGGGAATAAATAATGGGGATTTTGGGGCGAAAATCGGGGGATTTTGGGGGGGAAATAATTGGGAATTTTTGGAAAAAATAATGGGGATTTTGGGGAAAATAATGGGAATATTTGGGAATAAATAATGGGATTTTTGGGAAAAAATAATGGGAATTTGGGGGATTTTAATGGGGAAATTTGGAAAAATTTGGGGAAATAAATTAATGGGAAGATTTTGGGGGATTTTGGGGGGAAAATAATTGGGATTTGGGGGAAAATAATGAATTTGGGGAAAATTTGGGAAATGGGAAATTTGGGGATGGATTTTGGGGAAAAATAATGGGAATTTTTTGGGTGGATTGGGGAAAAATTTGGGGATTTTGGGAAAAAATGGGGATTTGGGGGGAAAAATAATGGGGATTTGGGTGGATTTGGGGTGGATTTGGGGTGGATTTGGGATTTTTTGGGATGGTTGGGTGGATTTTGGGGTGGTTTGGGATGAATTTTTATTGGGAACTGGATTTGGGGTGGATTTGGGGTGGTTTGGGTGGAAAATGGATTTCAGGATGGTTTGGGATGGATTTGGGAAAAATGGGGATTTTGGGGATTTTTTGGGATTTGTTTTTAGGTGAAATTTTGGGATGGTTTTTTGGGGATTTTGGGGGGATTTTTGAGGTGGGTGAATTTGGGGGAAAAATTTGGGGATGGATTTGGGGGGGATTTTGGGGGATTTTGGGGGGATATGGGGATTTTGGGAGTTTTGGGGGGATTTTGGGGAAAAAAAAGCATTTGGGGTGGATTTTGGGGATGATTTGGGGGTTTTAATGGGAATTTTTTGGGTGGGAATTTGGGTGTAATTTGAGGGGGATTTTTGGGTGGTTTGGGGAGGGGGGGAATTTTGGGTTCTGGGGGTTTTTGGGGGAATTTTGGGGTGAATTTTGGAGTATTTTGGGGTGGATTTTGGGGTGGATTTTTAGGGATATTTGGGGTGGATTTTGGGTGGATTTTGGGTGGATTTTGGGGGAATTTTTAAGGGGATTTGGGGGGTTTTGGGGATATTTGTGGGCAGGATTTTGGGTGGATTTTGGGTGGATTTTGGGGATTTTGGGTTTTGGGGGTATTTTCAGGCTGATTTTTGGGGTGGATTTTGGGTTATTTCAGGTGGATTTTGGGGGGCAATTTGGTGGGGGGCATTTGGGTGGATTTTTGGGCGGAATTTGGGGGTGAATTTTTGGGTGGATTTTCAGGTGGTTTTGGGGATCTTTGGGTGGATTTTGGGTGGGGGGGAGATTTTGGGGGATTTTGGGTGGATTTGGGGGTGGATTTTGGGTGAATTTTGGGTGGATTTTGGGTGGATTTTGGGGATTTTGTGTGGATTTTGGGGCAGTATTGGGGGATTTTTGGGAATGATTTTGCGTGAATTTTGGGTGATTTTGGGTGGAATTTCAGGTGGATTTTGGGGGGATATTGGGGGGCATTTGGGTGGAATTTGGGTGGATTTTGGGTGGATTTTGGGTGGATTTTGGGTGAATTTTGGGGGATTTTGGGGGCGAATTTTGGGTGGATTTTGGGTGAATTTTGGGTGATTTTTGGGTTGGATTTTGGGTGGATTTTTGGGTGAATTTTTGGGAGTATTTATGCGGATTTGGGGCAGTATTTGGGGGGATTTTGGGGATGATTTGGGGTGAATTTTTGGGGTGATTTTGGGTGGAATTTCAGGCGGATTTTGGGGGCACACTGGAGGGAATTTGGGTGAAATTTGGGTGAATTTTGGGTGAATTTTGTGTGATTTTGTGTGGATTTTGGGGTGAATTTTTGGAGTGAATTTGGGGTGATTTTGGCGGTGATTTTGGGTGGATTTTCAGGTGGATTTTGAGGGGATTTTGGGTGAATTTTGGGTGCATTTGGGGTGAATTTTGGGTGGATTTGGCGTGAATTTTGGGAGGATTTTGGGTGAATTTTGGATGGATTTGGGGATGGATTTTGGGTGAATTTTGGGGGGATTTTGGGTGAATTTTGGGGATGGAGTTTTGGGTGGATTTTGGGTGATTTGGGGCAGCATTTTGGGGGATTTTGGGATGATTTGGGGTTTGGCGGGGATTTTGGGTGAATTTTTGGCAGTGATTTTGGGGGTAATTTGGGCGGATTTTGGGGGCACATTTTGGGGGATTTTGGGGTGATTTTGGGGGGATTTTTGGGTGGATTTTGGGTGAATTTTTTGGATTGTTGGTGGGTTGATTTTGGGGGGATTTTGGGGATTTTGGGGAATTTGGGGATGGATTTTTGGGGTGGGGTGGATTTTCAGGGGATTTTGGGGGGATTTTGGGTGAATTTTGTGGATTTTGGGGTGGTTTTATGGGATTTGGGGCAGTATTTGGGGGGATTTTTGGGGATGATTTGGGGGTGAATTTTTTGGGGTGATTTTGGGTGGAATTTCAGAGATTTTGGGGGACACTGGAGGCAATTTGGGTGGATTTTGGGCTGGATTTCCCAAAATTACCCTCACCCCAAAATTCTCCCAAATGCCCCAAAATTTGCCCCATTTGCAATTCCCAAATCACCCAAATTTCCCCAAAATTACCCCCAAAATGGCCCCCAAAATGCAGATTTTGATCACCTGGGGAAAAATTTAGAAAATCACCCAAAATCACCCCAAAATTACCCAAAATCAACCAAAATTAGGTGGTGGGATCACCCCAAAAATTGTCCCGAAAAATGCCCCCCAAATTACCCCGAAAATGCCCCCCAAAATTACCCCAAAAACGCCCCCAAAAATACCTAAAAATGCCTCCAAAATTACCCCAAATCACCCTAAAATTACCCCCAAAAATGCCCACAAAATTACCCCCAAAATTACCCCAAAATGTCCCCAAAATTACCCCCAAAAATGCCCCCAAAATTACCCCAAATCACCCCAAAATTCCCCCAAATCACCCCAAAATTACCCCCAAAAATGCCCCCAAAATTACCTTCAAACATGCCCCCAAAAATGCCACAAAATCACCCCAAAATTACCCCCAAAATCACCCCAAAATTACCCCCAAAAATGCCCCCAAAATTACCACAAATCACCTCAAAATTACCTCCAAAAATGCCCCCAAAATTACCCAAAAATGCCCCCAAAATTACCCCAAATCACCCCAAAATTACCCCCAAAAATGCCCCCAAAATTACCCCCAAAAATTACCCCAAAATTACCCCAAAATTACCCCCCAAATCACCCCAAAATTACCCCCAAAATGCCCCCAAAATTACCCCCAAAATGCCCCCCAAAATTACCCCAAAATGCCCCCAAAATTACCCCAAAAATGCCCCCAAAATTACCCCCAAATCACCCCAAAATTACCCCCAAAAATGCCCCCAAAATTACCCCCAAAATGCCCCAAAATTACCCCAAATCACCCCAAAATTAGCCAAAAATGCTCCCAAAATTACACCCAAAATTACCCCAAAATTACCCCCAAAAATGCCCCCAAAATTACCCCAAATCACCCCTAAAATTACCCCAAAAATGCCCCAAAATTACCCCAAAATGCCCCAAAATTACCCCAAAATGCCCCAAAAATTACCCCCAAATGCCCCCAAAATTACCCCAAAATGCCCACAAAATTACCCCAAAATCACCCCAAATTAAAAATGCCCCCAAAATTAAAAATGCCCCCAAAATTACCCCCAAAATAATGCCCCCAAAATTACCCCAAAATTACCCCTAAAAATGCCCCCAAAATTACCCCAAATCACCCCAAAATTACCCCCAAAAATGCCCCCAAAATTACCCCAAATCACCCCAAAATTACCCCCAAATCACCCCAAAATTACCCCCAAAATGCCCCCAAAATTACCCCAAATTACCCCCAAAATTACCCCAAAATGCCCCAAAATTACCCCAAATCACCCCAAAATTAAAATTACCCCAAAATGCCCCCAAAATTACCCCAAATCACCCCAAAATTACCCCCAAAAATGCCCCCAAAATTACCCCAAAAATGCCTACAAAAATTACCCCAAAAATGCCCCCAAAATTACCCCAAAAATGCCCCCAAAAATTACCCCAAAAATGCCCCCAAAATCACCCCAAAATCACCCCAAAACACCCCAAAATTACCCCTGAAAAATTACCCCCAAAATGCCCCCCAAAATTAAAATGCCCCCAAATTACACCCAAATCACCCCAAAATTACCCCAAAATTACCCCCCAAAAATGCCCCCAAAATTACCCCAAAAATGCCCCCAAAATTACCCCAAAAATTTACCCCAAATCACCCCAAAATTACCCCAAAAATGCCCCCAAAATACCTTGCCCCAAAATAAAATTACCCCAAAATGCCCCCAAAATTACCCCAAATCACCCCAAAATTACCCCAAAAATGCCCCCAAAATACCCCCAAAATGCCCCAAAATTATCCTAAATCCCCTAAATCCACCCCAAAATCACCCCCAAAAATGCCCCTAAAATTACCCCCTAAAATGCCCACAAAATCACCCCCAAAAATGCCCACAAAATTACCCGAAATCACCCTAAAATTACCCCAAAAATGACCCCAAAATTCTCCCAAAAATGCCCCCAAAATTACACCAAATTACCCCAAAATTACCCCAAAAATGCCCCAAAATTACCCCAAATCGCCCCAAAATTACCCCCAAAATGCCCCCAAAATTACCCCAAATCACCCCAAAATTACCACAAATCACCCCGAAACCACCCCCAAAATATCCCAAAATTACCCTAAAAGCTCCAAAACTCGGCACCTAAAAATCCCCAAAATTACCTCAAAATTACCCCAAAATATCCCAAAATTACCCTAAAAACTACAAACCTAAAAATCCCCAAAATTACCCCAAAATATCCCAAAATATCCCAAAATTACCCTAAAAACTCCAAACCTCCGCACCTAAAAATCCCCAAAATTACCCCAAAATTACCCCAAAATATCCCAAAATTACCCAAAAAACTCCAAACCTCCACACCTAAAAATCCCCAAAATTACCCCAAAATTATCCCCAAAATATCCCAAAATTGCCCTAAAAACTCCACACCTAAAAATCCCCAAAATTACCCCAAAATATCCCAAAATTATCCTAAAAACTCCAAACCTCCGCACCTAAAAATCCCCAAAATTACCCAAAATATCCCAAAATTACCCTAAAACCTCCAAAACTCCGCACCTAAAAATCCCCAAAATTCCCCCCAAACCACCCCCAAAATATCCCAAAAATTCCACCCAACAATGCCCCAAATAACCCCAAAACCCCCACACATTCAAAACCCCAAAACGAGCCCCAAAAGGACTCCCAAAATACCCCCAAAATACCCCAAAACTGCCCCAAAATACCCCCAAACGAACCCCAAAAATACCCCCAAACGAACCCCAAAAATACCCCAAAATTCCCCAAAATACCCCCAAAATACCCCAAATGAGCCCCCAAATACCCCAAAATACCCCAAAACAAGCCCCAAAATACCCTAAAATTCCCCAAAATACCCCCAAAATACCCCAAAACGAACCGAAAAACTACCCCCCAAAATGAGCCCCAAAATGAGCCCCCAAATACCCCAAAATCCCCCAAAATCCCCCAAAACGAGCCCCCAAATACCCCCAAATACCCCAAAACGAACCTCGAAAATACCCCCCAAAATATCCCAAAACGAGTCCCAAAATTCCTCAAAATCCCCAAAATCCCCAAAATGAGCCCCCAGCCCCAGAAATGTCCCCAAATACCCCAAATCCCCAAAAAACCCCCAAAATTACCCCCATGCCTGAAACCCCCAAATACCCCAAAACGAAAATGTCCCCAAAAATGTCCCCCAAAATATCCCAAAACCCTAATGTCCCAAAATGTCCCCAAAATCCCCAAAATGTCCCCAATGTCCCCAATCCCCCAAATCCTCCCAATGTCCCCAATGTCCCCAAAAATCCCCAAACAACCCCAAAATTACCCCAATGTCCCCAAACCCCCAATGTCCCTGGAGCCCAATGTCCCCAATGTCCCCAAAAATGTCCCCAAACTCCCCCCCCAATGTCCCCAAAATGTCCCCAATGTCCCCAAAATGTCCCCAAAATGTCCCCAATGTCCCCAATCCCCCAACGTCCCCAGTGTGCCCAAAATGTCCCCAAAATGTCCCCAATGTCCCCAATGTCCCCAATGTCCCCAATCCCCATTGATGTCCCCAATGTCCCCAATGTCCCCAATGTCCCCAATCCCCCCAATCCCCCCAATGTCCCCAATGTCCCCAATCCCCATTGATGTCCCCAATGTCCCCAAAATGTCCCCATACCCCATTGATGTCCCCAATGTCCCCAATCCCCCCAGTGTCCCCAATCCCCACTGTCCCCAATGTCCCCAATGCCCCAATGTGTCCCCAATGTCCCCAATGTCCCAATGTCCCCAATGTCCCCAATGTCCCCAATGTCCCCAATGTCCCCAATGTCCCCAATCCCCAATGTCCCTAAACCCCAATGTCCCCAATGTCCCCAATGTCCCCAATGTCCCCAATGTCCCCAATGTGCCCCAATGTCCCCAATGTCCCCAATGTCCCCAATGTCCCCAATGTCCCCCAATGTCCCCAATGTCCCCAATGTCCCCAATGTCCCCAATGTCCCCAATGTCCCCAGTGTCCCCACCTGCCCTCCCGCAATCCGCACACGCGATCAGCTGCTCCTCGCTGCCCCGGGCTCGGTTTCCGCCGGCGCAGAAATCGCACGGACCCTCGGGGGGGGGCCCGGGGGGGGCGGGGCGGCCTGAAAATGGGGGAGGGTGGAAATGAGAGGAACCCTGAAATGGGGAACCCGAAAAAATCCCAACAAAAAACCCCAAAAAATCCATAAAAATCCCATAAAACCCCCAAAAATCCCATTAAAAATCCCATTAAAAAATCCCATAAAAATCCCATTAAAAATCCCATAAAAATACCCATAAAAATCCCATTAAAAATCCCATTAAAAATCCCATAAAAATCCCATTAAAATCCCATTAAAAATCCCATTAAAAATCCCAAAAAATCCCATTAAAATCCCATTAAAAATCCCAAAAAAATCCTATAAAAATCCCATTAAAATCCCATAAAAAATCCCATAAAAATCCCATTAAAAATCCCATTAAAAAAAACCCCATAAAAATCCCATTAAAATCCCATTAAAAATCCCATAAAAATCCCATTAAAAACCCCATAAAAAAAATCCCCAAAAAATCCCATTAAAAAATCCCATTAAAAATCCCATAAAAAATCCCATTAAAAATCCCAAAAAACCCCATTAAAAATCCCATTAAAAAATCCCATTAAAATCCCATAAAAAATCCCATTAAAAATCCCATTAAAACCCCAAAAAAAAAATCCCATAAAAACCCCCAAAATCATTAAAAATCCCATTAAAAATCCCCAAATCCCAAAAATCCATAAAAATCCCATTAAAAATCCCATTAAAAATCCCATTAAAAATCCCATTAAAAAGTCCCATTAAAATCCATTAAAAATCCCATAAAAAAATCCCATTAAAAAATCCCATAAAACCCATAAAAAATCCTATAAAAATCCCATAAAAAACCCATATAAATCCAATTAAAAATCCCATTAAAATCCCATTAAAAAATCCCATTAAAATCCCATTAAAAAATCCCATAAAAAATCCCATTAAAAATCCCATAAAAAATCCCATAAAAATTCCCAAAAAATCCCATTAAAAATCCCATTAAAAATCCCATTAAAAATCCCATTAAAATCCCATAAAAATCCCATAAAAATCCCATTAAAATCCCATTAAAAATCCCATAAAAAATCCCATAAAAAATCCCATAAAAAATCCCATAAAAAATCCCATAAAAAATCCCATTTAAAATGCCACTAAAAATCCCATTAAAAATCCCATAAAAATCCCACAAAAAACCCCCAAAAATCCCATTAAAAATCTCATTAAAAATCCCATTAAAAATCCCATTAAAAATCCCATAAAAATCCCATAAAAATCCCATAAAAATCCCATAAAAATCCCATAAAAACCCCATTAAAAATCCCATTAAAAATCCCATTAAAAATCCCATAAAAATCCCATAAAAAATCCCATAAAAATCCCATTAAAAATCCATTAAAAATCCCATTAAAAATCCCATAAAAATCCCATTAAAAATCCCATAAAAAATCCCATTAAAAATCCCATTAAAACCCCATTAAAAATCCCATAAAAATCCCATAAAAATCCATTAAAAATCCCATTAAAAATCCCATTAAAAATCCCAAAAAAACCCCATAAAAATCCCATTAAAAATCCCATTAAAAATCCCATTAAAAATCTCATTAAAATCCCATTAAAAATCCATAAAAAATCCATTAAAAATCTCAGTAAAATCCCATTAAAAATCCCATAAAAAACCCATAAAAATCCCATAAAAAATCCTAATAAAAACCCCATATAAATCCCATTAAAAATCCCATTAAAAATCCCATTAAAATCCCATTAAAAATCCCATAAAAATCCCATAAAAATCCCATTAAAAATCCCATTAAAAATCCCATTAAAAATCCCACTAAAAATCCCATTAAAATCCCATAAAAAATCCCATTAAAAATCCCATTTAAAAATCCCATTTAAAAATCCCATTTAAAAATCCCATAAAAATCCCATAAAAATCCCATTAAAAATCCCATAAAAATCCCATTAAAACTCCCATAAAAATCCCATTAAAAATCCCCAAAAAATCCCATTAAAAATCCCAAAAAAATCCCATTAAAAACCCCATTAAAAATCCCATAAAAATTCCATTAAAAATTCCATTAAAAATCCCATTAAAATCCCATTAAAAATCCCATAAAAAATCCCATAAAAATCCCATAAAAATCCCATAAAAATCCCATTAAAAATCCCAAAAAAATCCCATTAAAAATCCCCAAAAAAATCCCATAAAAATCCCATTAAAAATCCCATAAAAATCCCATTAAAAATCCCATAAAAATCCCATTAAAAATCCCATTAAATATCCCATAAAAATGCCATAAAAACCCCATAAAAATCCCATTAAAAATCCCATTTAAAATCCCATTAAAAATCTCAAAAAAATCCCATAAAAATCCCATTAAAATCAAAAAAAAATCCCATTAAAAAATCCCATTAAAAACCACATAAAAAACCCCATAAAAATCCCATTAAAACCCATTAAAAATCCCATTAAAAATCCCATTAAAAATCACTTAAAAATCCCAAAATGGGACCAAAAATCCCCCAAAATCCCAAAAAAATCCCATTAAAATCCCTTAAAAATGCCATTAAAAATCCCATTAAAAAATCCCATTAAAATCCCCTAAAAATCCCATAAAAACCCATAAAAATCCCCCAAAATCCCATTAAAACCCCCCCAAAACCCATTAAAAATCCCATTAAAAAAAACCCAAAATCCCAAAATTGCCCAAAAATCCCAAAAAAAAGGGGGCAGCACATAAAAACCCCCGGACACCCCAAATGTGGGGTGGGAGCCCAGAAAAAAACCCCCAAAATCCCCTAAACCCCCAAAATCCACCACAGGGACCCCAAACCCCCAAAATTCCCATTAAGAGACCCCAAAATCCAGCAAAAAAAAACCCCCACCATTGGTCACCAAACTTTAAATCCCCAAATCCACCCAAACCCCCAAAATTCCCCAAATTTCTCAAACTCCCCAAAATGGGACAGAGGTTAATTGGTCCTCAAACTCCCCCAAAATTTTGGGGTGGTTCAAACCCCAAAATGGGAGAGAGACCTCCCAAACCCCCAGACCACCCAAACCCCCAAAACCACCCAGAGCCCCCCAAACTCCCCAAATCCCCCAAACCCCCAAATCCCCCTTTTGGGGTGAAAATGGGACAGAGACCCTCAAACCCCCCAAACCCACCCCAACCCACCCCAAACCCCATTAAAATCCCCCAAGAAACCCCCAAAGCCCCCAAACCCCAAAAACCCCAAACCCCCAAGAATCCCCACAAATCCCTCCAAAAACCCCAACCCCCAAAATCCACCCCAAACCCCCCCAAATTTAGGCTCAAACCCCCAAGAACCCCAAACCCACCCCAAATCCACCCAGATCCCCCAACTCCCCCAATGATTTCAAACCCCCAAAATGGGACAGAGAGGGTCCCAAACTCCCCCCAACCCACCCCAAACCCAGCCAGAACCCCTGAACCCCCCAAATCCACCCCAAACCCCCAAAATTTTGGGCTGATTTTCCCCTGAAACTCCCCAAAAATGGGGAGACCCCCAAACCCACCCCAAAACCCCAGACCCCCAAACTCCCCCAAACCCACCCCAAACCCCCAACAATTCCCCAAAAACCCTGGGGGTGGACAGAGACCCCCAAACCCCCAAATCCCCCCAAACACCCAAATCCCCCCAAGAACCCCCCAAACCCCCAAACCCACCCAGACCCCCAAAAAAAAAACCCCCCAAAACCCCCAAAGCCCCCAAACCCCCCAAACCCCCTAAAATGGGACAGAGACCCCCCCCAAATCCCCCCAAACCCCCCAAAAACGGGACAGTGACCCCCAAACCCCCAAACCCAACCAAACTCCCCCAAACCCCCAAACCCACCCAGACCCCCAAACCCCCAAAACCCACCAAAACCCCAAAACTGGGACAGAGACCCCAGACCTCCCCAAACCCCCAAACCCACCCCAAACCCCCCCAAATGGGACAAACCCCCAAAATGGGACAGAGACCCCCAAACCCACCCAACCCCCAGACCCCCAAACCCCCAAATCCCCAAATCCCCCAAACTGGGACAGAGACCCCAAACCCACCCAGACCCCCAAACCCAAACCCCAACCCCCCAAACCCCCAAAAATTCCACCCAAACCCCCCTCAACCCCAAAATGGGACCCCCCAAACCCCCAAAATTCCCCCAAAACCCCAAATTCCCCCAAACCCACCCCAACCCCCCAAACCCCTAAACCCCCAAGAACCCCCTCAAACCCCCAAACCCCAAACCCCCCCCCCAAACCCCCAAACCCCCCCAAACCCCCAAAACCCCCAAACCCCCAAAATCCCCCCAAACCCCCCAAACCCCCAAACCCACCCCCCAAACCCCCAAATCCCCTCAAACTCCCCAAAAATGGGACAGAGACCCCCAAACCCACCCCAAACCCCCAAACCCCCCCAAACCCAAACCCCAAAATCTCCCCAAATCCCCTCAAACCCCCAAAATCACCCCCCCAACCCCCAAAATCCCCCAAAACCCCCAAACTCCCCAAAATCCCAGAGACCCCCAAACCCCCAAAAACCCCCAAGACCCCCAAACCCCCAAGACCCACCCCAAACCCCCAACCCCCAACCCCCCCCAACCCCCCAAACCCCCCAAATTCCCCCAATCCCCAAACCCCCAAAAAAATGGGACAGAGAACCCCAAACCCCCCAAACCCCCCCAAACCCCCAAAACCCCCCAAAATGGGACCAAACCCCCCAAAACCCCCCAACCCCCCAAAATGGGACAGAGACCCCCCAAACCCCCCAAACCCTCCCCAAACCCCCAAACCCCCCCAACCCCCAAAAACCCCAAACTGGGACAGAGACCCCCCCAACCCACCCAGACCCCCAAACCCCAAACCCCCCCCCCCAAACCCCCAACCCCCACCCAAACCCACCCCCCCCCTCCCACCCCAAACCCTCAAACCCCCAAACCCCCAAAACGGGACAGGGCACCCCCCTCCTCCCAACCCCCAAACCCCCCAACCCACCCCAAACCCACCCAGACCCACCCCAAACCCCCAAGACCCCCTGAACCCCAAACCCCCAAACCCCCCCAGACCCCCAAACCCCCCAACCCCCCAAACCCCGGTGTCCAGACCCCCAAACCCCCCAAATCCCCTTGGGCAGAACCCCCCCACCCACCCCCCCCCCAAACCCCCTAAAAAACCCCAAACCCCCAAAACTGGGACACCCACCCCCAAACCCCTGACCACCCCAAACCCCCAAACCCCCAAACCTCCCCAATTCCCAAATCCCCCAAACCCCCAAAACCCCCCCCCAAAGGGACAGTGGTCCCCCAGACCCCCAAACCGAATGGTCAAAACTCCCCAAACCCCCAAAACCCAGGACAGAGACCCCCAAACCCAGCCCAAAATCCCCCAAAATGGGACAGAGGACCCCAAAAACCCCCAAACCCCCCCAAACCCACCTGGTCCCCAAACCCCCAAAACCCCCCCAAATGGTCAAACCCCCAAAATGGACAGAGGTCCCCAAACCCCAGTGGTCCCCCAAACCCCCAAACCCCCAAAATGGGACAGGTCAAACCCAGGGTCAAAACCCCAAAATGGGACAGAGGTCCCCAAACTCCCAGTGGTCAAATGGGCCCAGACCCCCAAACCCACCCCAAAACCCCAACCCCCCCCCAGTGGCCCCCCGGCCCTCACGCCTGTCTGGTTCCTGCACTTGGGGGGCCCTGGTCAGGCTCCCAGTGGTCCTCCTCAGGGTCAGAGGTCACTCAGGGTCAGAGGTCACTCAGTGCCGAGTGGTCACTCAGTGTCCCAGCGGTCCCCAGGATCTGAATGGTCACCGTGGGCATTGAGCCAGGGCACTGGCAGTGGTCCCAGTGGTGTCCAGTGGTCACTCGGGGGCCCAAAATCTGAGCGGTCACTTGGGGCCCAGTGGTCACTCGGTGTCCCAGCGGTCACTCAGTGTCTGAGCAGTCAGGTGGGCCCAAAATCTGAATGGTCACTTGGGGCTGAGTGGACACTTGGGGCTGAGTGGTCACTCAGTGTCCCAGTGGTCACTCAGGGTCAGAGGTCACTCAGGGTCAGAGGTCACTCAGTATCTGAGCGGTCACTCAGGGTCAGAGGTCACTCAGTGCCGAGTGGTCACTCGGTGTCCCAGCGGTCACTCAGGGTCCCAGTGGTCACTCAGCATCTGAATGGTCACTGGGCTCAAGGGTCACTCGGTGTCCCAGTGGTCACTCAGTGCTGAGTGGTCAATTGGGCCCAAAATCTGAGTGGTCACTCAGTGTCCCAGCGGTCACTCAGGGTCAGTGGTCACTTGTCCCAGTGGTCACTCAGTGTCCCAGTGGTCAGTTGGGCCCAGAATCTGAGTGGTCACTCGGGCCCAGTGGTCACTTGGGGTCAGTGGTCACTCGGTGTCCCAGCGGTCACTCAGACCCCCAGAGTCTGAGTGGTCAGTGGGGCACTCTCAGGGTCAGTGGTCACTCAGTGTCCCAGCGGTCACTCAGGGTCAGTGGTCACTCAGTGTCCCAGAGGTCACTCAGTGTCCCAGCGGTCACTCAGGGTCAGTGGTCACTCAGTGTCCCAGTGGTCACTCAGTGTCCCAGTGGTCACTCAGTGTCCCAGCGGTCACTCAGTGTCCCAGTGGTCAGTTGGGCCCAAAATCTGAGCGGTCACTTGGGGCTGAGCGGTCACTCGGTGTCCCAGTGGTCACTCAGGGTCAGTGGTCACTCAGGGTCAATTGGTCCCTCAGGGTCAGTGGTCACTTGTCCGAGCGGTCACTCAGTGTCCCAGAGGTCACTCAGGGTCCCAGTGGTCACTCAGTGTCCCAGTGGTCACTCGGGCCCAGAGTCTGAATGGTTAATTGGGGCTGAGCGGTCACTCGGTGTCCCAGTGGTCACTCGGTGTCCCAGTGGTCAGTTGGGCCCAAAATCTGAGTGGTCACTTGGGGCTGAGCGGTCACTGGGCTCAAGGGTCACTCAGTGTCCCAGTGGTCACTCGGACCCAGAGTCTGAGTGGTCACTTGGGGCTGAGCGGTCACTCAGGGTCAGTGGTCACTCAGTGTCCCAGCGGTCACTCAGGGTCAGTGGTCACTCAGTGTCCCAGTGGTCACTCAGTGTCCCAGTGGTCACTCAGGGTCAGTGGTCACTCAGTGTCCCAGTGGTCACTCAGTGTCCCAGTGGTCACTCAGGGTCAGTGGTCACTCAGTGTCCCAGTGGTCACTCAGTGTCCCAGTGGTCACTCAGTGTCCCAGCGGTCACTCAGTGTCCCAGTGGTCAGTTGGGCCCAAAATCTGAGTGGTCACTTGGGGCTGAATGGACACTTGGGGCTGAGCGGTCACTCAGGGTCTGAGTGGTCACTTAGTGTCCCAGTGGTCACTTGTCCCAGCGGTCACTCAGGGTCAGTGGTCACTCAGTGTCCCAGCGGTCACTCAGGGTCAGTGGTCACTCAGGGTCAGTGGTCACTTGTCCGAGCAGTCACTCAGTGTCCCAGCGGTCAGTTGGGCCCAGTGGTCACTCAGGGTCAGAGGTCACTCAAGCCCAGAGTCTGAATGCTTAATTGGGGCTGAGCGGTCACTCAGGGTCTGAGCGGTCATTTCGGGTCAGTGGTCACTCAGGGTCAGCGGTCACTCAGGGTCAGCGGTCACTCGGTGTCCCAGCGGTCACTTGGAGCCCAGTGGTCAGGTGGGCCCAGAATCTGAGCGGTCACTTGGGGTCAGAGGTCACTCAGGGTCAGAGGTCACTCGGTGTCCCAGTGGTCACTCAGTGGCTATAAGGACCCCCAAACCCCCCTAAAATGGGAGACGAACCCCAAACCCCCCAAAACCCCCAAACCCCCCAAAACCCCCAAAACCAGATCCCAAAAACCCCAAAATCGGCACAGGGACCCCAAAACCCCAAAATCGGCACAGGGACCCCAAAACCCCAAAATTGGCACAGGGACCCCAAAACCCCTAAAATGGCACAGGGACCCCAAAACCCCAAAATCGGTCCCAGGGGTCCCCAAACCCCTAAATGGGACAGGGACCCCCAAACCCAAAAGTGGCACAGGGACCCCCAAAACCCCCCCCAAAACCCCAAAATCGGCACAGGGACCCCAAAACCCCCTAAAATGGGACAGGGACCCCAAAAACCCCAAAATTGGCACAGGGACCCCAAAACCAGGAGAGGAACCCCAAAACCAGACCCCAAACCCCCAAAACCAGATCCCCAAAAACCCCAAAATTGGCACAGGGACCCCAAAACCCCCCAAAAATGGGACCGGGACCCCAAAACACGGTCCAAAGAACAGCACAGGGACCCCAAACTCCCCATGGGACCCCAAAATTGGGGGGACCCCAAACCCCCCCAAAACCAGGACAGGGACCCCAAAAACCCCAAAATCGGCACAGAGACCCCAAAACCACACCCCCAAAAATCCCAAAATCGGCACAGGGACCCCAAACCCCCTAAAATGGGGCAGGGACCCCAAAACCCCAAAATTGGCACAGGACCCCAAAACCAGACCCCAAAACCCCAAAACCCCCCAAAACCCCCAAACCCCAAAATGGGACCCCAAAAAAATTGGCAAAGGGACCCCAAAACGACCCCAAAAACCCCAAAATTGGCACAGGGACCCCAAAACCCCTAAAATGGGACAGGGACCCCAAAACCCCCAAAAAAACACAGGGACAGGGACCCCAAATGCCAAACCCAAAAAACCCCCAAAACCAGGACAGGGACCCCAAAACACCCAAAATCCCCCCAAACCCCAAACCCCTAAAATGGGACAGGGACCCCAAAACCCCAAAACCCCAAAAGGACCCCCAAAACCCCAAAATCAGGAACCCCAAACCCCCTAAAATGGGACACCCCAAAACCCCCAAACCAGGACCCCAAACCCTAAAATGGGACCCCAAACCCCCAAAACCCCCCAAAACCAGGGATCCCCAAAACCCCCAAAACCCCCAAAATGGCACAGGGACCCCAAAACCACCCCCAAAAAAAACCCAAAATCGGCACAGGGACCCCAAACCCCAAAACCCCCAAAATTGGGACCCAGGGGGACCCCAAAAACCCCAAAATCGGCACAGGGACCCCAAAACCCCACAGGGACCCCAAAACCACACCCAAAAAAATCCCAAAATTGGCACAGGGACCCCAAAACCAGACCCCAAACCCCCCAAAAACAGGGCAGGGGTCCCAAAACCCCCCAGAAACCCCCAAAATTGGCACAGGGACCCCAAAACCAGACCCCAAACCCCCCAAAATTGGCCGAGGGACCCCAAATTCCCCCACCAAATATCACAGGGACCCCAAAATCCCCAAAAGACCAGCACCCCCCCCAAACCCCCCAAAACCTCCCCAAAACCCCCCAAAAAACCAGACCCCAAAACCCCAAAAAAACCCCCCAAACCCCCAAAAAAAAACCCAAAAAACCCCCCAAAACCCCAGGGCCCCAGGGAAAACCCCAAAACCCCAAAACCCCCAAACCCCAAAAAAAAACCCAAACCCCAACCCCAAACCCCAAAAACCCAAAACCAGACCCCAAAACCCCCAAAAAAAACCCCAAAATCCCAAAACCCCAAAACCCCCAAAACCCCCAAAACCCCAAAAACCCCAAAATGGGCACCCCAAACCCCCCAAAACCCCCCCAAACCCCCCAAAATCCCCAAAATCAGCAGAGGGACCCCAAACCAGGACCCCCCCAAAACCCCCAAAATCCCCAAAATCAGCACAGGACCCCAAACCCCCCAAACCAGACCCCAAACCCCCAAAACGTCCCCAAAACCCCAAAACGGGACCCCCAAAAACCCCAAATCCAGGGACAGGGACCCCAAAACCAGACCCCAAAAACCCCCAAAACCAGACCCCAAAATTGGCTCAGGGACCCCAAAACCAGACCCCAAACCCCCCAAAATCAGGGCAGGGACCCCAAAACCCCCTCAAAACCCCCAAAATTGGCACAAGGACCCCAAAACCAGATCCCCAAAACCCCAAAATTGGCACAGGGACCCCCAAAACCAGACCCCAAACCCACCAAAACGTCCCCAAACCCCCCCAAAAATGGGACAGCGACCCCAAAACCATCCCAAATCCAGGACAGGGACCCCAAAAAAATCAGGGACCCCAAAACCAGGACCCCAAACCCCCAAACCCCCCAAACCCCAAAATCAGGCAGGGACCCCAAAACCCCCCCAGAAACCCCCAAAATTGGCACAGGGACCCAAAAACCAGACCCCAAACCCCCCAAAATTGGCCAAGGGACCCCAAGTTCCCCCACCAAATATGGCACAGGGAAATCCCCAAAATCCCCAAAAGCAGACCCCAAAATTGGCACTGGGACCCCCAAACCACCCGAAAATTCCCCCAAAAACGGGACAGCGACCCCAAAACCATCCCAAATCCAGGGCAGGGACCCCAAAAAATCAGGGCAGGGACCCCCAAAACCAGACCCCAAAACCCTCAAAACCAGACCCCAAATTGACACAGGGACCCCAAAACCAGACCCCAAAACCCCCAAAATCAGGATGGGACCCCAAACCTCCTAACCCCCCAAAATCGTGTGGGACCCTCCCCAAACCAGACCCCAAACCCCCAAACCTCCCCAAAATTCTCCAAAAACAGGACAGGGACCCCTGTCTGTTCCCCCCAAAAAATCAGGGCAGGGACCCCAAACCAGACCCCAAACCCTCCCCAAAACCCCCAAAATGGGACAGTGTGTGTCGTGTCCGTGTGTCCGTGTCTGGGACCCCGTCAGGCAGTCAAAACCAGACCCTGTCTGTCTGTCCGGCAGGGGACCCAAAACCCCCCAGAAAACCCCCAAAATGTCCAATCTGTCCAGTCCCCAAAACCCCAAAACTCCCTGTCTGTCCGTGCCCCCTGCTCCCTAAACCCCAAAATCCGTCCGGGACCCCAAAACCAGACCCCAAAACCGTCCCCACTGTCCCGCTGTCTGTCTGTCCGTCCGGCTGTCCGTCCCACTGCCCTGCTGTCCCGCTGTCTGTCCATCTATCCGTCCCGCTGCCTGGCTGTCCGTCTGTCCGTCTGTCCAGCTACCCAGCTGTCCCGCTGCCCATCCATCCGTCTGTCTGTCCACCTGTCCGTCTGTCTGTCCACCCCGCTGTCCCTCTGCCCACCCGTCCGTCTGTCTGTCCCACTGTCCCTCTGCCCATCTGTCCGTTTGTCCGGCTGTCCCACTGTCCCGCTGTCCGGCTGTCCCACTGTCTGCCCGTCTGTCCCTCTGTCCGTCCGTCCCCCCGTCTGTTTGTCCGTCCGTCCCACCGCCACCCGGCTGTCCCTCTGTCCAGCTGTCCCTCTGTCCGTCCGTCCATCCATCCGTCTGTTTGTCCCCCTGTCCCTCTGTCCATCTGTCAATCTGTCCATCTGTCTGTCCATCCCCCTGTCCCACTGTCCATCTGCCCATCCATCCGTCCGTCTGTCCACCTGTCCGTCTGTCTGTCCATCCCACTGTCCCGCTGTCCATCCATCCGTCTGTCTGTCCGTCTGTCCGCCCCGTCCATCTGTCCCGCTGTCTGTCCGTCTGTCCGTCCCTCCGTCCCACCCCTCCGCTGTCCGTCCCGCTGCCTGTCCCGCTGTCTGTCCGTCCCACTGTCCCGCTGTCTGTCTGTCCGTCCGGCTGTCCGTCCCACTGCCCTGTGTCCCACCCCCTGTCCCCCCTCTGTCCATCCATCTATCCGCCCGCCTGTCCCTGTCCGTCCGTCCGTCTGTCCAGCTACCCCGCTGTCCTCTGCCCCTGCAATCCGTCTGTCCCACCCCGCTGTCCCCTGTCCATCCGTCTGTTTGTCCGGCTGTCCCACTGTCCGCCGTCCGTCCTCCCCACCGCCCCAGTCCCCTCTGTCCGTCCGTCCCCCCGTCTGTTTGTCCGTCCGTCCCACCGCCACCCGGCTGTCCCACGGCCCATCTGTCCCTCTGTCCGTCCTGCTGTCCATCTGTCCGTCCGTCCATCCTTTCGTCTGTTTGTCCCCCTGTCCCTCTGTCCATCTGTCAATCTGTCCATCTGTCTGTCCATCCCCCCTGTCCCACTGTCCATCTGCCCATCCATCCGTCCGTCTGTCCATCCCACTGTCCCGCTGTCCATCCATCCGTCTGTCTGTCCGTCTGTCCCTCTGTCCATCTGCCCGTCCCCCTGTCCGTGGGTCCGTCCCTCCCTCCCTCCCTCCCCCTGTCCCTCTGTCCATCTGTCCGGCTGTCGATCTGTCTGTCCGTCCCCCTGTCCCACTGTCCCTTTGCCCATCCCCCTGTCCGTCCCTCTGTCCATCTCACTGCCCACCTGTCCCTCTGTCCGTCCGTCCTGTCCCCGTCCCCTCCCCCGTGTGTCCCTCTGTGTCCGGTGTCCCTCCCCCCCGTGTCCCTCCCCCTGTCCGTCCTCCCGCCTGTCCCTCCCTCCTGTGTCCCGTGTCCGTGTCCCCTCCTGGTCTCCCTGTCTGTCCGTCCCCTGTCCCCGTCCCCTGTGTCCGTGTGTCCGTGCCCACCCCCCTCCGTGGTGTCCCCGCACCTGTCCCGTCTGTCCTCCCGGTTCCGGTGTCCGTGTGTCCGCACCGTGTGTCCGGCCCCCGTGTGTCCGTCTGTCCGTGTCCCCGTGTCCCTCGGTGGCTGTCTCGTCCGTGTCCGTCCGTCTGTCGGTCCCCGGTCCGTGTGTCCCTGTCAGTCCGCCCATGTCCTGCTCCGTCCCCAGTCCCTCCCTGCCTCTGGCGCGGTTCCGTGTCGGCCCTCCGTTTCTCCCGTCCGGCTCCGGGCTGGCCTCCGTGTGCGCGGGAACCGGCGCAGGGCGGCGCCTTCAGGGGACAGACAGGAGGAAACACCCGGGAGATCGGACACACGGGCACGGACAGAGGGACACGGGGACAGAGGGACACGGGCACGGACAGACAGAGGGACACAGGGACACGGGCACGGACAGACAGAGGGACACGGGGACACACGGACAGACGGACACGGGCACGGACAGACGGACACGGGCACGGACAGACAGAGGGACAGACAGACGGACACAGGGACACGGGCACGGACAGACAGAGGGACACGGGGACAGACGGACAGACGGACACGGGCACGGACAGACGGACACGGGCACGGACAGACAGAGGGACACGGGGACACACGGACAGACGGACCCGGCACGGGACCTCAGAGGGACACACGACACGACAGACAGACGGACACGGGCACGGACAGACAGAGGGACACGGGCACGGACAGACAGAGGGACACGGACACGGACAGACAGACGGACAGACGGACACGGACAGACAGAGGGACACGGGGACAGACGGACACGGGCACGGACAGACGGACACGGGCACGGACAGACAGAGAGACACGGGCACGGACACGGACAGACAGAGGGACAGACGGACACGGGGACAGACGGACAGACGGACACGGGGACGGACAGACGGACGGACACACGGACAAGGGGACACGGGCACGGACACACGGACACGGGCACGGACAGACGGACACGGGCACGGACAGACGGACAGAGGGACAGACGGACACAGGGACGGACACACGGACAGACGGACGGACACACGGACAGATTTGACACACACACGACACACACGACAGACGGACACACGGACGGACAGACACACCCTCTGACACACACACGGACACCGGGACACGGGACGCATAGACGGGCACCTGACAGAGGGACACAGGACACAGGGACAGACACGACAGACACACGGACAGACAGCGGCGCCCGACCGACAGGGACACGGGCAGACGGACGGGCACGACACCGGGACACACTGACACGGGGACAGAGGGACACAGGGACGGACAGACGGACACAGGGACGGATGGACGGACACGGACCAGACACCGGGACACGGCACATGGGCACACGGCACGGACAACACACGCACGGGGCACGGACGGACACACGGACACAGGGACACAGGGATGGACACAGGGACGGACACACGGACACACAGACAGACAGACGGACAGACACATGGACAGACGGACACACGGACAGAGAGACGGACACACAGACACACAGACACACCACGGACCGGGACACAGCACCGGGGACTCGGACAAGGCACCCACCGGACCCTGCCACCCTCCAGGGTCTCTGCCAGCGCCTCGCACCGGCACGACACCGGCACCGCCCCTCCTGGACAGCCTCCACCCACCCTGCACCCACCTTCCACCACTGCGGGCACCGGGCACGCACCCGACACCAGGCACCGGCACACGGGCACCGGCACCGACACACGGGGCACCCACCCCACCGGCCACTCTGGACACGCAACACCAGCACGGACCGGGCACCTCCCACCGGCACCGGGCACCGGCACCAGGCACCACACGGCACCGCACCGCACCGGCACCGGGCCGCCCGCACGGGCACCGACACCGGCACCGGGCACCTCCAACCGCACCGCACCGGCACGGACACCCACTCTCTGGCACCCGCAGCCGACACCGGCCACCCGGCACACCGACACCGGCACCGCACCGGCACCTCCGGCACCACTGCACCGACACTGCCACCCGGGCACCGCCGGCACCCACACCCCCCCACCGGGCACAGGCACCCCTTCAGCGACACCGGCACCGGCCCGGACACCGCACTCCAGGCACCTGCACAGGCACCACCGCACCGGCCACTCCACACCACCCTCCGGGCACTCCTGGCACCCTCCAGCCACACCCACCCACACCAGCCACTGCTCGGGCACCGCCACTTGGCCACTCTGGCACCGCACGCCACTCCCACCCACCTCCCTCCCCTCATGACACCCACCACCAGCCACTGCCCAGCCACTGCCCAGCCACCCCTCCTGGCCACCCTCCAGCCACCCCTGCCACCCCTTCCAGCCACCTGGACACCGCCACCCTCTGGCCACTGCTCCACGCCTAGCCACCCCCCACTCCTCCAGCCACTCCAGCCCCTCTGGCCACCCCTCCAACCACTCCGGCCACCCTCCGGCCACTCTGGCCTCTGCTCTGGACACACTCTGGACACTCCGGCCACCCCAGCCCATCTGGTCACCCTCCAGCCACTCTGGCCACTCTGGCCACCTCTCCAGCCATACTCCAGCCACTCCAGCCACCCTCTGGTCACTTCAGCCACCCCTCCGGCCACTCCTCCAACACCCTCCGGCCACTCCAGCCACTCCTTTGCCCACCCTCCGGCCACTCCAGCCACCGCTTTGGCCACCCTCTGACCACTCTGGCCACTGCTCCAGCCACTCTGGCCACCCTCTGACCACTGCCCCAGCCACCCTGTGGCCACTCCGGCCACTCCGGCCACTCTCCGGACACTCCAGCCACCCTCCAGACACCCCTCCAGCCACTCTGGACACTGCTCCGGCCACTCCAGCCACTCCTCCAACACCCTCAAGCCACTCTGGCCACCCTCTGACCACTGCTGCAGTCACCCTCCGGCCACTCCAGCCACTCCCCTGACCACTCCAGCCACTCCGGCCACCCTCCGGCCACTCCAGCCACCCTCCAAACACCCCTCCGGCCACTCCAGCCACTCCGGTCACCCCTCCAGCCACTCTGGACACGCTCCGGCCACTCTGGCCACTGCTCCGGCCACTCCAGCCAGTCCAGCCACCCTCTGGTCACTCCAGCCACTCTGGCCACTCTCCAGCCACTCTCCAGCCACTCCTCCAACACCCTCCGGCCACTCCAGCCACCGCTTTGGCCACCCCTCTGGCCCCTCCAGCCCCTCCGGCCCCGTCCATCCCCTCTGCCCACCCCTCAGGCCCCCCTGCCCACCCCTGCCCACCCCTCCGGCCCCTCAGGCCCCCCTGCCCACCCCTCCGGCCCCCCCGGCCCCTCCAGCCCCTCCAGCCCCGTCCATCCCCTCTGCCCACCCCCCTGCCCACCCCTCTGTCCCCCCCGGCCCCCCCGGCCCCTCCGGCCGCACTCACAGGGCCGCAGCCTCGGGGCCTCCAGGATGTTCAGGCGCCGCTTCTTGCGCCAGCAGCGGGCGGGGTACGAGTAGATCTGACCTGGGGACAGCCCTGGGGACACGGCCGGACAGACGGTCAGTGCCCAGAGTGACCACAGCATGGCCAGAGTGACCCTGACCCCACAGAGTGACCCTGAACTGACCCCACGGGGTACGAGTGGATCTGACCTGGGGACAGCCCTGGGGACACGGCCGGACAGACGGTCAGTGCCCAGAGTGACCACAATGACCCCCAGAGTGACCCCAATGACCCCAAACTGACCCCATGACCCCAATGACCCAAATCTGACCCTGACGCCAAACTGACCCTGACCCCAAACTGACCCAAATGAGCCCAAACTGACCCCAATGACCCCAAACTGACCCCAATGACCCCAGAGTGACCCCAATGACCCCAAACTGACCCTGACCCCAAACTGACCCCAAATGACCCCAAACTGACCCCAATGACCCCAATGGCCCAAATCTGACCCCAATGACCCCAAACTGACCCTGACCCCAAACTGACCCCAATGACCCCAAACTGACCCCAATGACCCCAGAGTGACCCTGACCCCAAACTGACCCCCTGACCCCCAACTGGGGTCCCTCCAGCCATTCCCAGGGTCTCCCCATTCCCAGGGGTTCCTCCAGGGTCTCTCCCCATTCCTGACTCCCCCATTCCCGGGGGTCTCTCCCCCATTTTGGGGGTCTCTCTCCCATTTGGGGGTCTTCCCATTTTTGGGGGTCTCTCCCCATTCCCAGGGTCTCTCCCATTTTGGGGGTCTCTCCCATTTTGGGGGTCTCCCCATCCCCCTCTCATTTTGGGGGTCTCCCCCATTTTGGGGGTCTCTCCCATTTTTGGGGGGGGTCTCTCCCCATTCCCCCCATTTTGGGGTCTCTCCCCAATCCCAGGGGTCTCTCCCCATTCCCGGGGTCTCTCCCATTCCCCGGTCTCTCCCATTTTTGGGGGTCTCCCCATTCCTGGGGGGGTCTCCCCATTCCCGGGGTCTCTCCCATTCCCGGGGTCTCTCCCATTTTGGGGTCTCTCCCATTTTTGGGGTCTCTCCCATTTTGGGGGCTCTCCCCATTTTGGGGGTCTCTCCCATTTTTGGGGGTCTCTCCCATTCCCAGGGGTCTCCCCCATTTTTGGGGTCTCTCCCATTTTGGGGGTCTCTCCCATTCCCGGGTCTCTCCCCCATTCCCGGAGGTCTCCCCCATTCCCGGGGTCTCTCCCATTCCCAGGGGTCTCTCCCCATTTTTGGGGGTCTCCCCATTCCCGGGGTCTCCCCATTTTGGGGGTCTCCCATTCCCGGGGTCTCTCCCCATTTTGGGGGTCTCCCCCCATTTTGGGGGGTCTCTCCCATTTTGGGGGGTCTCTCCCATTTTTGGGGGTCTCTCCCATTCCCGGGGGTCTCCCATTCCATTCCTCCCCATTCCTGGGGGTCTCTCCCCATTCCCGGGGGTCTCTCCCCATTTTGGGGGTCTCCCCCATTTTGGGGGTCTTCTGGGGTCTCTCCCATTTTGGGGTCTCCCCCATTTTGGGGTCTCTCCCCCATTCCCAGGGGTCTCTCCCCATTTTTGGGGGTCTCTCCCCCATTCCCAGGGGTCTCTCCCATTTTGGGGGTCTCTCCCATTCCCGGGGTCCCTCCCATTTTTAAGGTCTCCCCATTTTGGGGGTCTCTCCCCATTCCCAGGGGTCTCTCCCCATTCCCGGGGTCTCTCCCCATTTTTGGGGTCTCTCCCATTCCCAGGGGGTCTCTCCCTCCCCATTTTGGGGGTCTCCCCCATTCCCAGGGGTCTCCCCATTCCCGGGGCTCTCTCCCCATTTTGGGGGTCTCTCCCCATTCCCAGGGTCTCTCCTCCCCATTCCCAGGGGTCTCTCCCCATTTTTGGGGTCTCTCCCCATTTTTGGGGGTCTCTCCCCAATCTCGGGGGTCTCTCCCCATTTTTGGGGGTCTCTCCCCATTCCCGGGGGTCTCTCCCCATTTTTGGGGGTCTCTCCCCATTCCCAGGGGTCTCTCCCATTCCCGGGGTCTCTCCCATTTTCGGGGGTCTCCCCATTTTTGGGGGTCCCAATCTCCCATTTTTGGGGGTCTCTCCCCATTCCTGGGGTCTCTCCCATTTTGGGGGTCTCCCATTCCCAGGGGGTCTCCCCATTCCCGGGGTCTCTCCCCATTTTGGGGGTCTCTCCCATTCCCGGGGTCTCCCCATTTTTTTGGGGTCTCTCCCCATTTCCCAGGGGTCTCCCCATTCCCCAGGGGTCTCTCCCATTCCCAGGGGTCTCTCCCCATTTTTGGGGGTCTCTCCCCATTCCCGGGGGTCTCTCCCCATTTTTGGGGGTCTCTCCCCATTCCCAGGGGTCTCTCCCCATTCCCGGGGGTCTCTCCCCATTCCCAGGGGTCTCTCCCCATTCCCGGGGGTCTCTCCCCATTCCCAGGGTCTCTCCCCATTTTTGGGGGTCTCTCCCCATTCCCAGGGGTCTCTCCCCATTCCCAGGGGTCTCTCCCCATTTTTGGGGGTCTCTCCCCATTCCCGGGGGTCTCTCCCCATTCCCGGGGGTCTCTCCCCATTTTTGGGGGTCTCTCCCCATTTTTGGGGGTCTCTCCCCATTTTTGGGGGTCTCTCCCCATTCCCGGGGGTCTCTCCCCATTTGGGGTCTCTCCCCATTTTTGGGGGTCTCTCCCCATTTTTGGGGGTCTCTCCCCATTTTTGGGGGTCTCTCCCCATTCCCAGGGGTCTCTCCCCATTTTTGGGGGTCTCTCCCCATTCCCAGGGGTCTCTCCCCATTTTTGGGGGTCTCTCCCCATTCCCGGGGGTCTCTCCCCATTCCCAGGGGTCTCTCCCCATTCCCGGGGTCTCTCCCCATTTTTGGGGGTCTCTCCCCATTCCCAGGGGTCTCTCCCCATTTTTGGGGGTCTCTCCCCATTTTTGGGGGTCTCTCCCCATTCCCGGGGGTCTCTCCCCATTTTTGGGGGTCTCTCCCCATTTTTGGGGGTCTCTCCCCATTCCCAGGGGTCTCTCCCCATTCCCGGGGGTCTCTCCCCATTTTTGGGGGTCTCTCCCCATTCCCAGGGGTCTCTCCCCATTCCCGGGGGTCTCTCCCCATTCCCGGGGGTCTCTCCCCATTTTTGGGGGTCTCTCCCCATTCCCGGGGGTCTCTCCCCATTTTTGGGGGTCTCTCCCCATTTTTGGGGGTCTCTCCCCATTCCCAGGGGTCTCTCCCCATTCCCGGGGGTCTCTCCCCATTTTGGGGGTCTCTCCCCATTTTTGGGGGTCTCTCCCCATTTTTGGGGGTCTCTCCCCATTCCCGGGGGTCTCTCCCCATTTTTGGGGGTCTCTCCCCATTCCCGGGGGTCTCTCCCCATTTCTGGGGGTCTCTCCCCATTTTTGGGGGTCTCTCCCCATTTTGGGGGTCTCTCCCCATTCCCAGGGGTCTCTCCCCATTCCCGGGGGTCTCTCCCCATTTTTGGGGGGTCTCTCCCCATTCCCGGGGGTCTCTCCCCATTCCCGGGGGTCTCTCCCCATTTTTGGGGGTCTCGCCCCATTTTTGGGGGTCTCTCCCCAATCCCGGGGTCTCCCCATTCCCAGGGGTCTCTCCCATTTCTGGGGGTCTCTCCCATTTTTGGGGTCTCTCCCATTTTGGGGTCTCTCCCTCCCCATTCCCAGGGGTCTCCCCCATTCCCCATTGGGGTCTCTCCCCATTTTGGGGGTCTCTCCCATTCCCGGGGGTCTCCCCATTTTGGGGGTCTCCCCATTCCCAGGGGTCTCTCCCCATTCCCAGGGGTCTCTCCCCATTCCCAGGGTCTCCCCATTCCCGGGGTCTCTCCCATTCCCGGGGTCTCTCCCATTTTGGGGTCTCTCCCCCATTTTTTTTGGGGTCTCTCCCCATTCCCGGGGTCTCTCCCCATTTTGGGGTCTCTCCCATTTTTGGGGGTCTCCCCATTTTTGGGGGTCCTCCCATCCTCCCTGGCCTCCCATTTTTGGGGGTCTCTCCCCATTTTGGGGGTCTCTCCCCATTCCTGGGGGTCTCCCCCATCCCCGGGGTCTCTCCCATTTTTGGGGTCTCCCATTCCAGGGGTCTCCCCCCATTTTGGGGTCTCTCCCCCATTTTGCCGGTCTCTCCCCATTTTTGGGGTCTCCCCCCATTTTTGGGGGTCTCTCCCCATTTTGGGGTCCTCCCCAGGCTGGGGGGTCTCCCCATTTTTTGGGGTCTCTCCCCATTCCCAGGGTCTCCCCATTTTGGGGTCTCCCCCATTCCCCCAAATCTCTCCCCATTCCCAGGGTCTCTCCCCATTTTACTCCCATTCCCGGGGTCTCCCCCATTCCCGGGGTCTCTCCCCCCAAAATCTCCCCCCAATCCCCCAAAATCCCACCCGGGGGTCCGGGTCCAAAATCATCCCCCAAGATTGGGGTCCAAATTTCCCCAAAATTCCCAGGGTCTCTTCCCCAAAATTTGGGGTCTCCCCACAAAATCCCGGGTCTCTCCCCAAAATACCCCCAAAATACCCCCAAAATCTGCCCCAAAATCTGGGGGTCTCCCCAAAATCCCGCCCGAAATCCGCCCCAAAATACCCACAAAATCCTGTCCAAAAATCCCCCAAAATTCCCACCCAAGATCCTCAAAATACCCCCAGGGTCCCCAAAATATCCCCAAAATCCCCTCCCAATCCGCCCCCAAAATACCCACAAATCCCGGGTCACCCAAAATATCCCCAAAATCACCCCAACATTCCCCAAGATCCTGGGGTCTAAAATACCCAAAATCCCCCAAAATCCCCCAAAATCCCGGGGGTCCAAAATCCTCAAAAATATCCCCAAAATCCCCTTCTCTTCCGGCCCAAAAATACCTCCAAAATACCCACAAATATCCCAAAATCCCCCAAAATCTCACCTGTCCCAAATTCCTTAAAATACCCCCAAATTTGGGGGTCCTCCGGTCCCTCCCTGTACCCCAAAATCCTGGGAAATCTGCCCTGTACCGCCCAAAATACCCCAAAATACCCACAAAATACCCCCAAAATATCCCCAAAAATCCCAAAATCCCCCTCAAAATACCCCAAAATCCGGCCTGAACCAAATCCAAAATACCCCCCAAATCCTGCAAAAATCCCCCAAAACACCCCCAAAATCACCCCAAAATTCACCCAAGATCCACCCCCAAAAATCCCGCCCCAAAATCCACCCCAAAATACCCCAAATCCACCCCAAAATTTACCCAAGATCCATCTCAAAATCCCCCCAAAATCCACCCCAAAATACCCCAAAAATCCACCCCAAAATACCCAAAAATCCCGCCCAAAATGCCCCCAAAATCTATCCCAAAATCCCCCCAAAATCTGCCCCAAAATACCCCCAAGATCCACCCCAACCCCCCCCGAAATCCGCCCCAAAATACCCTAAAAAATCCATCCCAAAATCACCCCCAAAATCTGCCCGCCAAAACCCCCCAAAATCTGCCCCAAAATACCTCAAAAATCTGCCCCAAATCCCCCTGAAATCCACCCCAAAATATCCCCAAAATCCATCCCAAAATTCACCCAAGATCCATCCCAAAATCCAACCCAAATTCTGCCCGCCAACACCCCCCAAAATCCACCCCAACTCCTCCCAAAATCCTCCCCAAAATCCGCCCCAAAATCCCCCCCAAAATATGCCCCAAATGCCCCTAAAATGTGCCCCAAAAACCTCCCTGGAAATCCACCCCAAAATCCGCCCCAAATCCACCCCAAAATTCAGCCCAAAATCCCCCAAAATCTGCCCCCAAATCCACCCCAAATTCCATACCAAAACCCCCCAAAATCTGCCCCAAAATCCTCCAAAAATCCACCTCAAAATTCGCCCCAAAATCACCCCAAATTCTGCCCCAAAATCTGCCCCAAAATCTGCTGCCAATCCACCCCGAATCCATCCCAAAATCTGCCCCAAAGTCTTCCCCAAAATCCTCCTGAAAATCCATCCCAAAATCCACCCCAAAATACCCCCAAAATCTGCCCCAAAACCCACCCCAAAATCCACCCCAAATTCTGCCCCAAAATCCATCCCAAAATCCCCTCAGAAATCCACCCCAAAATCCACCCCAAATTCTGCCCCAAAATCCCCTCAGAAATCCACCCCAAAACCCACTCCAAAATCTGCCCCAAATCCATCTCAAATCCATCCCAAAATCCATCCCAAATCCACCCCAAATCCACCCCAAATCCATCCCAAATCCATCCCAAATCCACCCAAAATCCACCCCAAATCCACCCCAAATCCATCCCAAATCCATCCCAAATCCACCCCAAAATCCACCCCAAAATCCACCCCAAATCCATCCCAAATCCACCCCAAATCCACCCCAAATCCACCCCAAATCCATCCCAAATCCACCCCCAAATCCTCCCAAATCCACCCCAAATCCACCCCAAATCCACCCCAAATCCACCCCAAATCCAACCCAAATCCATCCCAAAATCCACCCCAAATCCACCCCAAAACCCACTCCAAAATCCACCCCAAATCCATCCCAAATCCATCCCAAATCCATCCCAAAATCAATCTCAAATCCATCCCAAAATCCATCTCAAATCCATCCCAAATCCACCCCAAAATCCACCCCAAAATCCGTCCCAAAATCCACCCCAAAATCTGCCCCCAAATCCATCCCAAAATCCATCCCAAAATCCACCCCAAAATCCCCCTTGGAAATCCGCCCCAAAATCCATCCCACAATCCATCCCAAAATCCATCCCAAAAGCCACCCCAAAATCCACCCCAAATCCATCCCAAATCCATCCCAAATCCATCCCAAATCCACCGGAAATCCACCCCAAATCCATCCCAAATCCACCCCAAATCCACCCCAAATCCATCCCAAATCCACCCCAAATCCATCCCAAAATCCACCCCAAATCCACCCCAAAACCCACTCCGAAATCCATCCCAAATCCATCCCAAATCCATCCCAAAATCAATCTCAAATCCATCCCAAAATCCATCTCAAATCCATCCCAAATCCACCCCAAAATCCACCCCAAATCCACCCCAAATCCATCCCAAATCCACCCCAAATCCATCCCAAACCCACCCCAAATCCACCCAAATCCACCCAAAATCCATCCCAAAATCCACCCCAAATCCACCCCAAATCCATCCCAAATCCACCCAAAATCCCCAAATCCACCCCAAATCCATCCCAAATCCACCCAAAATCCCCAAATCCATCCCAAATCCACCCCAAATCCACCCGAACCCCCCAAAATTTGGTCCTTGACCCCAAATCTTGCCCCCCCCCCGCACCCCAAAATCCACCCGGGACCCCCCAAAATTCCTCGAACCCAAAATCCCCCACCCCAAAATATCCCAGCCCCGTTTTCACCGTTTCTCACCCCAAAACTCCCCGGGGATCCCAAATCCCCTCCCAGGATCCCCCAAAATCTCCCAAAATCCCCAAAATCCCCAAATCCTCCCCAGAACCCCCCAAAATCCCCCAAATCCCTCCCAGGACCCCCAAAATCCCCAAAAATCCCCAAAATCCTCCCAGGACCCCCAAAATCCCCAAAATACCCCCTGACCCCCTAAGATCCCCCCAGGACCCCCAAAACTCCCAAATCCTCCCCAGGACCCCCAAAATCCCCAAAATCCCCTGATCCCCCCAAAATCTCCTCCCCTCCCAGGACACCCAAAATCCCCAAAATCCCCAAAAATCCCCCCAGGACCCCCAAAATCCCCAAATCTCCTCCCAGGACCCCAAAATCCCCCTCCAGGATGCCCCAAAATCCCCAAAATCCCCTGGATCCCCCAAAATCCCCAAAATCCCCCCCCCGGACCCCCAAAAGCCCCAAACTCCTCCCCAGGACCCCCAAACCGGGACCCTGGGACCCCCCCCAAAATCCCCCCAAATCTCCTCCCAGGACTCCCAAAAATCTCCCAAAATCCCTCTCAGGATGCCCCAAAACCGGATCAAAACCCCCTTGGGACCCCAAAATCCCCAAATCCCTCCCCAGGACCCCCAAAATCCCCAAAATGAGGATCCCCAAAATCCCTCCCAGGACACCCAAAACCCCCAAATCCCCAAAATCCCCTGGACCCCAAAATCCCCAAATCTCCTCCCAGGACCAGGAAAATCTCCCAAAATTGGGACAGGATGCCCCAAAAACCCCCAAAATCCCCTGACCCCCCAAAATCCCCTGATCCTCCCAGGACCCCCAAAATCCCCTGGGATCCTCCCAGGACCCCCCAAAATCCCCCTGGACCCCCCAAAATCCCCAAATCTCCTCCCAGGACTCCCCAAAATCTCCCAAAATCCCTCTCAGGATGCCCCAAAATCCCCAAACCGGGACTGGACCCCCAAAACTGAGACCAAATCCCCTCCCAGGACCCCCAAAATCCCCAAAATCCCCCCAAATCCCCCAAAATCTCCCAAATTCCCTCCCAGGACCCCCAAACATCCCAAAATCCCCCAGGATTCCCCCCGGGATCCCCCAAATCCCTCCCCGGGATTGGGACCCTGGGACCAGGACCAAATCCCCAGGATCCCCCCCAGGATCCCCCAATCCCCCAGGACCGGGACCCAAAATCCCCAAATTGGGACCCAGGACCCCCTAAAATCCCCTTGGACCCCCAAAACCCCCCAAATCTCCTCCCCAGGACTCCCAAAATCTCCCTGGAACCCTCCTGGGACGCAGGACCTAAATGGGACAAAATCCCCTGGACCCCCAAAACTGGGATCAAATCCCCTCACCCCCACTGGGACTGGGACTGGAACCGGATGACAAAACCCTCCCAGGACCCCAAAATCCCCAAAACTGGGACCCCTGGAACCTCCCAAAATCCCCAAATCCCCCAGGGATTGGGACCAGATTGGGACCAGGACCGGGAGGGGCCAGGGATCTGGGATTGGGATCGAACTGGATTGGAACAGGGACCGGAGGACTGGGACCAAACCAGGACCAGGACCAGGATTGGGATCAGGAACTGGGACTGGGACCCAGGATTGGGACCGGGAGTTCAGGGACTGAACCAGACCGGGATTGGGAACCGGGACCGGGATTGGGATCAGAACCAGGACTGGGACTGGGACCGGGATTGGGACTGGGATCTTGGGGATTGGGACAGGATTGGGACTGGACCAGGATTGGGACGAACTGGGATTGGGACTGGGGGATTGGAACCAGGACCGGGACCAGGGACCAGGACCAGGTTTGGACTGGGACCAGGACCAGGATGGAATCTGGGATGGGACAGGATTGGGACCAAGATTGGGACCAGGACCAGGGATTGGGACCTGACTTGGGACTGGGACCGGGATTGGGACCGGGATTGGGACCGGGATTGGGACCAGGACCAGGATTGGGACCGGGACTGGGACTGGGACCGGGACCAGGATTGGGACCAGGACCAGGATTGGGACCGGGATTGGGACTGGGATTGGGACTGGGACCGAGATTGGGACCGGGACTGGGACTGGGACCGGGATCAGAACCGGGACTGGGACCGGGATTGGGACTGGGATCAGAACCAGGATCAGAACCGGGATTGGAACCGGGATTGGAACCGGGACTGGGACCAGGACTGGGACCAAGATTAGGACCGAGACTGAGACTGGGACCGGGATCAGAACCAGGACTGGGACTGGGATCAGAACTGGGATCAGGGACTGGGATTGGGACTGGGACCGGGATCAGGGACCGGGATTGGAACTGGGATTGGAACTGGGATTGGGATTGGGACTGAGATCAGAACTGGGATCAGGGACTGGGATTGGGACTGGGACCGGGATCAGGGACCGGGATTGGAACTGGGATTGGAACTGGGATTGGGACTGGGATCGGGACTGGGATCAGAACTGGGATCAGGGACTGGGATTGGGACTGGGACCGGGACCAGGACTGGGACCAAGATTAGGACAGAGACAGAGACTGGGACCGGGACTGGGACCGGGATTGGGACTGGGATTGGGACCGGAATCAGAACCAGGATTGGAACTGGGACTGGGATTGGGATTGGGACCAAGATTAGGACAGAGACTGAGACTGGAACCGGGACTGGGACCGGGATTGGGACCGGGATCAGAACCGGGATTGGAACTGGGATTGGAACTGGGACTGGGATTGGGACCGGGACCGGAACCGGGATTGGAACTGGGACTGGGACCGGGATCAGGACAGAGACTGAGACTGGGACCGGGATCCGAACCAGGATTGGAACTGGGACTGGGATCAGAACCGGGATTGGGACCGGGATTGGAGCGGGGATTGGGACCGGGACTGGGACCAAGATTAGGACAGAGACCGAGACTGGAACCGGGATTGGGACAGGGACTGGGATCAGGGACCGGGATTGGAACTGGGACCGGGATCAGGGACCGGGACCGGGATCAGAACTGGGATTGGAACTGGGACCGGGACTGGGACCGGGATCAGAACCGGGATTGGGGCTGGGACCGGGATCAGAACCGGGATTGGGGCTGGGATTGGAACCGGGATTGGGACCAGAACTTGGATTGGGACCGGGATTGGAACTGGGACCGGGATTGGGACCAAGATTAGGACAGAGACCGAGACTGGGACTGGGATTGGGACTGGGATCAGAACCGGGATTGGAACTGGGACTGGGACCGGGACCAGGACTGGTACCAAGGTTAGGACAGAGACTGAGACTGGAACCGGGATTGGGACTGGGACCGGGATCAGAACCGGGATTGGAACTGGGATTGGGACTGGGACCGGGACCAGGACTGGGACCAAGTTTAGGACTGAGACCAACATTGGAACCGGGACTGGGACCAGGACCAAGATTGGGATTGGGACCGGGACTGGGACCAAGATTAGGTCAGAGACTGAGACTGGAACCGGGACTGAGACTGGGACCGGGATTGGGACTGGGATTGGGACTGGGACCGGGATCAGAACTGGGATTGGGACCGGGATTGGAACGGGGATTGGGATTGGAACTGGGACCGGGATCAGAACCAGGATTGGGGCTGGGATTGGAACTGGGACTGGGACCAGGACTGGGACCAAGATTAGGACAGAGACCGAGACTGGAACCGGGATTGGGACCGGGATTGGGACTGGGATTGGAACCGGGATTGGGACTGGGACCAGAACCGGGATTGGGACTGGGATTGGGACCGGGACCAAGACTGGGACTGGGATTGGCACTGGGACCAGAACTGGGATTGGGACCAGGATTGGGATTGGGACCAAGACTGGGACTTGGACTGGGATTGGGACAGGGATTGGGACCAGGACCGGGATCGTAACTGGGATTGGAACTGGAACCAGCACTGGAACTGGAACTGGGATTGGAATCAGAACCGGGACCAGGATCAGAACCAGCACTGGGAGTGGGACTGGAACTGGGACGGGGCCAGGGATTGGGGCCGGGATTGGGATCAGAACCGGGATTGGGGCCGGCACTGGGATCAGAACCGGGATTGGAACCGGCACTGGGATCAGAACCGGGATTGGAACCAGCACTGGGATCGGGACCGGGATTGGGACCGCAGGGGTTGGAGGGTCTGGATCAGAACCGGGATTGGGGCCGGCACTGGGATCAGAACCGGGATTGGGGCCGGCACTGGGATCAGAACCGGGATTGGGGCTGGCACTGGGATCAGAACCGGGATTGGGGCCACAGGGGATGGAGGGTCTGGATCAGAACCGGGATTGGGACTGGGACCGGGATCAGAACCGGGATTGGGGCCGGGATTGGGATCAGAACCGGGATTGGGATCAGAACCGGGATTGGGACCGCAGGGGTTGGAGAGTCCTGGATCAGAGGGGAGGGACCCAACTGGGACAGGGACCAGCACTGGGAACGGAACCGGGATGGGGACCGGGACCGGGATCAGAACCAGGACCGGGATCAGAACCAGGACCGGGATGGGATCAGGGACCGGATCAGAACCAGGACTGGGGTTGGGACCAGGACCGGGATCAGAACCAGGACTGGGATCAGAACCAGGACCGGGATGGGGTCAGGACCGGGATCAGAACCAGGACCGGGACGGGGTTGGGACCAGGACCGGGACTAGAACCGGGATCGGGACCAGGACTGCAGCATCACCCCACCAGGACCGGGGTCCCCAAACCAGGAATGTCCCTGTGCCAGGACGGGACGGGATTGGGACCCCATCCCAGGACCCCCATCCCCCGGGACCAGGACCAGGGTCTCCAACCCCGGGATCCCATCCCAGCCCCTGGTGCACCCCATTGTCCCGGATTGGCTCCACCCCGGAGGTCCCCATCCCAGCCATCCCCCGTACCGGGACCCCATCCCCGGGGCTCCAATCCCGGGTTCCCCATCCCAGGACAGGGCTCAATCCCAGGACCCTCATCCCAACCAGGGCGAGGCTCCCAATCCCGGGTTCCCCATCCCAGCCGGTACCGGGGCTCCAATCCCGGGATCCCCATCCCAGCCGGTACCGGGGCTCCAATCCCGGGACCCCCATCCCAGCCGGTACCGGGACCCCATCCCCAGAACCCCCATCTGTGCCGGTACCGGGGCTCCAACCCCAGCACCCCCATCCCAGCCGGTACCGGGGCTCCAATCCCGGGATCCCCATCCCAGCCGGTACCGGGGCTCCAATCCCGGGACCCCCATCCCAGCCGGTACCGGGGCTCCAATCCCGGGATCCCCATCCCTGGGTGCAGGGGCTCCAGGACATCCCAGCCGGTGCAGGGCTCCCTCCCACCCCATCCAGCCAGTACCAGGGCTCCAATCCGGGACCCCCACCCCACCCATCCCAGCCAGTACCGGGCTCAGATCCCGGGACCCCCATCCCAACCGGGTCCATCCCAGCCGGTACCGGGACCCCATCCCCGGGACCCCCACCCCCGCCGGGTCCATCCGTGCCGGTACCGGGGGCTCCATTCCCAACCGGGTCCATCCTTGCCGGTACCGGGGCTCCGACCCGACCCCATCCCAGCCGGGGCCGGGGCTCCAATCCTGGGACCTCCATCCCGCCCAACTCGGGCCAATCCCCACCGACTCCCATCCCAGCCAGGTACCGGGGCCCCATCCCCAGATCTCCATCCCAGCCGGTGCCAGGCCTCCAAATCCCGACCCCATCCCCGCCGGTACCAGTCCATCCCAACCCGGCACCTCCGTCCCCCGCCCCTAGATCCCCCCATCCCCATCCCAACCCTCACGTCCCATCCCCGCCGGTACCGGGGCTCCATCCCCATCGGATCCCCACCCGGTCCAATCCAGGGTCCATCCCTCCCGTTACCGATACTGGGGCTCCATCCCAACCCCCATCCCTGCCGGGTGCCGGTGCCGTCCCAGGGGCTCCATCCCCTCCCGTTACCGATCCCATCCATCCCCGCCCCGTTCCTGCCGGTGCCGTTAACCGGAGATCTCTATCCCCTCCTGTTACCGGAGCCCCCATCCCCTCCTATCACCGGCACTGGAGCCCCCATCCCCTCCCGTTACCGATACCGGGGCTCCCTCCCAGTGCCGGTACCGAGCCTCCATCTCCATCGGGTCCCAATCCCCGTCGGTACCGGGGGTTCCTCCCAGTGCTGGTACCGGCACCTCCATCTCCACCGCGTCCCGGTGCCGGTACCGGGGGTCTCCATCCCCTCCCGTTCCCGGTACCGGAGCCCCCATCTCCTCCCGTTCCCGGTGGTCTCCATCCCCTCTGTCACCGGTACCGGGGGTCCCCATCCCTCTCGGTGCCCGTACCGGGGGTCTCCATCCCCCGCCCCGCGTTCCTGCCGGTGCCGGTGCCGTTAACCGGGGATCTCCATCCCCTCCCGTTCCCGGTACCGGGGGTCTCCATCCCCTCCCGTTACCGATACCGGAGCCCCCAGCCCCTCCTGTTCCTGTGGTCCCACCCAGCCGGTACCGAGCCTCCATCTCCATCGGGTCCCGGTGCCGGTACCGGGGGTCTCCATCCCCTCCCGTTACCGATACCGGAGCCCCCATTCCCTCTATTCACCGGTGCCGGAGCTCCCATCCCCTCCCGTTCCCGGTACCGGGGCTCCCTCCCAGTGCCGGTACCGAGCCTCCATCTCCATCGGGTCCCGGTGCCGGTACCGGGGGTTCCTCCCAGTGCCGGTACCGAGCCTCCATCTCCACTATCCCGGTGCATTACAGGGGGTCTCCATCCTCCCTGTTCCCATTACCGGGCCCCATCCCCACTATTCACCATTACCGGAGCCCCCATCCCCACTGTTCACCATTACCGGAGCCCCCGCGCCCTCCCGGTGCCGGTACCGGGGGTCTCCATCCCCTCCCGTTCCCGGTACCGGGGGTCTCCATCCCCACTGTTCACCATTACCGGGGGTCTCCATCCCCTCCCGGTCCCGGTACCGGGGGTCTCCATCCCCTCCCGTTCCCGGTACCGGAGCCCCCATCCCCACTATTCACCATTACCGGAGCCCCCGCGCCCTCCCGTTCCTGGTACCGGGGGTCTCCATCCCCACTGTTCACCATTACCGGGGGTCTCCATCCCCACTGTTCACCATTACCGGAGCCCCCATCCCCACTATTCACCATTACCGGAGCCCCCCCCTCCCGTTCCCGACTGTTCACCATCCCCTCCCGTTCCCGGAACCCTGGCTCCTCCCTCCCGTTCCCGGTACCGGAGCCCCATCCCCGTTACCGGTACGATTCACCATTTCACCGAGCCCCATCCCCACTCACCATTCACCATTACCCCGAGCCCCCGTTCCAGGTGCCTCCATCCTCCCGTTCCCGGTACCGGGCCCCCATCCCCACTGTTCACCATTACCGGGCCCCCCATCCTCCTGTTCCCCCGGCCCTACCGCTCATCCAGGGTCCATCCCCACTATTCACCATTACCGGAGGCTCCCCATCCCCACTATTCACCATCACCGGAGCCCCCATCCCCTCCCGTTCCCGGTACCGGAGCCCCCATCCCCACTGTTCACCATTACTGGCCCCCTGCCCCCTCCTGGTGCCGGGCTCTCAGGGTCCCATTCCCGGTACAGGGGTCTCCATCCCACTATTCACCATCTTGGAGCCCCATCCCCTCCCTTGCCCCGGGCTCTCCATCCCCCCGTCCCCTCTGTTCACCAGTACCATTGAGGGTCCCATCCCTCCCGTTCCCGTTCCCCATCCCCTGTTCACCATTAGCCCCCATCCCACTATTCACCATTACCCCCCGGAGGCCCCCATCCCCACCATATTCCACCCCCCATTCACCACCATTACCAGGAGCCCCCCCACTGTTCACCATTACCGGGGTCTCCATCCCACTGTTCACCATTACCGGGCTCTCCATCCCTCCTTCACCATTCCCGGTATCCCCCACTATTCACCATCACTGTTCACCATTACCGGAGCCCCCATCCCCACTGTTCACCATTACCGGAGCCCCCATCCCCTCCCGGTGCCGGTACCGGGGCTCTCCCAGCCGCGCCCCCGCGCCCTCCCGGTGCCTCCCGGTGCCGGTGCCGGTGCCCCGGGCGCCCCGCACTCACCATTTCAGCGGTTTGTGCAGAGCCGTGGCCATTTTGCGCCGCCGGGGCCGCTCCGCGCTCGGGGAGGGGGCGGCGGGGATCGGCCCCCCCCCAACCCCCCCTCTCCTCTCCCCTCCCCCACCCTTCCCTTCCCCTCCCCCCCAACACCCAACACCCCAGGCCGCCCCCCCCCCCGGGGCCCCGGGCCCCGCCGAGCCGGGGGAGGGAACGGGGAGGGGGCAGGGGAAGAATAATGGGAAGGGGCGGGACACAACTCCCATGCCGGAGGGAACGGGCTGTCAATCACGGAGGGAGGGGCGGGGTTAGGGGCGGGGCTTCGTGCTGTCAGGGTTGGGGGGGCGGGACTTTTGGGAATTCAGGCCGATCTAGGATTTTGGGGCGATTTGGGGGATTTGGGGGTGGATTTTGGGGATTTGGGGTGGATTTTGCATTTAAACCCGAGTGCTGGGGTGATTTTGTGGATTTGGGATATTTTGGGGGGTTTTGGGAGATTTTGGGGAGGTTTGGGGATTTTGGGGTTTGGGCGGGGGCGATTTGGTTTCTGGGGGTTATTTTGGGGGGGGAGAAGTTTAGATTTGGGGGTTCAGACCGATCTGGGGGATTTTGGGGGTTTAGGCCGATTTTTTAGGGGATTTTGGGGATTTCCGGGAAATTTGGGGATTTTGGGGGTTCAGACCGATCTTTGGGGATTTTAAATTTTGGGGTGGATTTTGGGGTGATTTTTGTGGATTTTGGGATATTTTGGGGAGATTTTTGGGAGGTTTTGATTTTGGGGGTTGGGGATTTTGGGGCGATTTGGGGTTTTTGGGGGATTTTGGATGATTTTGGGGAGATTTTTGGGATTTCGGGGAAATTTGGGGATTTTGGGGGGTTCAGACCGATCTGGGGCGATTTTGGGGCGATTTTGGGGAGATTTTTTGGGATTTCGGGGAAATTTGGGGATTTTGGGGGGTTCAGACCGATCTGGGGCGATTTTGGGGGATTTGGGGTGGATTTTGGGGGAAATCTGGAGGGATGGGGGTGATTTTTGTGGATTTTGGGATATTTTGGGGGGATTCTGGGGAGATTTTGGGGAGGTTTTGGTGGATTTTGAGGGGATTTGGGGAATTTTGGGGTGATTTGGTTTTCTGGGGGGTTTGGTGGATTTTGGATGATTTTGGGGAGAGTTTTGGGGATTTCGGGGAAATTTGGGGATTTTGGGGGGTTCAGACCAATCTGGGGCGATTTTGGGGGATTTTGGGTGGATTTTGGGATGATTTGCAGGTGATTTGGGTGGTTTTTGTGGATTTTGGGACATTTTGGGGGATTTTGGGAGATTGTAGGGAGGGGAGGGAGAGGGCAGGCGAAAATCCTCAAAAGTCAAGAACACCTCATCGACAAAAAATCTTAAAATTCTTAAAATACCAATTCCCTCAAAATCTGCCCAAATCCCCAAAATCCCAAAATCACTGAAAGTCACAAGTCATTGAAATTATTTGGAATGCACCAGGTTCCATGATCTCACTTTCGGTCGGAGGAGTTCCCCTGAAAACCCGATCATGAGGCTCCCAAAGTCCCCAGGTCCCCAAGGTCCAGGGAGCCACCCCAGATCAATACCCCAAATTCCAAAATCACCCAAATCCCTCCTAAAAAACCCAAATACCCCCAAAATTCCCCCCAAAATCACTGAAAATGCCCCAAAATCCACAAAAACCACCCAAATCGGCCAAAAATTGCCCCAAATTCACCCAAAATCTCCCAAATTCCATCAAAATCACCCAAATCCCCTCTAAAAAAACCCATAATCCCCCCAAAACTCCCAAAATCCCCCAAAATCTCCCCAAAATCCCCCCAAATCCACCAAAACCTCCCTAAAATCTCCCCAAAATCCCCCCAAAATATCCCAAAATCCACAAAAATCACCCCCACCCCTCCAGATTTCCCCCAAATCCCCCAAAATCCACCCCAAAATCCACCCCCAGATCGGCCTGAACCCCCCAAAATCCCCAAATTTCCCCCAAATCCCCCAAAATTATCCTAAATCCCCCCCAAATCCACCCAAAATCCCCCCCAAAAAATCTCAGGGGGATCCCCAAGAGGTCAAACCCACACAAGACCCCAAAGCCCCAAATCCTGAATTTCCCTTAAAAATTCCTAAATTCCCAAAATTCCCCTAAATTTCCCACCTCAAATTCTCTCAGATTTTCAAATTTCCCAAAATCTCCCCAAATCCTCCCAGCCCCTCCAGAAATCTCAATTTCCCCAAAATTCGACCAAAATTTCCCCGAATTCCCCAAAATGGCCCCAGATCAACCCGTAAAGCCCCAAATCCTGAAAAAATCCCAAAAATTCACCCAAATTTCCACAAATCTCCACAAAATCCCTCTAAAATCCCCCCAAAATTCCCCAAATCCCCTTTGAGAACCCCCAGAAACCCCAAATTCCCCAAATCCCCCCCAAAATTCCCCAAAATTCCCTCGCAGACCCCCAGAAAAACCCCCAACTTCCCCAAAATTCCCCCAAATCCCCCCCAAATTCCTCAAAATTCACCAATAATCCCCCAAATCCCCTCACAGACCCCCCAAAATCCCTCAAATCTCCCCAAAATATTCCCCAAAATCCCCAAATCTCCCCAAAATCCCTCAAATCTCCCCCAAATTCCTCAGAGTTCCCCAAAATTCCCCTAAAATCCCCCCGAATTGTCCCAAAATCCCCCAAATTTCCCCTCCAAACCCCCCAAAATTCTCCCAAATCCCCCAAAATCCCCCAAATTTCCCCCCCAAACCCCCCCAATTCTCCCAAATCCCCCAAAATTCCCAAATCTCCCCAAAATGCCCCAAATTCCCGATTTTCCTCCCCCGGCGGCCGCGGTCCCTTTAAGGGGGGGCGGGGCGCGGTTTCCATGGCAACGGCGGGGCCGGGATGGGGGGGGCGGGGAACGGCCCCGCCCGGGCGGGAAAAAACACGGGAATTAACGGGGAAAAACCGGGAAAAACCGGGAATTAACGGGGAAAAACCGGGAAAAACGGGGAAAAACCGGGAAATTTGGGGGAAAATGGGGAAAAATGGGAGAAAAATCGGGAATTAATGGGGAAAATGGGGGAAAACCCGGGAATGAATCGGGGAAAAACGGGGGGAGAAAAAACGGGAAATTGGGGAAAAATGGGGAAAAATGGGGAAAAACCGGGAATTGGAAAAATGGGGAAAAACGGGAATTAATGGGGGAAAACGGGGAAAAAACGGGAATTAATGGGGAAAACCGAATTAATGGGAAAACCGGGGAAATGGGAAAAAGCGGGGAAATGGGGAAAACCGGGAATTGGGGAAAAACGGGGAAAACCCGGGGAATTAATGGGGAAAATGGGGAAAAACCGGAATTGGGGAAAAATGGGTGAAAAAACGGAATTGGGGAAAATGGGGAAAAATGGGAAATGGGAAAATTTGGGGAAAACGGAATTGGGGAAAATGGGGGAATTCCCAAAATTCCCCAAATTTGGGAAAATGGGGAAAAAACGAAATTGGGGGAAAATGGGGGAAAACGGGAATTGGGGAAAATGGGGAAAAAATGGGAAAAACCAAAATCCCCAAATTTCTGGGGAAAATGGGGAAAACTGGGAAAACGGGGGCAAAAATGGGGGGGAAAATGAGAATTGGGGAAAATGGGGAAAAAAGGGAATTGGGGAAAACGGGGAAAACGGGAATTAATGGGGGAAAACTGAGGAAAACGGGAAATTTGGGGAAAATCGGGAAAAACGGGAATTGGGGAAAATGGGAATTGGGGGAAAATGGGGGAAAATGGGAATTGGGGGAAAATGGGGGAAAATGGGAATGGGGGAAAACGGGAATGGGGAAAATGAGAATTGGGGGAAAATGGGGGAAAATGGGAATTGGGGAAAATGGGGAAAAATGGGAATTGGGGAAAAACGGGAATGGGGGAAAATGGGAATTGGGGAAAATGGGGGGAAAGCTGGAAATTGGGAAAAAAAAGGGAATTTGAGAAAAAAACAATGGGAAATTTGGGAAAAAAAACGGGGAAAACGGGGAAAAACGGAAAAACCGGGGGAAAATGGGGAAAAAATGAAAATTTGGGAAAAAATCAGAAAAAAGGGAAAATGGGGAAAAAAAGGGGAAATGGGGAAAACCGGAAATTGGGGGAAAATGGGGAAAATGGGAAATTGGGGGAAAAAAAAATACTGGAAATTTGGGGGAAAACGGGGAAAAATGGGAATTTGGGGAGAATGGGAGAAAAAACTGGAAATTTGGGAGAAAAATTGGGGGGGAAAAACGGGAATTTGGGGAATTGGGGAAAATGGGGAAAAACCGGGAATTGGGGAAAATGGGGAAAATCGGGAATTGGGGAAAAATGGGGGGAGAAAAACCGGGAAATTTGGGGAAAAACGGGGAAAAACTGGGAAATTGTGGAAAAACGGGGGGAAAAAAGGGGAAATTTGGGGAAAAACGGGGAAAAACGGGAATTAATGGGTAAAAACAGGGGGAAAATGGGGGGAAAGGGGAATTTGGGGAGAATGGGAGAAACAAATGGAAATTTGGGAGAAAAATTGGGGAGAAAAAACGGGAATTTGGGGAATTGGGGAAAATTGAGAAAACCCGGGAATTGGGGAAAATGAGGAAAAACGGGAATTGGGGGAAAACGGGGGAAAAATGGGAAATTGGGGAAAAATGGGGGGAGAAAACCCGGGAATTTGGGGAAAATGGGGGAAAAACGGGAATTGGGGAAAAACGTGGAAAAACGGGAATTTTGGGAAAAACGGGGGAAAAACGGGAATTTGGGGGAAAATGGGAGAAAAACGGGAATTGGGGGAAAATGGGGAAAAATGGGAATTTGGGGAGAATGGGAGAAAAAAATGGAAATTTGGGAGAAACGGGGGGGGAAAAAAACGGGAATTAATGGGTAAAAACGGAGGGAAAACGGGAATTTGGGGAAAAATGGGGAAAAAAAGGAAATTTGGGAGAAAATTGGGGAGAAAAAACGGGAATTTGGGGAATTGGAGAAAACGGAAATTGGGGAAAAATTGGGGGAAGAAAAACCGGGAAATTTGGGGAAAAACGGGGAAAAATGGGAATTAATGGGGAAAAACGGGGGGAAATGGGAGTTGGGGAAAATGGGTGGAAAATTGGGAATTGGGGAGAAAAACGGGAGAAAAAATGGAAAATTTGGGGAAAATGGGAGAAAACCCGGGAATATGGGGAGAAAATCCGGGAATAAAATGGGAAAAATGGGAAAAATCCAAGAATTTTGGGGTTAAAAAAATGGGAATTTGGGGAAAATGGGGATAAACGGGAATTTTGGGGGAAAACCCAGGAATAAAATGGGAAAAATGGGAAAAATCCAAGAATTTTGGGGTAAAAAAATGGGAATTTGGGGAAAATGGGGATAAACGGGAATCTGGGGAGAAAAACCAGGAATTTGGGGAGAAAAATGAGGAAAAACCAGGAATTTGGGGGGTGGGGGGAATGGGGGAAAAATGGGATTAAAAGCAGGAAAAACGGGAAAAAATCCGGGAATTGTGTGGGAAAACGGGGTAAAAAATGGGAATTTGGGAAAACAGGGTAAAAAAGGGAATTTGGAGATTAAAATGGGAATTTGGGGAGGAAAACTGGGAAATTACGGAATTATAATTCCAATATTATGGGAATGTAATTCCAATATTATGGGAATATAATTCCAATATTACGGGAATGTAATTCCAATATTACGGGAATGTAATTCCAATATTACGGGAATATAATTCCATAATTAAATTTATTTATAATTCAATGTATTTATAATTCAATATATTTATAATTCAATATATTTATTAAATGTATTTATAATTCAATATATTTATAATTCAATATATTTATTAAATATATTTAAAATTAAATATAGTTATAATTAAATATATTTGTAATTCAATATATTTATTAAATATATTTATAATTAAATATATTTATAATTAAATACATTTATAATTCAATATATTTATTAAATATATTTATAATTAAAACCATACATTTATTAAATATATTTTATAATTCAATATATTTATTAAATATACTTATAATTCAATATATTTATTAAATATATAAATTAAATATATTTATAATTAAATATATTTATAATTCAATATATTTATTAAATATATTTATAATTAAATATAGTTATAATTAAATATATTTGTAATTCAATATATTTATTAAATATACAATTAAATATATTTATTATTAAATATATTTATAATTAAATATATTTATTAAATATATTTATAATTAAATATATTTATTAAATATATTTATAATTCAATATATTTATAATTAAATATATTTATTAAATATACTTATAATTAAATATATTTATAATTCAATATATTTATTAAATTTATTTATAATTAAATATATTTATAATTCAATATATTTATAATTAAATATATTTATAATTAAATATATTTATTAAATATATTTAAATTAAATATACGTTATAATTCAATATATTTATTAAATATATTTATAATTCAATATATTTATTAAATACATTTATAATAAATATATTTATTAAATTAAATTATAATTAAATATATTTATAATTCAATATATTTATAATTAAATATATTTATAATTAAATATATTTATTAACTATATTTATAATGAAATATATTTATTAAATACATTTAAATATAACTATTACATAACCATAAGAAGAATAATGAGAAACCGTGTTGGAATTCCGAAGGGGGCGACGCTTACCTGAAATCCGTGTACACAACAGAACAATATAAATTTAATAATTAACACGAATGATTAATGTAATTATCGAGTATAAAACCACGTTCGTCTCGGAGTCAGATGTGGGTCCGCACCCCTGGCACCTCAATCCCCTCCATCCCCTCCATAAAAGCGCCCCCGCCATCGCTTCCCGCGGTCGCGCCTTTCCGAGCGCCCAAAACTCGGCCTGGCCAATCAGCTGAGGGCAGGGGCGGGGCCCTTTGGGTTGGACCAATCACACGCGGCCAATCAGCTGAGGGCAGGGCGGAGCCCCTGGGGGACCAATCACACGCGGCCAATCAGCTGAGGGCAGGGGGGGGGCCTTGGTTGGACCAATCACACGCGGCCAATCAGCTGAGGGCAGGGGGGGCCCCTGGGTTGGACCAATCACACGCGGGGCCGCTGGGGCCTGAGATGACGGACAGCGCCTGGCACGGGCGGGGTTTTGGGCACACCTGGGCTGAGGGTGGGTCCCTGGGAAATGACGTTTCCCGCAACAGCCAACGCGATTTTGGGGGCTCAAATTCCCTGGGTTTTTTGGGGTTCTCCTGGGTTTTGGGGTTCCCGGGGGTTTTGGGTTCCCCAGGTTTTGGGGTTCTCCTGGGTTTTGGGGTGTCCCTGGGTTTTGGGGTGCCCACGGGTTTTGGGGTTTTGGGGTTCCCCTGGGTTTTGGGGTTCCCCTGGGTTTTGGGGTTCCCCCGGGTTTTGGGGTTCCCCCGGGTTTTGGGGTTCTCCTGGGTTTTGGGGTTCCCCTGGGTTTTGGGGTGCCCCTGGGTTTTGGGGTTCCCTGGGGTTTGGGGTTCCCCCGGGTTTTGGGGTTCCCCTGGGTTTTGGGGTTCCCCAGGGTTTTGGGGTTCCCCTGCGTTTTAGGGTGCCCCGGGTTTTGGGGTTCTCCCGGGTTTTGGGGTTCCCCTGGGTTTTGGGGTTCCCCTGGGTTTTGGGGTTCCCCTGGGTTTTGGGGTTCTCCTGGGTTTTGGGGTTCCCCCGGGTTTTGGGGTTCCCCTGGGTTTTGGGGTTCCCCCAGATTTTGGGGTGCCCGCGGGTTTTGGGGTTCTCCTGGGTTTTGGGGTTCTCCTGGGTTTTGGGGTTCTCCTGGGTTTTGGGGTGCCCGCGGGTTTTGGGGTTCCCCTGGGTTTTGGGGTTCCCCTGGGTTTTGGGGTTCCCGCGGGTTTTGGGGTTCCCCTGGGTTTTGGGGTTCCCCTGGGTTTTGGGGTGTCCCTGGGTTTTGGGGTGCCCCTGGGTTTTGGGGTGTCCCTGGGTTTTGGGGTTCCCGCGGGTTTTGGGGTTCTCCTGGGTTTTGGGTGCCCCTGGGTTTTGGGGTGTCCCTGGGTTTTGGGGTTCCCCCGGGTTTTGGGGTTCCCCTGGGTTTTGGGGCACCCCCGGGTTTTAGGATTCCCCTGGGTTTTGGGATTCCCCACATTTTTTTGGGGTTCCCCTTTCAGGGGCTCCCCACATTTCTCCCCAGGTTTTGGGGCTCCCCAGGTTTTTAGGACTCCCCGGGTTTTGGGGTTTTGGATTCCCCTGGGTTCTGGGGTTCCCCCGGATTTTGGTGTTCCCCAAGTTTTCGGGATCCCCAGGATTTGGATCCCCACATTTGGTTCCCCAGATTTGGGACCCCCAGATTTTGGGGCTCCCTAAGTTTTTGGGGTTCCCCGGTTTTAGGATCCCCCTGGCCCTGGGGTTCCCCAGGTTTGGGGTTCCCCAGGTTTTTAGGGTTCCCCCCATTTTGAGGTTCCCCATTTCAGGACCCCCACATTTGGGGTTCCCCAGATTTAGGATTCCCCTGGATTTTGGGGTTCCCCGGTTCCCCTGGTTTTCCCCCCCCAGTTTTGGGGTTTTCCTGGGTTTTCAGATTCTCCCAGGTTCCCCCCAAGGTTCCCCACATTTTGAGATTCCCCTGGGTTTGGGTTCCCAGATTTTGGGGCGCCCCCGTGTTTTAGGGTTCCCCTGGGTTTTGGGGCACCCCCGGCTTTTAGGATTCCCCCGGGTTTTGAGGTTCCCCCGGCTTTTGAGGTTCCCCCACATTTCGGGATTCCCCCACATTTTGAGATTTCCCCAGATTTCGGGATTCCCCCAGATTTTGGGGTTCCCCCAGATTTTGGGGTTCCCCTGGGTTATGGAGTTCCCCCGGCTTTTAGGATTCCCCGGGGTTTTGGGGCACCCCGGATTTGAATTCCCCATCACTGAGATTTTTTCTGGACTCCCCACATTTTGAATTAACATTTTTGGACTCCCCATTTTGGGGTTTCCCCATTTTGAATTCCCCTCATTTTGGGATTCCCCATTTCCCAGGAGTCCCCCACATTTCCGGATCCCCCAGGGATTCCCCAGATTTGGGGTTTCCCTGGTTTTAGGATTCCCCCTGATTTTAGAGTTCCCCTGGGTTTTGGGGTTTTGTTCCCCAGATTTTGGGATTCCCCACATTTGGGGTTCCCCCAGATTTCGAGATTCCCCCACATTTTAGACTCCCCACATTTTCGGACTCCCCATTTTGGGGCACCCCACATTTCTGGATTCCCCCACATTTCTGGACTCCCCCACATTTCGAGATTCCCCCACATTTTGAGATTCCCCCAGATTTTGAGGTTCCCCCAGATTTTGGGGCGCCCCCGTGTTTTAGGGTTCCCCTGGGTTTTGGGGCACCCCTGGTTTTTAGGATTCCCCCGGGTTTTAGGATTCCCCCAGATTTCGGGATTCCCCCACATTTTGAGATTCCCCCACATTTCGGGACTCCCCCAGATTTTGGGATCCCCCTGGGCTTTGGGGCACCCCTGGTTTTTAGGGTTCCCCTGGGTTTTAGGATTCCCCTGGGTTTTAGGATTCCCCCAGATTTCAGGATCCCCCCACATTTCGCGATTCCCCCACATTTCGAGATTCCCCTACATTTCGGGATTCCCCCAGATTTTGGGGCTCCCCCGAGTTTTCGGGGTGCCCCCGGCTTTTAGGATTCCCCTGGGTTTTGAGATTCCCCCAGATTTCGGGATCCCCCCAGATTTCGGGGTTCCCCCACATTTTGAGATTCCCCCAGATTTCGGGATTCCCCCAGATTTTGGGATTCCCCCACATTTCGGAATTCCCCCACATTTCGCGACTCCCCCACATTTCTGGATTCCCCCACATTTCGGGATTCCCCCATTTCAGGCAAATCCCCCAGATTTTGATTCCCCATTTGGGAGGATTCCCCAGATTTTGGTGTTCCCCCACATTTCGGGATTCCCCCAGATTTTGGTGTTCCCCATTTTTTCGGAACTCCCCCACATTTCGGGGATCCCCGAGTTTTGAGATTCCCCACATTTCCCCCAGATTTTGGTGTTCCCCCACATTTCAGAACCCCCCCAGATTTCGGGGCTCCCCCGAGTTTCCGGGGTGCCAGTAGGAGGCGTGGAGGCGCAGGAAGAGCTCCCGGCAGCGCACGCGGCCCCCGAGGTGGGCGCACGTTCCCCTGGGTTCTGGGGTTCCCCCGGGTTTTAGGGTGCCCCCAGCTTTTAGGATTCCCCTGGGTTTTGGGGCACCCCCGGATTTCGGGATTCCCCCACATTTCGAGATTCCCCCAGATTTCGGGATTCCCCCACATTTTGCGACTCCCCCACATTTCGAGATTCCCCCACATTTCGGGATTCCCCCAGATTTCGAGATTCCCCCAGATTTCGAGATTCCCCCAGATTTTGGGATTCCCCCAGATTTTGGGATTCCCCCGGATTTTGAGGTTCCCCCACATTTTGGGGTTCCCCTGGGTTATGGAGTTCCCCCGACTTTTAGGATTCCCCTGGGTTCTGGGGTTCCCCCAGATTTCGAGATTCCCCCAGATTTCGGGGTTCCCCCAGATTTCGAGATTCCCCCAGATTTCTGAATTCCCCCACATTTTGAGATTCCCCCAGATTTTGAGATTCCCCCACATTTCGGAACTCCCCCACATTTCGGGACTCCCCCACAAATTGAGGATTCCCCATTTCTGGGGATTCCAAATTTGGTGTTCCCTCAGATTTTAGGATTCCCCCAGATTTTAGGATTCCCCCGGCTTTTAGGATTCCCCCAGATTATGGGATTCCCCCAGATTTTGCGATTCCCCCACATTTCGGGACTCCCCCACATTTCTGGACTCCCCCACATTTCTGGACTCCCCCACATTTTGCGACTCCCCCACATTTCGCGATTCCCCCACATTTCGCGATTCCCCCACATTTCTGGACTCCCCCAGATTTCGGGGATCCCCCGAGTTTCCGGGGTGCCACCCCAGATTTCGGGGCTCCCCCGAGTTTTCAGGGTGCCCCCGGCTTTTAGGATTCCCCTGGGTTCTGGGGCACCCCCAGATTTTGGTGTTCCCCCAGATTTTGGTGTTCCCCCAGATTTTGGTGTTCCCCAAGTTTTCGGGACCCCCCCAGATTTCAGGGCTCCCCAGTTTCCACAAGAAATCCTAAAATTTTAGGATTCCCCCACATTTTGCTGTCCCCACATTTCCAGAACCCCCAGGTTTCGGGGTTCCCCCAGTTTCCTGGGGTGCCAGTAGGAGGCGTGGAGGCGCAGGAAGAGCCCCCGGCAGGCACGGAAGGAAGGGAGGTGGGCGCAGGCCAGGAAGGCGCCCCCTCAGCACTGTGCAGGGCGTAGCTGGGCTCAGGCGGGGCCCCAGGCGCTGCCACAGCAGCTGCAACCAGCCCCCGAACCCCGCAGGCCGTGCCCTGGAAACCCGAAATCGAAGGGCTGAGCACCCCAAAAGGCTTTTTCCAGCAGCAGCACGGCCCGCAGGTGCAGCGACTCCACGGCCTTGGAGGGGAAGAAAAAAAGAGAAAAAATCAGAAATTTGGGTCGGGAGGGAGGTGGGAATGGGGAGAGAGGGGTTAAAAAAACTGGGGAAGGAACGGAAATTTTGGGGTTTGGGAGGGAGGAGTTGGGGTGAGGAATGCCAAAATTTGGGGTGAAAAACGCCCAAAACTGGAGGGGAAACGCCAAAATTGGGTGAGGAACCCCAAAATTTGGAGGAAAAAATAGGAAAAACTGGAGGGGTTTTTCGCAAAATTGGGGTGAGGAACCCCAAAATTTGGGGTGAAAATCCCAAAAATTGAGGGAAGCCCCAAAATTTTACTAAAGGATGGGACCATGAAATTCAGGGTGCAGAACGCCAAAATTGGGGCAAAACCCTCAAAATTGGGACAAGAGGAAATCCTGAAATTGGGGTGAGGAACCCAAAATTGGGAGGAGGAACCCAAAATTTCGGGGAAAGGAAGGAAGGAAATTGGGGTGAGGGAATGCCAAAATTTGGGGTTTTTTTCGCCCCAAACTGGAGGGGGAGAGAGCCCAAATTTGGGGAATGGGACCCAAAATTGGAGGAGAAACCCCAAAATTTCGGGGAAAGGAAGGAGGAATTGGGGTGAGGAATGCCAAAAATTTTTAGAAAACACCAAAAAACTGGAGGAAACCCAAATTTGGGTGAGGACCCAAAATTGGAGGAGAAACCCCAAAATTTTGGAGGAAAACCCCCAAGGAAATTGGGGTGAAGAACCCCAAAATTTAAATTGGGCCCAAAAAACTGGAGGAGGAAAGCCCAAAATTGGGGTGAGGAACCCCAAAATTGGGGGGCAAAACCCCAACATTGGGACACAAGAAATCCCAAAATTGGAGGACAAACCCCAAAATTTCGGGGAAAGGAAGGGGGTTCTTGGGAACCCAAAATTCAGGGGTCAAAAATCCCCCAAAAACTGGAGGGAGGAAAGCCCAAAATTGGGGTGAGGAACCCCGAAATTGGAGGAGAAACCCCAAAATTTCGGGGGAAAGGAAGGAAGGGAATTGGGGTGAGAAATCCCAAAATTCGGGGTGAAAACCCCCAAAAAACTGGAGGAGGAAACCCAAAATTGGGGTGAGGAACCCCAAAATTGGGGGGGCAAAACCCCAACATTGGGACACAAGAAATCCCAAAATTGGAGGGGAAAACCCAAAATTGGGGTGATGGGACCTCTAAATTCCTCATTTGCAGAACCCCCAAATTGGGGGCAAAAGTGGGCTAAAATTAGGAGTTTTTATTGTTCTGAAATTGGGGTGAGAGAGGTCCCAAAATTGGGGTGAGGAACCCCCAAAATTTCTACCCAAAACCCCCAAAAAAAACTGGAGGAGAAAAGCCAAAATTGGGGTGAAAACCCCAAAATCAGGGATTTTTACCCAATTGGGACACAAGAAATCCCAAAATTGGAGGAAAACCTAAAATTTGGGGTGATTTTTCCCCCAAAATTTAGGGTGAAAAGCCCAAATTGGGGCAAAACCCCCAAATTAGGACAAGAAATCCTGAAATTGGGGTGGGCCCCAAATTTCTCAATTCTTCAAACCCCAAAATTTCGAGGGAAAGGAAGGAAGGAAATTGGGATTTTTCTAATCCCCAAAATTTAGGGTTTTTTCCCAAAAACTGGAGGGAAAAACCCAAAATTGGGGTTTTTTTCCCAAAATTTCCTCAAACGCCCCAAAAAAAATGGAGGAGGAAACGCCAAAATTGGGGTGAGGAACCCCAAAATTCCATTTTTAGCAAAACCCCAACATTTGACCTTTCCCTCCCAAAATTGGAGGAAAACCCAAGGTGGGGATGGGACCATAATTTAAATTTTTTTGATAAAATTTGGGGGGAAAACCTTTTTCCAGAGGAAATCCTGGGTTTGGGGTGAAACCCCGAAATTGGAGGAGAAACCCCAAATTTCAGGGGTTTTTGGAAGAAATTGGGGTGAGGGAAATCCAAAATTGGGGGCGAAACCCCAAAAACTGGAGAAACCCAAAATTGGGGTGAAAGGGACCCCCAAAATCAGAGAAACCCCAAAAAATGGAGGAGAAAACCCAAAAATTGGGGTGAGAACCCCCAAAATTCAGGGCAAACCCCAAAATTGGGGTTTCCCAAAAACTGGAGGAAACCCAAAATTGGGGGATGGGACCAAGAAATTTAGGGTGCAGAACCCCAAAAAATTTGGGGACAAAACCCGAAATTAGGGATGACCAAAGAGGGTGCAAATCTGAAATTGGGGTTTGGAGCCCAAAATGGGGTAAATGGAGGACAAACCCCAAAATTTCGGGGAAAGGAAGGAAGGAATTGGGGAGAAATCCCAAAATTCAGGTGGAAAAAACCCCAAAAACTGGAGGAGGAAACCCAAAATTGGGGAGGAACCCCCAAAATTGAGGGGGTTTGGCCCCAAAATTGGGGTTAAAAGAAATCCCCAAAATTGGGGACAAACCCCAAAATTTGGGGTTTGGGAAAGGAATTGGGGTGAGGAACCCCAAATTGGGGGAAAGGAACCCCAAAATTTAAAGGAAGGGCCTTCCCAAATTGGGGCTTTTTGGTTGCAATTTGGGGCAAAAAATTGGGGTTTAGCCCCAAAACTGGGGAGGGGAGACCCAAAATTGGGGTTTTTTTTTTTCCCAAAATTTGGGGGGTTTTGGACCAAAAACTGGAGGAACAGAAGAAGCCCAAATTTGGGGTGAGGAACCCCCAAAATTGGGTTTTCCCCCAAAATTGGGACACAAGAAATCCCAAAATTGGGGTTTTTTGGGTTTAGCCCCAAAATTGGGGTGAAAGGGACCCCAAAATTGGAGGAGGAACCCCAAAATTTCGGGGGAAAGGAAGGAAGGGAATTGGGGTGAGGAACCCCAAAATTCGGGGTGAAAACACCCCAAAAATTGGAGGAAACTCCCAAAATTGGGGTGAGGAACCCAAATTTGAGGTGAAAATGCCCCAAAACTGGGGGAGAGCCCCAAAATTGGGGTTTTTTCCCCAAAATTTGGGGTTTGGCCCCAAAAACTGGAGGGGAGAGCCCAAAATTGGGGGATGGGACCATGAAATTTAGGGTGAACCCCAAAATTAGGACAAGAGCTGGAAAATTGGGGTGAGAGGCCCAAAATTGGGGTTAAACCCCAAATTGGAGGAGTTTGGCCCAAAATTGGATCTGGGGAAAGGTTTTGGGCCAAAATTGGGGTGAGGGAATCCCAAAATTGGGGTTTTTTTTCCCCAAAAACTGGGGTAAAGAGGTCTCAAAATTGGGTGGAACCCCAAAAATGAGGCAAAACCCCAAATCCCATTGGGACAAAGAAAATCCCAAAATTGGGCTTTTTCCCAAAATTGGGGTGAAGGGACCCCAAAAAATTTCAAGGGTTTTCCCCCAAAATTGGGACCCCAAAAAAATTGGGGTTTTTTGCCCCAGAACTGGGGAAGGGAAAAGGCCCAAATTTGGGGGTTTTGACCCCAAAATTGGGGTGAAAGGGGCTTCAAAACTGGGGAAGGGAAAAGAACCAAAATTTGGGGTTTGGGCTCCAAAATTGGGGTTTTTGACCCCAAAACTGGGGTAAAAGGGGCCCCAAAATTGGGGGGTTTTGGCCCAAATTCAGGGGGTTTCTTCCCCAAAATTGGGGGGTTTGGGCCCAAAATGGGGAAGGGAAAAGGCCCAAAATTGGGGGGGGTTGGCCCCAAAAATTGGGTTTTTTTGCCCCAAAATTTGGGGGTTTGGCCCCAAAACTGGGGAAGAAAAGGCCCAAAATTGGGAGATTTTGCCCCAAAATTGGGGTGAAAGTGGCCTAAAATTGGGGTTTTTGGCTGCAAAATCGGGGTAAAAATGGTCTCAAAATTGGGGTTTTTTTGCCCCAAATTCAGGGGGTTTTGCCCCAAAATTGGGGAACAGAAGAAGCCCAAAATTGGGGTGAAAGGGACCCCAAAATCAGCTTTTTTTCCCCCAAAATTTGGGTTAAATTGGCCTAAAAATTGGGGTTTTTTGCCTCAGAACTGGGGAAGGGAAAAGGCCTAAAGTTTTTGGCAAAAATGGGGTTTTAGCCCCAAAATTTGGGAAACGAAAGGGCCTCAAAATTGGGGAAGGAAAAAGAACCAAAATTTGGGGTTCAGCCCAAAATTGGGGTTTTTGACCCCAAAACTGGGAAAAAGAGGCCCCAAAATTGGGGGTTTTTGCCCCAAATTTGGGATTTGTTTGGATCAAAATTGGGGTTTGGCCCCAAATTTGGGAACGAGAAAGGAAAAATCGGGGGTTTCACCCCAAAATTGGGGGTTTTGCCCCAAAATTGGCGTAAAAGGGCTCCAAAATTGGGGTTGTTTTGCCCCAAAATTTGGGGGGTTTGGCCCCAAAACTGGGGAAGGGAAAAGGCCCAAAATTGGGGGGTTTGGCCCCAAAATTGGGGTGAAAGTGGCCTAAAATTGGGGTTTTTGGCTGCAAAATCTGGCACAAGTGGCCTCAAAATTGGGTTTTTTTTGCCCCAAATTCAGGGGGTTTTGCCCCAAAATTGGGGAACAGAAGAAGCCCAAAATTGGGGTTTTTCACCCAAAATCAGGGGAACTCGATTGGGGTGAAGGGCCTCAAAATTGGGATTTTTTGCCCCAGAACTGGGGAAGGGAAAAGGCCCAAATTTGGGGTTTTTGACCCCAAAATTGGGGTGAAAGGGGCCTCAAAACTGGGGAAGGGAAAAGAAAAATTTGGGAAATTTGGGCTCCAAAATTGGGGATTTCACCCCAAAATTGGGAAACGAAAAGGGGCCCCAAATTGGGGTTTTCACCCCAAAATTGGGGTTTTTGCTGCAAAATTTGGTCTCAAAATTTGGGAGAAGGCCCAAATTCAGGGTTTTTCACCCCAAAATTTGGGAACAGAAGAAGCCAAAATTGGGGTTTTTTACCCCAAGGGAACCCAAAATCAGCTTTTTCCCCAAAATTTGGGTGAAAGGGGCCTCAAAATTGGGATTTTTGCCCAAAATTTGGGAAAGGAAAAGGCCCAAATTTGGGGTTTTGACCCCAAAATTTGGGAACTGAAATTTCCCAAAACTGGGGGGAAAAGGACCAAAATTTGGGGTTTTTTTCCCAAATTTCCCCAACCCAAAAATTTGGGAATCCCCCAAAATTGGGGGTTCTTGCCCCAAATTCCGGGGGTTTCTTTCCCAAAATTGGGGGGTTTGGGCCCAAAATGGGGAAGGGAAAAGGCCCAAAATTGGGGTTTTCCCCCAAAATTTGGAGGTTTCCCCAAAATTTGGGAAATGAAAAGGCCCAAAATTGGGGGGTTTTTCCCAAAAATTTGAAAAGCAGAAGCCCAAAATTGGGGTTTTTTCACTGCAAAATTTGGGAAAAGAAGGTCTCAAATTTGGGGTTTTTTTGCCCCAAATTCAGGGGGTTTTGCCCCAAAATTGGGGAACAGAAAAATTTTCCCACGTGAAAGGGACCCAAAATCAGGTTTTTTTTTCCAAAATTTTGAAAGGGCCTCAAAATTGGGTTTTTTGCCCCAAATCTAGGTTTTTCCCCCAAATTTGGGGATTTTTCCCCAAATTGGGGTTTTTTCAAAATTTTCAAAAATTCCCCAAATTTGGGAACCCCAATTTCTCCCAAAATTGGGGTTTTTGGCCCTTCCCCCCAAAGGGCCCAAAATTGGGGTTTTTTTTTTGGGTTTCTTTCCAAAATTTGGGGTTTGGGCCAAAATTGGGGTTTTTACCCCAAAATTCCCTCCCATTTTTCCCCAATTTTTTTTCCCTGGATCAAAATTTTCTTTTTCCCCCAAAATTTCCCAATTTGATTCCCAAAATTTTCCCATTTCCATCCATTTTTTCCCATTTTCTCATTTTCCCCCAAAATTGGGGCCTCAATTTTTCCCCCCAAAATTCCATTTTTTTCTCATTTTGGGTTTTTTTTCCATTTTCCCCATTTTTTGGATCCAAAATTTTTCCCAGGAAAGGCCCAAATTCTTCCTGGGTGTTTCCTCCCATTTCCCCAAAATTTGGGGATTTTCCATTTTTTTTCCTAAAATTTGCCCCAAATTTTTTCCATTTTCCAGGGTCCAAAATTTCCCATTTTGACCCAAATTTTTCCCATTTCCAAAATTTTCTCATTTTCCCAAATTCATTTTTTTTTGCAAAATCCCATTTTTCCCCAAATTTTTTTAAAATTTCCCTCCAAATTCCCATTTTTCTCATTTTCCCCATTTTTCCCAAAATTTTTTTTACCCCAAAATTGCCCAAATTTTTCCCTCAGGGATTTTTCCCAAAATTGTGGGGAGGCTCCCCAAAAATTGGGATCTGATTTTTTCCAAATTTCTGTTTTTCCCCATTTTCTCATTTTTTTCCCAATTTGGGGTTTTCCAAAATTCCCAAAATTTGAAAGGACCCCAAAATTTTTCCCCCTCCGGCCACAAAAATTACCTAAAAATTTCAAATTTCAAAAAATTTGGGAAAAAGCCCAAAAATTTTTCTCGGGTCCCCCTGGGATTGGGGTTTTCCCAAAATTTCCCCAGGGAAAAGGCCCAAAATTTTCCAAATTTTCCCCAAAAATTTGGGAAACGAGAAGGCCCAAAATCCCCCCAAAAATTTGAGGCTTCCCCCAAATTCTTCAATTTTCCCAAACTCCCATCCCCCAAATTTTAAAACCCCTTTTGGGGAAAAAAGGCCCAAAATTGGGGTTTTCATGGGGTGGTGCAAATTCATTTTCCCCATTTTTTTTTTCCCAAAATTTCAAGAATCCCCAAAAATCCTCATTTCCCAAAAAATGCCCTAATTTTCCCCCCAAATTTCCAAAATTCCCAAAATTCAGGGTTTTTACCCAAAATTTGGGAGAATTTCCCCAGGCCCAAAATTTCCCCAAAATCCCCAAAATTTTTCCTCCGTTTTCCCAAAAATTTTTTAAGAAAATTTCCCCCAATTTTCCATTTTTTTCAAAATTTGGGAAAGCATTTTCCCCAAATTTCAGTTTTTCAAAATTTTCCCAATTTTCCCATTTTTTGCCCCAAAATTTTTCCAATCAGGAAGGCCCAAAATTGGGGTTTTCATCCCCATTTTTTTTACCTTTTTCCAAGGCCCCCAATTCCCCATTTTCCCCAAATTTGGGAATTTTTCCATTTTTTTTACCCATATTTTGGGGCAGGATCCCCTTTTTTTCCCCCCTTTTTTCTCAGGTTTTCCCCAAAATTTGGGAAACGAGAAGGCCCAAAATTTTTTTATTTTCCAAAATTTGGGAATTTTCCCTCATTTTTCACAAAATTTCCCATTTTCCCATTTTCCCAAAATTTTCTGCCCCAAAATTTGGAAACCATTTCCCAAAACCCCCAAAATTTCCCAAAATTGGGTTTTTCCCCAAAAATTCCCATTTTCTAAAATTTTTTCCATTTTCCCATTTTTTTTTCCCCAAAATTTCCATATTTTTCTCATTCCCCCCTTTTTCCATTTTTTTTTGGGCCGTGAAATTAAAAAGGCCCCATTTTTTCCTAAAATTTTCCAAACATTTTTCCCAAAATTTTTTTTTTTCCCCAAATTTGGGAAAAACCCAAAATTTCCATTTTTCCCCCAAAATCCCATTTTTCCCAAAATTTTTCCCAAAATTTTTGGGGGATTTTCCCCAAAATTTGGGAAATTCTCCATTTTCCCCATTTCCCCATCCAAAATTTCCATTTTTTCCCCATTTTCCCCAAAAACCCCAGGAATTTTCCCCAAAATTCCCCATTACCCCAAAATTTGGGAAATTTTTCCAAAAATTTTTTTTTCCCCAAAATTTGGGAAATGAAAGGCCCAAAATTCCCAAGAAAATCTAAAATTTTTCAAAATCCCCCCCCCTCATTTTTCATTTTTTCCTCAAATTGGGAAATCTCCAAATTCTCCAAATTCTCTCAAAAAAAAAATTTAAAAAAGGCCCCCCCTGGGGGTTTCCAAAAATTTGGGGAAAGGAAATCTCTGATTTTCCCAAATTGGGGTTTTCCCCAAAATTTGGGAAGCCCAAAAAGGACCTGTTCCATTTTTTCACCCAAAAATTTCCAAAATATCTAAAAATCCCAAAATTTTTTTACCCAAAATTTGGGAAATTCCTCAGTTTCAAAAATCCCATTTTCCCCAAAATTTGGGAAAAAAAGGGCCCCCAAAATAAATTTTTTCACCCCAAAATTTGGGGCGGAAGGCCCAAGAAATTTTGTGGACCCCCAAAATTGGGGTTTTTTTTTTTCATTTTGGGGTTTTCCCCCAAAATCCATTTGACCTTTTCTGGCCCAAAATTGGGGTTTTTTACCAAAATTTGGGAATTTTTTCCAAATTTTTCCATTTCTGGAAATTTTGGGAACCCAAAATTTTTCTCATTTTCCCCAAAATTTGGGAAACAAAGGCCCAAAATTTTTCCATCAATTCATTTTTCTTTGAGAAGGCCCATTTTTGGGGTTTTCATAAAAATTCCATATTTTTTTCTGGGGTGGGGTTCCATTTTCCCATGGGATCCCCCAAAATTCCCCCGAACCCCCCCAAAATTGGGGTTTTTTACCCCCAAATTTTTTTTTTTCCCAATTTGGGGTTTTTCCCCAGGGATCAGGGGGACCCAAATTTGGGGGTCAATTCCCCGGATTTTCACCAGGAAACCCCCTGGGAGTCTCAAACTCCAAAAAATCCCATTTCAAATGGGAACAAAAATCCTAAAATTCCCAATTTCCCCAAATTTCTGTTTTCCACAATTTTCTCAAAAATCTGGTTTTCCCATCAAAATTCCCAAAATTCCCTTGAAAATCCCATTTTTCTGGGATTCAAAAATCCTCAAAATTTCCAAAAATTCTTAAAAAATCCCCCCAATTCCATCCCAAAAACTCTAAAAAATCCCCCAAAATTCCAAAATATCCCTAAAAATCCCCAAAATCCCCAAAAATCCCCCCCCCAAAAATCCAAAAAAATCTCCAAAATCCCCATTTTCCTAAAAATTTCCCCCAAATCCCCAAAATCCCAAAATTCCCCAAAAAATTTGCCAAAATTCCTAAAATTTTCCTAATTTTCTTTCCCAAAATTTTTTTGGGGTTCCCCATTTTCCCCAAAAATCCATAAAATTCCCTTTAAATTTCTCCCTTTTTCCCAAAAATCCTTTTAATTTTCCCCTAAAAAATCTTTTTTTCTTTTCCCATTTTCCTCCCCCAAATCCCCCAAAAGTTTGGGTTCCCCCAAAAAATCCCCCAAAATTCCCAAAAACCCTTTTTTTCCCAAAATCCCTCATTTTTCCCAAAATCCTCAAAAAAAAAATTTTTCCTCAAAATTCCTCAAAAATCCCCAATTTTTCCAAAATTTCCCAAAACCCCATTTAATCCCCAAAATTTTCCCCAAAAATTCCAAATTTTCCCCATTTCCATTTTTTCTAAAAATTAAAATCCCCCCAAAAATTTCTTCAAAAAAACTCCAAAAATCTCAAAAATTCCCAATTTCCCAAAATTTCCCTTTATTCCCCAATTCTATTTTCCCCAAAATTCCCCAAAAAATCCATTTTCCCCAAAATTTTAAATTCCAATTTTTCCCCATTTCCCCATTTTCTCCAATTTCCCCAAAATCCATATTTTTCCCCATTTTCCCCAAATTTTCCATGAATTTCCCCAATCCCAATTTCCCCAAAATCCCATAAAATTTTCTAAAAAATCCCCCATTTTCTCAGTATTTTCATCCCCCCCAAAAAAAAATTTTCCAAAATCCAATTTCTCCCTATTTCCCCATTTTTCCAAAAATCCCAAAAATTCCAATATTTCCCATTTTCAAAAATTTCTTAAATTTTTCCCTCCAAAACCCCCCATTTTTTCCATATTTTTTATCATTTTCCCAAATTTTCCCATTTTCCCCATTTCCCCATTTTTCCAATTTGCTCCCAAATTTCCATATTTTCTTATTTTCCCAAAAAATATCCCCATTTTCCTAAAAATTTCCCATTTAATTTCCCAAAAAATCCCCATTTCCCCATTTTTTCCATAAAAACTAAATTTAATTTTCCATAAATTTCCCATTTTCCCCATTTTTTTCAAAAATTTTTCCTTTTTTTTCTCATTTCCCCTTTTTCCATTTTCCCAATTTCTCTATTTTTCCATATTTTTCTCAAAATCCCCCATTTTCTCCAAAATTTCCTCAACCTATTTTCCCATTTTTCCCAAAATCCCCCATTTTCCAAAATTTCCTCTAAAAATCCCCAAATCTCTATATTTTCCTCCATTTTCCCATTTCCCCCAAAATTCCAATTTTTTCCATATTTTTATTAAATCGCCAATTTTAATCCCAAAATTTCCCAAAATTCCCCAATTTCCCCCAAATTTTTCCAAAAATCCCCATTTTTCCCTATTTTTTCCAAAATTTCCTCATTTCCCCCAATTCCCAAAATTTTCCAAAAAATTCCCAAAAATCCCCATTTTTTTCCAAAATCCCTAATTTCCCAAAAAATTTTCCAAAAAATCCCCATTTTCCCCATATTTCCCCAAAATCCCCATTCCCCATTTTCCAAAAATCCAAAATCCCAAAATTTTTCCAAATTTTCAAATTTTCCCAAAATTTCTCCAAAATTTTCTTGAATTTCCCCTAAAATCCCCCCTATTAAAATCCCATTTCCCAAAACTCCCATTTTTGTCCAATTTTCCCCAAACCCCATTTTTTTCCCATAAAATCCCCAAAAATCCCCATTTTCTCCATATTTCCCCAACAAAATTTTTCCATTTCCCCCAATTTCCAATTTTCCCCAAAATTCCATATTTTCTCATTTTCCCATTGATTTTCCCAAATTTTGTTTCCCCCATTTCCCCCCCCAAATCCTCAAAAATCCCATTTTTCCCCCAAAATTTTCCAAATTTTCCCAAAATCCCCAGTTTTCGTATTTTTCCCCATTTTTCCAAAATTTTCCCCAAAAATCATTTTTTCCCATTTTCCCCCATTTTCCCCTCGAAAGATCAGTATTTCCCTCTGGGACAAAAATGCCCAAAATCAACAGCGCCAAATCCAAACCCCAAAATCCCCCAAAAAATCCCAAAAATCCCCCTAAAAAAGGGGAGGGATCTCTCCCAAAAATCCCCCAATTTGACCCAAATCCTAAAAATCCCGAAAAACCACAAAAAAAAATCAAAAAAAAATCCCCCAAAAATCCCTCCAAAATCCCCAAAAAATATTCCAAAAACCCTAAAAATCTCCAAAATCCCCCAAAAATTCTCAAAAATTCTCAAAAAATTCCCCAAAAACCCAGGAAAATCCTGAAAAAAGCCCTAAAATACCCCCAAAACCTCCCCAAAATCCCCAAAAAATTCCATCCAAAATCCCAAAAAATTTCAAAATCCCATCAAATATCCCAAAGATCCTTTTTCCCCTTAATTCCCATCAAAAATGAAGAAAAAAAATCTTGAAAAATAAATCCCAAAATCCCCAAAATTTGGGTTTTTTTTCCAGAAATCCCCAATTTTGGCCATCCAGTTGGAAATCCCTTTTCCTAAAAGGTCCTCAAATCCCCAAAAAGTTTTCCTAAAATCCCCAAAAATTGGAAGGGTTTTTTCCCAAAATACCAAAATTTTGGGGTTTCCCAAAATCCTCTAAAAAAATTGAAAAATTAAATCCAGGCAAAAATGGAGAAAATCCGGGCAGGAAAAATCCTCCAAAATTGGAAAAATTGGGGTTTCCAAAATCCGAAAATTTCACAAAAGGGGTTTTTTTTTCCATAAAATTTTTAAAAAATCCGGCACCCAAATTTGGGTTTTTTTAAATTTCCAAAAATTGGAAAGGTTAAATCCGAGAAAAATTTTAAATTCCTAAAAATCCGGGGAAATTTTCCAAAAAAATAAAAAATCCGAATTTCCTCAAAAGTTTAAATCCCCCAAAAGGGGTTGCCCCATTTCCGGGCATGGAAAAATCCAAATCCGGCAAATTTTCCAATCCCTAAAATCCCCCAGAAATTGAGATTTTGGGGTTAAAAAATCCCCTTGGGTTCCCCTAAAAATGGAAATGAAAGGGTTAAAATCCCCAAAATTCCAAAAATCCCAAAAATTGGAAAATCCAAAAATCCCTTTTTCCCCTAAAATTCCCTTAAAAATCCCTAAAATTTGGGCAAAATCCCCAAAATCCAAAAATCCCAAATGCTCTAAAATTAAATCCAATCAAATCCCTAAGGGTTAAAAATTGAAAATTTCAGGTTTTTCCCCCACGGAAAGGGTTTTGGGGTTCCCCGGAAATGCCCCAAAAATCCCAGAATTTGGGGAAAGGGTCAAAAATCCGGGGTTTTTTTCTTAAATTCCCATAAAAATCCCCAAATCCCCCTGGGAAAGGGTTAAATCCCAAATTGGAGAAAAGTCCCCCAAAGTTAAAAATCCCAAAAATCCCCCAAAATCCCCAAAAATCCCCCCAAAACCCCAAAATCCACCCAAAATCCCCCCAAATCCCCAAAAAATCCAATTTAAAAGTCCGGCACCCAAAAAATCCAAAAATTCCTTGGTTCCCCAAAATGGGTTAAATCCCCAAATGGAAAGGGTTCCCAAAAAATCCGTTGGATCCTAAATCCCCCTTAAAATGTTAAAATCCCCAAAGAAAGGGTTGAATTCCCTAAAAATGGAAAAATCCCCAAAATCTAAAATCCCAAAAAAATCCCTAAAATCCCCAAAAAAATCTGAAAGTCGTTAAAATCCCCTAAAAATTCCAAAAATCCCCAAAATCCCCAAAATCCCAAAAATCCCCAAATTCCCCAAAATTCCCCTTAAAATCCCCCAAAACTTAAAATTGAATCCCCCCCAAAAAATCCCTTAAAATCCCCCAAATTCCCTAAAATTCCCCAAATTCCCAAAAACCCCCAAACCCCAAAATCCCCCCATCCCCCAAAATCCCCCCAAAATTAAACCAAAAAACCCCAAAAAAATTCTCCCTGTAAATCGTGCATGGGCGGGGTTAAAATCCGTGCCTCTGAAAGGGTTAAATCCGGCCGGGAAGGGTTAAATCCAAAAGGGTTAAATCCGGCAGCAGGGTTAAATCCAGCATGGAAAGGTTAAATCCGGCAAAAGGGTTAAATCCGGGCACGGAAAGGTTAAATCCGGGCACGGAAAGGGTTAAATCCGGGCATGGAAAGGGTTAAATCCGGGCACGGGAAAGGGTTAAATCCGGGCGCGGAAAGGTTAAATCCGGCATGGAAAGGGTTAAATCCGGGCACGGAAAGGGTTAAATCCGGCACGGAAAGGGTTAAATCCGGCACGGAAAGGGTTAAATCCGGCATGGAAAGGGTTAAATCCGGGCATGGAAAGGGTTAAATCCGGCATGGAAAGGGTTAAATCCGGGCACGGAAAGGGTTAAATCCGGCACGGAAAGGGTTAAATCCGGGCATGGAAAGGGTTAAATCCGGGTGGGAAAGGGTTAAACCCGGCACGGAAAGGGTTAAATCCGGGCATGGAAAGGGTTAAATCCGGGCATGGAAAGGGTTAAATCCGGGCATGGAAAGGGTTAAATCCGGGTGGGAAAGGGTTAAATCCGGGCATGGAAAGGGTTAAATCCGGGCATGGAAAGGGTTAAATCCGGGCATGGAAAGGGTTAAATCCGGGCATGGAAAGGGTTAAATCCGGCACGGAAAGGGTTAAATCCGGGCACGGAAAGGGTTAAATCCGGGCACGGAAAGGGTTAAATCCGGCACGGAAAGGGTTAAATCCGGGCACGGAAAGGGTTAAATCCGGCATGGAAAGGGTTAAATCCGGCACGGAAAGGGTTAAATCCGGCACGGAAAGGGTTAAATCCGGCACGGAAAGGGTTAAATCCGGGCATGGAAAGGGTTAAATCCGGGCATGGAAAGGGTTAAATCCGGCATGGAAAGGGTTAAATCCGGCACGGAAAGGGTTAAATCCGGGCATGGAAAGGGTTAAATCCGGGCATGGAAAGGGTTAAATCCGGGCGCGAAGGGTTAAATCCGGGCACGGAAAGGGTTAAATCCGGCACGGAAAGGGTTAAATCCGGGCATGGAAAGGGTTAAATCCGGGCACGGAAAGGGTTAAATCCGGCACGGAAAGGGTTAAATCCGGGCATGGAAAGGGTTAAATCCGGGCACGGAAAGGGTTAAATCCGGGCACGGAAAGGGTTAAATCCGGGCATGGAAAGGGTTAAATCCGGGCACGGAAAGGGTTAAATCCGGGTATGGAAAGGGTTAAATCCGGGCATGGAAAGGGTTAAATCCGGCAGGGAAAGGGTTAAATCCGGGTGGGAAAGGGTTAAATCCGGCACGGAAAGGGTTAAATCCGGGCACGGAAAGGGTTAAATCCGGGCAGGGAAAGGGTTAAATCCGGGCATGGAAAGGGTTAAATCCGGCACGGAAAGGGTTAAATCCGGGCACGGAAAGGGTTAAATCCGGGCACGGAAAGGGTTAAATCCGGGCATGGAAAGGGTTAAATCCGGGCATGGAAAGGGTTAAATCCGGGTATGGAAAGGGTTAAATCCGGGCACGGAAAGGGTTAAATCCGGCAGGAAAGGGTTAAATCCGGCACGGAAAGGGTTAAATCCGGCACGGAAAGGGTTAAATCCCGGCACGGAAGGGTTAAATCCGGCAAAAGGGTTAAATCCGGGCATGGAAAGGGTTAAATCCGGGCACGGAAAGGGTTAAATCCGGCATGGAAAGGGTTAAATCCGGCACGGAAAGGGGTTAAATCCGGGCACGGAAAGGTTAAATCCGGGCATGGAAAGGGTTAAATCCGGCACGGAAAGGGTTAAATCCGGGCATGGAAAGGGTTAAATCCGGCACGGAAAGGGGTTAAATCCGGCATGGAAGGGTTAAATCCGGGCATGGAAAGGTTAAATCCGGGCATGGAAAGGTTAAATCCGGGCACGGAAAGGGTTAAATCCGGGCATGGAAAGGGTTAAATCCGGGCATGGAAAGGGTTAAATCCGGCATGGAAAGGTTAAATCCGGGCATGGAAAGGGTTAAATCCGGCACGGAAAGGGTTAAATCCGGGCATGGAAAGGGTTAAATCGGGCAAAGGGTGGAAAGGGTTAAATCCGGCATGGAAAGGGTTAAATCCGGCATGGAAAAAGTTAAATCCGGCACGGAAAGGGTTAAATCCGGCACGGAAAGGGTTAAATCCGGGTATGGAAAGGGTTAAATCCGGGCACGGAAAGGGTTAAATCCGGGCACGGAAAGGGTTAAATCCGGCACGGAAAGGGTTAAATCCGGGCACGGAAAGGGTTAAATCCGGGCACGGAAAGGGTTAAATCCGGGTATGGAAAGGGTTAAATCCGGGCATGGAAAGGGTTAAATCCGGGCATGGAAAGGGTTAAATCCGGCACGGAAAGGGAAGGTTAAATCCGGCATGGAAAGGGTTAAATCCGGCACGGAAAGGGTTAAATCCGGCATGGAAAGGGTTAAATCCGGGCATGGAAGGGTTAAATCCGGCACGGAAGGGTTAAATCCGGCGCGGAAGGGTTAAATCCGGGCATGGAAAGGTTAAACCGGAGGGTTAAATCGGCATGGAAAGGGTTAAATCCGGCATGGAAAGGGGAAGGTTAAATCCGGGCACGGAAAGGGTTAAATCCGGCATGGAAAGGGTTAAACCGGCATGGAAAGGGTTAAATCCGGGCATGGAAAGGGGTTAAATCCGGGCACGGAAAGGGTTAAATCCGGGGCATGGAAAGGGTTAAACCGGGCATGGAAAGGGTTAAATCCGGCACGGAAAGGGTTAAATCCGGGCATGGAAAGGTTAAATCCGGACGCGGAAAGGGTTAAATCCGGGCATGGAAAGCCCCAAATCCGGGCATGGAATCCGGGCAAACACGGAAAGGGTTAAATCCGGCACGGAAAGGGTTAAATCCGGGCGCGGAAGGGTTAAATCCGGCACGGAAAGGGTTAAATCCGGGCAAAGGGTTAAATCCGGCACTGAAAGGTTAAATCCGGGCAAAAAGGGTTAAATCCGCACGGAAAAATTAAATCCGGCACGGAAATTCGTTAAATCCGGGAAAAAATCCGCAAAAATAAATCCAACCATGGCTCCAAAAATCCGGGCGCCAAAGGGTTAACCCGGAAAAAGGTTAAATCCGGCTTTTAAGGGTTAAATCCGGCACGAAGGACCAAATCCCACGGAAAAATTAAATCCGGACGCGGAAAGGGTTAAATCCGGGAAAATCTGGTTAAATCCCCCAAAATTCCGTAAAATCCGGGCAAATCCCTCCCAAAATCCCACGGAAAGGGTTAAAACGGCCCCACGGAAAAATCCCCCATCCGGCCCGGAGGGTTAAATCCGGGCATGGAAAGGGTTAAATCCGGGCATGGAAATTCCGTTAAATCCCCCATGGAAAGGGTTAAATCCCCAAAAGCCCACCAAAAATCCCCAGGGAATCCCCAAAATTCCGGAAATGGAAAATCCGGCCCCGGCATGGAATCCGGCAAAAATCCGGCAAAGATTGCGAAAGGGTTAAATCCGGCATGGAAGAGTTAAATCCGGCACGGAAATTCTTAAATCCGGGTGAAAATCTCCCCAAAAATCCGGCGGAAAGGGTTAAATCCGGGCATGGAAAATCCACCCAAAAATCCGAAAGGGGAAAATTACCAGCAAAAACGGGCATGGAAAGGGTTAAATCCGGCACGAGAGACCTAAATCCGGGCGCGGGAAAGGGTTAAAATCCGCCAAAAAGGGTTAAATCCGCACGGAAAGCCAAATCCGGGCAAAATTTGGGTTAAATCTGCAAAAAAGGGTTAAACCGCACGGAAAGGGTTAAATCCGGCATGGAAAGGGTTGAAATCCGGGCACGGAAAGGGTTAAAGCCGGCATGGAAAGGGAATTAAATCCTAAATCCCAATGGAAGGGTTAAATCCGGAGCACGGAAAGGGTTAAATCCAGAAAAAAGGGTTAAATCCGGGCATGGAAAGGTTAAATCCGGGCATGGAAAGGGTTAAATCCGGCAAGGAAAGGGTAAATCGGGCATGGAAAAGGGTTAAATCGGGCATGGAAAGGTTAAATCCCTAAGGTTAAATCCGGAAAGGGTTAAATCCGGGCATGGAAAGGTTAAAATCTGGCATGGAAAGGGTTAAATCCTAACTTTGGAAAGGTTAAATCCGGGCATGGAAGGGTTAAATCCGGCACGGAAAGGGTTAAATCCGGGCACGAAAGGGTTAAATCCGGCATGGAAAGGGTTAAATCCGGCATGGAAAGGTTAAATCCGGCACGGAAAGGGTTAAACCCATGCGAAAGGGTTAAATCCGGCACCTAAAGGGTTAAATCCGGCACGGAAAGGTTAAATCCGCATGGAAAGGGTTAAATCCGGGCACGGAAAGGGTTAAATCCATGATGAAAGGGTTAAATCCGGGCACGGAAGGGTTAAATCCGGCACGGAAAGGGGTTAAATCCGGGCGGGAAAGGTTAAATCCGGGCTTCTAAAGGGTTAAATCCGGAACGCGGGAAGGGTTAAATCCGGGCACGGAAAGGTTAAATCCGGGCACCTGCTCCCTAAATCCGGGCGGAAAGGGTTAAATCCGGCATGGAAAGGGTTAAATCCGGCACGAAAGGGTTAAATCCGGGCATGAAAGGGTTAAATCCGGCGGGAAAGGGTTAAATCCGGGCACGGAAAGGGTTAAATCCGGCACGGAAAGGGTTAAATCCGGCAATTAAAGGGTTAAATCCGGGTGGGAAATTAATAAATCCGGCAATTAATTAATTAAATCCGGGTATGAAAGGGTTAAATCCGAAATAAAAGGGTTAAATCCGGGTATGGAAAGGGTTAAAATCCCCCCAAAAAAAGGGTTAAATTGGGAAAATCAACCCAAATCCGGTAAAATTCGTTAAATCCCCCCAAAATTCCATGAATCCGGGTATGGAAATTTAATTCTGTAAGGCATGAAAATATCCCCCAAATCCGGGCATGGAAAGGGTTAAATCCGGGCATGAAAGGGTTAATCCGGGCATGGAAATTAAATCCCCACCTGGAAAGGGTTAAATCCGGAGACCTGGAAAGGGTTAAATCCGGCGCCCAAAAATCCCCCAAATCCGGGAATGGAAAGTTAAAAAATTCCAGAAAATGGAAAGGGTAAATCCGGGCATGGAAAGGGTTAAATCCGGGCATGGAAAGGGTTAAATCCGGGAGGGAAAGGGAATTAAAATCCGGGCAAAAAGGTTAAATCCGGGCACGGAAAAGAAAAAAAACCAGGGAAACCCGGGCATTCCAGGAAAACCCTGTTACAAAAAGCCCCAATTTGGGGGAAAATGGGAATTAAACCCCCAAAATCCAAAAATTAATGGGAATTTGGGATAAAAAATTCCCTTTGGGAATTAATTAATTTTTGGGAAAAAATCCCCCCAAATTCCCTCCAAAATCCCCAAATTTGGGAATAAAATCCCCCAATTTGGGAAAATCACCCCAAATGAGAATTAAAATGGAATTTGGGAAAAATCCCTGGGAAAAGTTGAAAAATCCCAAAAATTCTAAATTTGGGAAATAACAAAATCCCAAAAAATTCCCAATCCACCAAAAACCCCAAAACAAAAAATTTGGGGAATAAAAAATCCCCTTTTAAAATCCCCTTAAAAATCCCAAAAATCCCCCCAAAAATCCCCCAAATCCTTAAAAACCCAAAAACCCCCCAACTCCCCTAAATCCCCCAAAAATTTCCTAAATCCCCCCAAACCCTCAAAAATCCCAAACCTGCCCTGAAATCCCCAAAAATCCTAAAAACCCTAAACACCTCCAAAAAAACTCCTTAAAAACCCAAAATCCTTTGAATTCCCAAAATCCCTGTTTAAAAACCTCCAATTGCCTTAAACAAATCCCGTAATTTTAATTAATTTCCGAAAATTCTCCAAAAATTCCTAATAAATCCCAAAATTAAAATTTAAACAATTATTTTAAATTTTAAAAATAATTTGAAATTTCCCAATAATTTGGGTAATTAAAATTAAATTTGGGTATTCAGTAGAATTTTTTAAATTTCCAAAATTTAAATTAATAATGAATAAAATTTAAATGGGGTTAAGGGGGGAATTTAAAATTTTAAAAATTTAAAACCATTTTGGGAAAAAATCCCAAATTTTAATTAAATTTTTAATTAATTGAAATTCCCTAAAATCTAATTCCCAAAAATAATGGGAAATTCCCAATTAAAAAATTTTCCTTTTAATTAATCCCAATTTCCCTAATTTAATTATTTTCAAAAATTTTAAAGAATTTCCAAATTAATTTCCCCAAATTTGGGAATTCCCCAAAATTTCCCAAAATTAAATAATTTGGGAAAATTTCCGGGATTTTCCCCAAATTTCCCAATAAATGAATTTCCTGGAATTTCCCCAAAAAATTAATTAATAATTTGGGGGAAAATTAATAAATTTGGGAATTTTCCCAAATTTCCCATATTCGGAATTTGAGAATTTCCTAAATTTTGGGAATTTATAAATTTGAGAATTATTAATGGAATTCGGGAACCCCCAAAATTTCCCAGGGATTTCCCAAGTTCTGGGGATTTTCCCAAATTTCGGGATTTTCCCAGAATTCCCCAAAATTTCCCTTTGGAATTTCCCAAGGTTTCCGGGATTTCCCAATTCTAAATTTGGATTCCCCAAATTTAATAAATTCTTAAAATTTCCTGATTTTCCGGATTTCCCAAAGCCGGATTTCTGGATTTTGGGGATTTTCGAATTTTCTGAATTTCCCAAAGTCCCAAATTCCCCGAATTTCCCAAATTTCCCAAAATCCCGAATTTCCCCAAAATTTCCCAAATTTCCCGAATTCTCCGAATTTCCCCAAATTTTCCCAAATCCCATTTCCCAAAATTTCCAAAAATTAATTTCCCAAAATTTCCCCAAATTTTCCCCAAATTCCCGGATTTCCCAATTGGGAATTTCCCAGAATTTAATTAAGAGGAAATTTAAATTTCCCAAAATTTTTCCCAAAAATCCCTGAAATTTCCCAAAAATCCCAAAAATTCCCAAATTTTCCAAATCCCAAAAATTAATGAATTTCCCCAAAATCTCCGGTCTCAAAATTCCTAAAATCCCATTTTTTTTTTGGGAAAATTCCTGCCCCAATCAAAATTTTAGAATTTTGATTTCCGACCTGAGATTCCCAAAATTTTTAGGATAATTCCCAAAAAAATCCCAAAATTCCCCAAAAAATTCCTGAAAATTCCCAAAAAAATCCTGAATTTTCCCAAATTTAATGAAATTCTCGGAATTCAGGAGAAATGGAACAGCTGAAATCCCAAAATTTCCTGAAATCCCGAATTTCCAGAAAACCTGAATCCCAAAATTCCCAAATAATCCTTATCCCATCCCTAATTAAATTCCTCAAAAATTCTGTAAATTTGGTGAAAATAATCCCAAATTCCCCAAAATTCCAGGAAATTAAAAAAATCCCAAAAATCCCAAAAAATTCGGAAAATCCCCAAATTCCCCAGAATCCCCAGAAATTTGGGGAAAATTCCGGCCTGATTCCATGAAATCCCCAAAATTCCCAGAACCCCAAAAAATTCCAAAATTCCAACAAAATCCCCAAAATTCCCCAAAATTCCCCAAAAATCCACCCAAAATTCCAAAACTTAATGAACCTGGGAATCCCCTGAAATCCCCAAAATCCCCAAAAATCCCATGAATCCCAAATTCAAAAAACAGCCTGAAATCCCCCAAAATCCCTTGGGGATTCGGAGTCCCCGAAAATTCCCCGAAAATTCCCCAAAAATTCCAGGGTGAATCCCCAAAAATCCCAAAAATTGTGAAAATCAAATATTCCAAAATTCTTAATCCCCCAAAATTCAAAAAAATTCCTAAAAATTAAAAAAATTCCCACCTAAATCCCCAAAAATCCCCCACCCCAAAATTCTACCCAAATTCCCTGAAAATCCCCTTCCCCAAAAATTCCCCCAAATTCCCCCAAAATTCCCTAAAAATTCCGGAAATCCCCTGCCTCCCAAAAATTCCCCCAAAAAGCTCCTTAAATCCCCAAAAACCCCAAAATTCCCAAAAATCCTAAAAATCCAAAAATCCCCAAAAATGGCCCAAAAATTCCGTAAATTCCCCAAAAAATCTGATTCCGTCCCCTTATCCCAAAAAATCCCAAAAAATTCCCAAAAATTCCTGGAAATTCCCTGAAAATCCCCAAAAATTCCCAAAATCCAGCAAATCCCAAAATTCCAGGAAATTCCTAAAAGTCCCAAAAATCCCCAAAAATCCCAAAAAATTCCCCCAAAAATCCTCAAAATCCTTAAAAAACCCCCAAAAATTCATTTCAATTTCCCAAAATTCCCCAAAATAATTAAAAAATTCCCTGAAAAAATTTGGGAAAAATTAAAAATTCCCCAAATCCTCCCAAAAAATCCTGAAAATCCCAAAAATCCCCCAAAGGCCCCAAAATCCCCCCAAAATCCCAAAAATTTGGTGAAAATCCCAAAATTCCCTAAAAATCCCAGAAAAATCCCCCAAAAATCTCATTAAAAATTAATTAAAAACCTTTAAAATTCCCAGGGCCTGGGGGAATTCCCCAAAATCCCCAAAATTCCCAGCAGAGCCTCCAAAATTCCCAAAATTATCCCCCAAATCCCCCAAAAATCCCAAAAATTTAAAAAAATTCTAAAAATTATCCTTAATGAACCCCTAAAAATTCGGTGAAAATTCCCAAAATTAATTAAATCCCCAAAATTAATTAATGAAAAATCCCAAAATTCCTGAAAATCCCAAAATCCCAAAAATTCGGAAAAATCCCAAAAAAAAAATCCCAAAATTCCCCCAAAAATTCCTCATCCCATCCTTAAAAAACCCCAAAAAATTCTCCCAAATTTAATTAAAAATTCATTAAAAAATTAATTAATTCCCATTTCCCCAAATTTGGGGGCTCGGAAATTTTAAAATTCCCGGAAAATTTAAAAATTTCAAAAATCCAGGATGGGGAAAAATCTCCCAAAATGGTGAAAATTTGAAAAAATTCCAAAAAAAAATTCTCAGGGATGGAATTGGAAAAAATTCCCAAAAATTGCCCAAAATTGGGGAGCCAAAAAATCCTCCCAAAAAATCCCAAAATCCCCAAAATTCCCCCAAAATTCCCTAAAAATCTAAAATCCCAAAAATTAATCCAAAATATTCCCAAAATTAATTAAAAATTTCCAAAAACCCCAAATATCTGAAAAAAAAATTTTCCCAAAAATTCCTCAAAATGGGCTGAAGAAAAGACTGGGGAAAAATCCCCAAAATTCCCCAAAAATCCAAAAATTCCCCAAAAATCCTCATCCCATCCTTAATGAACCCCTAAAAAATCCTAAAAATTTAAAATTCCAAAAAATTAATTAAAAATTGATGAATTTGGCCTTAAAAGGGAGCCGGAATGAATTGATGGGATTTGGGGAAAAGCTTAAAGAGGAATTTGAAAATCCCCAAAATCCTCATCCCATCCTTAATGAACCCAAAAAATGGGAAAAGTTAATTAATCCCAAATCAAAATTGAATTTGGGGAAAAATCCCAAAAATTCCCAAAATCCCAAAAAGCCCCAAAAATCCCAAAATCCCCAAAATTCCCAAAAATTTCCCATTTAAAAACCCCTAAAAATCACTTAATTAATCTCATTAAAAAATTAATTATTTCCCCCCTTTGGGGGCTAAAATTTTCCTAAATCCCAAAAATAAATTTAAATTTGAAATCCCTGGGGATCTGAGAAGGAGCCGAGTCCAGCAGAGCCCCAGGATGGGAAAAAGCTCCCAAAATGGCGCCCCAAAAATCCCAAAAATTCCCAAAAAAATCCCTGATCCTTAATGAACCCCTAAAAATCTGTCCCAAATGTTAATTAAAAATTAATTAAAATTAATGAATTGATGAATTTTGGGGAGCTAAGAGGGAGCCGGAGTCCTGCAGAAAATGGGGCTGAAAAAGCTCCTAAAATCATCCCAAAAAATCCCAAAAATCCCCAAAAATCCTCATCCCATCCTTAAAACCCCAAAAATAACATTCCCAAATGTTAATTAATCCATTAAAAAATTAATTAAAATTGGGGCTTGGAATAGATGGGGGAGAGGGGCCCATCCCTTGGAATCCCTGGCCTGGATTCGAAGAAAATTCCCCAAAAAGCAGAAAATCAGGGATGGGAAAAGCTCCCAAAATCCCCCAAAAATCCCAAAAATTCCCAAAAAATCCTCATCCCATCCTTAATGAACCCCTAAAAATCTAGTTCCAAATGTTAATTAATCCCATGAAATTAATTAATGAATTGATGACTTTGGGGAGCTCCCGAGAGGGGAGCCGGAGTCCTGGTAGCCTGCCTAGGGATGGGCTGGAAAAAGCTCCCAAAATCATCCCAAAAATCCCAAAAATCAAAAAATCCCATCCTTAAAATCCCCTAAAAATCATCCCAAATCCTTAATTAACTCCTTGGGGGCTCCCCTGAATCTTTAGGGGCCCTATGAATCCCAACTGTTAAAATTAAAAATCCCAAAAATTAATTAAAAATCCTCAGCCCATCCTTACGAACCCCTAAAAATCTTCCCAAATGGGGAATTGATGAATTTGGGGAGTCTGAGAGGGGAGCCGGAGTCCAGCAGCTCCTCCAGGATGGGCTGGAAAAGCTCCTAAAATCGCCCCAAAAAATCCCAAAAAATTCCTAAAAAATCCTCATCCCATCCTTAATGAACCCCTAAAAAGTCTCGTCCCAAATGTTAATTAATCCCATGAAATTAATTAATGAATTGATGAATTTGGGGGAGCTCGGAGAGGGAGCCGGAGTCCAGGCAGCGCCTCAGGGATGGGCTGGGAAAAAGCTCCTAAAATCACCCCAAAAAATCCCAAAAAATTCCCAAAAAATCCTCATCCCATCCCTAATTAACCCCTAAAAAATCTAGTCTAAAATATTAATTAATCTCATTAAAAATTAATTAATTCCCATGAACAGATGGGGGAGAGGGGCCCGGAAGGGAATTCCTGGCCTGATTCAAGAAGGAGCCGGAGTCCAGCAGAGCCCCAGGATGGGGAAAGCTCCCAAATCACCCCAAAAATCCCCAAAATTCCCAAAAATCCTCAAAATATCCTTAATGAACCCCTAAAAAATCTAGTTCCAAATGTTAATTAATCTCATGAAATTAATTAATGAATTCATCAATTTGGGGAGCTCGGAGAGGGAGCCGGAGTCCTGGCAGAGCCTCAGGGATGGGCTGGAAAAAGCTCCTAAAATCACCCCAAAAAATCCCAAAAAATTCCCAAAAATTCCTCATCCCATCCTTAATGAACCCCTAAAAATCTAGTTCTAAAATGTTAATTAATCCCATGAAATTAATTAATGAATTGATGACTTTGGGGGCCCTTGAGAGGGAGAGGGGAGTCCAGCAGAGCCTCAGGGATGGGCCCCAAAAAGCCCTAAAATCACCCCAAAAAATCCCAAAAAATTCCCAAAAAATCCTCATCCCATCCTTAATTAACCCCTAAAAATCTAGTTCCAAATATTAATTAATCTCATTAAAAATTAATGAATTGATGAATTTGGGGAGTTCTGGAGAGGGGGCCCGCCGAGTCCTGGCAGAGCCTCAGGATGGGCTGGGAAAAAGCTCCCAAAATCACCCCAAAAATCCCCAAAAATTCCTAAAAAATCCTCATCCCATCCTTAATGAACCCTCAAAAATCTAGTTCCAAATGTTAATTAATCCTATTAAAAATTAATGAATTGATGAATTTGGGGAGCTCTGAGAGGGGAGCCGGAGTCCCAGCAGCGCCTCAGGGATGGGGCCCAAAAACCCCCAAAAATTCTCCTTAATCCCCCCAAAAATCCCAAAATTAATTAATCCCATGAAAAATGAATTTGGGAGAGTCCAGCAGAGTCCTCCTAAAAAAAAGTCCTAAAATGTTAAAAAATCCAAAAAAAAAAAAATCCTTTCCCATCCTTAATGAACCCCTAAAAAACAGTTCAAAATGTTAATTAATCCCATGAAATTAATTAATGAATTGATGACCTTTGGGAGCTCTGAGAGAAGGAGCCGGAGTCCAGCAGAGAAGCCTCCCTGGGATGGGAAAAAGCCCAAAATTGGGCCCAAAAATCCCAAAAAATTCCAAAAATCCTCATCCCCATCCTTAATGAACCCCAAAAAAATCTAGTTCCAAATATTAATTAATCCCATTTTAAAAAAATTAATGAATTGATGAATTTGGGAGCTCCCCCTAGGGAGCCGAGTCCCGCAGAGCCCAGGGAATGGGCTGGGAAAAGTAAAATCACCCCAAAAATCCCAAAAATTCCAAAAATCCCTCATCCCATCCCCTAATGAACCCCCTAAAAATCTAGTCTAAAATGCCCCTTAATCCCATTAAAAAATTAATTAATTGATGACCCTTTGGGGGCTCGGAACAGATGGGCTCGAGAGGGGTCCGGCCTTTGGAATCCTGGCCTGGATTCGGAAGAAGGAACCGAGTCCAGGGAGCCTCAGGATGGGAAAAGCTCCTAAAATCACCCCAAAAAATCCCAAAAAATTCCCAAAAATCCTCATCCCATCCTTAATGAACCCCTAAAAAATCTAGTTCCAAATGTTAATTAATCCCATGAAATTAATTAATGAATTGATGAATTTGGGGAGCTCGGAGAGGGAGCCGGAGTCCCGGTAGAGCCTCAGGGATGGGCTGGGAAAGCTCCAAAAAATACCCCCAAAAAATCCCCTGAAAATTCTCAAAAATCCCTCATCCCATCCTTAATTAACCCCAAAAATCTCATCCAAATGTTAATTAATCCCATTAAAAAATTAATGAATTGATGAATTTGGGAGCTCTGAGAGGGAGCTCGAGTCCCGGCAGGGCTCAGGAATGGGCTGGGAAAGCTCCAAAAATCACCCCAAAAATCCCTGATTCCCCTAAAAATTCCCAAAATCCCATCCCATCCTTAATGAACCCAAATGGGCCCAAAAATCCCAAAAATTCCAAAAAACTCATCCCATCCTTAATTAATCCCTGATTAAAAAATTTAATTAATTGATTAATGAATTGAATTTGGGGGCTCGGAGAGGGAGTCCAGCAGCACCTCAGGGATGGGGAAAAAAAGCTCCAAAATTGCCCCAAAAAATCCCAAAAAATCCCAAAAAAATCAGCCCATCCTTAATGAACCCCAAAAATCTAGTTCCAAATATTAATTAATCCCATGAAATTAATTAATGAATTGATGACTTTTGGGGGGGAGAGAGTCCTATGGGCTGGGAAAGCTCCAAAATCGCCCCCAAAATCCCAAAAATTCAAAAATCCTCATCCCATCCTGAACCCAAAAAATCCCCAAAAATGTTAATTAAAAGCATTAAAAAATTAATTTCCCCCATCCTTAATGAACTCCCTAAAAAGATGGGCTCCCAAATGGCCCCATGAAATTAATTAAAATTCCTGGCCTGATGAAGAAGGAGCCGGAGTCCAGCAGAGCCTCCAGGATGGGAAAAAGCCCCAAAATGGCCCCAAAAATCCCAAAAATTCCCAAAAATCCTCATCCCATCCTTAATGAACCCCCTAAAAATCTAGTTCCAAATGTTAATTAATCCCATGAAATTAATTAATGAATTGATGACTTTGGGGAGCTCGAGAGGAGTCGAGTCCAAGGGCAGCCAGGGATGGGCCGAAAAGCTCCTAAAATCACCCCAAAAAATCCCAAAAAATTCCCAAAAAATCCTCATCCCATCCTTAATGAACCCCTAAAAAATCTAGTCCCAAATATTAATTAATCTCATTAAAAAAATTAATGAATTGATGAATTTGGGGAGCTCGGAAGAGGGAGCTCGAGAGGGGGATGGGCGCAGAAAAAATCCCAAAAATGGCCTGGATTCGAAGAAAAAATCCCTCCTAAAAAGCCTCAAAATTCCCAAAAGGGGCTCCCAAAATGGCCCATCAAAACCCAAAAATTCTAAAAATCCTTGTCCCAAATGTTAATTAAAAACATGAAAAAATTAATGAATTGATGACTTTGGGGAGCCCAGAGGGAGTCGGAGTCCCGAAGAGCCGGAGTCAGGGATCCCAAAAGCTCCCAAATTACCCCAAAATCCCAAAAATTCCCAAAAAATCCTCATCCCATCCTTAATGAACCCCTAAAAAATCATCCCAAATGTTAATTAATCCCATGAAATTAATTAATGAATTGATTTGGGGACTTTGGGGTCTAGGAGCTCTGAGAGGAGCCGAAAAATCAACCTCCCAGAGCCCTCAGGGATCCCATCCCTAAAAACCCCAAAATCATCCCCAAAAATCCCAAAAAAAATCCTTATCCCATCCCTAAAATGAACCCCCCAAAAATCTAGTCCCAAATTAATAATTAATCCCAATGAAATTAATTAAAAAATTATTGAATCCTTTGGGGAGCTCTGAGAGAGAGAGCGAGTCCAGCAGAGCCTCTCAGGATGGGATGGGCTGGGAAAATCACCCCAAAAATCCCAAAAATTCCCAAATAATCCTCATCCCATCCTTAATGAACCCCTAAAAAATCTAGTTCCAAATGTTAATTAATCCCATGAAATTAATTAATGAATTGATGAATTTGGGGAGCTCGGAGAGGGAGCCGGAGTCCAGCAGCGCCTCAGGGATGGGCTGGGAAAAGCTCCTAAAATCACCCCAAAAAATCCCAAAAAATTCCCAAAAAATCCTCATCCCATCCTTAATGAACCCCTAAAAAATCTCGTCCCAAATGTTAATTAATCCCATGAAATTAATTAATGAATTGATGAATTTGGGAGCCCAGAAAAGGAGTCGGAGTCCAGCAGCCAGGGATGGGGCTGGGAAAAGCTCCAAAAATCACCCCAAAAAATCCTAAAAATTCCCAAAAACCTCATCCCATCCTTAATGAACCCCTAAAAATTAGTCCCAAATGTTAATTAATCCCATTAAAAATTAATGAATTGATGAATTTGGGGAGCTCGAGAGGGAGCCGGAGTCCCCGCAGCGCCAAGGATGGCTGGGAAAAGCTCCAAAAAAAAAAATCCCAAAATTCCAAAAATCCTCATCTAATAAATTTTGGGACCAGATCTCTACAGTCCAGACCCCAGGGCCCTAAAGACCCCAGGGCCCCAGTTCCAAATTTTGGCCCCGGGATCTGGGGACTCCTGCAGGTCTGGGGACTTGGGCTTGACCTAGTATCTCAGACCTTATCTGCAGGCCTGGGGTGCCTGAGCCTCTTGGGACTCCAGGATCTCTAGTGCCCAGACCCTTGGGATCTCAGACGTCAGACTCGTGGGCCCTGGGGACTCCCAGTCTGGGGCCCTTGGGGCCTGGGGACTCCAGGATCTGGGGACCTGGGGACCTGACCTCAGGCCTGGAGCCCGTCTGAACGATGCGTGTGCCTGGGACCCAGGATCTTAAATAGACCTTGGGACCTGGGGCCCTTGAGCCCTGTACTGGGGCCCAGGATCAAATACCTGGGGACTCCAGGACTCAAGTGTCCTGATCTCTGTGGCCCTTGGCCCCAGAGATCTGGGGCCCCTGACCTGGGTGGCCTCTGGAGCCTGGGGCCCAGCCCCAGTTCAGGGGCCCCTGGGGCCTGAAGAACCTAGGAGCGCCAAAGCCTGCACTTAGGACTCCTGGGACTGGGGGGACTCCTGGGACTTGGGGATCTAAAAGTGCCCTTCAAACCCGGCCCAAATTTTGGGCTCCGGGGTCCTTGGGGCCCTAGAATTTGATGATCTGGGGAGGGCCCAGATCTAAGCACCTCAGATCTTGGGGCCTGTGTCTAGGGACTCCAGGACCCCAAGGGCCTTAGGACCTGGGGACTCCTGTGGGCCAGCCCTGGGGTCTTGGGGCCTTGAGATCTGGGGATCTGAGCCTCATGATCTGGGATCTGTGCGCCCAGACCTGGGGCCCTAAAATGTGACCCAGGACCTGAGCCCTGGGGTCCCGGCCCAGACCTGGGGGCCCTGGAAGTGCCCTGGGACTCCAGGACCCTGGGGTCAAGCACCCTGTGGGCCCGTGGACCAAAGACAGGATCTCTGGGGCCCCTGGGGATTACCTGTACCAGAATCTCGGTGTCCTGTGACCTCTTGGGGCCCAGGAGACCTTGTGCCCTTGGGACCTTGGGCCTTAGTACTGCCCGTGGACTCAGGATCTTCAGGACCTGAGACTCTGGGACCCAAAGTGCCTGGGGACTCAGGACCCAGGATGCCCAGCCCAGGACTCCCAAACGAGACGGCCTGGGGACTCCAGGACTCAGGAGTGCCCGGGGACGCCTGGGGACTTGTGACACTGGGATCTTGGGACTGTGGACTCCAGGGTGCCCTGGGGATCCTCTGATCTGGGGACGTCTCAGACTCAGTGGACCTGCACGCCCTGTGACCCAGGACCCAGGCGCCCTGGGGACCCAGGACCTGTGGTCTCGACCCATTCAAAGACCTGAAAATTCAGTGAATGCCCGTGACCCCTGGGGACCTGAGGTACCTGCCTGGGACTGAGACTCAGGCCCTCAGTTCTGGGGACCCTGTGGCCCAGGACCCTGGGAACCAGTGCCTGACCAGGACCCAGTGCCTGGGGATCTGGGACTCAGTGCCCAGACCCAACGTGACGCCCGGGGACTCAGACCTGTTCAGACCTAGTGGACCCCGAGGCGGCTCCTGGGACTTAGGACTCCAGTGCACGCCCGGGGCCGACCCAGGGCCCCTGGGACTCAGGCCCTGGGACTCCAGGAGTCTGACGCCCAGGCCCAGGACCTCAGGACTCCAGTGCCTGACCCGAGCCTGGGACCTGAGTCACCCAGGATCTTGGGACCGAGTGACCCAGGACACGCCCGGGGACTCAGGACCCAGGCCCCTGTGCCCTGTGACTCCTGGGGCCCTGGGGACCTCTGTGACTCCAGTGCCTGGGACCTAGCACCCGTGACCTGTAGACTCCAGGACCCAGGTGCCTGACCCAGGACCCAGGTGCCTGGGACCTTGGGACCCAGTGCCTGGGACGAGGGACGAGAGGCCTGGGATCGAGGACCTGAGACCTGGGACCTGAATCTAGGCGCCCAGACCCAGGACCTGACGCCCACCCAGGATGCCTGGGGACTGTGACTTTAGTGACCCAGTGCCTAGATCGAACCTGGGGACTGGAGTGACCTGGTGGGACTCCAGGACTCCAGGTACTCCAGGACTCCAGGTGCCCGGGACCGCCCGACCCAGTGCCTGACTCCTGGGAGACTCCAGTGCGCCTGGGACTCCGTGACCCAGGCCTGGGGACTCCAGGACCCAGGATCTTGGTGATCCTGTGACCCAGGACTCCTGACTGCCTGGGACCCACGCCCTGGGACCGAGGACCTGTGCCGGGGTGGATCCAGGACCCGCGCCCGGGACCTGTGGACTCCAGGACCCTTGCACCCCAGACCCAGTGCACCTGAGGCGCGCCCGGGACGCCCAGACCCAGTGCCCGTGACCCAGGACCCAGGCGCCCAGACCCAGGCCCCAGACCTAGGCCTGGGACACCTGGGGACTCCAGGACTGTGACCACAGACGCCTGGGGACCGAGTGATCCAGGACTG